>CP139501.1:137966681-139418822 GCA_021014915.2 Artemisia tridentata subsp. tridentata | reverse complement strand
GGAGTTTTCTAGAGAGAGAGAGTGGAGAGAAAATGATAAGGTTAGATTAGAGAAGTGAAAAGCTCCAACCCTTCCCACACTTGGGAAGGGGTATTTATAGTTACTAGCTACGGTGCCCTTAGTGGGCTGTGGAGTGAGCTGACAGTGGGTAAAGACCCGACCCAACTCCACAAATATTAATATAACTAAACTAATAATAATAATACTAATAAGCCTACGAGCTACATGAATGCTAAATAGATACTCGGGGTGACCGAGTCTTCATATGAATATTTATATTCCTAACAGGTGCGCGGGCTACTGGCGCCGCTCCTGGTATTAAATCAATTTGGAATTCTATTTGACGATTTGGTGGAAGTCCGGGTAAGTCTTCGGGAAAGACTTCGGGAAATTCACGTGCGATGGGAACATCTTCAAGATATCTTTCTTCGGATTTCTTTTCGGTTACGTGTGCTAGGAAGGCATAACATCCTCTATCAATGTATTTCAAGGTTTTGATACATGAGATGATATTTAATCGGGTTACACTTTGATCACCACGGATGACCAAAGTTTCATTGTCACAAGGAATGTGAAAAACCCTTTCACCACAGATGATGTTAGCTTGATGTTTAGATAGCCAATCCATGCCGATGACTACATCAAAACTTCCGAGTTCGATTGGCATAAGGTTGATGTTAAATGGGTGGTCTAGGAGACTAAGGGTACAGTCTGGGATTACGGTATTAGTATTTACTAAGTTACCGTTAGCTAGTTCAATACTGTAATTTGTGTTTAGAGTGATTGGTGTGATACCAAGTAAAGGCGCAATTTTAGCAGATAAAAAGCTCATAACAGCACCAAAATCGAATAAGACTTTAACAGGAATGTTATTGAGTGAGAACGTACCAGTAACCACATTCAGGTCCTGCTGTGGTTCACCGTTGCCCATGACGTAGGCTCTACCACGAGCACCTTCGCCTTGTTGACCACGGTTTTGAGGACAATTGTTCTTGAAGTGTCCTTTTTCGCCACACCCAAAACATGTAGCTATTGGCTGAGTGTTATCTCCAGTAGCCACGGCCCTGCCTTTACAATCCTTGGCAAGATGTCCCGGCTTTTGACACTTGTTGCACTTGGCGGGGCAGGGACCTACATGATGATAGTTGCACTGAGTGCACCGTGGTTGGGTCCCAGTATATCTACCTCCGGTTGGTGCAGCAACATAAGCCGTTGTGGCTTCTTGTCTTTTGTTTTGCTGGTTATGATGATTGTTGTTTCGAGTTGGGTTGTTGTTGTTGTTATTGTTACTTCCACGGCTACCATCCCATTGTCGCTTATTGTTGTTGTTTCTATTGTTATTGTTGTTATGGTAGTTGGAGTTGTTGGTGGTAGTGGTGTTGTTGTTGAGGTTTTGCCTTTGGGTAGTTCCCGTTCGCACCACTTGATCCGTGAGGTTGTGAGCCAATCGCATAGCTTCATCAAGTGCCTTGGGAGCGGATGCAGTCATGTTCCCTTGTATGCTTGGTGGGAGTCCCAAATATATCTTTCCAACAGTTTCTCAGTTGTTGAAACCATTGTTGGACATAGTATCCTTAATTCTTGGAATCGAAGGTTGTAAGTTAGGATGTCATTTCCTTTAACAACAAGATTCCAGAATTCCACTTCTAACTTCTGAATTTCACGGCGGGGGCAGTACTCTTTGATCATCATTTTCTTCAAATTATCCCAAGAAATCTTATAAGCAGTTTCGATGCCTATTGGTCGAGATACCGAGTTCCACCATGATAATGCCTCGTCCAGCAGTGTACTGGTGGCATATTTAACTTTATCCTCCTCGATACATTTGCTGATTAAAAATACTGACTCGCATTTTTAAAACCAGCGGGTCAAACCTACGGCTCCTTCAGTACCCTTGAAACTAGTGGGTCTGCAGTGTAAATAGTCCTTGAATGTGCAGCCCTTTGGTACTGAATCCACATTTATCACTGGAGCGCTAGCTGGGTTTGGTTCTCCAGTGTTAGGGTTAGCTGTGTTATTCAGGGCAGCTGCTGCAGCTACGGCTTCACATTCAGTTTCGAGTGCGGCTTTCACACTATCTTTAACTAGTTTGTTGATGGCGGCTTGAGTCATTGTTGGTGGTGTATTCTTCTTTGGCGCCATGATCCTATTATATAAAAAGGTAAGTCGTAAGTATAGAGTTGGTAGAATAAGCATGATATTCGATGTAAATGATAGAATAGTTATGTTGGAGGTTTAGATTATAACACATGATAATACAAAGCAAGAGTTTTATTCATATAACGTTGATTGATTACAAAATTGAAACCTATTACAAGCTTCTTCAAAATTTTCTAACTGATACTTTCAGTTAGAAATTACAACGTTTTACAACTGCTAGCTATTACATGGATTTTACAGAGTTTACTAACTGAATCTACTCAGTTTAGTAGTACAAAAGATAACTATAACACTAGTCTACTGCTAGTTGGAGGATTCGGACGGATCGGTGTTTCCATAAGTGGTTAGCACATCCACACTATCATTAAGGCGGCTCTCATCGACTTCCTATTGATGTAACCATTGCTGCATGGCATACAATTGAGATTGTATCCCATACAACTCATTCTTGACGCGGTATCAGTCAAAGTTAACAACATCAAGTCGGATCTCTGCTGCCGTTAGGTGGTGTTGTAGTGTGTGAATTTGTGCCGCATCTTGGACTTGAGCTTTTTCCACTCGTGTAAGTCTATTCTTGACTTCTTCCAAGCCGGTCAAAGGATCCAAGACTATATCCTAAACAAGAGTCCAGTCTTCCTTCACATAGCTCATATCAAGGATAAACAAATCGAGGCGTTGACGTACATTAACGGCTTCCATTCTGGCTGCAGTAACCTTGGGTTCATAGTCATTCATTTGGCGTGCCATGTTTTATACTTTACATAGAGTTAGGTCGAGGCCTTGTTTCAAGCAGTATACATCGTATTGCGCATAATTTATGAATGTAGGTGTGATTTTGGATGATCCGCCGATCTCATAAGTGGACTTTGGACCTCGAGTGAGAGTATTATGATTAGATTCGGAGGAGGTTACGGAGATAGGGGGTGGTGATGTTAATGGTGATAGTGGTCATACAACTGGTAGTTCCTCTTCTTCTTCCTCGTCTATGTCCATTTCGGGATCGTCATCCGGATCTTCTTCCATTTCTTCCTCTTGGTCACTGACTATATCCTCATAAGGTTCTTCCACATTGTCATAATCAAGTGCTTCAAGATAGGGATCATTGAGTTCGGGAAGAAATGGTAAGTGAGCGGGCATAGCGAGAATGTGATCGGGTGATGGAGGTACAGACATGATGTCTACAATAAAGATTATGATGTCAGAATAGATCTAATGTTTACGGGAAGTGCTCAAATATGTAAAGTGTGAATGTATCAATATGTTAATATGTTTGCATAGTATACAATGTCTAAAGTCTATAATCGTCTGGAGGATGGAAGGCACGGAGAGCGGAAGGCTATAAAATGTTTTTGCTTGTAAAAGTGGTTATAGTTTAGGTCTCATTTAGACTCGTTTCTCTATAACCATGGCTCTGGTACCAATCTGTAACACCCCCAATTCAATGATGCAGCGGAATTCAAACTGGGTGTTACTCGACGGCACAACATTTATAATAATAGAAAACGATCTCTAACTGAGTCCTTTTAAAAAGGATTTATCATTCAAATAATATATCAGAGTTTACAAGATAGGTCCCAAAAGGTTCCATGTTTACAAAATACATCAATATAAAGTCATTTAATGTCTTTTTGAATGATAAAATAAGTTATAGCCTTCTTGATTGAGTCTGTGCCCCTCCGTGCCATCCTTGATCATTATGCACCTGAAATACATGCTTAAAACTGTCAACACAAAGGTTGAGTGATATTCATAGAGTTTGTTACGTAGTTGAACACAATATGTTGGTAGTGTGAGTTAATTAGACTCATACTCATGGTTGGAAAACAAAATGGTTATTATTAATCACTAAGCTCATGCAACCAATATGTTAACATGTACCAATATCAATCCTTGGATTTGTTGCCCCGGTAGGTACTTTGCCGACATACCTAAGTCTCAAATATAGTGCGTTTGTTTGCCTAACCGGTCAATACAAATGGGATTCGTTAATCCCAATAGGCCTATTCACAATACTCGCGCTCACTAATCCTAGTGATTAAATGCTTCATGATATGGGGCCTAGGATTGGCAAGGATGGTACTTAGTGATAATAAAACAATCACATAGTATACAATTTCAAAGCATTGTGTTCGGTTAAAATAGCATGTATTCCCCCTAAGGGTTTGTAAAACATTTAAGTAATGGAAAGTGGGGCTATGAACTCACCGTGAGTTGGATGGTGTTTTAGTGCCTTAATGAATTCGATGGATAAGCCGGGAAACCTCTAAGTGCAACCTACAATAGAACGTTGCGACTTAGGTTGGAATAATATCTAAGAATACAAAGACGAGCCTATATATGACTTGCATATTGTTCATGATGTAGTACTTAGTATGTGTGTAGGTCGTTGTATGAAGATGGTTTATGAAACACGTTTAGTTTGTATATCTTGTACTACCGTTCGGGCCATCATAATTCAGAGGTCATGTAGTAAACGTTCGAGGAGCTAGGACACTTTAATTCGTAAATCCAGCAACTCGTCGATCCGTTTACCCAAATGAAACCCCTCACATGAAGCTCCCTAGTGTTGTAGTATTCGATAAAAAATATATGTTTTTGGTCTTTAAACGTTATATGTCCGAAAGTTGAATAAACTTAGGAAAGTTTATTTTGGATGAAGATGGTTATCTTTATAATTTCATTAAGTCTCGTACGGATGTGATATTACTTGCAAAACCTCTTGGTTTATTGATGTAGTAGATCCAAATTGGTTGGTTATGTTATTACTAACACTTTAGTTCATGTTTTCGGCTTAGAAAGCCTTAAGGTCTTAGCCGTGGCTTTGGTTGGGGCTACCATGGTCTTGAGACTCATCCTTGGCCGTAGCCATGGCTATGGTATTGGCTTAAGGCCATTAGGCCTCTTGGTTTTAATTAGCCGTGACCTATTACATGATCACTTTGGTACTTATATAGGGGCTGTTAAGAATTTGAGAAAAAATGTCATTCGTTATGCGTTTTCAGGACTCGTGCTCCAAATCTTTTTTGAAGAAAACGTCGTTCCAGACAACTTTCGTGTTTTAACTTTTTGATCAAACGGAACAGAAGTGCCTCGTTTTGTGTGTTTTAAGTTCGTTTACAGAATGTAAATTCCAGTTTTGCCGTTTTGGTTTCGCTAACTTCTTTTGGCCACAAATTTTGACTCGTGTACTCGTTTTCAATGATTCAAATTGATATGTTTTCCTTTTTAAGTCCTCTATAGCAGTAGGTAATTGTCCAATATCATGTTTATACCATTTTGATCGTATTTCACAATATATGTCACTAGTTTCCTTGATTACCTAACATAGGTTAACGTATAGTGTTCTTAACTTGTTTTAAGAGTTTTTATACATCATGAACATAACACAAAGACTATATATAACATGAATGAAGCATAATAAGCATGAAAATGATATTGAGCAAGAAAATGTGTTAGGGTTTCTTACAACTTTTGGCTTTCTAATGAAAGGAAACTAAGAACAAGGATAGGACTTTGATTGATCAAGAACTAGCTTCCTACTTCTTTGATTAATTGGACAAGCACTTGAAGACTTCTACTAGAACTCTTCTTGTTTGGATCAAAGATCACCAAAATGAAGAAGAACTAGGGCTTTGGATCAAGAAAAACTTAACAAGAGTTTTTGGATTGATATAGCACTTGTATCTTTTTGATAATACTTGAAATAAACTAGCAAATAAAAGGTTTTTGTGTTGTGTAGATGGGGCGGCATCAATGGGGAGAGGAGGGGGTTTTTATAGTGAGTTGAGGAGGTTAGGAAGGTGTATAGGTAGGTGCCTTAAGGAGGTTAGTTGCAAGACTTATTCTAAGGCTTACATGGGAAGTTAAACACATGTAATCATCCTAGGGTTCTAGGCATAAGATCAAGCCACACAAGGGATGACTCCCCCCACCCTATTGGCGGTTCATATTTTTAGGATAAGATGACTTGGTCATTTTTGGTATTATCCTACTTATGGAGTTAGTTTTGGTTCCTTTAATCGCTAACCGTAAGTTGTTAGGTCACGAAACGTAAAACTGGGTGTCGTAAAAATACGAAACTTGTAGGAATGATTTAACTTATTATTATACTCCATAATAAAATATAAAATAAGTGGTAAGTTCCATCGGGTTGTTTAACCACTGATAAAACTGGAAACGCGGGTCTAAAACGCGTAAAACGTAAAACGTACGAAAGTTGCGTAAAACTGAGAAAAGTAAAGTGTAACTTTTCTAATATGATGATAATGAATTAAAATGGCCTATAATGTCTAGACTAGGCTCAGTCTAGTGTCGGTTGGTGTTAAATGTCCTTTAGACATAAAACCGTAAGTGTTAAAAATCAATGAATGATTTATAAAATCAAGTAATGATTTTTGGTCAAAGGAGGAGGAAAAAATATGTTGACTTTTCCAATAATATAAAAGCTTCTAAATGCCTTAGAAAATATGGTGCAGGTATAGGCTAAGGTTGCGGATAAGTAAAAGTGCTTAAAACGCAAGTTTAGTTCTGTAAGACACAGGGTCTATTTGGTAACATTTTAACTTAATTATCAAAAATTCCCTAATTGATTGTGAGTGTACTAAAAATTAATCTGATGCGAGAAAAATTGTCGCAGTTGGTTTTCGTTATGCGCAGGATGTTTAAATGGCGTTTAAACCAAACGTATAGTTTCTTAATAACTTTTGCGAAAATGACCCGATGAGCGTCAAACTTTCCCTTTGACATGGAAATATTTTAACTTACAAGGATATGAAGTAAAAATTCCAGCAATGAATAGTGAAAGTGAATAGTAGAAATGAATAGTAAAAATTTCGGGAATAGAAATTAACCTGAAATGCGAATTGTTACATTATGATCTTAACTGGTTCCTTATTAAAGTTAAACTTGTCGTCAAGCTGAATCTCCTCTAGTGGAATGACGCGGGTTTCATCCAATAGGTACTTCTTCGAGTTCAAATCATGAAATGTTGATGCGTGGTTTTGCAACCTTACAACAGGTTTTACCTCTCGAGGGATCTCAAGAGGCTTACAACCCCACCAGGCAGTGTACCTGACCGATGTAGTATAGTGTAGTGGTAAGTACGGGGGATTGATCGTTCTCCACAGGGAATAGTGTTCGTTAGGTATGAAAAATTACTCTAATAGGTCTAAGGGTGAGAGAAGATTCTTTTTTATGTTTTTATATTTTTTTATGAAAGCAAGTAAAATCTCGGGTTTGAAAGAGTGGGCGGAATTAGTTGCTAGTCGACTAACCCAAATTACTACGAATGCAAATAAAATAAAATAACTGAAAGTAAAATGTTGGTGGAAACTTATGTGTAGAGAAATGTGTTCACTTAGATTTCCTTACTCCCTAACTATCTTTTACCGGTTGATTAGTGTGTATTAGTTGCGTGGATGACGGGTGTATTCCTTAATACCAATCGTGGGGTGGCGTACGTACTTCCCCAACTCTACAAGCTCCTACTTCACTCCTATGTCGAGCCGGCTAGGAAGCTCCTAACATGGGATCACTAGAATTCGCTTGTGCATTAAATACAACCATAAAAACCTTTAGTACGCATTTGGTTCATGTTTCTTAAGACGTTCAAGCAAGTTACCGAATAGGAAGTTAGCCAGTTTTCTTAAGCCTAACATAGATAAACAATCATCCAATACAACTAATAACACACTAATAACCAATAATCAATAGCTAGGTTTCATTAGATCTAAGCAAACACAAGATAAATCTAGCCTAACATGTTAAACAAAAGACAAGAACAAGATAGAATCAAACAACACATAGACATATTGAATGATTAATTGATAACTTATCTTTCAATGTAACATGGAAGATCTCAAGGCAAAAAGCCTTGAAAAAGAAGCAAAATTCGTCTTAGGGTTTTCTCCCAAAAATTCCACACTAAGCTCTTTTTATGACAAAGAATTACAAAACTATATATAGATTTTTACATCTGACGGCGTCACCTTATGGAGTGTGACGCCGTCACCTCGCCGCTTCTAGGGTTCCAGGATGGCCTTCTTGACGCCGTCCCTCTTTAGCTCTCCAAAATCCGTTCTGGCTTATCAAGGCTTGACGCCGTCAGACCTTGAACGTGACGCCGTCCCTCTTTGAATTAAGCCGTGACGCCCTTGATCAGGTTAAAGCGTGACGCCGTCAGAATTCACATGCAATTTTCACTGGCTTATCATGAGTAAATTTCACATCCACCTTTTCTTGCCAAGCCATGACGCCGTCTAGAGTAAAATCTGACGCCGTCAAAGGTAACTTTTAGCCGATTTTTGAGACTTTGTCGTTTTCTTCACTTTTATGCTCCAAAAACGTCCAAAATGCCTCCTTTTCCAGATTTCTCCTCAAAAGTACCTAAAATGACAAAAGGAACGATTTAGGGCAATATTTGATCAAATAAATACGATTTAGGGCTTAAATGACCCCTTAAAAGCGGTACACTTTTCGCTTCATCAAATACCCTTACACTTGAGATTTGCTTGTCCTCAAGCAAATGCGCTTTTATTCTAATCAAAATACAAGTTAGGGGTCATTTAATGCTAATATAAAAGTAATTACAACAAATAATCGTTCCACTTCAATCATAATAAGCACGGAGATTACAAACTAGCACCTCACAAGTAGTGTTTAGATACTCACATCTCTCAAGTGTCATCAAAATAAATCTCATAAATGAAAACGGATAATATCTCTCACTACCTGTCATAGCAAATAGATTACCATAGGCTTGGGAAAGGATCGAAAACCTCCTCCACTAGGCGTAAGCATCAAAGATAAACTATCAAAGAGGGCTTTTACATGGGTTATAAGGTTAGGTGTAGGAAAAAGGAAAACACGGTTTTGTTGGATAAAGGATATTTTACTGGTGGCGAGTTAAAGATCTTGATCAATTACATGTACTATACAATGTTGCTAAGCCAAGACTAGACTCGACTTAAGCTAAAAACAAAATAACAAAAACATAAAATAAACCTAAAATGAAACAGGATGGTAGTCCGTATGTTTTTTTTTTTCTACTTTTCTTTTTCTCATTTTTTTGTATTTTTCTTGATTTTTTCGATTTTTTTTTTTTTTTTTTCATACACTCTTGCCCTACCATCCAAAATAATACATCATAGGGGCGTTGCATTCCCCTTACACTTGAACTTTTACATAACTTTACAAATTACTATTCTAATGACTCGAATTAAGATAATCGAAAAACTTGGAGTACTTTTAAAATATTTAGCACATATGGGGGTAATGAATGATGTTCTTCCCCATTACTCCATTACACTAGTACTTTACCCATGAGTCCCAATCGTCCCAAAACAATATGTACAAGGATATGACTCGACTTAGCAACCATGTAATCAATTAGATAATTAACTTGGGTTTAAACAAATGTTGTAACAATAATGCACTAAAGATGAGTGCATACAAGGTAGGCTAAGGCGATTTGGGTGTACATTTTAGTGGGGTGTAACAAATTCTTCCTTTAAGTAAAATGCTTAAAGGTCGAAACGAAAAGATAGGCTCTGAGGGGTGTACTAGGGGTATCGTGTACTAAAATTGAGTACAACGCAAAGGGTGTGGGAGAATTACTTGACCAATGTAGCCAATGTAATTATAACAAAAACACAGGTGTAAAACAATGGGTTAATCCTAATGCCTCTTATCATGTAGTAAATATAACTACACGAATGTAGTCTCACTTGTGGCCTCGGAATGGTCCTAACGCAAGTTCTAGAATCTAAGTGCTACCGGTACACACATCATAGCATAAATGCTTTTCCTACCAATTCTAGGGGCGAACCTCACATATTTGGGGGTGGAAATTTTTTTTTTTTGTGGTATGGTTTTTGTGCTAGTCATATAACTCCTATCCGTGAGACGCTCATTAAGATCAAAGTTTCACTCCTATATGTTGTAAAAAATTTTAAATTTGGCACTAAAATTACCTTAACAAGTATTTCTCTCAGTTTTATTGCACATCTACTATTAAACAAACAAAAATCAAGCGTAATAGCATTCTCTAAAATCGTACTTTTACCCTCCCCTTACACTTAAGATGAACATTGTCCCCAATGTTCAAATAACAAATGTAAAAGTATAAAGTAAAAGAATGAAATCAAATACTCCCCTGATTCGATCGGTGGATAATGAAGTAACACGGTTAAATCTTCTTCCAAAGTAATGTTGAAGCTCCATGACTAATGCATCGCCATAAGCTTGATTCAAAACATTTTCTTGTCCAAAATAACCTGTTAAACCTGAGAAAACAAACACGAAAACCTGCATAACATCGGCGGGATAAAATCTATATATAAGGATATAATGCTTGTGGAATGATAACTTTGCAGATTCCTGGAGATTATAAGTTGGAGATTTTAATAAAAACTTTTTATGAAAACAAAACTTTCAAAAATTTCTGAAAATTAAATCTGACGCCGTCAGGTTATAAACCCCGACGCCGTCAGAAATGACCTGACAAAAATTTTCATTTTAAGTTTCCGGAAAATTTCTGGAAAAACCTTTACCTTACTTCCTGGAAATCCTGCAAAACATCATTATGACTCGATACAAGCATTTGACTCAAACAAATACGAATATGTATGTTAATTTATTATTATTACGATTCATGTTCATATGTGTTCTAATAAACCAATTTAGATTTCCCTTACACTTATCTTTTGCAAAATACCTTTATATGTAGTTAAGACGAAGTTAAAAACAAAATAAAGCATTTTCACAAATTACTTTTGAACATGAATCAATAAGAATAAAAATTAAACACACATACGGAAACAAATAAAAACAAACAAACAAACAAATAAACACACAAAGCAAATAAAGATTGCTTGGGTTGCCTCCCAAGAAGCGCTTGTTTTTGTTCGAGTCATGAGCCTGACTCTACCCTTATTTAATGGATAAAGGAGAGGTTTTCCCTACACTTAGGATTAAGTGCGGGTGATAGTAGCGATACACACCAACTTGGTGGAAGTATGCCGCGTGAGGAAAGATTGGTGGATGAATTATATGCTCAAAGGGGTGTGCTCCTTTCATCATAACCTTACCTAGTTCACTTTGGTCAATGGGTGAGTTAAAGTGTTCTCCTAAAAAGGGATCATTTTCTAACAACTTCGAGAGACTCCTAATTGGGAATCCATCTTGACCCAATAGACCCGGTTTAAACCCATAATGTTTCTTGTGATCAATCATGAATGGGTGATGTAGACATGTAAGGTCATTTTTCACTCCTATATTGTCTTCCTCACTACAAGGCTTAATGTCCACTACCTTAAACTTAAGACTACCCGGACTATATGTTTTGATGGGTGGATCGGGACCTAATTCAATTCCTAAATTTTCATCCAAGGATGGAAGATTAGGTAACGGTTTTGGTTGAGGCTCCGGCTCATCAAAACTAGGAACTTCCATAGAACTAAAAGAAAGGTTATGACTACAAGTATTCAAACCTATTTCTTCTAGTTTTGTTTCTTCCAAAGGTTCTACTTCAATTGGGGTTCCTATAGTCCCTTCTACTTCTTCCGGGTAAGTCACGGGTGGTGTGTATGCCTCGAATGATGGTAGGACTTGTGGGGCACTTGGTGGGCTTATGTTACTTACCTCATCATTCCTTACGTCAAGCTCACCTATATCCTCATCATGCGTTTTAGTAAGATATAACCCTAACATTTTTCCAAGTATCTCAAGTGCTTCTCTAGGCATCTCAACTTCTATGTCCAAATCATACGGATCATTCTCAATATTCTGACTGCTATATTCAAACTGCCTAAAAGATTCATCATGTGTTTCTTGAGATTTGACGTCATCAATCACAGAACCTAGGTCTTTTTTATCAATGTGATCATGTTCGGCTAAATCCTCGGTCATATCAAGGTCACCTATGTGTTTGTTTTGTAATATGGCATTACATGACATCCACTTAGGTATCTCAACACTAACATATTCATCCCCAAACAAACTTGTTTCATGATCCTCGAAATTTGTGGTCAATTGACTTGTACTAACGTTTGTTGGGTTGTCTACTATATAATAATATTGGGCACACTCTTCAATAGCTTCCCATGCTTTCTCAGCACTTAATTCCCTAATATCCCTGCCGGCAATGTGGTAAATGTCCCTTTGGGCATGTCGGTCGACATGATTGTAAAAGATTTGAGTTAGGGACCAAAAATCGAAGTTATGATGAGGGACTTTTTGGAGTAAATATTTAAAACGAGTCCATGCAACATAGAGAGGTTCATCTTTATGTTGTTTAAACATCAAGATGTCATATGGAGTGGGTGAATTACGTGGTTGGTAGTATGGTGGATTCGCGTTCTCCATAATGGTGAACGGAAGAGTCAATGGAAATTACGAACAAACAAACAAAGAAATAAGATAGACTAAAGAAGACCTATAAAAATAAAATAAAATTCTCACTAGAAAGGAATCTAGTGAGTAGACCTATAAAATAAAAATTCAACCTAAACAATAACTATTCCCCGGCAGCGGCGCCAAAAACTTGATGCGTGGTTTTGCAACCTTACAACAGGTTTTACCTCTCGAGGGATCTCAAGAGGCTTACAACCCCACCAGGCAGTGTACCTGACCGATGTAGTATAGTGTAGTGGTAAGTACGGGGGATTGATCGTTCTCCACAGGGAATAGTGTTCGTTTGTCACACCCTGAATTTACCTGTTAATGGCAGCGGATATGAATACCTTGGTGTGACTTTCATGGCGTCTTATACAATGGATATATTGAACGACCTAAAGTGTCGTTTTGAAAATACACGTTTGATCATAATTAAAATCAGAGTTTTACAAAACATAGGTCCCAAATGATGTTGCAAGTTTATAACAAAACCATAGTAGATCAAACGTTTACATAAGTGCATGAAAATAGGTGATGCAAGTCGACCCCGCGACTCCAAAATAGCCAAATGCATGTCCACACGCTAGCTAATTACCTGAAAATACATTGCTAAAAACGGTCAACATAAAGTTGGTGAGAGATCATAGGTTTAATAAAATGAAGGTATACGATAGCCACAAGTATATAGTGTATGACATAAGTCACATAAAAATGGTGTACAATAGACTTAAGCTCATGACCCCGAAACTATGACTGAATCTGTGGTGCCCCTCAGAGTGTTTTGCCAGGCACTCTAATAAAAAGACATGAAATGCATCCGCTATCGGTTGTTGGTCAAAGCCAACACGGATGGAGGCGTCACCCTCGATAGATCTATCCACTCACTCTCGCTTACAGGTAAATTAACGGTTCATGATATAGGGGACTTTCATATGGCAACAAGGTAACTTAATCTATGTACAAGGAATTTGATACTAGGGCTCGCATATAAAAATGGTTGCAATGTATTCTCCCCCGTGGGATTTGAAATGAAATAATAAATTGAAAAACGGGGCTATGAAAACTCACCTGAAGTGATGATACAACAATGCTATGAAATCGAAATACTTGGAATAACAAGGCGCGAACACTAGCCGCTACCTAAAATGAATATGCATAATCTACTTAGATTATGAGGCAATGTAGTGCATGTACATGTATATGTAACCTATACCACTCGTACTTTGAAAATAATAGTTATCGTTAACATGTAAAGTTCTTCCAAAACTTGATATAAATATGTTAACTTGTTTCGTCAAAACTAGCCATGTAATAAAGTGTATAAAACGTTCGTGTTAGTATCGGCGTTTTGAAAACATGAAACGTAATATGATAGTCGTGTTAATAAGTCTTTGATCGTACGCGTGCCAACGGGTAAGAATTACGGTTCTCCATAGTCGTTACACGAAAAATATAGTTTCTAGTACGTAAACATTTTCTAGTTAAAAAGCTGTCAAAATGAAAGGTATATTATCGATGTTTAAACGCGTGTATCTTGTTCGTTATTAGCTCGTTTTCGACGTTCTTTATATCCGTGGGTTCGTATAAACATGTACTAATATATTTTCAGTAGCTCGGGTCATCTAGGTCGCGTTAAACGCCTCAGTTTGTCCGTCGAAAGTCGCGTAACAGCATGTTATTTTCTGAAAATTAGTTTTCGTCGTTAAACTTTGAAAAATCATATCTCCTTCGTTATTAACTCGTTTTTGTCCCCGTTTTCGGCCACGGATTCGTCTCGGAATGTATTTTCTAAATATTTGGCCAAAAATTATCTCACACCTACTGATTTTCCCACGTTTCACTTTTAAGGACAGAATGTTTTATTTACTTGTTAAAACTTGATTTTCTAGTTAGTAACTTGTCCAAAAATGTCACAAACAACAACCAATCTTTCTAAAACTTACCATATATCTTTTTAAAGTGTCAAGGGTCCTAAACATCATCATCCATGTAGATCTAACAAGGATCTAAGTATAAAACACATCTAGGGCTCATAAGTTGCAAAAGGTTTAAAAAGGAGTGGTATAACTAACATATACATATAGATCTTGCATAAAAATGATATGAACATTATATTAACTTGGTAAAATTATGAAAATGAGTTTTGACAACTTACTTGAAAGATTAGTGAGCAAAAGATGATAAAAACCTAAGAAACCTTTGAGTTTGTATTTCAAAACCCTTAAAGGAATACTAGTGAGACTTGTTTATGGATTGATCTTGAAAGTTTGATGTTTTCTTCCTCTTGTTCTTGTTTGGCCGATCATACACACACACACATATAGATGAGAGAGTTTCTTGAGATATTTTGTAAAATGAAGTGAAAAATGTGGTAGCTAACTATATAAATTAGACAAGAATTAGTGGGTATTAATTGTGAAGTGAAGTTTGCAACTTGATGGTCTTGGGGGGTTGTGAGGCCGGCGCACAAAGGAACAAAAGGGGGGGGGGGCATCTTTTTAATTAAACCATGTGATGATTATGTAAGTTTAAGTGTTTAATTTAGTTAGTTTTAGGTGTAACCGGGTACCGTGTTTGCTAGAAATAAAATGTAACGGAGTTAGTCGGGACTTGACGAAGTCATAAAAATTACAAAAATATGTTGGGTACAAATATTGGGTGTTCGGGTAATTATTGTTTAGTTTATACGTAAACCGTCGTAATTATATAAAACGTACGATATAAATTAAATAAATTCGCAAAATACCGGGTAAATGAACTTTATAATTTTCTTGATGTTAAAATGAGTATAAAAATATATCGGGACCATCGTGGGGATTGTCGGACGTGTTAGTCACATTTATCGATCGCGCGTTAACGTTTTAATTAAAAGTAATTATACGTAAAACGTCAAATGTAACAAAAATATTAATTTGATAATCCTACGAGTGGAATAGTATGAAAATGTAAATATGATGATATGCAGACTATTACTAGTCCGTATGCAATGATCCTACTGATGATGCATAAATTTTTGCAGCTAAACCAAACAGGTTACGCTGAAATGAATGATGAATGATGGACATGAATGGTGATTTGTCGAGGTTAGGAAAGTGACCTGAAATTACGGGTTGTGACAGTCGCCCCTCCAAAAGGGAATTCAGTCCCTGAATTCAATTGTTGTTGGTTTCGGAGGCAGGCTCGGGAAAAAGGTGTGGATACTTGCGTCGCATTTGGTCTTCTCGTTCCCAAGTAAACTCGGGTCCTCTTCGAGAATTCCAGCGGACCTTCACGATAGGAATTCGACTCTGCTTCAATTGCTTGACCTCACGGTCCATGATTTCTACAGGTTCTTCCACAAAATTAAGCTTGTCATCTAGTTGGATTTCTTCAAGAGGAATAACGGACGACTCGTCGGAAAGACACTTCTTGAGGTTGGAAACATGAAATGTGTTATGAACGTTGCTGAGTTCTGGCGGAAGTTCAAGCTTGTAGGCTACCGGACCAATCTTTTCCAGAATCTTGAATGGCCCAATGTATCTCGGGTTCAGCTTCCCGCGTTTCCCAAATCGGATCACGCCCTTCCAAGGCGAAACCTTCAACATGACTTTATCTCCAACTTGAAATTCCAATGGTTTGCGTCGAACATCTGCATAGCTTTTCTGTCGACTTCTAGCTGTTTCGAGCCTTTCTCGAATTTTAACAATCTTCTCGGTTGTATCTCGTACCATCTCTGGACCGGTTAATTGTACATCACCGACTTCGGCCCAACACACTGGGGACCGGCATTTACGACCGTACAGTGCCTCAAATGGTGCGGCCTTTATGCTCGAATGATAACTGTTATTATAAGAAAACTCGATTAATGGCAAATGGTTAGCCCAACCATTTCCAAAATCAATCACACACGCCCTGAGCATATCTTCTAATGTCTGAATCGTTCTTTCACTCTGACCATCAGTCTGAGGATGGTAAGCAGTGCTCATGTCTAATTTGGTGTTGAATGCATTTTGTAGTGACTTCCAGAAATTTGAAGTAAAACGACTATCTCTGTCGGAAATGATGGAAACTGGTGCACCGTGCCTTGAGACTATTTCCTTGACATAAATTCTAGCGAGTTGGTCCATGGAATAAGTCTCTCTAATCGGTATGAAATGGGCTGATTTGGTGAGACGATCTACTATAACCCAAATAGCGTCGAATCCACCTGAAGTCTTAGGAAGTTTAGTAACAAAGTCCATTGTAATACGCTCCCATTTCCATTGAGGAATCTCGGGCTGTTGAAGTAACCCTGACGGTTTTTGATTCTCGGCTTTCACTTTAGCACACGTAAGACATCTGCTAACATACCTCGCGATCTCTGCTTTCATATCGGGCCACCAATAAAGTTGCTTGAGATCCTGATACATCTTATCAGAACCTGGATGAATAGAGTACTTCGACTTGTGCGACTCATGCATAATCAACTCTCGTACTCCACCATAAAGGGGTATCCAACTTCTGTCCTTGAAGCATAACACTCCATCGGATCTCTTTACAAATCCATTCTCGCTCTCGGGCATACCATAAATCTTCTCGTGTGGTCGGTTTTCTTCTTTGAGTGCTTCAATCTGAGCCTCTAAGATCTTTGATGGTAAAGGTGAAATAATTGTCATTCCCAATGACCTGACCCTCAAAGGTTTGGGTCGTTCTTTCCTGCTAAGAGCGTCAGCTACAACATTAGCTTTTCCCGGGTGATATCGGATCTCACAATCGTAATCACTAAGCAACTCTAGCCAACGACGTTGCCTCATATTGAGTTCCTTCTGATCAAGTATATGCTGTAAGCTCTTGTGATCGGTAAATACCACACACTTGGTGCCATAAAGATAGTGCCTCCAAATCTTGAGTGCGAAAACTACAGCACCCAACTCCAAATCGTGCGTAGTGTAATTCTTCTCATGTTTCTTAAGCTGACGTGACGCATAAGCAATCACTTTCTCGTTCTGCATTAACACGGCTCCAAGCCCTTTGTGGGATGCATCGCAATATACCACAAAATTTTCAATTCCTTCTGGTAGTGCTAAAATCGGCGCGCTACAAAGCTTCTGTTTCAACAACTGAAATGCGGACTCTTGCTTATCTCCCCATTCGTACTTTTGATTCTTCTGTGTCAACTTGGTCAGCGGCTTAGCTATCTTGGAAAACCCTTCAATGAACCTCCTGTAATATCCGGCAAGTCCTAAAAATTGGCGAATTTCTGTCGGAGACTTGGGCGTAGCCCAATCTTTAACTGCCTCAATCTTTGCTGGATCAACTTGTAGTCCTTGACTATCAATGACATGACCAAGAAATTGAACCTTTCGTATCCAAAAATCACACTTAGAAAATTTGGCATACAATTGCTCCTTCTTGAGCAGTTCTAGAATCATTCTGAGGTGTTCTTCATGCTCTTGCTTACTCTTGGAATAAATTAAGATGTCGTCGATGAATACAATCACAAACTTATCAAGATACGGCTTACACACCCTATTCATGAGGTCCATGAATACCGCAGGTGCGTTAGTTAATCCGAACGGCATCACTTGAAACTCATAGTGTCCATAACGTGTTCTAAATGCGGTCTTCGGGACATCCTCCTCCCGAACTCTAAGCTGATGGTAACCGGATCTCAAATCAATCTTGGAGTAATAACTAGAACCTTGCAACTGGTCGAACAAATCGTCAATCCTAGGGAGTGGATAACGATTCTTCACCGTCAACTTGTTCAGTTCTCGGTAGTCAATACACATCCTGAAAGATCCATCTTTCTTCTTCACAAACAAAACCGGTGCTCCCCAAGGCGAGGAACTCGGTCTAATGAATCCCTTGTCCAGTAATTCTTGTAATTGGTTCGACAACTCTTGCATTTCGGAAGGCGCTAAACGATACGGTGCTCTTGCAACAGGTGCGGCTCCTGGCACTAAGTCGATCTGAAACTCAACTTGACGCGTAGGTGGTAGTCCAGGTAATTCTTCCGGAAAAACTTCGGGAAAGTCCTTAACAATTGGCACATCTCCAAGTCGTTTCTCATCCGACTTCTTCTCAGTAATGTGAGCCAAAAATGCATAACACCCTTTCTTGATGTACTTCGCGGTCTTGATGCATGATATGATACTAAGTCTAGTTCCGCTTCGCTCTCCACGAACAACTAATGTCTCCCCATCATAAGGAAGATGAACAACCTTCTCATCACAAATAATTTTTGCACGGTGACGGGACAACCAATCCATGCCGATGACAATGTCAAAACTACCAAGTTCTACGGGCATAAGGTCTATGCTGAATGGATGATTAAGGAAATTGATGGTGCAATTACGGAGAATTGTATTGGTGCTAACTAAAGACCCATTAGCTAGTTCAACTTGAAATGAAATGTCTAGTGCGGTTGGTGTAATGTTAAGTAAAGGTGCAAACGTAAGTGAAACGAAACTTCTATCGGCTCCCGAATCAAATAAAATAGAAGCATAACGATTATTGACAAGGAACGTACCCGTGACAACCTTCGGGTCTTCGTGGACATCATCTCCACCCATGACGTAAGCTCTCCCTCGAGCTATTCCTCCTTGATTCCTTACCTTCGGGCAATTGTTCCTAAAGTGTCCCACTTCTCCACAACTATAACACGTTGGCGGTGGATTCTGATTGTTTACCCCAGGAGCAGACCTACATCCATTAGCTTGATGACCAACTTTCCCACAATTTTGACAAGGCCTAGGGCAACCTCCCGGGTTATGATGAGTTTGGCACTTGTTACACTTTGGTAGAGTACCGGAGTAACCTTTCTTTTCTGTAGGACCAGCAGCATAGGCCTTTGCAGTCTCTTGCCTCTTGGGTGGTGGTTGGTTGGCGTTGTTACCTTGGTTGTTATCCCATTTCCTTTTGTTGTTGTTGTTATGGTTGGTGTTGTTTCGGTTATTGGAGTAGTTGTTGTTGTTCCGGTAATTGTTGGTGTTATTGTTGTTGTTACGGTTTCGGTTGGAGTTATTGTTGTTGTTGTTGTTGTTGGCGGGTGTCACTTTCTTCAGAACTTGAGCTATGAGCTTTTGAGACATCCTGATTGCTTCATCAAGAGTTTGCGGATCAAAAGAAATCACATCACCACGGATGTTTTCGGGCAAGCCACCAATGAAATTCTCAACCAACTTTTCATTATCAGGCACCATAGATGGGCATAGAGCGGCTAACTCTTGGTACCTCCTAATATAAGTCTCGATATCATTTCCCACGGTTACCAGATCATAAAACTCTACCTCTAACTTCTTCACTTCAGTTCGTGGGCAAAACTTCTTAGTCACTAGCTTCTTGAATTCATCCCACGTGATCTTGTAAGCATTCTCCATCCCTATGGGCTTCGCGTAAGAGTTCCACCATGATAAGGCTTGATCACGGAGTGTACTAACGGCAAACTTTACCTTGGAATCATCCGGACAGTTGCATAAGATAAACACGGATTCGGTATGTTCGAACCATCGAACCATGGCAGTAGCCCCTTCAGTACCCTTATACAAAGTAGGATCTCCACTCTTGAAATCCTTGTACGTACATTTCTTTCCATTAGTCCCGTTGCTAGCTTCTCCCGATGTCCCTATCCGAGAAGCATCTTCGGCAGCTCTTGCGGCAACAGCGGCTCTTTCAATCTCTAGGGCTTCGGCTATACTATCCCTAACGAGCTTCCTGATAGCAGCTTGAGTCATATCTGGGGTAGCCGTTGCAGCGGCCTTGGATCTTGTTTTCCTAGGTGCCATAATTCTGGTACATCACAACAGAATACATCAACCACAATCATACTAGAAATGATTATCGCACAAAATATATACAACCACAACCTGTATGTATATAAACACAACATGTATAAATACAACCACGACATGTATAAATACAATGAAATCACGATGAGAACAACCACAACATGAAATTTCATAGAATAATCACAACACATGAATATCATACATGAAAATTTCGGCCTACGTGGACCGATATCATAATAGCACAACCAAATCCTACATAGTAGAGTCATACTTGATACATTTTGTTTGTACTACAACCAAAAGACAACAAGTTCATAACTATGTCCCACACCCCGGGACTAGGATAATAACAGTACAAGCTACATGATAAAGTCTAACACTAAGCACTCCCTGGTGCTCCACCTGGTCCACCTGGTCCACGCCTCCAAGTCTTGACCACTTTGGCCATGGAAATAGCAACCTTCTCCAGCTGCTCCACTCGCAACTGAAGATCGGTCTCTCTGCTCTGTGATGCAGTCAAAGCAGCTCTAACTGATGCCAACTCAATAGCCTGGCGGCGTAGCTCCTCCTGAGTCTGCTCGGCTCTGTCCCGAATCTCGGGTAACTCATCCCTCAACTGGTCAATCAACTCCTGATGCGCTAGCTGACGTGTCTCCAGTCCATGATAAGACACATCAATAGAAACTCTACCCTGAACCAAATCCTCTACATCCTCCTCAACCACATCTAGTCGAGGCGCAAGGATCTCATCTACTCGGTAACTCAATCTAGCTAACTGTCCCTGCTGATCAGTCAGCTGGGCATCCAAGGTAAGAGCAGTGGGTACCCTCGCAGCAGCAGCCCGCGAGCTCTCCCCAATGTGGTAATGTGCAGGTGGTGGTAAATCTGAAATCTGAGTAGTGGGTAAGGCTGGGGTAGTGCATCTTGCACGCTTTTTAGGCGGCAAAGATAGAGCAGGTGAAGGAGTAGTAGCAGGTGTAGTAGTGGGTAAATCTGATGATGGTGGTAGTGTAGGAATGGCTGGTGTCCTGAATGTAGTGGTAACACGACGTACACTCTTACGAGCACCAATGATCGTCTTGCGACGAGGAAACATAAGAACAGGTTCGGCTGGGACTGATGAAGTATGGGATGATGACTCTGTCAGAGGACGGGTAACAAGAGGTGGTGCAATGGGTGAAATCTGAGGAGTAGGAGCAACCTCATCCTCGTAGAAAGCCTCGGTATCCTGTGCCAAAGGTGGTGAAAGTGGTGCAGGCTGAACAGGTGTAACCATGGGTATAGTGGAAGACATAGCGTCCTCAATGTCCACATCGGAAAGTATGATAATCGGGCGGGAGTTAGAAGACATATCTCTGGGGAAACAATGCAAAATGAAATGAATAACTCATGTAATGAAACTCATAAATAATAAATATGCACTTATGATGAAATGATAAGACGCTACCGTTGGGGTAGTTATAGTCTAGGGTATAAGGACAACCTAGTTCGCTATAACCATTGCTCTGGTACCAATCTGTCACACCCTGAATTTACCTGTTAATGGCAGCGGATATGAATACCTTGGTGTGACTTTCATGGCGTCTTATACAATGGATATATTGAACGACCTAAAGTGTCGTTTTGAAAATACACGTTTGATCATAATTAAAATCAGAGTTTTACAAAACATAGGTCCCAAATGATGTTGCAAGTTTATAACAAAACCATAGTAGATCAAACGTTTACATAAGTGCATGAAAATAGGTGATGCAAGTCGACCCCGCGACTCCAAAATAGCCAAATGCATGTCCACACGCTAGCTAATTACCTGAAAATACATTGCTAAAAACGGTCAACATAAAGTTGGTGAGAGATCATAGGTTTAATAAAATGAAGGTATACGATAGCCACAAGTATATAGTGTATGACATAAGTCACATAAAAATGGTGTACAATAGACTTAAGCTCATGACCCCGAAACTATGACTGAATCTGTGGTGCCCCTCAGAGTCTTTTGCCAGGCACTCTAATAAAAAGACATGAAATGCATCCGCTATCGGTTGTTGGTCAAAGCCAACACGGATGGAGGCGTCACCCTCGATAGATCTATCCACTCACTCTCGCTTACAGGTAAATTAACGGTTCATGATATAGGGGACTTTCATATGGCAACAAGGTAACTTAATCTATGTACAAGGAATTTGATACTAGGGCTCGCATATAAAAATGGTTGCAATGTATTCTCCCCCGTGGGATTTGAAATGAAATAATAAATTGAAAAACGGGGCTATGAAAACTCACCTGAAGTGATGATACAACAATGCTATGAAATCGGAATACTTGGAATAACAAGGCGCGAACACTAGCCGCTACCTAAAATGAATATGCATAATCTACTTAGATTATGAGGCAATGTAGTGCATGTACATGTATATGTAACCTATACCACTCGTACTTTGAAAATAATAGTTATCGTTAACATGTAAAGTTCTTCCAAAACTTGATATAAATATGTTAACTTGTTTCGTCAAAACTAGCCATGTAATAAAGTGTATAAAACGTTCGTGTTAGTATCGGCGTTTTGAAAACATGAAACGTAATATGATAGTCGTGTTAATAAGTCTTTGATCGTACGCGTGCCAACGGGTAAGAATTACGGTTCTCCATAGTCGTTACACGAAAAATATAGTTTCTAGTACGTAAACATTTTCTAGTTAAAAAGCTGTCAAAATGAAAGGTATATTATCGATGTTTAAACGCGTGTATCTTGTTCGTTATTAGCTCGTTTTCGACGTTCTTTATATCCGTGGGTTCGTATAAACATGTACTAATATATTTTCAGTAGCTCGGGTCATCTAGGTCGCGTTAAACGCCTCAGTTTGTCCGTCGAAAGTCGCGTAACAGCATGTTATTTTCTGAAAATTAGTTTTCGTCGTTAAACTTTGAAAAATCATATCTCCTTCGTTATTAACTCGTTTTTGTCCCCGTTTTCGGCCACGGCTTCGTCTCGGAATGTATTTTCTAAATATTTGGCCAAAAATTATCTCACACCTACTGATTTTCCCACGTTTCACTTTTAAGGACAGAATGTTTTATTTACTTGTTAAAACTTGATTTTCTAGTTAGTAACTTGTCCAAAAATGTCACAAACAACAACCAATCTTTCTAAAACTTACCATATATCTTTTTAAAGTGTCAAGGGTCCTAAACATCATCATCCATGTAGATCTAACAAGGATCTAAGTATAAAACACATCTAGGGCTCATAAGTTGCAAAAGGTTTAAAAAGGAGTGGTATAACTAACATATACATATAGATCTTGCATAAAAATGATATGAACATTATATTAACTTGGTAAAATTATGAAAATGAGTTTTGACAACTTACTTGAAAGATTAGTGAGCAAAAGATGATAAAAACCTAAGAAACCTTTGAGTTTGTATTTCAAAACCCTTAAAGGAATACTAGTTGGACTTGTTTATGGATTGATCTTGAAAGTTTGATGTTTTCTTCCTCTTGTTCTTGTTTGGCCGATCATACACACACACACATATAGATGAGAGAGTTTCTTGAGATATTTTGTAAAATGAAGTGAAAAATGTGGTAGCTAACTATATAAATTAGACAAGAATTAGTGGGTATTAATTGTGAAGTGAAGTTTGCAACTTGATGGTCTTGGGGGGTTGTGAGGCCGGCGCACAAAGGGACAAAAAGGGGGGGCATCTTTTTAATTAAACCATGTGATGATTATGTAAGTTTAAGTGTTTAATTTAGTTAGTTTTAGGTGTAACCGGGTACCGTGTTTGCTAGAAATAAAATGTAACGGAGTTAGTCGGGACTTGACGAAGTCATAAAAATTACAAAAATATGTTGGGTACAAATATTGGGTGTTCGGGTAATTATTGTTTAGTTTATACGTAAACCGTCGTAATTATATAAAACGTACGATATAAATTAAATAAATTCGCAAAATACCGGGTAAATGAACTTTATAATTTTCTTGATGTTAAAATGAATATAAAAATATATCGGGACCATCGTGGGGATTGTCGGACGTGTTAGTCACATTTATCGATCGCGCGTTAACGTTTTAATTAAAAGTAATTATACGTAAAACGTCAAATGTAACAAAAATATTAATTTGATAATCCTACGAGTGGAATAGTATGAAAATGTAAATATGATGATATGCAGACTATTACTAGTCCGTATGCAATGATCCTACTGATGATGCATAAATTTTTGCAGCTAAACCAAACCGGTTACGCTGAAATGAATGATGAATGATGGACATGAATGGTGATTTGTCGAGGTTAGGAAAGTGACCTGAAATTACGGGTTGTGACATCGTTAGGTATGAAAAATTACTCTAATAGGTCTAAGGGTGAGAGAAGATTCTTTTTTATGTTTTTATATTTTTTTATGAAAGCAAGTAAAATCTCGGGTTTGAAAGAGTGGGCGGAATTAGTTGCTAGTCAACTAACCCAAATTACTACGAATGCAAATAAAATAAAATAACTGAAAGTAAAATGTTGGTGGAAACTTATGTGTAGAGAAATGTGTTCACTTAGATTTCCTTACTCCCTAACTATCTTTTACCGGTTGATTAGTGTGTATTAGTTGCGTGGATGACGGGTGTATTCCTTAATACCAATCGTGGGGTGGCGTACGTACTTCCCCAACTCTACAAGCTCCTACTTCACTCCTATGTCGAGCCGGCTAGGAAGCTCCTAACATGGGATCACTAGAATTCGCTTGTGCATTAAATACAACCATAAAAACCTTTAGTACGCATTTGGTTCATGTTTCTTAAGACGTTCAAGCAAGTTACCGAATAGGAAGTTAGCCAGTTTTCTTAAGCCTAACATAGATAAACAATCATCCAATACAACTAATAACACACTAATAACCAATAATCAATAGCTAGGTTTCATTAGATCTAAGCAAACACAAGATAAATCTAGCCTAACATGTTAAACAAAAGACAAGAACAAGATAGAATCAAACAACACATAGACATATTGAATGATTAATTGATAACTTATCTTTCAATGTAACATGGAAGATCTCAAGGCAAAAAGCCTTGAAAAAGAAGCTAAATTCGTCTTAGGGTTTTCTCCCAAAAATTCCACACTAAGCTCTTTTTATGACAAAGAATTGCAAAACTATATATAGATTTTTACATCTGACGGCGTCACCTTATGGAGTGTGACGCCGTCACCTCGCCGCTTCTAGGATTCCCGGATGGCCTTCTTGACGCCGTCCCTCTTTAGCTCTCCAAAATCCGTTCTGGCTTATCAAGGCTTGACGCCGTCAGACCTTGAACGTGACGCCGTCCCTTTTTGAATTAAGCCGTGACGCCCTTGATCAGGTTAAAGCGTGACGCCGTCAGAATTCACAAGCAATTTTCACTGGCTTATCATGAGTAAATTTCACATCCACCTTTTCTTGCCAAGCCATGACGCCGTCCAGAGTAAAATCTGACGCCGTCAAAGGTAACTTTTAGCCGATTTTTGAGACTTTGTCGTTTTCTTCACTTTTATGCTCCAAAAACGTCCAAAATGCCTCCTTTTCCAGATTTCTCCTCAAAAGTACCTAAAATGACAAAAGGAACGATTTAGGGCAATATTTGATCAAATAAATACGATTTAGGGCTTAAATGACCCCTTAAAAGCGGTACACTTTTCGCTTCATCAAATGTGTTGTGCACGCTAGTGGGCTCTTGCGGGTGGTTCGAGTCGATAAGCTACCAGTCCATGTTTTGCCAAATTCTTGTAGGGTTCAACGTACATCGAGTTCAATTTTCATCGTTTTCCGAAATATAGCAAGTTCTTTCGTGGCGAACTTTCACGTAACTCTTATGACGATCTTGTACTGCTTGTAGCCTGTTGTCCTGGAGTGTTGTTCCTACGCCCTAATGCGTACTAACGATTAATGCGAATGGGATTACTACGGGATCGTACTTTCAGTTGACAGAAGTAGATGCCAATGCCTTGGGGTAAAGATAGTTACAAGGAGTAATTAATAATACAATGAAAGATATGATCTTGATGAATCACAAAAGTAGTAATAGAATTCTGTCGAGTGTAATGTTTTAGGAGCAAAGACTGCTTAAAAGGGATAGATTAGATATTTGTATGAACAAAGAAGCAAACTGTTATCAATCGATGCAAATGAAAGGATCAATGAATCAGAACAATAATGAATGGATTAAGATGTCCATATCATTCATACTAGTATGAGCGTAGAGTGCTCGGAAGAAAATTTGATATTCATACGAACGAAGAAGCAAATGAAATGATGTAAAAGAGAGGTCAATGACTCAAATTAACCCAAACAGAAGAACCATAAATCACAATAATAGTAAGGCGAAGAGATATAGAATATTAACACAATTAATCAATTAATCGATACAACCAACGAATCAAACCAATAGTCAAAAGAGACCAATACTGAAAGACATAATTTTAAATGAGGTTCAATAATAAACGAGACAGACAATATTCATTATGAATGTCAAATGAGAATGAATGAGGAAAATCCATAACTGAGAAGGATAATAAACACACGATTGTTGAAAGAGGGTAAGTGAAATAGACAAGAATTACGAAAGCAATAAGCGTAATGATACTTTAAATGAGAACAAATGAGATAGGCAATAAATGCGAAGGCAAATAATAAAGGAGAAAGACGATAAATGTCATGGAAGAGAACAAACGGTAAATGATGATATCCATCAACGTCACGAATGTTATATGAGAATAACTAGGAAAATCAATAAATTAGAAAGATAATGTGCATCTCAAATGTTGAATGAGAAGAAGAAATGAGAACGAACAATAAATGAGAGGTACAACAAGCAGCACGAATGCTAGCTGAGAGTAAACAATTAATGAGAAACGCAAAAAGTGACAAAGACAATAAGCATTGCGAATGCTAACTGAGAATGAATGGGGACCAACAATAAATGAGAAAAGCATTACGTTGAAAGCATGCATGTTAAATGAGAACAAACATAAAACAAGAAATACATTAAGTATTACGAAAGTTGATTGAGGATAAATGAGAACAAATAATAAATGGTAAACTCAATAAATATCACTAATGTTGATCAAGTAAGATCCGCACTTGGCTCCTCGAGCTTTACTCTTCTCCGACGAGACTGTAGGTTGGCCATTACTGCTCGTTTCTGCTGACATGTAATATTTCTCATGATGTGGCATGTGTGTCACCAACGATGGGATGCTGTGGTGGATGGGCTCTCTAGTGATAGACTTTGGTCGGGTGGGAGGAATAGGTGCAATAATGGTTCTCCTCCTCATCTTTGGAGGGGTTCTTCTTCGAGTGAGTAATCTTCCGGTTTGAGTTCACACTCTATAGGCTTGTCGTCGAATGGCTTTGTCTCACTATTAGACGTTAGTATATAAGTTGGTGAAATGGGTATCCGAATGATGGTCGACAAGTTTCCAAATTGTGTCCTCGGAATTGAAAGATAGTATTAAGTTAAGGTAAACATTGTTTTCAAGCTTTGGTGTTACCTTCCTAGCGGTGTGATTCTTCAAAACACAAGGAGTCAAAAAGAATGAGACGTTAAAAGTCGTGTTCCGAAAGTAGGGTGTTCCACGGCGGCATGTTAAAGTCGTGCTCTAATCATCCGACGTGTCTTTAGGCTATGGTTTACGGGACGATGTAGGTGTTCTAAAAGTATGGAACCAATGTTCCAACTCGTCTTCGGAGGCGGATAGTAAGACAATCGAGGGAAATCGATAGACTGTAACGGGTTTTGCGTAAAACGATGTTATGAAGGGTTATGAAAAAGTTTTAGCAAACCACGGTATTACTCACGATGTCTGAGAAAATAAAAGAGACCATTAAAATGTAAGTGTAGGTATGTAATCGGGGGAAACGGGGTTTGAGCTCAAGCTCCGAAATAAGCGTAAGAAGTCAAAATCAGTCAAAAATTTATATAATTAACTTTTATATAAATATACTTTATATAATACCAATAGTGATGACATATGTATAACAGCATAGGCAGTCTGGTGGTATATGCGCACGGATATTGGATACGGAAATGAGAGACTTTTTAGTGAAAAATAGTTATAGTCCGGGTTTTGAAAATGACCTAGTTCTCTATAACTGTAGCTCTGATGCCAATCTGTAACAACCCCAAAATTATCGCACCGAAAGATAGTTCACAGGGGTATTACTTCCTAGCACAAAGTACAAGTCATGGAAAATGACTATTTAAAAGAAACGTTTTAGAAGTGTTTCACATTTGATACATTAAAACCTCAGAGTTTGCAAAGGTCCCAACAGTTTTCATAAAACACAATGTTTTCAAAAGATTGCAAATGTTTTAAACATAACATAAATCTTTAAAATATAGACTCTTCAAATGTGAAAATATGCCGAGTCTTCAAAAGATATCCCCGGCGCTACGTATCTGTTGCTAATAGCATAAATTTTCCCTTCGTACATAGGTAATAACCACACCTATCATTTGGTACGAATACAATACACACGACTGCCTTATAGGCACGTTCTTTCTGGTGGGGAGTGTTAATTCCAATAGATCTATTCACTGTATTCGCGCTCACTCGTAAGTGACTAACGGTTCATGATAAAGGGACTTTCGGCTATGGGAAACTTAGGCAATAATAATAACATGATAGCATCCAATTTCCAAGCAAATGTGATCATAAATATTTATAGCATGTATCTCCCCCACGGAGTTTGTAAAACAATTGAAGTAAAACTTGGGGCTATGAACTCACCAACGATGAAGTAGTAACAGGAACCGGAGAAGTGTGCACGTCGAGAAAAGCCACAAAAGTCACAAATGACCTATATAAAATATAACACAACTTAGGCTCGGGGATTAAGGTATAACACACATACTTGTGTTTTAATTCAGTACTTGTACTTGTGAAATCATAAGGTAATTTAGTTAAAAGTCTTATAGCAAGTCATGGTTTGAAAAGACGTTTGAAATAACTCATATGGCTTAGTTCAAAAAAGCTGATGGAAAATTTATAAAATTGCCGCACTAATCGGGTCGCCATTTCTAAACCATGATGGCTAAAATTATGAAATTTATATGCTTAGAAAGGTATGACTCTGTAATATAAGAAAATCAAGGCCTCACTTAACTGAGAATCCCAAAACATGGGTGAAATTACCAATTTACCCCTGCGTCTCTATGAAGTTACATCCAGCATCAAATTATGTTTAGCAAAATGAGCATATCATTTTATATACAGGTATAATGGACACATGGCCTATGGAAAACGTTTTCTACAGGTCTTAGCTCTAACTTTCATGTTTTAACCAACCTAGTGTTCTTTGCAACATTTTAGAGTAAATAGCCTATCAAATCTGACATGCAATCCTGGACCAGTTTTAGTGTGGATTTTCTCCAAAAATCATCGGGATGAATTAAGATGTAAGGTTTTCGGGGAAATGATACTAAGATCTGTGGCTAACTCCCAATATTTTTATTTAAGCATAAAACTTCCTGAGAACAAAATAGTGAAGTTATTTTTTGGATGAAATCTGGGACAGATCTGGGCCAATGACAATTGATCTACTTTAAGCCTAATAAATGGGTTTTTGAACCAATGGATGCCTATATTCCATCATAACTACCATTTATTAGTTAAAGAACTAAAAATTCCAGGAGTATCAAATTATTTGTAGATCTAATAAGTTTTATAAACAAACATATGGAAACATCATTAACAATTAACCAAAACTTCATATGAATCCATCCAACTCTTGCATTTAACAACTCAATCAAACCTAACCAATTATCAAACACCCTATTTCCTATAAGATCTTGAATCAAACCATCTAAAATAACACATGCAAGAGTTGTTTTCTTAGTCTAGAAAAATCTTTAATAAACATAAGAAAAGCTAGGAATTGAGATGGAATAAATTGGGGAAACTTACTAGGTCTTACAAGTAACAAGTAATGGAAGCTTTTGATGTAAGAAGCTTGATGATGGTGATGGTGATGGGGCTGCTACTGTATGGCAGCAAGGAGGGGGGGAAAGCTAGGAGAGAAAAATGTAGAGTTTATCACAAATGACAATGAGGTTAAAGTGAGATTTGGGTGGAATATGTAAGGAGTGAAATGTGTAAGTAGAGAAAGGGAGGGGGCCGGTTTTTGGGGGGGTTCCAAGGGGTATTTCTTTTATTATTTAGTAACAATACATTATATACATGTTTTGCACAAGTATCCTAAGTCACGGAGTGAGTTTGAAGGCCAACGGGGCTAAACCGGTAACGTTTTATGCATAGTTTGTGAAAATAAATGTCATGACGATACTATTTTCATAAAAATATCAAATTTAACTTAAAATGACCCAAATTTGATGTTTCATAAATTTCAAGAGCCTTTCGGAGTGTTATAACGTCTTTAAAGCTTAAAACGTGAGCCGAAAACGCGTAAAACGTAAAATGTGCACACTTCACGTAGAAATGGAAAATTAAATTATTCCATATGAAAACAAGTACGTGGGGGAAAATAAATCATATTTATAGGTAGACTGGGCATAGTCTGAGTCAAATTACGGATTTAGGTGTACGTGTCACGACGTACGGGGGCAACTATCCCGGAAAAATCCAATTTACTTAAAATAGGAAAATAAGCAAATAAAATTAGTAAAAATAATGACTTGAAATTTCTCGGTTGTTGCATACTTCACTAATCAACAAGCTCCCTTCAGGCGGAGAAAATCGTACAACGTCGCTTATCCTTGTTTCCGACACTAAGCGAAATGGCGAGTACTAATCTTAGCTAGTACCAATCTACCACGATCCACACGATCTACTCACGATCTACCCGATCTACCCTTGATCCACTTGATTAATACACAAGCCCACAAGCTACAAAGAGATCTCCAAGATCTCAACAAGATTACAATGATCTACACCCACTTGACTCGATCTACCCTTGATCCACTTGATCAATACACAAGCCTAAAATCTTCAGGAGATCTCCAAGATCTCACAAGATCACAATGATCAACTCTCACTTGACTCAATCTAACCTATCTACCCTTGATCAACACACTAGCTCACAAGCTACAAGAGATATTCAATATCTCTATAAGATCACAATGATCTTCTCTCACAAACTCTCAAAAGAAAAATGAACTTGATGTATACAAAGATACAACAATTATGTAACAAGTGTTACAAGTGCTCTAACTACAACTACAACACTTTGTATCTTTGTGATACTATGTATTCTTCTCTTGCACTAGTAGAGGAATGAAGGTGATCTCTTGGTTGGATGAAAGGATCACTCTTAAAACAAACTAAGACTCTCTAAATGATCAAAGAAAGTGATCTAAATAAGGAGGGATTAGACCAGAGAAAACTGACTCGAAAAATCAAGTTGGAAGTGTAAAATGGTCCACTATTTATAGGCAAAGAGAAAACTAGCCGTTACAGAGGGACGACACCAATAATTGTCAGACGACACCACTAAATTTAGTGGTACCATAGGTACTTTAGTGGTACCGTGGGGGACAAGAAAGCTCCTCCGTTTGTTTTTAGTGGGAAAGGTTTATTTGGGAATGTTTGGAGCTGTTTTGGGGGGAAAAATAGCTGTTACTATTTTTTAAATGATTTTCCCAAATAAAACATTTCTTTCTAATTCAAAAATAATTTGTATAAAATGTATTTCTGAAAAATGTTTTGTCACATTCATAAAAATGTGAAGTTTAGAACAAAAAATTTATTTCTTTGATCATCCGTCAAGTTTAAATTTGTTTGTTCATACCTTGAGTGATTTACGTCGGGTTGAGAATCTACGAATCTGTTGAAGCATACTTGAGAGGTCGAGAGATGTTGATGTAAGTATGCATTGATGATTTATGTTTACAAGTAACTTGCACATTTTACGTTATGTATTACAAGTTACGTGTTTGTCATTATTAAAACCAAAGAAACCATTTAGTTTAAATATCATAGTATTTGCACTAACACAATGCTAATTTAATGCAACACTTGTTTGATTTTGAGAATACGTCAAGTTTCTATTTTTATAGTTTTCTTCATTTTTATTCATTTTGATATTTGTAAGTGACTCTTATTTATCTCTTATGATATAACACTGTATGGAAGATGAAGAGTATTTAAATTGTCGTTCTTAGTTACTTAAGAGTAATATCTCATGTGATAAAGCAATGCAATATGACACTAATTCTGTCATTCTACAAATGAGTAATATCATATGTGATAAAGCAATACGATGTAACACTAATTCTGGTATTCTACATATGAGTAATATCACATGTGATAAATTAATAAAATGGCCAGTAGACATCATTTATGTCTAGTTATATATATATATTCAAATAACTCAAAAGCATATAGGTCTGCATCATTTGTGATATCACAAGTGATATCACTGGTGATATCACTGGTGATATCCTATGTGATATCACATGTGATATCAACTGTGATATCACCGGTGATAGCACCTTTCATATCACCGGTGATAGCATCTGTCATATCACATGTTCCTCCATCACCACCACTGATTCGACAAATAGAAGAAAACTGACACACTTATGATATCACCTGTGATATCAAAGGTTCCTCCAAAAGCTTAACAACATGCGAATGAGATACACTGCAAAGATCCTTCTTATGAAATGAATTACCAAAAGAAGCTGATGATAGAAAAGGTGTTTAACTAAAAACAAGAGATGTTATGACGCTTCTGTTAGACTTGATGTGGAATTTTCTATTTAAAGGATACATTGTGCATGTTTCAATAGGTTTTATAGCGGGATTTTAAAATATCTATGGTTGAATCAACAAACTAAAAAAGCTATGGTTGAAGAAAGCACAACATCTTTATAAACAAACTTAAGAAGCTCATACACTTGTGATATCACACATGATATCACAGGTGATACGATATCACCTTTGATATCACATGATATCACCTATAATATCACATGTTCCTCAATCACTACCACTGATTCAACAAAAAGAAGAAACACTAATTTCACTTGTGATATTTCAAAAACATAGTTAATGTTTATTTAGTTGTTGTGATATCCTGTTTAATGTGTGTTTTATCACCATATTTTACAGCTTCTAATAGTGTGAAATCCAATGATGTGGCTTAATATGTGTTTGTTGTTATGTTTGAATTTATGTTTTTACAACTGGTACTGAAATCTTTTGGTTGGTAATATAAAATGCTAATGATAATAGTTTATGTTCCCTACATAAAGGTGTTATCAATTAGAATACCCAACTAAGAACATGAATTATGACAATAGATAATCAACTTCATATAAAATGTTAATGATTATGGTTTTGGTTCTCTACATAAATTGTGATACTAAACTGAGAATATGAAATATACATTCTTACCAAAAGTGATGATTAATGATAGAAAGAATAAACATCACTTGTCATATTTTATCGCCATCTCAACATTCGGCTTCAACATCGCCTCAAACTGAAAAACACTTTTCTTTGCCTTTACATATGAGTTATATCACGTGTGATAAAGTAATAAAATATGACATTCATTTTGGTATTTTACATATGAGTAATATCAGTGGTGATAAAGTAACAAAATTTAATTCTTGTATTATATATATGTGTAATATCACAGGTGATAAATCAATAAAATAAACATCATTTATGTGACTTGAATATTTTTTTCATTTTGGTGTATTATCACTTGTGATAATCAAGCTATAAAATTAATAAAGTATAATACACAAATGATAAATCAATTAAGTGTCACTTGTATCAAACGAGTAAGTTGGGGGCCGCAAGTTGCAGTGGAACCAGTTTAGTTACAACATTCATAACTAAATTATGTTAACGTCAACAGTTTCACTACATTTCATAACCTATGATCTATGTTATGTTTTCAATCAAGGTACACGTGGGTGTTTTGTCTAAAGAAGAAAAGTGAAAATCGATATTAATTATCACTTTTAAATTATAAACAAAGAATAATTTAAAAGAGCTACACAACGTTTGGCTTTACTTTAGAGAAGCTAAATGACCCAACATTCCATATGATGCCACAAAAATTGTGCTGCAAAAAAGGCAATAAATATTCTAGTTTTTCGCTGTTAAAACCCTGTTATCTACTACAACCCTGCACGCATAAGAAAAAAAAAGTTGCGGGTCAACCCTCTCGTATAGAAAAACTATTAACCTTATAAAAAAATATAAGTCCATCATCACTTTAGTTACTTAAATAATGCAATCACATGATTGAACTAGTAATAATAAGTAAATGTATGCCCTGAGTACTAATAACTTTTGTGGATAAAGAGATAGATGACCTTCCATTTGCAAGCTTTTTGGCTCAAAAAATTGACACGAAACACTCCTTCCCAATTTTCAGTTTTTTTATAAATAGTTGATGCATTAATTTCGGTTACAGATTTAATATTAGGAAAATAATAACCTAAGACATTGAATGAAAAAAGTTAGAAGGTTGTATGCTTATGAAATACACTTTGAGTGAACTTCAACAGTTCAACCCATCTTACCTATTCATATAGCTAAAAAGAGTATTTGACACATTTGAGATAAAACACAACCCCGATCGACCAATTCATAAGTAAATGGGTCAACATAGCCACTTGTTAAACCATTTAAGCAATACAAAAACTTGTGTTGCTGTGTAAACCAAGATATGGCTAGCATTAAAAAATAAGCATGTCATACGAATCATAGAAAAGAAGTATCTCAAAAATCAGAAATAACAGAGATGAAACTCACAAGGGTCGAAATGTTTTTGTCACCAGATTTAAAATTCTTAACTCCCATTCTAACCTCCACAACCTCTTCAGCTACATCACCAACTATTCCAGCAAACAATTTTCATTACGGATATGAACTTAAGAATACATCATCATTCAGTGACTAGTTAAGCTACTTTATGTTAGTACTCAGGGCATATCAAACCAATTTGATGGTTGTTCTACACTAATCAACACAAAACCAATAGACCAGCAAAATGGCTACTGAAACCAAAGGAAGTGCTACCATACTACAAGTGGTTCTTTCTTACCTACTCAAGCTAACACATTGACAAATTGAAAATGTCAAAAACACAGTCTAGGCTAAACATCGCAGTATGGAACTAACCTGGTATAAAAGGAAACTTTCGGGGCAAAATAGGACGTATCATCCCTTTCTGAATTTTCCAGTCGATCGGATTTATGCTTGCTGCTTCTACCTTTAGGAGAATTTCACCTTTTCCAGGAGCAGGAAAAGGGGTTTCAACATGCTGCAAAAGATAGAAATATATTATTGACTTTGTATATCATTTCAACATGCTGCAAAAGATATAGAGCATTGACCTTTTTAACTCTCATCGTCTACTAATATGAAATAAACATAGTGCAACTTTCTAGATCAAACAGGACACTACTAAGGCCTAATACCAATGGCGTCAATAGTACTTTTTTTATTATGCAAAGAGCAGTTGAGCAAATTGCAAAGACGGGTATCAAATTTACATGCAAAATATTTAGAACTGACTGTTTTATGAAAATACTCGCAGTGTTCGCAATAGAATATTAGCCTTTCGTCTTTATCAGATGTCTACGTTTGGAGGTATACATTGTTAGCATACGAGCAGCAACAACAGGAAGGCAACATATGTCATCAAGTTAAAGCCAGTTAACTGAATGATACCTTATTGTGTCCATCCATACCCGTGGCAGCTGCAACAATCCCCATGTCGCCTTTAGGAAACTTCATGAAAAGCTTTGTAGCATAAGCTCTAAGAACTCTTTAGAAGACCTGCAAGCCCAAATATTATACAATAATAAACTTATCTCTATTTCTTCTCTCCTATATGATGACTCATCTAATTAGAGCAGAGGTTTCTTTTAGTGTGTAAACAAAGGTTTTCTTTTTCATTTCATCAAACACTTGGAGTGCATTTCGTGTAAACCTCAAGTTCAATGAAATAGACACACTTTTTACCTTCAAGTTCTAAATGTCAAAACATCATCTGTATGACACTTGTATTCACATCACAAATAAATCAAGAGATAGTTAGAGATCCAGTGCACAGAACGATTTTAATCACAACAAATAAATTATAATCTGACTTTGATTAATTGTTCATGAAGACCTAACCAAAAAAAAAAATGAATAAAATCGAACCAAGATTATGGTGGAGATTCAATCAGTGGAGAAGAAATCACCGGCACTGGAGGAGCTGTAAGGCCAGCCTTCGCCGGATCTATCATCGGATAAACCACGTACCTTCGCCGAAGAAGAAGCAACAATGACAGTTTGTGAGAATTAGAGAAAACGATAGTATGTATGTTTTAGAGAGAGAGAAAAAAGAGAAGAAGTAATAAAAGCGGGGTCTATAGCTGGAAAATTAAGGTTTATACTATTAAATCTTACATTAATTCTCACCATTAGATCAAACTAAATTAATGGTGGGGATTTGTCCCTCAGTAAGCATCAAAATAAGAGTAATCAAATGAACATTTCTCTATAGTTGAGTTATGAAAAGGGGTGTTTTTTGTGAGTTAATGTTGAAATGTTAAAACTGATGTGATGCTGACGTGGCGCGAGGTTAAACCATAACTTGAGGGCATGATACCCTATGCTCTAACTTTGAAAGTAGCATTTAATGGAGGAGTGTTATATTGGATTTTCAGGCAGTTTTGATGAGGAAATAAAGATGGTCATTGAGGTTGGTGAGCGGCAGGGACGGAGTTATCTTAGATGTTGGGTTGGCCAAACCATATGCATATAAGTATACTTATCCGATTAATTTGTCACAAATCATATTATACAAAGTACTAGATGCATGGCCCGCCCCGATGGGGCGGCTAGCTTTAGAAATTTGATTATACGATAAAATTAATAGTATAATATGTATGAAAGTGTAGTTACATCCATGAGACTCAAATGAATAAAATCGACATGCTATTATCAATAAAACAATAACTTTTAATCAAACATAACGTTCAAAATAACCAAATTACATATAGTTTATAATCTATGAAGAACTTCTCTATATACCACGTTTGTCATAGAGTTGGTGTAGTTGCCGTCTTTGTCACAACACAACACTTTTAGACCTCTCTTGCTTTTTACTCTGGAAACGGCTACATAAAGTTGTCCATGGGAAAAAATAGATCGTTCCAAATATAGCCCAACCTTAGACAATGTTTGGCCTTGACTTTTGTTTATAGTCATGGCAAAACAAACGGAAATAGGGAATTGTCTCCTATTAAGTTGAAAAAGGCATCATCTTGTCAGATGGGCTTATAATTATCCTGGGTATAGAGCGAACCTCACCCACTTTACCACCTGATATAATCTTTGCCTCAATGTTATTGATTCCCATTCTCAATACTTGTAACCAGGTGCCATTACACAATCCACCTCATTGATCAATGTTGCGCAATCACATAACGAGAGTGCCAATCTTCAAAACTAATTTATGGTGTGGAAGTCGAGACATTTTGATTGTATTCAAGAATTCCGTAGTATACATATCCTCGCTATGATTAAAATCTACGTCTAAATCTGCTACTGTATCCAAACTACAATATACTTTCTCTCTGCCACTAAGCTGAGAAAGCATTCGGTCATTCACTTTGTCAACTTCTTCGTGTGTTTGTGCAAGAATGGCTCGATCTTGGAAATAAGATGGATCCCAAAGATTATCTTTCCAATTATCGTAAGTTTCTTGTATCACAGCTTGTACATGACCATCAGAACAGCTCTACATTTGTAACATAGTTTTTAAGATATCGTTAAACTTAATATAATATTCACAATAAAAATAAGTTTTGCGAGTCATAATCGTAAAAGGAAAAAAGATACATATCCATTATATTTGGGCAAAATAGAAACAAACAAAGATACTCATAATCTGTGAAAAACTCTTTATACACAACGTTTGTTGTAACAATGGTGTAGTTACTATCACAACACAACTCCTTTTTTGCTCCTTACTCTTGAAACGGTCATATAAAGTTGCCAACCATAAAAAAAGCCTTAGTTAATATTCGCCAGCCATTGTTATATGGCGCACCTATGGAAGAGCTTAGTAACCGCTTTTTTCGATTATTTTTACGTAATGAACTTGCAAAATTCGACACAAAATGTACATTTGTTATGGTGAGCCAGATCCAACACACTTGCAAATCTTTGTTTTTTATATACATTTATTAGCCAGGTCACCCAAAATATGTGACCCAGAATATTTCTTAGGAGGACTCGAAGGTCAAAGTCATTAGGCGTTCATAAATCTAGATAAAAATATATATGTTGAGGCATCTGATTAATTATCTCCCTCGCTCCCCAAGAAGTAGATAAGAAAATCACAGCAAAAGTAAAAAAAAAAAACTAAGAGAGAATAACTCACATGTATTCCCGAATCAAATTCCCAAGCTCTGTCCTGTTCCTTAATGTATAAACCTGTACAAATTTGAAATTTCTTATTACAAATTAATAATCGAATAAAGATTCTTAAGATTTTTTAATGACATATTATTATCACATTACTCAATTCAGCACATAACAACAGCTGCTTGCAACCAGGTTACAACAAACATTACTCATTTCTGGCATAAACAACTCAAATTCACATTACTCAATTCATATTAACAAATAATTCATATTCAAGCCTATTAAGTCAATCAAAAATGTAAAATGTCCAATCCTTTTAACTTTCACCTACAAACATATACATATATCTATCTGCCTTTTAAAAGTGGTGTCACTTTACTTACGTTCTTTACATCAAGCATTAGTGCCTTTATTTTCCCTTATTATCAGCTTATAATATTATTCATACATTTCTTTTGGTAAAATTTGGAGATGCCTCAAAGACAGATGTCGCTCAAGAAACATTACAAAATGTTGTTCATTGATGAAGGAAAGCTATGACTGAATTAGAGGCTAGATAGATTCTTGGTGTGACCGAATAGTTATCATGGGAAGAAATTGCACAGGCTAGTACTTATAATGCAGAAAACTATTGAGAGGATTTGATACACTTAATAGGATGTTAGTCCTTTATAACGAGTGTATGTGATACTTTGAGTGAATATGATTGAGTATGCGGAATCTACTTAACCACACTTAGAAGGTTATTGATTATTGGAAATGGAACAGTGGTGGTTGTTGAATTTTATAATGAACAATGAATGTTAACAGCAAATGATTCAATATTATTGAGAATAATACGAGTGATCTTCACTATCACTAGGGTTACAAAACCTTGAATCTCTATTACAAAGAAAACTATTTTCTGTTATGAACAACTCAATGTATGTTTTCTTAGTATTCGACTAGTTACAAATTTAGCACTTGGTTAGTCTATTTTCAACACACTTGTAACTAAAATAAGATCTTTCCTTTTTATACAACAAAGGAGATCTTTTACAATAAATGATAAGTCTTGTCGAACTACTTGCTTGCTTGAGTGTGTCAGTCCTTAAGATACAACTTGTATCAGTGTATACAACTTGTTGACTGAACATCTATCAAAGATATTATCTACCGTATATCTTTGACTTTTATACACAAAATATCTTTGTATACCTATCCATCCAACAGTAGAATACGCGACACTTATCTCTTTAATAGCAGTATCTGATGCACTAGCAGTAGAATGCTTGCGGCAGCAGAATCTCTAACACTAGCAGTAGAATGAAATACACTAGCAGTAGAATGACACTTATTATATTTCTTTGAGCAGAACTGACTGTGGAAAACTAGAAGGGGGGTTGAATAGTTTTATGTCCTTTTAATTTTATTTTGAAAACTTTGTTTACGTTTTAAAACTTAGATTCGAATTTATGTGATCTCAACTTCTTGAACAATATGAACAATATGCATATAAGAAAATATAAATAAGTAATGCAAGTAAGGTAATAAAATGAAATGAAAGCTAGAGATGGAAAGATCTAACCGAGAGACAAGAGATTTATAGTGGTTCGGCTACAAGGACACCTTCCTTGCCCTACTCCACTCCCCGAGCACCTAACTCGAGAGTTTTCTTCACTATGTCAACAAGCTCCCTTATGGCGGAGAAAACCTTACACAACTTTAGCTTACACCGGCTTAACGACACACAAGCTAGATGTCGAGTTCTAATCGTAGCTAGAACCAATCTCACAACTTAAACACGACTTAATCACACCTTCTTCTTCACGACTACTTCACGACTTCTTCACGACTTCTTCACAACTACTTCACGACTTCTTCACGACTTCTTCACGACTTCTTCACAACAACTTCACGACTTCTTCACAACTAAGCACAACCTATGTACACTTCTACTACTTCACACCTTCACTACTTACACACCTTAACAACACAACTTCTCTACTTACACACTAACCTATCCCAAACAATTATACACACAACTATCTAACAACAATACACAACTTATAAACAAATGTATGATGACACAAACAACTTAGGTATCTAAGTTGCAATACTTCTTCTCTAGTTGTTGAAGGAGTATTCTTCTTTTGCACTTGAGTGGAGGAAGCTTGGATCACTTAGAAACCAAAGCTTAAGATTATATGATCAAAGGGTTTTTGAAGATATGAAATGTGATTTAAAAAAGAAAGTTTCAGTGTGCAAAAGGTCATTAAAAATCCAGGAGAAGGCTGGTATTTATAGGAGAAAAACTGGACAGCTGGAGGCCTACTGGAGCGGGGGCGGTCCCCTTAATTATTAAGGGGGCCGCCTAGCAAAATTAAGGGGGCCGCCCCTACTGAACGTTGGCCAATTTTGTCCTTTTGTGGGGAAGGTTTTTCTGGAACATTTTAACTAATTTTGGTTAAAAATTTGAATTCATACTTTTATAAAAGATTAAACATTTTTATTTAATGCCAAAAATGTTTTTCAAAAATATATAAAATGTTTTTGATGTTTTATTAAAAATCTAGTTATTAAGAAAATGTTCCTTTGATCATATAATGCATTTAGCACTTGTTTATTCATACCTTAAGTGATTAAGTTGTAGAAATGAATATTTACAACTAAATACTTGTTTATTTGATAAGTTTATGTTTAATGAGTTTATATTTTGTAATCATTAAAACATAGAGATATGAATAATGTTTTTAGGCATTATTTATGTCAACAATCTCCCCCTTTTTGATGATTACAAAACTTAAACTTATTAAATCCAAAAAATTATTTTTGGACAAGCATTTAGTGAGTTTACATTTACTTCTCCCCCTTTTTGTAGAATCAAAAAGGTTATGCCGACAAGTTTTAGAAACTAAATTTGTCGGGATGAGAACTCCCCCTTGATGTTTACTCCCCCTCGTTCGAGGGCACCAAGGAGACGAGCTATGGAAATCTTGGTTACAAAAACAAGTTAGGAGACACAAGATACATATACATAGCAAAAATATTTAGAACAACCAAATAATGCATTCAAGATGATCATATATAACATATGAATCATCATTACATTACATAAAATACTTGAAACATAATGATTACAACATAACTAGAAATACTAAAGGTCCTCATATTGCCAAAGAGAGCGATTGGACTTGCTTGCGACACAAAAGGGTGAGGGATTTTATTTTGAGGCGGAAAGCATGTGGATGGGTTTTAGTTATGTGATGGTGAGGGAAATGGAGCGGATCCATTGATGTTATATCGTTGTAGTGGAGGAATGGGATGGGGACGAGTGAGTAGATATTCGATCCAAGAAATATCTTCACTTAGGTGGAGGATTTGTTTTTGAAGGAAGATGTAACAAGGGCAATAGTGGGTGTGGTTTGTAACTTGATCCAAGTTAAGAGAGTGTGGTAGGCAATTAGAGTAAGGTGAGGATGGAGGTTGTCCCTTGTTGCGTTGTGTGAGGTGCATAGCAAGGAGATCATTAAGATCATGGATTTGGTTAATCTCTTCATGAAGCTTTTGCCTTTCATGAATGGGGATTTGGTTATTTGGTGGAAATGGATGGTATTGGGGTGAAAATTTTGATGTTTGACCAAGGTGATGAGGGTTTTCAAGGATTCCATTGAAGTTGGTTTGAGGTTTAGGGGAGTAGTTTGGAATGAATGTGGATGTTTGGCCAAAATGGTAGGGTTTGTGAAATGGTTCAATGGAATGAGGTTGTGATCTTGGAGAGAAGTTGGGGATGAATGATGATGGAGGTATTGGTTGTCTAGTTTTGATGGGCTTGTGGTGAGGGTGAGGTTTTCTTTTCCACCCGGGTTTTAAGGTCATCCTTGCTAGCTTTGAGGTTTTTTGGTTTTGGGTTGATAGGAGAAGACATGATGGGATGATTGAATGTGATGAGATATGGGGTTATTTATAGTGGAGGATTTGTGTTGTTTTGGAATGGATAGGCTTGTTGGGTGATTAGGACAAAATGTGTTTGTGAATTTTGGGAAGTATAGGATCAAATAGGCTAAAAAGCAGAAAAAAGATTCTGTGAACCCGTCCAGCAGATGGCTGATCCCCTTAATTATGGGCGGTCCCCTTAATAATTAAGGGGGCCGCCTTATGAATTAAGGGGGCCGCCCATCTGGTACCTTTCTGGGTTCCAGAAATGGGTTTTTCTGTAGAAAAAGGTGAGGATGGCTATGTTTTGAGCTTTTGGTTTTAGGCAAGTCCCACTCTTTTAGGCAATAGAGAAACATATTAAGCATGTATGGCATATAATATAAATAAATAAGCAAGCAATAATTAATATCTAGCAATTTAGAGAATTAAGGCAATTAATCATCTAAGGCAAGGGTAATGGAGCAAAAGCACTAGAAACTAATGGGGAATAGGTGATGGAACAATTGTGAGGATGTGATTAATAGGTTTGTTCTAGTGTGTGCCTATATGCAACAAATGTGGAGATGTGATTGTTTCGACTCCTAAATGCAAAAGATTTCCTAAGAAACAATCCAAGGTCTCCTTGATTTGATTTTGCTCAATATATGAATATCAAAGATGTATATATTAGATTATATACTTTGACAATTCATGTGAGATCTTTATGCATGAGAAAAAATGTTTTTAGCATTATTCAACAATGTAAGAAAAATGGTTTTCATGTGTTTTCCTAGATGTGAGAATGATTTGTAGAAAATAGATTGGGTTTTGTTTATAAATATGTTTATGCAAAGAAATATCCCAATCTTTTATTTTGTGCAAAACAGATTCCTAGACTCAGATGGGAGTAAACAGAAAAAAAATGTTATAGTCAAATGGCCGGTCCCCTTAATAATTAAGGGGACCGCCTTTATGACATTAAGGGGTCCGCCCATCTGGAAAAAAAATTTACCAAAAATGCAGAAAATTCAGTCAATTTGTTCCATCATTCCTAGGCCTAAACGTAAGTGGTTAAAGAGTTCACGCTTAAGGGGCTTAGTGAATATGTCTGCTAAGTTATCTTCCGATGCAACCTTTTCTATAGATATGTTTCCTTTTTGAACGTTATCGCGGAGGAAGTGGTGGCGTATTTCTATATGTTTAGTCCTAGAGTGTTGAACGGGATTCTTACTTAAATCTATAGCACATTTATTATCACACATAATTGGGACGTCATCTAACCTAATGCCATAATCTACGAGAGCTTGTTTCATCCATAGTGCTTGTTGACATGCCTTTCCAGCGCTTACATATTCGGCTTCTGTGGTAGAAATAGCAAGAGTGGTTTGCTTCTTCGAGAACCAAGATGTTAGACAACATCCCATTAACGTGCAAATTCCGCTAGTGCTTTTTCTATCCACGTAGTCTCCCGCATGATCCGAATCCGCATAGACGATGGTTTCTATGCCAGATCCCTTAGGATACCATAATCCTAAGTGTATAGTGCCTTTAATGTATCGGAAGATACGCTTAACCGCTTCTAGGTGAGAGGTTTTGGGATCCTCTTGAAAGCGAGCACAAAGGCAGACACTAAACATGATATCCGGTCTACTTGCCGTTAAGTATAGTAAACTACCTATCATTCCTCTATACTTAGTGTTTTCTACGGACTCACCCTCTTCATCTCTTGTGAGTTTTACTTTTGTAGACATTGGTGTCTTCATGGGCTTAGCGTCTTCTAATCCAAATTTCTTAAGCATTTTCTTAATGTACTTAGATTGATTAAAAAATATTCCATCTTCTAATTGTTTTATTTGTAATCCTAGGAAGAAATTAAGTTCACCCATCATACTCATCTCAAACTCATCATGCATGATTTTGGCGAATTCATCACACATATCCTGACAAGTCGATCCGAATATAATGTCGTCGACATATATTTGGACAATGATGAGATTTAGGTTTTTCTTTTTTGTGAAAAGAGTGTTATCTACCATTCCCATGGAATAATCATGTTTAATAAGAAATGCCTTTAATCGATCATACCAAGCCTTGGGAGCTTGTTTGAGTCCATATAAAGATTTCTTGAGTTTATAAACATAATCAGGTTTTGCGAAGTCAATGAATCCTGGAGGTTGTGCCACGTATACCTCCTCATTGATAAAACCGTTAAGGAATGCACTTTTCACGTCCATTTGAAATAACTTAAAATCTAGGGCGCATGCATAGGCAAGTAGTATTCTTATAGATTCTAATCTAGCTACGGGGGCATAAGTTTCGTCATAATCTATTCCTTCTTGTTGATTATATCCTTGGGCAACTAACCTAGCCTTGTTCCTAGTGACTATTCCATTTTCATCTAACTTATTTCTATAAACCCACTTAGTTCCTATGATGGTCATGTTCATGGGATTTGGGACTAGTTCCCAAACGTCATTAGTCTTAAATTGATTTAGTTCTTCTTGCATAGCCATAACCCAACTTTCATCTTTTAATGCCTCATTTATATTTTTAGGTTCTATAGTTGACAGGAAACAAAAGAAGTTATTTTTATCTTGAGCTTGTGATCTAAGGGTTCTTTGATTTAAGTTTCCTATTATATTATCTAACGGGTGTGATTTAGATTCCTTAACATTTACTATTTCATTTTCACCTAATATTATATCTTCATTATCATCACCTAAGGGTTTAATTTTACTAACCTCAATAGCTTCTTCTTCAACTAGGTCATCATCTTCTAGGGGCAATGTCTTAGGTGGTGGTGGAGTTTCATCAAATGTTACATTTAAGGACTCTTCTACTTTCATAGTGTGTTTATTAAGTATTATGTATGCTTTACTATTTTGTGAATACCCTAGAAAGATTCCTTCGTACGACTTAGGATCAAACTTGGTAAGGTAATCTTTTGTATTGAGAACAAAAAATTTGCTCCCGAATACCCTAAAGTAATTTAGATTAGGTTTTCTACCTCTTAATAACTCATATGGGGTTTTTCCTAATATTCTTCTAATTGAGACTCTATTTATTATATATGTTGATGTATCTACGGCATGGCACCAAAATTTTTGTGGGATAGATTGTTCATTTAGCATTGTTCTACTCATCTCTTGCAAGGTTCGATTCTTTCTTTCTACTACCCCATTTGATTGTGGAGTGCGAGGAGCGGAGAAATTGTGAGATATCCCATTCAAATCACAATATTTTCCGAATTGCACTTCGTTATCAAATTCCCGACCATGGTCCGTCCTAATTGATACTATAGAACATCCTAATTTATTTTGAATCATTTTACTAAATATTTCAAATTTATTAAAGGCTTCGGTTTTATCACTTAAAAAACTAGTCCACGTGTATCGTGAATAGTCATCTACAATTACTAAGGTATAACGATTACCTCCGTAACTCCGCACAGCGGTTGGACCAAAAAGGTCCATGTGTAATAATTCTAGGCATCTAGTAGTGGAGACTATATTCTTAGCTTTGTGACTAGCATGTGCTTGCTTTCCTATTTTACATGCATCGTAAAAGTGTTGGTCATATCTTAGGTTAGGCAAGTTTCTAACTAATTCTTTAGAGGTTAGGGATTGTATTTGTTGCATATTTGCGTGACCTAATCTTCTATGCCACAATGTAGAGTTTTCATCTAAGGTAGCTAGACATATTTTATCTTCCGGTTTATTTCCTAGTTTCATAACATATACGCCACCTTTCCTAACTCCTCTACCTATGACCTTTCCGTCCTTAACTATTTCGCTATCTTTACTTGTAAAAGTAACCCTACACTTATTATCGCATATTTGTCCTATACTAAGCAAGTTATATGTTAAGTTATCTACATGCTCAACATTTTCAATAGTTAGGGAGTCTTGAGAGATCGTACATTTGCCAATGATTTTTCCACGAAAATCACTACCGAAAATAACATTACCTCCGTTGTATGCCTTGTAGGAGGAGAATAGCTTCCGGTTTCCCGTCATGTGCTTCGAGCATCCGCTATCCTTAATCCATTCGTCGGGCTCCAAATTTATCCCAAGACATATTTCATCGGTGGCTTGAGCTACAAGGCACTTTTAGTCTTTTGCTTTGTCCGCTTCATCTTTGTCGCTATCGCTCCATGTTCCACTAACAAATGCACTTTCGTAATCATAACCCGGTGGCTTTGGACATTCGCCAATGAGATGGTTTTGGCTTCCACATCTAAAGAACTTTCTTTTCCCGTAGTTATCATTTCTATTTCTTTGTAGCGATCTTCTTTCATCTCGCGGTTGTCTCGTGAATCTTCCTCGTCTCTTGAAGAATTTCTTGAATTCTCTAACGGCCATTGCATATTCTTCGTCTTCACTATCGTCACTTGAATCATCGTCATCACTAAGTTCCTTTTTGGCTTTTAGCGCGAGAGACTTGATTTGATCTTTCCTGCTCTTGACCTTTTCCGAGTCCCTCTTTATAATTTCTTCATGAACCTTCAAGTTGCCAATAAGCTCATCAAGTGATAACGTCATCAAGTTCTTTGACTCTTCAATTGCCGTGACCTTCGCGCGCCATTTCGGATGTAATGCCCTAAGAAATTTCCTTACACAATTTTTGCTAGAAAAAGTCTCATCAAGTGCTTTTAAACTTGTGATGATTGTGTTAAATTTAGCAAATGCATTATCAATAGATTCCTCTTCAGGAATTGTAAATTGTTCATATTGTTGCACAAGAAGATCTATTTTATTATCTTTGACTTGACTATTACCTTGGTGAGTGATTAGTAAAGAATCCCAAATTTCTTTTGCGGTTTGACACATAAAAATTCTTTCATATTCTTTGTGTGGTAACGCATTATAAATAACCATTTTAGCTTCATTATTTTTTGCTAGTTTCCTTTTTAAATCATCATTTTGTTTTTCAAACGGTACAATTTCATCTATTTTAGTTAGGATATTATATAGAATAGGGGAAAATCATCATAGGTAATAACATTCCAAAGATCAAGATCCTTTGATTTCACATAAGTTTCGAATCTATTTTTCCAATAAAGAAAACCATCACTTTCAAATAGTGGTGGTCTTTGCATAGATTGCCCTTCTAAATATTTTAAAGATTCCATAGATCGTTTCAAGTTTTAAAATATAGTTAATTTTAAAAATCTTGTTTGACGTGGCTCTTGATACCGATTGTGGAAAACTAGAAGGGGGGGTTGAATAGTTTTATGTCCTTTTAATTTTATTTTGAAAACTTTGTTTACGTTTAAAAACTTAGATTCGAATTTATGTGATTTCAACTTCTTGAACAATATGAACAATATGCATATAAGAAAATATAAATAAGTAATGCAAGTAAGGTAATAAAATGAAATGAAAGCTAGAGATGGAAAGATCTAACCGAGAGACAAGAGATTTATAGTGGTTCGGCTACAAGGACACCTTCCTTGCCCTACTCCACTCCCCGAGCACCTAACTCGAGAGTTTTCTTCACTATGTCAACAAGCTCCCTTATGGCGGAGAAAACCTTACACAACTTTAGCTTACACCGGCTTAACGACACAAAGCTAGATGTCGAGTTCTAATCGTAGCTAGAACCAATCTCACAACTTAAACACGACTTAATCACACCTTCTTCTTCACGACTACTTCAAGATTTCTTCACGACTTCTTCACAACTACTTCACGACTTCTTCACGACTTCTTCACGACTTCTTCACAACAACTTCACGACTTCTTCATGACTTCTTCACAACTAAGCACAACCTATGTACACTTCTACTACTTCACACCTTCACTACTTACACACCTTAACAACACAACTTCTCTACTTACACACTAACCTATCCCAAACAATTATACACACAACTATCTAACAACAATACACAACTTATAAACAAATGTATGATGACACAAACAACTTAGGTATCTAAGTTGCAATACTTCTTCTCTAGTTGTTGAAGGAGTATTCTTCTTTTGCACTTGAGTGGAGGAAGCTTGGATTACTTAGAAACCAAAGCTTAAGATTATATGATCAAAGGGTTTTTGAAGATATGAAATGTGATTTAAAACAAAAAGTTTCAGTGTGCAAAAGGTCAGTAAAAATCCAGGAGAAGGCTGGTATTTATAGGAGAAAAACTGGACAGCTAGAGGCCTACTGGAGCGGGGGCGGTCCCCTTAATTATTAAGGGGGCCGCCTAGCAAAATTAAGGGGGCCGCCCCTACTGAACGTTGGCCAATTTTGTCCTTTTGTGGGGAAGGTTTTTCTGGAACATTTTAACTGATTTTGGTTAAAAATTTGAATTCATATTTTTATAAAAGATTAAACATTTTTATTTAATACCAAAAATGTTTTTCAAAAATATATAAAATGTTTTTGATGTTTTATAAAAAATCTAGTTATTAAGAAAATGTTCCTTTGATCATATAATGCATTAAGCACTTGTTTATTCATACCTTAAGTGATTAAGTTGTAGAAATGAATATTTACAACTAAATACTTGTTTATTTGATAAGTTTATGTTTAATGAGTTTATATTTTGTAATCATTAAAACATAGAGATATGAATAATGTTTTTAGGCATTATTTATGTCAACACTGACCTTGTGAATGTTTAATTCCCGATACTAATCTTTAGAACATTTAATTCCTAACAATCCTCCCCTAAACATGTGATTTCCCTAATCAACATGTTTCTTCTGAATTAAATTCTGATTGTGAGGATCTTTCAAACACTTTATAGTCAGACTCTTGATCTGAGCTTTTCCTCTGTTCTTCAAGATTAAGTATCGTTCTGTCTAACTCATCTACCTTCTGTGAATCTCTTTCAGCAATAACATCATCTTTCTTTGTCTTGAACAATAGCAGTACTTTAAATAAAAGATGGTGCAATTTCCTTGGATGGAGGAATTATAAGAGGCAATGGTGCTGTGTGTCTTGGATGCTTGTTCCAAGAAGTCAAATCATCTTTCAGCAAGCCTTTGCAAGTGATGAACAAACTTAGTGAACGAAATTGAAACTGAAAGAACCTAGATAGAATTGTCTCCATTTGAATGCTTCATCCCTTCTGAATATATAAAATACTCCAGAATCTTCATTTGAACTTTCTTCATTTGAAGAGCTTATTCCCAGTATCCATCAACTGAAAAATTTTATTCCCAGCATCCATCAACTGAATGCTTGTTCTTATTATTGGCTGAATAATAAGACATGTTAGCTTCTCAAAAAGCTGACATCATCATCTTGTATGCTCTTGTCTTTTCCATTGTAGGAGGAGATACAACAACTGCTGCTGAGCCAGGTGGTTTTCGAAGGGGTATATATATTATATTGAGATGCTAAAAGTCATGAAACTACTCCCTTCTCAATCTTTCTCCCCTATTTGATCAATTTCTCCCCTGTTCTGAGCATACACAACCACAATCTTTCTTTCTTCCCTACATTTGGTTAATCTTCCTCCCCTTAATCTATGCTTGGAAGATCTCTCACCATGTACCAAAATATTTCCTCCCCTGAGATTTATCATTTCCTCCCCTGTTTGGAAGATCTCTCACCATCATCTGATCTACCAATTAGAACATGTTTTCAGACATTGTTGTACATGTAACCATCAATTCCTTAATAGTTTATTTGCTACCCTCATCACTTCCAGGTGTGTTAACTCCTGTGAGAGATAATTCATGGGGCATTGACTCATGGTCCATCATTTGATGGTTTTTCTGAGCCTCTTTGAAAATCCTTTTTAAGAAACTTTTGACTTAGCAGTATGAATATGATTTTATTATTGAAAAATCATACTGCTTACAACCATTTTGAAGGGATTAAGTGTGTAACAGACACTTAATCAAAAATTCGGTTTAAATTAACCTCTGGTTGTGTGAGAACCAATGTTTTCAGTTATAAATAACTGCCTGTGTAAAGATAAACCCATTCAAAGGGCTTTCTTGACAGGTTTTCCAGCTCATAGCAATTGTTACCTCTAACACAAGTGTTAGATTCACTTTTGCTAGCTGTTCTTTCTATCAGATGTCCTTAGACTTGCTCATTATACTAATTAAAGTATAAAATGATAGAAAGTGAGTTGTGTCAGTTACTATCTGACCAACTGAGTCATCAAGTCATTGTGAAACATCATAATCAGGTTTCAAGAAAGAAGTTTTAAAGATTTTATTAACTTAGGTGTAAACCTTTGTTAATGAATTCCCAAACCCAGTCCATCATAAACCTATTATATTAGCAAATTGTATTATCCTTCTGCTGCTCATTTATTTCACTTGAAACTTCCTTTGTGCTCAAATGTTCATACCTGAAATTGTTTGTCCAAAACCAAGAAACAAAATGCAAAACATTTGTCTTATAGTAGTAGAATCATATGACTAACAGTATAAACTTAACAAACAAAATTTGTACTAGCAGTACAAACTTTTCAGTAACAGTAGTAATTAACAATGCTAGCAGTACAAAAAAAATTTATATACAAAAACACAGAGTTTTAAATCATTGAGGATTAAGCATCCCAATACTTGCTACCAAGTACTGAAACCATCCAACATCAAAAGCTTTTGTGAGAAGATCTGCAAAGTTGTGATCAGAATCAATTTTAAGAACTTGAATCAACTTTTTCTCATTGCGGTCTCTAATAAAATGATGTCTAATTTCAATGTGTTTTGTGTTAGAGTGTTGCACTGGATTTTTAATTATGCAAATTGTACTACTATTATCAATATGTATGACAGTGTTCATGAAATTGTACCCATAGTCAAGAAGTTGGTTTTGAAGCCATATGACTTGACCACAGCAACTTGCGGCAGCTACATATTCAGCTTTAGTTGTTGAAGTAGCCATAATTGTTTGCTTCTTACACTGCCATGAGATAAGTCTACACCCAAGGAATTGACATCCTCCAGTTGTTGACTTTCTGTCCAAGCTTGCACCTGCATAATCACTGTCTGAAAATGCTACCAAGTCAAAAGGTGATTCCATAGAATACCATAGACCCAACCTAGGTTGACCCTTGAGATATCTAAAAATCCTCTTGACAGCTGTGAGGTGAGAAACCTTTGGAGTTACTTGAAATCTTGCACAAGCACAAATAGAGAACATGATATCAGGTCTTGATGACGTGAGATACATCAAAGAACCTATCATAGATCTGTATGTGTGTACATCCACATTTTCTCCATTTAAATCTTTAAGAAGTGGCTTCTGAGAGTCCATCGGTGTGCTTGCTACTTTTGAATCAGCAAATTGAAATTTTCTAAAAATCTTTGCAACATATTTATCTTGGCTAATAAATATGCCTTCACTTGATTGCTTAACTTGCAGACCCAAAAAGAATGTAAGTTCCCCCATGGAACTCATCTGAAACTTATCATGCATAAGTTTCTCAAACTCTAAACACATCTCCTTCCTTGTAGATAAAAAGATGATATCATCCACATACGCCTGCACTAGCAAAAGATCATTCTTGTGCTTCTTGATGAATAATGTCTGATCTATCTTGCCTCTTTGAAATCTTTTTTCTGTCAAATAGGAAGCCAGTGTTTCATACCATGCTCTTGGTGCCTGATGAAGGCCATAAAGAGCCTTAACTACCTTGTAAACTTTGTCTGGATGATCTGGGTCAGTAAACCCTGGAGGTTGTGAGACATATACCTCCTCTTTAATAGTACCATATAGAAAAGCACTCTTGACATCCGTTTGATAAACTGTGAAGCCGATAAATGAAGCATAAGCCAAAAATAACCTAATGGCTTCAATCCTTGCTACTGGAGCAAAAACCTCTTCATAGTCTATCCCTTCTTCTTGTGTGTACCCTTGGGCTACTAATCTAGTCTTATTCCTAATCACTATGCCCCTTTCATCCCTTTTATTTCTGAAAACCCATCTAGTGCCAATTACCCTTACACCCTTGGGTAAATCAACTAGCACCCATACCTTCTAAATCTTAATCTGAAGAAGCTCCTCTTGCATAGCTTCTACCTAGCTTGAATCATCTAGGGCTTTAAGAACATTCTTTGGTTCTGCTTGTGATAGAAAATATACAAATAAGCAAGAGTTAGAATAGTCATGCTGCTTTCATGCATAAAGAGCATCAAGAAGCGCTTGTTGGTCTGAAGACATCAGTTGTTTCCTTGTCTTCACCCCTGATTGTACATCTCCAATCACATTGTCCAGGGAGTGGACTTTGTGAATCCTTGTGTGTGGTTTTGTAAGAACATAATAGTTAGGTGGAAGATTATTGAAATCCACCTCTTCTTCTGAGAATTCTGCTTCATTTGGTTCTGATGGGCCAGCAGTAGAAACATTTGGCCTAGCAGTAGAAAAATTAAGCCTAGCAGTAGAATGCTCTGTCTCAGCAGTACTATCATCAGTAGAAACATTCTCTTGTTCCTTTGTTCCATCTTCCTTGTTTTCATCTTCAATCCCTTCTTTAGCTTTATCAGAAGAAGGTTCATCATTTATTGAAGTTGAAGCCACACTGGTCCATATTGGCATCATCACATAATCTTGATCTGTCTCCTTTTCTAACCCTGCCTCATTTGTTGTTTGTGAACCTGAAAAATCATTAGTTTCTACAACGACAGGCACATAATTCATTGATTTAGTTAGTGACTCAAGATCAAATAGCCATTTGGGACCTTCACCAGCTACATTGGATTTGTTCTCTAAAAATTCCACATGCAGGTTTTCCTCTACTCTCCTAGTTCTTGAGTTGTATACTCTAAAAGCTTTGCTATTTAGAGAGTATCCAACTAAGAATCCTTCATCTGCTTTACCATCAAACTTTCCTAGATGGTCTAAGGTATTCAGAATTATCACATGACATCCAAAAGGTCTAAGAAATCCTATTGCAGGAGTTCTACCTCTAAAAAGCTCATATGATGTCTTATTGTGAGATTTGACAACCAAAACCCTGTTTTGAACATAGCAAGCAGTATTAACTTCTTCAGCCTAAAAATTGATAGGCAACTTAGAATCGGCTAACATGGTTCTAGCAGCTTCTATGAGTGTTCTATTTCTTCTCTCAGCAACTCCATTCTACTGAGGAGTTCTAGCAACACTAAACTCTCTCCTAATACCTTTTTCCTTGCAGAAGTCATCCATAACTCTATTCTTAAACTCTGTCCCATTATCACATCTAATGACTTTTACTTTCTTATCTACTAGGTTTTCTATCTGTGTAATGAATGTCTTAAAGATGCTAGAAGTCTTATCCTTAGAACTTAAAAAGAAAACCCATGTAAATCTACTATAGTTATCAGTAACAACTAGACAATATCTTTTATGCATCATACTACTAACAGAAGTAGGTCCAAATAAGTCCATATGAAGCATAAATAATGATTGATCAATAGAGTTAAAAATCTTGGACTTACAAGTGGCTTTGTGTTGTTTGCCTTTAAGACAAGCAATGCATGTTTGGTCATTTTCAAATCGTTTTTGAGGTAAACCTCTTACCAAACCATTCTTAACAATTTTATTTATGGTCTTGAAGTTAATGTGACCAAGCCTCCTATGCCATTTCATAGATTCATCCAATGAGGCCTTTGCAACTAGACAAGTAAGTGCCTCTTTAGGAACAATCTTCTTCATATCAACACTGTACATGTTGCCCTTTCTTGGAATTTTAATAAGTACTTGACTTTCATCAGGCATCTTAAAATCAGAAGAAAGTACAAGACATTCAGTGTCAGTAAAAAGAACTTTGTTGTTTTTGTCACACATTTGTGAGACACTCAAAAGATTATACTTAAGCTCTTGCACATAGTACACATCTTCAAAATCTAATTTACCAGTTTTAAGAGTACCTTTACCAGTAATCTTGCCACCGATACCTCCTCCAAAGGTAACATATCCTCCATCTAATGATTGAAAGTTGGAAAGATAAGACATGTTGCCTGTCATGTGCCTTGAACACCCACTATCTGAATAGCCTTGATCTTCATGATCTGTTGGTGAATGTTCCTGCACACAAATAAGGAAATAAGTTTCCTTGGGGAACCCAAGCCATTACTGACTTGGATTTGCCATGTGCATCAATGTAATTAAATATCTTGAGAACAGTTGATGCACCATTGGATTTAAGAGGTTTCCAAATCCAACATGTTGAGGCCTTAACAGCATTGGCCTTCTTTTCCCTAGCAGTAGAACCCTTAGGTTTCCAAATTTGTTTTAGTGAAACTGCTCTTGTTGGAAAATGTCTCTTAGCAGTTGTTTGTGCATGTTTGTAAGTTGTTTTTGCTCTTCGTACTGCTGGTTTAGGGTAAACAGAGTAAAAAGGTCTGGCAGTAGAAACTGCTTGTCTAGCAGTAGAATCTTTTGGTCTTGCAGTAGGAACTGCTTTTGGTCCAGACTTTGATGAAACTACTCTGGGTGTTGTTCTAGTATTATTAGAGTAACTTTTAGGTGTTTGCCTTTTGAAATTCACCCTATTGTTTGTATACCCAGATACCCTTTGGTTGCAGAAAGCTGCAAGATGGGCAAATTCTCCACAAATAAAACAGGCTTTGTTATAGAAGTCAAAGTCATCACCTAGTTGGTAAGACTTTAGGCCATTCCAATTTCTTTGGTTGCCTTTAGGCTTTTTTGTGGTTCTATATTGTTCACAATATCTAACTGGTTTCCTAACATGTTTAATGTTGATTTTAGGCCTATCAGTATTATGTTTGACTATCTTAGGAACACTTGTTCCTGCTTTCTTAACCACATCAGGTTTAGACATAACCTGTTCTTCTTCATCATCATCAGATATCCAGTCCTCAATGATTGGAGCATCTGATTTTCTATCAGAGGACACCTTGTCCTCATGAAGTGAAGTTTTACTTAAACTCTCACTTACTTTCTTAGGTTCATCAACAACTAACTTTGCTTTTGGCTGAACACCATATTGTAGCTCAGGTTGTTGAAATTCAGCTAAGCCTGAATGTTCTAGGTCAATCCCTGGGGGAACATGAATTCCTCTATAAGGAGGTGGGACATTCTTATATCCTAACCCAGACTTTGCCTTATTGATCACTTGACATTCAATCATGTTAGTTACACCCTTAGAAGTATGTTCTTGTGTTTCTACACTTAAATGAATGTTTTCATTATCCTTTTTGATCCTATCATATGCATCGCTTAAAAGCTTAATTTCTGCATCTCTAAAGAAAATGTCCTACTTAAGAAGAGCTTTGTCATCTGAAAAAGCAAATTCATTTTCTTTATAGTGTATGATCTGCTTCTCTAAGGTAGCTAAACCACACTTATAGTTTATTAAGTCTTGATGATTTGTGCTTAGCTCTTTCTTTTGATCATCATAATGTTTGATTAAAGTTTGTAGTTCTTTAAGAGCAGTGCAAGTATTTGAACAAGCTTTATGAGATTGTACCTCAGTAGCAGAAAAAGCCATAAGTGCCATCTGAGAAGAAGCTTCTTCTTCATCTACCATAAAGCTCCAATCAAAACCTAAGCCATCAATAGCTACCATAGCTTTTGAGTTTGGCTCAGAAACTTCCCCTGTTTTGGACTTGCTTCCAAAACCTCTGTTCTTGCTATCTTGCTGCCTTGGCCTTCTACATTCTCTTGAGAAGTGCCCCATCATGTGGCAGTTGTAACATTCTATCTTCGACTTGTCAAAACCAGCAGTATCATTGCTGCTGATTGTGAGCTTCTTCCCCGTCCTTTGATAGAACTTCTTAGCCCTCATGCTAAGAAGAGAAATTTGCCATTTTAGGTCCATTTCCTCCAGATCATCATCATTGATCTCTTGGAGGTCTTCATGAGTTAGCATGGACCCATCATTTCGACTTGTTAAAAATGCACAACAAGTCTGCTCATCCATTATACCAATGGTACTGCTTGATGAACTAGCAACACCAACACCACCATCAACCTTCACCTCTTCAACTGGATTTGAGGTACTAGGAGATGACATAAATGTCATATTCCCAGTATTAGAACTAGTAACTCTAGTTTTCTTCAAATCATGTTCCACAATCTTAAAGTTGCTATACAAGTCCATAAGTTCCATGTGGTCAAGGTATGGCTTGTTCTTCCAGACAACAACATGCGTAGCCCACTCTTCAGGTAAGCTTCTCAGAAATTTTGAGTTTAAATCTTCTTGAGGTATTTCAACCCCAAGAATAGCAAGTTGACTCACAATATTCTGAAGCCTGTTAAACATGTGGTCTAGTGATTCATTGTTGGTTGAGGAGAAGTTTTCAAACTGCTGTTTGAGAAGAGTCTTATGGGTCTTCTTGGTGGCTTCATTCCCACCATACCTTGCAATAATGGCCTCAAACAAAGACTTTGCATCTTTGAACTTGCTGAAGTTTAAAAGTTGATCATTTGGAATGGTCATCATCAGGATACTTCTGGCCTTGAGGTCATTCTTCTTTCAGACTCTCTCTTCTGCAGTTGTTGGTTTGGTATTCAAAGTTGTCACAATTTTACCTTCAACTGTTGATGTAGAGGTTGTAGGTTTGAAGGAGTTTCCATCTTCAATAATTTCCCAAAGTTCATAATCTTGCACTTGGAAATATTGGTCTATCCTGAGCCTCCACATCTCAAACTCATTTTGTTTGAGCATTGGTAATTTTGTAGCAACATTCGTCTGAATAGATTCGACGTCCATTTCTTCTTCTTCTTCTTCTAAATCAAAGATATCAGCCTTGCTCTGATACCAATTGAGAGGATTCGATACACTTAATAGGATGTTAGTCCTTTATAACGAGTGTATGTGATACTTTGAGTGAATATGATTAAGTATGCGGAATCTACTTAACCACACTTAGAAGGTTATTGATTATTGGAAATGGAACAGTGGTGGTTATTGAATTTGATAATGAACAATGAATGTTAACACCAAACGATTCAATATTATTGAGAATAATATGAGTGATCTTCACTATCACTAGGGTTACAAAACCTTGAATCTCGATTACAAAGAAAACTATTTTCTGTTATGAACAACTCAATGTTTGTTTTCTTAGTATTCGACTAGTTACAAATTTAGCACTTGGTTAGTCTATTTTCAACAAACTTGTAACTAAAATAAGATCTTTCCTTTTTATACAACAAAGGAGATCTTTTAAAATAAATGATAAGTCTTGTCGAACTACTTGCTTGCTTGAGTGTGTCAGTCCTTAAGATACAACTTGTATCTGTGTACACAACTTGTTGACTGAACATCTATCAAAGATATTACCTACCGTATATCTTTGACTTTTATACATAAAATATCTTTGTATACTTATCCATCCAGCAGTAGAATACGTGACACTTATCTCTTTAACAGCAGTATCTGATGCACTAGCAGTAGAATGCTTGCGGCAGCAGAATCTCTAACACTAGCAGTAGAATGAAATACACTAGCAGTAGAATGACACTTAGTATATTTCTTTAAGCAGAACTAATCTTGTGAAAGTTTAATTCCCGATACTAATCTTTAGAACATTTAATTCCCAAAAATTATGCATTTAATATTTATAATGCATACAAACTTGGAATATTGTATTCATATCTTATCATTCAAAAACATTCTCAAATATATGACACACTAATAGCATAAAAAAATATTCTTAATCATATTTGACACACTAATAGCATATAAAAAATATTCTTAATCATATTTGACACACTAAATTTTTATAGTAATAAGTTAAATTTTCTTATATAAGCTTTGTTACCACCTGACCGAAGCCTACCGTGGAAAAATTGACCCGCACCAGTTTGACCTTTTACGGGTCTGATCTACCCATTTGTTACAACCTGGCCACGACCTACCTTGGCATAAGAAGTTCTGACTCTGAGTGTTTAACTTGTTTACTGTGTGAACTGCTACTTCGAGGGTGTTTGGAATTGCAAATGGGAGTTACTGTATGGATAAAAGTGTTTGGCTATTAATTAAAAATAAGTTATTATGTGCCTTTTTACTGGAAAAAATGCAGTTCGCAATAAGCAGTTAAATGCGTGTATCACTTAATTTAAGATCTATGAACGGCTAATTCTATATGGTTCTGGGTATTCCTACTATGGCTTATTGGTTTATATACAATTATAAAAGAGTGAAGAAACTTACTTGTCAAGAACTGGTGTGGCCAAAGAGTCATACCATAGGTGGTTCAACGCCTACAATTGCTCCCATATGCTTTACCATGAAAAACCAACCACGTCTAGTGAATATCATATACAACTAAAGATTCAAAGATCGTAATATAGATCATTTAATTTGAGATCTATAAACGGAAGTGTTGTATAAAAAAAAGTAAAAAGGCATATGCAACCGAAGTATGAAAATCGTCTTGCCTGTTGAGGATACTGCACGTAACCACCATATGTGCCACATGCATACATTGATGGATCTTGAGTTGCTCCATAAGCATAAGGATCATAATGTTGTCCATAACCATAGTATGTATATTGTATTGTCCCATTTATTTGGATCTACCTGTGCATTCCAAACCACACAATGGAAATAGATTAAGAACTATATAAACAAAAATAATAAGTAAATAAGCTCTTATGGACTGCAAATTTAACCCATAACATAATAAAGTTAATAAAAATAGTGATTTAATAAATGGTAATCAGGAGAAGTGAAAATAGGATGGCTTAGGTAATGGGTCAGAAGAGGAAAGGTTGAAACATAGCTTTTTATTGTACATTTGAATTAACTTGGTAGAATTCAAAATCCAAACAAAAATAAAAATTTAATTATCGGTTTCTAACCTTATCTACATATTTAGTACTGTTTTTTACTATACATGAAGGCTTGGTATAAGAGACCCACAACAATGTTGTACCAATATACCCTACATAAGAGACCTGCACACTTGTAACAATATACAATTCAGTCATAGCAAAATCACATATTGAATTAAGCATATTAAACATCTATAAAGTTAAGTTCAACTCATAATCTGTGAAAAACTCTTTATACACAACGTTTGTTGTAACAATGGTGTAGTTACTATCACAACACAGCACCTTTTTTGCTCTTTACTCTTGAAACGGTCACATAAAGTTGCCAACCATAAAAAAAGCCTTAGTTCATATTCGCCAGCCATTGTTATATGGCGCACCTTTGGAAGAGCTTAGTAACCGCTTTTTTCGATTATTTTTACGTAATAAAACTGCAAAATTTGACACAAAATGTACATTTGTTATGGTGAGCCAGATCCAATACTCTTGCAAATCTTTGTTTTTTATATACGTTTATTAGCCAGGTCACCCAAAATATGTGACCCAGAATATTTCTTAGAAGGACTCGAAGGTTAGAGTCATTAGGCGTTCATAAACCTACATAAAAATAAATATGTTGAGGCATCTGATTAATTATCTCCCTCGCTCCCCAAGAAGTAGATAAGAAAATCACAGCAACAGTAAAAAAAGCTAAGAGAGAATAACTCACATGTATTCCCGAATCAAATTCTCAAGCTCTGTCCTGTTCCTTAATGTATAAACCTGTACAAATTTGAAATTTCTTATTCCAAATTAATAATCGAATAAAGATTCTTAATATTTTTTAATGACATATTATTATCACATTACTCAATTCAGCACATAACAACAGCTGCTTGCAACCAGGTTACAACAAACATTACTCACTTCTGGCATAAACAACTCAAATTCACATTACTCAATTCATATTAACAAATAATTCATATTCAAGCCTATTAAGTCAATCAAAAATGTAAAATGTCCAATCCTTTTAACTTTCACCTACAAACATATACATATATCAATCTGCCTTTTAAAAGTGGTGTCACTTTACTTATGTTCTTTACACCAAGCATTAGTGCCTTTATTTTCCCTTATTATCAGCTTATAATATTATTCATACATTTTTTTTTGGTAAAACTTGGAGATGCCTCAAAGACAGATGTCGCTCAAGAAACATTACAGAGTGTTGTTCATTGATGAAGGAAAGCTATGACTGAATTAGAGGCTAGATAGATTCTTGGTGTGACCGAATAGTTATCATGGGAAGAAATTGCACAGGCTAGTACTTATAATGCAGAAAACTATGCATTTAATATTTATAATGCGTACAAACTTGGAATATTGCATTCATATCTTATCATTCAAAAACATTCTCAAATATATGACACACTAATAGCATAAAAAAAATATTCTTAATCATATTTGACACACTAATAGCATATAAAAAATATTCTTAATCATATTTGACACACTAAATTTTTATAGTAATAAGTTAAATTTTCTTATATAAGGTTTGTTACCACCTGACCGAAGCCTACCGCGGAAAAACTGACCCGCACCAGTTTGACATTTTACGGGTCTGATCTACCCATTTGTTACAACCTGGCCACGGCCTATCTTGGCATAAGAAGTTCTGACTCTGAGTGTTTAACTTGTTTACTGTGTGAACTGCTACTTCGAGGGTGTTTGGAATTGCAAATGGGAGTTACTGTATGGATAAAAGTGTTTGGCTATTAATTAAAAATAGGTTATTATGTGCCTTTTTACTGGAAAAAAATGCAGTTCGCAATAAGCAGTTAAATGCATGTATCACTTAATTTAAGATCTATGAACGGCTAACTCTATATGGTTCTGGGTATTCCTACTACGGCTTATTGGTTTATATACAATTATAAAAGAGTGAAGAAACTTACTTGTCAAGAACTGGTGTGGCCAAAGAATCATACATTTTATCTGTGTTGGATGGACGGCTAGCTTCAAAAATTATTCAAGATAAAATTTGTTTCATATTTTAAGATATCATTCAACTTAATATAATGTCCACAATAAAAATAAATTTCTGTGAGTCATAATCATAAAAGGAAAATGAGACAAATACATTATAGTTTGGGCAAAACAGAAACTAATAAAGATACTTATAATCTATGAAGAACATCTTTATACACAAAGTTTGTTGTAGCATTAGTGTAGTTACCGTCTTTATCATAATAAAACACCTTAAGACCTTTTTTGATTTTTACTCTTGAAACGGCCACATAAAGTTGTTTAAAATTCGTTTGAAAGATAATAGAAAAACAATGAGTACGTCTTTTAAACATGATGTTAACCGGATATCAAACCGTGAAGAAATAGAGAAGACAAAAGTTACAATGGGTCCAATGATGCAAACACTTAAAGTCGGTGAAAGACTTTTTTCAAACAACGTTATTTGTAAAATGATTTTTTTTGTTGTTGAAATTGTTAAGTATATATTAATCACAAATCATAGTATCACTTCACAAAGGATGTAGATCTTAATCATAGGACATTCTCACTTTTATCTGACATGTCACCAACTAAAATTATATTACATATACTGAAAATTAAAGAACTTATGAAGTATCCTGCTCAAACTTGATGATTAGTACCATTCATCAGATATTTCTCTATGCATACATCTAAACAGCAAAAAATACATATTCACTTATAGAAACTACATTTAGCAGCTCTAGACATCTGCTCTTAAACTTGTCACCAAACGCCCCTTTAATATTCTCATATATCAGCCTCCCTGTATCTTGTGTTACCTAAGAGATCAATAGTTGAGGGTGAGTAATCTCATATTTCATAACTCACTATCCTCAAATCATTGACCTCCCAAGTATTACATTGAATGGATCATATTCATGAGCTTGTTCAAATTTTTCTTCTCACCTTGAATTTGTATATCTACAATTGAAGTCTCCTGGTGAATATTCAACTCAACATAAAAAATTAGATCCACATTGACAACTGTTATGTCATCATATTAGGTGATTTAGTAAAAGGTTATTGTTCCTTGTAAGTTCAGAGATGCCGCTAACTACTACATATGTGATTCAAGAGAAGGTGTAAAAAGATATAGGCTCACTTTTCAACATGACTGAAACCGCCATGATCACTCCATAAGGTCTCGTGCCTCAGGACTAAACCAATGGTATCATGACTTACACTTTCACTGTTCATAAATCCAATGTTATCAAGAACCATTTTTATGGAATAACACGAATATATTTTACGTGAAGTATTCCATCTTTCTATGTAAAAAGTAAAAACAACCCAACTTGTTCTTTATACTCATATCAATTTTAAATTTTCAGAAAACGATATATAGGTTTCAAAAAGGGTTGGTCGATTAATGGGTCAAATTAGGTAGTTTCAGGCACGGGTTGGTTAATCCGAGATTTCTTGTCAAACTGTGGGTCTAATATAGTAAGACTTATATTCCTACAACAATAATCATATACTTAAAAATGGCTTACCTGCAACCACGAAAACCAAGCATTGGGTTCACTTCTGATAAATTCTCGATCCTTGAATAAATTTCATCCTCAATCATGCTCGTATCCTTAGTCATCTCATGATGAATCTTCAATTGTAACTGAGGCAACAATTTTAGGGGGTGTTTAGAATCTGATTCTAACATAAGTAGATAAGCAGATTTATACAAACATTCAGAGGGTCTTTGAGATTGCTTAATTTAGTGCTTATCTGTTTATATGTATATAGGTACATTTAAGCCTTTTTAATTTAGTGCCATATACATCTTCTTTTATTTTATGGTTACATTTGTCACTAATTATAGATAATAATAATATAAAACCTCCTAAACATGAACTAACCACCAAAATTTCATTTTAACAATCAAGGAATCATCAAGGCAGAAAAAAATAGTAACATATGTAGGATATAGGTAAAGTGCATTTTTAAGCATACCTTCAGCAGTTGTCTGCCCACGAAAAGTGCAAAGTAAAAGTACCACGTACAACCTTCTTGAGCATTCAAACATCTTCAGAAACAACACGCTTGTATGTATTGTAGATTAATTCCCCTTGTCGCCCTTTCATATTCACATGCAACGGATAGATTAGTAAGGAAACCTAAAAAATATCAACTCATTTATCATTTATCAAAGGACATCGCTAATTGATTGCCTGAATTGTGCTATCTGGAGAAACTTACTGAGATACTTACCATTCTAATATGGACTTCATCTGCGCATGTTGCACTTAAGTTTGGGCAACACCACTTGAGAATGAGCACCGCCCTTGCCGGCTACAAACCTATTAGCAACACACACACAAAAAACAGATGCTTATTCACATTGGATAGGAATTGTTTGACCCACGTGCCTACAAATAGGTCGATTCTGGTTGTAGTTTATCTTTCGCAATTTAGCATAGCTAAATGGAAATGGGTACATAAGATGGCTCTATCAAACGTGAGCCAAAGTGTTTTCAAGTTATTTTGTAAAAAATTAGGGTATTATTTTAACAATGTTGTTTTGATACGTACGTTTCATACATTAAATATTCATATAAGTAAAATATATGAACAGCATCAGGTTAATCAATCACAAAGAATCAGAAACTTACCAGTGTCTCCAAGAGCATTACGGGAGCAAACTATTCTACTTTTTCCATTTAGAATGCTTATTTATACAAACACATCCTTCATATTCTGATGTAGAAGGGGTCGTTGTTGACTTTTCTTTTATATATTGTGCCACAGCCCTGCGCACGTCATCATTATATACACATCATATAGAATCTGTGAGGATTTTAACAAAAGAATACACAAAGGGTGTTAGTCCTTTATAATGTGTATGTGTTACTTTGAGTGAATGTGAACAAGTATGCGGAATCTACTTGAACACAGTTAGAAGAAGACTATTGGGTTTGATATTTGGGACAACGATGAGTAAAAGAGAAATGAACACAAAATGATTAACACCAAACGATTCAATATTATTAAGAAATAATACGAGTGATCTTGATATCACTAGGGTTACAAATAACCTTGAATCTATTACAAAGAGAACACTTTTCACTAAGTTGTTCACTTAAATGTGTTGCTTACTTCTATTGCATGTGTGTCTCACTTACATGCATGTGTATTGTCTTACTTACACACTCTTTCTATCTAATATATATAATACAATACACTTGAGTATTGAGTGTGTAAGGATCCTAACTTATATTATTTCTTTTGTACCATACCTAATATCTCCTTTTTTATAATTCCAAGGGAGATATATACAAGTTAATTATCTACCAACTATTCTTGACTTAATCGGCACAGAAAACCATATTAGCGCAAAGTCAAACACGTCAGACATCCACTAAGCAGTACCTTCTTTTGCACCGGCAGTACTAACTTAAGTTAGTACTGCTAGTTATAACTTGATCAGTCTTCAACAATACACAAGCAGTAGAATGAATGCACTAGCAGTAGGATTTGTTGACCGAGCAGTAGTATCTGACTTAGAGTATTTTCCTCATCTTTTCAGCAACACCAACAGTAGAATCCATACTTAGTCTTTGATAGATTGTGTTGTTGAATATAATTCCCAACACAATCCAAATAAGTAAATACAAATAAACATAGCTTCAAGATAACTACCTATTTCTTGGTAACAATGAGCCATATTTACCTTACCAAACTAAACACCCAAACTTTGTTAAAACGAAAATAAAGTGCTGAACTGTTACGGTTTTTTTTTAATATCAATGAATCACTATTTCTAACATATTCGCATCTATACATCAAATCACAATTCGAAACTACTACAGCTACACATAAGGTAAAAATCACAAATCAATCAAAATTACTAAAAGAAACTTAAATTAAATGAATCATTTACTACCAATGAAATGTGATAATTAAGTTAAAGGTTGTCAAAAAAAAAAAGTCGGTGAACACATGTTTAATTAAAGTATATGTTCTTCTATAACCACTTATTGAGCTTTTTTACATCAAACTGAGATCGTTACATCAAACACTTGGTATGCATATAAATCAATCGTAGCAAGGAACTAATGAAGGATTTTTAGTCAAGAACTTATGAAGGATTTTTAGGGGGTTGATTGCTTATCAAAACTGTTTATTGCTAAATAAGCACTTTGGAATATGAAAGCCCAAACTACTAACTCATAACAGCTTCAGAGGGTGCCAACTTTAGGAACTAAAAATCACTTAAACGTTAATTACCTAATGTGTCTTCACCAAAGGGAAGCACTGATACACCAGCACGATTTTGTGGAAGGCTTGGCCTTCCAAAAGGTTGGAGCACACATTGATTTCACCCATAAACAAATGGAGTCTCATGTAAAGAACTTACAGTTCTAAAGTTCTGCAAGCACATCTGACAAAGCCAATATCTTAAATCTGGGACATCCATTTGTGGGAGTTCGTTAGTAAAAGGTAGTATTGGCCAACCTAAACCGGCTCATTTTTTACCGGTGCCAAGCAAAATACTTTTGACCCGAAATAGTTTTGTTATCAGACATATCTTATTAGATGCATAGGATTTGATTCACCTTATGTGCTGATATTATGCAAACTAAATAAGTTACTATAGACTCACTTGTTTGTAGCAAGTTGTTGTGTGTTCCAGTCTCTGTTACTTGTCCATTTTGTACAACTACATTCATGTTTGCGTTAACAACCGTTGACAACTTGTGTGCAATTAGAATGGCTGTCCTTCCTTTCATTGCAATCTCAAGTGCATCTTGAACAACTTCTGAGATTCTGAATCAAGTGCACTTGTTGCGTAAGCAAGCAAACAAATTGGAGGATATTTCAATATGGCTCTTGTGATAGCAATTCGCTGTTTTTGTCCACCTGATATCTGGACACCCCTTTGCCCTACCTATTTATTTTGTAGATCAACATTGTAAGCTTGTTAGCAGGGAATGAGAAATTAAAGAAAAGTTTGTTACCTTTTATGTAATAACGTGCTGGAAATTCAACTTACATATGTTAAGTACTGATTTGGGAGTTGGGACATGAAAGATTGTGCGTTTGCCATCGTTGATGCTCTTTGGATATGTTCGTAACATGTGTTCCAAGAGCACCACGATTGCATCAGTTTCCATAACCTTTTTAATCACCTGCAAATGAACAGAATACGACAATTGTTCAAAATGGCTGAAAGTCGCCAAAACTATTAGAAAGTTACAATATATAGTTCTGTTTTAAAATAATGTTTCTTATATTAGTATGATAACATAGTGTTCCCTATTCTTATATAATACTACTATATAGAACTAACATATTTATAACTTACAATAGCATCATATCTACACAGGCTCATAGTCATATGGCTCAACCCCATATTCCACTAGTATCTCCGGTACTTCAGCAGCCTCTGCAATTTGTTAATAGAATCATTTTAGATAAAATACTTGCTTCTGATTCTTTATCTGTATATGGGGTTGGATAATCACTTTTGTATCAACTGCTACAATAAGACTACACAAACTTAATCTGAGAAATTTTTTAATTCCAATTCACAAGTTGTCTACCTTTTCACGGAGAATGTAGATTTTGTTCGCTTTATTAATTAATATTGTAACACATCCAGAATTGTTAGTTGCTCAAACACTATAATAGCTTTAAACTCCAATAGCACATCCAAAAAATATTTTTAGTGGCCAGTATTGTAACAACTAATTATGTGTTTCTGATTCATAATATCACATAATCACTTACCATATGCACATCCAAACAACCCTTTGCATAAAGGAGCCTAGATCTAAGATAATGAAGAGATATTTTTACCTCTAATTTTGCATTTGTTGTTGCCAAAGCAATTGCTTCAAATGGTACTTCTCCATCTACGAACCATTGAGATTGACTACCGACATCTGTTAACTCCGTTTGTGGAGAAAATGAACTAAACTGGTGAGAATTGCACCAACCTTCAGTTGGCTTTTGACTTGCATTGTAAATCGAAGATATCCAATCTTTGGTTTTTGCACTACTTGTAGTTTTTATCTTTGTAATTCGGTTCCCAGATGTAACCTATCAAGAATCACGGATAACATAATAAGGAAAAACTAACAATCGAAGATATCCAATATTTGGTTTTTGTACTACATTTAAGTGATCTCATAATTTCATATCTAGCTGCATTGAATTTTTATAAAATGATGAATATTAAACTTGAAACTAATGAAAATGTAGAAGAACATGACTACTGAGACTATCATCAAACACCTAATCGGCGATCACTAAAAAAGTATACTTTTTAGGAATGAATAATAATAACTGAAACCAAAAGATAATGGATACGTGGAAAAAAAAGAAAAATGAGTGGGTCGGGGAGGGGTTGGATAAAGTGTGTTAAAGAAGTATGGGTCACAACAGGCAATATGTTAGCAAGAGTCACAAAGAGTCGGTCCACTCAATATGCTCCAACTGAAAGCAATCCGGGCTTGTCACTTATCACAATATATATTCAATGATTATCTTTTAGGAAGTTACTAATGATGAACTCAAATAAGTACATTTTATTATCATCATTTATCCTATTTATTTGACTTGTTTTATCATATTATATATGAGAATCGATACATTAATGTTTACTTTAGTAATTCTCAGGTAAAAACAAGCATTATGTGAAACTTGGCGATTTTGGACTAATTATGGAGCAAAACAAGCGAGATGTCAAAAGTCTACTGAAATCCAGAAGATGCGCCGTATCTCACTCAACAGATACGACGCAATATCATACTTAGATGAATTCGAAGACCATTGCCTGACTTTGAAGAATGCGCCGCATGCAATTCTGTCATGCGCCGCATATGAAACTTTGGTCAAAGAAGAAGATCAAGCTCGTTCTACTCCAGATACGGCGCAATATACTTCTAACATACGGCATATCACTATCAAGATTTCACCAGTTACAATCCAAGACAGCTAAAGTACATGCGCCACATACAAAGATCAATTTATACCGCATCTGAAGACGGTGTACGAATATTCCAGAATATATTAATCTTGGACTCCACGCGAAGTTAAGTCAATGCCGATTATCAACTCAATGCGCCGCATCGATCCCTCAGACAGAAACTATAAATACCCCAAGGCCAGACGAATTTAAAAGACTCTTAGAAAAGAAAAGAAAGAGGAGAGAAAAGAGAAAAGGGGAGAGATATAACCCTAGAGCCGAATTCAGACGACCAAGCAGCACAAGTCACACCTCAAATAAAGATACAAGAGCTGTAAGAAGGTCCTGCATGTATTCAATTCATTAAGTAGTTTTGTTTTATTGTTTAGTACGCTTTAATTCATCAGGATTGATCGGAAGATCATGCACTCCCCTTAATATTGCTTTCCCATTAATTAAAGTTTATATGTTGATGTCTTTGGTGACTTTTATTAGTGCATTGATAACCTCTGTGTCTAGCTGAGTCTTGCTTGGGTCGCCATGCCCCTTCCTCGCCTATTTATTAGAGACGCTTAAATAAGTAGGATAGACATAAGTAATCATTAAGGGTTTACTCGCCGATAAGATTAGAGCCAACGAGAAAGGTTTAATTATATACACTTCATATAAAACTAGCAATAAAACAAGTGACAAGCTATTTAATTATCAGGACAGGTCTTCTTATTGTCTCGAGTATCTATCTGTGTACGTGTGTGCTAATCGCTGATTCGTGCTCATATGTTTAGTTTTCTATTTAATTATAACCAAACCGTGCCAGTCTCTCAGGCTGAACCCCCTTGCCTTAGATTAGGTTGTATAACTAACTTAGGATATTAAAATACTGATTAGAATAACTAGATAGTACGTTCCACTCTTAGTGATCGACACTCTACTTACCATTATATTCATACTGACCGGGTACACTGCTCGTTAAGTGTGTGTGTTATTGATAAGTCGGCTAAATATAAATTTAAAACTTGAGTAGGCATTAATACTGCTAAACTGCAACGACACATCACGCTCCATCAACTACAGATAGTTATGTTGGTTGGATTAAACTTGCTATTTTATTTCCTTACCTGAGGTACTTCCTTGTTTAGAGGAGAGTTGATGATCTTCTTAGCACCATCAAAGTGGGTGTGGATGGGCTGATCTTAGCTTACATAAGACATTGCAAAATGCACCAATCCTTGTCATTCTTCCAGAATGTCCCATGCCCTTGTAGCAAGCTGTATAAGGAATGCATAATTATTATTCTGTATTGATGCGTGGTTTTGCAACCTTACAACAGGTTTTACCTCTCGAGGGATCTCAAGAGGCTTACAACCCCACCAGGCAGTGTACCTGACCGATGTAGTATAGTGTAGTGGTAAGTACGGGGGATTGATCGTTCTCCACAGGGAATAGTGTTCGTTAGGTATGAAAAACTACTTTAATAGGTCTAAGGGTGAAAGAAGATTCTTTTTATGTTTTTTATATTTTTATGAAAGCAAGTAAAATCTTGGGTTTGAAAGAGTGGGCGGAATTAGTTGCTAGTCAACTAACCCAAATTACTACGAATGCAAATAAAATAAAATAACAAAAAATGAAAATGTTGGTGAAAACTTATGTGGAGGGAAATGTGTTTACTTAGATTTCCTTACTCCCTAACTATCTTTTACCGGTTGATTAGTGTGTATTAGTCGCGTGGATGACGGGTGTATTCCTTAATACCATTCGTGGGGTGGCGTACGTACTTCCCCAACTCTACAAGCTCCTACTTCACTCCTATGTCGAGCCGGCTAAGAAGCTCCTAACATGGGATCACTAGAATTCGCTTGTGCATTAAATACAACCATAAAAACCTTTAGTACGCATTGGTTCATGTTTCTTAAGACGTTCAAGCAAGTTACCGAATAGGAAGTTAGCCAGTTTTCTTAAGCCTAACATAGATGAACAATCATCCAATACAACTAACAACACACTAATAACCAATAATCAATAGCTAGGTTTCATTAGATCTAAGCAAACACAAGATAAATCTAGCCTAACATGTTAAACAAAAGACAAGAATAAGATAGAATCAAACAACACATAGACATATTGAATGATTAATTGATAACTTATCTTCAATGTAACATGGAAGATCTCAAGGCAAAAAGCCTTGAAAGAGCTGCCAAATTCGTCCTAGGGTTTTCACACACAAAGTTCCCCAATAAGTTCCACCTTAATGACAAAGAATTGCAAAACTATATATAGATTTTTGGATCTGACGGCGTCACGTTATGGAGTGTGACGCCGTCACCTCGCCGCTTTTAGGGTTCTCGGATGACCTTCTTGACGCCGTCCCTCTTTAGCTCTCCAAAATTCGTTCTGGCTTATCAAGGCTTGACGCCGTCAGACTATGAACGTGACGCCGTCCCTCTTTGAATTATAACGTGACGACCTTGATCAGATTAAAGCGTGACGCCGTCAGAATTTCCATGCAATTTCTCTGGCTTATCATGAGTAAATTTCACATCCACCACTTTTGCCAAGCCATGACGCCGTCCAGGGTTAATCCTGACGCCGTCAAAGGTAACTTCAAGCAAGATTTTGAGACTTTGTCGTTTTCTTCACTTTTATGCTCCAAAAACGTCCAAAATGCTTCCTTTTCCAGATTTCTTCTCAAAAGTACCTAAAATGACAAAAGGAACGATTTAGGGCAATATTTGATCAAATAAATACGATTTAGGGCTTAAATGACCCCTTAAAAGCGGTACACTTTTCGCTTTATCAAATACCCTTACACTTGAGATTTGCTTGTCCTCAAGCAAATGCGCTTTTATTCTAATCAAAATACAAGTTAGGGGTCATTTAATGCTAACATAAAAGTAATTACAACAAATATTCGTTCCACTTTAATCATAATAAGCACGGAGATTATAAACTAGCACCTCACAAGTAGTGTTTAGATACTCACATCTCTCAAGTGTCATCAAAATAAATCTCATAAATGAAAACGGATAATATCTCTCACTACCTGTAAATAGCAAATAGATTACCATAGGCTTGGGAAAGGATCAAAAACCTCCTCCACTCGGCGTAAGCACCTAAGATAAACTATCAAAGAGGGCTTTTAAATGGGTTATAACGTTAGGTGTAGGGAAAAGGAAAACACGGTTTTGTTGGATAAGGGATATTTTACTGGTGGCGAGTTAAAGATCTTGATCAATTACATGTACTATACAATGTTGCTAAGCCAAGACTCGACTCAATCTTAAGCTAATGAAAGAAAATAACAAAAACATAAAATAAAACGGGATGGTAGTCCGTATGTTTTTTTCTACTTTTCTTTTTCTCATTTTTTTGTATTTTTCCTGATTTTTTCGATTTTTTTTTTTTTTTTTTTTTTTTTTTTTTTTTTTTTGCATACACTTTTGCCCTACCATCCAAAATAATACATCATAGGGGCATTGCATTCCCCTTACACTTGAACTTTTACATAACTTTACAAATAACTATTCTAATGACTCGAATTAAGATAATTGAAAAACTTGGAGTACTTTTAAAATATTTAGCACATATGGGGGTAATAAATGATGTTCTTCCCCATTACTCTATTACACTAGTACTTTACCCATGAGTCCCAATCGTCCCAAAACAATATGTACAAGGATATGACTCGACTTAGCAACCATATAATCAATTAGATAATTAACTTGGGTTTAAACAAATGTTGTCACAATAATGCACTAAAAATGAGTGCATACAAGGTAGGCTAAGGCGATTTGGGTGTACATTTTAGTGGGGTGTAACAAATTCTTCCTTTAAGTAAAATGCTTAAAGGTCGAAACGAAAAGATAGGCTCTGAGGGGTGTACTAGGGGTATCGTGTACTAAAAATGAGTACAACGCAAAGGGTGTGGGAGAATTACTTGACCAATGTAGCCAATGTAATTATAACAAAAACACAGGTGTAAAACAATGGGTGAATCCTAATGCCTCTTATCATGTAGTAAATCTAACTACACGAATGTAGTCTCACTTGTGGCCTCGGAATGGTCCTAACGCAAGTTCTAGAATCTAAGTGCTACCGGTACACACATCATAGCATAAATGCTTTTCCTACCAATTCTAGGGGCGAACCTCACATATTTGGGGTGGAAAATTTTTTTAGTGGTACGGTTTTTGTGCTAGTTATATAACTCCTATCCGTGAGACGCTCATTAAGATCAAAGTTTCACTCCTATATGTTGTAAAAAATTTTAAATTTGGCACTAAAATTGCCCTAACAGGTATTTATCTCAGTTTTATTACACATCTACTATTAAACAAACAAAAATCAAGCGTAAGAGCATTCTCAAAAAATCGTATTTTTACCCCCCCCCCCCCCTTACACTTAAGATGAACATTGTCCCCAATGTTCAAATAACAAGATGTAAAAGTATAAAGTAAAAGAATGAAATCAAATACTCCCCTGATTCGTTCGGTGGATAATGAAGTAACACGGTTAGATCTTCTTCCAAGGAGAATGTTGAAGCTCCATGACTAATGCATCGCCATAAGCTTGATCCAAAAACATTTCCTTGTCCAAAATAACCTGTTAAACCTGAGAAAACAAACACGAAAACCTGCATAACATCGGCGGGATAAATCTATATATAAGGATATAATGCTTGTGGAATGATAATTTTGCAGATTCCTGGAGATTATAAGTTATAGATTTAATAAAAACTTTTTATGAAAACAAAACTTTCAAAAATTTTCAGAAAATTAAACCTGACGCCGTCAGGTTGTAAATCCTGACGCCGTCAGATATGATCTGACAGAATTCTCATGTTACGTTTCCGGAAAAATTTTGGAAAAACCTATACCTTACTTCCTGGAAATCCTGCAAAACATCATTATGACTCGATACAAGCATTTGACTCAAACAAATACTAATATGTATGTTAATTTATTATTATTATGATTCATGTTCATTTGTGTTCTAATAAACCGATTTAGATTTCCCTTACACTTAACTTTTGCAAAATACCTTTATATGTAGTTAAGACGAAGTTAAAAACAAGATAAAGCATTTTCACAAATTAGTTTTTAACATGAATCAATAATAATAAAATTTAAACATACATACGGAAACAAATAAAAACAAACAAACAAATAAATAAACACGCAAAGCAAATAAAGCTTGGGTTGCCTCCCAAGAAGCGCTTTTCTTTATTAACGAGTCTTGTAGCTAGACTCAAAGTCACTCTACCCTATATAAGTTAGCTCGTCATCGAGGACGTCTTTAGGGTTAAGCTTGGTTTGAAGTTTCCTATTGGTCCGCTTAGTACGATATATCTTTTCAAACTTCTCTCCATCCGGGTCATACAATGTCATCTTAATATGCCATGACCCATCTCCATCTTTGGGTGGTTTATCCCAATTCCACTTATGATCATCTTCCTCACAAGTCCACTTATTCATTCCTAGGTTAATTGGCAAAACTCCTAGGAAATCAATCATTTTCCTAAAAACTAGAGGGTCTTCAAATGGATCCAATTCGGTGTCCCTAGCTAAGAGTTGCTCTACCGTATGTGTTCGGTTCACAAAGTCCTCTTCTAGGTAAAATGGGCGTTGGGGTCCTATGAAGTCTCTATCAATCCAAGGTCCATATCTAGATGGTCTCCTATTTGATTCTAACCAATGTGGTGTTGGTTCCTCACTAGTATCATAGGCGTGTTTCTTAACATCATAGACTGACCAAGTATCTCCTTCTCCTACCGCTATCTTGGATTCCTTACAATCAATCATAGCACTAGCGGTCGCCAAAAATCCTCTACCTATCAACAAGGGGCATGTAGGGTCGCTAACCATATCAAGGACGTGGAAATCGGCTAAAATGGTTAGTTTTCCAATGTGCACTAACACGTCCTTAACTACTCCAACCGGGTAAGCAACACTCCCATCCGCTAAACCTATTATCACCTCGGTTTCTTCAAGTTTTCCTAGTTTTAGAGAGGTGTAGAGAGGTAACGGAAGTAAGTTAAGGCTTGATCCAAGATCGGCTAATGTGTCATAAGCCTCCGAATTACCGATCTTGCAAGGTAGAACAAATAAGCCCGGATCATCTAATTTCTTAGGTAGTTTGTTTTGAACGAAGGCGGTCCCTTTTTCGCCTAACTTGAGCTTCTTCTCATCCAACACATCAACAACCGGACTTTCAAGGTGGAGCTCCTTGAATTCTTCGTCAAGGTTTTGAGTGGGAGGTGTTTCAACTATGTTGTTGACCAATTTGGATGTCATAACTTCTTGGTCATTTGGAACGACTTGGGTTTGTTTGAAACACGTGCTCATGGAATTGACCGAATAATATTGTGGACAAGAACTAGGAGACGAAACTGATGAAATGGCTTTGACGTTTAGTTTCGGGTTCTTGACCGTGTTACTAGGGAGTGCTCCCATTTCTCGGTCATTGAGGGCTTTCAACAAGGTGTCAATCTTATTGGTCATCTCGCTTTGTTTTTGTTTGAAATCGGCTTCAAACTTGGCTAAACGAGCTTCTTGAGATGCCATAAATTGGGACATCAATCCTTCAAAGTTATTGGTACTACCATTGCCGGAAGGATTGTTGTTGAAAGTACGGTTCGAGTTGGAACCGCTTGATTGGAAACGATTAGGTGGGTTGGAAGAATTGGTTTGTTGTGCGTTTTGGTTTTGTTTCCACCTAAGGTTCGGGTGATTTTTCCATGAGGGGTTGTATGAATCACCGTAATGGTTTGGCTCGGGTTTGAAAGTGTACCACTTGTCTCCCGCTCCGTCGGTACGCGAGGATGCGTAGTCCACAAAAGCTTGTTCGGGGAGTTCCATGCAATCACGAGTGTCGTGGGGACCACTACATAATTCACATGAAGAAGTGATTTTGTTCACTTGGCTTGAAGGTTTAGGAGCCTCGTAGGATTTCATGAGAAACTTGACTTGGTCTTCAAGTTCTATGATCCTACGGTCGGAAGTGCTTGAATTGTTCGAAGGCAAAGATATTGCCTTGACCGTTTTATTCAAATCACGGGGATCACTCCAACTTTCGTTGTCATAAAGAGCAAGATCCTCTAGGAGAGCCCATGATTGTTCCGCACTTAGATCACGTAGCTTACCACCGGCCGATTGGTCAATGGTTTGCCTTGTGTAGAGATTGATATGGTCATAGAAGATTTGGACTTGGAGCCAAAGTTCTATGCCATGGTGAGGGACTTTTTGGAGTAAGTCCTTGAATCGAGTCCATGCCTCGTAGAGAGTTTCACCTTGACGTTGTTGGAACATCAAGATATCATTCCTTAGCTTGGTAGTTCTTCCCGGTGGGAAAAACTGAGCAAGGAAACGAGTAGTGAGATCATCCCAAGAGGTGATGGATCCTGCGGGTTGACGCTCTAGCCATTGACTAGCTTGGTCCCGCAGAGAGAATTGGAAGAGACGCAGTCGGGTCGTCTCTCGAGTGGCAACATCAAGGTCTATAGAATCAACGATTTTGAGAAAGTCCTTGAGATGTTGATTAGGATCTTCAGAACGAAGTCCATGGAATGCGCATCCGCTTTGCACCAACCGGATGGTGTCGGATCGCAAGGGTGTGACATTGGCTCCTTGAGTGAGCTCAATGGTGTTTCGATAGCCATGGTGGCTAGGACGGGAGTACTCTCCTAAAGTACGGGCTCTAGGAGGTGGTGGTTGTTGTGGTGGTGGGTTGTTGGGATTAAGGATATTACCATCTTCCATGATGTCTAATGGTAATGGTTACGAACAAAGAAACGAAGAAAATAGATAGACTAAAGAAAACCTAGAAAAATAAAATAAAAATCTCACTAGAAAGGAATCTAGTGAGTAGACCTATAAAATAAAAAATTCAACCTAAACAATAACTATTCCCCGGCAGCGGCGCCAAAAACTTGATGCGTGGTTTTGCAACCTTACAACAGGTTTTACCTCTCGAGGGATCTCAAGAGGCTTACAACCCCACCAGGCAGTGTACCTGACCGATGTAGTATAGTGTAGTGGTAAGTACGGGGGATTGATCGTTCTCCACAGGAAATAGTGTTCGTTAGGTATGAAAAACTACTTTAATAGGTCTAAGGGTGAGAGAAGATTCTTTTTATGTTTTTTATATTTTTATGAAAGCAAGTAAAATCTCGGGTTTGAAAGAGTGGGCGGAATTAGTTGCTAGTCAACTAACCCAAATTACTACGAATGCAAATAAAATAAAATAACAAAAAATGAAAATGTTGGTGAAAACTTATGTGGAGGGAAATATGTTTACTTAGATTTCCTTACTCCCTAACTATCTTTTACCGGTTGATTAGTGTGTATTAGTCGCGTGGATGACGGGTGTATTCCTTAATACCATTCGTGGGGTGGCGTACGTACTTCCCCAACTCTACAAGCTCCTACTTCACTCCTATGTCGAGCCGGCTAAGAAGCTCCTAACATGGGATCACTAGAATTCGCTTGTGCATTAAATACAACCATAAAAACCTTTAGTACGCATTGGTTCATGTTTCTTAAGACGTTCAAGCAAGTTACCGAATAGGAAGTTAGCCAGTTTTCTTAAGCCTAACATAGATGAACAATCATCCAATACAACTAACAACACACTAATAACCAATAATCAATAGCTAGGTTTCATTAGATCTAAGCAAACACAAGATAAATCTAGCCTAACATGTTAAACAAAAGACAAGAATAAGATAGAATCAAACAACACATAGACATATTGAATGATTAATTGATAACTTATCTTCAATGTAACATGGAAGATCTCAAGGCAAAAAGCCTTGAAAGAGCTGCCAAATTCGTCCTAGGGTTTTCACACACAAAGTTCCCCAATAAGTTCCACCTTAATGACAAAGAATTGCAAAACTATATATAGATTTTTGGATCTGACGGCGTCACGTTATGGAGTGTGACGCCGTCACCTCGCCGCTTTTAGGGTTCTCGGATGACCTTCTTGACGCCGTCCCTCTTTAGCTCTCCAAAATTCGTTCTGGCTTATCAAGGCTTGACGCCGTCAGACTATGAACGTGACGCCGTCCCTCTTTGAATTATAACGTGACGACCTTGATCAGATTAAAGCGTGACGCCGTCAGAATTTCCATGCAATTTCTCTGGCTTATCATGAGTAAATTTCACATCCACCACTTTTGCCAAGCCATGACGCCGTCCAGGGTTAATCCTGACGCCGTCAAAGGTAACTTCAAGCAAGATTTTGAGACTTTGTCGTTTTCTTCACTTTTATGCTCCAAAAACGTCCAAAATGCTTCCTTTTCCAGATTTCTTCTCAAAAGTACCTAAAATGACAAAAGGAACGATTTAGGGCAATATTTGATCAAATAAATACGATTTAGGGCTTAAATGACCCCTTAAAAGCGGTACACTTTTCGCTTTATCAAATACCCTTACACTTGAGATTTGCTTGTCCTCAAGCAAATGCGCTTTTATTCTAATCAAAATACAAGTTAGGGGTCATTTAATGCTAACATAAAAGTAATTACAACAAATATTCGTTCCACTTTAATCATAATAAGCACGGAGATTATAAACTAGCACCTCACAAGTAGTGTTTAGATACTCACATCTCTCAAGTGTCATCAAAATAAATCTCATAAATGAAAACGGATAATATCTCTCACTACCTGTAAATAGCAAATAGATTACCATAGGCTTGGGAAAGGATCAAAAACCTCCTCCACTCGGCGTAAGCACCTAAGATAAACTATCAAAGAGGGCTTTTAAATGGGTTATAACGTTAGGTGTAGGGAAAAGGAAAACACGGTTTTGTTGGATAAGGGATATTTTACTGGTGGCGAGTTAAAGATCTTGATCAATTACATGTACTATACAATGTTGCTAAGCCAAGACTCGACTCAATCTTAAGCTAATGAAAGAAAATAACAAAAACATAAAATAAAACGGGATGGTAGTCCGTATGTTTTTTTCTACTTTTCTTTTTCTCATTTTTTTGTATTTTTCCTGATTTTTTCGATTTTTTTTTTTTTTTTTTTTTTTTTTTTTTTTTTTTTTGCATACACTTTTGCCCTACCATCCAAAATAATACATCATAGGGGCATTGCATTCCCCTTACACTTGAACTTTTACATAACTTTACAAATAACTATTCTAATGACTCGAATTAAGATAATTGAAAAACTTGGAGTACTTTTAAAATATTTAGCACATATGGGGGTAATAAATGATGTTCTTCCCCATTACTCTATTACACTAGTACTTTACCCATGAGTCCCAATCGTCCCAAAACAATATGTACAAGGATATGACTCGACTTAGCAACCATATAATCAATTAGATAATTAACTTGGGTTTAAACAAATGTTGTCACAATAATGCACTAAAAATGAGTGCATACAAGGTAGGCTAAGGCGATTTGGGTGTACATTTTAGTGGGGTGTAACAAATTCTTCCTTTAAGTAAAATGCTTAAAGGTCGAAACGAAAAGATAGGCTCTGAGGGGTGTACTAGGGGTATCGTGTACTAAAAATGAGTACAACGCAAAGGGTGTGGGAGAATTACTTGACCAATGTAGCCAATGTAATTATAACAAAAACACAGGTGTAAAACAATGGGTGAATCCTAATGCCTCTTATCATGTAGTAAATCTAACTACACGAATGTAGTCTCACTTGTGGCCTCGGAATGGTCCTAACGCAAGTTCTAGAATCTAAGTGCTACCGGTACACACATCATAGCATAAATGCTTTTCCTACCAATTCTAGGGGCGAACCTCACATATTTGGGGTGGAAAATTTTTTTAGTGGTACGGTTTTTGTGCTAGTTATATAACTCCTATCCGTGAGACGCTCATTAAGATCAAAGTTTCACTCCTATATGTTGTAAAAAATTTTAAATTTGGCACTAAAATTGCCCTAACAGGTATTTATCTCAGTTTTATTACACATCTACTATTAAACAAACAAAAATCAAGCGTAAGAGCATTCTCAAAAAATCGTATTTTTACCCCCCCCCCCCCCTTACACTTAAGATGAACATTGTCCCCAATGTTCAAATAACAAGATGTAAAAGTATAAAGTAAAAGAATGAAATCAAATACTCCCCTGATTCGTTCGGTGGATAATGAAGTAACACGGTTAGATCTTCTTCCAAGGAGAATGTTGAAGCTCCATGACTAATGCATCGCCATAAGCTTGATCCAAAAACATTTCCTTGTCCAAAATAACCTGTTAAACCTGAGAAAACAAACACGAAAACCTGCATAACATCGGCGGGATAAATCTATATATAAGGATATAATGCTTGTGGAATGATAATTTTGCAGATTCCTGGAGATTATAAGTTATAGATTTAATAAAAACTTTTTATGAAAACAAAACTTTCAAAAATTTTCAGAAAATTAAACCTGACGCCGTCAGGTTGTAAATCCTGACGCCGTCAGATATGATCTGACAGAATTCTCATGTTACGTTTCCGGAAAAATTTTGGAAAAACCTATACCTTACTTCCTGGAAATCCTGCAAAACATCATTATGACTCGATACAAGCATTTGACTCAAACAAATACTAATATGTATGTTAATTTATTATTATTATGATTCATGTTCATTTGTGTTCTAATAAACCGATTTAGATTTCCCTTACACTTAACTTTTGCAAAATACCTTTATATGTAGTTAAGACGAAGTTAAAAACAAGATAAAGCATTTTCACAAATTAGTTTTTAACATGAATCAATAATAATAAAATTTAAACATACATACGGAAACAAATAAAAACAAACAAACAAATAAATAAACACGCAAAGCAAATAAAGCTTGGGTTGCCTCCCAAGAAGCGCTTTTCTTTATTAACGAGTCTTGTAGCTAGACTCAAAGTCACTCTACCCTATATAAGTTAGCTCGTCATCGAGGACGTCTTTAGGGTTAAGCTTGGTTTGAAGTTTCCTATTGGTCCGCTTAGTACGATATATCTTTTCAAACTTCTCTCCATCCGGGTCATACAATGTCATCTTAATATGCCATGACCCATCTCCATCTTTGGGTGGTTTATCCCAATTCCACTTATGATCATCTTCCTCACAAGTCCACTTATTCATTCCTAGGTTAATTGGCAAAACTCCTAGGAAATCAATCATTTTCCTAAAAACTAGAGGGTCTTCAAATGGATCCAATTCGGTGTCCCTAGCTAAGAGTTGCTCTACCGTATGTGTTCGGTTCACAAAGTCCTCTTCTAGGTAAAATGGGCGTTGGGGTCCTATGAAGTCTCTATCAATCCAAGGTCCATATCTAGATGGTCTCCTATTTGATTCTAACCAATGTGGTGTTGGTTCCTCACTAGTATCATAGGCGTGTTTCTTAACATCATAGACTGACCAAGTATCTCCTTCTCCTACCGCTATCTTGGATTCCTTACAATCAATCATAGCACTAGCGGTCGCCAAAAATCCTCTACCTATCAACAAGGGGCATGTAGGGTCGCTAACCATATCAAGGACGTGGAAATCGGCTAAAATGGTTAGTTTTCCAATGTGCACTAACACGTCCTTAACTACTCCAACCGGGTAAGCAACACTCCCATCCGCTAAACCTATTATCACCTCGGTTTCTTCAAGTTTTCCTAGTTTTAGAGAGGTGTAGAGAGGTAACGGAAGTAAGTTAAGGCTTGATCCAAGATCGGCTAATGTGTCATAAGCCTCCGAATTACCGATCTTGCAAGGTAGAACAAATAAGCCCGGATCATCTAATTTCTTAGGTAGTTTGTTTTGAACGAAGGCGGTCCCTTTTTCGCCTAACTTGAGCTTCTTCTCATCCAACACATCAACAACCGGACTTTCAAGGTGGAGCTCCTTGAATTCTTCGTCAAGGTTTTGAGTGGGAGGTGTTTCAACTATGTTGTTGACCAATTTGGATGTCATAACTTCTTGGTCATTTGGAACGACTTGGGTTTGTTTGAAACACGTGCTCATGGAATTGACCGAATAATATTGTGGACAAGAACTAGGAGACGAAACTGATGAAATGGCTTTGACGTTTAGTTTCGGGTTCTTGACCGTGTTACTAGGGAGTGCTCCCATTTCTCGGTCATTGAGGGCTTTCAACAAGGTGTCAATCTTATTGGTCATCTCGCTTTGTTTTTGTTTGAAATCGGCTTCAAACTTGGCTAAACGAGCTTCTTGAGATGCCATAAATTGGGACATCAATCCTTCAAAGTTATTGGTACTACCATTGCCGGAAGGATTGTTGTTGAAAGTACGGTTCGAGTTGGAACCGCTTGATTGGAAACGATTAGGTGGGTTGGAAGAATTGGTTTGTTGTGCGTTTTGGTTTTGTTTCCACCTAAGGTTCGGGTGATTTTTCCATGAGGGGTTGTATGAATCACCGTAATGGTTTGGCTCGGGTTTGAAAGTGTACCACTTGTCTCCCGCTCCGTCGGTACGCGAGGATGCGTAGTCCACAAAAGCTTGTTCGGGGAGTTCCATGCAATCACGAGTGTCGTGGGGACCACTACATAATTCACATGAAGAAGTGATTTTGTTCACTTGGCTTGAAGGTTTAGGAGCCTCGTAGGATTTCATGAGAAACTTGACTTGGTCTTCAAGTTCTATGATCCTACGGTCGGAAGTGCTTGAATTGTTCGAAGGCAAAGATATTGCCTTGACCGTTTTATTCAAATCACGGGATCACTCCAACTTTCGTTGTCATAAAGAGCAAGATCCTCTAGGAGAGCCCATGATTGTTCCGCACTTAGATCACGTAGCTTACCACCGGCCGATTGGTCAATGGTTTGCCTCGTGTAGAGATTGATATGGTCATAGAAGATTTGGACTTGGAGCCAAAGTTCTATGCCATGGTGAGGGACTTTTTGGAGTAAGTCCTTGAATCGAGTCCATGCCTCGTAGAGAGTTTCACCTTGACGTTGTTGGAACATCAAGATATCATTCCTTAGCTTGGTAGTTCTTCCCGGTGGGAAAAACTGAGCAAGGAAACGAGTAGTGAGATCATCCCAAGAGGTGATGGATCCTGCGGGTTGACGCTCTAGCCATTGACTAGCTTGGTCCCGCAGAGAGAATTGGAAGAGACGCAGTCGGGTCGTCTCTCGAGTGGCAACATCAAGGTCTATAGAATCAACGATTTTGAGAAAGTCCTTGAGATGTTGATTAGGATCTTCAGAACGAAGTCCATGGAATGCGCATCCGCTTTGCACCAACCGGATGGTGTCGGATCGCAAGGGTGTGACATTGGCTCCTTGAGTGAGCTCAATGGTGTTTCGATAGCCATGGTGGCTAGGACGGGAGTACTCTCCTAAAGTACGGGCTCTAGGAGGTGGTGGTTGTTGTGGTGGTGGGTTGTTGGGATTAAGGATATTACCATCTTCCATGATGTCTAATGGTAATGGTTACGAACAAAGAAACGAAGAAAATAGATAGACTAAAGAAAACCTAGAAAAATAAAATAAAAATCTCACTAGAAAGGAATCTAGTGAGTAGACCTATAAAATAAAAAATTCAACCTAAACAATAACTATTCCCCGGCAGCGGCGCCAAAAACTTGATGCGTGGTTTTGCAACCTTACAACAGGTTTTACCTCTCGAGGGATCTCAAGAGGCTTACAACCCCACCAGGCAGTGTACCTGACCGATGTAGTATAGTGTAGTGGTAAGTACGGGGGATTGATCGTTCTCCACAGGAAATAGTGTTCGTTAGGTATGAAAAACTACTTTAATAGGTCTAAGGGTGAGAGAAGATTCTTTTTATGTTTTTTATATTTTTATGAAAGCAAGTAAAATCTCGGGTTTGAAAGAGTGGGCGAAATTAGTTGCTAGTCAACTAACCCAAATTACTACGAATGCAAATAAAATAAAATAACAAAAAATGAAAATGTTGGTGAAAACTTATGTGGAGGGAAATATGTTTACTTAGATTTCCTTACTCCCTAACTATCTTTTACCGGTTGATTAGTGTGTATTAGTCGCGTGGATGACGGGTGTATTCCTTAATACCATTCGTGGGGTGGCGTACGTACTTCCCCAACTCTACAAGCTCCTACTTCACTCCTATGTCGAGCCGGCTAAGAAGCTCCTAACATGGGATCACTAGAATTCGCTTGTGCATTAAATACAACCATAAAAACCTTTAGTACGCATTGGTTCATGTTTCTTAAGACGTTCAAGCAAGTTACCGAATAGGAAGTTAGCCAGTTTTCTTAAGCCTAACATAGATGAACAATCATCCAATACAACTAACAACACACTAATAACCAATAATCAATAGCTAGGTTTCATTAGATCTAAGCAAACACAAGATAAATCTAGCCTAACATGTTAAACAAAAGACAAGAATAAGATAGAATCAAACAACACATAGACATATTGAATGATTAATTGATAACTTATCTTCAATGTAACATGGAAGATCTCAAGGCAAAAAGCCTTGAAAGAGCTGCCAAATTCGTCCTAGGGTTTTCACACACAAAGTTCCCCAATAAGTTCCACCTTAATGACAAAGAATTGCAAAACTATATATAGATTTTTGGATCTGACGGCGTCACGTTATGGAGTGTGACGCCGTCACCTCGCCGCTTTTAGGGTTCTCGGATGACCTTCTTGACGCCGTCCCTCTTTAGCTCTCCAAAATTCGTTCTGGCTTATCAAGGCTTGACGCCGTCAGACTATGAACGTGACGCCGTCCCTCTTTGAATTATAACGTGACGACCTTGATCAGATTAAAGCGTGACGCCGTCAGAATTTCCATGCAATTTCTCTGGCTTATCATGAGTAAATTTCACATCCACCACTTTTGCCAAGCCATGACGCCGTCCAGGGTTAATCCTGACGCCGTCAAAGGTAACTTCAAGCAAGATTTTGAGACTTTGTCGTTTTCTTCACTTTTATGCTCCAAAAACGTCCAAAATGCTTCCTTTTCCAGATTTCTTCTCAAAAGTACCTAAAATGACAAAAGGAACGATTTAGGGCAATATTTGATCAAATAAATACGATTTAGGGCTTAAATGACCCCTTAAAAGCGGTACACTTTTCGCTTCATCATGTATACTAAATCTGAAACAACACATGGAGTGTGTTAACATTTTAGGAGCCATTAAAACAGGACAGGTGGGTTACGCGGGTGTACAAATGGTCAAAGTGGGTAACTTTCAAGTGATGTTGTCGGCCTGGGATAGCTATTCTTTTCTTACTATATATATGCTTTATAAAAACAATATAAGATATGCAATTCCAAACACCCCATAAAGTTGAAACTAATACTAAAAGCACGTATTTTTCTTTCACTGTTTTAGCCGTTGGGCCACTTTTCCGGCACTAAACTTGTATCATCCTAAAACCGCTTCGAATAAGCAGATCAAATTGCAAAATTTCAACCAAAATAAGTGGTCTAAAAATACCAAGTATCAACCATGAACCATCTAAATTATAGTCATCCAAGTGCTTTTTGGCTTACAACCGCTGAATGTTTATTTACACCTTTGTGAATGATTAACATATCAACATACTAAAAACATTAACATGTCCTAATAAGTGCTAATTTCTAAACATACATGACTCAAATATCTAACAGGTGGCAATGGAGGTGGCAAGATGGGATGTGTAACAACTCATCACACCCAAGAATGTGGAATATATGTCGTTTTTCCTGTCTTTGTTTTCACTACTCAATAGCATAACTTCAGGTCCACAACTACTTATTTTGATGATAAACAGACAAAATTGTTCAACTTGCATACCATAATCATACAATATCTTTGCAAACCCAATCCAAAACACCTCTAAATTAACTGCACAAAACTGAAAGGTCAACAAAGGTAAGTGGTCGACAAAAGATTAGTTACTTACATAAGTATTGAGTTCTCTCACAAAGCTAGAAAAATTGTTATGCTTAAATCTTTGAGGCAAAAGATCAGTAGAAAACTTATGAGGATCCCAAAGAACAAAACCTAAATCTACAATCAAAACACAAAAAACATAAACCCACCACTCAATTACATTTAAAAAAAACTAAAACCCTAAATCTGATAAATAAAAACATACCTTTGATTAACCCAACAAATAATACCATTATGATTAAAGTTTTGAATTCTTTAAAATGAACTGCTGGATATTTAGATGGTGCGCGAATGGTGGTGATCGGGTGGTGGTCCAGGGGTGGTGGCTGGAAGAGATGTAGGCTGAAAATTGAGATTGGTTACAAAATAATCATTGTTAGATCTCGATTTATCAAAACTTGATTTAATTTGTATGGATCTTGATTTTGATTTTCGGAGTTTTTGATTTTCGAATAGGGTGGAAAAGGGGATCTAGAGAGAAAAGTTTGTGTGTTTAGAGAGAAAAGTTTGTGTGTTTTTTTTAGGAGCTATAACAAATGAATGAGGGATGAGATATCCCGCCCATTTTTTTTGGTAGCGAATGTTTAGAATCAGTAATAGCTCCAAACCAACCGTAGGATCAAATGAATTTCCACGTGGCAACTGATTAAGTATTTTGGGAGTATTTTGGGGGAGAAATAGTAGAACAAAACCTTGTTTTATATAGGAGGTAGATTTGATTATATCTAAATGGGTTTGGCCCACCTAATTACTATCTCTTGAAAGTATTATTAGCAATTTTATTAAAGTGCACTTACAACAATTATAAGTAGCAACTTGTAACTATTATAAGTAGAGGTGCACATTTCGGTTTTTTTTTAAAACCGAACTGGTTTAAAAACCAGTTTCGGTTTTAGTCAAATAGTCAAAAACCGGTTTTACGTAAAACCGATTCGTTTAGGGAGAAAAAATATCCGGTTCAAACCAAAAACCGGTTCGGTTTAAACCGGTTTTACCCAGAACTGGTTCGATTTAAACCGGTTTTACCCAAAACCGGTTTTCAAACCGATTGACAACAAATAATGCAAACCGGTTTCTAAACCGACGGTTCGGTTTTCCCAAAAACTGATTTTCCAAAAACCGGTTTTTTTAGGAAAACCGGTTTCGGTTTTTTTTTTTGTTCGGTTCATGAACCAGTTTTTTTGTGCATCTCTAATTATAAGTAGTTGATAACAAGAAATCAACGATGCCAGCCAAAATTTTTTCATTAGATAGAAGATTTTTATTTATCATTTTTCGGCCCACCCAAGAACTAAATCCTAGCTCCATCACTGGCGAGCGGTTAAGGAGTTCCATATTTGAGTCTTGAGATACCTAAGGGTGAGCATCGGTCCAGGACCAGACCGGACCGGACCGACAGGACCGAGGACCGAATTAGCCAAAATGCCAAGACCGAGGACCGGACCGAATGTGGTCGGTCCAGTCCGGTCCGGTCCGGTCCGGTCTCGGTCGGTCCGTCGGTCGGTCCGATCCAACAAGGCCAAATAATCGGTTTGTGGTCCGGACCGGACCGGACCGACCGGACCGAGGACCGAATTAGCCAAAATTCCAAGACCGAGGACCGGACCGAATGTGGCCGGTCCGGTCCGGTCCGGTCTCGGTCGGTCCGTTCTGTTCGGGTCGTTTGCTCAGCCCTAGAGATACCATAGAAAAAAGGTTATGATTAAAAGACAAGAAAGGCGAATATATTCGGTATCGTGGCTTGAAGATGGCGGCGCCAAAACAACTGCCAAGTGGGATTTGGCTTGGGTTTGAGCCACGGTACCGGGTGCTCCAAAGTAGATCGATTAAGATTATATCAACCAAATAGTGTTTTGTATTTTTTTTAGTATTTTCCAAATTTTTTAGCTCTCGGTGGAGAAGATGCTATAGGAATCAAGAAGAATGAGTTGACATTGATTTAAGTTTACCTTTGAACGTAGTTTATACTCTCTTAATATACCTAAGAAACCCCTATTTGGTTAAATCTTATTAGTATCAAGATTTTGCCAATCACTTGTCAAGATTCCTTAGGGGCTTGGGGAGGGGAGGTTTGGCTAGGGGAGGTCTCAAGTTCGAGTCCCACCCGAGACTTTTACCCCTTCAGGCGGAATAGGAGGAAGTACAGGCGGAGTTCAGGGTCAACATACAGCCCAATTGGATGTCACTGAACCACTAACAACTAACAAGCCGTTCAAAAAAAAAAAAAAATATATATATATATATATATATATATATATATATATATATATATATATATATATATATATATATATATATACTTGTAAGGTTTCTATGAAACAAACCATACTAAAATACGGTCCAAGTCTGACTTGTGGTTGGCTGATATGTGCAAATTCTATTGTACGGTGAAATAAGTAAAATGAACATGTAATAAGCTGATTTGGGCTGGAACCGATTTACATAAGAGTATAAGACTATAAAGAATTTTTGTGTTCTATGTGGCCCAAATCTAAAAACGAGTTTGAGAAGAAGATTGGGCTTGATCTCATGGCACCTTTCTCTTTCATATTTATTCATAACCCAACCCGTACTACTTGCTAATTGGGTTCTACTAATAACGTAAGAATAGTGAGTGTGACTAAAAGTGGTTGGCTATTGAAATTTGAAGCATGACATGAAGAATTGGTTTCAGAGAGACGAGTCTTGGAAGGGTGATGGGCTGTTATCACTGTTCACTGTTACTAAAAAACATTAAGAGGACATATTAAGCTCCAACTCATGAGTCTAATAGAAGGGGGTACGGCGGGCTGTTAGCCTCGTGCCATTCTACTGGCCCAAACCAAGCAACGGCTCACGGTACCGGATGTGGTGCCAAACCTTCTTGGCTGGTAGCCGCCAATGATTTTTTTTTTCTCTCTCTCTCTTTTTGTGTTGTATTTGTGTATTTAGTGGAGTATGTGTGGACCCAACGGCACCACTTTTACCAACGGCACCACTAGGGATAGCAAAAAAATCTGTACCCGATGGAGACCCGATCCTCAAACCCGATTTGACTGGGGAATCCCTGAGTTGACCAGGGATGGGGACGGAGATAGGGAATCCCCTGAAATAGAGTAAACTCCAAAATACATCCATGTGGTTTACCCCATTTCGCACCATACATCCCTCTCGAAAAAGTTGCAACATATACATTACTCCGTTAGTAAAAGTTAAACTATATACATCCACGAGGACGAACGGTGCAAATTTTGTATCGTTAACTTGGACACGTGGCAGTTAAGTAAGGGTATTTCTGGCATTGTATGTTTCACATCTACTTCACCACTCTTTTTCTACCAATTTCAGTCAAATCCAAATCATAAACCCAAATCATAAACACAAATCAAAGAAAATTCATGAATATACAGGAAACCACCACATGAGCTAAAAAAATATTAACTTTCTTGAGCTAAAAAAAAACACAAATCCTTTGAAACCACCACATGAAAACATATACAGGAAACCACCACATGAAAAATATATATACAGGAAACCACCAACAAGAGTACCACCACATGAAAACATATACAGGAAACCACCACATTAAATTGTTACATATACAAGAAACACAAATCTTGAGCTATTAACTTTCTTGAGCTAAAAAAATATACAGGAAACCACCACATGAAAACACAAATCCTTTGAAGATATTAACTTTCTTGAGCTTCAAAAAAAAAAAAAGATGCATTCGTACATATCTAGGAAACCACCACATGATGCATTTGTACATATCCACAACACCACCACCACCATCGGACCACCTTCCACCACCACAACCACCAGATCCGTCGACCACCACCACTACAAGATCCGTCAACCACCATATCCGTCGACCACCACCACCACTACCAGATCCGCTGCTCGTTGCTCGACCACCACCACTACAAGATCTGTCCACTGGATCTTCATAATCATGAATACGCCATTCAGCAACCACCATTGCAAGCAAGAAACCAGATACTAAAATTGGAAATGTGGGTTTATTGTTTTTTATTTGTGTCTTTGATTTGTGATTTTGATTTGTCAGTTTGATTTCTGTTCGTGTTTTTGATTTGTGTTATTTGATTTTTGTTTATGAATTGTGTTTGACTGAAAAAATGTATTAAAAGAGTGGTGAGAGTCGGTGTGAAAGATAAAATGACAGAAATACCCTTACTTAACTGCCACGTGTCCAAGTTAACGACACAAAATTTGTACCGTTCGTCCTCGTGGATGTATATAGTTTAACTTTTACTAACGGAGTGATGTATATGTTGCAACTTTTTCGAGAGGGATGTATGGTGCGAAATGGGGTAAACCACAAGGATGTATTTTGGAGTTTACTCCCTGAAATATTAAACCAATGATGGGGCGGGGATGGAGATAACATAAATCCCCAAACCCGGACCCGGCCCCGACCCCGATCTTTCTAGTGTATAATTATTTAAAATTTATATGTTTTATCCATACTCGATTAACTTGTATATGTACATGTACATATGTTTATGAGTATCGACATGTATGTTTATATGCATATGTGATATTTATAGGATCAAGCACATTTAGATTTAGAAGTATAAGTACCAATTACATATTACTTAACTATTTTGTCCGAATACACACATATGATACATATTGTTTTTATATTATATTTGATGTTACAACGTTTACGATGCTTTAAAGTTGAATTGAAATTGTAATTAATATTACTATGTGCGATGTATGTTTGTTGAGGTACTTTATGAGTCAAAATTCTTTATATTTTCGACAAGTTAGCGGACTTTTTATGTTATTTTATAAGGGTGGAGAATCCCCGAATCACCGCAGGGATCCCTGATCCCCATTGGGGATGGGGATGGGGATGTAAAGCAATTCCTCGATGGGGATGGGGATGGAGAGTGTAAAACGGGGACGGGGATGGGAAGTACAATCCCCGACCCATTGCCATCCCTACTTTTACACCACATTTTCTGGTGCCAACGGTAACGACACAAAATGTGGTGCCAAAGGATTTCTTGTGCCATTGAAGGTTTTGCTGACGTGGCAGCTCTTTTTGCCAACAGCACCACTCCAACGGCACCACCGTACCGAGTACTCTAACACTGAAAAAGTCATGTGCAGTCCGCCAAGTTGCTGCAATATGGAATCTCAAGTGGTTCAATATGGAGCATATAGACCGCTAATGTGTTTGAGGCCAGCTGGGTGTTACAACTATTATGAGGTTTTTCGATTTTGGTTTAAGGTTAGAATGTTAGATGGCATAAAGCAAATGATGAAACCTTTCCATATGGGCAACCAGTTACCAAGTTAAGTGAGTCATGCAAGATTGGACGACTACTTCACTTTGGTGTATGTTTTGCTCCATAACGGTTTAAGTAAATGTAGTTTTCTTGCTGCAAATTTCTTTTCTATGAAGGGACAATGACTAAGTATGGAGTTTTGTTTGCTGGCTTACTTCATGACTTGGTCTCTATTTAATGTAAAAAAGTGTCTGCTTGCGGTTGAGATTTAAAAGTTTTGTTAATGATCCTAAACGGAAAGTTTGGTTGCTGGTTTAATAAGGACATTTGGTTTTATTCATATCATTAGAGTACTGGGTACCCTGGAGTCATGGCTTCGTGCCGTGGCTCAAAATTCTCTGCCACATCACCAAAAATCTCTATGGCACCAGAAATCCCACGACACCACATTTTGGGCGGTACCCACGGCACCAGAAAATGTGGTGCCGTCGTCATTTTTTTTTTAAAATATACGATTCCTATTTAAAGTTTTTTTGACACACACTTGAGAAAAAAACAAAAAGGAATATGTAAACACACAAAAGAAACTGTGCACAATATTTTGACACGGGGTTGGTAAACACACAAAAAAGCATAAGAAACTGTGCACAAAAAGGAATATGTAAACACACAAAAAGGAATATGTAAACCACACCACTCACTTCACCAACATTTGTCTTCTTCTTCAACTCTTCAAACACATGCCTGCAAAAAGCATACACACACACAAAAAAGAAAGAAACATCCCAGTCTCATTATACTCAAACACAAAACATCACAAGCACAAATACAAAAGAAACAAAAAAAAAAAAAAAAAAAAAAAAGCCACGGCGCAAGATCACCTGGGCTGGCCACCATGGCGCCACCCACGGTACCGTGAGCCATCCAAATCTCTCGGCTGGTCCGACGGCGCAAGATCACCAGCCAAGGGTACCGAGTGCTCTTAAGCCTTTATGGAGCAGGAAACCATCTTAAATCTTAATAGGTTGTTTGACATTGTTTTTTCAAAACAAAGCTTAAAAAAAAATTAAAAATAATAAATAATAAAATAATAAAATAAAAATAAATAAATAAATAAATCAGCCCGTGTTATGCTAACTTCGTTTTCTCTCATAAAATGTACGTAACCATCTTTTTTTAAAGTGATTTTCGCAAACATTATTATCTTGATACCTACATTTCGCAGACACAATAATCAAATAATCTTCCCAAAACACAGTCCCAAATACCCTCTAAAATATTATTGTTGGCAATAAAATGCAAACAGAGGGTGCACCATCTTTGTAACTTCTTTTTTTCTTTAACTTACTTCAAGTGACAAAATGTAACATGTAAAACAATCTCTTTTATTTACATGTTTTATGAAGTTATAAAACTATGTTAATCATCATACTTATATTTTTGCTTGCAAGATAACAGCTAAAAGTTTAATTTAACCTTCAATATCTCAGGTTTTAGAATTCAAATAACGAACTTGGACATTAGTTAACACCCGGACTGAACAAAAAATAATATGATGGAAAAAATTGAAACGCAAATAATCATTTTACATTCGACATATAAACAAAGCGTATGGTGGAATACTCATTGGTCCTTCCTAGAAAACCTCCCTGATTCCCTGAAACTTTATGTTACTAGGCATATTTGTAAGCATGGCAGTTGGTTCATAAATTTATCATTCATTTGCAATGGTAGAGCTAAAAGCTTCCTGTTAATATGTTCTCTAACATGTTAAAGCCCAAAACAATATTTTGAACCTAGTTCAGACTACTTCCATGATCGATTATCAATCATCCATTAAGATTTTTAAGGGCCCGCTTGGTTCAGTAGAGGGGAATGCAAAGGGAAAGGGAAAGGGTAAGGGAATGCAAAGAAATGGGTGATGGTGGGTAATCATTACCTTACCCCCCAATTTACTCTATAATGGTTGATTACCCAGTACTGGGTAATCATTATATTACCCCCTCCATACCAAACATCATTATTCATTTCTTTTCCCATTACCCACCCACCTTTACCCTCAACCAAGCACCCCCTAAGATTTTTAATATGTAATGGTATGAATATATGAAATAACATGGCATAAGCTCCGTTGCTTGAACTCGTAAACCACCTAGCATGCATTCAACACAAATACTTGGTGTACTGCATTCATTTCACATGATCCAACCAGGGGCGGAGCCAGGATATTTTCCTAGAGGGGGCAAAATATGATAATTTTTAGAAACTACACTAAAAATTGGTTCATTGGGGGGGCAAATTACAAAAATAGCCGAAAAATTTCGAAAATTTACACTACAATTTTTTTCGCCGGGGGTCACGTGACCCCCCGGACCCCCCCCCCTGTCTCCGCCTCTGGATCCAACAAACCAAAAGAATTTCAAACTAGATAGCAAAAAGCAAAACAATTACATCCATCAGCCGCTGTCTTAATTGCGATTTTCAAGTTCCTAGAAGACCAACTTAGCATCAATATAACCACAATTCTCAAAAGACAACGATATTATATACTACTAAAAATAAGCTACGACACTACTTGTCTCAGTAAACATAAACTAAATTCTAACCACTAATTTTCCTTCTTAAGCAACCACCATATTGGCAAAACACTCTACAACTTACACAAGTGTAAAATGGCAGTTAAGAAAACCTGCAAAAACCAAAAGCAAACCCAAAATTAAACACCATCTTTGACTTTACTTCAAGTCAAACTAATTCATTTTAAAACATCAAATTCAGTAAATCTAACTAAATTCTAGAAAAACTATCAACAACCTATTTGGCACCTTAACATAAGTTTTGTACTTAAAACTTATTCTATGTCAAATAGTTAATAAATCGATTTGAATTTTCCATATGAAAATCAAAGTGTTTGACACTTACTAGGATCAGAAGCAATAAGCATAGCAGTCCCAGCAAAGCCACAAGTTCCACCATTCTTCTTATTCTTCTGCCAATAACTATTAAAAGCATACGAAGCATGAGAAACAATAGAATCCGGAAAATAGCAACTTCCCGAGGGCGCAATCGCCTCACAGTCAGCGCCTCCAACTCCACACGCGTAATCTATCGCCGCTTGCAACGTCTCCGCCGGCACACTCGGTTTCGCCACACACCACAAATTCTCACGCCCAAATGGCGGCGCCGCCATTGCGCCGCCACCTCTCCCGCGACGAGGGTTTTGTCGCAGGTTACATGGCGGCAAATGATACCCAAAGTACGGCGCCGGCGGCTGAACTGCCGTCGCAAAAGCTCCTATAAGTGGCGGCAGAGGTGTAGTGGCGGCTGCGTCCGAAGGAACAGTGTAACTAACCTCGGACGACCGTTCAATAAAAGACAGTTTTCTCGATGTTTGTCTTAAATTATTAAAACTAGTAAATGTTTTTTTAACAGTGTAATGACTTGGTTCAAAACACTCACTAACTTTAATTTTTTTATCTAAGCCCCATCTAACAAGTGAATGATAAATATTTTCCTTAGCTAACAAAAGCGTTTGTTCATTTTTGTCACACAAGGGGTTACTAGACACAACAATAGTACTTATGTTAGTTAAAGGGTAATGTGACAAAACATAAGTCCTAAGCCATTTTTCAGCATTTAAAATGCTGGTTGAGACATCATTAAGGTTGTTGTGGTCCACAGTTACACATAGTGTGTGTGAAATTTGGTTATGTGGGGTTGAGATTTGGAACAATTCTTGACCTGCAGCTGAAAGAAAGATAGATATAGAAAAAGTAAATAAATAAATAATGTAGGGTAAGTAAAGAGGATGGTTTGTTTTTATTGAGCTTACCGGAAATGAAGAGGAAGAAGAGGGGAGCTAAGAGAATCACCATTTTTGACATTGTGAATGAAAAGAGTGTTGAATGTGTTTTGTGTGTTTTGTTGGTATTGGACTGAAAAAGTTATAGGGAAACGGGAATTGTGTATGCCATTTCTGTCTTGTTACTTCAAACGGTAACTTGTGTTTTACTACTCCCTCCGTCCCAAAATTATTGTTACCCGACAAAAAACACATTTATTTAAAAAAATATCACCATCACTACTTTCTCTCTCTTACCTTTTTGCAAAATGACAAGTTTACCCTTAACCAATTAATTAACACTTCTTTAAAGTTTGCAATATTAATTTCAACTAAGGGTAATATAGTAAACTTTACCAAACTCCACTATCTATTCACTTTCTATTTTGGGTATGTGACAATAATTTTAGGACGTCCAAAAAAAGAATAAGTGACAATAAAATTGAAACAGAAGGAGTAATAAGATATTTGGTCACAAGAGGACTCGGGATTCTTGTAAACAACTACTCCCTATCTCTCAGAGTTGAGATCAATATAGATCTCATGTTTGCCATAGATATAATGAATCAATCTTAGCCATTCATTTTTCATCAAAATTAATAAAAAATTATTTTTCACTTTTTTTTTAAAACAAACATATCTTGCAAACGGTAAATCTTTAAGCTACGAAAAATATACCATCGCGACGAGAATTAAATTATCTTTCTATAGATATGCACTTCTATATACTTTTGACATTTTTTTTTTTCAAAGTTTTTGACTAGAAAAAATCACATGTGATTTGTAAAAATCACATGTGATTCATTTTAAAATCACATGTGATTTTTCCGAATCATATGTGATTTTTTAAGCGGAAATTTTGGAAAAAAAAAAATTAGTCGAAAGTATATAGAAGTGCCTATTTATAGAAAGATAATTTAATTCTCGTCGCGATGGTATGATTTTTTTCGCGTAACGATTAACGGTTTGCGAGATATTTAATTTTTAAAAAAATGGTGAAAGTTTATTTATTTTTGTTTTGATCTAAAAATGAATGGCCATGATTGGTTGATTAGATCTATGACAAATATGAGATCTATATTGATCTTTTCTATCTCTCAAAATTATTATTTTCTGAAAAAAAAAATAAATAAAAATAAAAAGTTTAGAAGAAAAGACCATTACACACTTCAAAAAATTAAATATCATCCACATTTACTAAATTATTTTCTGATTAATTGAAATAGAAAATGGACAATTACTTTAAGAAAACTCAAAATTAAAAAAATAGACAATAATTTTGAGACAAAATAAGTAATTGTCTCTATCTATAGAAAAATAAACCCATATTGTTTAAAACTAGAAAACTTAAAATATGGGTAGTATTATACCAAAAATAATCCCTGAAAGCTTATGTTTAGTGTTTAATTTTTGATAGGGTGTCAATTAAAAATCTAGATATCAAATTTGATATCTTTGTTTCCTTTGTCATAAATCTCAATAGAACTGAATTTGGTTTCCTAAATTTGAATTTCCCTTTAATTATTCAATAATACGTTTAATTAAATTACATGTATACTTTACATATTTAACTATTTTATTTTATTTTTTAGAACGGCAATTTATTAATTATCTCACAATATTACACCAAAGATTTATTTCACATGTGATAAGTGGTTAACAGTGTAGCACCGAAACGGGAACGGCAAAGGGATACGGGAACGTTACGGGAACGTGAAACGGCAAAAATCAAAAATTCAAGATACGGGAACGGCATAGATACGGCAATAAAAAGTATAAAAAAATTAAAAATATATTAAAGAAAATTCAAAATAAATATATGTTGATATAAATTATAAACTCCAAAATTACTACATGTTCCAAAATAGATATATGTCGGTGTAAATTAACCTTTTGGTAAAAACTCAAAGGATGAGTAATGTAACTATTAGCACAAGTGAGAAGAAAGAAAGAAACACAAATCACGTGTTGGCAAGCAATAATTAAGTCATAAACAAATAATTAACACGACACAATTGTTTTACAAAAACCCCACCCACCTCACAAACACACCTCTCACACACAGTCGGCGCACCATTCATTCATTCTAACATCCCCGGTCAACGCAAATCTAGCCCTTCTTCGTTGACTAACTAAACCCCCTAATTTCAATTCCAATTCCAATTCCAATTTCCATGCAATTAACAATTTCAACTTAATAAATAAATAAATCAATCATATATGGAAGAAGAGATTCATAATTCAGTAGATCAGATTCAACCGATTAACGCAGTTGTTGAGTTAGGTAATAACAAGAGGAAAGGAAGACCTCCTCGACCTGCTGCTCCGATGAAGCCGAAACCAGCGCCGAAAGCTGTTGCGCCGAAACCAGATACGGTCAAGATACTTCACCAGAAACGTTTCCCAATCCCAGGATACTCCATGGAAACGTTTCGCAGGCGTTTCGAAGGAGTATCCGCTCCCAACACGTTCCCAAACGGGAACGCCAGCCAAATTGGAGTTTCCGTGCATCAGTGGTGGTTAAACCCACAACTATTTGGTTGGTAGCTTTACACACGATATGGGATACAATTGGGACACAAGCCCTTTTTCATTTAACTATAGAAGTGAGTTATTTTAGAGATCCTTAAAAACAAAAGGAGATTGAGAGATCATTCATAAGTCATTCATTTTTAAGTAAAATAAAATATTTACTTCCACACCCCTTTAGCTCATTCTTTTTTAATTAGGGGGAATTGCATATATATCCATCAAATAGCTCAAAATTGCGTAAATATCTAACTTGAACTTATAATTGCATATATATCCTCACAAAAGGTTAAACTTAAACTTATAATTGCATATATATGCAATTCCCCCTTTAAATTAAACCCAATTTCATCATTTTTTTTTAAATATTGGGTCTGATTTTTGACCCAATTGTCTCTGACAAGTATTTAAACATAAAATAGCTTAATTCATTATGTCTCTGATAAGGATCAGGGAGAACATCACTGATAAGGATCAAAAAGTAAGATCCACTGATGGAAACCAGAAGTCTTACTCTCTGATGGTTATCAGAGAGTGTTACTCCCTGATGGTTATCATAGAGCAGAGCTCACTAGCAGTTATTGGTGAACATTGGTCATTGATGCAGGATTTCTGACCAGGTTTCAATATTTATATTTTTCTCGTCTACCTAAGGTCTACCCAATGCACTAACGGGCAGTGAACCCGGTCGTGTGTAGTGTAGTATTCGGTAAAGCCGAGGTCGTCCCAAGAGCCATGAGTGCAGATCCTAGTTTAAGTCTAATGTCACAAGTTTTAAAGGGGGGTTTTGATTGAATTATATTTGAACTAAGAAATGAAAATAACAAAACACGAAATTAAAATGATGAGAATTCAGTAGGGAGAAATGTGCTAGCCTAGTTACTAATCTTATTTAGCAATGATTATGTTTTCCTAATGGTGCCTTCTAATGCTTCAGGTGGGGGTAAAAGTCACTAGACTCCTATGGTCAATTCGTTTAGCCTATGTCACATAAACTCCTACTCCGGCTCAAAGGTCAAGACCTTTATATCGAAAGAGATCGTGGGCAATTTATGCTAAGTCATTGAGTACCACTGAAATCTAGACTTTATTCTAATGAAACCGGGCCTCTCAAAACTTAGGTTCCCTCTAACTTCTTAAGCAAATCTATGTGGAAGGTGATCCTATGGTCAATTCGCACGCAAGGGGTTCGGTAGTCCTATGGTCAATTCTTACCGATCCTCGCAACCTATTAAGCTAGGGTCCTATGGTCAATTCTCCTAGCTTTCTAGATGCAACCACATATCAATGCTACCTAAAACAAGAGGTTCTACGAATAAAGCTAGAAAACATGTACTTAGAAGTAATAAGGAAAGTGAGAAAATATAATCAAAGCGTAAATAATTTCATAACTAGGCTAACACCAAAGGTGTTTAGCCAATCATACTAAACATTACAGCAAATTCAATGTTTGACATGAAAATGAAAAACATGGAATTAAATGACAATGTTTGATACGAAAACACTAAAACTTATTGAGTAATGGCGTGAATTCTCCCTTGGAAGATGCTTGATATGCTGCTGGAACTTGTCCCTTGGAAACCCTTCTTCGTTCTCTGGTGATTTCTGGTGTAAAAGTTATAAAAAACCGAATTTAGGGTTTGTATTTATAGGGCTCGATCCAGTTACGGCGTAACCTAAGGAAATGGTTACGCTGTAACTACCATATCTCTGACGATCTTATCCAATAATAAATGTTTACGGCGTAACCTTATAAATAGGTTACAGCCGTAGTCTTCAAAATAACGGTTACGTCGTAACCTTAGTAGCGGCTTACGGCGTAATCTGTACTGGATGACTTTTACGCTGTAACCTTGTAAGTTGGTTACGGCGTAATCTTCTTGACCACGAAATTCTTCTAAGTCCTTGGATTACTACGGCTTAACTTGTAGGTTAAGTTATGTGGATCCCAATACACGATCTCCTTGAGCTTTGTTTAGAAACTTTGAGTATACCAAAGAGTATGCGGAATCTACTCTTTGATAGTTAGAAGAATGCACTTAACAATAAGCAATGAAACAGTAAACTCTATATGAACACAATATAACCAAAACGATTCAATATTATTAAACTAATAATACGAGTGATCTGAATATCACTAGGGTTTACAACCTTGAATCTTAACAAAAAACTCTTGTATATTAGAGATGTAACCTGGGACCTCCTTTTATAGACACAATGAGTCCTTTACAAGATAACTATCAATATTCTAAACATGCAGAATATTCGTATCATTCTAAATATATAAGATATATACTAAATATCTTCTACACATAACTCTTTACACATCTTTATCCATTAGCAGTACCTTCCTCTTTCAGCAGACTCAGCAGTACAAAGTTTCTTCTGGCAGTACTAACTCAGTTAGTACTGTTAGTGTAATAAGCAGCAGTTCCAACTTTGCCTTGGCGGTACAAACTCTGAATGAAATAATTCCTAACAATCCTCCCCTAAACTTGTGATTTAACTCCAAATCAGCAAGTTTCTTTGAATTATTCCTTTGATGTTGAGAGGATTCATCCAAACACCTTATCTTCTAGCCCTCATTTCTCTTTCAGCCTGTAAGTAGATCCTTCTAAGTAGTTCTCTGGCCATCTCTGTTTCTTCATCTACTATGAGTTTAGTAGACATCATCACAATGAGAATACCAGCTCTCAAAGGATATTCCTTTTCAACAAGCCTAAAAATATCAACTCCATCTTTTGTAGATACATGGTGAACTCCACATGTATCATACAACTTCCATGTTGTTCCCAGATCATGTGCTTGAAACTTCCATAAACTATCATCTGGATCCAGTTCAAAGAGTCTCTTCAGTTCAACCCATAGCATCCTTTCCTTGTTTTTAGTTGGCTGTGTTGATCTAAACTTCTCTTTAACTAGTTCCCAGAGCTTGACTAAATCCTCTCTGTCAAAACCTTTAAGCATATCTTCAAAATGTTTGTACATCTTAGAATGATCACCAACCCTTATAATCTTCCAGAATTTTCCTAGGTCATCTGTGTGAATTTCCTAATCTATAATTGGAAATTTTGTCTGTATTGGTTCAACATTCATACCTTCTTCTTGCACTACCATCATCATCTGTTGAAGTTTCTCATCAGTTAACTCCTTTTATTTTTCCTCCTCTGTTGTAGGTACTTCTTCATCAATCTTCTGTCTCTTTGAAGATTCAGACTCCAATAACAAACCTGCCCTCTTTGTAGTCCTACTTGCTTCTCCTGTACCCATGGGAGTAAATGTATTTACTCTTCTGTAAACCCTTTCAAACTCACTTTTTATCTCCTCAAAGCTCTTACCTTGGAAATCCTTCCTTGTATAACCAGCCATGTTCCTCATGTATAGACACATGGTGGTTCTCTGCTCAGCTTGAGATGGTGGTTTACTCCTAATGCAATGAAGAGCTGCTATGAATTGTTCAGGCTCCTGTCCCACAACTTTTCTTTTCCTCCCGGTCTTCTAAGTAGGTTCAGGGATTGACAGTCCCTGAGAAGCAAGCGCCTTCTCATGATCTATACCCAGACTCTTAGCCACCTTTTCCAGTTCCTCATATTTGGAGTTCATTGTTTTAAGAAGACTTGGAACAATCTTGCCTTGCTTCTTCCTCAGGATGGGCATCATCATGTCCCATTCCCTTAGCCCATAGTCTGAGAACTTGAAGGGCTTGTTTACCTCAGACTTTCTTGGTCCCCTGTGAACCGTTACGCTTATAGGATTGGTCAGGTGAATGGTCATATCAGTGATGGTGCCTTCTCCCTTGGTCTTTGTCATGTACCACATATACCTCTCATAGGTTTTCTTCCTCCTTTCTTCTCTAAGCTTGACCTGCTGATTGTGTTCCTGAATGAGGTCAGCCTAAAGCTTGAGAAATTCTTCCCCCTTGATTACTTTATCCGTCTCCTTGATAACATCCTTGGCAACCTCAACAATTACAGGTCTGTTGAGTTGCTCAGCTTTTTCTTTGGCCCTTCTTATGTCTTGTACATGTAAGACTACGGCCACTTCCGCTGGAGTTCCAAAGAATGTCTTTCCACCATCCAATTCAACCATAAAAGGTGCATCAGGGTCTGGACGCCTTTCAGTTGATGCTGGAACCAATTGCAGTTGAGGAGATTCGTCAGTCACCATGATTCCCTTCCCTTTGTCAGTGGGAGGGGGTTGACTGGTGGATGTCTCAGGTTCAGGAGTTGGATCATCAAGTTTCTCCCCCTTAACAGATGCTGGAACTTCAGTGTATGCATCTGTTGACTGAGGAGGTGGGGTAACCGGAGAGACCTGAAGAATAGACAGGATGCTGGAGACCATCTTCTTTATGTCAGTGGTCTCATTCTTCAGGGCGGAGATGTCTGCCGCCATTGTAGCCTGAGTGTCAGCGAGTTCAGTTACCTTTGTGGTGTAATGGGTGATCAGCTCATTATGTTTGATGGAGAGCTGATAAAAGGTTGAGGATATCTTGGTCAGACACTCCTTGGAAACAGTGACTGACTGCTAGATAGAATCTTGCTGAGACCTTATGGGTTTAAGATCCACCCACTGAAGAAGCTTTAGAAGCTCAGCAATGTTGGTGGAGGTGGTCTTCTGAATATCCATGTACTCAGTCAGCTTTTGGATCAGGGTTGGGTCATCTCGGCTTCCTCTTGGATGGAATCAAGAGTCTTCAATATGTTGGTGAGCTGCTTGTCTTGTTCGGTACCCATGTTGTCAAGAGATTCCCTCAGGTTACCGAGTTGTTTGTCAGTGAGTCTGTAGACCTGAAGCACTTTACCCTGAGATTCTTTAACAGTAGCCCTGAAGTCAACAGAGTTGGCTGCTGCTTCAGTATGCAGTTCCCATTGTTCTCCAGTAATCTCATGAAAGAGAGCATGGTTGGCTTTGCGGAGAAATTTTACCAGTTGCCTTTCAGTGAGTGGGAGAATATTATCGTACTTTTGCAGGTATTGAGGAGTAGCAGGAGCAGATGAGTGACCTGATGATGATGATGATGATGATGTTGTTGGGTTGGTTTGGGGTTGTTGATCCTCAGGAGGAGGAGATGATTGTTGTTGCTCAGGGTGCTGAGGAGAGTTGTATGTTTCAGTCTCCAATTCCTCCCCAGCACCAAAAACGTCTCCATCACCAAAATCAACCATTTCCTCCTCTGATACATCATCCAGCAGTCTTTCAAGATCTACCAGAGTAGGAACCCTGTGGGAATCCGGCTCCCCCTCAGAAGAGGGCTCACCTTTGTTGTGGCCTGGTTCTGACCCCTCCAAGTGCACTGAGTGGGTTTTCTCAGCCTGGACCGTGGAGTCAGTTCCCAAGTGACTGGATTCGCCATGGGGGGTTGTGGGTTCCGTATCAGTGGGTGGTTTTAATCCCTCTGAGTCTTTGTCCCCCTGAGTGCCTTCAAGGACTAGCAGGTGTTGTCTAGTACTATCATGAGGCAATGATTGGTTGAGGTCCTCCTTCCCATCAGGGTTGTACTGCCCTTCTGAGGGTTTAGGGACCGTTTCTCCCTGAGATCCTGAGTGAGATTTCTCAGGACCGTAAACAGGATGTGATTGGGTGTGGGTCCCCTTCTCAGTAGAGTAGTGCTACTCTACCGAGGGTATAGGACCCTGTACTCCCTCAGGCAAAGGTTGTGATTGACTATTGCCTTCATCGGGATGTGAAAGGGTAAAGGTTCTAGTCCCCATTGACTTGTGTATGTCAGTAGAGCCATGAGGAAAGGTTTTGCCCAAGGATACTGAGGATGATTTCCCAGTACCCTCCGTTGGCGTTTGTTTTAAGGTCAAGAGGGTCTCAGGAGTGGGTGTCTTAGAGGTCTTAGCCGTTGTTTGCCTTTCTTTAGGCTCTGAGGCAGAAGTCTCAAGGACGAGTGGTTTGGGTTTAACCACCTTCTTAGACCCTGCCTTCTTCTTCTTCTTCTTCTTCTTCTCCTTTTTTGTAGGAGAAGGTACTGGTGAGACAGCATTTGCCCCCTGAATAACTATCAGCATGTAGTTGGTCAGGGGGACTGGTTGTACCTCAGTAAGGTCGCTTGAATAGTTGGCTTTGTGTAAGACGTCAGGTTTAGATCCCTCAATAAGGACAACTTCCTTATTTGCATTGAAGATGGTTCCTTGTTTATCATCAAACTGAACTATGTACTTTGCATCACATAGTTGAGTGGCACTGATCAAATTGTACTTAAGACCATTGACATAAGCTATCCTAGTAAAGACTATACCACTACAGTTTATTGAACCATAACCTTCAGTGAGACATGATGAATTATCAGAAAATACCACCTTGGGTCCTGGTTCTTCTACATATTTGTGCAGATACTCTTTCACACCAGTCATGCTCCTTGAACATCCACTATCTAGATGCCAAACTAGCTCCCTGGCATGTCTCTGCACAAATGGTAAACTAAGTTAGTTCTTTCTAGGACCCCTCTTCTTGGAGGGTTGGATTTAGTAGCCTTCTTAAAAGTAGCAATTGATTCATGGTCAGAGGTTGAGTGGACTGAGCTACCATAAATTTTGCATTTGATTGCAGAGGTAGACTCAGTAGACTGAGAAGATGACTTGGTCATACCTCTTCCGGTCTGAATGACCTTCTCATGTCCTGAGGTGTCATGAGTGGGATCTCCACAAATTTCACAACTGTTGTCCATTAGACAATCCTTAGAAAGGTGGTCATTGAAGCCACGGTGAGGGCAAGGTGCAAAAGGTTTGGCCTTTTGTTTCTGTTTCTGCTTAGAATCAGAGGGATACTTTAAAGCCTGTGCCTTAAAGTTTGCCACCTTTGATGTGGCTGTGTATGATTGGTGATCAGAGGTCTTGTGATCTTCCTTTTTGCATATCATGCAGTAAAGGATTCTAAAACAGTCATCAGTAGAATGATTGGTATAGTGACATAGCTCACACCTTTGTAGAGGTTTGGAGGGTTTTGGTTTGGTGCTTGAGGAAGCTGATTTGGGTTCCTTCATCTTAGATTGAGAAGGCTTCTCAGAAGATTCAATCTTCTCACTCAACTTCCTGACAAGCTCAGCCAACTGATCAATTTTTGAGTCAGGGCTTTCTGTTTTTACTTCAGAAGGGACTGAAGTTGATGAGTCATCAGTATGAACTGAGACTTCAGGGGTTTGCCTTTTCAGGATGGTTTTTACCATTCCTGGCTTCTCCTTTTGTAAAACCCTAAAAATCTAAAACATGTAAAATGACCAATTTGCCCCTACAAGTTTAAAGGTTGATTAAAAGTTATTTAAAGTACCAAATTGATCCAAAATTTTGGTAATAAGCTATGCATGAAATAAAATAATTCCTACATGCCCAAAGATTATTAATTCACCTAATTACTTTGTACAAAAACCAAAATGCAACTTTATTTAAATTAATTGTAATTAAAATGCATTTAAACCTAAATAACTACACTTTTAATTTGGAAAATTAATGCAAATTAAATCCTCTTGATTTTGGTCAAATAATGGACGAAATTTTAGCCCATTTCCCCCCATAGATCGGCCTAACCTCCTTATTTAGCTAACCTTCCTAATTATCTTCTAAAACTAAACCGAAACTATCAAAAAAACACACACAAATTCGTAACTCATCCACCCAACTCTCAAAAATTCGTGGGTCATTTTTCTGAGGTTATTCATCAATTAAGGGAGCTAAGAAAATTGGTTTCAAGGTTTGAAGTGCATTCGTTTGGTCATGGGATTTATTTCTGTCGCAAAAACCATCCGAGAGGTCTAAATTCATTTTGGCTCATACACACGTTCAATAATTGTTCTGGTATTTTTCTCATGCTTATTATATCATATATGATCTAGGAAAAATATAAGATTCGAACCATGCAAGGTTTAATGGGTCGTTTGAATTAAAAGTGTGTAAAACGGGTTAATTATGCAAAACATGCAATACGATTTTTCTAGGCTATGTTATTAATTTTTATGAGTTCTATGATCATTTTATAAGTCTAGAAAAATGCTAATTCGAATTGTGGTAGCTTGTATAAATCATTTTAGAATTTAGTTGTTTAAACATGCATAAATGCTAAAATATTGAAAACGAATTTTTTGGGCATGGAGATCATTTTTTTTAGACTCTATATAATTAGTATGGACCAGGAAAAATAGTGGTTTGATTTTTAGAAGCTTAAAATGGTCGTGATTAATTTTAGTTCAAAACGGGTTTTGAAATTCTAATTGAAAAAAAATAAGAACTAGGGTTTACGATTTGATATTAGGGTTTCTAATCTGTATTTAATGATAAATAAATATAATTATGATTTAGTAATTATTGCTTAATGATTGGGGAAGATTAGGGTTTGGATTTTGAAATTTAAATGTTTAACGATTTGATTTTAAATTGTAAGGGGGTGTTTTGTAATTTATGAAACTTGTGAGTTATTTTTATAATGTTAATTAGATCAGTACTAAAGTGTAAAAATTATAACATGAGGGTCTTATGTGTAAAATTTGCAAGAAAAGGGTTTAAATGGTAATTTGTGTCGAATTGAAAAATAATTAAAAAGGAGGGACTAAAAGTGTAAATTCTAGAAAATTGAGGTTATTCTGAGTAAATACTGATATTAAAAGTGTAATGTGTAATTTTGAGGATTTATGGGCTTAATATGTAATTGATACTAAATTATGATTTAATTTATAAGTTTTGTAAACTTAAAGGACTAAATGTGTAATTTCTGAAATCTGAGGGACCTGACTTGTACTATACATAATTCTGATGTTACATTCTGTAATTTTGTAAAATAAGATGCTTGTTGGTAAATATGAATACTGTAGGGATTAAATCATAAGTTATGTAAATATAGGGTTTGTTCTGTAAATATTGTAACTAGAGGGGTATAAATTGTAATTTGTGAAACTTAAAGGTTCAAAGTCAAACTCTGGAAACCTGCTAAAAATAGAAGATTACTTGAAATGAGTAAACCTACTTAAAGTGGAAACTTGCTATTTCTGGAAAGTTACCTAAAAAGGAAAGTTTCTAAAAATAGAAAGCCGACTAAAATAAGTAATCTGAATCAAACAAGCTATTAATAAGACAATCATGAATTCGTGTAGATCCGCCGAAGATGGAGTTTACTTCCGACCCTTATTGTTCTGTTGTGTACTTGCGGTATAAGGTACAGATATTCTGAACCTTCTCACAGGTTTCTCATGATCTCTTTCATTTTTCTGATCTGTCAGTTTCAGTATTTATGCCATTGCTATGATCCCCTTTGTTATAATCTTCTGATATTGAACCTTCTGATATTGAACCTTCTGATATTGAACCTTCTGAAATTGAACCTTCTGATATTGAACCTTCTGATAATGGACCTTCTGATATTGAACCCTCTGATATGAACTTCTGATATGGACCTTTTGATATTGAAACTGAAATGGGAAGACCTTTCTTAATTATATCTGAAAATGTTTGAGAAAAACTATTTTAAAATGGTATTGTTAAGCACGATATTATCCCTCTTCTAAATGAAATTGTACTAAAGGTTTTATGAAAATTTCTTTTAAGATTCTCTTTATAAAAAGGTTTTACCAAACATCATTTTATGAAAGTCACTGAAAGATTATTTTAAATACAAGTTTAATATGAAACCTTTGAATTAAATCTTCTCTATGAATCTATAAACCTTTTTATTATGAGCCTTTGATATGACCTATTGAACCTTGATTTGAACCTTATTCTAAACCTGGTTATAAACTCTTATTTTGGAACTTAATTTGAACTTTGATATAAACCTTAATCTGGTACACTATTCCTGAACCTGGACTTGAACATTGTTATAAACTCTGATATAAACCCATCTGATTTCTGAACCTCTGATATACACTCTATAACCTCTGACATGGACCTTATAATCTGAACCCTCTGATATGACACTCTGATTTTGACCTGATACATGATACTTGACCCTGACCACGGTTTGATACCCGAGCCACCTCACTAGGCATGAGGGTTTCATGTCCATGTCATTGATGCACCGATGGCATGACTCTAGGGCAGGAGAGTGATGACCTGTCCCGTCCCTGATTTTATCTGATTTGGTGTGTATTGGTAGACTCTGGCCACCTGGGGCGTATGGATGCATCCTAGATCTGATCTGATTTCTGTTATCTGTTATATCTCTGGTGACTGATGGTGTGTGCGATACACGTCTTTCACAACCTCTGGGAGCTAGCTACTCCATATATATTTGATACATGAGGACACCCCTCATATTATCTGGTTACTTGAGAGGCATCCCCTCTGGATTTCTGATATGGTTACATGGTTATGATATTTCTGTTTCTGGGCTCGTGGTGGATTACTGTTTACCTTTACCATATACATTACTTACCTTTGACCATTATTATACCTTGCACTATTTCCTTTTACCTTTACCTACTTGTTATTCCCTATCCTTTATCCTTACTCCTTTATTTATCCTTTGATTCTGATTATATCTGCATGACATATATTTCTGACACTCTGTACTATTCTTTATTACTGCTTTGTTACCATTATATCTGTTCACTGAGCTCTCGTAGCTCAGCCGCATTTCTTTTCCTGCGGCAGGTTTTAGTAGGAAGCTGGGTATGAGTGGAGAGTACCATTGGACTTAGAAGACTACACTGTGATAGCCATTTGATATAGATGACTAGAAGAATTTATATTTTCAGACTTAGTATTTATTTCCTTTGTAAATTTTGTATTTCCTTGTAATTCCCTTGAAACCTTTGAGATTCTTGTATTATATAAGATGTATGCTTGTGTATGTTTCTGATATGTCACCATTGTTGTGACATCTCTACCCTTGTCGGGTCGGGGTGTTAGACCTTTGGAGAATGCTGAGAGTATACCAATGGTGTGAGGTCTGATCTTGGTGCAGCTCCCTGAAGGGATTTCAGAGGTGGGAGTGGTGTAAATGATTCTGATTCAGACTCATTGACTGACTCTGTACTACTGGGTTGGTCGGTGAGTCCAATCATATTTTTCAGAGCCTGACTTTCAGGAAGCAAGATTTTTCCAGTCTCAAAGTTTGATAACTTACTGACTGGGTTATCTCTGACAATCCAGTCATTTGACTTGGGTTCCATTTCCTGCTCAAAAGATATGCCAGCTGGAATAAAAGCCTTTTCTCTGTGACTTTCACTGGGGTTTTTAGTGAGTTGGTTTATTCCTATAACTTTCTTGTTTTCAATAGGAATTAGACTCACAGTTTCATAGACTTTGGGGTTCTTTTTAGTCCAGCCATTAATGACAGCCTTTTCTTTGTTAAGTTCATTTTGAAGAGCTTGATTTTGTTTCAAAATTTCTGCGTTTTGAATTTGTAGTGTAACAGTTTCTAACTTGGCTTGTTTTAATACAAGCAATTCATCTCTACACTTATTTAATTCTAACACAAGATTGTTATACTTTGAAAGCAAATTAAGCTTTTGTTCTTCTACAAACTTAAGATCTACACAAATGTAATTCATATAGGACTACCAATCAGAATCATCATCCTTGAAAGTAAAATGTTTACCTTTCTCATGGTTATGTTGACCCATTCTCCATTCCTTGCATGGCTTTTTCCAACAGCCAGCTAATCACCTTTAGAAAGTGCCATCAGTGTACTCACTCTAATTTCCTCATCTTCTGAGGAGACCTCTTCTTTATCCCAGTCATAGGCTTCTGCTACAAGAACCTTGTTCTTTGTCTGAACAGGTTTGGAAGTTTGAGCAGCCTGAGACATTGAGGGATTAATTTCAAGGAGGGCAAGTTTAGCCTTAGCTTTCCTATATTTAGCCTCAAAATCTTTTTGACCCTTTTGAACATTATTGTTTTGAAAATGTTAAGTCGACTGAAGCATTCTAGGTTGAAACTTGCTAGTTCCTTAGGAACTGTTTCTAGAAAATTTATAAGAGAGTTCTGAGATGGTTTTTGAATAACAGTCTTTAGCAAAATGACCATTTTTACCACATTTGAAACATTCAGTGGTTTCATTTGCTTTAGCTTTTGTAAAGTTTGACTGATTTCTTTTGATAAAAAGTTTTGAATTAGCAAGGAGTGCCCTTTCTTGGAATTCCAAGTTTAAATCATTTAGGTACTCATTACTAGTTGTTTCATCAACCTCATCATCAGAATCCTCTTGAAAATCCTGCACAACACCATTATAGTAAAAGGCAGTTGATATGGGTGAGGAAGTTAGGGCCTTTTTGGTCTCAAGAGCTTTCTTTGAGTCTGGGTATCTCCTAGAGATTAAGTTGTCTTCATAGACAAACTTCCCATAGATCTCAGGGAGCTCAAGGGTCTGAATGTGGTTAGCATTCCTGAGGCCCTGTGAGAAGTTTAGCCACTTCTCAGGGAGACTGTTGACAAAACCAACATTGATCTCATGCTTAGACAAAAATACACCATCATTTGACAATTCATTTATCAGGGTCTTGTATCTGGTATATGTCTGAGAGAGACTTTCAGAGTCCTTTGCCCTGAAAGTGTTGTACTCAAGTTTCAGGTACATGATCCTGTTTTCCTTGGTATCTGAGGGACCTTCAAAGCTATTAATCAAGTCAACCTAAGTTTGCTTGGCTGTAGTACAGTTAATGACTGATTCTATTATATCGTCAGAAAGACAAGATATAATTATGCTTTTCAGGCACTAGTCTTGATTGACCACCCTTCTCTCAACTATAGTCCACTGAGCTTCAGGTTTGTTTAACCCCTCAGCAGTCTTAGGGACATAAGGACCTTCATTGATACAAGTGATGTAGTATGGTTCCATACCTGTCAAGTAGCAAAGCATTCGCTTTTTCCACTTGCTAAATTTTATAGCTTCGAGTCTGGGAGCAACAGCCGAATAGCTACCACCCTTTTTATCGACGAGCTGGGGCACATTAATATTAGCCATAGTAGGATCTTGGTTTTAAAAACCTTGAGCACTCTTAGTTTTTTGAAAAGATTTTAAAAACCAGAGGCTCTGATACCACTTGTTGTTCCCTTTACACAAGCAGAATTAACTAAGAAGTTAATCTAATTGTGTTTATGACTGAGATTAATGTATTGATTAATTATAACAAATAAATAAAACGTAAAGATAAAACACAATTTTTTCAACGTTTAAATTCTTATTAGAAATCAATCAAAAGAATCTATTACCCAAGTGTTTGTGGAAAACACTTGGGATTGAATAGACAAGGTATGGTTTGTCTCCTATCTAAACTCAAGTTATTCTTGAGTGGTAAGAATATCGACCCACTGAGCTATCTTAGGGACTTGGTTACTCTTTGTAGGAGAAAAGTAGTTTTGTGAAAGTCTAAGCTTTTAATGCACAAAACTTAACCCACTTTTCTCCTATCTGTTCCTATTTATACACAAGTATAAAAGAGCACCTATGATTAAAAAATACAAAAATAATAACCTAGCATGTTTGACAACTACAACAGTATTTGTCATTTCCAAGAACCAATAGGAATAGGCTAAAAGTCTCTCCGAGTGTAAGGTCTGACACTTCTTGACTTTAAGCCATTTTAGGGAAGGTTTGTTTCTGGCCCGATAAGACTTCTCCTTATCTTCTCAAACTCTTCCCGCCTAATCCCGCCTTTCTTTCAGACTTCTGATTCTTCAGTCTAGGTCTTCAGTCTTCAGTCTTCAATCATTTATTGTTGTTGAGGAGACTGGGGTTCAGTGAGTTCTTATCAAATACTCACTGAACCCATTACCTTCTTATTTAGCTTAAGTTACACTCAGGGAGTTCTGCCTCACTGAATGGTGAATCTTTCTTCTTAGACTCGTCCTAAGCATCTTGAAGGTAACTCACTGAGTGACTGTTCACTCAGTGACTTGAGAGTGTTTAAGGTTGATTAACACTTAGCAATCAACTTCTTTTGCTCATCACTATGACGAGCAAGTGAAGTATCCTCATCCTGACCACTTGTGATATCTTTTATTATAGCTTTATGATTACCTTCTATAATAATATACCATAGATCTATGTCATTTGATTTCACATAAGTTTCAAATTGGTTTTTCTAATATATAAAACCATTTGGTTCAAATAGTGGTGGTCTTTGCATAGATTGCCCTTCTTTGAAGTTTTCAAAATCCATGGATCGTTCCAAGTTTTAAAATACAATATATTTTAAAAATCTTGAGTAACGTAGCTCTTGATGGATCGTTCCAAGTTTTAAATTTTATTTGCTTTGAATACTTAGTGTGAATTCAACTAATGCACATAACAAACAATAAATAATATGCAAGTAAAGAAAGAAATGATCAAACCACAACACGATTGTTTATAGTGGTTCGGTCTACAAGGACTCTTTTCCTTGCCCTACTCCACTCCCCGAGTCTCTAACTCGAGAGTTTTTCTTCACTAATCAACAAGCTCCCTTCTCGGCGGAGAAAACCTTTACAAACGTCGCTTACACTTTTTCTGGTACAAAGCTAAATACCGAGTTCTTTTACAAGGGTACAACCACTCCCGTCACACTATGTATTTTGAGGACTAAAATACTAACCGATCACTATAGAGGTTTTATGATTTTTTGGTACAAACAATGATGTGTGAACAACAACAATTCACACAGTGACTAACTAACAAGTCTTGCAACTCTTTGTTGAAGCTTGTGATGCTTTGATCTTCTTGCTACAAAGAAGCTCAATGAAATATGAAATATGAATGAGTTTGATATGAATGAAAGAATGTATGATGTTGTTTATGCTTATGAGTGATGAGAAAACATGAACGTGTGGCTTGCTATTTATAGGCCAACTGCCTTAGCAAAACACGAATGGGACGGATCTAAACAAAGGGATCCGTCCTTGTACCTGTTTGGTTCCGTGGGAACCTGACATCATATCTTCACAAATCTTAACCAAATCTAACCAAGATATTTCCATATCTTTCCAAGGATTCATTGAGTAAGGATCTAAACATGATATTCATGATATCTTCAAATTATCTTCGAAATCTCCTAAAGATTTCAAAGTGATGCATGTCATGATGTCATAATACATTTTCATTTTTAGATTAAAATGTATATGAAAGTAAACTTGTAAAATGTATATGAAAGTGAACATGTAAAATGTATATGCTAGTTAGGTGATGTTTTGTGTTTATGAAAGACTTGTGACTATATATGTAAAAGACTTAACTATATTTATGTTTTGCTAAAAATAAAGTTTATAATTGTCGTTAACAAAATATAGCAAAGATCGTAAAATATAAATAACGTTTTTTAGACAATATTTGTATTAACAAACTGTTGTAATTAACTCTTTGTCTCCATGCTCAAGTGTATTGACAGTAATAGTCTGCCAAAACTGCTTGATTTAAGAGACATAGATAGTAGGGTTGATAGTTAAATCGTACCTGATGTGGGTAGAGTTTAGAAAATCTACTATCTCATGGAAGTCTTTACCTTCCTCTGTTTTCTCCAAAAAAGCAACCTGGTTGTGCTTATCACAAAATTCAAGATTTTGCCCAGCAGTATTAACCAAAATTTTACCCAACAGTATTAACCCAAATTTGCTTAAAAACAATATTGCACCCAAACTTTTTGAAAGGATTAAGTGTAAAGGAAGACACTTAATCAAATTTTCAGTTGCATTTAACCTCTGGTTATGTGAGAACCAATAATTTCAGTTATAAAAACTGCCTGTGGTCAGATAGACTCATTAAAAGAGCCTTCTTGACAGGGTTTCCAGCTCGTGGCAGGTGTTGCCTCTAACACAAATGCATTAGATTCACTTTTGCTCGCTGTTCTCTATACCAGATGTCCTTAGACTAACACACTATCAAATGATAGAATGGTACAGAGTGAGTTAGCTCAGTTGCTATCTGACTAACTATGACCATCAATTCATGTCCAAAATACCATATATTGATTTCAAGAAAGAGATTTTAAAGAACCTCCCAACTCAGATGTAAAACCTTTGTCAAGTGATCCCCAAATTCCTTCTATCATGAATCAGTTGCACCAACATTGAGCAACATCAGTGCAACAAACAATCCACCACTTTTCTTCTCACACAATCATAAACTTCCAATCCTACTGCTTTCATATCTTGCAAATGTTAGTCCAAAACCAAGAAAACCCAATGCAAAGCATTTTTTATAAAACAAAATTAATTTTGACTAACAATTTTTACTTAGCAGTACAAATTTGCACTAACAGTACAAACTTTGTACTACCAGTACAAACTCAACATACTAGCAGTAGAAACAACTAACAGTACAAATCCTTTACAAAACTTTACAAAGACACTTAGAGATTAAAACTTTATGGATTGAGCATTCCAATACTTGCTACCAAGTACTGAAACCTTCCAACATCAAGACCTTTTGTAAGTAAGTCAGCCCAATTGTTATCTGTGTGTATTTTAACAACTTGAATTAACTTTTTCTCATTACAATCTCTTATAAAATGATGTCTAATCTCTATGTGTTTTTTTTAGAATTTTGAATAGGATTTTTAATAATAAAAATGGTACTGTTATTGTCAATAAATATCATGGTGTTCATAAAATTATACCAATAGTCCAGTATTTGATTCTGAATCCAGAGTACTTGTCCACAACAACTAGCAGCAACCACATATTCAGCCTCAGTTGTAGAATTAGCCACCAAAGTTTGCTTTTTACACTGCCATGATATCAACCTGTTCCCTAGGAATTGATAACCACCTGTTGTTGACTTCCTATCTAAACTTGCATCAGCATAGTCATTATCACTATAAGCCACCAAATCAAATGAAGACTCCCCAAGATACCAAAGGCCCAATTTAGGTTGACCTTTTAGGTACCTAAAAATCCTTTTCACAACATGTAAATGTGAAGCCTCAGGAGTAACTTGAAATCTGGCACATGCACACACAACAAACATAATATCTAGTTTGGATGATGTAAGATACATCAATGATCCAATCATTGATCTGTATAAATGAACATCAACATCATCACCATCCACATCTTTAAGCAAAGGCTTCTCTTTATCAAAAGGAGTACTAGCAATCTTGGCATCTGTGTACCTAAATTTCTTCAAAATATCAACAACATATTTATCCTGGCTGCTAAATATACCATCTTCCTTCTGCTTGACTTGTAATCCTAAGAAGAAACTCAGTTCTCCCATAAAACTCATTTGAAACTTATCATGCATTAGTTTCTCAAAAGCAGTACACATCTCCTTCTTGGTAGAGCCAAAAATAATGTCATCTGCATATACTTGGACAAGCAAAATATCACCCTTTTGCCTTTTGATAAAAAATGTCTTGTCTATATGTCCACTGTGAAATCCATTGTCTAATAAATACTTGGCCAATGTTTCATACCAGGCTCTTGGAGCTTAATGTAGACCATATAGTGCCTTCACCACCTTGTAGACCTTGTCAGGATGATCAGGATCTTCAAATCCTGGTGGTTGCATAACATATACTTTTTCATCAATTGTACCATAAAGAAAGGCACTCTTCACATCCATTTGATAAACCATGAATCCCATGAAAGAAGCATAAGCTAAAAGCAGCCTTATTGCCTCAATCCTTGCTACAGGTGCAAACACTTCATCATAATCTATACCCTCTTCTTGAGTATATCCCTGTGCAACTAGCCTTGCTTTGTTCCTGATGACAATGCCACTCTCATCCTTCTTGTTTCTGAATACCCATTTAGTACCAATTGCCCACTTTCTATTAGGCAAATCAACTAGAACCCACACATTTTGAAGCTTGTACACTAAGAGCTCCTCTTGCATGGCTTCTACCCAAGATGGGTCACTAAGAGCTTTTGCAATCTTCTTGGATTCTTCTTGAGATAAGAAACAGACAAATAAACAAGTATGAATGTCTTCATGAGTTTTTCCTTCATATATTGCACTGATAAATCCTTGTTCTTGTTCATCTGTAGACTTGACTTGTCTCCTTGTCTTTACACCAGACTGCATATCACCAATCACAAGATCAAGTGAATGATCTCTGTGAACTCTTGTATGGGGAGTTGAGGGAGCTTCATATGTGATAGGAATATTGTTCAAGTCCACTTCAAAATCATCAAAAAGATTAGTTTGTGGAGTAGGATGAACTGTTGGATCAACAGTATAAACATTTGGTCCACTAGTACCATCTTTTGGATTAGCAGTACCATCATTTAGCCTAGGAGTACCATCATCATTAGTACAGTTTTCAGGTACCTCTTGTTCTTGATCATCAACTCCACTTTCTTTACCATCAGCATCACAAGAAGTTGGTGGTACATCATTCTTTGAAAATGAATCATAAAGAGAACCATCTTTCCAAATTGGCATCAAAATGTGATCTTGACCAGTCTCTTTCTCCATGCTAGATTCACCTGTATCAACACTGGTTTCTAAACCAGCAAAATCATTAGTATTTGTACCTGCAACAACTGGTACATAGTTCATAGATTTTGCTAGAGCATCAAGGTCAAACAGCCATTTTGGACTTTCACCTGCAATATTAGACTTATTCTCCGAAAATTCAACATGCAGGTTTTCTTCTACCTTCCTGGTTCTTATGTTGTATACCCGAAAAGCTTTACTATGTGTAGAGTAACCAACAAAGAAACCCTCATCTGACTTTCCATCAAACTTTCCCAAATAATCTAAGGTATTAATGATAGTAACATGACATCCAAATGGTCTCATGAAACTTAGAGCAGGTGTTCTTCCTCTAAATAGTTCATAAGGAGTCTTGTTGTGAGGTTTGACCACTAAAACCTTGTTTTGCACATAACAAGCAGTATTGATTGCTTCAGCCCAAAATGAAATAGGTTGCTTAGAGTCAGCTAACATGGTCCTAGCAGCCTTTATCAGTGTCCTATTCCTCCTTTCAGCAACACCATTCTGCTGAGGAGTTCTAGCAACACTAAATTCTCTCTTAATACCTTTTTCTTTACAAAATTCATTCATAACGCTATTATTAAATTCTGTCCCATTGTCACACCTGATGATTTTCACTTTCTTATCAACTAGGCCTTTGCAACAAGACAAGTTAGATTCTCTTTAGGAACAATTTTCTTCATATCAACACTGTACATATTGCCCTTTCTAGGAATTTTAAATAATACATGACTTTCATCAAGTAACTTAAAATCAGGAGACAAGACAAGACATTTAGTCTCAGTAAAAAGAACTCTGTGCTTTTTTTCACACATCTGTGAGACACTAAAAAGATTAAACTTAAGTTCCTGCACAAAGTACACATCTTCAAAATCAAGTTTACCGGTTTTGATTGTACATTTACCAGTAATTTTACCACCTCTTGCTCCTCCCCCAAAGGCAACATATCTGATGAAGCGAAAAGTGTACTGCTTTTAAGGGGTCATTTAAGTCCTAAATCGTATTTATTTGATCAAATATTGCCCTAAATCGTTCCTTTTGTCATTTTAGGTACTTTTGAGGAGAAATCTGGAAAAGGAGGCATTTTGGACGTTTTTGGAGCATTAAAGTGAAGAAAATGACAAAGTCTCAAAAATCGGCTAAAAGTTACCTTTGACGGCGTCAGATTTTACTCTGGACGGCGTCATGGCTTGGCAAGAAAAGGTGGATGTGAAATTTACTCATGATAAGCCAGTGAAAATTGCATGTGAATTCTGACGGCGTCACGCTTTAACCTGATCAAGGGCGTCACGGCTTAATTCAAAGAGGGACGGCGTCACGTTCAAGGTCTGACGGCGTCAAGCCTTGATAAGCCAGAACGGATTTTGGAGAGCTAAAGAGGGACGGCGTCAAGAAGGCCATCCGGGAACCCTAGAAGCGGCGAGGTGACGGCGTCACACTCCATAAGGTGACGCCGTCAGATGTAAAAATCTATATATAGTTTTGCAATTCTTTGTCATTAGTGTAGAGCTTAGTGTGGAATTTTTGGGAGAAAACCTTAAGACGATTTTAGCATCTTTTTCAAGGCTTTTTGCCTTGAGATCTTCCATGTTACATTGAAAGATAAGTTATCAATTAATCATTCAATATGTCTATGTGTTGTTTGATTCTATCTTGTTCTTGTCTGTTGTTTAACATGTTAGGCTAGATTTATCTTGTATTTGCTTAGATCTAATGAAACCTAGCTATTGATTATTGGGTATTAGTGTGTTATTAGTTGTATTGGATGATTGTTTATCTATGTTAGGCTTAAGAAAACTGGCTAACTTCCTATTCGGTAACTTGCTTGAACGTCTTAAGAAACATGAACCAAATGCGTACTAAAGGTTTTTATGGTTGTATTTAATGCACAAGCGAATTCTAGTGATCCCATGTTAGGAGCTTCCTAGCTGGCTCGACATAGGAGTGAAGTAGGAGCTTGTAGAGTTGGGGAAGTACGTACGCCACCCCACGATTGGTATTAAGGAATACACCCGTCATCCACGCAACTAATACACACTAATCAACTGGTAAAAGATAGTTAGGGAGTAAGGAAATCTAAGTGAACACATTTCTCTACACTTAAGTTTTCACCAAACTTTTTATTTTCAGTTATTTATTTTATTTGCATTCGTAGTAATTTGGGTTAGTTGACTAGCAACTAATTCTGCCCACTCTTTCAAACCCGAGATTTTACTTGCTTTCATAAAAATATAAAAACACAAAAAAGAATCTTCCTCAACCCTTAGACCTATTAGAGTAGTCTTTCATACCTAACGAACACTATTCCCTGTGGAGAACGATCAATCCCCCGTACTTACCACTACACTATACTACATCGGTCAGGTACACTGCCTGGTGGGGTTGTAAGCCTCTTGAGATCCCTCGAGAGGTAAAACCTGTTGTAAGGTTGCAAAACCACGCATCAAGTTTTTGGCGCCGCTGCCGGGGAATAGTTATTGTTTAGGTTGAATTTTTATTTTATAGGTCTACTCACTAGATTCCTTTCTAGTGAGATTTTTATTTTTTTATTTTTCTAGGTTTTCTTTAGTCTATCTATTTTCTTCGTGTCTTTGTTCGTAACCATACCATCCGACATCATGGAAGATGGTAATATCCTTAACCCCAACAACCCACCACCACCTCCTAGAGCCCGTACTTTAGGAGAGTATTCCCGTCCTAGCCACCATGGCTATCGAAACACCATTGAGCTCACTCAAGGAGCCAATGTCACACCCTTGCGATCCGACACCATCCGGTTGGTGCAAAGCGGATGCGCATTCCATGGACTTCGATCTGAAGATCCTAATCAACACCTCAAGGACTTTCTTAAAATCGTTGATTCTATAGACCTTGATGTTGCCACTCGAGAGACGACCCGATTGCGTCTCTTTCAATTCTCTCTGCGGGATCAAGCTAGTCAGTGGCTAGAACGTCAACCTGCAGGATCCATCACCTCTTGGGATGATCTCACCACTCGTTTCCTTGCTCAGTTTTTCCCACCGGGAAGAACTACCAAGCTAAGGAATGATATCTTGATGTTCCAACAACGTCAAGGCGAAACTCTCTACGAGGCATGGACTCGATTCAAGGACTTACTCCAAAAAGTCCCTCACCATGGCATGGATCCTTGGCTACAAATCCAAATCTTCTATGATGGTGTCAATCATCAAACTAGAAGAGCCATAGATTACGCCGCCAATGGGAGATTGAGCAGGCTCAGTGTCGATAAGTGCTGGGAAGTCATTGAGGACTTAGCACAATACGAAGAGGAAGAATGGAATGACTCAACGTTCTCGGAAGAAGGGATTTTAAATTGCATGAGTGCAACCCAAGAACAGCTGTTCGAAAACATAAAAAGGCAGGTTGAGAGCTTAATGAAAGCTGAGACACCTACGACTGATGAAAATCCCGATGAGTGCGTGAACACAATTGGTAAACATACGTTTCATCAATTCTCACGACAAAATGAGTTTGAAGGGATAATGCTAACTTTCGTGAACAACCAAGAAAGGCGGATCCAGGAATTAGAGGCTCACTTGAAAAACACCCAAGATATGTTCATGGAACTAGCAGAAAAGTTTATTGTGAGAATAAAGGAGAAAATTAGGGAAGAAGCCTCACACAAAAAGATCGAGAAGATCTTTGAACTCCCAGTCCCTGATGAACCATACAACGAATGGGATGATGAAACCCCTCTCCCCGAGCCTTCACTTTTAAAACCCTCTTATCTATTTGGATCCTCTCGCGAGAAAAAGAATTCTCAAGATCGTAGCATTTTCGTGGGAAGCATGGTTTTCACGCTCCCTAACTTTCATGAGGCTAGGAAACGATCTTTTGGCTTTAAGCCAGGTGTGAGGAGAACTCAATTAAAGCACATCCTCATTTCGAAAACCCCCTGTAAAAGCTCCTCACACTCCCTGAATACCTGCCGTGACGGAGATTGGAACTTGAATGTGACGTCAACCGGCCCTTTTCAACATTTTACCACATCCCGTGACAGTAACAAAACATTTGACCCAGGAGGAACTTGTTAACGAGACTAGCTATCAGGATTATTGACCCTGACTAGCTGCTCCTTTAAAGTACGAGGGGCTCATTTGTAAACTGGCACAAAGTGGTAAATAACGCTTATCTGACGGCGTCAGGATTTGAACGTGACGCCGTCACCCCGTCTGCACAGCAATAATAACTTTAATTCCATCACTTTCATCACAAACCCCACAAACCATATCCACTCCAACCCCACCTTCGAATTTCCAGGATCAAATTCACCGACTTTCGTCACCAATTTCCACGTGGTAAGTAATTTTTATTCATTCTTTTCGTTTCAATTACTCATAGGATTTGTCAATTTCGAAAGCCCTCTACTCATGATACCCTAGGGTTGATTCATGCTTAGAACTCATAATGTCCTTTAATTAGTGTTATTTTAGCAATGATTAAAAGCATGTGATTGTTAGCAATCAAATGGGTCAATTCACTAATCGGGTGGCCACGAATTTGAACCATAACCTGTGATCCAATCACCCATTTTTCTGTAAAAAGTGGTGTGTGGTTATTGAGCCTGAAGTTTGAATATTGATTTTTCCCTCGTAATTATGGATTTGAACTTGGTCGAATCTGACGGCGTCACCTAGCAAAGGGTGACGGCGTCAGACCTATCTGATGCGCCACCAAATCTTTAATTCACATATTAACACTTTTGTTCCTCCTGCTTTGTTCCAGATAATGAGTAAGCGTCAAAGACCCAGCCGAGGAAGTTCTTCCCGATCTCAACAAGAGAACTTTGGGGATACGGTCCTCAGTTGGGGTGTCTTTGACAACGATGCTGCTACAAGCAAATACGCACAACTGCTACTACACAAGGTCGAAAATGGGGCCGTAGTTGATTGGAACTTTCTGAGGAGAGAAGGTCTTGAGCAGACCTTTCTCCAAAGTTTTCAGACGGATGGGTTTACCGGCCCTCAGTGGGAAAGATTGTTTAAAATTCAGGAGCCGGTATATGAGGAATTGGTACGTGAATTCTTTGCCACCTTTCATTTTGACATGGCTGAGGCAAGGACCGATGTAGGCAGTACCACGATCTATTTCAGGCTGGGGGGTGAGCTAAGGACGTGTTCGGTTACTGAGTTTGGGTGGAGACTTAGGTTGTATGATCAGCATGATACCATTCAAGCAAGGTTCATGCATAGGTTGCTGCGTGGGGAGTCGATGAAGAATGATTTTAGGTGTTCCATGTTCTGGAAAACTATTGGGGATGGGGTGTACACCTCGACCACTGTGGCATCCCAAATCAGGGATCCTAGGGTTCGGTTGACTCATCGATGCCTCACCTACAGTTTGACAGGGCGTCACAGCTCTCACCACCGTGTCTCTGCTTCTGATCTCTTCTACCTGTACACCATTTACTCTAATGATGTTTACTGCAACATCCCGTTTTGGGTTGCTAGCTTTATGCATGGTGGAGTTGGGGAGAGGGAAGGAGACAGGATTTATGGTGGGATGTTTATCACCCGGCTGGCCCAGTCTTATGGAGTCCTCAGGCCCGAGGTCATGAGGTATTTGAGTGGTGATGCATGCAGGACGGTGAAGGAGAGGTCCCTGAAGCAGATGGAGGTGATTATGGAGATGCATGATGGGTCCTTTATGTGGTATCATCCAGCCGGAGCTGAGGATGATGATGATGAGGATGATGAGGAGGAGGAGGAGCCCCAGCAGCAGCAGCATGAGGGTTATGAGGCCGGTACAGCTGATTACTACCGGCACATGAGCAGGGGGGACTGGCAGGCTCACCAGGGGACCTGGATGGGCCAGGTTGATACTTGGAGGACCAGGGTGGACGAGAGGTTCGACTGGATGTATGATCACACGGTTCGTCAGATGCAGCATCTATCTACACGTGATCAGTTGGACCCACATCTGCAGATTGACCCTTTCCCGGGTCGTGAGCAGGATTACCCACCATATGGGTACTACGGGCACCTCCCTCCAGGCTACGACTATCGCCAAGGTCCCCCACCCCAGTGATGATGTGATTTGAAGTTTTGATGTTTGAACAATTTGATATTTGGTTGTACGTGTTGAAACAATATGGTCTGTAATAATTTAGGGAAGGCATCTGTTTGCCTTAAAACATTTGTTACATTGATTTTATTTATCGCATGCTAGCCTCATTTGATTGTTTATTTATTTGCTTTGTGTGTTTATTTATTTGTTTGTTTGATTTTATTTGTTTCCGTATGTGTGTTTAATTTTTATTCCTATTGATTCATGTTCAAAAGTAATTTGTGAAAATGCTTTATTTTGTTTTTAACTTCGTCTTAACTACATATAAAGGTATTTTGCAAAAGTTAAGTGTAAGGGAAATCTAAATTGGTTTATTAGAACACATATGAACATGAATCGTAATAATAATAAATTAACATACATATTCGTATTTGTTTGAGTCAAATGCTTGTATCGAGTCATAATGATGTTTTGCAGGATTTCCAGGAAGTAAGGTAAAGGTTTTTCCAGAAATTTTCCGGAAACTTAAAATGAAAATTTTTGTCAGGTCATTTCTGACGGCGTCAGGGTTTATAACCTGACGGCGTCAGATTTAATTTTCAGAAATTTTTGAAAGTTTTGTTTTTAAAAAGTTTTTATTAAAATCTCCAACTTATAATCTCCAGGAATCTGCAAAGTTATCATTCCACAAGCATTATATCCTTATATATAGATTTTATCCCGCCGATGTTATGCAGGTTTTCGTGTTTGTTTTCTCAGGTTTAACAGGTTATTTTGGACAAGGAAATGTTTTGAATCAAGCTTATGGCGATGCATTAGTCATGGAGCTTCAACATTACTTTGGAAGAAGATCTAACCGTATTACTTCATTATCCACCGAGCGAATCAGGGGAGTATTTGATTTCATTCTTTTACCTTATTTACTTTTACATCTTGTTATTTGAACATTGGGGACAATGTTCATCTTAAGTGTAAGGGGAGGGTAAAAGTACGATTTTAGAGAATGCTATTACGCTTGATTTTTGTTTGTTTAATAGTAGATGTGTAATAAAACTGAGATAAATACCTGTTAAGGCAATTTTAGTGCCAAATTTAAAATTTTTTACAACATATAGGAGTGAAACTTTGATCTTAATGAGCGTCTCACGGATAGGAGTTATATGACTAGCACAAAAACCGTACCACTAAAAAATTTTCCACCCCCAAATATGTGAGGTTCGCCCCTAGAATTGGTAGGAAAAGCATTTATGCTATGATGTGTGTACCGGTAGCACTTAGATTCTAGAACTTGTGTTAGGACCATTCCGAGGCCACAAGTGAGACTACATTCGTGTAGTTAGATTTACTACATGATAAGAGGCATTAGGATTAACCCATTATTTTACACCTGTGTTTTTGTTATAATTACTTTGGCTACATTGGTCAAGTAATTCTCCCACACCCTTTGCGTTGTACTCAATTTTAGTACACGATACCCCTAGTACATCCCTCAGAGCCTATCATTTCGTTTCGACCTTTAAGCATTTTACTTAAAGGAAGAATTTGTTACACCCCACTAAAATGTACACCCAAATCGCCTTAGCCTACCTTGTATGCACTCATTTTTAGTGCATTATTGTGACAACATTTGTTTAAACCCAAGTTAATTATCTAGTTGATTACATGGTTGCTAAGTCGAGTCATATCCTTGTACATATTGTTTTGGGACGATTGGGACTCATGGGTAAAGTACTAGTGTAATGGAGTAATGGGAAGAACATCATTTATTACCCCCATATGTGCTAAATATTTTAAAAGTACTCCAAGTGTTTTGATTTTCTTAATTCGAGTCATTAGAATAGTTATTTGTAAAGTTATGTAAAAGTTCAAGTGTAAGGGGAATGCGATGCCCCTATGATGTATTATTTTGGATGGTAGGGCAAGAGTGTATGAAAAAAAAAAAAAAAAAAAAAAAAAAAAAAAAAAAAAAAAAAAAAATCGAAAAAATCAAGAAAAATACAAAAAAATGAGAAAAAGAAAAGTAGAAAAAACATACGGACTACCATCCCGTTTCATTTTATGTTTATTTTTATGTTTTTGTTATTTTTTTATTTTGTTTCTAGCTTAAGATTGAGTCGAGTCTTGGCTTAGCAACATTGTATAGTACATGTAATTGATCAAGATCTTTAACTCGCCACCAGTAAAATATCCCTTATCCAACAAAACCGTGTTTTCCTTTTCCCTACACCTAACGTTATAACCCATTTAAAAGCCCTCTTTGATAGTTTATCTTAGGTGCTTACGCCTAGTTGAGGAGGTTTTCGATCCTTTCCCAAGCCTATGGTAATCTATTTGCTATGACAGGTAGTGAGAGATATTATCCGTTTTCATTTATGAGATTTATTTTGATGACACTTGAGAGATGTGAGTATCTAAACACTACTTGTGAGGTGCTAGTTTATAATCTCCGTGCTTATTATGATTGAAGTGGAACGATTATTTGTTGTAATTACTTTTATGTTTGCATTAAATGACCCCTAACTTGTATTTTGATTAGAATAAAAGCGCATTTGCTTGAGGACAAGCAAATCTCAAGTGTAAGGGTATTTGATGAAGCGAAAAGTGTACCGCTTTTAAGGGGTCATTTAAGTCCTAAATCGTATTTATTTGATCAAATATTGCCCTAAATCGTTCCTTTTGTCATTTTAGGTACTTTTGAGGAGAAATCTGGAAAAGGAGGCATTTTGGACGTTTTTGGAGCATTAAAGTGAAGAAAACGACAAAGTCTCAAAAATCGGCTAAAAGTTAGCTTTGACGGCGTCAGATTTTACTCTGGACGGCGTCATGGCTTGGCAAGAAAAGGTGGATGTGAAATTTACTCATGATAAGCCAGTGAAAATTGCATGTGAATTCTGACGGCGTCACGCTTTAACCTGATCAAGGGCGTCACGGCTTAATTCAAAGAGGGACGGCGTCACGTTCAAGGTCTGACGGCGTCAAGCCTTGATAAGCCAGAACGGATTTTGGAGAGCTAAAGAGGGACGGCGTCAAGAAGGCCATCCGGGAACCCTAGAAGCGGCGAGGTGACGGCGTCACACTCCATAAGGTGACGCCGTCAGATGTAAAAATCTATATATAGTTTTGCAATTCTTTGTCATTAGTGTAGAGCTTAGTGTGGAATTTTTGGGAGAAAACCCTAAGACGATTTTAGCATCTTTTTCAAGGCTTTTTGCCTTGAGATCTTCCATGTTACATTGAAAGATAAGTTATCAATTAATCATTCAATATGTCTATGTGTTGTTTGATTCTATCTTGTTCTTGTCTGTTGTTTAACATGTTAGGCTAGATTTATCTTGTGTTTGCTTAGATCTAATGAAACCTAGCTATTGATTATTGGGTATTAGTGTGTTATTAGTTGTATTGGATGATTGTTTATCTATGTTAGGCTTAAGAAAACTGGCTAACTTCCTATTCGGTAACTTGCTTGAACGTCTTAAGAAACATGAACCAAATGCGTACTAAAGGTTTTTATGGTTGTATTTAATGCACAAGCGAATTCTAGTGATCCCATGTTAGGAGCTTCCTAGCCGGCTCGACATAGGAGTGAAGTAGGAGCTTGTAGAGTTGGGGAAGTACGTACGCCACCCCACGATTGGTATTAAGGAATACACCCGTCATCCACGCAACTAATACACACTAATCAACCGGTAAAAGATAGTTAGGGAGTAAGGAAATCTAAGTGAACACATTTCTCTACACTTAAGTTTTCACCAAACTTTTTATTTTCAGTTATTTATTTTATTTGCATTCGTAGTAATTTGGGTTAGTTGACTAGCAACTAATTCCGCCCACTCTTTCAAACCCGAGATTTTACTTGCTTTCATAAAAATATAAAAACACAAAAAAGAATCTTCCTCAACCCTTAGACCTATTAGAGTAGTCTTTCATACCTAACGAACACTATTCCCTGTGGAGAACGATCAATCCCCCGTACTTACCACTACACTATACTACATCGGTCAGGTACACTGCCTGGTGGGGTTGTAAGCCTCTTGAGATCCCTCGAGAGGTAAAACCTGTTGTAAGGTTGCAAAACCACGTATCAATATCCTCCATCAAAAGCTTTGAAATCTGAGAGGTAAGACATGTTCCCTATCATGTGCCTTGAGCATCCACTATCTGAATATCCTTGATCTTCTTCATCATCTTGTGGATGTTCCTGCACATAAAATAAATGAAATTAGTTTCCTTTAGGGACCCAAGCCATTACTGACTTAGATCTGCCTCGTGCATCAATGTAGTTATATTTCTTCATGATAATTGATGCACTATTGGGTTTGGTAGGTCTCCACTCCCAACATGCTGAGGCCTTAACGGCATTGCCCCTATTTGCCCTAACATCATTCACTGGCCTAGCAGTACTAACTACTGGCCTAGCAGTACTAACTGCTGGCCTAGCAGTATTAACTTTTTGGCCAAATTTTCTGGTAGTTATTGTTGTTTTGTTTTGAAAGGGCCTTTTAACAGTTTGTTGTGCTGGTTTTGAATAACATGACATTGGTCTAGCACTATACACTATTGATTTAGGGTAAGCAGTACAAACAGGCCTAACAGTATTCAAATGTCTAAGGCCAGTTCTCATCAACACTGCTCTGGGAGCCATGTTTCTTTGAGCATTAGAGTGATTATATTTAGCAAATCCATTTGTGTTCACCCTAGAATTCCCATTTACCACCCTTTCCCTTTGGTGGTAGTTACAATTAGCCTGAACATGATAAAAACTGCCACAAGTAAAACATGCTTTATTGTACATGACAAAATCACTTTCCAGTTGTTCGAACTTCAAGTTATTCCAATTTCTCTGGTTACCCCTAGGACTTTGTGACCTGTTTTGTGATCTATACATCTCTGCATATCTAACTTGCTTCCTAACTGGTTTTTCAATTTCTATTTTAGCCACATTAGGAACAACAGTTTTCTTTTCTACCTTAACTTCAGACACATTCTCCTCAACCAATGAGGTGTCACTAGCACTCTCAAAAGATTCCTTAATCTCTTCAGACTTCTCTACACTAGCACTCTCACTAGTCTTATGTCCATATTTAAACTTAGGCTCTTGAAATTCCTCTAAACCAGTATGTGCCATATCAATACCTGGGGGTGGATGTGCCGCTTTATAAGGTGGTGCAACAGACTTATAACCTAGACCTTTCTTAAAGTTATTAGTAAGCTGACACTCTACAATCTTTTCTATGCTTTTAGTTGCTCCTACATATCTCTCTATGTTCACTTCAATGCTGTTTTTATCTGGCTTAACCTTTTCTAGCTCCTTTTTAAGCTCATTAATTTCTATGTCTTTAAACATAATATCTCTTTTCAAAATAGCTATATCCTCAGTGAATACAGTTTCATTCTTTTTATAGAAAACAAGTTATTCTTCTAAAATAGCTAAACCTCTCTTATGATTTGCTAAATTATAATTAGATTGGTTAAGCTCTATTCTTTGGTCATCATACTGCTTTTTAAGAGTTTCATAATCTTTTAAAGCTAAACAGGATTTTGAACAACTTTTGACTATATGTACCTCAGAGTCAGAGAAAGCCATCAGTTCCATCTCTATAGGTTATTCATCCTCAGCCATAAAGCTTCAATCAAATCCAAGTTCATCAATAGCCACCATTGCCTTCGAAGAAGTATCTTCCTCATTCTTCCTGGTGCTTTCTTGATTTCTGGAACCTCTGCTATCTTGATTCCTACCCCTACTGTCCTGGTTTCTTGGCCCTCTGCATTCCCTAGCAAAGTGTCATAACTTATGACAATTGTAACACTCCACTTTTGACTTGTTATACCCAACAACATCACCTGGACTGATAGTGATCTTCTTTTTTGTCTTCTGATAATACCTCTTGGCCTTCATGCTTAGCAAAGCAATTTTCCACTTCAAATCCATCTCCTCCAGATCATCTTCATGAATTTCAACTAGGTCTTCATGATAAAGCTGAGACCCACTTGCTTGACTGCCCAAGAATGCGTAGACAGTTTCATCACCTTAGCTAGCAGTACTAGTTTGTGAACTAGCAGTACTAACTTTAGGGTTAGCAGTACTAACTCCTGAAACCTCTTCTGGACTGCTCATACTGGGAGATGTCAGAAATGCCATGTTCCTAGAGCTAGAACTTGAGCCTCGAGCCTTTTTCACCTCCTGTTCAATAATCTTAAGATTGTTGTACAGATCATCAAGACTCATTGCATCAATACCTGGCTTATTTCTCCAGACAACTATATGAGTCTTCCATTCAGAAGACAGACTTCTTAAGAACTTCATATTAAGATCCTCCTGTGCACTAGTACAAAAATGGGATTTAGTCACACATGCTGTTTTTCGAACAGCCACACAGTCGCCTTTTTATGTGACTAAATGTACCAGAATAAAATAAACAGCCACACTTGATCCGACTTGTGTGACCATTTCGGAATTACATCCGAGGCTATAGCCACACATTTGAATATTTTCGTGACTATACGTATCTGGTAAAATTTTTTTTGATTTTTTAGTCACTTATAATTTGGGACGTGTGACGGATACAAATAAGGTTGAAACATTAGTCACACTATATATATACATATGTGACAAATATATGTCACGCAATTGAAAAGTGTGACCAAAATCCATATATGGTCACACGAAGTAATTGTGTATGTGGCTAAATCATATGCTCAAGTTTGTCACACATTATTTAAGCGTGACTGCTAGTTTTTGTTGAAAATTTAGCCACATATGAATTTGAAATATGTGACAACTGAAAAGTAAGTTTGAAGCATAGTCACGATATGCATTTAAATGTGACAAATATATGTCACACACTTGAGATGTGTGACCAAATGTCATATATGGTCACACTAAACCATAGGCATACATGATTAAGTGTGACCAAAATTCGATACAAATAGTCACGTAAGTTAATATGTGTGTCTAAAGTTAAGTGTGTGTTTGCCTGCCAATTCCTAATGTGTATGGTCACATTTAATTGTAGCACAATCATGTGACTATAGGCTATACAATAGAAACACCATACCACATATGTGCATCTAAATTATGTTTATGGCCACATTATAAGGGTATTATATGTGACCAATACATTGAAAATAGTCACACTGAAATATTCATGTGACTAATATGTATAGCAAAATGTGAACTCAGTTATCATTAACCTTGATATTAGTCACATTGAGTGTTTGTGTGACTAAATTCAAGATGTTACATATGGTCACATGAAGTATTTATTTAGGTGTCTAAATCATAGAGTCATATTTTGAGTTCAGACTGTTAGTCATGACTCTTCATTTAATTTGCCCCATTACAATGCTGGGATTTTATAGTCTATCTAGTTTAATGCAGTAGTATGTAAGTATGTTACTTGCCCCTAGCTGGAACCAGATTACTTGACTTTCTAAAGTCAATTTTCAACTTTATAATGAAGTAACATGTTACTAAAGTGGCTGCAAGTGCATATACATGATAAATGGAAACTGCAAATACAATAAAGCTTGACTGCAAGTGGACATATACATGATAAATGTCAGACTATACATTCTAGCAGTAATAACTATACATTCTAGCAGTAATAACTATACATACTAGCAGTAATAACTATACATGTTTAAGTCAAACTATACATTGTAGCAGTAATAACTATACATTCTATTTCTTGTCCTTGGGTCCTAGATATACTCTTCCATCTTCCTGAGCAGTTCATATGCCATGTCATCATAATTAAGCTAAGCTTGAGTATTTTCTTCCCACGCAACATCTGATGTAGAATGTCTTTGTGAAACTTTAAAGGGTAATCCTTTTCTACAAGCATGTAGATCACCAACTCATTCACAGTTAAAGCATGTACTCCACATCGTTGAAAAATTTTCCATTCTTTAACAGTATTGTGCGTTAGTCTTCTCCAACATTCATCTTCATGATTTGGTTCAAACATTACCTTTAAATAATTCCAGACTTCTCTATCATAATTAGCTTGTTCTGGTGTCTTATTACCAAATCTTTGTTTGAGTAATTTCCATAGAGCTATCATATCTTGTCTATCAAAATCATGAACCATGTGAAGAAAGCTTACATACCTTCTAGAAGAACCATCATGCCTCTTAATATCGTAATAAACTGTTTCCCCAAAAGATCCAGACTTATAATCAACAATGGGATGTTTGACAGTTAAAGGTTGTGCATCCATGGCTTCTCCTACAGAGTCAACTGCAAGTTCAGTGTGAGCTTGCATTTGTTCTTCAGCAACAGCTTGCTCAGTTTGTTCTTGTTTTCTCTTTTTACTGCTTTCTATTTCCAACTGTTCACCTGCTTTCTTTGAACTGTCATTCAAGAAGAGATCATTGTTTCTCTTGGCAATTGCATATAATTCTTCAATTCTTTTATCATCCAAGAATTTCAAATCCTTTAGTTTCCATCTGTCCACATTCTTCAAATACCTGCACATGAGTAGATGTTTATGATATGATGTACATATTGGGTATTGTTGATATTAATATAAATACCTTTGCAAAAAAAAAAAAAAAAAAAAAAAAAAAAAAAAAAAAAAAAAAAACTACCTGCACATGAGATCTCTTCTTTGTTTTTGAGTGGGTGGCTTGTTCTTCTTAGCTGCATATCTTTGTTCTGCATACAACTTCTTTTTTGCATCAAAAAATTCTTTCAGCATCCTGGCTTTTTCATCTACTGAGTACTTATCTTGCTCTTGTTTATGTAGTTTCTTAGCAAGCTCAGAATCAGCTGCAACCTGAGCCCTTTGCTCATCCCATGAAGCTATTAACTCTGCATCTTTTTCTTCTTGTATTCTCCTTTGTTCCAAAATTGTCTGATGTTCTGCATCATACTTTTGTGAGAATTTCATAGCAATTTCAGCATCAACTTTTAATTGCTCTTCTTTTGATAATGGTTTCTCCACAGGCTCTTCAGTAAGAATCCCTTTACCTTTGCCTTGTACCTATGGAGTTGATTGTTTAGCTTTTGGAGAGGATGATGGCTCTTGTATCACAACACCTTTGGTTACTGGTTTTGCTGTCTTCAGCTCAGCAAGTACACTAACAGCATTTGCAAAAACCTCTGGTGTAGCAGTACTAGCTTTTGTAGTACCAACTGTAATTGGCTCAGTAGCACTATCAGCATTTGTAACCTTGCCCAGACGATGATCAATCACCACTTGATTCCCTTGGTTATCCTCCCCTGAAACTTTGCCTTCATTCCCTCCCTGTTTGGGAGCATCCTTAGAAGCTTCAGAAGATTTAACCTTTTGTTTGGGAATTCTTGATCCTTTGACTCCTTCTAAATACCTAACCCTTCTCTTCAAAGCCTTTATCTCCCCACCTTGAGCTTTGATGACTCCATCTTAGGAAGAAGCTATTGCTCGCAGATCACCAATTTGTGCAGACAGCTTGGCACAGGTATCCTTCAATTCATTCAAAAGTTGCATACTATCCTCACCACTTCGGCTTGTGTTACCTAGCCCGAGAGGTGGATCACTGGAAAAGTTAAGTTCAGTCTCACCCCTAGGATGAACATCCGAACCCCCCATTGTTTCCATGTGACTGGGACCTTCACCTGAATCAGTTCCAGAGGAACTTTCTTCATTAGAAGTTGTCTTGGTTCAGGTCTTAATGATGTTACCACTGTCCTGTGCTGCTGCTAAGCTAGACACAGTAGTGGCAGCCCTTGCCAACATGTCACTCTCCCCCCCAGTGACATCCTCATCTGCAACAGTTGGTATAGAACCACTAGCCTGAGGTAGCTCAGTGTTCTTGGTGTTAGTCCTACGTTTATAGGTCTTTTGTTGTTGTTCTATGGGTGTGTGATGGGTACCAGCTGGGATTGCTGAACCTTCACCCATTTGGGTTTGGGCTAGTGCCAACATTGTTGGAAACAAAGGTGTCACTCTCCCTGAAAAATCTTTTCCAACCCTACTCATATTAGCAAAAACCTTTTTGGTAAGGCAGGGAGTGGGATAAACATTTTTGTGACTTTTCTTTTTTTTAAATTGGTTGTCCAAAAAGAGTTGCAAAAACCTTGGATATAGAAAATATTTAGCCAAAGAACCATCCAAGTTCTTAACCATATTATCAAAAATTAATTTTGAGAAATTAAATCTTTGAGTATTTTCAGCCAAACAAATTATAGCAGAAGCTAAATTACTGCTAAATTCATTCCATGCAGTGGTCTTTGGACTTAGACACACTAAGACAGTATGAATTAAGAATTTCCACTGAGGAGAAAAATTACCTTTTTGGAACTTTAAAGCATCTGTATATCTCTCATAGCCCATCAGTGCAAGTTTTTCAAAGATTGTAGTATTTGGAAGATTCTCAACTCCGTTAGCATCATCTAGGAGAAGATCTCTTCGAATAGACGCCTCTGTAATGATAATCATCTGCCCATCTACAAGGGCATGGATTTGTGCTTCCCCATTAATAGTTTGGACCTTAGCAGACGACCAAAACTGGATAATGTTGGAAGTATATATAGTAGGTTTTACTGTTAATGCAAACTTAATATAGCTTGCATTAAGGAAATCAATGATCTCAGTAAAATCTACAGACTTATTGGATTTTTCTAAAAAGGCAACATTATTATGAGGTTCGGTAAAAGTTAGGTTCGACATTATGATTTGATTTGGGGGTTTTGCAATTTGACAATTAAAATTCGATTAGGGAGTGGAAGAGAGAGAGTAATGTGTGCGTGAATGTGATTGTGTGCAGCAATTGGGGGTTTATACACTTTAAGTAAAAAGTGATACAAACTACCCTGCACTCCCAACCACTGCTAAAAGGATACCCAGCAGTACAACGTTTCGCTAGCAGTACAATTGTTTACCTAGCAGTACAATAATAATAACTGTATTCAAATATCATAAACTTGTACATAATAACTGCATTCATATATTAAACCAAGTCAAAATAAGTTTACATTTACATAGGCAAAATATACATAGGCAAAATTATATAAAGAAAAGATACATTAAGACACATATTTACTAGCTTCAATACTTCTGTAAACATCAACTATTTTCTCTCTTTCTTCTTCTATTTTTTTGTTCCTCTCCTCAATTTTCTTCTGATGCTCCTCAATGACCGCTAAATCTTTCTTGTTCCTTTCTTCATACATCGTTATACGCTTGTTGTGAATTTCTAACAATGTGTTTTCAACACCATACTGGCCTTTACTACATTTCTCCCAAATATTTTGGGATATGCCAATTTTTTTATATTTTTCAGGCATTGGTGGAGGAGAATCATCCCTTGGGCGTTTGTTTTTGTTGGAAGAAGGAGTTGAAGAGGAGTCAGCCATTGAAATTTGAAATTTATTTTCTAATGAAAATATCAAAGGAGTTGTATATGGTACGGTTGATTAATTATGAACGGTTTTCCATGTCGAGTTGTACAAATAGGCTAGAGAGGTATACGAACGGTTCCCAATACTTTAGGCGGGAAGAGGGACCATCGAGAGGCGCCAAAAGTAAACAGATGGATAATATTGATCGGATTTGGTTTGTGTTTGGTTTGGATTTGACTAGTGTAGTTGATCTAGAAGTGTGTTTGGTGTTGGATTGACTAATTGACTTTTTAATTAGGGTAATTGATATTTTCTATATTAATGATGTTTAATGTAATTTGTGTGCTAACTTTAATGACTAATTGACTTTTTCATTAGGGTAATTGATATTTTCTAGTACATGTTTAATGTAAATACATGCTTTAATATCTATCGCAGTCTGAATGTGTTTGAGAAGTATGGGTATATTTAGGCCACTTCCAACAATAACTCAGCCTTAACAAATTAAAATTAAAATTCAAATTCAAATTCAAATTCAAACGTAAGATAAAGTACAACATATTAACGCTGCGTTAACGCAGGTTAGCCCCAACAATTAAAATTCAAAGTCACGTTAATAAAACGTGTGCATTTGTACCCTATAAATACCAATGCTTCTGAAGCACAAGTCACACAGAAACACATTCCAAACTTCTCAAATACTCAAGATCCAAGCATCTCAAATTCAAGATGTCTTCCAGAAAAGATTTCGGGCAACAATTTCCAAGCCCACCTCGCCAAAAGTTGGCAACAATTTCAGCCCACCTCGCAAAAGGATTTTGGCCAACAGTTTCCAAGCCCACCTAGCGAAAATGAAAAATTCCATACTCCACCCGAGCATATCTTTCCGGTTTTCCAACCGGAAAATTTTCCGGTGAATAATCAACCTGAAAATGAACCAGTTCCCAACCAAGACCCAAATCCGTTTGGGTTAACTGAGGAACAACTTAGGCAAGAGGAAGCAGATATGCAAGTCCTCCTGGAAATGGAAGCACTTGAAAGAGAAGAGGAAGCTGATCGTTTGGAGCGGCAAGCCAGGGAGGATGAAGAACGTAGGCAAAGGTGGGAGTCTGGTTTTTTCACACCTTCCGAATCCTCTGAAGATGGTTACCCAGATTCAGATGATAGTTTTTATTAATCGTCCGTTGTTTATGTTAATCGTATGTTGTTTATGTTAATCAATCATTGTTTATGTTAACGTAGTTTTTATTTGACATTTAATGTATTTCTATTTCATGTTTAATGTATTTCTATTTCATGTTTAATGTATTTGTATTTGATACTTTATTTTCAATTTATAAATTGAATTGAATTTGAATTGAATTGATAAATTTTAAATATATCCCGCCTTTTTGTTTAATTTGAATTTGAAATTTTAAAATTTAAATATCCCGCTCGTTATTAATATGTTGTACTGTTACTTTACGTTTGAATTTGAATAATACTCGTACGGTTACTTTTACTTTCAATCTGATTTTTAAAATAGCCTCCAACGGCTAGTTTAACGGCTTTCCACTATCAAAGCCACTTTCACAACACTTCGTTTTCTCACACAACTTCTTATAAAACTCTCTCGCAAGTATCACTAATTTTAACACAAACACTGTGGCTAACAAATTAACTAGCAGAGGTGCAAAAGGCTATCCTCACCGATTACACAATGAACAAGAAAAAGAACTCAAATTGATTAACAATTTGCTAGGTGAGATAACTCGTATTATGCTACAGATGCATAATCGTGCTGATCCAGAGGTCGAAAGGTTGCGTGAGTTGCCTCAAGACCATCCAGCTATCAGGGTTGGTCTAGAAATTAAACTCTTTTAAGAAATGATGAAACAGGGTCGAAAGGTTGCGTGAGTTATTGTTGGGTGTGTTGCTCATGTACAAACATATAATCTCGGCTCATTCGTTAAACATCTCGTATACAACCATATCATCTCGGCTCATTCAATTCGTTAAACATCTCGTGTATAACCATATCATCTCGGCTCATTCGTTAAACATCTCGTATACAACCATATCATCTCGGCTCATTCGTTAAACATCTCGTGTACAACCATATCATCTTGGCTCATTCGTTAAACATCTCGTGTATAATCATATCATCTCGGCTCATTCGTTAAACATCTCGTATACAACCATATTATCTCGGCTCATTCGTTAAACATCTCGTATATATACAACCATATCATCTCGGCTCATTCGTTAAACATCTCGTATACAACCATATCATCTCGGCTCATTCGTTAAACATCTTGTGTATAACTAAAGCTCAGTTAATTAAGGGTGAGTGTGTTAAAGCTGACGTGGCATTGTGTTAAAGTTTAAAGCTGAGTTATTGTTGGGAGTAGTTAGAGTATTTTCTTTTGTTTTTTCGGTGGATTTTAGCGTGACTTAATCTTAATACCGCCAATTTTGTCCATATAATATTCAACTACGTACGGATAACTAATACCCGCGGGGAAACCCGAAAAACCGATGGATAATATTAATCGGGTATCCGGTGGGATATGGGGCAGGTACGGGTATATTATAAACGGGTTCGGTTATGGGTATACTAAAACCCGCCCCGAACCCGAACCGTTGCCATCCCTATTTACCGGCTATAGCCGGATTTCACCGCCACCTCATCACCATTAGTTTTTTTTTTTTTTTAAACAAATCTTGCCACGTCAGCTATAGTTAAACCAAAACACAAATTCAATATTCAACCAGCAATTAATCCCTTTACCCGGTCATTTGTAAACACACACAAAAATCAATAAACCCTAATCAACACACACATTCTTATGGCAAACACAAGCACGCAAACAATGAAACCAAATAACAAAAAGGTAATTAGTAATTTGTGTTTTGTAAATGTAATTGGTAAGGGTACAATAACTAGTAATTACGTTTGTACTGTTGATGTGATGGTTGCACAGTATGATACATTATTTGCGATTATTAAGATAGTACCCTATAAAATTTGGAGCCAAAAATTTGATTTTTTCAAGTTTATGCTTTAATTAACAGGTTCAAAGGGAAAATTTTCAAATAATTCAATTGTTAATTTCAAATTACAACTTGGAGGCAAATTTTTGGATCGAAATTTTTTGAATCACAAACGATTCATATTCTTGGTGTATAGCCTCTTTTCTCTCCTTAAAAAAAAGACTGCAAATAAAAAACAAAAATCAAATCTTCTCTCACCATTACTCTCCAAGCTAAGCCATAATCATTTTCTTTTACCCTTTGTTGCTCAAGAGTCATGGAAACTGAACCCATTGTTGATAACCATACTTTGCTTCCTCTTGATCATATTGTACATGATGATAACGCCTTAGAATATGAATCCGAAAAGTCTTCTGATGAAGAAGATATAGATGAGCCTGTAACCAACCAAACACCTGAGATAGTAGCTAAGAGGGGCTCAACCAGGCTAGTAAAGTTTCGCGCGAAGCATGACAAACCTGGTGCAACAAAGCTCAAGGTAACCTTCGATGCATTAGGTAGGGTAACAGGGGAAAACAGAGCAGTGTTTGTGAGTTTTTTAGGAGATGTGGCTCGTGAGCAGATAGGTGTGAAGATTCTACACTGGAAGAAGGTGAATAAAGAAGCAAGAGATAAACTATGGGATGAAATCTTGGTACATATATACTATTTTGTAACCCAGTACTACATAAGTTTATGTATGCAGTTACATTATGTGCAACTAATTAACAACATTGTGTTAATCTTTTCAGAAATTTTTTGTTGTTGACGTCCAATACAGAAAATTGATAATGATTAGTCTTGGTAAAATGCTAAGGAATTACAGAAGGAAGCTCAAATTCAACTACATTTTGCCCAACCTAAATACACCTTCCAAACTGAATGAAGTCCCGGACTTGTATAATACAATAATGAAATCAGAAGACTGGGTCGAGTATGTTAAATACACGACCACCGAAGCATACAAGGTTTTAATTAGTCATCTTTAATTAAGTGTATATGTCATTTTATTATTTTCAGTTTGCAGCATTACCGCATCTAAACGCCTTATGATTTTGTGTTTTTAGGAGAAATCTGAGAAAGGTAAAATGGCGCGTTCCCAAAATATTTATCAGCATAAAATGGGACGAGGTGGATATGCTTATGTCAAAGAGAAAATGGTAAGATTACACAATGTTTGTTTTACCAATTAAGAGACGATCAGTATGAGAAATGAATCTGTTTACATTGCCCAATTTGCACATTTGCATTAATACCCTCATATTTTCGATTATCTTGGTTTAACTGTACATGTGTAAGCATCCTCATATTTTCGTTTATCTTGGTTTAACTTTACATGGGTATGCATTTGATGTTTATTAGATCGAAAATAAAGAGATTGAAGCGGATGAAGAACCCCCCCGTGATGTAATGTGGGTGAAAGGAAGGGTAAACAAAGACGGCGAATACCCAAATGATGATATTAAATCAAAGGGAGATGAACTTGTAAGTTTGACTGCTAATTCTATTATTATGCTTATATAGCAGCAACATTTAACTGTGTACTAGCAATAGTAGCTTGTATACCAGCAGTTATTCTAACAGCATCAAGAAGACTTTTAATCCCAACATTTCCTATATTTTTTGTGCAGAAAGAAGCTGATGACAAGATCAAGGAAGGAACATCGGGTTTTGATGATGCCATGACATTTGTTTACTACAGGTTACACCAACAAACCATGTGACTAAATGTGTACCACAGGCACCAACGAAGAAACAATATATATCTGCTAACGACTTAAGGCAAACTGCTAAGGGGGTGAAGGTTCAAAAGTCTTTAGATATTTGATTAATTAAGTACGACATTACAATTGTATATTCTGTCCAGTTATATACATTCGAGTTTAATTCAATTTGAAATTTCTTGTGTTTTTTAATATTGTTTTATATATAATATATATACACATTCCAGCAGCACTAGCATAGTACTAGCAGCAGTAACTCTGCTTCAGCAGGACTACCTTGGACTACCTTAGTACTGCTAGCAGTAGCAACTCTGCTCCAACATTATTGGTCACTCTTTGTTTAATTCGATGTGTGACTAAATAGTACCAAAGGCCACACAAAATAAAAATTCATGTGACCATTGGAAGAACAATGGTCACGCAAAATACACATTTCTTCACTTTAAACAGCATATGGTCACACTTATTAACAACTTTGGCCACTTTATGCTTAATTGTATGTGACTAAATACCCAAAACAAGCATGCTTTGTGTGACTAAATATTATAAAAGGCCACACAAACATAAAATTCAAGTGGCCATTGGATGATCAATAGTCACACAAAATACAAATTTCTTCACTTTAAACAGCATATGGTCACACTTATCAACACTTTTGGCCACTTAATGCTTAATTGTATGTGACTAAATAACCAAAACAAACATGCTTTGTGTGACTAAATATTACAAAAGGCCACACAAACATAAAATTCATGTGGCCATTGGATGATCAATAGTCACACAAAATACACATTTCTTCACTTAAAACAATATATGGTCACACTTATTAACACTTTTGGCCACTTTATGCTTAATTGTATGTGACTAAATACCCAAAACAAACATGCTTTGTGTGACTAAATATTACAAAAGGCCACACAAACTAAGAATTCATGTGACCATTGGATGATCAATAGTCACACAAAATACACATTTCTTCACTTAAAACAGCATATGGTCACACTTATTAACACTTTTGGCCACTTTATGCTTAATTGTATGTGACTAAATACCCAAAACAAACATGCTTTGTGTGACTAAATATTACAAAAGGCCACACAAACTAAGAATTCATGTGACCATTGGATGATCAATAGTCACACAAAATACACATTTCTTCACTTAAAACAACATATGGTCACACTTATTAACACTTTTGGCCACTTTATGCTTAATTGTATGTGACTAAATACCCAAAGCAAACATGCTTTGTGTGACTAAATATTACAAAAGGCTACACAAACTAAGAATTCATGTGACCATTGGATGATCAATAGTACACATTTCTTCACTTTAAACAGCATATGGTCACACTTATTAACACTTTTGGCCACTGTTTTTTAAATTGTATGTGACTAACTCGAAAAAAACAACACACGATGTGTGACTAAATCATCACAAACGTCACATTTATTATATTTTCGTGTGGCCATAGGATGGGAAATAGTCACACATACTGATGAATCCAACAAAACTTGTGCCTAATTAGTCACACATATTCGGGTTTTGGTCACTCTTTTTCGATGAAAACGGCCACAAACTAAACAATGTGACCATATGATACCTACGGTGGCGCGACTTTTTATCACACACACCCAAAAAAACGTGTGTGACTATATGCATATAGTCACGCATTTCCAGTGTGACGATAGGCAATATCTGTACCAGTGTGTGGAATCTCTACACCCAAGACAGCCAGTTGGCTTACTATCTTCTGAATCCTGTTGAACATATGATCAAGAGATTCAGTGCTTGTAGCACTAAAGTTCTCATAATTCTGCTTCAGCAAAGTCTTCTGTGTCTTCTTGGTGGCTTCATTACCACCAAACCTTGTTGTTATGGCTTCAAACAGAGTCTTTGCATCCTTATACTTGCTAAAAGTTAATAGTTGTTCATTAGGTATAGCCATCAGCAACATACTTCTAGCCTTGTGATCATTCTTTTTCTGGAGCCTCTCATCTGCAGTAGCAGGACCTGATACAGTTTGAATCTTTACACCATCTTATGTTGATTCTGTGACTTTAGGTGTAAAAGAGTTGCCATTCTCTATGATGTCCCATAGAGCATAATCCTGCACTTGAAAGTATTGCTCAATTCTGAGCCTCCACATCTCATATTCATTCTGCTTGAGCAAGGGCAGTTTAGCAGTGGTTGTGGTTTGAGTTGTTTCAAGATCCATCTTCCTGTAATTAAACTATTCTTCCTTTTAGGTTTCTTCTAGAGCAAAGTTTCAGAACCTGTTGCTCTAATACCACTTGTGGATCCCAATACACGATCTCCTTGAGCTTTGTTTAGAAACTTTGAGTATACCAAAGAGTATGCGGCATCTACTCTTTGATAGTTAGAAGAATGCACTTAACAATAAGCAATGAAACAGTAAACTTTGTATGAACACAATATAACCAAAACGATTCAATATTATTAAACTAATAATACGAGTGATCTGAATATCACTAGGGTTTACAACCTTGAATCTTAACAAAAAAAAACTCTTGTATATTAGAGATGTAACCTTGGACCTCCTTTTATAGACACAAGGAGTCCTTTACAAGATAACTATGAATATTCTAAACATGCAGAATATTCATATCATTCTAACCATATAATATACATACTAAATATCTTCTATACATAACTCTTTACACATCTTTATCCATTAGCAGTACCTTCCTCTTTCAGCAGACTCAGTAGTACAAAGTTTCTTCCGGCAGTACTAACTCAGTTAGTACTCTTAGTGTAATAAGCAGCAGTTCCAACTATGCCTTGGCAGTACAAACTCTGAATGAAATAATTCCTAACAAGTTACGCCGTAACCTTGAGTTGCGTTGACTTTGGTCTTCTTAGTGTAAATCCTAGTTACGGCGTAAATGAGAGTGGGAGTTACGCCGTAACTTCTTCTTAGCCAGCATACTTGTGCATATCTTGATAATAATCTTCCAATTCCGTGTCTTTTCGTTCCTATGCTCCATCATGACCTGGAAATGAAATATAAAGAAATAAAAGCATATATCCAAGTGAATGATACAAATGATGAGCATATTAAGGGAAAATTGACACTAAAATATCAGGACTATTTGATGTCATCAAATATCCCCACACTTGAACTCTACTTGCCCTCAAGTAGACCTTATTAGAATTGTTTTCAAAAAGATATTTCCCAAATAACTTGGAAAATATGAGGTTAAAAACATCCTATGCTAGAATATAATAAGCCGAACACCTTACGAAATGGGAAACAAAACACTCGTACTCTCCATAATCGAAGTGTCAATTTCGGGGTGATCACTCTTTGCACAGTCATAGCATGTATTCTATCATAGGCTTGGTGGTTGCACAAATCTCCACCACTAGAGCTAAGGTCAGGAAAATCTTTAAAGGCAATGTTAGGTGAACATGTTTATAAGGCTAGGGTGAATTGTCATTACTAACATACCATGGTGAAGGCGACAAAGATCATTGATACATGACCAAATCCATGGCCAAGTCACCAATGACTGCTCAATTCCCTCATAACTTCAAATGTGATCGAGGTGGCCTCCTCGGTACTTGTCCATTAAACTCATAATAACTTAGTGCTTAAAATTATGGACTATCCTAAAAAATAAACAACTACTATTTTTTTCTTTTTTCGATTTTTTTTTAATAATCATAATCAAGACATGAAAATAAACTAACAAGTCATCCCCCCACTTGAGATGAACCATACATGAGTAATATGGGGGGTCTTCAAAGATCTTCAAAAATATGTCTTCAACTTAGGCGTTTCCGAATCTCTCTACTCAAACCTCGAACTTAGGCAAACGGTGACTTCCCAATCATAAATTAAGACTACACGGTAGGCTAAGGCAAATAGGTGTAACGAAATGATACATGATATGGGTTATGAAATGAAAAGAATGGCTCGAAAGGGTGTATCTAGGGGTATCTTGCACTCAAGGTGAGTGCAACAAAATGGGTTTTTCACGAGGGTAAAAAAGTCTAGGTGATTAATCGATAAACACACACAATTTAACACATATGGGCTATTTGGGTGAAAATCCTAAAACATTGCCTTATATATCAAATTATCCTTTCCAAATGCATCAAGCTAATTTGACACACTACTCGTCTATGGTCTCAAAATGATGTAAAGGCCAATTTCTAAAGTTTACATACTACCGGCACACTCAATATTTGGTGGATTTGAGTAATATGGGGAAACGGAAAGGCTAAATCTCACCAAGGAAATCAAGGGTTATAGTGTGCTTGGCTAAAGTCTATTCTAGTTAGGTTGAGAAAAAAATGTCAAAATTTAAAAAAAAATGGCATAATTTTTCAAAATAAACTAGAAAAACGAGGGCAAATGAATTCAAGTAATAATTCTACTCCCGTCCCTCCACTTGAAATGTACAAAGTCCCTTTTATATGAAAACATGAGATAATAAAAGGAGAAAAGTAGAATTGGAACAAGAACTCCCCTGAAATTTGCTCCAAAAATGGTAAAAGGATCACGTTAAAAAGACGTGCCTTTTGCTTCGCCTCCATGAGCAAACTTCAAATCCCTGAAATCACGAAACTACCAACAAGCATAAATCTAAAAAAAGGAAATAAAAACAAAGAAAACCTAACTCACTTTCGTAGGAATCACGGTTGCATTTAGCGTATGCAACAAGCCTTTTAAACCACTCGGTGTCCCGAGTGGACGAGTGAAGTCTTGATGCGCGTGATGTGTCGTTGCGGTTTAGCAGTTTTAATGCCTACTCAAGTTTTAAATTTATATTTAGCCGACTTATCAATAACACACACACTTAACGAGCAGTGTACCCGGTCAGTATGAATATAATGGTAAGTAGAGTGTCGATCACTAAGAGTGGAACGTATTATCTCGTTATTCTAATCAGTATTTTAATATACTAACGCAAGGGGGTTTCAGCCTGAGAGACTGGCACGATTTGTTTGCAATTAAATAATAAAATAAACCAATAGGCACGAATCAGCAAGTAGCACACACGTACACAGATAAATACTCGAGACAATAAGAGGGCTGTCCTTATGATTAAGTAGATTGTCACTTGTTTTATTGATAGCTTTATATGAAGTGTATGTAGTTAACCCTTTCTCGTTGGTCCTATTCTTATCGGCGAGTAAACCCTTAATGATTACTTATGTCTAAAAGTTATTCCTAAGTGATCAATTTAGTAATAACCGTGGGAGCCACATTATTTTCCGCAGTCAAATGCCCGCAAGCCACTAATAAACACAGAGGTTATCAATGCACTAATAAGTAGTAACCAAAGACATCAACATATAAACTTTAATTGATGGGAAAGCAAGTATTAAAGGGAGTGCAATCTTTCGTTGTCACATTATACAGGCCACCAATCCTGATGAATTAAAGTTTGCTAACACAATAAAACAAAACTACTTAATGAATTAAACACATGCAGCACCTTCTTACAGCTCTTGTATCTTCGTTTGGTGTGTCTTGTGCTGCCTACTTGACTGAATTCGTCCTAGGGTTCTGCTGCTTCGGTCTTTGAATCTAATATATTCGCTCCCGAAATTCGTCTGGTCTTGGGGTATTTATAGTTTCTGTCTGAGGGAAGATGCGGCGCATCTAGTAAGTAGATGCGGCGCATTGACTTAACTTCGCGTGGGGTCCAAGATTATAATATTCAGAATATTCGTACACCGCCAGAAGATGCGCGTAACTCCATGATTAGATGCGGCGCATGTCCTCTTGTATCTTGGATCGTATCTGGTGATATCTTGATAGAGATGCGCCGTATGTAATGAGTGAGATGCGGCGCATCTGGAGCATATTAGTCTTGATCTTCTTCATTTCAGTAGACTCTTAACTTCTTGCATGTTTTGCTCCATAATTAGTCCAAAATCGCTAAGTTTCACCAATTGCTTGTTTTTACCTGAGAATTACAAAAGTAAACGATTAAGTATCAATCCTCATACATAATATAGTAAAACAAGTCAAATTAATAGGATAAATGATAGTAATAAAATGTACTTATTTGAGTTCATCAAATATCCCCCCACTTGAACTTTACTTGTCCCCAAGTAAACCTTAGAATTTCTCTTATGAAAATGTATCCTAAAAGATGTTAGGATTTATTTTTATATTTAAGCATGTATTCGTTTATTTCATAATCACACAACTAAACACTTAACGAATTAGAAGTAAAGTAAAATAAGTTGATAAAAGCAAATCTAATCGTTTAACTGTCCAGTCGTGACGAATATTCTATCATAAGCTTGGCAAGTATACATTCTCCACTAAAGCTAAGGAATAACAAGTCTAAAGCGGTAAAAAGGGTTTTTTTTAGGCTTAAGGGTTAATTATTCTTGATCACTATCGATCTCAAATTCCAGAAAAGGCGACAAAATCAAAAATACATGATCGAATCCACGAACACGATACTTGCAATTGCTCAAATCCTTAACTCGAATAGGCTAAAGATAGGTCCAAACTTCACCAATAATAATATATCAAAAAGGGCGACAAAATCATAAATACATAGCCGAATCCACGACTACGATACTTAAGATTGCTCAAATCCCTAATCTCAATAAATCAAAGGTTTGGTTGGATAAAGAATAATAAAGGGCATGGATAACATTTGGGATATAAATTGGTGTAAAATGAAAAATAAACAAAACAAATAAATTAAAATCCTAAGTGTGGTTAATCACTATCCCAACCATCCCATGAATAAGACTCATATCATTGAATAACTCACGCTTTAACACTTGAAACACACGCTTTAGGTAGACACGAATTATACTCAACAAGATCTTAATCAAAGAATAAACCTTAGTTGGCGTTCCCATAACTGCCAACTCCCATTCAATCCATAGATATAGTACAACATTTAGTGGTGATATCGACCACTTACATAACTTTACATAAGTTGGTTAAAACAAACATCCAACTCTTTTTCTTTTTCTTTTCTTATTTATTTATTTATTTTTTTAAAAAAAATTTTCGATTTTTTTTTTTTTTTTTTTTTTTTTTTTTTTTTTTTTTTTTTTTTTTTAAGGCTAAAAAGATGTGTAAAATTTCACAACTTTTCCATTACTATTTTTCCGGATAATTTTTCCATACTTCTCATACTTTCAGAAATAACTTGTAATAGCGAAAGTAGTAAACACACGAAAAATAAAATAAAAGTTATATAATATATACCAATTGCATTGTGCAATTTCCCGACCTAACCAAAGATAATGAATTACGCACGCGAACACAGGTAATGTAAGGAAACACACTTTGCCTATAGCAATTAACCAACCACGGATTCTAATCTACAGGGTAGGCTAAGGTGTAAGGGTGTAACGAAACATTTTAAACATAGGTGTAAGAAACGAAAGGAATGGCTCTGAGTGTTTTTCTAGGGGTATCTTACTCTAAAAATGAGAGTAACAAAAGGGTTTATACGGGGGTTAACTAACCAGTGTAGTTAGTTAATAACACATAACATATAATAGGCTATTTGGGTGTAATCCTAGAATTTTACCAATTTAGACAAGTCATTCCAATTATATAAATAATACTTATTATGGTGGTCTCGAATAGTATACAAGCCAAGTTCTAAAGTTTACAAGTCACCGGCACACTCATAGATTTGTGAATTTTGAAAAATCACAATTTTTGAAAATAGCGTCATGTGTGCAGCTATGCAACTTAGATCTTAAACAAAAACATGCTAAAATTTTTTAAGTTTGATATATTAAGCACATTTTAAGCATAATTTTTGAAAAAGTTTAGGACAAGTAATTGTTAAGTGTTCTAATTCTCCAATCCCCACACTTAAATTAAACAACGTCCTCGTTGTTTGTATAAAAGGTTAAAAACTGGAAAATAAAAGAATTAGAACAGAAAAACTCCCCTGAGATTTGCTCGTTATGATCCTCCATTAGTATAAGAGCAAAAATCATCTTTCTTGTGGATTAGAACGTTAAAGCTTCATACTTGATGTATCCACAGGAAATCCAGGAAACTATAATACCACCAACACTTTAAAACACACCTAAGGTAAGAAAGGTTCAAACTTGCATAATACATTAGTAGTTAGGAAAAATAAAACTTAAAAATTTAAAACTGAAAATCATCAGGTCAGTCGATGCGCCGTATCTTATGGAAGAAGATACGCCGTATCGAGCCTGGAATAAATACGGATCAGAATAAAGATGCGCCGCATCCTTAACCAGGGATGCGCCGCATTAAAATAAACTGATAAAAAGTTTTAAAGTCGAAAATAAAAAATGCAGAAAAATAAAATAAGATATGACCATTGCAGGAGATGCGTCGCATCTCAGAATTGAGATGCGCCGTATCCTCATGCGGGCCTGACTGACTCGACACAGAAAACAGAATAATATAAATTCTCCGGGTTGTCTCCCGGTAAGCACTTGTCTTTATTCCAGAGTCTTCAAGTTAGACTCACGTTCAGCTTTTTAATATCGATCATTGAAGGAGTCGGAAACATAGCGCTCCTTCATCGCCAATTCAGTAATATTGAACACTCCTTGCTCGTCCTTAATTTCCACGCCGTTCTTCTTTAATATCTGTATAAACAAAGTCCTGTCCCTTTCGGGCAGAGATGACAAAATGATAGACGGGAAATTTTTATTATCATATAGGCACAAATAAGCAAGGTGGGGTGGTAGTTCAATAAACACATCATTATTCAGATTCGTTTTCTCAACTATTCTCCTATGTTTATTAATTACTACACAATCATACCACTCATCATCAGAATCATTAACAACATTGCGTCTAAGTTCGGTAGGTACATTAAGGTCAATGAATTCCTCAAAGTTCTCATGATTAGGATTAGTTGAGTTGTTTTGAATCAATGTTTCTCCCATAAGTCTAGCTTCAAGATCGAGGTCCATACGCTCTCTTAATCCTAGCACATAAACACCTCTAATTATGCTTTTAACCGTATCTTGGCACTTATAGACTAGTTTATTATTCCCTACCCTTAATGAGATTTTTCTCTTAAACACATCAATCTTAGCATGGGCAGTAGACAAGAAAGGTCTTCCGAGGATTAAAGGAATCTTAACATCCTCGGGCATGTCTAGTATAACAAAGTCTACGGGAAAAATAAACTGCTCAATCTTAACTAGCACATTATTAGCAATCCCTTCAGGTCGTTTCACCGTTTTATCAGCTAATTCAATAAGTAACTTAGTTGGTGCTAATTTTCCTAGTCCTAGGGTAGCGAATGTCTTAAGAGGCATAACACTAACACTAGCTCCTAAGTCAGCTAACACATTATTGAAAGATATATTATTAATAGAACAAGGTAGAGTAAAACTTCCTGGGTCTCTTTCTTTATGAGGCAAGGCATTTGAGTCGGTTGCAGGGCTCTCTTCTTTCATTGTTGCCTTGATCTCCTCTTCAATCTTTGTCTTCTCTTTTAGTAGTCTCCTTAAGCTAATTGAAGAATTAAAGAAAAATTCGGGTCTTGCACCATCAGTACCATTCATCGATCTTCTAGGTATATTACGAGTGACTTCTTCAGTGGTGCTTATGGCCTTGACATGATCTCTTGGGTTGGTTTCAGTTGAGCTCGGTAAACTTCCATATCCCCTTTCTTGAAGAACTTTGCTCATTTGACCAATTTGTTGTTCCAATGCTTTGATCGAAGCTCCTTGATTTCTTGTAGTAGTGTCCGTTGAAGCTCGAATTTCTTTGATCATAGCAGTATTCTCTTCATGTCTTTTAGCAGCATCGGTCATAATTTGCTTTAAAGTATCATCTAAAGTCTGCCTCCTTTCTTGATAAGCGGGATTGAAGTTGTTCCTTTGATATAATCCCGGTGTAGCTTCCCTAAATCTCCCCGAAGGTCGGAATGGTTGTCCAAATTGGGTGTAAAAATGCTTCTTCAAACGTCTCACTTTCATTCTTGTTCGGGAAATCTTTAGTGTAGTGAGGTCCTTCGCACTTTTCACATCCAACTTGGGCAGCATACGCTCTTTCATCACGCTTCTTCATTTCTCTACTAATTTTATCCAATTGAGCTTGAATAGCAGCAATCCCGTCAAAATTAGTGCTGCTCTTAGATCTAGTAGAGGTCCCATCGTGCCATTTTTGAGAATGATCGGCAGCTTCTTGGATTGCTTTCCTAGCATTAGTTGCACTCATTTGAGGTACAGCTCCCTTAGCATCCAAAATCTGTCTTGTAGGCACGTCCAATCCTTGATAAAACAATATTATCTCCTGCATAGGGGTTAGATAGTGTTGAGGACATTTTACCAATAAATCTTTAAATCGTTCCCAAGCTTGATAAAGAGTTTCATCAGGCTCTTGCTTGAAACTATTGATAGCCTCCATCTTTTTAGCAGTCTTAGCAGGTGGACAATATCTCTTCAGGAATTTGCTCTTCAAATCTCCCCATGTAGTGATTGAACTCGCAGGTTCATTCCTTAGCCACTTGTTAGCAGCTCCTTTTAGTGAGAGTGGAAAGATTCTTAGCATGATTTGATCGTCAGTCACTCCTTCTGAAGTAAACAAATCTGCAATCTCCAGGACCTTTTCAACATGCTCATTAGCATCCTCATGTTCCGTCCCACTGAAAGCATTCTCTCTAAGTTCCTTGAGAAACTGACCCTTCAATTCAAATTTTGACTTATCATCAAACTTAGGTCTAGCAACTCCTGAAGTGTAATCAGCACGGGTACTGTTCATGTATTCCTCCATAGTAGTGTTTTCGCCCATTGTTTCTGTTTCAACTTCCTCTTTTTCTTCAGAAAAGTAATCAAGCTCGAGTGAACTTGAAAGATCAAAGCTTCTTGTGTTGAAAAGCCTTTTAAGCGAATGTAGGGCTCGTTCAGGATCTTCGAAAGGTTGAATCAAGTTCTTCGTAGAACTCCTGGTCATGCACTTCCTGAAATCAACACAAAAATATCAGTAGGGTATGCTCGAGAAAGTAATATATCAGATAATTAATAACGAAAACGGAATACGAAAAATTAAAGTTACTGATATCTGCAGACGATGCGCCGTATCCAAAAAGTTGGATACGCCGTATCTTATAATCGTTAAAATTTAATCAGACTTTATCCAGAAAATAGATACGCCGCTTAGAATTTATGAATGCGCCGTATCGAATTAATTAATCAAAAATCGATATTTATTTAAAATTAAATACGTCGTATTAACGAAAGTTAATGCGCCGTACTTTCGTTACGTTTAAAAATACGAGATTTTTGATTTAGAGGATACGCCGTATCGACAGAGATCGATGCGCCGTATCTGTTTAATAATTCGAAAACTGTTTTTTAATTAAAATAATAGATACGCCGTATCTGCTAAAGCAGATGCGTCGTATGGCGTTAACGTTTAGAAAATTTTTTTATCAAAAACAGATACGCCGTATCTGCTAAAGCAGATGCGTCGTATTACTTTATCGCTTAGAAAAAATTTCTTATTAAAAACAGACACGCCGTATCTTGGGGAAAAGATGCGTCGTATCGAATTAATTAAACGCGTTGTATTTATAAAAAAAATTAAACGCAATACGCCATATCTGAAAGATCAGATGCGCCGTATCGTTTGATTTAGCACAGTACAACGATAGCAGAACAGAAAAAATACGAAAAATAAAAACAAAAATTAAAACACACAAACAAAATAAACACAAAAACAAAAATAAAAGCAAACAAATAATACACAAAACAACAAATATGCAAAATAATACAATGATGCAATTAATCTAATAAAAAGAAAAACCTAATTAAAATACTAATCAAATTAACAGATAATAACAATTCATTCCCCGGCAACGGCGCCAAAAACTTGATGCGCGTGATGTGTCATTGCGGTTTAGCAGTTTTAATGCCTACTCAAGTTTTAAATTTATATTTAGGCGACTTATCAATAACACACACACTTAACGAGCAGTGTACCCGGTCAGTATGAATATAATGGTAAGTAGAGTGTCGATCACTAAGAGTGGAACGTATTATCTCGTTATTCTAATCAGTATTTTAATATCCTAACGCAAGGGGGTTTCAGCCTGAGAGACTGGCACGATTTGTTTGCAATTAAATAATAAAATAAACCAATAGGCACGAATCAGCAAGTAGCACACACGTACACAGATAAATACTCGAGACAATAAGAGGGCTGTCCTTATGATTAAGTAGATTGTCACTTGTTTTATTGATAGCTTTATATGAAGTGTATGTAGTTAACCGTTTCTCGTTGGTCCTATTCTTATCGGCGAGTAAACCCTTAATGATTACTTATGTCTAAAAGTTATTCCTAAGTAATCAATTTAGTAATAACCGTGGGAGCCACATTATTTTCCGCAGTCAAATGCCCGCAAGCCACTAATAAACATAGAGGTTATCAATGCACTAATAAGTAGTAACCAAAGACATCAATATATAAACTTTAATTGATGGGAAAGCAAGTATTAAAGGGAGTGCAATCTTTCGTTGTCACATTACACAGGCCACCAATCCTGATGAATTAAAGTTTACTAACACAATAAAACAAAACTACTTAATGAATTAAACACATGCAGCACCTTCTTACAGCTCTTGTATCTTCGTTTGGTGTGTCTTGTGCTGCCTACTTGACTGAATTCGTCCTAGGGTTCTGCTGCTTCGGTCTTTGAATCTAATATATTCGCTCCCGAAATTCGTCTGGTCTTGGGGTATTTATAGTTTCTGTCTGAGGGAAGATGCGGCGCATCTAGTAAGTAGATGCGGCGCATTGACTTAACTTCGCGTGGGGTCCAAGATTATAATATTCAGGAATATTCGTACACCGCCAGAAGATGCGGCGTAACTCCATGATTAGATGCGGCGCATGTCCTCTTGTATCTTGGATCGTATCTGGTGATATCTTGATAGAGATGCGCCGTATGTAATGAGTGAGATGCGGCGCATCTGGAGCATATTAGTCTTGATCTTCTTCATTTCAGTATACTCTTAACTTCTTGCATGTTTTGCTCCATAATTAGTCCAAAATCGCTAAGTTTCACCAATTGCTTGTTTTTACCTGAGAATTACAAAAGTAAACGATTAAGTATCAATCCTCATACATAATATAGTAAAACAAGTCAAATTAATAGGATAAATGATAGTAATAAAATGTACTTATTTGAGTTCATCAAGTCTCGTGAGGGTTTACAGGGAACACACCCACAACGTTCATTTAGTTACAAATACGCAGAAATGGTTTGTAGGTTTAAACTAAAAGTTCAGGTATATAGGAGATTACGGCGTAAACTCATGCTTGGAGTTACGCCATAAGTAATTAAAACCTGACAGTCATCCGATGTCTGGCGATGGTTACGGCGTAACCATATCATTGGGTTACGTCGTAATGCGTACTGAGGACCAATTCCAGGATTAATCCAAAATTGGTATAACGCCATCTTTCCTGCTCTAATACCTGCAAAAAAAAGTAAAAACAAACACACCAAACCAAACTATACCAATGAAAATGTAAAAGAAAAGGATAATTCGGGTTATCTCCCGAAAGAGAACTTTTGTTTATTAATGAGTCTTTAAGTTAGACTCAAAGCCATGGTTCAAGGTTCCTTATGGAAACGCCTATCTGTGTCCTTCTCCAGCAGCGTTCCTTAACACATAATAGAAGATAAGTCTAAAGCTTCAAAATTCCCTCTCTCCTTAGGATACATTGAGAAAGGAAAGTAATGTTGCGTTTCCTGTGGAAAATTCGCCTTGATCCAATCGTCTTGAAATTGAATCTCGACTTTCTTATTAAGCAGAGTTGCGAACCGCTCAAACATGTTTCCCTTTGAGGCCTCTCCTCCATTACAACGTTCTAGGAAGGGTTTACAAGTATGCCATGCTTGAATTGTCCCTCTTTTATCTAATATAACCGGTTCACAAAAATAAACCGTCCAATGAACCTTCCCATTCAAATTAGCGCTCATGAAGTTTGTGCGGAACCATTTTTCTTTAATTATCCCTTCTTCTTCACAGCACCACCAAACGTTTGCCTCCTTTTTCAATCACCTTATTTTTGTCTCACCCCCACCATTGCACACATTGACGAAGGGATCGCATGTAGGCAAGGTTAGTTTTCCCCCGTCATCCATGATTGTCATATGTTCACAACAGTGTAGTTTACCAGTTGCAGTCACAGAAGCTTTGTTATCGCTCCCTTCCTCATCCTTGGAGTCCTGTTCATCATCAAGCCAAAAGGATTCGTCTCCATCGCTATCCCAGGAGTTACATTCCAGTTCAAATCTTAAACACAAAGGAGTCTCATAGGCAAAAAGATCATCAGAAATATTAAGGATGTCCCATGGCTCATCTTCCACCACAATGTCCGTCATACACACATTACCTATTTCCTTAGTTGCTTGACATAAAACCTTGTTCATATTAAACACTACCTTATCGTTATTAATTCCTAACGAAATTTCTCTTTCGAAAACTTTAATCCGGGCATGTCAAGAAGCAAGAAAATGTCTTCCCAAAATTATGTCTTCCGAAGGTGCATTAGTCATGTTCATTACCACAAAATCGGTGGGGAAAAAAAATTTGTCAAAATTAATTAGCACATTTTCAACAATCCCCACCGGAGTTGCCCTAGTCATGTCAGCCATTTCTACTATCAATTTTGTTACAAACGGTAATTTTCCACTAATATTTTAATAATAACTGTCAAATTATTGTGACTAAACTATTAAACTAGGCATTTACGTGCTTACATAACTATCACGGGAAAACAAACCCGCATACTGTGTCACACAGTAACTCACCAAAACTATTAAATCTCACCAGAAACAGTGAATTCTTCCCATTCTCACATTTACAAACTATAATGTAGTAAAAGCGAGAGGTTATCTCACTTTTACTCAAAAACGAAACCACACGCGTACCGACATCACATCAATAACAAATTAATCTCAAAATTTATTGTTGGGAATTAAATGTTCTGAAGATTAGTTTGGAAACTAAATGTTCTAAAGGTTAGTACTGCTGAGAAGAATACACTAACAGTACTAACTGCTAGTGTATATTTGAAGTCTGTTCAAGTTACAACTAACAGTACTAACTGATAAGTTAGTACTGCTAGTACAAACAAAGGTACTGCTGGTTGAATACTGCTGTTGGTGTGACTCATACTACTGCTGAGTGTATAACTGTTGACGTATACTACTGCTGATTAGATAAGTATGAAAAAGATATTTTGTGTATAAAAGTCAAGTATATACGGTAGATAATATCTTTGATAAGTGATCAGTCTACAAGTTGTATACACAGAACAAGTTGTATCTTTGCTACTGATATACATAACAAGCAAGTAGTTGACAAGACTTGACAATATTGTAAAGATCTCCTTTGTACTATAAAAGAGAGATCTTAGCTTAATGATAAGTGTGTAACTATTAGATATTGACAAAAAAAGAGTTGAACAAAACAGAAATAGTTATCTTTGTAATAAGAGATTCAAGGTTTGTAACCCTAGTGATAGTGAAGATCACTCGTATTATTCTCAATAATATTGAATCGTTTGGTGTTATACTTTCAGTGTTCATTGTTCATCACAAAAGCATTACTGTTCCATTTCAATAACCAATATCCTTCTAAGTTTGGTTAAGTAGATTCCGCATAATTAATCATATACACTCAAAGTATCATATACACACGTTAAAAGGACTAACATCCTAAGTGTATTATTAATCAATCCTCACAAGTGTTAAAGGGCTGATCAATCCTCTCAATTGGTATCAGAGCTCAGGTTGATACTTTTGATTTAGAAGAAGAATGGACATGGAGTCTATTCAAACGAATGTTGCTGCAAAGTTGCCAATGCTCAAACAGAATGAGTTTGATATGTGGAGGTTAAGGATAGAGCAGTATTTCCAAGAGCAAGACTATACACTTTGTGAAATTATTGAAGAAGGAAACTCTTTCAAGCCTACAACCACTATATCAATTGTTGAAAATAAGGTAGTGACAACTGTGGAGACCAACCTAACAACTGCAGAAGATAGAGTAAAGAAGAAGAATGACCTCAAGGCCAGAAGTATGCTGATGATGACTATTCCAAATGATCAACTTTTAAATTTCAGCAAGTTCAAAGATGCTAAGTCATTGTGGAAAACTAGAAGGGGGGGTTGAATAGTTTTACGTCTTTTTAATTTATGAAAACTTTTGTTTACTTTTTAAAACTTAGATTCAAGTTTGTTAAAACTTAAATCTTATTATTAGTTATATATGTATTCTTTTAAATTGATTGTAAATGTTTTGGTTTCTTGAATGGTTTTTCAAATTGATCTTTATGTGAAGTCGATCTCAAATAAATACTAGCAGTTATATAATCCTATGTGTATGAATATAATGACAATGTAAGTAAAGAAGTAAATAAGGTATGGAAAGATCTAACCGAGACACGAGAGATTTATAGTGGTTCGGCTACAAGGACACCTTCCTTGCCCTACTCCACTCCCCGAGCACCGAGCTCGAGAGTTTTCTTCACAACTTCAATAAGCTCCCTTATGGCGGAGAAAACCTTACACGACTTTGGCTTACACCGGCTTAACGACACAAAGCTAAATGTCGAGTTCTAATCGTAGCTAGAACCAATCTCACAACTTCACAACACAACTTCTTCACGACTTATTCACGACTACTTCACAACGGCTTCACGACTGCTTCACGACTTCTTCACGAATTCAACACGACCGCTACACAACCTCTATGATACGGCTTCACGACTTCAACACTATGTCTTCACGACTAAGACTTCACGACTTCAACACGACCGCTACACAACCTCTATGCTACGGCTTCACGACTTCAACACTAGGACTTCACGACTAGGACTTCAAGGCTTTAACACGACCTCTACACAACCTCTATGCTACGGCTTCACGACTTCAACACTAGGACTTCAAGGCTTCAACACGACCGCTACACAACCTCTATGCTATGGCTTCACGACTTCAACACTAGGACTTCACGACTTCAAAGCTACGGCTTCACAACTTCTACACAACGAGTTCACGACTTCTACTCCGCGGCTTCACAACTTCTACACTATGTCTTCACAACTTCTATACCACAACTACTTATACAACTTCTTCACTACTTACATACAACACTAATCTACTATACACACCTTACACACAAATGAATGAATGATTTACAAACTTTGTTAAACTAACAACTTAAGTAACAAGATGATACTAAGTTGTAATACTTCTAATCTTGATTGATAGAAGTATTCTTCTTTTGCACTTGAAAGAAGGAAGCTTGGATCACTTGGAAACCAAAGCTTAAGATTATATGATCAAAGGATTTTAGAAAGTATTTACAAGATTTAAAACAGAAAGTTTTGGGGTGCAAAAGGTGAGTAAAAATCCAGGAGAAGGCTGGTATTTATAGGAGAAAAACTGGACAGCTGGAGGCCTACTGGAGCGGGGGCGGTCCCCTTAATTATTAAGGGGGCCGCCCCTACTGAACGTTGGCCAATTTTGTCCTTTTGTGGGGAAGGTTTTTCTGGAACATTTTAACTGATTTTGGTTAAAAATTTGAATTCATATTTTTATAAAAGATTAAACATTTTTATTTAATACCAAAAATATTTTTCAAAAATATATAAAATGTTTTTGATGTTTTATAAAAAATCTAGTTATTAAGAAAATGTTCCTTTGATCATATAATGCATTAAGCATTAGTTCATTCATACCTTAAGTGATTTGAGTTGTAGAAATAGATATTTACAACTAAATACTTGTTGACGTCATAATTTTCCGATTAATGATTTTTCATTTTGTGATTATCAAAACGTAGAGATATCGAAAAATATTAATAACGTGTTTAGGCATTATTTATATCAACAATCTTCCTCTTTTTGATGATTACAAAATCTAAACTCATTAAATCTAAAAATTAGTTTTTAGACAAGTATTTAGTGAGTTTACATCTATTTCTCCCCCTTTTTGTAGAATCAAAAAGGTTATGCCGACAAGTTTAAGAAATGAAATTTGTCGGGACGATAACTCCCCCTTGGTGTGTACTCCCCCTCGTTTGGGAGCACCAAGGAAACGAGCTATGGAACGCTTGCGAGAAAAATGTTAGAAGCACAAGCATATATATAGCACAAATAATGAGCATGCATGAAAAATAAAGACATTCATAAAAATAAATGTTGTGTATAATTACACAACCATACATGAGTACAAGCATTCCTACACTAGCTAATAATTCCAACTACATAATCATCCTAGACAACATAATCTTCCATGGAGCTTGCTTACAAAATGGGTGGAAAATTTATTATTGAGTAAGCATTGCATGTGCTTACTTGGGTGACAATGGAGGTGGTGGTTGTGTAGTGGGTGAGGATGGTGGTGGTGGTGGTGGAGGTTGGTTGGTAAGTATGTTTTCAAGTGATGAAAACCTATAGAATATCTCATCTCTAAGACCAAAGATTATGGTCCGGTTATGGATGCAACAAAGACAAGTGTCACCATGGGTTTCAAGTAGTGGCCAAGGTATGGGAAAAAATGGTTGTGGGTTTGGTGGAGGTGAAAAATGAGAATCAAGTGGTGTAATGGGTGATAAGGAAATGGCAAGGTGAGTGGATGGAGGTTCTTGAGTGGATGGTGGTGATGATGTTCTTGGTGATGATGTTAGGTGAGTGTGGATGTAGTCATTGATAGATGAAGTGGATGGAATGGAGGAAGATGAAGCTCCATGGGTAGAGGGTGTTTTTGATGGTGCATTAGGTGCACTTGGGGATGAATTTTGAGGTGGTGGTGATGGAGTTTTGATGTCATCTTGGGTGAGGTCAATGAAGAGTTGTTTTGGTGGTATGATGACAAGTCTTTGCTTCCTTGGAGTCTTAGAGATGGAGGTTTTTGGTGACAACATGGTGGATGAAAATGGGTGTTTGATGAAGGTGATGGTTGATGAAGTGAAAGGTAATTGTAAGGAGGGTATTTATATTGTGAAAATGTGGTTGATTTAGGCAAATTGTGAAGGTTTTGTGGTAATATTCCAAGTTCAGTTCGTGCATTAAGGGTAATGGTAGCTGGGGCTAGGTAAAAGTGGTCACAAGATGCAAAAGGAAACAGTAAAATTTACTGTCCAGATGGCCGGTCCCCTTAATTGCTGGCCGGCCCCCTTAAAATTAAGGGGACCGCCTAAGGAATTAAGGGGGCCGCCCATCTGGTGATTTCCCAGGCGACCAAATTTGAAAAATTTCCAGAAAAAGGTCATTTTTAGGGTGTTTTTGCAGCAAGTTCCATTTGGATTATGTATATTAAGAATGATTAAATAGTAACAAGAACATATTAAAAAGAGTAATGGTTATATGTAAACTACTAAGATCATATTGTAAGCATGTCATAAGCATATATCTTAATTAAACAAGAAAAGAAACAACACATTCATAGCAAACATATATAGGAAAGAAAGAAACAAACATTCATTAATTTAGAATGATTATGTGACAAACATAATCATTGTTACAACATACATAGTGCTTAAAGCATACATTTGTTAGAGAATTCTAATTTGCCTAAGAGATCCATTTGACTTGCTTGATGATGGAGGTGGTTTTTGAAATGAAAACTAGTGAGAGGATGAGTAAATGGGATTAGTGAAGGTATATGTTTGGGTGTGTGGAGGTTGGAGATGGTGATGGTGGAGACATTGAGGTGTAGAGTTTGGAGTGGTGAGTTTGGAGCGGACCATGATGGGTGAAGGTTTTGATGTTGCTCAAGAGTGGATGTTGGATGAGATCTTGTGAGAAGATACTCAATCCATGTGAAGTGCTCATTTAGAGCAATGGTTTGTTGTTGGAGAAAGATGCAACAAGGACAATTGTTGACATGTTTCTCAATGTGACTCTTGTTGTGTGGTGATGGTGGAGAACTCGATGAAGGTTGGTCAAGATTGCTTTGAGCAAGATGTAGGGCAAGAAGAGCATTTAGCTCATGGGCTTCTTTGAGTTCGTCAATGAACTTCAAGTGTTCGTTGGTGGGTGATGATGGTGGAGTATGGTTGATGGTAGGGAGTGGTGGTGACACTCTTGGTGGTGGAGACACTTGTGAGCTTGGGTAGTTATGAGTGGGTGATGATGGTACATTGATGGATTGAGGGAGATGTGGGGTGATGTGAATGAGATTTGGGTTATTGTTTTGGGATTGTTCTTGTTCTTCACATGGGTGTGATAAGGGTGTATTTGTGGGAGTGAGAGTATGAGGTTTAGGCTTAGGTTGACTTTGAGCAACATCACATGTGGAGTTGGAGTTATGGCATGTGTCAAGTTTTCGTCTCCAAATTGGTCTCACCGAGATTTTAGCAACTCTTGAGGGTTTTGATTTTGGGTAGTTGGAGGATGACATGTTTGAGTGGATGATGTGAATGGGCATTTATGATGAGGAGGTGCATTTATAGTGAAGGAATGATGTGGTTTAGGAAGGTAAATATTGGTGGGTGGTTTATGACAAAATGTGTTTGTGAATTTTGGGAAGTATGGAATAAAATGGGTTGGAAATTGAAAAAGGGAACAGTAAACCGGGTCTCCAGATGGCCGGTCCCCTTAAATAGGGGTCGGTCCCCTTAATAATTAAGGGGGCCGCCTAGGTATTTAAGGGGGCCGCCCATCTGCTGACTTCCAGATTTCTGAAAATGGGTTTTTGGCAGAAATTTGTAGAAAAGGTTGTGTTTTTGAGTTTAGCTTCAAGCAAGTCCAACTTCTTTTTGAGGCAATTTAAAGTTTAATAACTTATGTATGCTAAGCACATTCAATTAAGCAATTTTAATTATCATGCAACCTACTCATTTACCAAGAGGCATATATGTATATATGAACAAGAAAACAACATATAATTACCAAGTAATTCATACTACCATTATTATGACGATTAATTAGCTAGTTAATTAATCCTAATAAGTGTCTATGTGATGGGAAATTTGTGATAGCATGGATTTCTAGACATGAATCAAGCATGATTTGAGTAAGTGTTTTTGGGCATTATTCAACAATGTTTGAAAGTAGGTTTTATTTGAGTATGAAAATTATTTCACCAAGGTAGATTTGAATTTGTTTCAAAGTATTTTTATAAGGAAATAAAAAGAAGTTGTTACACTTTTTAGTTTTGATAAAAACATGTTTAATAGAGAAGTGACATAATCTTTTTGAAAAATCATTTTCCAAAATATGAAGATTTTTATTTTTAAAAGGAGTTGTTGAAAAAAATCTCATGCTTGATTGATTAAGACAATTGTCTCATGCTATCCTTTTCAATAAATTATGCGATTTAAACGATAGTGATGACTAAATATTGTATGTTCAATAAAGAACATTTTATTTAATGCCTAGGAGAGTTAACTTAAGGTTTTCTAGTTTATTAGCAAGTAATATAACTAGTAGTGTGAGAGCAAAGCAACCTATCAAACTAAGCATATCTTAAGGCAGTGATTATCATAACTATATGCAAGGAGTAACTACTCAGGAAATTTTAAAAAGAAGACTTATCTCAGGTCCAGTTATTCTTCATGATATGAGGTAGTGAATTATAGATGAGTACCACTTCGTTCCATCCTCATTAATGTAGATTAATAAGTCTTCATGCGCGTGTTTTGAATAAGAGTAGGTTAACGCAAGATTGAGTTTCATTCCATTTTGCGTTCATTACCTAATCAAATAAAACAGGTTGGTACCCAGATTCTCATGGGTCCGAGATGGTTAGTTGGGGACATCCATTGCATTAATATGCACGTGGAGAAAATGTCACCAAGAAGTACAAGAATTCCTTGATAGTTTGTTTTGATGTACAAACAATGGATTTCTTGACTTATAAATTATAATCACAGTAAATAGCCTTATATCTAAATTTCTCTACTAGGTTTTTTAATTATAATTTGTTTTGATTTACTTGTTGAAGAGTTATCCGAATTAAATTCTAAACCGGTTTTATCATTGAATGGCTTTTGACAATTTAGTAATAATTTAAGAGATTTGGATCTTTCTTCAAATTTAGCTAATATTTTTGCTCTTTCATTTAATCTTTTAATTTCAAGTTTATAATCTTGACATATTTTGCATTCTAGATCAATTTCAATATTACTTTCAAGTCTAGACATTTTATCTTCTAAAATTATTTCTTTTTGAAGATTACCTTCAAAAGTTTTTGATGATTTATGTTTAGAAATAGTTTTTAGATCTATGTTGCAAAAATGTTTAAACTCATTTTCTAGTTTTGAAAATTCTAAAATGAATGGATCATAGCAAAAATGTTTGGTTTTGGATTGTACCTTATTTGGAGCTTTATCTAGTTTGCATTCGTCACATACCGGATGATGATCTTCTCCTTCGTCTGTGTTACTCCATGATATTGGGTTGAGTTCACTTTGGAGTTGATTGATGTAGTCTTCGTCGTTAATACCTTCATTAACAACATTTGAACTAGTAGCACATGTATCTATTTTATCTAAATATTTATCTATTAAATTTTCTAAAATGACTAATTCATGTACAAGATCAAAATCCTCATCTTTGGCTTGACATTTTTCTTGATGAAAGTTTAAGAGATTTTTCCAAATATCATTTGCCATTTTACAGAAAGATATTCTTTTATATTCAACTTTCGGCAAAGTTTTGTAAATAATTATTTTAGCTTCATTATTTTTGTTATTATTTAGTTTTAAATAATCATTTTGAGTTTCAAAATCCGTTTTTGTTTGACTTTCAAAAATCGTTTTTGTTGGTTGAAAATCACCAATCGAAATGACATGCCAAAGATCTAGATCAATTGATTTCACATAATTTTCAAATTTATTTTTCCATTCAAGAAAAGTATGGTTTTCAAATAGTGGTGGTGTTTGCATCAATTCCCCTTCTAAATATTTTTCGGATTCCATAGATCGTTTCAAGTTTTAAAATACAGTATATTTTAAAGATCTTGATTGACATGGCTCCTGATACCAATTGTGGAAAACTAGAAGGGGGGGGTTGAATAGTTTTACGTCTTTTTAATTTATGAAAACTTTTGTTTACTTTTTAAAACTTAGATTCAAGTTTGTTAAAACTTAAATCTTATTATTAGTTATATATGTATTCTTTTAAAATGATTGTAAATGTTTTGGTTTCTTGAATGGTTTTTCAAATTGATCTTTATGTGAAGTCGATCTCTAATAAATACTAGCAGTTATATAATCCTATGTGTATGAATATAATGACGATGTAAGTAAAGAAGTAAATAAGGTATGGAAAGATCTAACCGAGACACGAGAGATTTATAGTGGTTCGGCTACAAGGAAACCTTCCTTGCCCTACTCCACTCCCCGAGCACCGAGCTCGAGAGTTTTCTTCACAACTTCAATAAGCTCCCTTATGGCGGAGAAAACCTTACACGACTTTGGCTTACACCGGCTTAATGACACAAAGCTAAATGTCGAGTTCTAATCGTAGCTAGAACCAATCTCACAACTTCACAACACAACTTCTTCACGACTTATTCACAACGCTTCACGACTGCTTCACGACTTCTTCACGACTTCAACACGACCGCTACACAACCTCTATGCTACGGCTTCACGACTTCAACACTATGTCTTCACGACTAAGACTTTACGACTTCAACACGACCGCTACACAACCTCTATGCTACGGCTTCACGACTTCAACACTAGTACTTCACGACTAGGACTTCAAGGCTTCAACACGACCGCTACACAACCTATATGCTATGGCTTCACGACTTCAACCACTAGGACTTCACGACTTCAAAGCTACGGCTTCACAACTTCTACACAACGAGTTCACGACTTCTACTCCGCGGCTTCACAACTTCTACACTATGTCTTCACAACTTCTATACCACAACTACTTATACAACTTCTTCACTACTTACATACAACACTAATCTACTATACACACCTTACACACAAATGAATGAATGATTTACAAACTTTGTTAAACTAACAACTTAAGTAACAAGATGATACTAAGTTGTAATACTTCTAATCTTGATTGATAGAAGTATTCTTCTTTTGCACTTGAAAGAAGGAAGCTTGGATCACTTGGAAACCAAAGCTTAAGATTATATGATCAAAGGATTTTAGAAAGTATTTACAAGATTTAAAACAGAAAGTTTTGGGGTGCAAAAGGTGAGTAAAAATCCAGGAGAAGGCTGGTATTTATAGGAGAAAAACTGGACAGCTGGAGACCTACTGGAGCGGGGGCGGTCCCCTTAATTATTAAGGGGGCCGCCCCTACTGAACGTTGGCCAATTTTGTCCTTTTGTGGGGAAGGTTTTTCTGGAACATTTTAACTGATTTTGGTTAAAAATTTGAATTCATATTTTTATAAAAGATTAAACATTTTTATTTAATACCAAAAATGTTTTTCAAAAATATATAAAATGTTTTTGATGTTTTATAAAAAATCTAGTTATTAAGAAAATGTTCCTTTGATCATATAATGCATTAAGCATTAGTTCATTCATACCTTAAGTGATTTGAGTTGTAGAAATAGATATTTACAACTAAATACTTGTTTACGTCATAATTTTCCGATTAATGATTTTACATTTTGTGATTATCAAAACGTAGAGATATCGAAAAATATTAATAACGTGTTTAGGCATTATTTATATCAACAATCTTCCTCTTTTTGATGATTACAAAATCTAAACTCATTAAATCTAAAAATTAGTTTTTAGACAAGTATTTAGTGAGTTTACATCTATTTCTCCCCCTTTTTGTAGAATCAAAAAGGTTATGCCGACAAGTTTAAGAAATGAAATTTGTCGGGACGATAACTCCCCCTTGGTGTGTACTCCCCCTCGTTTGGGAGCACCAAGGAAACGAGCTATGGAACGCTTGCGAGAAAAATGTTAGAAGCACAAGCATATATATAGCACAAATAATGAGCATGCATGAAAAATAAAGACATTCATAAAAATAAATGTTGTGTATAATTACACAACCATACATGAGTACAAGCATTCCTACACTAGCTAATAATTCCAACTACATAATCATCCTAGACAACATAATCTTCCATGGAGCTTGCTTACAAAATGGGTGGAAAATTTATTATTGAGTAAGCATTGCATGTGCTTACTTGGGTGACAATGGAGGTGGTGGTTGTGTAGTGGGTGAGGATGGTGGTGGTGGTGGTGGAGGTTGGTTGGTAAGTATGTTTTCAAGTGATGAAAACCTATAGAATATCTCATCTCTAAGACCAAAGATTATGGTCCGGTTATGGATGCAACAAAGACAAGTGTCACCATGGGTTTCAAGTAGTGGCCAAGGTATGGGAAAAAATGGTTGTGGGTTTGGTGAGGTGAAAAATGAGAATCAAGTGGTGTAATGGGTGATAAGGAAATGGCAAGTGAGTGGATGAGGTTCTTGAGTGGATGGTGGTGATGATGTTCTGGTGATGATGTTAGGTGAGTGTGGATGTAGTCATTGATAGATGAAGTGGATGGAATGGAGGAAGATGAAGCTCCATGGGTAGAGGGTGTTTTTGATGGTGCATTAGGTGCACTTGGGGATGAATTTGAGGTGGTGGTGATGGAGTTTTGATGTCATCTTGGTGTAGGTCATATGAAGAGTTGTTTTGGTGGTATGATGACAAGTCTTTGCTTCCTTGGAGTCTTAGAGATGGAGGTTTTTGGTGACAACATGGTGGATGAAAATGGGTGTTTGATGAAGGTGATGTTTGATGAAGTGAAAGGTAATTGTAAGGAGGGTATTTATATTGTGAAAATGTGGTTGATTTAGGCAAATTGTGAAGGTTTTGTGTAATATTCCAAGTTGAGTTCGTGCATTAAGGGTAATGTAGCTGGGGCTAGGTAAAAGTGGTCACAAGATGCAAAAGGAAACAGTAAAATTTACGTCCAGATGCCGGTCCCCTTAATTGCTGGCGGCCCCCTTAAAATTAAGGGGACCGCCTAAGGAATTAAGGGGGCCGCCCATCTGGTGATTTCCCAGGCGACCAAATTTGAAAATTTCCAGAAAAAGGTCATTTTTAGGGTGTTTTTGCAGCAAGTTCCATTTGGATATGATATTAAGAATGATTAAATAGTAAAGCAAGAACAATTAAAAAGAGTAATGTGTTATATGTAAAACTACTAAGATCATATTGTAAGCATGTCATAAGCATATATCTTAATTAAACAAGAAAAGAAACAACACATTCATAGCAAACATATATAGGAAAGAAAGAAACAAACATTCATTAATTTAGAATGATTATGTGACAAACATAATCATTGTTACAACATACATAGTGCTTAAAGCATACATTTGTTAGAGAATTCTAATTTGCCTAAGAGATCCATTTGACTTGCTTGATGATGGAGGTGGTTTTTGAAATGAAAACTAGTGAGAGGATGAGTAAATGGGATTAGTGAAGGTATATGTTTGGGTGTGTGGAGGTTGGAGATGGTGATGGAGGAGACATTTGAGGTGTAGAGTTTGGAGGTGGTGAGTTTGGAGCGGACCATGATGGGTGAAGGTTTTGATGTTGCTCAAGAGTGGATGTTGGATGAGATCTTGTGAGAAGATACTCAATCCATGTGAAGTGCTCATTTAGAGCAATGGTTTGTTGTTGGAGAAAGATGCAACAAGGACAATTGTTGACATGTTTCTCAATGTGACTCTTGTTGTGTGGTGATGGTGGAGAACTCGATGAAGGTTGGTCAAGATTGCTTTGAGCAAGATGTAGGGCAAGAAGAGCATTTAGCTCATGGGCTTCTTTGAGTTCGTCAATGAACTTCAAGTGTTCGTTGGTGGGTGATGATGGTGGAGTATGGTTGATGGTAGGGAGTGGTGGTGACACTCTTGGTGGTGGAGACACTTGTGAGCTTGGGTAGTTATGAGTGGGTGATGATGGTACATTGATGGATTGAGGGAGATGTGGGGTGATGTGAATGAGATTTGGGTTATTGTTTTGGGATTGTTCTTGTTCTTCACATGGGTGTGATAAGGGTGTATTTGTGGGAGTGAGAGTATGAGGTTTAGGCTTAGGTTGACTTTGAGCAACATCACATGTGGAGTTGGAGTTATGGCATGTGTCAAGTTTTCGTCTCCAAATTGGTCTCACCGAGATTTTAGCAACTCTTGAGGGTTTTGATTTTGGGTAGTTGGAGGATGACATGTTTGAGTGGATGATGTGAATGGGCATTTATGATGAGGAGGTGCATTTATAGTGAAGGAATGATGTGGTTTAGGAAGGTAAATATTGGTGGGTGGTTTATGACAAAATGTGTTTGTGAATTTTGGGAAGTATGGAATAAAATGGGTTGGAAATTGAAAAAGGGAACAGTAAACCGGGTCTCCAGATGGCCGGTCCCCTTAAATAGGGGTCGGTCCCCTTAATAATTAAGGGGGCCGCCTAGGTATTTAAGGGGGCCGCCCATCTGCTGACTTCCAGATTTCTGAAAATGGGTTTTTGGCAGAAATTTGTAGAAAAGGTTGTGTTTTTGAGTTTAGCTTCAAGCAAGTCCAACTTCTTTTTGAGGCAATTTAAAGTTTAATAACTTATGTATGCTAAGCACATTCAATTAAGCAATTTTAATTATCATGCAACCTACTCATTTACCAAGAGGCATATATGTATATATGAACAAGAAAACAACATATAATTACCAAGTAATTCATACTACCATTATTATGACGATTAATTAGCTAGTTAATTAATCCTAATAAGTGTCTATGTGATGGGAAATTTGTGATAGCATGGATTTCTAGACATGAATCAAGCATGATTTGAGTAAGTGTTTTTGGGCATTATTCAACAATGTTTGAAAGTAGGTTTTATTTGAGTATGAAAATTATTTCACCAAGGTAGATTTGAATTTGTTTCAAAGTATTTTTATAAGGAAATAAAAAGAAGTTGTTACACTTTTTAGTTTTGATAAAAACATGTTTAATAGAGAAGTGACATAATCTTTTTGAAAAATCATTTTCCAAAATATGAAGATTTTTATTTTTAAAAGGAGTTGTTGAAAAAAATCTCATGCTTGATTGATTAAGACAATTGTCTCATGCTATCCTTTTCAATAAATTATGCGATTTAAACGATAGTGATGACTAAATATTGTATGTTCAATAAAGAACATTTTATTTAATGCCTAGGAGAGTTAACTTAAGGTTTTCTAGTTTATTAGCAAGTAATATAACTAGTAGTGTGAGAGCAAAGCAACCTATCAAACTAAGCATATCTTAAGGCAGTGATTATCATAACTATATGCAAGGAGTAACTACTCAGGAAATTTTAAAAAGAAGACTTATCTCAGGTCCAGTTATTCTTCATGATATGAGGTAGTGAATTATAGATGAGTACCACTTCGTTCCATCCTCATTAATGTAGATTAATAAGTCTTCATGCGCGTGTTTTGAATAAGAGTAGGTTAACGCAAGATTGAGTTTCATTCCATTTTGCGTTCATTACCTAATCAAATAAAACAGCTTGGTACCCAGATTCTCATGGGTCCGAGATGGTTAGTTGGGGACATCCATTGCATTAATATGCACGTGGAGAAAATGTCACCAAGAAGTACAAGAATTCCTTGATAGTTTGTTTTGATGTACAAACAATGGATTTCTTGACTTATAAATTATAATCACAGTAAATAGCCTTATATCTAAATTTCTCTACTAGGTTTTTTAATTATAATTTGTTTTGATTTACTTGTTGAAGAGTTATCCGAATTAAATTCTAAACCGGTTTTATCATTGAATGGCTTTTGACAACTTAGTAATAATTTAAGAGATTTGGATCTTTCTTCAAATTTAGCTAATATTTTTGCTCTTTCATTTAATCTTTTAATTTCAAGTTTATAATCTTGACATATTTTGCATTCTAGATCAATTTCAATATTACTTTCAAGTCTAGACATTTTATCTTCTAAAATTATTTCTTTTTGAAGATTACCTTCAAAAGTTTTTGATGATTTATGTTTAGAAATAGTTTTTAGATCTATGTTGCAAAAATGTTTAAACTCATTTTCTAGTTTTGAAAATTCTAAAATGAATGGATCATAGCAAAAATGTTTGGTTTTGGATTGTACCTTATTTGGAGCTTTATCTAGTTTGCATTCGTCACATACCGGATGATGATCTTCTCCTTCGTCTGTGTTACTCCATGATATTGGGTTGAGTTCACTTTGGAGTTGATTGATGTAGTCTTCGTCGTTAATACCTTCATTAACAACATTTGAACTAGTAGCACATGTATCTATTTTATCTAAATATTTATCTATTAAATTTTCTAAAATGACTAATTCATGTACAAGATCAAAATCCTCATCTTTGGCTTGACATTTTTCTTGATGAAAGTTTAAGAGATTTTTCCAAATATCATTTGCCATTTTACAGAAAGATATTCTTTTATATTCAACTTTCGGCAAAGTTTTGTAAATAATTATTTTAGCTTCATTATTTTTGTTATTATTTAGTTTTAAATAATCATTTTGAGTTTCAAAATCCGTTTTTGTTTGACTTTCAAAAATCGTTTTTGTTGGTTGAAAATCACCAATCGAAATGACATGCCAAAGATCTAGATCAATTGATTTCACATAATTTTCAAATTTATTTTTCCATTCAAGAAAAGTATGGTTTTCAAATAGTGGTGGTGTTTGCATCAATTCCCCTTCTAAATATTTTTCGGATTCCATAGATCGTTTCAAGTTTTAAAATACAGTATATTTTAAAGATCTTGATTGACATGGCTCCTGATACCAATTGTGGAAAACTAGAAGGGGGGGTTGAATAGTTTTACGTCTTTTTAATTTATGAAAACTTTTGTTTACTTTTTAAAACTTAGATTCAAGTTTGTTAAAACTTAAATCTTATTATTAGTTATATATGTATTCTTTTAAATTGATTGTAAATGTTTTGGTTTCTTGAATGGTTTTTCAAATTGATCTTTATGTGAAGTCGATCTCTAATAAATACTAGCAGTTATATAATCCTATGTGTATGAATATAATGACGATGTAAGTAAAGAAGTAAATAAGGTATGGAAAGATCTAACCGAGACACGAGAGATTTATAGTGGTTCGGCTACAAGGACACCTTCCTTGCCCTACTCCACTCCCCGAGCACCGAGCTCGAGAGTTTTCTTCACAACTTCAATAAGCTCCCTTATGGCGGAGAAAACCTTACACGACTTTGGCTTACACCGGCTTAATGACACAAAGCTAAATGTCGAGTTCTAATCGTAGCTAGAACCAATCTCACAACTTCACAACACAACTTCTTCACGACTTATTCACAACGGCTTCACGACTGCTTCACGACTTCTTCACGACTTCAACACGACCGCTACACAACCTCTATGCTACGGCTTCACGACTTCAACACTATGTCTTCACGACTAAGACTTTACGACTTCAACACGACCGCTACACAACCTCTATGCTACGGCTTCACGACTTCAACACTAGTACTTCACGACTAGGACTTCAAGGCTTCAACACGACCGCTACACAACCTCTATGCTATGGCTTCACGACTTCAACACTAGGACTTCACGACTTCAAAGCTACGGCTTCACAACTTCTACACAACGAGTTCACGACTTCTACTCCGCGGCTTCACAACTTCTACACTATGTCTTCACAACTTCTATACCACAACTACTTATACAACTTCTTCACTACTTACATACAACACTAATCTACTATACACACCTTACACACAAATGAATGAATGATTTACAAACTTTGTTAAACTAACAACTTAAGTAACAAGATGATACTAAGTTGTAATACTTCTAATCTTGATTGATAGAAGTATTCTTCTTTTGCACTTGAAAGAAAGAAGCTTGGATCACTTGGAAACCAAAGCTTAAGATTATATGATCAAAGGATTTTAGAAAGTATTTACAAGATTTAAAACAGAAAGTTTTGGGGTGCAAAAGGTGAGTAAAAATCCAGGAGAAGGTTGGTATTTATAGGAGAAAACCTGGACAGCTGGAGACCTACTAGAGCGGGGGCGGTCCCCTTAAATAGGGGGCGGTCCCCTTAATTATTAAGGGGGCCGCCTTGCAAAATTAAGGGGGCCGCCCCTACTGAACGTTGGCCAATTTTGTCCTTTTGTGGGGAAGGTTTTTCTGGAACATTTTAACTGATTTTGGTTAAAAATTTGAATTCATATTTTTATTAAAGATTAAACATTTTTATTTAATACCAAAAATATTTTTCAAAAATATATTAAATGTTTTTGATGTTTTATAAAAAATCTAGTTATTAAGAAAATGTTCCTTTGATCATATAATGCATTAAGCATTAGTTCATTCATACCTTAAGTGATTTGAGTTGTAGAAATAGATATTTACAACTAAATACTTGTTTACGTCATAATTTTCCGATTAATGATTTTACATTTTGTGATTATCAAAACGTAGAGATATCGAAAAATATTAATAACGTGTTTAGGCATTATTTATATCAACAGTCATTATTTGAGGCCATTGTTGCAAGGTATGGTGGAAATAAAGCCACCAAGAAGACCCATAAGACTCTTCTCAAGCAGAACTTTGAAAACTTCTCTTCAACCAACAATGAATCACTGGACCACATATTTAACAGGCTTCAGAGAATTGTGAGCCAACTTGCTATTCTTGGGGTGGATATACCTCAAGAAGATCTAAACTCCGTATTTCTAAAAAGCTTACCTGAAGAGTGGGTTATGCATGTTGTTATCTGGAAGAACAAGCCAGACATTGACACCATGAACCTAATGGACTTGTATAGCAACTTCAAAATTATGGAACAAGATGTGAAGAAGACTGGAGGATCTAGTTCAAACACTGGGAACATGACATTTGTGTCATCTCATGGTACTTCAAATCCAGTTGAAGATGTGAAGGTTGATGTGGGAGTTGGTACTGCTAGTTCATCAAGTAGTACTATTGGTATTATGGATGAGAAAACATGTTGTGCTTTTCTCACAAGCCAGAATGATGGGTCTATGCTTACTCATGAAGACCTCCAGGAAATCAATGATGATGATTTGGAGGAGAGGGACCTAAAATGGAAAATTTCTCTTCTTAGCATGAGGGCTAAGAAATTTTATCAAAGAACAGGGAAGAAGATCACTATCAGCAGCAATGATACTGCTGGTTTTGACAAGTCAAAGATAGAATGCTACAACTGCCACATGATGGGGCACTTCTCAAGGGAATGTAGAAGACCAAGGCATCAGGATGGAAAAAGCAAAGGTTTTGGAAGCAAGTCCAAAATAGGGGAGGTTACTGAGCCAAATTCAAAAGCTATGGTAGCTATTGATGGATTAGGGTTTGATTGGAGTTTCATGGCAGATGAAGAAGAAGCTTCTACTCAGATGGCACTCATGGCCTTCTCTACTGAGGTACAATTTGATAAAGTTTGTTCTAATAATTGCACTGCTCTTAAAGAACTAGAAACTTTAAGAAAACATTATGATGATCAAAGGATAGAACTAAACAAAACTCATCAAAACTTATCAGATCATAAAATAGGTTTAGCTACCCTAGAGAAGCAAATCATACACTATAAAGACAATGGATTTGCTTTTTCTGATGACAAAGCTCTTCTTAAAAGGGACTTATTTTTTAAAGATGCTAAAATTAGCTTTTTAAGAACTAAGTATGATAGGCTTAAAAAGAAAAGTGAAAACATTCAATTAAGTGTAGAAACATTAGACTATGCCTCTAAGGGTGCAAGCAAAATAATTGAATGTCAAGTGATCAACAAAGCCAAGTCTGGGTTAGGATATAAGAATGTCCCACCTCCTTACAGAGGAATCCCTACATCCCCAGGGATAGACCTAGAACACACAGGCTTTTCTGAATTTCAACAACCTATATTAGAATATGGTGTTCAACCAAAAGCAAATGTAGTTGTTGATGACCCTATAAAAGTAAGTGAAAGTGTAAGTAATACTTCACTTCCTGAGGACAAGGTGTCCTCTGGTAGGAAATCAGATGGTCCAATCATTGAGGACTGGACATCTGATGATGATGAGAAAGATCAGGTTATGTCTAAACCTGATGTTGTTAAGGCAAAAGGAACAAGTGTTCCTAAGGTGATAAAGAATGATACTGTTAAGCCTAAAACAAATGTTAAACATATTAGGCAACCAGTAAGATATTGTGAGCAATATAGAACCACAAACAAGCCCAGAGGTAACCAAAGGAATTGGAATGACCTCAAGTCTCACCAACTAGGTGATGACTTTGTCTTTTATAACAAAGCTTGTTTCACTTCTGGAAGTTTTGACCATCTTGCAGCCTTCTGCAACAAATGGGTAACTAGGTATTCAAATCATAGGGTGAATTTAAAAATGCATACAACTAAAAGTCACTCTAATTTTACTAGAACAACACCCAAAGCAGTTTCATTAAAGTCTGGCCCAAAACAAGTTCCTACTGCTAGACAAGAAGTTAGTACTGCTAGACCATTTAAGACTGTTTACCAAAAACCAGCAGTTCAAAATGCAAAAAAAACTTACAAATATGCATCTAAAACTGCTCAAAAGCCTTTTCATACTAAAGCAGTGGTACTAAAACAAATTTGGAAACCAAAGGGTACAACTGCAAAGCTAGCAGTTCATACTGCTAGACAAGCAGTTCATACTGCTGCTAGGGAAAAGTGGGCAAGTGCTGTTAAGGCTTCAGCATGTTGGATTTGGAGACCTCTTAAATCCAATGGTGCATCAAATGTTCTCAAAAGATTTAATTACATTGATGCACGAGGCAAACTCAAGTCAGTAATGGCTTGGGTTCCCCAAGGAAACTAATTTCCTTACTTATGTGCAGGGACATTCACAAGCAGATGATGAAGATCAAGGATATTCAGATAGTGGGTGTTCAAGGCACATGACAGGCAACATGTCTTATCTTTCAGACTTTCAATCATTGGATGGAGGATATGTTACCTTTGGTGGAGGAATAGGAGGAAGAATTACTGGTAATGGTACTCTTAAAACCGGTAAATTGGATTTTGAAGATGTGTACTATGTACAAGAGCTTAAGTATAACCTATTTAGTGTCTCACAAATGTGTGACAAAAAGAACAAAGTTCTTTTTACTGACACTAAATGTCTTGTGCTTTCTTCTGATTTTAAGATGCCTGATGAAATCAAGTACTTTTTAAAATTCCAAGAAAGGGCAACATGTACAGTGTTGATATGAAGAAGATTGTTCCTAAAGAGGCTCTTAATTGTCTTGTTGCAAAGGCCACATTGGATGAATCTATGATATGGCATAGGAGGCTTGGTCACATTAATTTCAAAACCATAAATAAAATTGTCAAAGATGGTTTGGTAAGAGGCTTGCCTCAGAAAAGATTTGAAAATGACCAAACATGAGTTACTTGTCTCAAAGGCAAACAACATAAAGCCACTTGTAAGACCAAGCTTTTTAACTCTATTGATCAATCATTGTTTATGCTTCATATGGACTTATTTGGACCTACTTCTGTGAGTAGTATTAAGCATAAAAGATTTTGTCTAGTTGTTACTGATGACTATAGCAGATTTACATAGGTTTTCTTTTTAGGTTCTAAGGATGAGACATCTAGCATTCTTAAGACATTCATTACAGAGATAGAAAACTTAGTAGACAAGAAAGTAAAAGTCATTAGATGTGATAATGGGACAGAGTTTAAGAATAGAGTTATGGATGATTTCTGCAAAGAAAAAGGTATTAGAAGGGAATTTAGTGTTGCTAGAACTCCTCAGCAGAATGGAGTAGCTGAGAGGAGAAATAGGACACTCATAGAAGCTGCTAGAACCATGTTAGCTGACTCTAAGTTGCCTATCACTTTTTGGGCTGAAGCAGTTAATACTGCTTGCTATGTCCAGAACAGGGTTTTGGTTGTCAAGTCTCACAATAAGACATCCTATGAGCTTTTTAGAGGTAGAACTCCTGCAATAGGATTTCTTAGACCTTTTGGATGTCATGTGACAATTCTGAATACTTTAGACCATCTAGAAAAATTTGATGGCAAAGCAGATGAAGGATTCTTGGTTGGATATTCTCTCAATAGCAAAGCATTTAGAGTATACAATTCAAGAACTAGGAGAGTTGAGGAAAACCTGCATGTGGAATTTCTAGAAAACAAATCCAATGTAGCAGGTGAAGGTCCCAAATGGCTATTTGATCTTGAGTCACTAACCCAATCAATGAACTATGTGCCTGTTGTTGCAGAAACTAATGATTTTTCAGGTTCAGAAGCTAAAAATGCAACAAATGAGGCAGGGTTAGGAAAAGAGAAAGATCAAGATTATGTGATAATGCCAATATGGATAAGTGTGTATTCAACTTCAATGAATGATGAAACTTCTTCTGATGAAGCTAAAGAAGGGATTGAAGGTGACAACAAGGAAGATGGAACTGAGGAACAAGAGAATCAAGTTAACAGTTCTATTGATGATAGTACTGCTGAGACCCAATTTGATACTGCTAGGCCAAATGTTTCTACTGCTAGGCAAAATGTTTCTACTGCTGAGCCACAAGTTTCTACTGCTGAGCAAATTGATCCTACTGCTGGCTCATCAAACTCAAATGAAGCAGAATTCTCAGAAGATGAAGTGAATTTCAACAATCTCCCACCTCATTATCAAGTTTCTTCTACACCACACACAAGGATTCACAAAGTCCACTCCCTGGAAAATGTGATTGGTGATGTGCAATCTGGTGTGAAGAAAAGGAAGCAACTTATGTCTTTAGACCAACAAGGGTTAATTGATGCTCTTTATGCATCAAAGCAGCATGAAGATGTACACTCTTGCTTATTTGTAGGTTTCCTCTCACAAGCAGAACCCAAGAATGTTCTCAAAGCCTTAGATGATTCAAGCTGGGTAGAAACTATGCAAGAGGAGCTTCTCCAATTTAAAATTTAGAAGGTTTGGGTACTAGTTGATTTACCCAAGGGTGTAAGGGTAATTGGTACTAAATGGGTTTTTATGAACAAAAAGGATGAAAGGGGCATAGTGATAAGAAACAAGGCTAGACTTGTAGCCTAAGGGTACACACAAGAGGAGGGTATAGACTATGAAGAGGTTTTTGCTCCAGTAGCAAGAATTGAAGCAATTAGGCTATTCTTGGCTTATGCTTCATTTATGGGCTTCACAGTTTATCAAATGGATGTCAAGAGTGCTTTCTTATATGGTACTATTGAAGAGGAGGTTTATGTCTCACAAACTCCAGGTTTTACTGATCCAGACCATCCAGACAAGGTGTACAAGGTTGTCAAGGCTCTTTATGGCCTTCATCAGGCTCCAAGGGCATGGTATGAAACACTAGCTTCTTATTTAATAGAAAATGGATTTCAAAGAGGCAAGATTGATCAGACATTATTCATCAAGAAGCACAAGAAGGATCTTTTGCTAGTTCAGGTGTATGTGGATGATATCATCTTTGGATCTGCAAGGAAGGAGATGTGTTTAGAGTTTGAGAAACTTATGCATGATAAGTTTTAGATGAGTTCCATGGGGGAACTTACTTTCTTTTTGGGTCTACAAGTTAAGCAATCAAGTAAAGGCATATTTATCAGGCAAGATAAATATGTTGCAGAGATTCTAAGGAAATTTCAATTTGTTGATGCAAAGGTAGCAAGCACACCAATGGATTCTGAGAAGCCTCTTCTTAAAGATGTAGATTGAGACAATGTGGATGTACATACATATAAATCTATGATAGGCTCTTTGATGTATCTCACATCATCTAGACCTAATATCATGTTCTCTGTTTGTGCTTGTGCAAGATTTCAAGTAACTCCTAAGGTTTCTCACTTAACAGCAGTCAAGAGGATCTTTAGATATCTCAAGGGTCAACCTAGGTTGGGTCTATGGTATTCTAGGGAATCTCCTTTTGACTTGGTAACATATTCAGACAATGATTATGCTGGTGCAAGCTTGGACAGAAAGTCAACAACTGGAGGATGTCAATTCCTTGGATGTAGACTCATTTCATGGCATTGTAAGAAGCAAACAATTGTGGCTACTTCAACAACTGAAGCTGAGTATGTAGTTGCTGCTAGTTGTTGTGGTCAAGTGCTTTGGCTTAGAAATCAACTTTTTGACTATGGGTACAATTTCATGAACACTGTCATTTATATTGATAATAGTAGTACAATTTGCATAATTAAAAATCTAGTACAACACTCTAAAACAAAACACATTGAAATTAGACATCATTTTATTAGAGACTGCAATGAGAAAAAGTTGATTCAAGTGGTTAAAATTGATTCTGATCACGACTTTGCAGATCTTCTCACAAAAGCTTTTGATGTAGGTAGATTTCAATACTTGGTAGCAAGTATTGGAATGCTTAATCCTTAATGATTTAAAACTATGTGATTTTTGTATATAAATTGGATTTCTACTGCTAGCATTATCAATTAGTACTAGTATTGAAAAGTTTGTAATGCTAGTACAAATTTGGATTGTTTTGTTCATTCTGTTAGTCATATGATAATGCTGCTATAAGACAAATGCTTTACATTTTGTTTTCTTGGTTTTAGACTAACATTTTCAGGTATGAAAATTTGAGCACAAAGGAAGTTACAAGTGCAATACATGAGCAAGCAAAATGGTGGCTCAAGTTGTGACATAATAGGTTAATGATGGACAGAGTTTGGGAATTCATTAACAAAGGCTTACACCTAAGTTGATAAATTCTTTAAAACTTCTCTCTTGAAACTTATTGTGATATTTTGTATTGTCTTGATGGCTCAGTTGGTCAGATAGTAACTGACTCAACTCACTTTCTATCATTTTATACGTTAATTAGTATAATGAGCAAGTCTAAGGACATCTGATAGAAAGAACAACGAGCAAATGTGAATCTAACACTTGTGTTAGAGGCAACAACTGCCACGAGCTGGAAACCCTGTCAAGAAAACCCTTTGAATGGGTTTATCTGTACACAGGCAGTTATTTATAACTGAATACATTGGTTCTCACATAACCAGAGGTTAATTTAAATCAAAATCTTGATTAAGTGTCTGTTATTACACTTAGTCCCTTCAAAATGGTTGTTAGCAGTATGATTTTTCAAATTAAAATCAAGTTCATACTGCTAAGTCAAAAGTTTCTTAAAATCTTTTGGATTCATAATGGCTCAGAAACCCATCTAATGATGGATTATGAGTTATTGCCCCATGATTCACCTCTCACAGGAGTTAACACACCTAGAAGTGATGAGGGCAGCAGAGTGAAATTTAAGGAATTGATGGCTTTATGTACAAAATTGTCTAATAAGGTATCCAAACTGGAAGATGAACTTCTTCTAGTTCATCAAAGGAGTCAAGTTCAGATGATGGTGAGAGATCTTCCAAACAGGGGAGGAAGATTAACCAAAGATTGGGGAGGAAAATTGCCCAAATTTATCAAGTTCAAGAAGTGCATGTGTCTAGTAAAAGCATCATCATCTTGTATGCTCTTATCTTTTCCCACACTTGGCTCAGCAACAGTTGTTGTATCTCCTCCTACAATGGAAGCTTCGCCTTCAGAATCATCTCAATAAAAAGAACAAGCTACAGTTTCAGTTGATGGATGCTGGGAATAAGCTCTTTCATCTCTCTTCTTCGATTGATGATATGCTAATGGAGAAAGTTCTTTCTAAGTTCTTTCAGTTTCAATTTCAGTTCACTACGTTTGTTCATCCCTTGCATGGCTTGCTAAGAGATGATTTGACTTCTTGGAGCAATTACAGGGAATATAATATCAGGCTTCAAGCATCCAAGATACACAACACCATTGCCTCTTATAATTCCTCCATCCAAGGAAATTGCACCATCTTTTAGGCAATGCTTGGAGCATGAGCAAGGTACTGCTAGTGTTAAAGACAAAGAAAATGGTTGAAAGTGATTCACAGATGGCAGATGAGTTAGACAGAAAGATAGTTAATCTTGCAGAACAAAGAAAAGCTCAGATCAAAGAGTCTGACTATGTAGTGTTTGGAAGACTCTCACAATCCTCATTTAATTCAGAAGAAACTTTATGATTTGGGATAAATCACAAGTTCAAGGGAGGATTATTGGGAATTAAATGTTCTGAAGATTAGTTTGGAAACTAAATGTTCTAAAGGTTCGTACTGCTGAGAAGAATACACTAACAGTACAAACTGCTAGTGTATATTTGAAGTCTGTTCAAGTTATAACTAACAGTACTAACTGATAAGTTAGTATTGCTAGTACAAACAAAGGTACTGCTGGTTGAATACTGCTGTTGGAGTGACTCATACTACTGCTGAGTGGATAACTGTTGACGTATACTACTGCTGATTAGATAAGTATGAAAAAGATATTATATGTATAAAAGTCAAGTATATACGGTAGATAATATCTTTGATAAGTGATCAGTCTACAAGTTGTATACACAGAACAAGTTGTATCTTTGCTATTGACACACATAACAAGCAAGTAGTTGACAAGACTTGACAATATTGTAAAGATCTCCTTTGGACTATAAAAGAGAGATCTTATCTTAAAGATAAGTGTGTAACTATTAGATATTGACAAAAAGAGAGTTGAACAAAACATAAATAGTTATCTTTGTAATAAGAGATTCAAGGTTTGTAACCCTAGTGATAGTGAAGATCACTCGTATTATTCTCAATAATATTGAATCGTTTGGTGTTATACTTTCTGTGTTCATTGTTCATCACAAAAGCATTACTGTTCCATTTCCATAACCAATATCCTTCTAAGTGTGGTTAAGTAGGTTCCGCATACTTAATCATATTCACTCAAAGTATCATATACATACATTAAAAGGACTAACATCCTAAGTGTATTATTAATCAATCCTCACAAGTGGTAAAGGGCTGATCAATCCTCTCATTTATTTTTGAGTCAACAAACTCTAAATTCTTATAAGTCTTATAAAAACGTCCCTAAAATTTATTTCCCACATTCATATCAATTCCGGGAAAAACCCGATTTCAACTCAGCTCAGTGGGACACGGGGTATACATTACCCACCCTTCTAATACAACAAATCCAGTTATAATACTTTTCTTATTTCTTCCACCCACTCACACAACTCCCCATACCCCTCATCTTCTTCTTCCCTCATTTGTTCGCTACTCCACAAACCCAGAAAAGATCCGATTGATCTATCCCTATCTCCCATGGCAGTATATACTTTCTCTTCAACCCACAAACTAGTCGTCTCTCTCATAGGTGCGTCCCCCAAAGGTCAACGACATGGGAAACCGTATATGATGAGGCTAGATGGGAAGATTATACTCGAATGGAAACTTCCCACACCCCAAATCCGAAAGAAGAACGAGAGCTATTCCCAAGCTTCTCCTTTTTAATGGCTATTCCAGGCTCAGTCGACCACACCACCACCTATAATCACTTAAAGATTTCCAAGAAGCCAAGGATATTCGAAGGGCAACGAAGTGAGTTGGAGTGGTTTTGGCTGGGGTTCGATTGGAATAGCTAGGGTTTGGATTAGGATTATTCGAGTGCTTCTGCGTCCAAAAGTCTTTCACTCGATTCACCATAAGGGTATAAACATCCTACATTCAAACTCTTTCATCTCTATTTCCTATCATTCGAGTTACGTTTAATTAGTTTTTGTTAATTCTTAACTCGATTTGTAATTTTATTAAGGTTTCAAATTAATGTTTATGTCGAATTATGGTTGCTGTTGTTGTTGTCTTTGTGGCTTGAAAGCTTAAGAAATCTAGAGTTGGCTCGATAGGTTAGGTCATTGTTGTTCATTGTGGTTGTCGAATCCTTGATTTGGGTCGAATGACTCGAATGCTGTTAAAGGTCTTAAGCTAGAAGGTATCAGATTGAGCCCCGAAATGGTTGTTATTGTTTGGACTTTTGTGTCAAAACCCTTCCTAATGGCCACGGTTTAGACCTAGAAAACTCGTCTAGGTTGAGATGAACTTTTAGTCGTCTTCGTTTCAAGTAAAAACCACCCCCGTAAGGGTGTGTTGAAGCTGCTAGATCATGTAAAACCACCCCTCACACGGGTGTGTGAGGTGGTGTAATCGGTTCAGACAAAACTCACCCAACAGCCACCCAAATAGGGTGTGCTGTGGTGATTCTTGGGCAAGGGAAAACCACCCCAAAGGGGTGTGATTCGGCTCGGTAGAACCCTCACCAGGCAGCCACCCATGAGGGTGTGCGTGCCTTGGTTAACCATGGTGAAGCCTAGCCAAACAACCCTCGAAAACCCACTCATTTTCAGCCTTAAGTGATGGTCCAAGGGTTGTTTAAAGAGGTCACCGATCGTCCTTGGTTAAGTCTAGTAAAGCCTTGGTTCTCTTCCAGTTAGAAATCCAAGGTGAAATCCTGCTCGGTTCGAACGGTTCGAACCTAAACCCACAATGGGTGGCAAGTTCAGGCCTTCCCACAAGAACACCAATACGGTGTGATTTAGGTTGTCTAGTTCTCGGCCAAAACTCAAAAGGATGTCGAGATATTACTACTTGTTCTACTACTCAATTCCTACCTCGAGATGTGGTCAATCATGTCGAGAATGAGAAACCTTGATGTCAAACCAATAAACCTCATGTAATACTCGAGGTCAATGTGTTGGGAAGTTGAATAGTACTCGATCCCGACAAAAATTATACCTTGGCGTTACAAGTCCATTTGATGTCGAATGTATAACTTCCAAATTCCCAGTAGACACAAAGTCCCTTTTGGACTTGCGTGTGTTCGTATATAGCACAGGAACCCAACCCATTCCAATTAAAAGTCCAACCCAATTTGCACTTGTAAATCCAACCCGTGTAAGGTGTTAGAATTTTTTACTGTTCCTAGCCCACCAGGCCCAACGTGGTGCCTGGTGATTTATATCCATTCTGACCCAATGTTAATTTCCCCCCCCCCTCCTTTGACTCGGTTGGGCCGCAGCACAACAAGGGTAAATCGTATAAAAGTTGTAACGTATATATATATATATATATTAGCCGCGTATCAATATACTTAAAAGCCGAGCACACAAATTTTTATATCGTAACTATTGTGTAAAACATGTATCGTTGTGATCGAAAAACCGATTTATTTTACAAGTTAATCTCGACTTAAAAGTGTCACGTAACATCATTATATATAAATGACCATCTAATTCTATCAATTATAAAAGGAAACACATATAAAGATTTACACGTTTTACCACCTATTATAAACATTGATTTGAACTTGAACAAGTAAACATCTATTTAATTTATGTCGTTAACAAAATTTAGAAAATGTAATTATAGCAAAACTTTACTTGAACTTTTATACCAAATTTTAGAATCAAATGTTTTCTAAACATATAATCGTGAAACCAACTTATGAACACGAGACATAACTAATTTTTATTAATTAGATGAACTTATTCTATTTTATTTAAACAGGATAAACGAGACTTTATACGAGTCATGAAACATTTAAGTACTAAACATCATTTACACGTAATTTTATTACATTTCAAAACCTATATAACTAATTATATATTTTTAACAACTAAACTACACATTCTCAATATTCCATACCTCAGCAACATCCATTCTTGTTCATAATTCCTTCATTTCATCGTCTTCCGACTTTCGTCAATCAAAATCTTATAAGTCTCCCATATCTTCATTGTCGTACATTTAAGCACTTCTTAGAGACAATACCTACAAAAACTTAGAAACCAATTCTTAACCTCACTTGTTGCCACACAAGCGACAACAACATAAACACTTTAAAACATTTGAATTAAGTTATGTAGAAACTTAATTTAGTGTTTGAACTAAAACATGACTTATTAATCTAGGTTGCGTGTTGGCGCCGTAGACTCTCTAAATTCACAGCATTCATTGCTCAGACTATTAAGGTGAGTTTATAGCCCCACTTTACTTATACTCATTTTATAACCATGGGGTGAGAAACATGCAAATTGTTTTATGGACCACAATACTACTTATTTTCTCAAAACTATTGCGTAGTTAGCCTAAGCCCTAGAACCCACTATCATGCCCATTTTCATGAGCCGTAATTTCCCTTTGGGAAGCGCGATTGCTAAAGATAGATCTATTGAGGTGACTCCCCCGTTCGGTTGGCCAGATGGGTCAATGCGAGCGTATAGCAAGTCGGACTACGAGTGTATTGGGTTAAACACTCGCTAAGGGCCCCGTGACTATTATTTATGTGCTATAGATTAGCGCACTAACCTGTCGAGCTTCGGTTGCATGAACTTAGAGCTAGCGCGATAGACTATTTTGTATGACATTATATGCGTTGTAATGATCGTACACAAAACTATTGGTCCAAATTTATTTTTTATTGCTTTAATCTAAACCTATGAACTCACCAGCTTTTTGCTGACTTTTAGCATGTTTTTCTCAAGTGTGTAATTTGATTGCTTATGGCAAGGTTTCGGCAAAGCAAGGGTCATAGCCCTTTTCAAAAGTATTGGCAGACCTAACTAAGACTTGTTTTTATGTGGGACCACTGAAACTGTTGGGTCTATTTTTCTAAACAATGAATCATCTTTTGTAAACTCTAAATATTGATTTGATATATTTAAAACGGAGTATGTATTTCATTCTTTGTTTACCTTGTGTTGTGATTTCCAATTTACAAGTAGCACCCCCATGTTCCATATGCTTCCGCGACTGTTAAATTTTAGGGGTGTTACAGATTGGCATCAGAGCCTAGGTTATAGAGAACTAGGTACATATAAACCCTATGTAACAACCGTGATTTTAGCAGGTTAGTCTAACTATTAGTTTCGATCAATTTAATTTTTGCTTGGTGTGACTTAAGTGTTTTGTATGGCATATGTGTAATATATGAGTATTTTTTTACTAAATCCCTTTGTGAGATTTTATGATTGTGAGTTGAGTAGTATTCATTTTTTTTGCGATAAGTCCATTTTTATTACCTTGGTGGTGTAGAAATGACTTGTGTAGTTTTGGTGTTTTGTGGTTTTGCGTAACAAGTCTCCGTTCAAGCATTTGAGCGTTAGTAGGTTACGTGGAGTTTGTTTTATGGGGTTATATTTATAATGAGTGTGAAATTCTATTTTTGGAAACTTTGTTTTGAAAATGATAATTTTTCCGAGTTGTCGTAAAAACGAAAGTTTATCGTGTAAGATGTTAGGTTTCGCTATAGGCTTTTATAAAATATCGAGAGTATAAGGTTTTAAGTGTAATAATTAATATTGAAAAAAAAATTAAAAATATATATACATATAAGGGGGGGGGGGGCGGATTTGGGTTTTAAGGGGAAAAAAGGAAACAAATTTTATTCCAAATATAATTACCAATTAAAAGGGTTATCTAGAATATTCCTAGGATTAGTACAAATACAAAACCAAAACCCCCTTACCCTCTCTTTTGTGATAATCGGCCAAGCCAAGGGAGAAGAGAAGCAGAAAAATTTTAGGGTTTATTTTCAAGGGAGAAAAATCAAAATCAAGGTATAATTTTTAGTTCATGTATTCAATTAATTTTTATAATTCATGTAACAAGTTATGATGGATCTAGGGTTTATGTTTAATTCTGTAAATTTATGATATAAAACATGTTGGGATTATTAATTAGTAATATTATGATGATTGGTGAAGAGATTAGGGTATAAAACACGTTAATTATTGAGTTAGGGTTTGGACAGATTCATAGGGCTATAAAGATATGATTATATTTAATAGATGGAGATGATTTAATTGATGAATCTTGAGTGTAAATTGTAGTTCAGAGAACGTGCTTTCCAAAAAGTCCGGCCACGATTGATTTCGAGGTGGGAAGTCAATCTAATGATTTTTGCAAGTAAAGGTGTCAAAACAGTTAAACCGGGACAGATTTAGGTTAAAAGTATTGAGGTAAAAAGTGGTTTAAAAAGTGTAATTTAGGTTAGTCTTTCTGGAGAAATTGAGTTCTATATTCCCTTTGACTTCCACGCGAAAATTAGCCGATAATAAGTTGTGCAAGTATGGTTGTTAGGTCAAAACATTTTGGTGTGCGTTCAGATCCGAATCTGGATAGTTTTCATGTTTGATTTTTCAAAGAGTACTTGTGTATGTTTTTAGTATATGGCCTTCAAGGAGGAGCTTTTATGCTCACGAAAGACCATGGTGAATTTTTGGTGTGAGTTGTGGAGTTTATTTTGTCGTGATTTTGTGTGGGTGAAAGTACCCCAAAAATATGCGTATTCTGAAAAAGTGTATGCAAGGGATTTAGTGAGTGTAAGTGTTTGGTAGTGGTTAGTATGGAGTCTAGGTGAGCCATGGTGGTTTACATCAACCTTAGAAATCCATCATATGTGTGTTATATGGACTATAGCTTTTAGCTTGGTCGCGTGCAATGTGATCTTATTTTTGTTATATAGATTTTTGATTGATAATTGGAAGCTGCGAAGTTTGAGGTGAGTTTCATAGTCCCATTTTTACTTTGTTTTTAACTTGGGATAGGAATGATGCTTGTGTTGAAATATTTTTGAGTTACTGCGATTATGTGGTCGTAAAATGCATGGACTTGTAAGTGTTATTATACGTGTACTGCATGTTATGAGATTATTGTGTGGTGAATCTGTATGGTCCAATTGGAGGGTAGCTATGCTCCCATTATCCAATTGGAGAGTAGTAATCCTACTCACTATTATTCTGTGTGGTTCGATCGGAGGGTAATGATTACCCATTATTGTGAACTTGGATCGTGGGCGTGTTCCGTCCCAATTGATGTTGGATATTGCTATTTGGATCGTGGGCACATTTCGTCCCTTATGTCCCGTTTGTTGGATAGTCGGTTATGATTACATGCTAGTTGTATAATAACTATCATTACTGTCCTGCTATGTTTTATAATCACAGTGAACTGGTTGCCTGAGATATATTATGTGTCTTAAACCTATGAATCTCACCAACATTATGTTGACGTTTTTAAGCATCATTTTCAAGTGAGCATTCTAAGGCTAAGGTAGAGGGAAGCGACTAGACGAGACTTAGTTGCATTTAAGGATGATTTATCTTTATGTTTCGATTTGAATAAATTGGATTTTGATTGTGATACTTTAATGTCTTTCGACAAGTACTTTATGTTTTATTGAAGATACCTTTGGAGATTTGTTTTGGTTATTTTTATTTAGGGGTATCGTTACGACACTTTGTGTCTGTACTTTGCTCTATTTGCATATAGAAATTCTCTATTTAGACACCATGTTTTGTGATGATATTCATGATGTTGCACTCGCGTTTCTGCCTTGGCGAGGTGTGACAGATTGGTATCAGAGCCTTGGTTATAGAGAAGTAGGTGGTTGAACCTAGACTATAACCTAGGAGTCCCTCATATAGTTGCAGTTAGGGCTTATGTATAAGTATGGTATTTTATATGTCTATTTTTCTTGAGTTTATGAGAAGTTTTGTCGAGTTTTGGACGCCTATTGAACCCCCATACTTAGTAATATATATGTCACTTTTTGCATGGCACCTCTCACGCATAAGAAGTTTCGTTGGGCTATCATTTTGCTACCGGTTGTAAGGGAAGTGGTAGGATGAAGCGGACTAACCGCAGAATCCCAATTCCCGCTAGCATAAATCTATGTTCGGACAAGGACGGGATGTATATGGAAAACATTGATGGAGAAGAAGTGGAGAGGTTTGCAACCACGGTGACTGTTGGAGATGGAGCCGTTACCAAGTACTCTGGGAAGTGTCCTCACTTCTCATATGAAGGAAAGGTGGTTCTGTTTAAACCTCGTGAGTTGTATGTACTTTTGGACAATGCGGAATTGGAAGAAAGAAACAGGAATGCGTGGTTGAGTAAAGATGAAGGGGAGTTAGGATGGAATGACGTGGATTCGGATCTGGAGTCCGCAGCAGGTAGTAAGTTTAACCGATCTGAGTGGGGAGGCAAGTGCGAGAGTGGAGCTTGAGCCATTTTGCGACGTCTTTTGTTTTGTGTCATGTTTTGGAATTCTTATATTGTCTTTTGCCGTCTGGAGCCATGTTGGAGCACGATTACTCCTGAATATTGGATCGGTTTTATCCATGTGATTTTGATTATAGAGTTAAAGTGGTCGTTGGAATTGTTCCATGATCGTTGGAATTGTTCCATGTGAGATGATTGTTTGCATGAAGTGTGGTCATAGGAGGAAGTACACTTGTGAAAGGGAGCATAGATAATTATTGTGGCCAACATAATTATACATGCGTCACAACACAAGTGGACTTGCAAGTATGATAGCATGGATTGTGTTGTGTATTAGGTGCTATGTGGTATATGTTCGTTATCATTGAGATGTGTGGTTTTGGAAGTAAGTATGCGTGTGGAATAGGCCTTATAACTATGGTCGCGAACATAGTTATAAGGGTATCACACACGTGGATTTGTGACCATGATTACATTGATTGATGTTTGTTGTTATATGTTGTGGTAGATGTTATGTGATATCATGTTGATAATGGTTGTATGGTTAGAGATGTATTCTCTTAACCGTTTGGGAAATCGTTGTATGTGGGAGTGTGTGGGTGGTAAGATTCCATTCTACCTATCATATGCTGATACCTCGATTATCTGTTGGTACTAATGTTGTGATATTTAAGTTGGTTCGTTTGCTAGACTATTGAATGATGAGCCTAGTGAACTTAGACCTAGTATTGTGATTGAAATAGCTAGTGGTAGGGAGGTAGAGGTTGACAAGGTTATTCGTGGGGGTACTATAGTGTTAGAGGGCATTTCGTTTATGATTGACTTGATACCTTTTGGACATGGGAGTTTTGATGTGGTGATAGGGATGAACTGGCTGTCTAAACATAAAGCCGAGGTTGTATGCCATGAAAAGGTAGTTCGTATTCCTTTAGAGAGTGGTGTTATACGTCGGATACAAGGAGAATGCTTAGGGAATGATTTGAAATCCCTTAAGAATGCGAAATCCAAAGAACTTAAAATAAAAGAGATTCCTGTGGTGTGTGAATTTCCTGGCGTCTTTCCTGAAGTCTTGTCTGGGTTGCCTCCAATCCGTCAAGTTGAATTCCATATTGAATTGATTCCTGGAGCGGCACCTGTGGCGAAATCCCCATATCGTTTAGCACCCTCTGAGATGCAGGAGTTGTCCGCGCAGTTGCAAGAACTTCAGGATAAAGGGGTTTATCCGACCCAGTCACTCTCCGTAGGGAGCACCTGTGTTGTTTGTTAAGAAGAATGATGGTTTGTTCCGGATGTGTATTTACTATTGGGAATTGAACAAGTTAACTGTTAAGAATCGGTATCCTCTTCCTAGAATCGATGATCTCCTTGACCAACTGCAAGGTTCTCGATTCTTTTCGAAGATAGATCTACGTTCTGGTTATCATCAGTTAAGAGTGTATGAGGAGGATATTCCGAAGACTGCTTTTAGGACTCGTTATGGACACTTTGAGTTTACGGTTATGCCATTTGGGTTGACAAATGCACCTACGGTATTCTTGGATCTAATGAATCGCATTTGTAAGCCTTATTTGGATAAATTTGTGATAGTGTTCATCGATGATATATTAGTCTACTCTAAGACTGAGAAGGAGCATGGAGAGCATTTGAAGTTGGTCCTTGAATTGCTGGAGAAGGAGAAGTTATACGCTAAGTTTTCGAAATGCGAGTTTTGGCTTAGAGAGGTACATTTTCTTGGGCATGTAGTTAATAGTGAAGGTATACATGTAGATCCTGGAAAGGTCAAAGCGGTTAAGAATTGGAAGGCTCCTACGACGCCGTCAGAGATACGTTCCTTTTTGGGATTAGCAAGGTATTACAGACGATTGACCGAAAAAATTTCAAGGATTGCCAAACCCCTCACATTGTTGACTCAGAAGAATAAGAAGTATGTCTGGGGAGAGGAGCAAGAGATGGCTTTTCAGACGTTAAAGGATAATTTGTGCAATGCACCTATTCTGGCACTTCCAGACGGACCAGATGACTTTGTGGTGTATTGTGATGTGTCGAAACAAGGTTTTGGATGTGTGCTAATGCAGAGAGGGAAAGTGATAGCCTATGCATCCCGACAACTCAAGATTCATGAGAAGAATTACACCACTCATGATTTAGAGCTTGATGCGGTAGTGTTCGCTCTTAAGAATTGGAGACATTATCTGTATGGCACAAAAAGTGTTGTTTATATGGATCATAAGAGTCTTCAGCATATCTTCAGTCAGAAGGAGCAGAATATGCGACAGAGAAGATGGATTGAATTGTTTAGTGATTATGATTGTAAGATTCGCTATCATCCTGGAAAGGCGAATGTGGTGGCTGATGCGTTGAGTAGAAAGCAGAGGATTAAGCCTAAGCGTGTGCGAGCTATGTGCATGACCTTGCAATCAGGAATCAAGAGGAAGATATTAGTAGCACAAGAGGAAGCCCTCAAGGATGAAAACGCAACAGCTGAGATGCTGCGTGGGTTGGATCAACAAATGGAGAAAAAGGAGGATGGTGGATTATATTTCTTGGATCAGATATGGGTTCCGATGGTGGGAGATGTAAGAAGGTTGATCATGGATGAGGCTCATAAAACGAGATACTCAATTCATCCAGGATCTGACAAGATGTATTACGATCTTAGAGATGCTTATTGGTGGCCAGGAATGAAGAGGGAAATAGCCAAGTATGTTAGTAAGTGTCTGACTTGTTTGAAAGTTAAGGCTGAACATCAGAAACCCTCTGGATTACTACAACAACCGCCGATCCCTGAGTGGAAATGGGAGAATATAATGATGGATTTTATTACCAAGTTGCCTTGAACAAGTAATGGACATGACACGATATGGGTCATAGTAGACAGGCTGACGAAGGCTGTACATTTTCTGGCCATTCGTGAGGATTATAAGATGGAGAAGCTGGCAAGAATTTATATCAATGAGATTGTGGCACAACAAGGTGTGCCAGTGTCTATTATATCTAATTATGACAGTAGGTTTACCTCGCGGTTCTGGTAGTCGCTAAAGAAGGCTTTGGATACACGGTTGGATATGAGTACAGCTTATCATCCACAGACGGATGGGCAAAGTGAACGAACAATTCAGACTTTAGAAGATTTACTTAGAGCATGTGCTATCGATTTTGGAGGAAGCTGGGATACTCATTTACCTTTAGCTGAGTTCTCTTATAATAACAGTTATCATTCCAGTATTAGGTGCACGCCGTTTGAAATGTTGTATGGGAGGAAATGTAGATCATCTGTTCTGTAGGCAGTGGTTGGGACAAGCCAACTAATTGGCCCTGAACTAGTACAAGGGACTACGGATAAGGTTTTTCAGATTAAGGAAAGACTTAAGGCAGCAAGGGATCGCCAAAAGAGTTATGCGAATAACCGCCGTAAGCCTTTAGAGTTTAGTGTTGGTGATCTTGTGATGCTGAAAGTGTCCCCTTGGAAGGGTGTTGTGCATTTCGGTAAGAAAGGAAAATTAGCACCGAGATATGTAGGACCGTTTGAGATTACGGAAAGAATTGGACTTGTGGCATATCGACTAAAATTACCTCAGGAGCTAAGTGGTGTACATGATACATTTCACGTATCCAATTTAAAGAAATGTTTGGCGGATGCTAGTCTGCATGTGCCATTAGATGAGATTAAGGTTGACAAGACCCTTCATTTTGTCGAAGAACCTGTTGAGATTATGGACCGAGAGGTCAAGAGTTTGAAGCGTGGTTAGATAGCGTTAGTAAAAGTACGATGGAATTCAAAGCGTGGTCCTGAGTTTACTTGGGAACGCGAGGATCATATGAGGTCTAAGTACCCAAATTTGTTTTCTGATGTGGTTGGTGAGACAAGTAGCTAAATCTCGGGATGAGATTTCCCTAAGTGGGGGATGATGTAACAACCGTGATTTTAGCAGGTTAGTCTAACTATTAGTTTCGATCAATTTAATTTTTGCTTGGTGTGACTTAAGTGTTTTGTGTGGCATATGTGTAATATATGAGTGTTCTTGATACTAAATCCCTTTGTGAGATTTTATGGTTGTGAGTTGAGTAGTATTGATTTTTTTTGCGATAAGTCCATTTTTATTACCTTGTGTTGGGATATAAAAGTCAAAGTACTGCTACTCAAGTCAAAGTACTGCTGTTCAATTAAAGTACTGCTGCTCGTTAAAGGACTGCTATGCAAATAGTTTAAGGACTAATGTGTAATTCTAGAATGTTCGTATTAGATTAGAGTTATAATTAGAATTACTTGTCGTTCAAGTTTGTAAACCGACTAGGGTTTTCTTTGTGCCTATAAAAGGATCCCTAGGTTGGCATTAGAGATGTGTGTTTAGTAAGACAAGTTTATGCGATTAGAGATATACGATTATTAGAAGTATTAGAGTTTAGAGTTTGTTAGTGAATCTGTGTAAGAAAGCAGGTTCAAGGTTTTAATAATATTCGAAGTTGTTTATTAATTCTTCTTAGCTTTGTTAAAGTAGATTCCGCATACTTAGCAAAGTATATCAGTGTTTCATTATTAATAGTTTTGAATTCATTCAAAGTTGTTAAACCGTAGACAAGCTACAAGTTAGTTTGGTCAGAGTATATCGATCCAACAAGTGGTATCAGAGCTTGTGTGGAGACTCTGATTAAGAAGAAACTCTTAAAACCGATTTATCAACAAACCCTCAACAATGTCGACTGAAGCTGCACCTATTCCATCCATCACCTCACTCAGGATTCCTATCATCAAGAAGGGAGAATATGATCTCTGGAGTATGAAGATGAGGCAGTACCTTGCTATTACTGATCATGCTTTATGGGATGTAATTGTCAATGGTAATGTTGTTCTTGATGAACCTCTACAAGTTGAAGGACAACCCAAACCACCTCAACCAACCTTACCAGCAGCTACAAAGAGAAATCAAGATAAGGCTCTCAACATACTGCTGTCTGCTATTCCTGATGGTCACCTACTAAAGTTCCATGATGCTAAGGATGCAAAACAATTATGGGCTGCGATCAAGACAAGATTTGGAGGCAATGATGCTTCAAAGAAGATGCATAGAAACTTATTGAAGCAGTAGTTTGAAACCTTCACTGTTGGTGAAAGAGAAAGTCTTGATGCTGCCTATGACAGATTCCAAAATCTACTTAGTATGCTAGAACTGTATGGAGCAGAGGTATCTGTTGAAGATGCAAATTTGAAGTTCTTAAGGAGTTTGCCATCTGTCTGGCATGTGGTTGCTACTATGATTAGAGGACAACCTGGATTGGTGTCTATGGACTTTGATGATCTCTATAACAATCTGAAAGTGTACGAGCAAGAGATGAATGGTCACAGTTCTCAGAAAACTCACAACATAGCTTTTGTATCTTCTGAAAACAGAAGCAGTACTTCCACTAAAAGTACTGCTTATCCTTCTCAAAGTACTGTTGGTGATTCACAGCATGTTTGCACAACCACAACTACCCCCAACCCATCACCAACAAACAACACCAATTCTGATGAAATTGTATGTTCCTTCTTTGCACAACAAGCCACTTTACCTGTTACCTATCAAGAAGACTTGTTGTAGATTGAAGAAGATGCTTTAGAGGAGATTGACATAAGATGGCAAGTAGCTATGATCACTGCTAGGATCAAGAAGTTCATGAACAAAACAGGAAGGGGAATTGATTTCAAAGCCAAACAAGGTATAACTTTTGACAAATCCAAGATTGAATGTTTCAATTGTCAAAAGCTTGGACACTTTGCAAGGGAATGCAAGTTTGCAAAATATCAGGCAAACAGGATGATTGAACAACCCAAGGTTGAAAGAAAGGAGGTTCCTATTACTGAATCACAACCAAAAGCTTTGGTGGCTCAAGAAAATTTAGCAGAGATTGACTGGAGTGCTAGAATTTGATGATGAACCTGTAACCTATTCTATGGTTACAATGGAAGAGTTTGATTGGGGCACAGCTTTTGATGAGGAACCTGGATATGCTGCTTTGGAATCAAGAGATGGTCTTGGAAGCTTTAACTGGAGCATGGAGGATGAAGATGAACCAGTTCAGATTGCTATGGTAGCCACTTCACCAAGTTCATCCAATGTCTCTGAGGTATGCTCTAAGTGTCATGATGTTTATCAAAAGTTGCTTAAAGAATATGTGACTGAAAGAGATAATTGTAGAACAGCTAGGTCTGAGGTAGCTGGTTATCAATTAACCTTAGAATCTCTGGAAGCCAAAATATTAACACATGAAAATAATGAAATGGCTTGGGCAGAAAAATATGAGCAACAAGATTACCAATTGAAATTAAGTGAATGGAAGTTAGGATGTAAGGTGTCTGAATTAGAAAAGATTACTAAGGAAAGAGATACTTTGTTAGAAAAACTTGGTAGTATTAAACAGGCTGGTCTATCACATGTTCAATTTGTTGAAAAACAAAGAGTCATAAACAGTAGAGCTGGACTAGGTTATGGTGAAGATAGTAGTTCAGATGAGACCACACCTAGTGATAAGGAAGAGACCCCACCTAGTGCTAAGGAAGAGATTGCACCTAGTGATGATGATCTCACAAGCTCAGAAGAAAACACATCTAGGAATGAGGAACCAATTAGTGAATCACCTCCTGAGTTTAAGAAAGATAAGGAGTACCACTCAGTTCCTCCACCCACTGGTCAGTTTCAACCTCTTAGGACTGATGTTTCTCGTTATGGTGTAGACAACCTAGAGTTTAGGAAGAAGCTTAATGGTAGAATTAGTTCTGAGAAACCTAAGAATGATTTTCAAAGGGGTAATGATCAAAAGTTTCCTACAGCTTTTCAAAAACAAGCAGTACCTCCAAAAACTTTTCAAAGAACTGTTGGACATTCAACAGTACCTCCAAGAGAAACTTTTCAAAATACTGCTTACTACAGGAAATCTTTTAATCATAGAAGAGGATTTGGGAATATGGAAAGAAAGTAATGTTATGTATGCTATAGTCCTGATCACTTGATTAAGCACTGTGACTTACACTCAGAATACTTAAGTCAGTTTCCAAAGAATAGATCTACCACCCATAAGCCAAGAGAGACTACACCAGTTTGGAATCACTCAAATAGGGTTAACCATAGTAACTTCTCAAAAGACTATAGGTACCCTCACCAGAAAAGAATGTTCTCCAAATCACCAGTACCTTCACACTCTGATAAGTCCCAAGAAGTACCTTCTCAGAGGACTGATAAGTTTTCACCCACTTATGGTACTGCTAACACTTTTTCACCTAGAAGACCTAAGAGATTCAATTCATATAAAAGGTCTTACACCTCAAGCAGAGTACCTAAATCAGAGAAACCTAAGGTCAAACGAAATTGGGTTAAGAAAGAAAGTACTGATGGGGAACAAGAAGTACTTTCATCAGATAAGGGTGAAACAGGGAGTGTTGTTGATATTACAACACAGGACATGGGACCAACTCAAATAATCATTGACCATGCCTTTAAAACCAGTGGAGATTACATACTGAAGGAATTCAAGTATGTCACTCCACAAGGGGAACACAAGTCAGTAATGGCTTGGGTTCCTAAAAGAAACTAACCCTTTTCTTTAATGTGCAGGGCAACCCAGAGGAGGAGCTTAAAGATCATATTATTGTTGATAGTGGTTGCTCTGGCAGCATGACAGGGGACAAGGAGATCCTGTCAGACTTTAAGGCATATTATGGAGGAAGAGTTGCATTTGGTAATGATCCTGATGGAGGAAGAATCACTGGCAAAGGAACAATTAAGGCTGGATGTATTGATTTTGAGAATGTTAGATATGTGAAAGAGCTCAAATTCAATCTTTTGTCAGTATCTCAAATTTGTGACAAGAAGTACCCAATTCTGTTCACTGATACAGAATGTCTCATTCTCTCCCCTGAGTTCAAATTTGTTGATGATCACTTGGTGACATTGAGAGTACCAAGAACCAATGATGTATACAGTTTAGACTTAAAGAGTCTCAATTCTGCTGGAAGAGCAACATGTTTAGTAGCAAAGGCATCATTGGAAGAAGCACATCTGTGGCACAAAAGACTAGGTCATGTTAATTTTAAGAACATCAACAAGCTGGTCAAAGGAAATTTAGTTAAAGGTTTACCTTCCAAAACATTCAAGGCTGATCATTCATGTTTGGCTTGCAAGAAGGGTAAACAACATAAAGCTTCATGTAAGAAGCTTGGGGAAAGAGATATTAGAGAACCTTTGGAGTTGCTACACATGGATCTGTTTGGACCAGTTTCAGTAGAAAGTTTAAACAAGAAAAAGTATTGCTTGGTAGTGACAGATGATTGTAGCAGATTTAGTTGGGTCTTTTTCTTGGGATTCAAAGATGAAACCTTTGATGCTATCCATGACCTAATAGTAGCCCTTGAAAATCAATTAAGACTCAAAGTAAGAGGTATTAGATGTGACAATGGAACAGAATTCAAGAACAAGCATATGGATGAATTCTGTGCCAAGAAAGGGATCAAGAGAGAGTTTAGCATTGCTAGAACACCACAGCAGAATGGTGTTGCAGAAAGAAAGAACAGGACTTTGATAGAAGCAGCTAGAACAATGCTTGCAGATTCCCAATTACCTATTCTCTTTTGGGCTGAAGCCATAAGTACTGCTTGCTATGTGTTGAATAGAGTTTCAGTAACTAAACCTCAAATGAAGACACCTTATGAGTTACTCATGGGAAAGAAACCAAACATTCGTTTTCTAAAACCTTTTGGCTGCTCTCTGACTATTCTAAATACCATTGATTCTCTGGGAAAATTTGATGGTAAGTCAGATGAAGGATATTTATTGGGTTATTGTACAAATAGCAAAGGATTTAGAGTTTATAATAGGATTACCAAAAAGGTACAAGATTGTCTTCATGTTGAATTTTTGGAAGATAAGGAAACTCAGAAAGGTAAAGGTCCTGATTGGATGTTTGATCTTGATCTCAAGTTCACACCATCTATGAATTATGTTCCTGTTAGAGAAGAGAATCAGGCTAATTCCAAAGAAGATGATTCACAGTACATTGTTCATGGAGTCAATGTTACACCAGAAGATGTTCCTGACAAAGAACCTGAAGTTACTAATGAGGAACAAAGTACTGCTCAGCCAACTCATACAGTATCTGATGAAGATCAAGCCATACAAGATGAACTTAATAGGATGCTTTTTCAAGAAACTATAGCACAATCCTATGAAGATGAACAAAGGAAGGCTTATGAGACTGCAAAGAAACAGGGTAAATTTCAAGATACTGCCCACAGTACTTTCGATCAAAGTACTGCTGATCCTTTTGACAGTACTTCTAGTGTATTAGAGCAATCAAATTGGAAAAATGCTGATGATTCCAATATTGATAATGATGATTTAGTTAATGCTAACATTCCTGGATTAGAAGAAGTTGATGATGAGCTTAATCCAGAAGGTATTTTCTCCAATAAAGGCATTGATTTTACTAACTTGGAGTCTGATCTTCCAGTACCACCAACTCCTACATTGAGAGTTCATAAAGCTCTTCCTCAAAGTAACATTATTGGATCACCCTCTTCAGGAGTGGTGACAAGGAACAAAGTTAAAGGACTGTCTAAGCAACATACTGCTTTACTTAGCTTTGTTTACAAACAAAACAGGATGAATCACAAGGATCACCAAACATGCCTGTTTGCTTGCTTTCTATCTCAAGAAGAACCCAAGAAGGTAGCTCAAGCTTTAGCTGATGAAAGTTGGGTTGAAGCCATGCAAGAGGAGCTTCTACAATTCAAGCTTCAAGAAGTCTGGGTATTATGTGATTTACCAGATGGCAAAAGAGTCATTGGTACAAGATGGGTTTTCAGAATCAAAAGAGATGAAAGAGGGAATGTTATCAAAAATAAAGCAAGATTGGTTGCACAAGGATATCGCCAAGAAGAAGGAGTGGATTATGATGAAGTGTTTGCTCCTGTTGCAAGGATAGAGGCAATAAGGTTATTTCTTGCCTTTGCATCATACATGGGATTTCCTGTCTATCAAATGGATGTGAAAAGTGCTTTCCTTTATGGCACAATTTCTGAGGAAGTTTATGTTAAACAACCTCCTGGTTTTGAAGATCCTACTCATCCAAACAAAGTCTACAAAGTGATCAAGGCACTGTATGGCCTTCATCAGGCTCCCAGAGCTTGGTATGAGAGACTCTCAAACTTTCTATTACAACATGGTTATAGGAGAGGAGCAATTGATAAGACTTTGTTTATCAAGAGGGATAAGAAAGACATTATGTTAGTCCAAGTATATGTGGATGATATTATATTTGGGGCTACAAAGAAGTCTATGGTGAAAGAATTTGAAGATCTTATGCAGAAGGAGTTTCAAATGAGTTCTATGGGAGAATTAACTTTCTTTTTGGGTCTTCAAGTTAGACAAACAAAAGATGGAATCTTCATTAACCAAGAAAAGTATGTTGCAGACATACTTAAAAGATTTGACCTTCCAAATCTCAGGCCTGCCACCACACCCATTGATAAAAATAAACCCTTAGGCAAGGATGGAGATGGACAAGCTGTGGATGTCAAGCTTTACAGATCTATGATTGGTTGTCTTATGTACTTAACTGCATCAAGACCTGACATCATGTTTGCTGTTTGCTTATGTGCAAGATTTCAGGTTACACCAAAGGTTTCCCATATGTATGCAGTCAAGAGGATTTTTAGATATCTCAAGCAGCAACCAAAGTTAGGATTATGGTATCCTAAGGAGTCACCTTTTCACTTGGAATCCTTCTCAGATAGTGACTATGCAGGGGATAACTATGATAGAAGATCAACCTCAGGAGGGTGTCAATATCTTGGAAGAAGATTAGTCTCCTGGCAATGTAAGAAGCAAACCATTGCTGCAACCTCCTCTACTGAAGCAGAATATGTGGCTGCTGCAAGCTGTTGTGGACAAGTTTTGTGGATGCAAAATCAACTCTTGGATTATGGATTCAATTTCAAAAATACTCCTATCAACATTGATAATGAGAGTACCATCTGCATTGTGAAGAATCCAGTTTATCACTCCAAGACCAAGCATATTCAGATTAGGCATCATTTTATTCGGGATTGTTATGAGCACAGGCTTATCAATGTGGTTAAGGTTCACACAGATGATAATGTAGCTGATCTACTCACTAAGGGATTTGATGTTTCAAGATTCAACCACTTAGTTGTGAGCATTGGGATGATCAACTACTAGGCTCCATTTGAGGGGAGGCTTTAGTATTAGTTAGTATACTTTCTATTAGTTCTTCTTGAAAGTATTGGTTTTAGTAGTTTAGTTTAGCCTATATGTTGTATTTGAGGGGAGGCAACATAAGCTATTAGTTAGAACTTAATCATGAATCATTTACAAGTTCTTGGTTTTAGTTGATATATTGATTGTGGATAACAAGATGGAACGTACTGCTTTATTGCCTAAAGTACTGCTTCAGCAACGTACTGCTTCAACGTACTGCTTACGTGGACGTACTGTTCCAACGGTCAAAAATTTGTGGGGCTACGGTTAATTAATTCCTTACGGCGGAGATAATAAGTTAATCCAAACGGTAACTTTATTATTATGAGTTTGATTTATTTTCATCCTATTTAAAGAAACTCACTCCTATTTCCCCGCCTTTTACCGTACTTAAGATCCCTCATTCGCTTTTACACCACATTCTTTTCATCGAAACACATACTCAAAGCGAATTCTTCTCTATCACTCATCATGGCTAATCGCCTTACTGTTAGCAAACACAATATGATCGCTAATTTGGACAAGACAAGGGATAATGTTGATTTTCATGCAATCATTGATTTCTTAACTGGGTCTTCCATCAACTACTCTATTTTAGTTGACCCTGATGTTATTGGTCCCTGGATGCAAGAATTTTGGGATACTGCAACGATTGAAGATGATTCGTTGATTAGGGCTACGGTTGCTGGACGAGCTATTAGGATTTCTGAGGCCACGATTAGGGATGTGTTGATGTTTAATGATGAAGGGGGGGCTGTTCGTTTTGAAAAACAAGTGCTTTGGGACACTTTAAGTGATATAGGTTATGAAGGCGATCTGACGAAACTTACTTTTCAAAAGCCTTTGTTTTTTTCTCATTGGAAGTACCTAATTCACGTTCTACTTCATTGTTTGAGTCCCAAGAGTACTTCTTTTGATCAATTTGGTCAAAATATTGCATCTGCATTAGTGGGTTTGGCTACCGATCGAAGATTCAATTTTTCAAGACTCATTCTGGATGGTATGCTTACACATATTGCTAATGGATCACCATTTTTTATGTATCCAAGGTTTGTTCAGTTATTTTTGAACAATCAACTTGAGGATGTCCCTAAACCTCAAAGTTTTTTACCCACTGTCAAACTTCCATCAAAGGTGTTTACTTTTCTCTCTAAACAAAGTGCCAAGTTTTCTGGAACCAACACACCTTTGACTGCTCACATATTGGGAGTTGCACAAGTCGTTAGAAATGCAGAGCAAGAGCAAGATCAAGAAGCAAATTCTGACTCAGCAGGTCAAGAGTCTCCAGTTTCAAGAGAAGTTAGTATTCCTCAACCTACTGCTTCTCAACATACTGCTTCTCAACATTCTGCTACTAGGGAAGATACTGCTCCTATGGACATTCCTACTCATGAGGAGTCAGACCAAGGTATGAATCAACCACCATCTCCTAATGATTCTTCTTCCACAAATATGTCTAAGCAATCTGAAGAAGAAGAGGTAGAATTGGACAATTATGCTTTAACAAGGGAGTTAAAGAGGCTGAAAAAGGAGAGTGAGGCTCAAGCTGCTAAGATAGCAAAATTAAAGACTAAGTTTCAAAGATTGAAAAGGTATGTTTGGCCACTAGTTCAACACCATAGATTATGGGTAAAGTCTCAGAAGCAGAGTGGTAAGATACCTACGAAGATTTCTAAGTCAAAGAAGAAAAAGTCTAAGAAGCAATCTTCATTCCAATTGGGGAGGAATTTAGAGAATTTGAATGAAGATGATGCTGGTTTTGAACAAGATTTTGAACAAGATGCTGGATTTATGGATGATACTCAGAGGACACCACAAAGGACACCACCTGAAAATATTCCTCAAGATACTGTTGAGAGGAAGAGTGATGAAACAGAGCAAATAAATTTGGAAGAAGCTGCTGTTGAAGTAAGAAGTGGTGATACTGAGGAAATAAACTTGGAAGGAGCTGAAGCTGAAAGTACTGCTCAAGAAAGTACTGCTCAACAAGGTACTGAGAGGCAATTCACTATTACACCTAGAACCTTAGATTTTGAAGAAGATATTGGTCTTTCAATTCAAGTTCAAGAGGAAGTAGGCCCTTCTAAACCAGCTCAGGAAGAAGATGTTATAGCTCATACTAACAGTGATGATGAAACAATTGCTGACATTATGCTTAATATGTCAAGTCAAAGAGGCATCAGTATTCATGAGGTTGAACAACAACATAATACTTCTTCTCAACCTGCACAAGAGATAGATCCAAAAGATAAAGGCAAAGGGATCTTGATAGAAAAGAAGAAGAAGAAGATGACATTGGCACAGATAAGACAAATTGAGGTTGCCAAAAATGAGGAAGCAGCTAGAATATTACAAGCAGAGATAGATGCTGAAGAATCAAGGAAGAATGTTCAATCAAAAAGGCCAATTAGTAAAGCTAGAGAAAGGAATGATATGATGGCTTATCTGAAAGGTCAAGGATATACAGGTTTAGTTAGATTGACATATACAGAGATGAAGGATCTGTATGATGTTGTTAGAGAAGCTATTAAAAAAGATCTTGCAAGCATTATTTCTTTTGAAGATAAGGAGCATGAAGATAAAAGAAAGGAAAGAGCTGTTACAAGAAGCTCAAAGAGGAAAAGAATCACTGATGAACAGCCATCAAAGAAGTTCAAGGAAGCTGTTGAATTAAGAACAAACACAGTTGATGAGCTCAGAAATTATCTTAGAGTTGTTGACTTTGAGAATCCAAAATTGAAAGAAGATACTGATAAGAAGTCCAAGATATCTACTTTTTCAGTTGTAGAATCTAAAGAAGGAGATTATCTGATCTTTCATAGACAAGATGGAAGTTTTAGAGTGTTTAATTCATTATGGGATATACTACATCTGATTGATAGAGATGATATGCTTCAGTTATATCTCCAAGTGCAAACTTGTTTTGAGCATATTCCACCACAAGGAGTAGGTTTGATATTGTTAGGAGATCTCACAACAATCTGGGAGACAGATGAATCAAAGGACAGTACTTTGTGGGAAAATCAAGACAACTGGGAGATTAACAAATGGAGATTCTTTGAGTCAGTTGGGATACATGTTTTGGAGTTAGAAGATGGCACTATGATTCATATGCTAGCAGAACAGAGATATCCACTCACAAGAGATCTGATGATCAGGATGCTAGAGCATGGAATGGAAGTGGAACAAGAGGATGAAGTAGCATTGATGGTCATAAAGTTATTCATCAAGTGGACTACTGAATTTGAAGATTAATGCATAACTACTGGTATGGTTTCATTATTATATAAATCTTTTGAAAAATAAATTACTTTCTTCAAAGTACTGCTGGTCAGACAGTACTTCCACAAAGTACTGCTTGCAGCATAAAACCAGTAAAGTCTTTTGATAAAAACAGTAATTTTTGATAAGTGCAAAAACATTTTGAAGCACAAAGATTAAACAGCAACAAATGGTTTTGAAAGCAACAGCATGGTGTTAGTACTTGTACTACACAACAAATTGTAATCAACTCACCATGTTTAATAAACAAGAAAGAGTTTGACTCATCATGAGGGTACGGCTCTGATGTGATTATCAAATCCGTTTTTAGTTGGCAATTTACTAAAAATTGTATGGTTTTCAACTCACCATATCTATATTAGTGAAGAGTTGGCTAGCCCACAAGATAATGGCTTTGTGGTAAAGGCTGTGGAAAACCATTATATGGTAATTAGTTCACCATGGTAGTGATTGTACTAAAAGAACTAGCTAGTCCAAAAGCAAACGGCTATTTGGTAAAGACTACTCAAATCCGTTGATAGCTGATGATTTGCTAAAAATCATATGGTTATCAATGTACCATGGTTTTTCTTAAATCTAAACATTGGCTACTCCAGAGTTAATGGCTTTGGTAAAGAGACATCAAAATCCATTAAATTTTCAATGATTCACCTCTCACAGGAGTTAACACACCTGGAAGTGATGAGAATAGTATGAAACTTTTAAGATCTGATGTACATATTGCCAATATGATGCTGAGTTGCTGAAAAGATCTGATGCTGAAAAGAATTGTTGCTGATGAAGATTGAAGATACTGTTTGCATTGATGATGACAAAACAATAACGAGTCAGATTTGAAGAAACAACCTTTCCTTGAAGATAAAATGTTGAAGTTAAAGACATACAAAGAAACTTGAAATCAAGCAAGTAGAATTCAAGTTAGGGGAGGATTGTTGGGATATAAAAGTCAAAGTACTGCTACTCAAGTCAAAGTACTGCTGTTCAATTAAAGTACTGCTGCTCGTTAAAGGACTGCTATGCAAATAGTTTAAAGACTAATGTGTAATTCTAGAATGTTTGTATTAGATTAGAGTTATAATTAGAATTACTTGTCGTTCAAGTTTGTAAACTGACTAGGGTTTTCTTTGTGACTATAAAAGGATCCCTAGGTTGGCATTAGAGATGTGTGTTTAGTAAGACAAGTTTATGCGATTAGAGATATACGATTATTAGAAGTATTAGAGTTTAGAGTTTGTTAGTGAATCAGTGTAAGAAAGCAGGTTCAAGGTTTTAATAATATTCGAAGTTGTTTATTAATTCTTCTTAGCTTTGTTAAAGTAGATTCCGCATACTTAGCAAAGTATATCAGTGTTTCATTATTAATAGTTTTGAATTCATTCAAAGTTGTTAAACCGTAGACAAGCTACAAGTTAGTTTGGTCAGAGTATATCGATCCAACACCTTGGTGGTGTAGAAATGACTTGTGTAGTTTTGGTGTTTTGTGGTTTTGCGTAACAAGTCTCCGTTCAAGCATTTGAGCGTTAGTAGGTTACGTGGAGTTTGTTTTATGGGGTTATATTTATAATTTGTGTGAAATTCTATTTTTGGAAACTTTGTTTTGAAAATGATAATTTTTCCGAGTTGTCGTAAAAACGAAAGTTTATCGCGTAAGATGTTAGGTTTCGGTATAGGCTTTTATAAAATATCGAGAGTATAAGGTTTTAAGTATAATAATTAATATTGAAAAAAAATAAAAAATATATATACATATAAGGGGGGGGGGGCGGATTTGGGTTTTAAGGGGAAAAAAGGAAACAAATTTTATTCCAAATATAATTACCAATTAAAAGGGTTATCTAGAATATTCCTAGGATTAGTATAAATACAAAACCAAAACCCCCTTACCCTCTCTTTTGTGATAATCAGCCAAGCCAAGGGAGAAGAGAAGCAGAAAATTTTTAGGGTTTTATTTCAAGGCAGAAAAATCAAGATCAAGGTATAATTTTTAGTTCATGTATTCAATTAATTTTTATAATTCATGTAACAAGTTATGATGGATCTAGGGTTTAGGTTTAATTCTGTAAATTTATGATATAAAACATGTTGGGATTATTAATTAGTAATATTATGATGATTGGTAAAGAGATTAGGGTATAAAACATGTTAATTATTGAGTTAGGGTTTGGACAGATTCATAGGGCTGTAAAGATACGATGATATTTAATAGATGGAGATGAGTTAATTGATGAATCTTGAGTCTAAATTGTAGTTCAGAAAACGTGCTTTCCAAAAAGTCCTGCCACGATTGATTTCGAGGTCGGGAAGTCAGTCAAATGATTTTTGCAAGTAAAGGTGTCAAAACAGTTAAACCAGGACAGATTTAGGTTACAAGTATTGAGGTCAAAAGTGGTTTAAAAAGTGTAATTTGGGTTAACCTTTCTGGAGAAATTGATTTCTATATTCCCTTTGACTTCCATGTGAAAATTAGCCGATAATAAGTTGTGCAAGTATGGTTGTTAGATCAAAACATTTTGTTGTGCGTTCAGATCCGAATCTGGATAGTTTTCATGTTTAATTTTTCAAAGAGTACTTGTGTATGTTCTTAGTACATGGCCATCTGGGAGGAGCTTTTTTGCTCATGAAAGACCATGGTGAATTTTTGGTGTGAGTTTTGGAGTTTATTTTGTCATGATTTTATGTAGGTGAAAGTACCCCAAAAATCTGCGTATTCTGAAAAAGTGTATGCAAGGTATTGAGTGAGTGTAAGTGTTTGGTAGTGGTTAGTATGGAGTCTAGGTGAGCCATGGTGGTTTACATCAACCTTAGACATCCATCATATGTGTGTTACATGGACTATAGCTTTTAGCTTGGTTGCGTGTAATGTGATCTTATTTTTGTTATATAGATTTGTGATTGATAATTGGAAGCTGCGAAGTTTGAGGTGAGTTTCATAGTCCCATTTTTACTTTGTTTTTAACTTGGGATGGGAATGATGCTTGTGTTGAAATATTTTTGAGTTACTGTGATTATGTGGTCGTAAAATGCATGGACTTGTAAGTGTTATTATACGTGTACTGCATGTTATGAGATTATTGTGTGGTGATTCTGTGTGGTCCATTTGGAGGGTAGCTATGCTCCCATTATCCAATTGGAGAGTAGTAATCCTACTCACTATTATTCTGTGTGGTCCTATCGGAGGGTAATGATTACCCATTATTGTGAACTTGGATCGTGGGCGCATTCCGTCCCAGTTGATGTTGGATATTGCTATTTGGATCGTGGGCACGTTCCGTCCCTTATGTCCCGTTTGTTGGATAGTCGGTTATGATTACATGCTAGTTGTATAATAACTATCATTAATGTCCTGCTATGTTTTATAATCACAGTGAACTGGTTGCCTGAGATATATTATGTGTCTTAAACCTATGAATCTCACCAACATTACGTTGTCGTTTTTAAGCATCATTTTCAGGTGAGCATTCTAAGGCTAAGGTAGAGGGAAGCGACTAGACGAGACTTAATTGCATTTAAGGATGATTTATCTTTATGTTTCGATTTGAATAAATTGGATTTTGATTGTGATACTTTAGTGTCTTTCGACTAGTACTTTATGTTTTATTGAAGATACCTTTGGAGATTTGTTTTGGTTATTTTTATTTAGGGGTATCGTTACGACACTTTGTGTCTGTACTTTGCTCTATTTGCATATAGAAATTCTCTATTTAGAAACCATGTGTGATGATGATATTCATGATGTTGCACTCACGTTTCCGCCTTGGCGAGCTGTGACACCCTAAACTATAACCGTTTTTATAAAAACAAGTCCCTATGACCGCCACTTTCCTTGCTTGCCACTCTACTTGCCGTTTACTTGTCTTAACTGCATGCTATGATTTATTATTCATTAATTCTACATAATTACATGTACTATAAGTATTATATGTATATATTTATATACCCTTAACCTAAACTATTTACAACGAGTATTTTTGACATACTTACACACATATACTATTTTTGTCACAGACTATGTTTCCCATCACATTCCTCTGATCTCGCCAGACTCAGATGACCCATACATGCAGGTGCTACAGGCTTTCAATGCACCAGACCCCGACTTACTTGAGCCTACACTCACTACAGCATTACCTACACCTACTACCGACCATACTTCCATCCAGCCTATCCCCACTACTGATCCTACTACACAGCCTACTCCATATATCCATACTCTTCCTGTTCGCCGTACTACCCGCATGCGTGTCCCAGGATATCGAATGCGGTACTCAGATCTACTACCATCACCTCAGAAGAGAGCCCGGGTTATTATACGGGTACCTCTACCATTCTCTTATCCCTTTCAACTACCACATCTCCTGATCAGTCACTACCCCGTTAGAGGCTCAAGATGGCCAATGACACATACTCAGCTGAGGAAGAAGAAAAATCAAAAGAGGATCCAGAGGAAGAACCAGAGGAGGATCCTGAAGAGGAGCCAGTGGCAGATCCTACTCCAGAAGAGACTATACCAGCTGAGCCACGACATGGAAAAGGAAATATGGAGGAGGTGCCAAGCACATTTGAGATAGGGCAGAGCTCTAGGGTTGCTCAGATAGTGGGAGGAGACATGGATATGCCTCTCGGATTGGGATTGAGAGCTGTTGGGTTGCGAGCTAGAGATGAGGCTCTAGTTACTTGTGAGATCAACGGTGAAGTGTGGAAAGATATTGAGTGCATTCACAGCACCTAACCTCGTGCTGACAGTCCTACATATGAGCCATCATCACCATCATTTATGCCGCCATCTCCATCTATACCAGTTTCCCATCCACCTGCTGACTCATCGATGGCGGAGGAGGAAGAAGATGATGTCACTAGGTTCTTAGTCCAGTTGGGAGCACAGGAAAACTTACTAGATGTCCATTCTGACCAGCTGGAGAGGCTCGGGAGACGTGAGGAGCAAGTTGGCAGGGAACTTGCTAGAGTACATCAGAGGATGGACGACATAGGCAGAAATCAGGCTAGAGCATGGAGTGCTGAATGGACTAACTGGCACAGGATGCACGAGTTAGAGTCGGTAATTGCTGGAGTTATGAGGTCCAGACAGGAGGACCGTAGAGAGGTGTTGGTGTCAAAGAGACGCATTGTACGATTAGAGACTACAGTAGGACATCTGGAGACTATTATAGAACGGATGGCTGAGGAGTTAGAGCAGTTACGCTTAGGACGTGATGGATTTTAGTTCTAGCAGTTATGTTGTATTCCCACTAAACTGAGTAGCCGTCAATTAGTGGCAGTTGTAGTCCCTTGTCTGTATTCAAAAATCTCGAGCTTGTAATTTTTGTGAACACGATTTAATTCTAATTTATGACAAGCTTGATTGACTATTCTATTGTGTCATCTCCTTTATAATTGATCTTATTCATATACTCTACCCATAATAATTTGTGCAATAACAAACCCTCCAAATCTCAATTATCTTTATCTTTCTGATACAGCAAAATGCCTCCGAAAAGAACCAACAGGACCGCTCGTGCACAACCAACAAACCCAGGCCCCGTTAGGGCTGCTGCAGTGGCTCCACCCGTAAATCGAGCCATGCTCGATCAACTAGTAGAGGAACGAGTGGCAGCAGCACTGGCTGCAGCAAACAACTCGACGACTGGTGTTGGGAACTCGAGACCCACAAACAACAACACTCGTAGTTGTACCTATCAAGACTTACGGAAGGTAATGACTGGAGGTTTTGGAGGTACTGAGGGAGCAGTTGTTCTGGTCTGATGGATTGAAAGATTGGATACGGTATTTCGAATTTATGGTTGTTCGGAAAAGGACAGAGTTAAGTTTGCATCGTTTATTTTTCTGGATGCAGTTTTAACCTGGTGGAACAATTACTTGAAATCATTTGGCTATGACGCTGCATATGCAATGTCATGGGAAAGATCCAAAGAGATAGTTCTTAAGAAATATTGTCCTCATAATGAGGTGAAGAAGTTGGAGGTAGAATTTTGTAACTTCAAGGTACAAGGTACCAATATGGCTGTGTATAATCAACATTTTCAGGAGCTTGCCTTACTATGTCCCGATATGGTTCAAACTGAAACCCGACTACTGGAGAGGTACATTGGCGGATTACCCCCATCTATTAAGGGAAACGTCACCACCTATAAGGCTATAGATCTCCACGAGACCATGGAGGTAGCCAACAAATTGATGGATCAGGTGATTGAGGACTCTGTCGAAGCGGGTGTGAACAACAAAAGGAAATGGGATGACCATTCCCGAAACAACAACCACCACCCGAACAAAAGGCAAGAGGTTGCAAAGGTGTATGCTGCAGGACCGACAGAGAGAAAGGTCTACGCAGAGAACTTGCCACTGTGCAATCGATGCAAGTTGCATCATAAGGGTCAGTGCACAGTCAAATGCCATAAATGTCAAAAGGTAGGACATATGACCCGTGATTGCAAGGCGAGACCTCTTGCAATGGCACAAGTTACACCAGCAAACAATCCGAAAGCTTAGATCACATGTTTTGGTTGCAGTGAGAAAGGGCATTATCGAAATGAATGCCGAAAGCCCAAGAATCAGGGCAATGGTGGAAACAGAGGTTACCAGGGTAATCAGGGTAACCAGAGAAATCAAGGAGCTGGTGTAAACCAAGTAGCGGTTGTGCCCCAAGGAAATCGGGGAAATGATGGAGGAGCCCGCGGTAGGGTCTATGCAGTGGGCAAAGTAGAAGCCCAAGAGGACCCGAACGTAGTAACGGGTACGTTTCTTTTAAATAACTGCTATGCATCTATATTGTTTGATACGGGAGCAGATATAAGTTTTATCTCTACTGCATTTAGCCCATTGCTTGGTATTTCCCCGACCACCTTAGGCAATTTATATAATGTAGAGTTAGCTAATGGAAAAGTAGAAAGAGTAGACACTATCGTAAGAGACTGCACTTTAAATCTGTTAAATCACCCATTCAACATCGATCTCATGCCTATAGAATTGTGTAACCACCCGTAATTTTCCGAATATATTTTTATTCGAGACTTTCCCTGTTTCTCATAAACGGATCCTTTCTGAACTTATTTGATTTTAAAACGTGAAATTTATCTCGCGAAACGTGAAATTCGTACACAACGCGTACTGGCACAACCGACGGAATTATTTGATTATTTTATTATTCGTGAGAAATGAGGCGTATGAATAGTCGTTTTTATTGGAATAATTATTCTGAGCGCAGTGGTGAAATTCCCGTGTGTTGAATCGATCGTTTACTATCTTAAACGAGCCCCGAGTTTTGATTCATGAAAGTTAACCAAAAATTACAACTATGGTCCCTGCAGTAACTTTTATACCTCCCACCCTAAACTTTTGTTATTTACCCTTTGGTCCCTGGAATATTTTAACCTAACCAACCACTATATAAACCTTGTCATAATAAATTTTAGGGTATATTTCATTTCCTTCATCTTCCCAGCCGCCCCACATCACCACCTCTCTTCTTCCTCAAATATCCGGCCACTATTCCGGCCAGTTGAGCCGCCACCGCCGGCCACACAAGTACACCGCCACCACCACTTTAATCTCCTCATCTTTCTCATCATTTCCATATAATTCACGCGCCTCAAAACCCACCCCATCCATTCTTTTTCTTTAGGTAACTAATGATTTTTCCGACAACACAAGATCGATGGTAGATATTTTTTGGTGTTAGTTTGGTTCGCTTGGGTTCGAGATACCACCACTGCCGCCGTTCTTTTCCCTCCCCTCTCGCTCTTGTTATTTCTCGACATGGTAAACCGAGAGAACCCGTTGATATTATTATTATTATTATTATTATTATTATTTTTTTATATACCGATTTATGTGTTCATGTTTGTCGTGGATTTAAAACCTTAAATGAAATGAGATTATAAATTCGTGAGTTAAAAACCGGATTAAACTTTGAGATAATTGTTTCGTGTGGTAAGATTCGAGTAAAAATGGGGTTTGTTTGACTGTTCTTGGTCTCGGCATAATAAAATTTTATTGCGCTTGTTTATTTTTTTGGTCGTGGCTAGGGAGGTTGATTGTTGCATTATGGTTGTTGTTGTTGTTGTTATAAGTCGCTAGTTCTAGGACCATGTGGGAATTTTTGTTAGCTTAAGGGTCTGTTTGGTTCGGTTGTGTTACAGAAGTGGTAAAACCATATTGAGTGTTTTGTCATGGGTAGTTTAACAGCAGCCAAGAAACTCACAAGGGTGTGGTTTATGCCTGTGATTGTATCATTGGGTTTGTGTTGTGAATGTGGTTGTATTGGGTTGGAGTCAACTTGGGTTTAACAGCCCATGGACTAGGGTGCGTTTGATATCAAAATGGGCCGAAGCCCATCTAAATTTAAATGGATCTTGTGGTTAAAAATAGTATTGTTGCTTTTGAATAAAGTTTAACATATTCGGGATTGAACACTGGTGATATTGATACGTTTCGGATTATATTGGGAAATTGTGAATTGGTTTTGAATTCAATACGGATTTTGATTATTGTACTTGGACGTTTGGACAATTGTGAATCGTTATCGGACTTACGATATTAGATGGCGGACTTATTGAACATTTTGACTCGAGACGGTATAATATATTAACTTCAAAGTGAACTTAATATATTAAACACGAAACGGACACAAAATCTTCAATAAAACCAAAACTAATATTACGAGAATAATAACGAGACATAAACTTGTTAAATATTGTAATTTCAGTTTTGATTAATCCAAGTCTCGACGAATCGAGAAAAACTAGTTTTATTAGTTAAACTTATTTTATTATAAAACGTTCATGTTTTATACAAATTAATTAGGGATAACGGGGTAAATGTCGAAACGTGCAAAATGATTTATTTGATTTGAGGTGTTTGTTTGTCGTACACTTCTAGAGTTGTCTTCCTTGGTTTGAGTTCTCGTCAATATTCTCTCGACTATGTCGATGTCTCTTCTCTTTGGCGTGAGTTGTCTGTAGAGTCTATGTCTTCTTACCACACCACACGAAACGTGAAACTAAACTTTTGATAAGTTTTGAAAACTTAGAAATCCACGAAAACTATGACACGCTGTCTTTTATAGACTTTATTATTTTGCGAGACATGTTTTGAGATAACCGTATACGTATTAGGTTGTGCCGATCTTAGACCGTTGTGTACTGTCGTGCTTGTACCTCCGTGTACCCTCGTGCCGTATATTTTGAGACCGTTGTGATATGCTCTATGCCAGTTGTGTCAGTTGTGATCTTGCATTGCTGTGGCTAAGGTGAGTTCATGACCCCTACTTTTACCGATTTTATAACTATTTTGGGGGAAAATACATGCTCGTTTTTTTTAAAACAAACTCAATGCTTTTGAATGTTTTCAATGCTGTGATCTACTAGTTTTGTGATTTTGGACAATATGTGCGGTTGATTACAATATGCGTTTGGTTACTATATGTGCGTTCGTTTTCAGTATGTGTGTTTGACTTCACTTTCCTCTGATATATGTTTATCATCAAAAACATTAATTCTTTGTAACAACTCTTAATTTAATTTCATGACAGTTCTTGTTTGATGAGTTGTGAAATTAAGTTAAATCCAAGTTGTTACGTAGCTTAATGCTTTGGATGATGATTTTATATTACTAGGAGGTGAACCCTTGTTGTGTGACTATATTGTGTGGACTCAATCTGTGTGATTATCTTTATGTGGATTCTTATTGTGTGGTTTGTATTGTGTGAATTCAATTTGTGTGATTGTTACTATGAGGTTGCACGAGGTTAGGATTGTATTGGTAGTACCATTTGGGAAGTAGCACCCGGTACTATTTGGGTTGACACTCACACCCCCGTGAAAGGGTGAATACTCTCCGCGCAAGTTTTGGGAAGTGGCACCCAGTATAACTTTTGGGAAGTGGCACCCAGTATAACTTTTGGGAAGTAGCACCCAGTGTACGTGAATCTTTTATGTGTGATTCAATCATGAGGTTTAGTTGTTGCAAGCTTGTGGTTTCATTAAGTGTGTACATGTTCATATCATGCTCGCTATTGTCCTACATTATATTATTCACAGCTTCGTGATTTATTTAACAAACTTATGAACTCACCAGCGTAAGCTAACCCTTTTAGCATGTATTTTCAGGTTTAAGGTTATAGCTTATCTCTGGAGGCGCTTTGCAAGGGGCATGGTCATAGACGACTCTGATGTTTATATTTGGGACCGTTTTAATCATTTTGGGCCTTACTTCCGCACTATTTTCAACTGATGTAAACTAAATGTTTTGATAATAAATTTTATTCTAAATGGTTAAGGTAAAACCGTTCTTTGTACCTTGTGTTGTGATACCAATTATGTTGCACCCAAGCGACATGTATGCTTCCGCTGGACCCGATTTTCGGGGTGTTACAGATTGGTATCAGAGCCTAGGTTATAGAGAACTGGGTTTATTTTCAAAAACCTGGACTATAACCACTTTTATAAAAACTTAACCCTATGACCGACACGTGCCTGCCTGCCAAGCCGATGCCTCGCGTACGATTTTATTTGAGGATTTAATTGATATGACGAGATAATTGATGATATATTAGATGAGATGTTCATGATATACTTGACGAGTTATTTGATGAGATGCTTGGTTATATATTTGTTGAGATGCGTGCCTGACTCTTAGATATTTTATATCCACTCGTTTTAACTGTTCATTATAAGCATATCCATATGCTTATACTCGCACCGAACCTATCACTGAGTTACGTTATTTTCTTGCGTAATCTCACTACTGAATGTCGAGTTTGTATACTTGTCGTGGTTTTGGGAATGATTTTTGATGTAACAGACATACTACTAGTATAACTAGGCTGAGTATTTCAAAATTCATTGAACCTCGGGTGAATATAGACTGATCACCTATATTCAACCAGGGACAGTGGGACATAGCCTGATCACCTATGTCCGACTCAGAGATGAATTTTGTAATACTGAGAGTAGTTATAATGGAATTATGTTCGGGTTGGTCATTGATTTTTGGAATCGTACAATTTTGCGTGCGTACACCGACATTGGAATTTTACTTCCACACACACTACACACTGGCATCACAACATCGTATGAACCGTAATACTTCTGGCACCGCTATACGTCTCCATTATATGGAAATCCTCTTTGCCGCCGTCTGGCCGTATCTTGCATCGGGTCGAGTTAGATCCGATTGACACCATTTGAATTCGAGCTACTTAGTTGTAACTCCTGGAGAGCGTTATAAGCCGCCCGAGCTTACTAGAACGTTTAGATTCGATATCGACTATGTTTGGATTGGTTTTGATTATGATTTAGTCCGAGTTGTTTGATTTTATGATTTTGGACGTCATCCTGAATTTGGATTTATTATTCGGCCTCGTTTTGTTGTGGCCTTGTTACAGTCACCTCTACTCTAAGCCTTGTGCTCAATCGATGATGTTCATCTTTCCGATCGGGATTGTTTAATCGAAACTGTTCAATCAATGTTGTCCCTTCCGTTTTGAGTACCTTGTACATTACTGATTCAATCAACTGATTGCTTGTGGCAATCAACATCTTTCCTCAGAATTTTACCTTGAACTCGCTAAACTCTCTATTTGGCAGAGATTCAACGCCCAACAGAAATTTTAAGACCCTAAGGAGTAACCTGAACCGCGTTCCTTGGGACAATCACCGAATTTTTCTCTCGTCCCTCGGGAAACACCAGCTATTTTTGCTAACCCCTTATAGGATAATAAACTGTGTTGCCATTAATTTACAAACTGCCTTTGATTTTTCTACCGACCATTTGCGGTCATCCTACAAAATGTTTTACTACTATTTCACGAAAATCAAAATTTTGATCTTACTACCATTTTATAAATGACGAACTGTTTTCCTGTTACGATGTTATGAATCAAACTAAAAATCCAAAATTTTGACCTTGCTACAATTTTACAAATGATGAAATTGTTTTTCCTATTATCCTATAAGTTGGGAAACCTAACGAAATCATGAACCATGAATTCGAACGACTTTAGTAAAGTCGCATCCCTAACAACAAAGCTCTTCGAAGCTCGCGAAAAAGTCCTGAATTCTCGCGGGAACGTGAGGATGAATCCTCGCATGTATATACTCATCCCTTTTCAACCGTAACGAGTAACTTGAATTGAATCGCGAGGTCGCGATTCCGTTAAGGAGGTGAGACTGTAACCACCCGTAATTTTCCGAATATATTTTTATTCGAGACTTTCCCTGTTTCTCATAAACGGATCCTTTCTGAACTTATTTGATTTTAAAACGTGAAATTTATCTCGCGAAACGTGAAATTCGTACACAACGCGTACTGGCACAACCGACGGAATTATTTGATTATTTTATTATTCGTGAGAAATGAGGCGTATGAATAGTCGTTTTTATTGGAATAATTATTCTGAGCGCAGTGGTGAAATTCCCGTGTGTTGAATCGATCGTTTACTATCTTAAACGAGCCCCGAGTTTTGATTCATGAAAGTTAACCAAAAATTACAACTATGGTCCCTGCAGTAACTTTTATACCTCCCACCCTAAACTTTTGTTATTTACCCTTTGGTCCCTGGAATATTTTAACCTAACCAACCACTATATAAACCTTGTCATAATAAATTTTAGGGTATATTTCATTTCCTTCATCTTCCCAGCCGCCCCACATCACCACCTCTCTTCTTCCTCAAATATCCGGCCACTATTCCGGCCAGTTGAGCCGCCACCGCCGGCCACACAAGTACACCGCCACCACCACTTTAATCTCCTCATCTTTCTCATCATTTCCATATAATTCACGCGCCTCAAAACCCACCCCATCCATTCTTTTTCTTTAGGTAACTAATGATTTTTCCGACAACACAAGATCGATGGTAGATATTTTTTGGTGTTAGTTTGGTTCGCTTGGGTTCGAGATACCACCACTGCCGCCGTTCTTTTCCCTCCCCTCTCGCTCTTGTTATTTCTCGACATGGTAAACCGAGAGAACCCGTTGATATTATTATTATTATTATTATTATTATTATTTTTTTATATACCGATTTATGTGTTCATGTTTGTCGTGGATTTAAAACCTTAAATTAAATGAGATTATAAATTCGTGAGTTAAAAACCGGATTAAACTTTGAGATAATTGTTTCGTGTGGTAAGATTCGAGTAAAAATGGGGTTTGTTTGACTGTTCTTGGTCTCGGCATAATAAAATTTTATTGCGCTTGTTTATTTTTTTGGTCGTGGCTAGGGAGGTTGATTGTTGCATTATGGTTGTTGTTGTTGTTGTTATAAGTCGCTAGTTCTAGGACCATGTGGGAATTTTTGTTAGCTTAAGGGTCTGTTTGGTTCGGTTGTGTTACAGAAGTGGTAAAACCATATTGAGTGTTTTGTCATGGGTAGTTTAACAGCAGCCAAGAAACTCACAAGGGTGTGGTTTATGCCTGTGATTGTATCATTGGGTTTGTGTTGTGAATGTGGTTGTATTGGGTTGGAGTCAACTTGGGTTTAACAGCCCATGGACTAGGGTGCGTTTGATATCAAAATGGGCCGAAGCCCATCTAAATTTAAATGGATCTTGTGGTTAAAAATAGTATTGTTGCTTTTGAATAAAGTTTAACATATTCGGGATTGAACACTGGTGATATTGATACGTTTCGGATTATATTGGGAAATTGTGAATTGGTTTTGAATTCAATACGGATTTTGATTATTGTACTTGGACGTTTGGACAATTGTGAATCGTTATCGGACTTACGATATTAGATGGCGGACTTATTGAACATTTTGACTCGAGACGGTATAATATATTAACTTCAAAGTGAACTTAATATATTAAACACGAAACGGACACAAAATCTTCAATAAAACCAAAACTAATATTACGAGAATAATAACGAGACATAAACTTGTTAAATATTGTAATTTCAGTTTTGATTAATCCAAGTCTCGACGAATCGAGAAAAACTAGTTTTATTAGTTAAACTTATTTTATTATAAAACGTTCATGTTTTATACAAATTAATTAGGGATAACGGGGTAAATGTCGAAACGTGCAAAATGATTTATTTGATTTGAGGTGTTTGTTTGTCGTACACTTCTAGAGTTGTCTTCCTTGGTTTGAGTTCTCGTCAATATTCTCTCGACTATGTCGATGTCTCTTCTCTTTGGCGTGAGTTGTCTGTAGAGTCTATGTCTTCTTACCACACCACACGAAACGTGAAACTAAACTTTTGATAAGTTTTGAAAACTTAGAAATCCACGAAAACTATGACACGCTGTCTTTTATAGACTTTATTATTTTGCGAGACATGTTTTGAGATAACCGTATACGTATTAGGTTGTGCCGATCTTAGACCGTTGTGTACTGTCGTGCTTGTACCTCCGTGTACCCTCGTGCCGTATATTTTGAGACCGTTGTGATATGCTCTATGCCAGTTGTGTCAGTTGTGATCTTGCATTGCTGTGGCTAAGGTGAGTTCATGACCCCTACTTTTACCGATTTTATAACTATTTTGGGGGAAAATACATGCTCGTTTTTTTTAAAACAAACTCAATGCTTTTGAATGTTTTCAATGCTGTGATCTACTAGTTTTGTGATTTTGGACAATATGTGCGGTTGATTACAATATGCGTTTGGTTACTATATGTGCGTTCGTTTTCAGTATGTGTGTTTGACTTCACTTTCCTCTGATATATGTTTATCATCAAAAACATTAATTCTTTGTAACAACTCTTAATTTAATTTCATGACAGTTCTTGTTTGATGAGTTGTGAAATTAAGTTAAATCCAAGTTGTTACATAGCTTAATGCTTTGGATGATGATTTTATATTACTAGGAGGTGAACCCTTGTTGTGTGACTATATTGTGTGGACTCAATCTGTGTGATTATCTTTATGTGGATTCTTATTGTGTGGTTTGTATTGTGTGAATTCAATTTGTGTGATTGTTACTATGAGGTTGCACGAGGTTAGGATTGTATTGGTAGTACCATTTGGGAAGTAGCACCCGGTACTATTTGGGTTGACACTCACACCCCCGTGAAAGGGTGAATACTCTCCGCGCAAGTTTTGGGAAGTGGCACCCAGTATAACTTTTGGGAAGTGGCACCCAGTATAACTTTTGGGAAGTAGCACCCAGTGTACGTGAATCTTTTATGTGTGATTCAATCATGAGGTTTAGTTGTTGCAAGCTTGTGGTTTCATTAAGTGTGTACATGTTCATATCATGCTCGCTATTGTCCTACATTATATTATTCACAGCTTCGTGATTTATTTAACAAACTTATGAACTCACCAGCGTAAGCTGACCCTTTTAGCATGTATTTTCAGGTTTAAGGTTATAGCTTATCTCTGGAGGCGCTTTGCAAGGGGCATGGTCATAGACGACTCTGATGTTTATATTTGGGACCGTTTTAATCATTTTGGGCCTTACTTCCGCACTATTTTCAACTGATGTAAACTAAATGTTTTGATAATAAATTTTATTCTAAATGGTTAAGGTAAAACCGTTCTTTGTACCTTGTGTTGTGATACCAATTATGTTGCACCCAAGCGACATGTATGCTTCCGCTGGACCCGATTTTCGGGGTGTTACAGATTGGTATCAGAGCCTAGGTTATAGAGAACTGGGTTTATTTTCAAAAACCTGGACTATAACCACTTTTATAAAAACTTAACCCTATGACCGACACGTGCCTGCCTGCCAAGCCGATGCCTCGCGTACGATTTTATTTGAGGATTTAATTGATATGACGAGATAATTGATGATATATTAGATGAGATGTTCATGATATACTTGACGAGTTATTTGATGAGATGCTTGGTTATATATTTGTTGAGATGCGTGCCTGACTCTTAGATATTTTATATCCACTCGTTTTAACTGTTCATTATAAGCATATCCATATGCTTATACTCGCACCGAACCTATCACTGAGTTACGTTATTTTCTTGCGTAATCTCACTACTGAATGTCGAGTTTGTATACTTGTCGTGGTTTTGGGAATGATTTTTGATGTAACAGACATACTACTAGTATAACTAGGCTGAGTATTTCAAAATTCATTGAACCTCGGGTGAATATAGACTGATCACCTATATTCAACCAGGGACAGTGGGACATAGCCTGATCACCTATGTCCGACTCAGAGATGAATTTTGTAATACTGAGAGTAGTTATAATGGAATTATGTTCGGGTTGGTCATTGATTTTTGGAATCGTACAATTTTGCGTGCGTACACCGACATTGGAATTTTACTTCCACACACACTACACACTGGCATCACAACATCGTATGAACCGTAATACTTCTGGCACCGCTATACGTCTCCATTATATGGAAATCCTCTTTGCCGCCGTCTGGCCGTATCTTGCATCGGGTCGAGTTAGATCCGATTGACACCATTTGAATTCGAGCTACTTAGTTGTAACTCCTGGAGAGCGTTATAAGCCGCCCGAGCTTACTAGAACGTTTAGATTCGATATCGACTATGTTTGGATTGGTTTTGATTATGATTTAGTCCGAGTTGTTTGATTTTATGATTTTGGACGTCATCCTGAATTTGGATTTATTATTCGGCCTCGTTTTGTTGTGGCCTTGTTACAGTCACCTCTACTCTAAGCCTTGTGCTCAATCGATGATGTTCATCTTTCCGATCGGGATTGTTTAATCGAAACTGTTCAATCAATGTTGTCCCTTCCGTTTTGAGTACCTTGTACATTACTGATTCAATCAACTGATTGCTTGTGGCAATCAACATCTTTCCTCAGAATTTTACCTTGAACTCGCTAAACTCTCTATTTGGCAGAGATTCAACGCCCAACAGAAATTTTAAGACCCTAAGGAGTAACCTGAACCGCGTTCCTTGGGACAATCACCGAATTTTTCTCTCGTCCCTCGGGAAACACCAGCTATTTTTGCTAACCCCTGTAGGTTCCCGTTTAGATCTCAAACCCACACACGTTAAGGTTAAATACGCACGTACTACTATCTCTAATAATAAGCTACGTATGAAAGAACAATAAGCTAATAAGCTAGAAGAGAAAACTAAGAAGAGAAGAATAAGAATGGTAGGCTTTTCACTTGATCAAACTTTACACAAACATGGCTTCCGCTCTAAACATGAAAAAACCGACATTTAGAATGTACCCCATGCCTTGTATTTATAGGCAATGGGAGGGAATCATTCTAGGAATATTCCCATGCATGTTACTAACATGAACTATCTATTGTGACCGGTCCATGGATTACTAATGGACCGGTCCATAATTACAAACAATATAATCCTTTTAAACTTGCAACATTATAAATGAACAAGACTTGGAAATAATTAAAACGTGTTCCTAACAATCTCCCCCTAAGTCTTGATCATCAATGTTGCCCGACGTCTTCTTTGCTTCTTAGGCTTCCGACGTCTTTATAATCTTTGGTTCTTTGTTCTTGTGTAATGATGATATGATGTTGTCTCTATCTGCCAATCTCCAACGTCTTCTCGTCTTCTCCATCATGCTCATATATTTTTTTTTTTGACTTGTTATCTGTAATATGTTCTCACTTTTCAATCTTTAAACTTGTGAAAGGTTGAGATGCTTGAACTTTTGACTTTACTATAGCTTGTGTTGAACTTCTGTCATAACTGAGTCATTAAGAGAACATTTTCTCAAAATATAAGCATGATGGAGTCTTGATGGTCGAACTCCAGCTCCTCAGCAGCAGCAGCAGCAGCAACAGCACGTACCAACCGGTACTTACAGGCTCAGACTTGAGATCATCAACAGCATAGTGTGAAGACTTTCTCAAATCCTAACCCAGACCGTTCTGAACCGGATTCCCCCGAAAGGGATTACACGGACACACCGAAGTGCACCCACGATTCAGTGAGTCGCTGGAGATCACCCCACGACTGTAGACCTTTTGGAGCAAACACTAAGCGTAACCCACAAGGAGTTACCGAAGTGACCTGCTGACAGAGTTGTTTGATGTTGCTCTGGCAGGATTTCCATTCAATCATTGATAATCACAATTGTGACTTCTCTCATGAATGTTCTTGGCAGATTGCTGAGATCTGCGAAGGACACTTTCTTAATTTTACATCCGCTGCCCATGATATAGAACAGCAGAGTAATACTACGTGTACCTAAGAGACCTTTGATGAATCTCATGGCTCTAGACTCAATAAGTGCACATTTGTTTGGTCATCGGAGGCGTGGAGCAGATTGCCTCCTTTTCAATATCAACAATCTCGTAATGAGATGTCGATAGATTATGAAGGGTTCTCCGTGTGAATGAAACAAATGTCTTTTGAGAGACACTTGAGTGGCTTAGAGGGTTTTTTAGTGCGTCACTGGGTCCATGACGTCTTTGGTCTTCAATACCGGTGATGCTCATCAACCAGTAGATTATGAATTGAACCCGGTGTCTGCCCTAAGGTTGAACAAATGGAGGGCTATTTCTTTTCACCCTTTTCTTTACTTTTCTTTTTAATTCTTCAACCCCTTCTTTCTCCGTACATTCATTTTCTCCTTATTTATATCATACCTAGGACTTTTCTAGTCTAAGCTATTGGTATTGTCCTTGGGTAGATCCCTCCGGCTCTGGCGGATCATAGGACGGTTTTCCCTAACCTTAGTCACCTTGTAACTCCATGACTATCCTAATGATGCCATTAGACCAAAACCATTGAAAATCTCTCAAAGTGTCGATAATTGTAAAGACATTTTGTTGACACCTTGAGAGTTTGATGATTTTCAGAAATACTCCCCCTTAACATGTGCGCATAAGTCATAAATTTGAAATTTGCACATGCCGGAAAGAGTTGGCACTTTTTTGAATTGATTGACTTTCAATGAACCTGATCGTCGCGAGACACGCTTACATCACCAGTTAGACTGGCTTGAAATTATTACCCGTCCAGATCAGATTCAAAGATTATCGCTCGAAATCGGTACATTCTACTCAGACACATCCTTTGCGAGACACGCTTACATCACCAGTTAAACTGGCTTGAAATTATTACCCGTCCAGGACATGTCCTTTCGACTACTGACTTTCCTATTCGTCAATTCGAGGGTCAATTCTGAGTATGAGCACACGAGATTCCAGCAAATGAGACATCATATTTTAATCATTTGTTTCTTCTCCCCCTCAAAAATAGCATACTCATGATGTTTTTGGAAAAACGTTTATGATTAAAATATGCTGTTTTTGAGTTTTAGGGAAGAAGTTTCAAGAACTGTGATACTTCTTTTTGAACATAAGATTATATTTTTCAAATACTCCCCCTGGACGAGGGAATACTTGTCCTTATGAGCAGAATGTTTGAAAAAACGTTAGAAAAAAACATTCTGGTTTTAATTCTGCTCATAAGTAAGAAGCTTTCGCTCCTTTTTCAGGATTGAGGCACTGAAGCGTACCTCAGGGTCCTTTCTTTGGGGTCCGGGTTGTACACTGTTATGTGTGCACAAACCGTAATACATAGGCCGATATGGAAAGAATAAGAATGATGTAATATGATAATAAATTCTTACATCAACCGCCCCTGCCAAAAGTTGTGAAGACTGGGTCTGTTCTCTGGAATAGCCTGATGGCGAACGGTGGACGACCCCCAACATAGCTTTCTAGCCTTCTCATCTGATCCCGATAATACAACCGTTCTTCAATCTTCCGGATAAACCCCTTGACTTGGCGTACTTCCTTGGAATTCCATCTCCTCGATTTCCCCAATGCTGAATCTTGAACCCGGTTAGCTAACCCATCACGTACACTCTTCAAAGTATCGTCACAGAACTTGTGAATTTCATCGAATGCCATGAAGCGGTGAAAATCTGTTGTGCTTCTGTAGACGAACCCAAAGACTGGATTATGGAGCATGGTGTACTGAGGGTCCTTATTGCTACTTCGAAGAAACTCTGGTTCAACAAGATTTAACTTTGTCTGATAACTTTCAACACCCAGTTGGAGATCCTTTATACGTTCTCGAATGATTTTCCTTCTGATGAAATGACACAGAGATGTACTGAGTGCATATCGACGTTCGTCTGACAAATGTTGCAATTTGCCTTGGACCTTCATTAGGTACATATCTTCGATATCATTCAAATTCAACTCAGGAAAGTCAGCTTCAGAGAATGTGTAGATTTTGCCGTCGATTCTTTTGACCTTGATTTCATCGAGAAAGATATAATCACAACGTCTGGATCCGCTCACATCAATAACGGCCACGAGCTTGAGATCACTGTAAACTTGTTCTCGAGATTTCTGGATAGCAAGTTTGTACTTGTACCAGCTTTGTCGTTTTGAGTACCAATGATGAATCCCTAATTCTGCGTCACGATCATATGTCACAAGCTTTTTAACAAACAGATGTTTTTCAATAGCTGCTTCTTCAATTGCTGATTGTGTGTAGACAGCAGCTGGTGTGAAAGTTATAGATGTAGCATATTTTGTTTTCCCTTGAGCTCCATTCTTGAGAAGTTCTAGATCTTGGTTGAAGAAAAGATTGAATGGAATTTCTGAGGAGTGAGATCGTCGTATCACAGGAAGTGGCTTGTTCCAATCAGTGATGAAGGGTTGATTCTTGCCAATTTTCCTGACGACATCTGGACTAGCCCAATCAAAGTCACTTGACATTGCCCGTGCAATGTTTTCAAGGTGATATTCGAGTTCAGCGGCACTGGTGGCTTTATCCCTCAGAAGAGTGAATGCATCATTCTTGATTCGACGTAGTTCCCTTTTGGTCATCTTCTTTATATTAAGACTGCGTTTAATCTCTTGAGTAACAGCAAACGTGCTGTCTTCAACTCGGGAAGCTTCATTTGTCGGAATCTGAGCACTTGCTAGATGATCGAACCAATCATTCCCTAGTACATCTGTATCATCATCAAGCCATGATACAACAGCTGGTTCTTTGGATGATTTCTTGCTGTGTGATGACTTTGATTTGGATGTCTTTGTTTTTGGTGGTGATGGTGGCGAATGTGGTTGATCGTCTTGTGGCTGAAAGTCAACGTCTTCAGCAGTGAAGTGTTCATAATGATGTTCGGTTTCCTTAGGACCAGATGTTTGTTGTTTAGGAGGCATAGATGATGTTGGTTTCCCAGTTTGTTCCTGAATATGAATTCCTGACCCGCTTTTGTGTTTCTTTTGTTCGGGTTTAGGGTCTTTTTCTTCCTTGTCATCTTCATCGTCATCCTCTCGAATGCGTTTTCCTTTATCAGCAGTTTCCTTGCATGATTTCTTGTCAATGTGTTCACGAAGAGCTGTGATCAGATTGATTTCTTCTGGAGAGGGAGAGATGATAGCAAAGAGTTTGTCGAGAAGAACAAGCTCGATTTCTTCAATGGAGAGATCGTGAAGTGGTTTGGTTTGTGAAGAAGAGGAGACGGCTTCTTTGATCTTTTCATCAAGTTGTGAATCAATATGGTCATTGATGTCCTTTTGAAGATCAGGAAGAAATTGCTTGACAAATTTCTTTGTCTTGCGTGTCATATGATCTTTGATATTAAGACCGAGGAATTCGTCTATCTGCTCTTTACTCTTCTGCATCTCTTCCATTTGTTGAGACAACTTCTTGACTAATTCTTCCATTTCAGTCAATTTTGTTGTAGCTTGGTTGTCTCTTAGAGCTTGTGCTCTCTTCACTGCCTTTTTAAGCTTCTTTGCTGCAGGTGATACGACTTCAACTTTAGTTACATGAACGATTCTTCTTTTGCTCTTTCCCTTGTAGGCCTTATGAATAGCTTCAGAAACGGTTGCTTTTGACTTTGGTGATGAAGATCTTGAAGGTGATGGTGTGAGTGAAGGGATTGATTCGTCAGATTTAGCAGTTGATTCTTCGTGAGGTGAGGGTGGAGGTGAAGGATTCTTAGGAGGTGACCCGGGAGGTGTCTTTGATGAGGATTGAACTGGTGGTTGTTCCTGTTGTTGTTGTGGGTTACTGACAACCATAGCAAGTTCAGTTTGAGGAATGGTGTCTTTGGATTTAGCTGTGTCCTTTGGAGGAGAACGAGGAGGTGTTGGAGTGTGAGAACGTATGTAACTGTCTGCTTCCAGGTTAGCCTGAGCATCCTCCTTGCGTTTCCTTTCTTCTTCTTGTTTTTCTTGTTCCTCAAGATCCTTGGCTGCATTAATTGTTGTATCTCCAAGAATATCTCTGTCATCTTCCATATTCCAATCGTCTGTGTCAGTGTTACGTGGTTGTTCTTCTGGATTGTCGTCAAACATGGAATCTGAGATTTCTTTGTCAGAAAATACAATATTGCCTTCTTGACTCTTTTCTTTCTCCTCCTGATTCTGGGCTTCCAAGTCGGGTTGATTAACCGAGCTTGTATGCTGAGAAGAGATTGATGCAGCTCCAGATCCACCGGGTTGATTAACCGGATTGTCTCGAGTCGATTCTTCTTTGTGAGCGGTTCCCGATCCTTCAACTCTATGAGTCATCTCATACTCTCTCTGTGTTTCTACTGCCTTTCTGGCCCTTCTCTCTTCATCTTCTCTTAATGATTTGAGACTTTGTTTCTGTGCATTTTCCTTAGAGATCTGATTGTGAAATTCTGCTTCTTCAACGGTCATAAATGCTTGTTCTTCTTCAGATGATTCAGAATCAGACTCAGTACTTTCATCAACGATTCCACTCGGTTCAGTTTGTGGCTGAGGTTTGCTTGGTACTTTTCTTCTGATGAATTTTGGTCTTGGATGTTTTTCTTTTGGTTTAGACACACTTGAGGCACTTCCTGTCTTAGTCTTACCTTTTGAGCGAGTTTTTGAAGATCCAGTTTCTTCAGTCACCTTGGCAAGACCCACACGTTGTTCACGGTATGCTTTATCATAATCATGATAAGCTTTTGTTTCTCTAACCTCATCTGGTATCAAAAAGTCTGGCAACCTTGCACCTTGCTTTCGTGTGCTCTCCTTCGGAAAATAAACTTTGCCCAATGTTTTATCCATGCTATATTCATGAACTTCTTGATCTGTAGGACGTTTATCAATGTCTTCATGTTGATCAAGTAAGTAGCTGATAAGAACTTTGGTGAATCGAACAAATGGGATTTTCTTGAAAATTTTACGCTGTAAGTACATTATATCATCCCAAATAAGAGCAGCAAAGTCAATAGGTTCTTCATTTAGAAATCCCCATAAGACTTGAAGATGAGCCAGTCTTGGATGCTCGAACCCACTATCTCTTCCAGATATTGAATGTGTTACGATGAAGAAGATAGTCCTCCAGGGTTGAGGAATGTATCTGGCATTAACCTTGGAGATTGTGGTTAATGGTGTATCAGGCTGAACATCATAACCAATATCCTCCAGGAATTGCATGACCTCTGACTCTGAAGGTGTTGGGTGGAATCGGGCAGCAGCTTCAGGTGCCTCTGGAAGTTTCAAGGCTTTTCTGAGAGTAGCGGGTGTAACTCTGATTTGCTTCCGATCCAGTGTGCAAGTAAAGTACTTGTCATCATTGCTCTTAGTGAAGGTATCCCAGAATTGATGAATATATAGCTCTGGAATAGTGTCTGAGCTGTCAAGAATATCCCTGCATTTGTGAGCTTTGAGAATCTCTATAGCAATCTGACAACTTGGATCAGAACATTTGATCTTGTCCAATTCTACCCTTGAATTGTTCTTCCCTATTTCCAGATTATATCCACGAGGAAAGACTTCTTCTTTGGTAAGAGCAGGAAGTGGTTGTTGTTGTTGGGAAGATGCCATTGATGTGTATCTGAATCAATCAATCATATACAAGTATACAGAATGCATGTTTGTTAGAAAAATTGTTAGTTTAAAGAACAACACATGGCACCCTATTGTATTTATGATTAGTTGATACATGCTTGATCAAAGAATTTATCAAGAATTAGCCAAATTCAATAAAATTTGATAAATTTCAATAAGTATATAAAAATATACCTAAGGAAAATTGATTAAATTCTATATCAGATCACAACTGCGATAATCAAAGACAACTGCGATAACTATAACAAATGCGATAACTATTACAACTGCGATAAATATCCAATCAAGATAACAAATCCAACTGCGATATTTATCCAACTGCGATAATCATCTCATCTGCGATAATCATCCCAACTGCGATAAACATCCCAACTGCGATAATTATCCAACTGCGATAATCATTCAACTGCGATAATTATATCAATCAAGATAATCAAGCCAATCAAGATAAAAATCTCAACTGCGATAATTATCTTAACTGCGATAACTATCACAACTGCGATAACTACCACAACTGCGATAATTTTGGCCAACTTCGATAAACTCTAATACAAGAGTTATCGAACACTTTTCTCAACTGCGATAGATTTGTAACGATGAATAAACACTCAAATTCTTTATCGTGATTCATTATTACTTATGTTATATGTCCACAGATATTCACAATCAACTTAGATGACTATTTTAATCATTTGGACTAAGTTATAACATATACGAACCACAAATAATCAAGAATCAAATCTGCTTGTGTTCTTGTTCTTGATAAACCCTAAACTTCAATCGAATCTCTTAAAGTGTTTCTGGGTATGATTCAAGCATGGCAATACTCAATTAAACATCAAACAACAATATTTCAATAAGCACATTACACAAAAACGCATTCACAAAAGTTTCCCCAAATTGTTGCTTAAACCCTAAAAATCAATTCGACAAATTTATGGTTTCTGGGTACGATTAAGCATACAATATAGATTTCCTAGTATTGTAAAAGTGTTGTCGTGCAATCATTTTCATCACAAACATCCTTAATCAAAATCCTCACTTTTAACGCAAACCCTAGAACTAGATTATTCAATTTCGGGTGTTCTAGCCGTTGGATCATGATATAGTTCAAAACCATCTTTTATATTAGCATTATAAACACAGAAATACTCACAAAAATCAAAGATCTTGTTCGGATCGTCAGAATCAATGAGAACCGTGGATGATGGTGGGTGGGTTATATTTAATTCGGTTGGTGAATAATGTCATAGCAGTAAATGCGATATTGAGTATAAATATCTACCATTTAATTTTGCATATTTTGCACATTTAGTCCCCTAACCTAGTTAACTTTGAAATCCTAGTCCTATACCACCATCATTCTAACACTAAGTCTCAATTGTCACATTTAAGGCACACAATTATGTTATCTTAACATCTTATCACCAAAAGCTTGTGAAACAACAATTTCTGAAAAAATATGCAAGTACAATTTTAAAAGTTTTGAAAAAAATTGTGTCTCCCCCTCAACACGTGTTCTAAAAATAAACAAAGTGTTGGAGAAGGAATTGTACTTGCACCTTTTTTTTTTTTTTTTTTTTTTTTTTTTTTTTTTTTTTTTTTTTTTTTTTTTTTTATATATACAAGGATAGTTTTGGATATTTGACTCATTTAGTTGTTTTGAGAAAGTTTGTCAATTCTTGAGGAGTCAAACATCGCATTCCAATTTGATGAACCAATTTCACAAAACGTTCATGAGGTAAAGCTTTCGTGAAAAGATCCGCCAATTGGTGTTCCGTTCCCACAAAATACAGCTCAACGGTACCCTGCTCCACATGTTCTTTGATGAAGTGATATCTGAGAGCGATGTGTTTGGACTTGGAATGTTGGACTGTGTTGCACGAGATAGCTATGGCACTCTTGGAGTCGCAGTACATCGGAATTTTGTTGAATATGTAACCATAGTCCATCAGTTGTGATCGCATCCAAATGATTTGAGCACAACAGGCAGACATAGCTACGTATTCTGATTCTGTGGATGATAGAGACGTACAATCTTGCTTCTTGGACTGCCAGGACACCAGTTTATCACCGAGGAATTGGACACCACCGGATGTGCTCTTCCTTGTATCAATACATCCCGCATGATCCGCATCTGAAAAAGCAGTTAGTGCAAAACCAGAATCCTTTGGATACCAGATCCCCAAATTAATGGTTCCCTTGATGTATCTAAGGATTCTTTTAACAGCAGATAAATGTCTTTCTGTTGGGTTAGATTGATAGCGTGAACACAGGTATGTGGCAAATACAACATCCGGTCTGCTAGCTGTGAGATACATAAGAGACCCAATTATACTACGATAATTTGTAGGATCAGTGGGTTTCCCATGTAAATCAGCATCTAGCTTCGGGGATGAGGAGGCCATTGGGGTGTTATAAGTGTCACTAGTTGTCATGCCATGTTTCTTTAATATCTCTTGTGCATATTTAGACTGACTCAAGAATATACCACGAGGTGACTGGTGAACTTGTAATCCTAGAAAAAAGTTTAATTCACCGATCATGGACATCTCAAAGTTTTGTTTCATTAGTTTTGCAAAAGCGTTTGAGTACTTTTTATGGGTAGACCCAAAAATGATGTCATCCACATAAATTTGTACGATGAGAGTGTCCTCCCCGTGTTTTTGTATAAACAGAGTCGGGTCCACAGATCCTTTAGTAAAATGATTAGCAAGCAAGAATGCAGCAAGTTTATCGTACCATGCCCTCGGGGCTTGTTTAAGGCCGTAGAGAGCTTTCTTAAGCCTGTAAACATGTTGTGGATGTTCTGGATCAACGAAGCCCTCTGGTTGTGAAACATACACCTCTTCACGAAGTTGTCCGTTCAAAAATGCAGTCTTCACATCCATTTGATAAACTGTGATGTTCTTATGAGCCGCGTATGCCAGAAACATTCTCACTGCCTCTAGCCTAGCCACTGGTGCAAAGGATTCCTCGAAGTCAATTCCCTCTTCTTGGCTATACCCTTTAGCAACCAACCGAGACTTGTTCCGAATAACCGTTCCTTCTGCATCCAGCTTATTTTTCCAAATCCATTTTAATCCTACAACATAAACTCCATCTGGTCTTTCAACGAGTTCCCAAACTTCTAATCTCTTGAATTGATCCAACTCTTCTTGCATTGATTCAATCCAATTGTCGTAAGTCAAGGCCTCTTTGATATTTTTCGGTTCAGATTGACAAACAGTGAGAGCATAAATGCATGTTTCACCATCTGTGTGGAGTTTCTGTCGGGTCATTACGGATTTATCTGGATTGCCAATCACATTTACTAATGGATGATCCCTTGTCCATTTATGAGTTGATGGGTAGTGTTGAACGTTATGATGATGATAAGACGGGTCCATGTTGCTCGAGGATGATTCTCCAGAATCTTGAACAGTTGGTAGTGGAGCAAATGGGTTAAAGAAAGCGTTCCCGTCATATCCTGTTGGTTGTGGAACAGTGTTAGAAATGGGGGATGAATCTTCAACTGCTGGTTGAGGTGTTTTCTCCATTGGTGATGATGGTTCAGGTTGTGGTGCATCGGTAGCAACTACTGTAGAGGTAGATGCTGATGAATCAGGTGCTTGATTTGGAAGTTGTTGAGCAGCGGAATTGGTGGAAGCATCTGATGCACTAGTTACATGAACGTCATCAAACATTGGTGCAAACAAATCTTCCAGATCCTTCCTGTTGAAAGGTAGGGGTGCAGATGAAGATTCAGGAAAGTTCAGACGGTTTGTGGCGGGTTCTAAGCGGTCTTGCTCAGAAGCCATTTCGGTGAGTTCATCAAAATTAGCGTGTATGGTTTCTTGAATATCTCCAGTCCGACGATTCCAAATACGATATCCCTTGGAGTTCTCACAGTATCCAACAAAGATCCCAATATCTGCTTTAGCCTTAAGTTTACCAAGATCATCCTTATCATTCTTCGGATAACATAAAGCTCCAAAGACGTGAAAATGGTTGATGTTTGGTTTTCTCCCTTGTATAATCTCATATGGTGTTTTGGTGTGTCTTTTGGTGATCATTGCACGGTTCTGAGTATAACAAGCAGTGTTGACAGCTTCAGCCCAAAGATAATCTGGTAATTGGGCATTGATCAGCATAGTTCGAGCTGCTTCCACGAGCGTCCGGTTTCGTCTTTCAACTACACCATTTTGTTCCGGAGTGCGAGCTATGGAAGTCTGATGAACAATCCCATGTTTCTCTGTGAAATCCCGAATGATTTGATTCTTAAATTCAGTCCCGTTATCTGTTCTGATGATTCTGACGGTGTTACGGACTTGAACTTGAATCTTGGTGAGAAACGTGATGAGGATAGAAGGAACTTGATCTTTAGTCCGAAGAAAATAGACCCAAGTCCATCTTGAATAATCATCTACGATTACCAGAATATACTTCTTCCCGTTAATACTCTGAACGCGCATCGGACCACACAAATCCATATGAAGCAGTTGTAGGACATGGTCTGTGCTGTGTTCTGTTTTGGGAGGAAAATGGGCACGATGACTTTTTCCTTGTTCACAAGCAGAACACAAGTGATCCTTGGCATATCTGAATTTTGGTAGACCGTCAACTAATTTCTTCTTGGCAAGATCAGTCATGGTTTTAAAATTGAGATGAGACAATCTTTTGTGCCATAACCAAGCTTTTGTGGGATGAGCCTTGGAGAGTAAACAAATAGGAGAAGAAGCTGTCATGCCGTCAAAGGAGATAGAATACAGACTTGTTCCGCGTTTTCCTTTCATAAGGTCATTCCCTTGAAGATCACGAATAAAGCATGTTTTTTCCCTGAATGCTACTTCCAAGTCTCCATCGCAGAATTGTCCCACGGAGAACAAATTATGACCGAGACCTTCAACATAATATACACGGCTGATTTCGATGTTCCCATTAATATAATCCCCGTAGCCCATAATTGCAGCGAAGTGATCATTCCCGAATCTGACCGTTCCGATAAACTTTGCAACAAAGTTCTGAAGAAGTTTGAGATTGCCGGTCATATGTCGGGAGCACCCGCTATCAACAATCCAGAGGACGATTTGAATCACCTGCATCACACACATCGGAAACAGGTGGAGAATTGATAACGGTTGGATCCGCTGGGTTAGTTACACAAGATGTTAGTATTTTAGGTAACCATTTAAAATCAAAAGTGTTCTGTAACCAGCGTTGCCAGGTCCAACTAGTCTCTGCCTTTTTCCTAAGGAATGCACTAGGTGACTTATTGGTCTTGGATTGGGGCTGTTCTATTTTCTCCTCAGAAACATCTAGTGGGGGCATTCCTAAAATGGATTTCGCAAAGGTTTTACGCCTAGAGGAAGCGCCACTAGTTCGTTTCTTTCTCTTAGTTAGCAAAGTTTTAGCAACACACTTTGTATGATCACCAGATAGTATGCTATGGCGACAAAAGACACAAGTAGCATCAACCAAAACATTTTCATTAATATTCAAAGAGTTATCATTTGTTACATCATTCTTAGAACTAGACTCAGATACGTGCAATTCTATTCCTGATGTTACAAGTGTCTTATTCAAACTACTTTCTGAGACTTCTGCAGACTTAGAGACTTCCTTCCTAGACTTCCTGACTTTATTCTTCCGTTGTTTCTTGTGAGTCTTCTTAGAGGTGGTTTCTAGTCCTGTGGAAGTACAAGTAGTTGAATTAGTGGTTGTGTCAGATGCTTGGGTATGTGCTTTGTCCACTACATACATTCCTGGAGCAATCTTATGACTGTTTGTTTTGCTCTTGTCTAAAACTTTGATCTTCTTCTTCAAATCAATGATGATGTGTTGGAACTCTTGATTTTGTGAATCCAATTTTCTGTTTAGGTAGACTGTGTCATTTCTGTTTTGAATAACTTCATCCAAATCTTTGTCATTTTGAAACAGTTTAACTTTTAAAAACGCTTTAGTTTCTTTGTTCTGTTCATGACTGTCTTGAAATGATAGAGATTCCATGAGATTTTGAAATTTGAGTTCAAATTCAAAACTTCGTTTTTGACACCAGTCCAACTGTTTTTGAAGATTAAAAACTTTGTTTTCCACATCACAATTGTTCTGTCGAAGATTCTCATTCTCATTTACCAGATTATCAATTTCCATATGTAGTATCTTAAGATCCACAGCATGATCATTCACAATTAACGCATTACCAGATTCATAGAGCGAGTTCATAATCACAGAGACTACGTCATAACACAAGACTTTTTCCAAGAGTCGATCATTTTCTATTGCTAAAAATTTCTTTTGAAGTTTTTGACGTTGAACCTTGTCATCTTTAGCTTTGAAAATGGATCTCATAGATGCTATCTCCGTTTTTAACTCCTCTTCCCATCTTGTTGCACCCTTTTTCAGATTTCTAACATGAGGAAGAATTTTCTTTTGGAGAATCTCCTTCTTTTCCTTCTGAACAGGAGAAAGAAAAGACGAGATAGGAATTTGAGAACTAAACTCAATTTCAGTCTCCAAACGAAAAATGTCATCCATAAATGTCTTAAAATATCGAAGAACCCGACATTCTTTAGGCATTTGTGGATCAACAAGATCCTCTGTCAAACAATCTTTAAATTGTACACCAGTCATAGAATCAGAAGTTATGGACGAGGGAGCACTTATGTGTGTGTATGTTAACGTTTGTTCTGGATGATCCTTTGGAGGAACAAATGATTTGCTCAAATGAGGTCTTGCATTATAATCATAATGTACTTTTGAAAACTTTTGTTGTGAATTGGATCGACCCTCAATCTTGTTTTCAAGAAAATCAGTTTCTTCATCAACAGAGTACATAACAACACGTTGAAAGGAATGATCTAACAGAAATGTTGCATTGTATAACTTAGGATTCTCTTTGAGTGCTTTGTGTAAATTTCGGGGTGTGTCACTTCCAAGTGCAAAACTGACTCCCTTAGGACTTGGTTTTACAACATTCTTTTGAATTTGCGTTACAGAATTACCCGTTTTATACACAATGTTTTGAAAGTCTTTGAGTTTGGTTTCCAAATCCAGAATTTGATCAAGATAGGAGTCAACACATTTCCTATTAGCTTTCTTTTCTTCAAGAAGATCCGATTGAGATGCAGAAAGCTCAGATTGAGTTTTCAACAACTCAGAATTTAAAGTATTAATTTGAATTTTAAACTCCAATTGATCCTTTTCTTTTTGAGAGAAAAGCTCAGCTTTGGCAATGGTTAACTCACGAACTTGACTTTCTAAATTTTGAACTTTTACATACTCTTGTTGGAAAGCTGTTTCAAAACCTTTTTCTCGTTTATCTTGTTTTAGATATCCGGAAAGTTGTAATTTATAACACTCATTATCCTTTGTTAACACTGCAATTTTCTCTTTGAGCTTCTGATTGATGTCATTGCATTTTTCTATTTGTGACTGGGTGGTCAATAATAAGGCCTGTAAGTCCGAATCTTGATCATTCAACTGATCGTTTTGTTCAATATGATCACAATTAGCATCATCGATGAGATCATCAAAGGAAACAACTGTTTTATCATCATCAAATGATACAACCGTGTTAACTTGATCATCGGATGGTGATGAAAATAACTCATTTTGAACAAAAGTTTCGTTTGTAGATGAAGATAGAGACGGTGAAGCAATTTCATGAATAAGACATGTAGGATCGGGTACCTGAGAAAGACCATCAGTATCATATACTGGGCCTGACTCGGACAAATTCATTTCATGCATGTTAGCCATAAGCATGACTGCAGCATTGGCCTCAAGGTCTTCCATCTCGTCATCTGATTCCACGTTTGCCATAAAACTTTGATCATTTTGAGTCATCATCCCAGCTGCTCTTTCATCTTTGAGTGCCATCATAAGAGCTTCTTTGTGATACTGACTGCCCATTGTTCTCGGCTTCGGACAAGTATTAGCCATATGACCATTTCCCCCACAATTGTAGCATGTGATAGATGTATTAGCAATGCCTTTCTGACCATTCCCAACATTGGAATTTCCTCTCTGAACATTCCCTATACTGTTTTTGTTTACCCCTGCAGCAGTGAACCTATTTCCTCCTGACTGAACCCTTTGATTTCCATATCCACGATTTCCTGAACCAAATCTACCTGAAGACCTGTTCTGAACTTCAACTCTGCCATCATGAACAATTGCCTGATTCCTGGTATTTGAAGATGAACGAAGACGGTTGTTGGATTTGGTGAATCTGCCAAATGCATTAGCAATCAATCCAAATGCTTCATTAAGTGAATTGAAAGCATCCTCTTCTTCATCATGATCTGCATTTGAATATAGCATTGAATCGGTGTTGTTGTATGGAACCAGCTGGTTATCAGAGTATTGTTGTGGTGCTTCATAAGGAATGATTTGATTATGAGGTTGGGGTGGAATGTTTGGTTGAAAAGATGAGTTGCCAAATTCCTGTTGTGGTAAAGAGAAGTTGGATTGAGCAACGAGAGCAAGTGAGTTTGGTGTTGGTGCTGGTGTGAAGCCTCCTCGTGCTGCAATTTCTTTATCCACTTCTGATTGATGTTGTCTGAGGTAATCATACATGAGTCCGTATTTGACATCACCAATTTTCTTTGTCTGTCTCACAAAAGTTGCATATTTTTGCCATTCAGGACCAAGACATCCAAGGAATTTGGAGTTGATAGCAATCTTTGGTAACTTTATATCATGACGATCAAGATCGTTGATAATGTTGGTGAAACGGTGGTAGTAAGATTCAATAGTTTCCCCTGGTTCCATGATGAAGTGTGTATACTCCATATATAACTTGGACTCAAGATCTTCTTGGTTCAACTCTGTTCCTTCCATGAGAAGATGAACATGTTCCCACATATCTTTGGCTGTCTTTTGAGCATCAATACTTCGGTAGATAGGATTGGGAATTCCTTGAAGTATGAAAGACATAGCCAATTGGTTTGCCTCTTGCTGTAATGTTTGCTCAGTTGTGTAGTTGGCAACCGGAATGGGTGTGGATGTTTCATCTCTCTCTGGAGTTGCTGAAACCACAGTAGCTGGAATAGGATACGGTCCTTCTTCAATGACCTTCTTGAGATACTGACCATGGGGTTTTTTGAGTTCAACGAATCTGAGGAATCTACTAGCCCACTGTACGTAGTTACCCGGAGTTAGCATTGGTGGAGTTTCTTGACTTCCAGCTTCATGACGTGATTGCTGGCTACTGATTGCTTCACACATCTTGTTAAACCAATGAGGTTCTCTGGAGTAGGATGGATAATTTTGCAGTTGTTGGTTCTGTTGCATGATTTGTTGTGGGGACACTTGTGGTGGAGAGAGAAATTGATGTTGTTGAACGAATGCTTGTTGTTGTTGATACTGAGGATGAAATTGCTGTTGTTGAGGATGTTGCTGTAGCTGATAGTAGTAGTTGAAATGAGGTGGTTGAGACATATCTGGATCTTGAAGATAATTAAGATATGTGTTTATGAGTTATGGTAAGTTGGTTTTGAAAATCCAAAAGATTTTGTCCAAATGCGATAAACTAGTACACCAAATGCGATAAGATGAGTTCACCAATTGCGATAATATCAGTTGACCAAGTGCGATAAAACAAGTTCACCAAGTGCGATAGAACAAGTTTACCAAATGCGATAAGGACAATTCACCAAAGGCGAAAACCTTCAATAGCGATAAAACTATGAAGTGCGATAAACAACTACAATTTGAAAAATCAAACTGCGATAATTTATCACAAGTCCAAATTCTCAATCTCTAATACAAGAGAAGAGAAATAACCAAGTCGAAGTATGTAATCTTTCTAATACAAGAAGGTACAATACTGAGTCCCAAATGCGATAATTGAAGATCTCCCAAATGCGATGAAACCCTAATCTTTCTTGATTGCCAACTGCGATAAGACCTTTGAGTAATTTGCAACTGCGATGAAACCCTAATCTTTCTTGATTGCCAACTGCGATAAAACCCTAGATTGTCGAAGTTCACTCAGAAACCAAAGTAGCACTTTTCATCAACTTTTTCCAAACGCTAAAAATACGGATTACACTAAATCGCTCAAATAACCAAAAATCACTAATGTTTTTGACGTTAAACGATTAGTAACCAATAGTTTTAATGAAGATGAAGCTTGTTAATGATTAGAAAATGAGATTTGACGAAAATTTGTGAAAGTTTAACGTGCTAAAAGTGACTTATCAACACAACGAAGAGTTTAACGTGTAGATTTGAACAAAACCTTACTAGATCTATAAAAACCAACGTAATTAAGAATACTAACGACTCAAACACACTATCCTAATAATCCCTTGGCGTATGATACCACTTGTAGGTTCCCGTTTAGATCTCAAACCCACACACGTTAAGGTTAAATACGCACGTACTACTATCTCTAATAATAAGCTACGTATGAAAGAACAATAAGCTAATAAGCTAGAAGAGAAAACTAAGAAGAGAAGAATAAGAATGGTAGGCTTTTCACTTGATCAAACTTTACACAAACATGGCTTCCGCTCTAAACATGAAAAAACCGACATTTAGAATGTACCCCATGCCTTGTATTTATAGGCAATGGGAGGGAATCATTCTAGGAATATTCCCATGCATGTTACTAACATGAACTATCTATTGTGACCGGTCCATGGATTACTAATGGACCGGTCCATAATTACAAACAATATAATCCTTTTAAACTTGCAACATTATAAATGAACAAGACTTGGAAATAATTAAAACGTGTTCCTAACAACCCCTTATAGGATAATAAACTGTGTTGCCATTAATTTACAAACTGCCTTTGATTTTTCTACCGACCATTTGCGGTCATCCTACAAAATGTTTTACTACTATTTCACGAAAATCAAAATTTTGATCTTACTACCATTTTATAAATGACGAACTGTTTTCCTGTTACGATGTTATGAATCAAACTAAAAATCCAAAATTTTGACCTTGCTACAATTTTACAAATGATGAAATTGTTTTTCCTATTATCCTATAAGTTGGGAAACCTAACGAAATCATGAACCATGAATTCAAATGACTTTAGTAAAGTCGCATCCCTAACAACAAAGCTCTTCGAAGCTCGCGAAAAAGTCCTGAATTCTCGCGGGAACGTGAGGATGAATCCTCGCATGTATATACTCATCCCTTTTCAACCGTAACGAGTAACTTGAATTGAATCGCGAGGTCGCGATTCCGTTAAGGAGGTGAGACTGTAACCACCCGTAATTTTCCGAATATATTTTTATTCGAGACTTTCCCTGTTTCTCATAAACGGATCCTTTCTGAACTTATTTGATTTTAAAACGTGAAATTTATCTCGCGAAACGTGAAATTCGTACACAACGCGTACTGGCACAACCGACGGAATTATTTGATTATTTTATTATTCGTGAGAAATGAGGCGTATGAATAGTCGTTTTTATTGGAATAATTATTCTGAGCGCAGTGGTGAAATTCCCGTGTGTTGAATCGATCGTTTACTATCTTAAACGAGCCCCGAGTTTTGATTCATGAAAGTTAACCAAAAATTACAACTATGGTCCCTGCAGTAACTTTTATACCTCCCACCCTAAACTTTTGTTATTTACCCTTTGGTCCCTGGAATATTTTAACCTAACCAACCACTATATAAACCTTGTCATAATAAATTTTAGGGTATATTTCATTTCCTTCATCTTCCCAGCCGCCCCACATCACCACCTCTCTTCTTCCTCAAATATCCGGCCACTATTCCGGCCAGTTGAGCCGCCACCGCCGGCCACACAAGTACACCGCCACCACCACTTTAATCTCCTCATCTTTCTCATCATTTCCATATAATTCACGCGCCTCAAAACCCACCCCATCCATTCTTTTTCTTTAGGTAACTAATGATTTTTCCGACAACACAAGATCGATGGTAGATATTTTTTGGTGTTAGTTTGGTTCGCTTGGTTCGAGATACCACCACTGCCGCCGTTCTTTTCCCTCCCCTCTCGCTCTTGTTATTTCTCGACATGGTAAACCGAGAGAACCCGTTGATATTATTATTATTATTATTATTATTATTATTTTTTTATATACCGATTTATGTGTTCATGTTTGTCGTGGATTTAAAACCTTAAATTAAATGAGATTATAAATTCGTGAGTTAAAAACCGGATTAAACTTTGAGATAATTGTTTCGTGTGGTAAGATTCGAGTAAAAATGGGGTTTGTTTGACTGTTCTTGGTCTCGGCATAATAAAATTTTATTGCGCTTGTTTATTTTTTTGGTCGTGGCTAGGGAGGTTGATTGTTGCATTATGGTTGTTGTTGTTGTTGTTATAAGTCGCTAGTTCTAGGACCATGTGGGAATTTTTGTTAGCTTAAGGGTCTGTTTGGTTCGGTTGTGTTACAGAAGTGGTAAAACCATATTGAGTGTTTTGTCATGGGTAGTTTAACAGCAGCCAAGAAACTCACAAGGGTGTGGTTTATGCCTGTGATTGTATCATTGGGTTTGTGTTGTGAATGTGGTTGTATTGGGTTGGAGTCAACTTGGGTTTAACAGCCCATGGACTAGGGTGCGTTTGATATCAAAATGGGCCGAAGCCCATCTAAATTTAAATGGATCTTGTGGTTAAAAATAGTATTGTTGCTTTTGAATAAAGTTTAACATATTCGGGATTGAACACTGGTGATATTGATACGTTTCGGATTATATTGGGAAATTGTGAATTGGTTTTGAATTCAATACGGATTTTGATTATTGTACTTGGACGTTTGGACAATTGTGAATCGTTATCGGACTTACGATATTAGATGGCGGACTTATTGAACATTTTGACTCGAGACGGTATAATATATTAACTTCAAAGTGAACTTAATATATTAAACACGAAACGGACACAAAATCTTCAATAAAACCAAAACTAATATTACGAGAATAATAACGAGACATAAACTTGTTAAATATTGTAATTTCAGTTTTGATTAATCCAAGTCTCGACGAATCGAGAAAAACTAGTTTTATTAGTTAAACTTATTTTATTATAAAACGTTCATGTTTTATACAAATTAATTAGGGATAACGGGGTAAATGTCGAAACGTGCAAAATGATTTATTTGATTTGAGGTGTTTGTTTGTCGTACACTTCTAGAGTTGTCTTCCTTGGTTTGAGTTCTCGTCAATATTCTCTCGACTATGTCGATGTCTCTTCTCTTTGGCGTGAGTTGTCTGTAGAGTCTATGTCTTCTTACCACACCACACGAAACGTGAAACTAAACTTTTGATAAGTTTTGAAAACTTAGAAATCCACGAAAACTATGACACGCTGTCTTTTATAGACTTTATTATTTTGCGAGACATGTTTTGAGATAACCGTATACGTATTAGGTTGTGCCGATCTTAGACCGTTGTGTACTGTCGTGCTTGTACCTCCGTGTACCCTCGTGCCGTATATTTTGAGACCGTTGTGATATGCTCTATGCCAGTTGTGTCAGTTGTGATCTTGCATTGCTGTGGCTAAGGTGAGTTCATGACCCCTACTTTTACCGATTTTATAACTATTTTGGGGGAAAATACATGCTCGTTTTTTTTAAAACAAACTCAATGCTTTTGAATGTTTTCAATGCTGTGATCTACTAGTTTTGTGATTTTGGACAATATGTGCGGTTGATTACAATATGCGTTTGGTTACTATATGTGCGTTCGTTTTCAGTATGTGTGTTTGACTTCACTTTCCTCTGATATATGTTTATCATCAAAAACATTAATTCTTTGTAACAACTCTTAATTTAATTTCATGACAGTTCTTGTTTGATGAGTTGTGAAATTAAGTTAAATCCAAGTTGTTACGTAGCTTAATGCTTTGGATGATGATTTTATATTACTAGGAGGTGAACCCTTGTTGTGTGACTATATTGTGTGGACTCAATCTGTGTGATTATCTTTATGTGGATTCTTATTGTGTGGTTTGTATTGTGTGAATTCAATTTGTGTGATTGTTACTATGAGGTTGCACGAGGTTAGGATTGTATTGGTAGTACCATTTGGGAAGTAGCACCCGGTACTATTTGGGTTGACACTCACACCCCGTGAAAGGGTGAATACTCTCCGCGCAAGTTTTGGGAAGTGGCACCCAGTATAACTTTTGGGAAGTGGCACCCAGTATAACTTTTGGGAAGTAGCACCCAGTGTACGTGAATCTTTTATGTGTGATTCAATCATGAGGTTTAGTTGTTGCAAGCTTGTGGTTTCATTAAGTGTGTACATGTTCATATCATGCTCGCTATTGTCCTACATTATATTATTCACAGCTTCGTGATTTATTTAACAAACTTATGAACTCACCAGCGTAAGCTGACCCTTTTAGCATGTATTTTCAGGTTTAAGGTTATAGCTTATCTCTGGAGGCGCTTTGCAAGGGGCATGGTCATAGACGACTCTGATGTTTATATTTGGGACCGTTTTAATCATTTTGGGCCTTACTTCCGCACTATTTTCAACTGATGTAAACTAAATGTTTTGATAATAAATTTTATTCTAAATGGTTAAGGTAAAACCGTTCTTTGTACCTTGTGTTGTGATACCAATTATGTTGCACCCAAGCGACATGTATGCTTCCGCTGGACCCGATTTTCGGGGTGTTACAGATTGGTATCAGAGCCTAGGTTATAGAGAACTGGGTTTATTTTCAAAAACCTGGACTATAACCACTTTTATAAAAACTTAACCCTATGACCGACACGTGCCTGCCTGCCAAGCCGATGCCTCGCGTACGATTTTATTTGAGGATTTAATTGATATGACGAGATAATTGATGATATATTAGATGAGATGTTCATGATATACTTGACGAGTTATTTGATGAGATGCTTGGTTATATATTTGTTGAGATGCGTGCCTGACTCTTAGATATTTTATATCCACTCGTTTTAACTGTTCATTATAAGCATATCCATATGCTTATACTCGCACCGAACCTATCACTGAGTTACGTTATTTTCTTGCGTAATCTCACTACTGAATGTCGAGTTTGTATACTTGTCGTGGTTTTGGGAATGATTTTTGATGTAACAGACATACTACTAGTATAACTAGGCTGAGTATTTCAAAATTCATTGAACCTCGGGTGAATATAGACTGATCACCTATATTCAACCAGGGACAGTGGGACATAGCCTGATCACCTATGTCCGACTCAGAGATGAATTTTGTAATACTGAGAGTAGTTATAATGGAATTATGTTCGGGTTGGTCATTGATTTTTGGAATCGTACAATTTTGCGTGCGTACACCGACATTGGAATTTTACTTCCACACACACTACACACTGGCATCACAACATCGTATGAACCGTAATACTTCTGGCACCGCTATACGTCTCCATTATATGGAAATCCTCTTTGCCGCCGTCTGGCCGTATCTTGCATCGGGTCGAGTTAGATCCGATTGACACCATTTGAATTCGAGCTACTTAGTTGTAACTCCTGGAGAGCGTTATAAGCCGCCCGAGCTTACTAGAACGTTTAGATTCGATATCGACTATGTTTGGATTGGTTTTGATTATGATTTAGTCCGAGTTGTTTGATTTTATGATTTTGGACGTCATCCTGAATTTGGATTTATTATTCGGCCTCGTTTTGTTGTGGCCTTGTTACAGTCACCTCTACTCTAAGCCTTGTGCTCAATCGATGATGTTCATCTTTCCGATCGGGATTGTTTAATCGAAACTGTTCAATCAATGTTGTCCCTTCCGTTTTGAGTACCTTGTACATTACTGATTCAATCAACTGATTGCTTGTGGCAATCAACATCTTTCCTCAGAATTTTACCTTGAACTCGCTAAACTCTCTATTTGGCAGAGATTCAACGCCCAACAGAAATTTTAAGACCCTAAGGAGTAACCTGAACCGCGTTCCTTGGGACAATCACCGAATTTTTCTCTCGTCCCTCGGGAAACACCAGCTATTTTTGCTAACCCCTTATAGGATAATAAACTGTGTTGCCATTAATTTACAAACTGCCTTTGATTTTTCTACCGACCATTTGCGGTCATCCTACAAAATGTTTTACTACTATTTCACGAAAATCAAAATTTTGATCTTACTACCATTTTATAAATGACGAACTGTTTTCCTGTTACGATGTTATGAATCAAACTAAAAATCCAAAATTTTGACCTTGCTACAATTTTACAAATGATGAAATTGTTTTTCCTATTATCCTATAAGTTGGGAAACCTAACGAAATCATGAACCATGAATTCAAATGACTTTAGTAAAGTCGCATCCCTAACAACAAAGCTCTTCGAAGCTCGCGAAAAAGTCCTGAATTCTCGCGGGAACGTGAGGATGAATCCTCGCATGTATATACTCATCCGTTTTCAACCGTAACGAGTAACTTGAATTGAATCGCGAGGTCGCGATTCCGTTAAGGAGGTGAGACTGTAACCACCCGTAATTTTCTGAATATATTTTTATTCGAGACTTTCCCTGTTTCTCATAAACGGATCCTTTCTGAACTTATTTGATTTTAAAACGTGAAATTTATCTCGCGAAACGTGAAATTCGTACACAACGCGTACTGGCACAACCGACGGAATTATTTGATTATTTTATTATTCGTGAGAAATGAGGCGTATGAATAGTCGTTTTTATTGGAATAATTATTCTGAGCGCAGTGGTGAAATTCCCGTGTGTTGAATCGATCGTTTACTATCTTAAACGAGCCCCGAGTTTTGATTCATGAAAGTTAACCAAAAATTACAACTATGGTCCCTGCAGTAACTTTTATACCTCCCACCCTAAACTTTTGTTATTTACCCTTTGGTCCCTGGAATATTTTAACCTAACCAACCACTATATAAACCTTGTCATAATAAATTTTAGGGTATATTTCATTTCCTTCATCTTCCCAGCCGCCCCACATCACCACCTCTCTTCTTCCTCAAATATCCGGCCACTATTCCGGCCAGTTGAGCCGCCACCGCCGGCCACACAAGTACACCGCCACCACCACTTTAATCTCCTCATCTTTCTCATCATTTCCATATAATTCACGCGCCTCAAAACCCACCCCATCCATTCTTTTTCTTTAGGTAACTAATGATTTTTCCGACAACACAAGATCGATGGTAGATATTTTTTGGTGTTAGTTTGGTTCGCTTGGGTTCGAGATACCACCACTGCCGCCGTTCTTTTCCCTCCCCTCTCGCTCTTGTTATTTCTCGACATGGTAAACCGAGAGAACCCGTTGATATTATTATTATTATTATTATTATTATTATTATTATATATTTTTTTATATACCGATTTATGTGTTCATGTTTGTCGTGGATTTAAAACCTTAAATTAAATGAGATTATAAATTCGTGAGTTAAAAACCGGATTAAACTTTGAGATAATTGTTTCGTGCGGTAAGATTCGAGTAAAAATGGGGTTTGTTTGACTGTTCTTGGTCTCGGCATAATAAAATTTTATTGCGCTTGTTTATTTTTTTTTGGTCGTGGCTAGGGAGGTTGATTGTTGCATTATGGTTGTTGTTGTTGTTGTTATAAGTCGCTAGTTCTAGGACCATGTGGGAATTTTTGTTAGCTTAAGGGTCTGTTTGGTTCGGTTGTGTTACAGAAGTGGTAAAACCATATTGAGTGTTTTGTCATGGGTAGTTTAACAGCAGCCAAGAAACTCACAAGGGTGTGGTTTATGCCTGTGATTGTATCATTGGGTTTGTGTTGTGAATGTGGTTGTATTGGGTTGGAGTCAACTTGGGTTTAACAGCCCATGGACTAGGGTGCGTTTGATATCAAAATGGGCCGAAGCCCATCTAAATTTAAATGGATCTTGTGGTTAAAAATAGTATTGTTGCTTTTGAATAAAGTTTAACATATTCGGGATTGAACACTGGTGATATTGATACGTTTCGGATTATATTGGGAAATTGTGAATTGGTTTTGAATTCAATACGGATTTTGATTATTGTACTTGGACGTTTGGACAATTGTGAATCGTTATCGGACTTACGATATTAGATGGCGGACTTATTGAACATTTTGACTCGAGACGGTATAATATATTAACTTCAAAGTGAACTTAATATATTAAACACGAAACGGACACAAAATCTTCAATAAAACCAAAACTAATATTACGAGAATAATAACGAGACATAAACTTGTTAAATATTGTAATTTCAGTTTTGATTAATCCAAGTCTCGACGAATCGAGAAAAACTAGTTTTATTAGTTAAACTTATTTTATTATAAAACGTTCATGTTTTATACAAATTAATTAGGGATAACGGGGTAAATGTCGAAACGTGCAAAATGATTTATTTGATTTGAGGTGTTTGTTTGTCGTACACTTCTAGAGTTGTCTTCCTTGGTTTGAGTTCTCGTCAATATTCTCTCGACTATGTCGATGTCTCTTCTCTTTGGCGTGAGTTGTCTGTAGAGTCTATGTCTTCTTACCACACCACACGAAACGTGAAACTAAACTTTTGATAAGTTTTGAAAACTTAGAAATCCACGAAAACTATGACACGCTGTCTTTTATAGACTTTATTATTTTGCGAGACATGTTTTGAGATAACCGTATACGTATTAGGTTGTGCCGATCTTAGACCGTTGTGTACTGTCGTGCTTGTACCTCCGTGTACCCTCGTGCCGTATATTTTGAGACCGTTGTGATATGCTCTATGCCAGTTGTGTCAGTTGTGATCTTGCATTGCTGTGGCTAAGGTGAGTTCATGACCCCTACTTTTACCGATTTTATAACTATTTTGGGGGAAAATACATGCTCGTTTTTTTTAAAACAAACTCAATGCTTTTGAATGTTTTCAATGCTGTGATCTACTAGTTTTGTGATTTTGGACAATATGTGCGGTTGATTACAATATGCGTTTGGTTACTATATGTGCGTTCGTTTTCAGTATGTGTGTTTGACTTCACTTTCCTCTGATATATGTTTATCATCAAAAACATTAATTCTTTGTAACAACTCTTAATTTAATTTCATGACAGTTCTTGTTTGATGAGTTGTGAAATTAAGTTAAATCCAAGTTGTTACGTAGCTTAATGCTTTGGATGATGATTTTATATTACTAGGAGGTGAACCCTTGTTGTGTGACTATATTGTGTGGACTCAATCTGTGTGATTATCTTTATGTGGATTCTTATTGTGTGGTTTGTATTGTGTGAATTCAATTTGTGTGATTGTTACTATGAGGTTGCACGAGGTTAGGATTGTATTGGTAGTACCATTTGGGAAGTAGCACCCGGTACTATTTGGGTTGACACTCACACCCCCGTGAAAGGGTGAATACTCTCCGCGCAAGTTTTGGGAAGTGGCACCCAGTATAACTTTTGGGAAGTGGCACCCAGTATAACTTTTGGGAAGTAGCACCCAGTGTACGTGAATCTTTTATGTGTGATTCAATCATGAGGTTTAGTTGTTGCAAGCTTGTGGTTTCATTAAGTGTGTACATGTTCATATCATGCTCGCTATTGTCCTACATTATATTATTCACAGCTTCGTGATTTATTTAACAAACTTATGAACTCACCAGCGTAAGCTGACCCTTTTAGCATGTATTTTCAGGTTTAAGGTTATAGCTTATCTCTGGAGGCGCTTTGCAAGGGGCATGGTCATAGACGACTCTGATGTTTATATTTGGGACCGTTTTAATCATTTTGGGCCTTACTTCCGCACTATTTTCAACTGATGTAAACTAAATGTTTTGATAATAAATTTTATTCTAAATGGTTAAGGTAAAACCGTTCTTTGTACCTTGTGTTGTGATACCAATTATGTTGCACCCAAGCGACATGTATGCTTCCGCTGGACCCGATTTTCGGGGTGTTACAACATCGATCTCATGCCTATAGAATTGGGTAGTTTTGATGTTATTATCGGCATGGATTGTTTGTTGAAATATCATGCCACTATTCTTTGCGACGAGAAAATCGTTCAATTACCTTATGGGAACGAGGTTCTAATCGTCGAAGGCGACAGAAGAGACCGACGAAGTGCCTCGAGATTAAACATTATCTCTTGCACAAAGGCCCAGAAATACCTTGAGAAATGATGCCTTCTCTTCCTAGCACAGGTCTCCGAAAAGGAGGGAAAGGAGCCGGAAGGAAAACGGTTGGAAGATGTACCAATCATAAGGGATTTCCCAAAAGTCTTCCCAGAAGACTTACCCGGACTCCCTCCGACACAACAGGTCAAATTTCGAATCGACCTAGTGCCCGGTGCCGCACCCGTGGCACAAGCACCTTACCGATTAGCTCCGACGGAACTGCAAGAGTTATCTAAACAGTTGACGAAACTCTCCGAGAAAGGGTTCATCAGACCAAGTTCCTCGCCCTGGGGAGCTCCGGTTCTATTCATCAAAAAGAAAGATAGATCTTTCAGAATGTGCATCGACTACCGGGAACTCAACAAATTAACTATCAAAAACCGATACCCACTCCCTAGAATCGATGATCTGTTCGATCAGCTCCAAGGTTTGTGCGTTTACTCGAAAATAGACTTGAGATCCGGTTACCACCAACTTAGGGTTCGAGAAGAAGATATCACGAAAATGGCATTTAGAACTCTTTACGGTCACTACGAGTTTCAAGTTATGCCTTTTGGCTTAACCAACGCACCGACAGTATTCATGAACCTTATGAATCGGGTGTGTAAGCCGTACTTAGACAAGTTCGTGATCGTCTTCATCGACGACATATTGATATACTCTAAGAGTGAGAAGGAGCACGAAGAACATCTTAGGCTAATCTTAGAACTACTGAAGAAGGAGGAGTTATATGCTAAGTTTTCCAAGTGCGAGTTTTGGATACCAACTGTCCAATTCTTAGGTCACGTAATCGATAGACAGGGTATTCATGTAGATCCTGCAAAGATTGAGTCAATAAAGGATCGGGCGACACCCACAGCTCCCACCGAGATACGCCAATTCTTAGGAGTTGCAGGGCACTACAGAAGGTTTATCGAGGGATTCTCGAAGATAGCAAAGCCTTTGACTAAGCTAACCCAGAAAAATGAAAAATTTGACTGGGGTGATAAAGCGGAAGAAGCTTTTCAACTTCTCAAAAATAAGTTGTGCAACGCACCTATCTTAGCCCTACCTGAAGGCAGTGAGTACTTTGTAGTCTATTGTGACGCCTCACACAATGGGTTAGGAGCTATCTTATTGCAGCGAGAGAAGGTGTTAGCCTACGCCTCGCGGCAATTGAAAACCCACGAGAAGAATTACACTACACACGACCTAGAACTGGGGTCGGTAGTGTTTGCACTCAGGATCTGGAGACACTATCTTTATGGCACCAAGTGTGTAGTTTACACCGACCACAAAAGTTTGCAACATATCCTTGATCAGAAGGAACTCAATATGAGGCAACGCCGTTGGTTAGAATTGCTCAGCGACTATGACTATGAAATTCGATACCACCCAGGCAATTGTCTCACCACTCCCATAAAAAATCCTTAAGGCTTAGGCCGAGGCACTTAAGGAAGAAAACAGACCCAACGATAAAATTTATGGAATGCCTGAGAGCGAAAATGGATTCGTGAAGAGGACAGATGGGACATTATGTTACAAGGACAGAAGTTGGGTCCCACTCTATGGAGGTATACGAGACCTCATCATGCACGAATCCCATAAATCTAAATACTCCATCCATCCAGGAGCCGACAAGATGTATCTTGATCTGAAGAAGCTATATTGGTGGCCCAATATGAAAGCTGACATTGCAACCTATGTCAGTCACTGTCTGACAAGTTCAAAGATCAAAGCCGAACATCAGAAGCCGTCAGGTTTACTCGTACAACCTAAAATTCCTGAATGGAAGTAGGAAGGTATAACGATGGACTTTATCACCAAACTGCCGAGGACATCAAGCGGTTACGACACCATTTGGGTAATCGTTAATCATCTTACCAAGTCCGCCCACTTACTACTGATCAAAGAGAACGATAGCATGGACAAACTTGCGCGACTATACGTGAAGGAGATAGTTGCTCGACATGGAGTTCCACTTTCTATCATCTCCGATAGAGATAGTCGTTTTACGTCAAACTTTTGGAGATCTCTATAAGATTCTTTAGGTACTGATCTTGATATAAGCACCGCATATCACCCTCAAACAGATGGTCAGAGCGAAAGGACCATCCAAACTTTAGAAGATATGCTGAGAGCGTGTGTGATAGACTTTAGAAACGGCTGGGATAGACATCTACCATTAGCCAAGTTTTCTTACAATATAGTTATCACACCAGCATCAAAGCTGCACCCTATGAGGCACTCTCTGGCAGAAAGTGCAGATCACCAATATGTTGGGCTGAAGTCGGAGAAAGCCAGCTCACTGGTCCCGAATTAGTACAAGAGACTACGGAGAAGATTGTACAGATCAAGAGCCGAATGCAGGCGGCTCGAGACCGTCAGAAAAGCTATGCTGACAAAAGACGAAAACCACTTGAGTTCCAAGTTGGAGATCGTGTTATGTTGAAAGTATCACGATGGAAAGGCGTGATTCTCTTTGGAAAGCGTGGAAAGCTAAATCCCCGATATATAGGACCTTTCAAAATTCTCACGAGAATTGGACCAGTAGCCTATCGACTCGAGTTACCACAAGAACTTAGCTCCGTGCACAACGTGTTTCATGTAAGCAATTTGAAGAAATGTCTCTCTGACGAAACACTTGCCATTCCTCTGGAAGAAATCCAGGTTGACGAGAGATTAAATTTCTTCGAGGAACCTGTTGACATAATGGATTGAGAAATCAAACGGCTTAAGCGAAGCTGTATCCCTATCGTTAAAGTTCGTTGGAACTCCCGAAGAGGTCCCGGATACACATGGGAACGGGAGGACGAGATCAAGCGTAAATACCCGCATCTTTTCTCAAATTTATCGGGTAACTCTAAGTGAACACCGAGGACGGTTTTCTTTCTAAGGTGGGGAGGATGTGACAAACGGTAATTTTCCCACTAATATTTTAATAATAACTGTCAAATTATTGTGACTAAATTATTAAACTAGACATTTACGTGCTTACATAACTATCACGGGAAAACAAACCCGCATACTGTGTCACACAGTAACTCACCAAAACTATTAAATCTCACCAGGAACAGTGAATTCTTCCCATTCTCACATTTACAAACTATAATATAGTAAAAGCGAGAGGTTTTCTCACTTTTACTCAAAAACGAAACCACACGGGTACCGACATCAAATCAATAACAAATTAATCTCAAATTTTATTTTTGAGTCAACAAACTCTAAATTCATATAAGTCTTATAAAAACGTCCCTAAAATTTATTTCCCACATTCATATCAATTCTGGGAAAAACCCAATTTCAACTCAGCTCAGTGGGACACGGGGTATACATTACCGACCCTTCTAATACAACAAATCCGGTTATAATACTTTTCTTATTTCTTCCACCCACTCACACAACTCCCCATAGCCCTTATCTTCTTCTTCCCTCGTTTGTCCGCTACTCCACAAACCCTCGAAAACCAACTCATTTTCAACCTTAAGTGATGGTCCAAGGGTTGTTTAAAGAGGTAACCGATCGTCCTTGGTTAAGTCTAGTAAAGCCTTGGTTCTCTTCTAGTTAGAAACCCAAGGTGAAGTCCTGCTCGGTTCTAACCTAAACCCACAACAGGTGGCAAGTTCAGGCCTTCCCACAAGAACACCAATACGGTGTGATTTAGGTTGTCTAGTTCTCGGCCAAAACTCAAAAGGATGTCGAGATATTACTACTTGTTCTAGTACTCAATTCCTACCTCGAGATGTGGTCAATCATGTCGAGAATGAGAAACCTTGATGTCGAACCAATAAACCTCATGTAATACTCGAGGTCAATGTGTTGGGAAGTCAAATAGTACTCGATCCCGACAAGAATTATACCTTGGCGTCACAAGTCCATTTGATGTCGAATGTATAACTTCCAAATTCCCAGTAGACACAAAGTCCCCTTTGGACTTGTGTGTGTTCGTATATAGCACAGGAACCCAACCCATTCCAATTAAAAGTCCAACCCAATTTGCACTTGTAAATCCAGCTCGTGTAAGGTGTTAGAATTTGTGACTGTTCCTAGCCCACCAGGCCCAACGTGGTGCCTGGTGATTTATATATACATGTCGCCAATATATAATATTTTTATACAAATGACCATCTAATTCTATCAATCATAAAAGGAAACACATATAAAGATTTATACGTTTTACCACCTATTATAAACATTGATTTGAACTTGAACAAGTAAACATCTATTTAATTTATGTCGTTAACAAAATTTAGAAAATGTAATTATAGCAAAACTTTACTTGAACTTTTATAGCAAATTTTAGAATCAAATGTTTTCTAAACATATAATCGTGAAACCAACTTACGAACACGAGTCATAACCAATTTTTATTAATTAGATGAACTTATTCTATTTTATTTAAATAGGATAAACGAGACATTATACGAGTCATGAAACATTTAAGTACTAAACATCATTTACACGTAATTTTACTACATTTCAAAACATATATAACTAATTATATATTTTTAACAACTAATCTACACATTCTCAATATTCCATATCTCGGCAACATCCATTCTTGTTCATAATTCCTTCATTTCATCGTCTTCCGATTTCCGTCAATCAAAATCTTATAAGTCTCCCATATCTTCATTGTTGTACATTTAAGCACTTCTTAGAGCCAATACCTACAAAAACTTAGAAACCAATTCTTAACCTCACTTGCTGCCACACAAGCGACAACAACATAAACACTTTAAAACATTTGAATTAAATTCAGTAGAAACTTAATTTAGTGTTTGAATTAAAACATGACTTATTAATCTAGGTTGCGTGTTGGTGCCGTACACTCTCTAAATTCACAGCGTTCACTGTTCAGACTATTAAGGTGAGTTTATAGCCCCACTTTACTTATACTCATTTTATAACCATGGGGTGAGAAACATACAAATTGTTTTATGGACCACAATACTACTTATTTTCTCAAAACTAATGCGTAGTTAGCCTAAGCCCTAGAACCCACTATCATGCCCATTTTCATGAGCCGTTAGTTCCCTTTGGGAAGCACGATTGCTAAAGATAGATCTATTGGGGTGACTTCCCCGTTCGGTTGGCCAGACCGGTCAATGCGAGCGAATAGCAAGTCGGACTACGAGTGTATTGGGTTAAACACTCGCTAAGGGCCCCTTGACTATTATTTATGTGCTATAGATTAGCGCACTAAACTGTCGAGCTTCGGTTGCATTAACTTAGAGCTAGCGCAATAGACTATTTTGTATGATATTATATGCATTGTAATGATCGTATACAAAACTATTGGTCCAAATTTATTGTTTACTGCTTTAATCTAAACCTATGAACTCACCAGCATTTTGCTGACTTTTAGCATGTTTTTCTCAGGCGTGTAATTTGATTGCTTTTGGCAAGGTTTCGGCAAGGCAAGGGTCATAGCCCTTAGTATTGGCAGACCTAACTAAGACTTGTTTTTATGTGGGACCACTAAAACTATTGGGTCTATTTTTCTAAACAATGAATCATCTTTTGTAAACTCTGAATATTGATTTGATATATTTAAAACGGAGTATGTATTCCGTTCTTTGTTTACCTTGTGTTGTGATTTCCAATTTACAAGTAGCACCCCCATGTTCCGTATTCTTTCGCGACTGATAAATTTTGGGGGTGTTACAAATTTGGTTTCTCATAGACTTGTTAGCTTAAGGTTTTGAAATAGAGAAATTGGCATAACAGTTACACTAGATCCTAAATCGGCTAATGCCCTTAAGTGACAATTACCAATGTTGCAAGGAAGAGTGAAACTTTCAGAGCTATTCTCCTTATCCGGTAACTGACTTGGTGTAGTTCCATGTTGGTCAGTACCATCCTGCAAAAAGGAAACTCCATAAATTTGAGTTGAATTATGAAAGTTTTTGTCAGAGTTTTTTACCTCGTTGTCAGCAAATATTTCTTTGCAGGATCCTACAGACTTATTACACTGTTCCCCTGGCTTTGAACAGTTATTATCCATTGACTTCTTCTGATGGATATTTTCACTAAGTTTCCCAATCATGGCTTCAAGTTTCTTAAGGGAATCATCATGACTAAGAAGACTTCTATTAGTGTTTTCTTAAAAACTCTTCAACCATTCATCTTGCTCGTTTTGCTTCTTGGTTGAGTCTTAGAGGTACTTGTTGATTGTTTCCTCAAGGTTTGATCTTCTTTCACCGTAAGACGCTCGATTGTAGTACCCAAGTGGTCCTACACAGTACCCATTGCTATTACCATTGTTCCCTTGAAAAGGTCTACCTTCTCCATACTTGACCTCTTCAACTTTTCCATCTTCTTCGTCCAATGGGCAGTCCTTGGCTAGGTGAGTTCCTCCACAAGTGTCGCATCCTACTTGAATAACATGCACATTTTCCTTTAGCTTTTTCATACCCCTGCCAAGACTTTCAAGTTTGTTAGTAATAACTGAGATTCCGTCTAAACTTCCTCCCATGCTTTTGTTGCTGCCTCCATCATGCCACTTCTGCGAATGGTCTGCCATGTTTTGAATAGCTTCAAGTGCTAGAATAAGAGTCATCCCAGGGATCGGCCCCTGAGAGTCAAGCATTTTCCTTGTTGCTATGCAGATTCCTTTCTAAAATATATTGACCACTTGCTGCTTGTTGAGGTCATGAGCCGGGCTTTTGTAAAGAAGATCATTGTACTATCCCAAGCTTGGTACAATGTCTCGTCACCATCTTGCTTGAAGTTACGAATCTCCTCCAGTTGCTTTGCCGTCTTCAAAGGAGGTCAATAACATTGAATGAATTTTCTTTTAAGGAGATCCCATGTGTTGATGGTTCCAGCGGGAAACCTATCAACCCATCTTTTAGCGGCTCCCATGAGTGTCATTGGAAACACCCGGAGCATAACAGCATCGTGAGAAACACCTGGAATGTTGAAAAGGCTCACGATGTACAAGGCATGTTCCACATGCTCGTAAGCAGCGGCGCCAAAAAGTTGATGCAGAATTTCTGACCAGGTTTTAATATTTATATTTTTCTCGTCCACCTAAGGTCTACCTAATGCACTAACGGGCAGTGTACCCGGTCGTGTGTAGTGTGCTATTCGGTAAAGCCGAGGTCGTCCAAAGAGCTATAAGTGCGGATCCTAATTTAAGTCTAATGTCAAATGTTTTAAAGGGGGGTTTTGATTGAATTATATTAAACTAAGAAATGAAAATAACAAAACACGAAATTAAAATGATGAGAATTCAGTAGGGAGAAATGTGCTAGCCTAGTTACTAATCTTATTTAGCAATGATTACGTTTTCCTAATGGTTCCTTCTAATGCTTCAGGTGGGGGTAAAAGTCACTAGACTCCTATGGCTAATTCGTCTAGCCTATGTCACATAAACTCCTACTTCGGCTCAAAGATCAAGACCTTTATATCGACAGAGATTGTGGGCAATTTATGCTAAGTCATTAAGTACCACTGAAATCTAGACTTTATTCTAATGAAACCCGGCCTCTCGGAACTTAGGTTCCCTCTAACTTCTTAAGCAAATCTATGTGGAAGGTGATCCTATGGTCAATTCGCACGCAAGGGGTTCGGTAGTCCTATGGTCAATTCTTACCGATCCTCGTAACATATTAAGCTAGGGTCCTATGGTCAATTCTCCTAGCTTCCTAGATACAACCACATATCAATGCTACCCAAAACATGAGGTTTTAAGAATAAAGCTAGAAAACATGCACTTAGAAGCAATAAGGAAAGCGAGAAAACATAATCAAAGCGTAAATAATTTCATAACTAGGCTAACACCAATGGTGTTTAGCCAATCATACTAAACATTACAGCAAATTCAATGTTTGACATGAAAATGAAAGACATGGAATTAAATGACAATGTTTGATACGAAAATACTAAAACTTATTGATTAATGGCGTGAATTCTCCCTTGAAAGATGCTTGATATGTTGCTGGAACTTGTCCCTTGGAAACCTTTCTTCGTTCTCTGGTGATTTCTGGTGTAAAAGTTATAAAAAAATGGGATTTAGGGTTTGTATTTATAGGGCTCGTTCCAGTTACGACGTAACCTAAGGAAATTGTTACGCCATAACTACCATATCTCTTACGATACTATCCGATAATAAATGTTTACGGCGTAACCTTATAAATAGGTTACGACCGTAGTCTTCGAAATAACGGTTACGTCATAACCTTAGTAGTGGGTTACGACGTAATCTGTACTGGATGACTTTTACACCGTAACCTTGTAATTTGGTTATGACGTAATCTTCTTGACCACGAAATTCTTCTAAGTCCTTGGATTACTATGGCGTAACTTGTAGGTAAAGTTACGCCGTAACCTTGAGTTGCGTTGAATTTGGTCTTCTTAGTGTAAATCCTAGTTACGGCGTAAGTGAGAGTGGGAGTTACGCTGTAACTTCTTCTTAGCCAGCATACTTGCACATATCTTGATAATAATCTGCCAATTCCGCGTCTTTTCGTTCCTATGCTCATTTATGACCTGGAAATGAAATATAAAGAAATAAAAGCATATATGCAAGTGAAATGATACAAATGATGAGCATATTAGGGGAATAGAGAGCAAGGTATAAGGAGCTACGAACAACACCAGAGGCACTGAGATCTGACAGAAGTCTAAGTGACCCTAAAGACTTATCTCTGAAGGAGGGACTTAGTCTCTGATGAATGGGCGGGAAACCTCTTGGGAAGATAAACAAAAGGTCTTATCAAAGGGCGATAAAGTAAGATTTTTGGTACAAAAGGTTGTCAGCATTGGAAACCAAAAGTGCATGTGGAGGGGGAGTATTTCTGAAAACATAAAACTCTCAAAGTGTTAACAAAATAGGTTTTACAATCATAAACGATTTAAGAGATTTTACAAAAGTTTTGATTGCAACACGATCGACACTAAACCAACCTAGGACAATCATGGAGTTACAAGGTGATTAAGGTTAGGTTTATGTCCTACGATCCAGCCAGAGCCGGAGGGATCTACCCAAGGACAACACCAATAATTTAGTACTAGAAGTCCTTAGGTACGATTACAAAAAATGAGTAAAGTAAGGAAATGAGAAATAAGTGGTTGAAAAATGAGAAAGAAAATTTATGAAAAGGTGAAAAAAATGAGCCCTCCATACACTTAGGGCAAAAACCGGGTCAATATCTGCTACTGGTTATCACTTAGATGATGCCGGTATTGAAGACAAGACGTCATGGACCCAGTAACGCGCTGCACAACCCTCCTAGCCACTCAAGTACCTCTCAAAAGGATCTTGTTTCATTTCTCACGGAGACTAAACAGGTAATCTATCGACCTCTCATTCCGAGAAGTGTTGGCATTGAAATAGGTGGCAGTCTCCTCCAACCACTGCTCACTAAAACCAAAACGCACTTAATCGAGTCTAGAGCCACGGGATTCATCAAAAGATCTATTTGGACACACTTTCCTATGCGTACAGTTATGTTCGCCAAAAAGAGCACAAGTTGCTTAAGAGTCTTTTGTAAGATCTTCTAATCTTGCCTTACATATCATAATGGTTACTTTATGCTCCAAACGGTCTAAAGTCGTGGAGTGATACTTCGGTATACTTCAATGGCTCACCTGTTTTTTTGTAAGCCTTCTTGAGGGTATCCAACTCAGGAATAGCCATTTATAAGGATCCGAGAAGTGTTTTCACACTATGCTGTTAATACTCTCGACATCCAAACCTGTAAGTGCTGGAAATCCCACCAAGGAGACTCATTTTGTGAATCGAGTCCTGAAGACGTGGGTCGTTACTTGGATTTATCCAATGTAATGATAACTGTCCCTAACGGTATTCGGACGGCTGATGTGCCCGACCAAGGTGAATGAATCAAGATATTCATTAGTAAAATAATCGTACTGGTCTAATCTTTAAGAAAAGTCCACCGTGATCGATTGGTATTTATGACTAACAGTAAATATGCAGGTACTAATGGCGTTTCTTGGAGGAAAAGATGGCTTACCACCATCATGATCATCAATCCACTTCCAGTTCCACATGCTCATACGAACATCATTACGAAACATGAAGTTACGAAAAAATTCAAGAAAAGTTCTCGTCAAAGAATAAAAGAATAGAACGACACAAGTATGAAGCACAAAGTTAATCAAGTAGTATGAGCATGTTGGAAAAGGCGTAAAGACACCATTAATAAAGACATTTTTATGAAAGGCAAGCGGAATCACAACTGATCACAACAACAAGAACAAAGAAGCAAGGCACAAGGACGTCAAAGCCAAGAAATGTTAGAAGACAAAAGGACGTCAACGACCTATGATGACCAACCCTTAGGGGGAGATTGTTGGAAAATGATAAAGTGCCGGTCATTATGTAATAGAATAGGTCATTTATTTTATCAGGCTTGTATGTTAGTAATCAATGCCCGCCCATTGGCGGCCTACCCTTGTAAATAAACTATATAAACCCTTTCCCACTAAAGGAAAAGGTGTTGGTTCTAGTTATTTATTTTCTTATTACACTATTTCCATCCACACACTTTCTCTACTCTTTTTCTTTCTTTAGAAATAACATCATAACTTGTGCAACAATAATAGAATATGTGATCTAACAAATATTGTTTAAGAAAAAGAAAAAAAAATGTATTTAACAAAAAAAAATGTTTTATGCTTTTACCTTTTCACGAATAATTAATATTTTCATTATTAATGTATTAGAGATATTGTAGAGATGAATACTTGTAACTACTATGTTGTGCGATGAACAATTATTTTTGAAAATTTTAAAATCATGGGACGACTTACACCAACAGGAGTAGAGATAAGCAAAGTAACGAAAGTTATGAAAAATGACAAGAAAGTAGAGCACAAGATATAATCCAAGTTATAGGTATGAGTTATATCCGCCTTGTCAACTATTTTACCTATAACCAGGGGCGGATCTAGTGTTTGGTGACGTGTGGCACGTGCTACACATGAATTTAGCAGCTGCGGGTTTTTTTGTAGAGCTTTGGAGGTTTTCAGGTTTATACTCCGTGTATCTTTCTTGGATATGCTTAGTCCGGGTACAGACGCAATTTTATGGATGTGGGAAAGGGAGAGGGAGAGTAAAAGACAGCAACATAGAAATTGTCAATGCATAAATTTATAATGTTTAATTACTAAGGCCATTAAGACGAGACATAAATATGATCCAACCCAAGTCTTACTTCTTTCGACCCAAAATAAATAATCTCCGTTTGACTTTTAGATTCTTTCTTATGCAACTTTGACATTAAGTATTTTGTTTGTGTTATATAACACTTGATGCAAAATATATGAATGGATTAGATTTTAAATGTATTTTCATTAGTATAATTTTCATCAAGTATTATATAACACAAACAAAAATATTTAAGGTCAAAGTTGAATAAGAAAAACTTTAAAAGTTAAACGAGGACTATTATTTTGGGACGGAGGGAGTATTAGTTAACCAATTAGCTTGTACTAAACGTATACCCGCGCAAGCGAAATTGTATAGCGACAAATAATTATACTTGCGAAATTATGATTCTGGTTCGACCTTTGATACAAAGCGTGTATTTTTTAAAATACAAAGAGTGTTTTTTAAAATTAATATAATATGTGTTTTTGAAAATTTGACATGTTTATAATTCATTAAGCTTAAGGTATATTAAGGGATACTTAAGAGTAATTTAGGCAAATTACATTAATTGAAAATTAGTTTTTAAGATTCAAGATTTTAAGATTTTATTAATGAACATTCACTCTTTATAATTAGTATAGATAGTATGAGCCTTTTTTTTTTTTTTTTTGAATAATTTTTTTTTTGATAGTATGAGCCTTTTTTTTTTTTTTTTTGAATAATATTGTTTGGCCTTTATATTAGTTTTCTAATGTGGTTGATTGTTACTTATATTGACATTTAGGGTATGTTTGGCACAAGTAGGAGCTGGAGCGGATCGCTGGAGCGGGTTGCTGGAGCTGGTTGCTGGAGCTGGTGGCTGGAGCTTTTTTTTATATGCTAGTACAACTAGCATTTCATTTAGTAGCTTATTTTTTTAACAAGCTCCTTCAAGCCGTGTCAGCCAAACGAGACTTATTTTCAATGGTAGCTTATTTTTCTAAAAAAATAAGTTCATGCTACGATAAGCTCTGATAAGCTCGTGCGCCAAACATAGCCTTAGTTAACTCATAAATAAAAGTTGCATTGTGAATAAGGCTTCCGAGCCTAAAAACGCTAATAAGTAACTTTGTTAACTTGTTTATCATATAATAACGCACTTCACACTCGAAGCAAAAATGAATTGTGCCGCAGACACTTTAAAAAGCTGGATCCGCCACTGCCTATAACACATATAACATAATACACATGGGCGGCTCTTGGGTGAGCCGGGGAGGCCAACCGGCTAGGGCCCGTTTTACGCGAGGGCACATTTTTAAAGAAAAAACAATCCTATATATATATATATATATATATATATATATATATATATATATATATATTATATTTATTTTTTTAAATAGGTATTAAACATTTAAATTTGGGCTCAATTAAATTTCAATCTTATAACTAAACCTATAACCCATAATAAATTTATAAGCCCAATAAGGGGTCTAAGGGGCATATTTTTTAACGGCTCGGATAGGACACGTAAATCATCAGAGACGCCTCTGATAATACAAAACAGCCTCTTTCATGACTCGGGGTTACAGATACACCTAGGTCTCTCAAAAATAAAAACAAAGCTGAAAAAGGAAAAGAAAAATAATCAAAAGCAAAAATCGTATTGCTCATGCACCATATCCATAACTCAATAGCCCTATAACTCATTGTGAGAGTGAGATGTGGTGGTTACAAGTCATAAGTACCAAAAATGCATATAAGACTAATGCTAATGGTGACTACAATTTTTGTGGTCATCCCTTACCATCTCAGCGTCACTTCAGCTTTTTCTCTCTAAGACACACAAGAATTGAAAGTTTCGGTTGTGCAGACAACCATAACTTTGATATGGTTGGGATGAGACGCGTCACTTGGGGCTTGGCTAGTGGAGGAACGCGTTGCATTTGTGGTTGGCTAGGGAGTTGTGGTTGCCTTGCAACCTCCCATTAGCATTAGTCTAACAACACTGGTGTGCTGTTGACATGACATGCCCCAATCACAAGCAAAGGTATGAAAGTATGAAACAATTGGTGTTGGGGTCCTGCTCGATTCATTCATCTCATATACAAACGTCTTTTTTTTTTCGAAAGCCTTGACTGATTGACCCATAAAACAAACTTTTACAACTACAATTCACACTAAAAGAAAGCTTGTTCTAAAGTTTGTAGTGTGCACTAACCTTTGAGATAAAACTATGTACACTAATTTAGAATGTTTGATGATTGTTGTATACTAGTTTATAATTTTCACAACATTATTTATAGATCAATCAACGTATATCAAAACTGAATTAAACATATTGTTCCTTTCTCCTCTTTTTTGATAGTTGAAATTTCGTTGAAAGGTAAAAAGAAAAGAAATGAAAATGTCCGTTTTATGGACCACCCACTATAATGTGTCCTCAATGGTTCTGCTGTTTAAGACTATGGACCCCAGTGTCACTTGTATATGATTGGTTACAATTTATTTGGCAATGTCATACGTTGTTATCACAATAATCATCGAACACCAAAACAGAATATTGGCGAGGTATTGTTTCTGAAATAATTTATCTGTTGGAGTGAGGACACTAAGGCGGTAGTTTGGACTTTAAAGTACCAAAGAGGACACTAAGGCGGTAGTTTGGACCTTAAAGTACCAAAGAAAGGAATATTACGTGAAACATTGTGTATCTCAACTTCGATAATAAAAGTTTAAAAATGACTTCAATCTCTATTGCATTTGGGGTGTATGGGCCGTATGGATTAGGCTTTTATAGTGATTTTCATGTGCAAACTGTAGTAACCTTTTGTATTGGACTTCACTAAGACTCTCCAGCATCATGCACCACAGCATCAGACGCCCAAGATCACCGTCCACGCACCATCCTCAAAACATCAAACCCCCCCCCCCCCCCCCCCCCCCAAAACCCACGCATTGTTAACAGCTTTTGAGCACCATTCAGTCATGTGCACCATCGAACCATTTTTTGTTTATTTTGTGTGTAGGCCGGCTGTGTGCAACAGCCAACAGGTGCATAGGCACAGGGCCCATAATTAAACAAGGCCTCCAATTCCAATAAATTACCTATACTATAATTGCTAGGCAATGAGCAGATAAAGAAGCCCAACCAACATTCGATGAAAAAGACTAAAAGAGGCTCACTTTGTATTTGTTTATACGACTAGGCACTATAATTCCTTGAGGTCTTTTTTTTTTTTTTTTTTTTGTTATTCAAACATGTATCCTTTGTCCATATCTTTATTACGTTTCTACTTGTTACGGAGTACAATATTTGCAATGTTAAATTATTAATGAAACATTTTACATTATATGCAAATTGTTGACCGATTAAGGGGCCAATTTTATATTATGGCACAGGTCCATCAAAAACGACGAGATGGCTCTGATGAGTATATTGTGTTGTATGTTTGTATTTAAGTGTGATTAATTTGGTGATCCTTACTATGGCTGTTTGGTGGTATATTTGGTGAAAGAGTGAATAGTTGATGTGGTGGTGAGGGAGTAGTCATTACTACAGAGTGTAACTAGTTGGTCCGAAATTCTAAAAGGTAAATATTCATTTATGTGATCCAGGATGACACTTATTTCTAATGTGACTCAACTTTGTGACATATTATTAAATTTAGGACTTTAAAATGTGAATTGACAAAAAGTACCTCACTTTTGAAAGTAAATTGTCTTTGATGCCTTTTTTGCTTAGAAATTGTGAGGTTATAGTCAAATGCTTTTACTTTTGCCGCAAAATTCCGGCTACACAGACCACAATATTGTCTGCTTTAGCGGCAGGCTTACGGTTTTGCTTTTGTGGCCATCATGTGAAGACTTCTGGGAAGGTCACTCAAACCAGTAATATTTTCACACTAGCACGCTTAACTGAATAGTTGTTACCAACTCCACCTGCAGTAGACCACAAAACACGTTGTGTATAGTAAGGCCAAGACATTACTTATGTCCCTAGCATATCCCTTGTGTGTCAGTCGATGTGTAAATAGTTATCCCTATGATATACCACTCTTCTCACCACTTCAATAAACTCAACGTCCTCATTGATTGGTGTGGCGTCACACGCCGAGACATCCGACCAAGAGTTGCTCTGATATCACTTGTAACATTCCGCCTACTCATACCAAAATACTGTCCGCATTGTCGGTAGGCTCACCACTTTACTTTTGTGGCCCGCATGTTAAGAATTCTCGGCATGTCACCCAAACCAGTACTACTTTCAGAGGAGCACACTTAACTGCATAGTTGTTACCAACTTCACCCGCAGTAGACTACAAAACGCGTTGTGTTTAGCAAGACCAAGACATTACTTATGTCCCTAGTATCTCCCTTGTGTGTAAGTCAATATATGGATGGTTATCCCTTTGATACACAACTCTTCTAACTTGTAACACCCCAAATTTTGGAAATAACATCTAAAAAAATTCAATAAAAACCACTAGTATCATAGAGGAAATCCCAACAACCATAAGAGTATATAATTTTAAAGAGCAAAATTATCCAACAGAGTGTTACTTGACGGATTTTTGTGTGCACGGGACAGCAAATAACTAATAGTGTTAGTTACTGTCGTTAGCCTATGAGGTCACACGCTAGCACGGATATAGATCCTATATATATGTATGTTAATCAGAGGCGTCTCTGATGATTTACGTGCCCTATCCGAGCCGTTAAAAAATATGCCCCTTAGACCCCTTATTGGGCTTATAAATTTATTAAGGGTTATAGGTTTAGTTATAAGATTGAAATTTAATTTAGGCCCAAGTTTAAATGTTTAATACCTATTTAAAAAAATACATACATACATATATATATATATATATATATATATATATATATATATATATATATATATATATATATATATATATATAGGATTTTTTTTCTTTAAAAATGTGCCCTAGCCGGTTGGCCTCCCCGGCTCACCCAAGAGCCGCCCATGATGTTAATGTTGTACATATAGTATCACAATAAAAGATTGTGAAGTCAGTACTTGGGAAAATGACTGAACAAGTTAATTGACCAAGCAATTGCGGAAAATGATGTGACTTGTGGTGCAAGTCACTACATAGGAAGTTTGAAATGAAATGAAAAATAAAAAGGATAAAATCTTTTATTTTGTCATTTAATATTTTGAACAATTTTAAGAAGAGATTTAACAAGGTCCTTATTTAGCCTTGTTAACTTTTCATTTTTATCACTCATAACCCTAATCAAGAAAAAGGTTTTCTCCCCTCGCCTCTAGGCACCATTCGGCTGAAACAAATCAAAGGGGTAACCCTTTGATTTTATTTGTTTAATCTTGTATTACTAGTTGTTGGCTAGTTCTAAATATAATTGTGATATCGGAGTAAGCAACCAAGGATTTCGCTAAAAAAGTTAGTGTGGATACGTCTTAAAGATTGAATTATTTGATTCAATAAGTGTTCGGGTTTTGGTGTTATTAGATTGATTGCATAGGTTAGGGCCTGGTGGATCAATCAACTGTTCATCTGATATCGATGTAAGAATTTTTTATGTTTATGTTATTATTTATAACAAGCAAAGCGGCGGCCGGCCGCGTTGCGGCCTCGTGGGATTTTTTTTTTCCTTGTGTTTAGATAGAGTGGCCTGGTCATTTAAACACAACGAAAGAAAATCTATGTCCCTAGCCATATGCTTCCAGCAACAAAGTAGGCGTCATCTCCACCTGTTTTATGATTTCTATTACTAATCCACATGATTAGTTTTTATGTTAAATAATAATTAATGTATCAATTATGTAAGTTAGAAATCCAATGCATATTGAAATAAATAGAAACGATTGTGGCACAAAAGTCATTATTAATATACAAATAAATGGTCAAAGATACAGACTTTGTGTTTCCTCTGAGTCACTATGGTTGTATATTAAGTCTGTTCCTGAACCGCACTAATGCTTTCATTAGTCCTAACCGTCAACTGCCTTACTTGAAGAGAATAGAGTCCAGATTCTAGCTTTCTATTGTACTTCTCATCTTCATCCATCTGCAACAGAGAGATGACAAACATTAATTTCATACTACATAAAAAAATAGACGATATATAGCAGAGAACAAATGCCAAACGTTAAAAACAAATGAAAGAATAGGAAGACTTAACCTCCAGATCGTCGAGTTCAAGTTCATTCAGCCTTTCAGATTCTTCTTTCACTCTGTTTGAATATCTGCGAAAGACATAACAAATTAATTACCTCATGTTTCCAAGCAGATATTCAAGTTGAGATGGAAAGACAATTACCTCATATAAAGCTCCATTAGTCGGTCAACCTTTTCGTACTCATTTTCAACAAATTTACTTAGTAGCCTTTCCCTTCTTGAACCCCTCAAAACTCCACCTATTTTGCAAAATGAAAATGATAATGTATGAATGCGCGTTACACTATCGGATGCCAATATCTGATAAGTCATTTTAGCAGAATATTTTACCCACCAAAGGCAAATACGGCAAATCATCCATCTAGCTGGTTTAACTAATTAGCACATTTGAACTGGAAACTCTTATAAAAGCAAACAGTCATTAAGTAAAATATCCAGAATCAAATGAGCAGTAATAACCAACTCCTAACCAAAAGCAGCTTGCTTCTATCCAAATACTCACCATATGTATCAAAAAGTTATAAGCGACTAAAAAGACAGTGTCAAACATCCCCTATATCGTATTTATTTACAAATCGGCTAAGGACAGTAACTAAAGAAGACCAGGGATTGACATCGCAGCAAATCTGTAAGCATCCCATATATGATGTTTACATACATTATATGCAGGTTAGCGTGCCTAGCAGATTTGAGAAAAATAAAAACATGACATTAATAAAAAAATATAAAATATTTAAGTTTTCTCACCAAAAAGTGATGCAACTAATGATATAAGGCGCTCCTCAATTTCTTCTGTGGCTCTCTTTTTCTTGTTTTTGGTTGATGGAATCTGAGATAGAATAAACGCAATGTTACCATTTTGATATATTAAACTTGATAAATACAAATTATGCCATGAAAACAATCAGGTAAAGCATGCAACATACAAAAGATGGTCCGCAAAAACTACAGAACTGATCAGATAACATCAAAAAGATTTGCAGGGTATGATTTAAAAAACTCTACATCATCCCTCAAAAGCAAGCTCTATGTATACCCAAAATGTAGCAGATAATGGTATGCGTGTATTAGCAATCTAAACGAATGGCAAAATGCAAACCACGAAGACATAAAAGTAAACAAAAGCAGATTGGAACAACAAATGGAAGTATGCATCTGAAAATTAGAGAAGATACGTACAGTAGCTGATACGTGTGGCGCTACTGGAAGGAGTATTAGCACGGGCAGCAGGTTCACCTATTACAATGACACTCAGAAATATATTTGTATCAGAAAAACGGTAACACAATTATACCCGAAACAGGCTAATGGTGAGCTTACGCTGGTAAGTATCTGTACACGAATTCTGCTGCAGATACGTGACACGACCATAAGAATCAGAAACACCAAAGGCGGCTGCAAAAACAGATCAATCATAATTTGTAAATAATAAGACTACAAAAACGCAATCCAAAGAAAAAATCCATATTGTTTTGATGTTTTTAACCAAGCACATACAGAGTGAAGAAACTATTTATAGTTCCGATAACAATCTACATTGTTAATCGAGTATCTAACTGTGCAATGTAACAACAGACGCAAAAACCACAGACGTTATACACCAATGACAATTAATAATGGTCTAACTGTTTAAGTTGGCAATATTTACTACAATCAATGTAAATCAAGGCGGAATTATGATGTGGCAGTTTTTGATGTCTAAAACGACGTCGTGACTTACCCTTTTTAAGATATATATATAATTACAATTCATAAATTATTTGGTCAAAATAGTTTTATCGATAAATTAAACAAATACTAAACATTTTGGATAATGAATCCAAAATCAAAACTATAACAAAACATAATAAGTATGCATTCATTTCATGACAAACAGATTTAGATTATAGCTTAAAGATGAAGCTAGTAATTAAAGCGAAGGAAACCAATATAAAAAGCACTTACAACATCAACTTTCAAAGGTCCATCTGGTCTAAATGTCTCAAACCCTTTACCATATTCAGCTCCAATCGCCTAAAAACCAAACAAACCCAAATTTCATAAATTTTCCAAAAAGCTGAAAATTCCCAAAAGGGTATACAAAAAACAGACCTCTTCCATAAAAATCTTGGTGGGAGTAAGCTGAAAGCCATCAATAGGCCCTATTTCATCTGACCCATTAAAGCAACTACTTCTAACCATATTTCTTTTATTACCACGTTGTTGGTCCATTAAACTCGAACGTTGTAAGCACTGTCAAACACAAAAAAGATTCACCATAAAAAAATAAGTAGTAATAAATATCAGAAAACAAAAAGATTGGATTGTATTTTTTTTTAGTTTACCGGTAATTTAAGGTTGTTAAGAGGTAGGTAGTGTGGGAGAAGTGAAGATGTGGTGGTTGGAATCAGTCTGAAACCAAAAGCTGATTCCATGGTTTTTAAGGTTTTGATGTTGTTTTAAGGTTGTTGATGATGATGATGATGATGATGATGAAGTATTTGAGTTTTGTTTCTGCGTTTCTTTTTTGTGGATGGACTTTAACAAAAAAAATCCAGATAATCTTACCTGATTTACCCGATCTAACCGCTTCCCTCAACGACAGCCTAGTTATAGCATACACATCCAAAAAGGAGCCCACAACCCAAAAAGGAGCCCAGTACTGTAGTTTTAGGTTGACGCTGTATTATATAATAGATAATTAACTCTCCATTAAATCGACCAGCTTCATATCAGATTTAGTGTTAATAGCAATATTTTTTACCAGCCATTAATGGAACTCGTATCTGCATCAAAATCACATAATTACCAGCCAAAACATTATGGCACAGACATTTCTTTAATAAACGTAAACAATATACTTCACCTTGTCCTGTATAAAACCATTGTTCAACGTTCAGGCGGGAAGTGGCGCCACTACTGGGTGGCCTCTGATTATTATCTACAACCACAGCAGTTAAGTAAAAATTAGTACCTATACCGATAACCACAATACAGAAAATGGATAAAACATGATACATACGGAAGCACTTACTTTCGAAGTAGACACTACCCTTGCAATACCTGAACCAACAGCCACACCACTGGCATCTTCACAACCTCGCTTACTTTATGCCTGTTGCACACATTGCCGGTGTTATCAGCGATTATGGAAAATCAGAAATTCACAAACAAAAAATCAATAAATGACGTTCAACTATCATTTGATCGTATAATTTGGCGGTAAAAAATCATAACAAACACATTGAAGCTAAAAGGAAGATTTAACAAATATACCAAAAAGGAAATAAGATATGCAATATGGTTTACCTCTGTTAAGTTGCTCATAAATCATAACCATGACCATCATCCAAATTTATCATACTGCATGTACGCGTTGACCAGTGAAAACATAGAACCACGTCATCAGAATAACATTTTAGTTGCTTCCTACCCTTTCTGTTAGAATAAATTTGATATGCCATTGTGGAGACGATGCTCCTGTAACGATGGAATTCGAACTCATAACTATACTTGTTAAATTTGTAATGTGAATTGCAAAGATCTTACCTGATATTTATAGGTATTTCGGACAGGGTTGACCCTCCTGTTACTTGTGACAGCAAGTGCATAGCTTGGACCAGCAGCAATCTGTAAATTTTCATTTAGCCAAAAAAAAAAAAAAAAAAAAAAAAAAAAAAAAAAAATTGAGTTAACCATTTCATTGAACAATTGCTGTTCATCAAATCTGAACAAAAATTGACACCCCAAAATTACTTTTTCCACAAATAATTTTGTCGCCTATAGCCAAAAAAACATAAGCCTAAGACTAAAGGGTGTTAGGAAAACCATAAAATTGTAACATTTTTCCATCTATATATATTAGAAAGTGAAAGATTCTCACTCGCGGCAAAAAAGTTGGATTAACAGGTGCAATTGCTATTTTTGAAGGCAGAACCCTCACTGGGTAGTACCCGAGCATAGTTCCAGCAAGACTCAATGCATTCCTTGCACCTTCTGCAAATACATAAAGACAACAAAATGTAAAACCAAGAATTAATTAGTACTGTAATTTTTATAAGAAGTATCAACTGTTATATCGACTTACCCTCATCTGTAAACTCAATAAAGGCAAAACGAAGAACAGAATTAGGGTCACCACATATACGACAATCCACAACCTAAAAAGAATCAATAGAAGCAGTCATAAACATAATACATCACCACATAAGGCATCAAAAAATTCATACACTTATTTAGTTGACATATTTACCTGTCCACAATTGATAAAGAGGGCAGCAAGCTGTTCTTCAGTAACCTAAAGCCGTGACATAACAAATAAGTAAGAAAGAATCAAACTTGGTTAAAAATATGAAAACCACGAAATGAAATTCACCTGCTGATCAATATCAGACACATGAACGGTTCTACGAATAACATCTTCCCTTTGTGCCATATTAGTTCGGTTATTCATCCTTTGCTTCCCATTATTAAAGTTCCCCTTGTTCTAACCACAAACACAAAACAATAAACACCAAAAATCACACATCTTTACACAAACCAAACAAAACAAAAGAGAGTAAAATACCCTTCTTGGCGAAACGCCATTCATGTTAGCAAAAGGGGTTTGGTTACTTTGCATCAAGAAATCATTAACAACCGAGTAACCAAACGGAGCACCAGCAGGTAGTGGCGGCAAAAGTATCGGATTCAACCCATTAATACTATTATTATTATAAACATTATTCGAAAGCGAAGGAGGCACAAATTCTGAAACACTAACCTCGTCTTCATCTGTTGCGCATCTCGGCTATGATGGACAATATCCTTCTTCGATTTCATTAGTCAAAGCTCACCTACTTGTTCAACCTATAAACTCATATGCTAAAATCAAAATACGAAAAATCAATCAGAAAACAATAACCTTATGAAGAAGAAAAAAACCCACAAAAATGCATCAGTAACTTAACTATAATGGAAACGACGGTACAAGCTTCACCGAAAAACGAGGGTTCATTTGTTGTGTTACTTCCATCCTTCGATCATCATCAAGAAACCCTTCGATCATCATCATCAGCAGGGATGTGTGGAACACACCGTTCGATCATCATCAGTAGCAGCAGGCAACAGAGATGTGTGGAATGTTCTAGGTTTGTCAGCCTCTATTATTGAGGCGAAGACGGGCTAAAAAACGGATGATTGGACCAGGCCAAGGAAAAAAGAAGGAGCCCACAAAGCAGCCAGCAGCCCAGAAGCAGGTGCGGCAGAAGTAACAGTGGTACGACGTCGTATACGTCGCCCTATAATATATATTGTTAATTAAAGATGTTAATTATAATTACATGTGTGTTTGAGATAAAGTATGGTGAATTTATTTATGTGCATATGGTCTGAAAATTATAGTGTATCATTTTTATTTTTATTGATTACATATTTCAACAAGATCCGTTTATTATATTTGTGTGAAACTGTTTATGATTAATCTTTTCGCATATTAGACTATTGTTTTTTGTCGAAAATTTTAATCATATGTACATGCTGTGTTCATGAAATTCCATTTGTAGTATCAGAGATTAGATTCAATTGCAATATGTTAATTGTCATTTTTGTTGCAAAATATATAAGAAATTGTTGTGGCAAAATTGATTTGGTTGTTTTGTTCTTCCTCTTTGATGTCGCGACTCATTTAATCCCAAAAGGGATTATTGGTCAAAAATTGGTAATTTATTTCTAACTTGTGCCATGGTGGTAGAGGTTAAGAGGCATTAAATGAACTCACATTACCATGTTCTCATGTTCATTGATATTAATAATTTTCTAAATTTATGATGTCTACCAAAATTATTAGTGTTTTATATGGAAATTAAGTTATTTAAAGAAATATTTGTCTTCATTAACACTTCTAAGCTTGTGCCACTATGGCACAAGTTAGAAAAACCCTTTATTTTGTAACATATTTATCTTTATAACATGTATGATCTTGCTAATTAATTGTTATATTGTCTCATTTAATTACATGTTATTGTATGATCATGTAAAACGTAGTTTGATGTTCATAAGAAAACTAATAAAAAGATCATATTTTGGTTAATGATGATTCTTGTTATATGTTATGAGATTTAAATTGATTAAGAGATAATCATGCTTAAATTAGATTTTATTTTATTAATGGTTAATTTTAAATAAATTAAGAATTAAGATGATATCCTTAAATAAGTTGAATCTAATTAACATATAGACTACATGATTTTAAAAGAATTAATATATTATAAATCTAGAATTGAAAACTAATTAATCTATTTATTAAATGTTTAAATTTAAATATTGTTGATATTATACTTGATTGTTGATTTTATATAATTGATAGTGTATAGGATCTACAGCCCAATTAACTGAAGCTCATACGCTCTAAACAGGCCCATCACGGCCACAACTCGTCATAACATGCCTGGGAAGCAAACTCCCAGACATGGTAATAAAATCAAATAAGTACTAATCATATGCATCATTTTTCCCATTTATATTGCTCATTTTATACTATTTTATATGAGAATTGGTACTTAATCATCTACTTTTGTAAATCTTAGTAATATCGGAGCAATTGAAGAAGTTAAGAAAAATGATGTGTTTTGGAGCTAAAACAAATAAATCAAAGAATGTACATTGTTCAGACACCAATACGTCGTATTCACCCCAGTGGATATGTCGTATTCAAGACTTAACTTCACAATACATCCATGACGAGAAACCCTTCAATACGCCATATCCAAGTTCATCAATATGCAATATTCAGAGGTGGCTATCATATATATCATAATATTTTATTCATGGAGCCCATTCTAAAAGACCTCGATACGCCGATTTGGACCCTTCCGATACACAATATCGGGATAGAAAACCTAAGTTTTGACTTAGGGCACACTTTTTACCACCAAGCTCGATTCCTCGAAGATTTTAGGAGCAAAGAAGGTCGTACAAACACTATAATTCCATTGAAGAACTCTCTGTAACATCATAAGTTTGATTAATCATTCGGTTAGCGCATCATTTACATTATGAATAATACTTTCATCATTTTGATTATTTCTTTGTATTTTGCTACTGAGATTATGGGCTATCACCCTTAGGTGTTAGCCAAGTTTATGTAGACGATTTGATTTTGATTTGTTTACTTCGATTATTTGAATTTCTTGTTGGATATTGATTATGTTTATCGCTAAGTACTCGTTTACTTGCTTGATTATGTTTTATCTATTTTCTATACCTTAGGGATTGTGATTTGATTTCTGTAGTTTAACTATCCGTAATTGTGGTTACTTGAATTAATTCTTAAAACCTAAGCTCCACAATAAAACACATTATTCAGCCCTCTTGTTCTAAAAGTAGATAAAGGCCCATTCACATGATTAAACTGATAACTATTGAAAAAGGTTACTCGGCCACGCTGCCGACACGATCAAAGACATCTTGTAGTTCATAAAAATCTTAGCAATGTCAACACTTTCCGTCACAACGCTTTAATATTTAATATGCCTACCCATACAAAAAGTATAATATGATATATGCGAACCATTTACCTTTTTAATATCAGCTATTTGACCATAGAAAGTAGAACCATTGCTCGTTATCCTAGGGGACTTCCCTCCTGCGCAATGCTATTGCTCTCGCACTTTGTTGAATATGTGCGAGTACCCTTCAACTAAAGCCGGATTACTATCATCCTAGTCACAAAACACCGGAACAGCAGTGATGTGATTAGGCTGCAATACTGCAAAAAAAAAGCCACTAAACAGCCTTTTAAAATCAGTGTCCTTAGCATGTCAGATGGCCATAGTTGCACTTGTTATTATCATTCCTAAAATAATATACTTGTCAGATCAAAACTGCATCTGATGAACTAAAAAACGCTAGCATATATGTTAGCATGTCGAGATATTATAATATGCTGATATGCAGAAACAAACTGATTGTGTGTTTAAAGAACAAAGTTATAACTAAATACTTTTCTGCAAGAATACGTAATCTGAACAGAAACGCAACTGATCTTTGATAAGGATTTATTTGGTACCTTTTTTAGGGGGAGATTGTTAATAAAAATAAACCTTAAAAACGTTTATTTATATTTTACGATCTTCTAATGTTTTGTCGATAACAAACGTAAAATCATTTTAACGAGATAGATAAAATACGTAAACGCTTTGAGCCAAAAGCTTACTAACTCATTTTATTAAAACAAACCTTAAACATATTTAGTTAAACAAGTTTACATAAAACCAAAACCATTTTATAAAAATACTTAAGTAAACTAGTTACTTACATTTTTATAAAATACATGTTACTTGTAAATTAACTAGGAAAAGACTTGGACTATCCATGACCCAAAAACCAAGTCCGTAACCCATAACCCATAGAGCTTGATGCATAACCCATAATCCATTTGCATGACATCATGCATGACTTTATAATGGGTAAAACCCATGACCCATGACCCAAAGTCCATAACCCATGACCCAAGATGTCTTTGACATCACTCATGACATCACTTGACCCAAGGACCTTGATCCATAACCCAAAACCCAGAATTGTAACCCAAAATCCAAACTGGTACTACCAGATAACCGGATCCCTTGGATTACAGTAGCCGGATCCCTTTGGGAAGGGATCCGCCAGATCCGGGTGAACAGTGGACAGTTTGCCTATAAATAGTGAGCCACTTCTCTCTTATCACTCACCCCTTTTAGACATTCTTTCTCTCTATGTTCTAAACTCTCTAACCACAGATCCAAGGATCTTCCTATGTAGTATTTCTTTGTGATTCTCTGGGTTCCTTCTAAAAGGCGAGATCACGACCTCTCGAAGACTTGCAAGCTCATGATATGAGTTGCTAGGATTCTTCTCCTCCAAGATCACAGAAGTGCATCTTGTTCTTTCTTCTTCTCTAAATGGTGTTGTACGTGTTGAGTCGTTAGGTGTAAAAGGACGTTGGATCCTTTAGTCTTGTTGTGCTAGGTGTATTGGTTTAGTCCGCCGTGCTAAGGACCCGGTATCTAGCCTTGTATCGGATAAATTGTAGGCGACGAAGGTTTGGCTTTACCTCGTGGAAAAGCCCGGTATCTAGCTTTGTACCGGATAAAGTGTAAGCAACGTTATGAACGCTTCTACACCAAGTGAAAGGAGTTTGTGTTGTGAAGTGTTTACGAACTCTCGAGTAAGTGACTCAGGGAGTGGAGTAGGACAATGAAGGTGACCTTGTAGCCGAACCACTATAAATACTTTTATTATGGTTGTGTCTCTCTATCTCTCTCTCTCTCTCTCTCTCTCTCTCTCTCTCTCGTAGCTTAGTTTTATATGCTTTAATACTATCAATATCCAACATGTCAAAACTAGATTGACATAAGTCGATCTATAAGTTTTAAAAAGAGTTTTAATCGGTAAAACTATTCAACCACCCTTCTAGTTTTCTACAGGATCATTTAAGTCCAAAATCGTATTAATATGATCAAATATTGCCTCAAATCATTTCTTTTTGCATTTTAGGTACTTGGGACGGAAAATCTGGAAATCGGCACTTTTTGGACGTATTTGGACGAAAAAGTGAAGAAAAAGATGAAGTCGCAAAAATCTGTCAGACATGGAGCTCTGACGGCGCCACATGCTACAACGTGACGCCTTCACTTGTTGATTAAACTGGATTTTTGGTTCAAGTTTAAAAAGAGACGCCTCAAAAAAAATCTGAAGACCTACAACCTAACGGCGTCAGGTGTTATTTGAAGTTGAGAGTCTCGTGTTAAGTAAACAAGAGACGACCCAGCCACATTAATGAAGGACGGCGTCAGACATAATGTTACAGCGTCAGAGGTTACAAGGTAACACCATCATAATGGCGACTTGCACAAGACGAAACCCTAATCACAGCGAGCTGACGGCGTCAGGATCCATAAGCTGACGCTGTTAGAGTTGTATTCCTATATATACTTTCGTATGTTTTTCATAATTCATGTAACATCTTGGAGTAGGGTTTCATTCAAGATAAGTTATTTGTTTAATCATTCAACATGTCTATGTGTTGTTTGATTACTTTTTTATCTTCTCTTCTCTTTAACATGCTAGCTAAAGTTTATATGTGTTTGCTTAGATCTAATGAAACCTAGTTGTTGATTATTGATTTGTCGTCTCTTGTTTAGTTGATTGCTTCGCGTTAGGCTAAGAAAACTGGCTGACTTCTTATATGTAACTAGCTTGAACATCTTAGAAACGCAACCGTAGAGTACACTATCGGTTTTTCTCATTGTATTTATTGCATGAATTGCGGCTTGTAGATCCTGGGAAACTTAATAGACTTTAAAGTTTTTAGGGGAGACTAAGATTCATAGAGTTGGGGACTTCGGTACCTCCCCACGACCGATATTAAGGAATACAATGCTTCAACTAAAACAAGGACGTAACAATTCGACAGATCAGTAGGAGATAATGTTGTTACTTACTATTATGAATTAAGCTACCTAGATTAACCACTAATAAGCCCTAGATCTAGAGAGAGAAAGTTAGAGAGAGAAAGATTGTGTGGAAGATGATTAACAATAATATGGAAATGTTTAGTGCATTCATCAACCAACCCTCTCCCTTGAATGGTAGGGGGTATTTATAGTTTTTACATGTGCATGGACTTGTAGCCCTAATTAACATACATAAACATAATTAAATAGATAAACGACACAGCCCATGGGCCTTCTACACGGGTTGGGCCATAAATCAAACATAAAGGCCTAAGCAGCCTAATCACAAAATGATCAATACTTGATAATACAAAATGTGTTCCCAACAATCTCCCCCTAAGTATTGGTCATCAAGGTTGCTTGACGTCGTCTTTGCTTCTTTTGGCTTTGACGTCTTCGTAATTTTTGTTCTTTGTTCTTTGTCGTGATGTGATATGATATGGTACTGATCTGCCGTTCTCCAATGGTCTCTGCTTCTGGTGTCTTCACGCCTTCTCCACCATGCTCATATGTCTTTTGACTTTGGTTCTTTAACTTGTTCTCACTTCTTCAATCTTTAACTTGTGAAAGGTTGTAGTGCTTGAACTTTGACTTTTCTTTAACATATTCTGAACTTTTGATATTTCTGAGTCTTTATGAGAACTTAACTTCAGGATATGAGCATGATGGAGTCTTGATGGTGGTTGAACTCCAGGTCTTCAAGCTCCTCCGCAGCAGCAGTAGCAGCAACACGAACCAACCGGCACTTACAGGCTCAGACTTCGAGATCGTCAACAGCATAGTGTGAAGACTTTCTCTAATCCTTGCCCAGGCCGTTCTGAACCGGATACCCCCGAAAGGGCTAACACGGACACACCGAAGTGCACCCATAATTCAGTGAGCCGCTGGAGATCACCCCACGACTGTAGACCGTTTTTGGAGCAAACACTAAGCGTAACCCACAAGGAGTTACCGAAGTGACCTGCTGTCAGGGTTGTTTGATGTTATCCTGGCAGGATTTCCATTCTATCACTGAGAATCACAATTGTGAGTTCTCTCAAGAATGTTCTCGGCAGATTGCTAAGATCTGCGTAGGACACTTCCTAATTTACAACTGATGCCCATGATGTAGAACAACAGTGTAATACTAAGTGTTCCTATGAGATCTTTGATGAATCTCATAGCTCTAGACTCGATAAGTGCACATTTGCTTGGTCGTCGGAGGCGTGGAGCAGAGTGCCTCCTTTTCAATATCAACACATCTCGTAGTGAGAGGTCGATAGATGATGAAGGGTTCTCCGTGTGAAATGAAACAAGTGTCTTTTGAGAGACACCTGAGTGGCTTAGAAGGTTTAGTGCAGTGCATCACTGGGTCCATGACGTCTTTTGTCTTCAATACCGGTGATGCTCAATTAACCAGTAGATTATGTATTGAACCCGGTGTCTGCCCTAAGGTTGAAAAAATGGAGGGCTATTTCTTTTCACCCTTTTCTTGGCTTTTCTTTTTAATTCTTCAACCCATTCTTTCCCCTTACATTTCATATCTCCTTTTTTAATCATACCTAGGACTTTCTAGTTCTAAACTATTGGTATTGTCCTTGGGTAGATCCCTCCGGCTCTGGCGGATCATAGGACGGTTATTCCTAACCTTAGTCACCTTATGACTCCATGACTATCCTAATGATGCCATAAACCAAACCTTTTGAAAATCTCTCAAAGTGTTTATGATTATGAAAACATATTTTGTTAACACTTTAAGAGTTTTGTGATTTTCAGAAAGACTCCCCCTTAACATGTGCTCATATATAGTTAAAGTAAATTTGCACATGCCGGGTAGAGTTGGCACTTTTGAATTGATTGATTTTCAATGAACATGATCGTCGCGAGACACGCTTACATCACTAGTAATCTAGCTTGAAATTATTACCCGTCCAGATCACATTCAAGGAAAATCGCTCGAAATTGGTATATTCTACTCAGACACGTCCTTTGCGAGACACGTTTACATCACCAGATGAACTGGCTTGAAATTATTACCCATACGGGACATGTCTTTTCGACTACTGACTTTTCCTATCGTCAATTCGAGGGTCAATTCTGAGTCGAGCACTTATGAGATTCCATCTTTCCTTTACCATATTTTAATCATCAGTTATTCTCCCCCTCAAAAATAGCATACTCATGATGTTTTTGAAAAAACTTTATGATTAAAATATGTTGTTTTTGAGATTTAGGTAAGAATTTCAAGAACTTTTGTTTTTCAGAACAAAGATTATTTTTCAAATACTCCTCCTTGACGAGGGAATACTTGTCCTTATGAGCAGAATGTTTTGAAAAACTTAGAAAACATTCAGGTTTCATTCTACTCATAAGAAAGAAGCTTTCGCTCCTTTGATCAGGATTGAGGCACTGAAGCGTACCTCAGGGTCCTTTCTTTACAGGTACGGGTTGTGCACTGTTATGTGTACACAAACCATAGTCGGTGATGAAAAATGATGAAATTATGGAAATGATGAAACAATGAAATGGTACCAATGGTTATTACTCAGGACGACAAAACCTGAGGATGTTAGGGATTCGTGCACGTCCTCCAACGTAACTTTTTAGTCGGCGCATCTGCATTAGGAACTTGATCTTATTGTCAATCCTTTTCACGAACTTCACCGCTTGCTTAGCATCATTCTTGCTCCATTTTATGACTCGTGACCATCCTGTTAACAACCCCTTGCTCCGTTTTTCCAAAATATCCTCAAGTTCAGTTTTGACCATTAGAAGAGTTTCGTCATTGAACTTGCGGAGTTCTTCAAAACCCATGAATCTTGGTGACGATCTGTCCCTTGTATAATACACCCCAAACGGTCTATCCCCAAATGTGTACGGATTCTTGTCAAGATGTCCTTGAGGTTTGAAATCTGGCTTGACGAGATTCAACTGTGTTTGGTAGCTTTCTACCCCAAGATGGACATCCTCAACTCGCGTTCTGATTACTATGCTGCGGATGTAGATGAGAATCGAGTTGATGATATCGTACTGAAGGCGTCCAGGGAGATGTTCAAGTTTCCCCTGAACTTTCAGTAGATACATATCTTCGATATCATTGAGGTTCAGGTAGGGATAGTCAGCTTCACTGAAGGTGTACTCTTGATCATCCGATCTTCTCACAGTAATCTTCTTCAGAAAGTTGTACCCGAACATTGATTCGGTTTCTGCACTGGTGATTGACAGAATCCTATCCTTGCTCTAAACATCAGTTTTAGTTGTTCTTTTGGTGATCACAAACTTGTAGAACAACCTTCGCAGATTTGGCCAATGGTAGACCCCAAGAGCAGCATCTTCATTGTATTCTTGAACTTTGTCGATCCATAGATTGCCAACTTGTTGTTCTAAGCCTTCTATGGCATATGAGGCTGCCGTATATTTGGTAATTGACGTTGCATATCGTTTCTCAGGATTCGTGTTTCCATAGATGAGATAGGCTAAATCGTTGTTGAAGAAGTATGCTTTGGGTAACTTGGGATTGTTTGGATGACCAATGAGTGGTAAGGGATGGGTGTAATCATGGAGATGTAATTGTTCTTTTGGATTGGAGGCTTGTGCATCTTCCCAGTTGATGTTTTCTCCCAGAGCTCTTGCAACTTGTTCAATGTTGTATTCAAATTCCAGCTCTGTAGTTGTAACTGTCTTGAACTCTGTGAATCCACTCTTGCGAACTCGGATAATGTCAGGTAACCCCAACTTCTGGACTTTAATTTCCTTCTTCAACCGTTTTGTAAAGTCCACAATCGATCCTTCAACAGGTTCATCATTGTCATCTTCAGGATATGCATCAACCATCTTCTCAAACCAATCGAACTTTGGAGCTGATGGATTGACCCATTCAGGTAGTGGTACGGCTTTTTCAGTAGCAGATGGAGCACTGACTTTTTGAACTTTTGTTGGAGCAATTGGAACTTCATGATCAGAACTTACATCATCATAAGATTCAGGTTCCTCGAATGCGCCGCCTTCAAGAGGGACGAATACCGGTTGACTTGATTGTTTAGTTGTGCCGGAAGAATGTGCCGTGGAAGCACGACCAGTTGAAGAAGAATGTCTCCTCCTTTTCTTCCCTTGATCCTCTGGGTCTTCCCGATGGCGCTTGACTGGTTTGTCGGACTTGCACCCTTCTTTTGGAAGACTGACTTCCTTGTCATCCTCTTTCATGGATTTGAATAGTACTTCTTGAAGTTCTCATTCTTTTGGATCATCCATGATTTCTTCTAGTAATAACCCTTTGAGGTCAGATCTGGATGGTTTAGGTGGCATGGTTCGAATAGTGATTGGTGTTGTCTGCATTATTTTGGCCACCGTTTTTTCCAGATTTCTTTGGACAAATGTGTTGAGAATTCCTTGAAGATTGTCATGAAGATATTGAGTGACCTCTTGAGTAACTTGAGAACTGACTGTCTGCGGGACATGAGTTTTCAAATATTCTTCTACTGTCTTTTCCAAGTCGAAGTTATCAAACCGGGAAATTTGGTTATCCACCTTCTTTTCTACATTTTTGATCTGATGTTTTATCTCTGTGTGCTCTTGTTCTTCTGCTTTGAATTTCTCTGATACATGCTCTTGAAATGTGGTAACCTTCTCCTTGAGTTCACTATATTCATTTGTGGATTGACCAACATATGACGGTTGTGGTGATGGTGATTTGTCATCCTGTTTGTCATCTGACTTATCTTTTTCTTCATCATCCTCATTATTACTTTCATCTTCATCACTTTGAATTTCATCTTCATCACTTTTGCTTTCTCCTTCTCCTTTTTCATCATTGACCGGATCTAAACACACACGTTGTGTTGGGGATACTTTGAATACATACTTGATAGCACGCGGAATTTACTACCAAGTACTTAGAAGATGTTTTGTGTTTGGTGATTGATTGAATAAAACAATAAGAACAAATAAGAACACAAATGATATCAAGCAAAACAATCACTTCAATATATATCAAATGATTACAATATGAACGTGAAGGTCTTGATAATTCGTATGAAGGGATATTAGGTATATTAAAACCCTAACTAAGGATCTCTTTTTATAATGCAAAGAGTCCTATACAATTAAAACATCTAACCGTATCATTCTATACAAATAAGATATATACCATATCTTTTCTATATTTATCTTCACACGGTTTCACCTTGATCTCTTAAGCAGTCCTAACTTTTCTTAATCAGCAGTCCTAAATGTTCTTCCATCAGCAGTACTAAATGTTCTTGTATTCTTCAACCGTACTAACTGCTTAAGTTTAATTCCTAACAATCCTCCCCTAAACTTATCATTTCTATGCAAATCAATAAGTTTCTTGAATTAAACTTCTGATTATGTTGATGGGGTAGATTCTTTCAAACACTTTTCTTTAATCTTGAAACACTTGGGAATTTTCTTCACATATCGTACTCTTTTGGTCAACTCTTCAAAAATTACCAAAATTAAATTTATTCTTATGAGGAATTAATTCTAAGTACCAACCCAAAGAATTTACTTCCTTATACCAACCCAACATTTAATTACTTTAATAACTCCATAGGTTCTATAAAAACGCCTTAAATACACAATACTAACCCATCATTCTTCACATCAACCTTCAAATCACAACTATCAAACCCAATGAGTTCTTCCAATCAAAACATTATTGAGATTTCATCAGATTCTTCTTCAGATTCAGAAAGTGATGGATGGAGATCTTACTTTCCACCGAACTACACTAATCTGACTATCAGAAACCCATCTCCAAAAGCTCAAGAAGTATCTTCTGACGATGACCTTTTAATATCCTCTGATGATAATAATCAACAATCACTTCCACTATCAGTTGTATTGACAAGAGAGATAGAGAAAGCTGTGGCAAAAATGAGTAAGGTTCAAGTGCCCGAAAAACATCAACCACGTCCACTTCCAAGACCTGAGAAACAAGTTTTGGGACTTCCTAGTTGGATAGTGTGGTACTCAATCGATAGCAAAGGAGTTCACAAATCCATGCCAGACTTCAAGGACAAAGGCAAAAGGAAGCTTGAGTAGTGGTTACATGTTAGATTTGTTTAGGTTTGTGTATTGGTAGTTGATCGGTTGTGATGTTAGGAGTTGGTTGGTTTTGTTGGTTTGGCTAATGTAATGAATCCACCTTTAATGAATAAACTTCTTTATGCACTTCTTTATAATTCATCTCTGACTTCTTAATTCCTCCCCTGAATTTCATAAGCATCTTTAACATCAACTAGAACAAACTTTAATCCTCCCCTGTTCGGAAGAATCTTCACCATCAGATGAACTAGAATATATGACATCCAAGCTCAGCATCTAATATGACAATTTTTATAATGCAAATCAGTTTGGACTGCTGGCTTCACCAGTTTGGAAGAATCTTGACCGGATCTAAACACACACGTTGTGTTGGGGATACTTTGAGTATATACTTGATAGCACGCGGAATTTACTACCAAGTATCTAGAAGATGTTTTGTGTTTGGTGATTGATTGAATAAAACAATAAGAACAAATAAGAACACAAATGATATCAACCAAAACAATCACTTCAATATATATCAAATGATTACAATATGAACGTGAAGCTCTTGATAATTTGTATGAAGGGATATTAGGTATATTAAAACCCTAACTAAGGATCTCTTTTTATAATGCAAAGAGTCCTATACAAGTAAAACATCTAACCGTATCATTCTATACAAATAAGATATATACCATATCTTTTCTATATTTATCTTCACACGGTTTCACCTTGATCTCTTAAGCAGTCCTAACTTTTCTTCATCAGCAGTCCTAACTGTTCTTCCATCAGCAGTACTAACTGTTCTTGTATTCTTCAACCGTACTAACTGCTTAAGTTTAATTCCCAACAATCCTCCCCTAAACTTATGATTTCTATGAAAATCAATAAGTTTCTTAAATTAAACATCTAATTATGTTGATGGGGTAGATTCTTTCAAACACTTATCTTTAATCTCGAAACACTTGGGAATTTTCTTCACATATCGTACTCTTTTGGTCAACTCTTCAAAAATTACCAAAATTAAATTTATTCTTATGAGGAATTAATTCTAAGTACCAACCCAAAGAATTTACTTCCTTATACCAACCCAGCATTTAATTACTTTAATAACTCCATAGGTTCTATAAAAACGCCTTAAATACACAATACTAACCCATCATTCTTCACATCAACCTTCAAATCACAACTATCAAACCCAATGAGTTCTTCCAATCCAAACATTGTTGAGATTTCATCAGATTCTTCTTCAGATTCAGAAAGTGATAGATGGAGATCTTACTTTCCACCGAACTACACTAATCTGACTATCAGAAACCCATCTCCAAAAGCTCAAGAAGTATCTTCTGACGATGACCTTTTAATATCCTCTGATGATGATAATCAACAATCACTTCCACTATCAGTTGTATTGACAAGAGAGATAGAGAAAGCTGTGACAAAAATATGTAAGGTTCAAGTGCCTGAAAAACATCAACCACGTCCACTTCCAAGACCTGGAAATTGTGGTACTCAATCGATAGCAAAGGAGTTCACAAATCCATGCCAGACATCAAGGACAAAGGCAAAAGGAAGCTTGGGTAGTGGTTATATGTTAGATTGGTTTAGGTTTGTGTGTTGGTAGTTGATCGGTTATGATGTTAGGAGTTGGTTGGTTTTGTTGGTTTGGCTAATGTAATGAATCCACCTTTAATGAATAAATTTCTTTATGCACTTTTTTATAATTCATCTCTGACTTCTTAATTCCTCCCTTGAATTTCATAAGCATCTTTAACAGCAACTAGAACAAACGTTAATCCTCCCCTGTTTGGAAGAATCTTCACCATCTGATGAACTAGAATATATGACATCCAAGCTCAGCATCTAATATGACAATTTTTACAAGTTACCATCAATTCAGTTGTTTAGTTTCAAACTGCTCTCAACACTTCCAGATGTATTACCTTCTGAGAGAGGTGTATCACAAAGCATAAACTCAGTAGGAACTAAGTTTGAACAATCAGTACAAACTGGTGAAGCCAGCAGTCCAAACTGTGAACCTCAGCAGTACTAACTGTTAGCAAAAAATTTTCAGAGATAAAATCAAATTGTAAGTTTAATGTGGATTCGAAAACATTTTTGTCCACTTATAGTTTTTAGCAAACTATCAGCTATGAACGGATTTGACTTGTCTTTACCAATAGCCGTTTGCTATGGACTAGCCAACTCTTCACACTTAGATTTGGTGAGTTGATAACCAACCAGTTTTTGGTAAACTGTCAACCATAAACGGATTTGAGTAGTCTTTACCAGAAACCGTTTGATCTGGACTAGTTGATTCTTATGTTGGTTAGACATGGTGAATCAATTATCATTTGTTGTGTGACAAGCATTCACACGTGACAATCCAAACCACCATACGTTTCAAAGCACAATCCAAAGCAAAAAGCTTTTCTTAACCTGAAATGTTAGTCCAAAACCAAAGAAAACACAATACATAATATTCTCTTTTAACAGTTATCACAATGACTAACAAATGCACAAGCAGTACTAAAAATTATCAAGCAGTCTTAACTATACAAATAGCACAACTAGCAGTACAAAAACCAAAAACATTTACACATTAATCTTTTGAAGGGTTAAGCATTCCAATACCTGTTACCAAGTACTGAAATCTGCTTACATCAAAACCTTTTGTTAAGAGATCAGCAAAGTTGTCATCAGTGTGTATTTTAACAACTTGTATTAACTTCTTTTCAGCACAGTCTCTTATAAAATGATGTCTAATTTCAATATGTTTAGTTTTTGAATATTGAACTGGATTCTTAATGATACACATTGTACTGCTATTGTCTATATGTATAATTGTATTTATGAAATTGTACCCAAAATCAAGCATCTGGTTTTGAATCCATAGAACTTGAGCACAACAACTTGCAGCTGCCACATATTCTGCTTCAGTAGTAGATGTGGCCACCATAGTCTGCTTCTTACACTGCCAAGAGATTAATCTTTGACCTAAGAACTGACAACCACCTGTTGTAGATTTTCTATCTATGCTAGCACCAGCATAATTAGAATCAGAGAATGCCACTAGATCAAATGCAGACTCTTTAGGATACCATAGCCCCAAGTTAGGTTGACCTTTAAGGTATCTGAAGATTCTCTTTACTGCTGTGAGATGAGACACCTTAGGATTTATTTGGAATCTTGCACAGGCACAAACAGCAAACATAATGTCAGGCCTAGATGATGTAAGGTACATTAGAGACCCAATCATAGATCTATACATGTGCACATCCACATCTTCACCACTGTGATCCTTTAATAGCAAATGTGTCTCCTTGTCAACTGGTGTACTAGCAACCTTGGCATCTGTGAATTGGAATTTCCTTAATATTTCACCAACATATTTATCCTGAGAGATAAATATACCATCTGGCTTTTGCTGTACTTGAAGACCTAAAAAGAAGGTAAGCTCTCCCATAGAACTCATCTGAAATTGGTCTTTCATCAGCTTTTCAAACTCCTTACACATATGTTTCTTTGTAGAACCAAAAATGATGTCATCTACATAGACTTGTACCAGTAGAATATCACCCTTGTTCTTTTTAATAAAAAGAGTTTGATCAATTTTCCCTCTATGAAACCCATTCTTCAGAAGATATTTAGCAAGAGTTTCATACCAAGCTCTTGGAGCCTGATGCAGTCCATATAGAGCTTTCACCACCTTATAAACCTTGTCAGGATGCTCTGGGTCTATAAAACCTGGAGGTTATGAAACATAGACCTCCTCATCAATAGTACCATACAGAAAGGCACTTTTCACATCCATTTGATAGACCATAAATCCCATAAATGAAGCATAAGCAAGAAATAATCTTATTGCTTCAATCCTGGCAACTGGAGAAAAAACTTCCTCATAATCTATACCCTCTTCCTGAGTATAGCCTTGCGCAACCAATCTTACTTTGTTCTTTATCACAATGCCCCTCTCATCCTTCTTGTTCCTGAATACCCACTTTATACCAATCACTCTCATTCCCTTTGGTAGATCAACCAGAACCCATACATTCTGAATTTTGAATTGATGTAGCTCTTCTTGCATAGCTTCAAGCCAACTTGATTCTTTTAAAGCCTTTAGCACATTCTTGGGTTCAATCTGAGATAGAAAACATACAAACGTACACTCATGCTCATCATCATGATGTTTCTCCTCATATACCACACTGAGAAATCCATAATGATCTGGGTCTTGTATTTGCCTTCTGGTCTTGACTCCAGATTGTACATCTCCTATGATATTGGTAAGTGGATGATTCCTATGTACAATAGTATGGGGAGTAGAAGGAGCTGCATAGCTGGTAGGCATGTTTTGCAGACCATCTCCAAAGAAATCAAACTCATCAACTTGAGAAGCACTATCAACTGGTGAATCAAGATGAGATTGACTTGGTCCAGCAGCATCACTATTTTGCTCAGCAGTTGTAACTTGTGGCTGAGCAGTACTAACTCCATTTGTACTGCTCGTTGGATTTCCAGCTTCTTTACCATTCTGACCACTTGTTTCAGCATCATCTTTCTCTTTGTCTACACCACTTGATGAAGGAATATCATCTTTCTTTGTAGAAGACTCATTCACTGGACTTTCTTCCATGACTGGTATGAAAATGCAATCATCATCTTCCTCATCTGAACCTGCATCATGGTTAGCATTTATACCTATAACAGGCACATAATTCATGGAATCTGAAAGACTGTCAATATCAAAGATCCAATCTGGACCTACACCTACAACATTTGGTTTATTCTCCAAAAATTCTATGTGCAGATTTTCTTCTATATGCTTGGTGCTTGTATTGTACACCCTAAAAGCCTTACTGTGCAGAGAATAACTAACAAAGAAACCTTCCTCAGATTTCCCATCAAACTTTCCTAGTTGGTCTTTGGTATTAAGGATAGTAAGATGACAACCAAAAGGTCTCATGAAGCTTAAAGCAGGGGTTCTACCTCTAAGAAGCTCATAAGCAGTCTTATTGTGAGGTTGCACAACTAAAACCCTATTCAACACATAACAAGCAGTGCTAACTGCTTCAGCCCAAAATGAAACTTGTAGCTTAGAGTCAGCTAACATTGTCCTAGCAGCCTCTATAAGAGTCCTATTCTTTCTCTTAACTACACCATTTTGCTATGGGGTTCTAGCTACACTAAACTCCCTCTTAATACCTTTTTCTCTGCAAAAGTCATCCATCACCCTATTCTCAAATTCAGTCCCATTGTTACATCTGATTATTTTAACTTTCTTATCAACTAGGTTTTCTACTTCAACAATAAAGGTCTTAAGGATTTCACTTGTCTCATCCTTAGTTTTCATAAAGAATACCCAAGAAACCCTACTATAATCATCAGTGACAACGAGGCAGTATCTCTTAAAGTTCAAGCTATTCACAAAAGTAGGACCAAACAAGTCCATATGCAACATATATAAAGCTTGAGAAATAGAATTCTGGGTTTTTGGCTTACATGAGGCTCTGTGTTGCTTACCTTTAAGGCAAGAAACACAGGTTTGGTCATTGAGAAAAGTTTTGTTTGGTAAACCTCTTACCAACCCATTTTTAGCAATATTGTTAATGGTTTTAAAATTAACATGACCAAGCCTCCTGTGCCACAACATTGATTCTTCCAATGTGGCTTTTGCAACAAGACAAGTAAGTCCAACCTTAGGAACTAGTTTATTCATCTCAACACTGTATGTATTATCCTTTCTAGGGATTTTAAGCAATACTTGACTTTCATCAGGTAGCTTGAAATCAGGAGAAAGTATAAGACAATCAGTATCAGTAAATAAAACGTTGAGCTTCACGATCTTATTAATTACTTTAGATATAAACCTAAAGCAATTTGTATAGAAACTGATCTTGAATTGTATATCAAATATTATGCGGAAACTAATACTTGATCTTAAGAAGAATAAAACACAAACGAATTCTCAAACAACACTTCAATATATTAATACGATTGCTCGATAGCAATAGGGTTACAAGAAACCTTGAAGTGTAAAACAATAATGATACGTACCTAAAACCTAACCCTAGACCCTCCTTTTATAGACTAAGGAGTCCTAGTCGGTTACACAACTTTCTATACACGAAAAATATCTTTACGTATCTTTTCTATACATATCCTCAACATACTATACATATCCAATAAGCAGCAGCATAATCTTTCTAGCAGCAGAGTCTTCGTAGCTAGCAACAGAGTTATAGTATGCTTATTATCCCAATCCAGCAGAGTTAACAAACAGCAGAGTTTTAGTCTAATCAGCAGAGTTACTTAACTAATCAGCAGAGTAACACTTAGTATATTTCACGAACAGCAGCATCTTTAGACCCAACAATCCTCCCCTAAACTTGATATTTTTCTCCAAAAATCATCAAGTTTCCTTTAAACCCAGCTACTCACCAGGAGGATGCTTCCAAACACTTTACTGTTTTGAGGTCTTTGATTCTAGCACTTTTCTATATCTCTCCACTAACTCAAAAGCTTGATGATCGGATAAAAATGGTCTTTGCAAACTCAGCATTCTAGGTTGTAGCATATTAGTTAGAAGAGCAGTATTCTTGAACACAAGATAATCTTTCTCTGTTAACATGTATAAACACAAACCATTACTTCCAGTCAATGCATGTACTCCACATGATTGATATAGATACCATCTGATAACTTTGCTTGAACTAATCACATTCTTCCAATCAAAACTTCTTTCATCAGGTTCAAACATATTCTTCAAATAGTAATAGTTGAGTCTTTCATGCACCACCTCTGGTCTAGTATCACCATAATTCATCTTGTATAGCTTCCAGAGTTGTAGAATATCATCCCTATCCATGTAGTGTAACATTTGAGAAAATCTAATATATGCCACACTTGAACCATTTGATCTCTTAATTCCCCAGCATGCTTGACTACCATCTAGAACATCATGTGAGTAGGAAATGATTGGGTATTTTATTGACAAAGGAACTACATTAAGTAACCCAGGTTCTTCTTGAGGTTTATGAACTGTGAAATCCATAATCCTTTTCATATCATCTGCAGTCACTTCATCAAAATTATGCTCATCACTATCCTCTTTCTCTGAATCACTCATCACTACTGACTGAGTTCTTCTCATCTTCCTAGCCACCTGCTTTACTCTCCTCCTATATCTTTTTATACCAACAGAAGATTCAGTCTTTACTTCAGCTTCAACAATAACCTCTTTCTCCTTTTCAGCATCAGACACTATGGGCTTTTTAACACTTGACTCAGGATTCATGTAAGCATTTGGTGCTACTTTTATTCTTGTAAGCTTAGCAACCTCATCATCATTCAGTGGATCAATTTTGCTTTCTATCTCCTTCCTTGCTGCTTCATACTTCTTTTCAACATCTTCATATGACAAAAGCTTCAAATCTTTTAATTTCCAATTCTTCATATGTCTCAGATAATATTCTGGATGAGTTCTGAGTTCCCTTCTTGTAGGAGGTTTAAGCACTTTCTTTTTCTTCCTCTGATTGACCAACTTCTTCTTCTGTTTTGCTTTAAACTCTTCCAAGAAGTCAAACTCATTTATAGCAGCAAAATCATCTTCTAACTCTTCTTTCACTTTAACCCATTTGATAGCAGCCTCATTACTTGCTTGTTCATCTTCCCAGTTTTCAAGTAATGCTCTGGTTTTTGCCTCATTCTCAGCCAGCTGCCGTTGTCTTTCAAGCTCTTTTTGTTCATCTTCTTCTACTAATTTTCTTGCAGCATCTGAATCATACCTAGATTGATCCTCTTTTGACCAAAATTCAAAAGGAATATGCCATGGGAAAGAATCATCTAATTTGCCTTTACCTTTACCAGTGTATGTTGGTTGTGTAGGTTTAGACACTAGTTCAGGTTCTCTTATGGTAACTCCTTTGACTTTTGGTCTTGTAGGCTGTGGTGCAGGTTTAGGTGAAATCTGTTTTGGTGTAGGTGTATTGGTTCCAAGGTTTAGCAATACTTGAGCTAAGGGCATTGTGTCTTCATCAAATTCACCAGCAGAGTGATTTAGCCCATCAACAGAATTCTTTCTCCCATCAGCAGAGTGTTCTGCATTAACAGCAGAGTAAACCTTTTCATCTGGATCCATTACAACCTCCCCTGAATCCTTGAGTACCTCCCCTGAACCTGCTACATCCTCCTGATCATTCCTCCCCTGTTTGGAAGCATCCTCTTCCAAACATGGTTTGGAACTCTTCCTCTTCTTGGACTTCAGAATGTGAGGAAATCTTGCTCTTTTCCATCGAACACTCTCCAAATGCTTTACCCTTAATTTCAGTCTATGAATGAGTTTATCTTGAGAGTGTTGAGTATTCTTCATAACCTGCAACTCTTCAGTAAGAGCAAGAACCTCTGATGACAATTTGGTACATTTATCCGTCAATTCATTAAGTTGTTTCAGAATAGTCTCACCACTTCGGTCTGTGTTACCTGACCCGAGAGGTGGATCATTGACATTGACATTTTGTACAAGTGGAGTAGCCATCAATTCAATATTTGGATGTTCAAGACTAGCCTCAACACTTCGACCTGTGTTACCTGGTCCGAGAGGTGTATCATAGGCATTGACATTTGGTACTGTATCATCCATCAATTCAGTAGTAGTTTCATGTCTGTCCTCATCACTTCGGGATGTGTTAACTTCCCTGAGAGGTGAATCTTGGGACAAAAACTCAGTCTCAACCCTAGGTTGAACATCTGAGCCCCCCATATTAGCCATTTGGTGGGGTTACCATCAGTTGTATTAGGTTCTTGAGAACCTTCTACAATAGATTTTGCCATGGTCGAGGTCTTAGGTATGTTAGCACTGTCCTGTTCAACTACTAAGTTGGAAACAGTAGTGCCAGCCTCTTCCATCATGGTACCTACATCACCTGTACCAGCCTCATCTGCATCCATACTGACATTGGTCTGAGGTGTCACAGTGTCCTCTTGTTGTGAAGCCCTAGGTGATTGGGTATTTTGGGGTTCATTGGAAGATGATTTATTCAAACTTGTAGATTAGGATGTGTGATGGGAAGCTGTGGGAGTTCCAGCCTCTTCATCCTCATTAACAGCAGCCACAATATTCAAAATGTGTTGAGACAGGGGAGTGATGGTGCCAGAAAAACCTTTCCCATTTTTCTTCAGAAAAGCAAACATTTTGATTGCCATTCTGCTACTTGGCTCAATATTTTTATGTTCCAAAGGTTCTTTTAGTTGATGGTTTATAATGAGCTGTAAAAACCTTGGATACAAATAAAACTGCTTTTTGACATACTTCTTCATACCTTCAAAAATCATGGATGAAAAATCAAACGGTTGTCCTGTGGCCAAACAAACTAAGGCCATGGCTTGAGGAGCACTAAATTCATTCCATCCACCTACTTTAGGAAACAAACAGTGTTGAAGAGTATGCAAAAGAAACTTCCAATGTGGGCAAAGAAGACCTTTATAAAAAGTTCCAGTAGCCTCAGGCCTCTCAAACCCAATTTTCTCTAGCTCAGTCAAAATAACATCTGTGGTAAGATTAGGGGGTGTTGGAACACCTGATAAACGAAGGCTTCTCTTAATATATGTTTCACTAACTAAAATACTCTCTCCATCCACACTACCAATCAACCTTTCCTCTCCATCTAGTGTATCAAGCTTAACAGTTGACCAAAACTGGTGCATATGTGATTTAAATATGGGAGGATCAACTGTTAAAGCATACCTTAAGCGAGATGCACTGAGAAAATCCATGACTTCATGAAAACCTTCAGCAGCCGAAACCTTGCTAAGAAAAGCAATCTGATTGTGCTCATCAGGAAACTTTCTTCGAGCCATTTTGATTATGGGGGTTTTGGATATAATGAGGTGAATTAGTGTTTTTGGGTGAGAGTTAGATGTAATTTTGAGCAATTAAAAAGTAATGAGATCGAATTGGTGTTTGAGACCGTTTTGACCGAATTAGGTTTTAAGACGCGCCAAAATTTTCAATTTTACCCCTTTACTTTCAAACTCAGCAGCAGAGTTATGAAAAGTTTGACGGAAAGTCTACTTTCCCAAAAGCTTCCAAATTTAATCCCTCAATCAGTTTAAATGCGATACCAACTCCTCATTTAAGTCTATAAATCCCTCAATCTCTTAGCAAATCCCCAATTTTACAACCCTAACACAAAAATCAAATAACCATGAGTGCATCCAAAACACCGATCATCGAAATTTCCTCTGATTCCTCTTCCGATACTTCACTAGGATGGGAAAATTATTTTCCCCCAATTTCATCTTCTGCACAACGCAAAGGTAAAGCTATTGTTGAAGACGAAGTGTCTGACCCGCTTCCATCTACTCCATCTTCCTTTGAAGACTCCATCTGTGATGAAGAAACAGCATCATGGCCAAAATCATTGACGTATTATCAAGGCACTTGGGAAATAGATCCTCCTCATTATCCCTTGACTGTCGAGCTCACAAGACAAATGGAGAAAGCTGTTGCCGCCTTTGGAAAGAGTGTCGATCCGCCTCATCCAAAGCCACGTACGGTGGAGCAGGAAGTCCCTGTTCCAAAGAAGAAGCCGGAGAAGAAACAAGTTCCATCCTCAAGTCAACAGCAGAGTCCATCTCCAAGACCAGTGATACTTGCACTTCCCTGCAAGCAGGTGTCTGAACACATGGGTAGTAGAGGACCTCGCAGCAAAGTCATGCCTGACTTTGTTGGGAAGGGAAAGGGAAAAGCTTGATTTGGAATAGGTTTGTTTAGGTTGTGAAATCTTGGGCCTTGTTTTCTTTTGAACTTCTTTTGAACGATGGATGTAAGGATGCTTTATTTTGTACTTTGCTTTTGTGATAAATGAACTTGAACTTTCCTTGCTTTACTTGATTGTGTACGCATGTATATCTGCAAAAGGTTAGTAGAAAATCACAAACACAAGCAAGAATATCCCACAATAGCAGCAAAGTAGCATAGCAGCAGACAACTAAACAACAAACAATTTAAGAAACAGCAAATTTTGACTCAACAACACAAATCCTTACAAAAGTTTACAAAAAACATACAGAGATAAGATGTTTAAAGATTAAAGATTTATCATGCCAATACTAGCAACTAAAAATTGAAATCTACTTATATCAAAACTTTTTGTAAGTAGATCAGCAACATTATTGTCAGTATGTATTTTAACCACTTGAATTAACTTTTTCTCATAACAATCTCTAATAAAATGATGTCTTATCTCTATGTGTTTTGTTTTAGAATGAAAAACAGGATTCTTGATAATACACATTGTGCTGTTGTTGTCAATGTAAATTTTGGTGTTCATGAAATTGTACCCATAATCCAGCAGTTGGTTCTGAATCCAAAGCACCTGTCCACAGCAGCTAGAAGCATCAACATATTCTGCTTCAATTGTTGAGTTAGCCACCACAGTCTGTTTCTTGCATTGCCATGAGATTAGCCTATGACCAAGGTATTGACAGCCTCCAGTGGTTGACTTTCTATCAAAACTAGCTCCAGCATAGTCACTGTCTGAGTATGCTATCAAGTCAAAGGGTGAATTATTAGGATACCAAAGGCCCAATTTAGGTTGACCCTTTATGTACCTAAAAATTCTTTTGACCACTTCCAAGTGTGAAACTTTTGGGGACACTTGAAATCTGGCACAAGCACACACAGAAAACATAATATTTGGCCTTGAAGCAGTCAGATACATCAATGAACCAATCATTGATCTATAAAGATGTACATCAACCTCTTCCCCATCTTCATCCTTGAGCAAAGGTTTGTTTTTATCCATTGGTGTCTTAGCTGCCTTCACATCATTGAAACCAAATTTCTTTAACATATCAGCCACATACTTGTCTTGGCTAATAAAAATCCCATCTGATTTCTGCTTGACTTGAAGCCCCAAAAAGAAAGTGAGCTCCCCCATAGAACTCATCTCAAACCTGTTGTGCATAAGCTTTTCAAATCCTTCACATAACACCTTATTTGTAGACCCAAAAATGATATCATCTACATAAACCTGAACAAGTAGGATATCCTTTTTGTCTTTCTTAATGAGCAATGTTTTGTCAATGGTTCCTCTGCAAAAACCATTGTGCAACAAATACTTGGATAAGGTGTCATACCAAGCTCTAGGAGCTTGATGTAGTCCATACAGTGCTTTCTTCACCTTGTAAACCCTATCAGGATACTTAGGATCTTCAAAACCAGGTAGTTGCATCACATAAATCTTCAGGAATCTTTCCATACAAGAAAGCACTTTTCACATCCATTTGATACACAGGAAAATTCTTGTATGAGGCATATGCCAAGAATAATCTGATAGCCTCAATTCTTGCAACTGGGGCAAATACCTCATCATAATCTATTCCTTCTTCCTGAGTGTATCCCTGAGCCACCAATCTAGCCTTGTTTCTAATAACAATGCCTCTTTCATCTCTTTTGCATCTGAACACCCATTTAGTACCAATTTCTCTTTTTCCATTTGGCAAATCCACCAATGTCCAGACTTTTTGTAGCTTGAACTGCAGCAACTTCTCTTGCATAGCTTCAACCCAACTTTCATCTTTCATAGCCTTGTGAATGGTTTTGGGTTCTTCTTGAGATAAGAAACAGGCAAACATACAATTTTGTAAATCCTTGTGGCTATTCCTCTTTTTAAGAGTTTGAGCAAACAATCCCTGATCAAGCAAATCACTAAAACCTTTTGATTTACTTCTGGTCTGTACAGCAGAGTGAACATCACCAATAATCTGCTCCTTTGGATGATTCTTATGGATTCTGGTTGTTGGAGTGGGACTAACAGGTATATCAGTCTCCAAATTGGATAAATCAGCTTCAGCACCAAAGACATCAACAACTTCATCATCAGTGTCCACATACACTTCTTCTAATTCAGGCAGCTCATTAGAAGAATCATCATAAGAATCACCATCTATATCAGCAGTAGAGTCCTTGGGCACAGCAGCAGAGTTACCAAGCTTAACAGCAGAGTGTTTTGACCTAACAGCAGAGTGTTTTGGCCTGGCAGCAGAGTTGAGAGAACTGCTGCTATGTTTATTCCCTTGGATTCCATCAATTTGTGACTCTTCATCTCTTTCCTTATTATCATTCTTGTCATCATGAGAAGGCTCATCATCACCTTCTGCATTAACCTTTGGTACTTCCTTATGAACAGCATCATCATCTGAACTCTTTCTCTCTTTATCTGTTGGAGAGAAGTACTGATCAAACTTCCACTTTTCAATCAAAACAAACTCCTCTGCAGATCCATCCTTCTTTGCTTGTGTACCTGCATTGGGGTTAGTTTGTGTACCTGCAGACATGTTAGTAGTACCTGCAATGACTGGTTGATAATTCATACTTTTGGGTAAAGAATCAATATCAAACATCCATTCAGGACCTTTTCCATCAACATTAGGTGTGGTTTCTCTAATTTTAACATGTAAATTTTCCACCACATGCCCAGTCCTTTGATTGAAGACCCTAAAAGCCTTACTTTCAGTGGAGTATCCAACAAAGAAACCTATGTCTGCTTTCTCACTAAACTTGCCTAAGTGGTCTATGGTGTTTAAGATAGTGACAGGACACCCAAATGGTCTAAAGAAATCTATCAGAGGTTTCCTACCATGCAATAACTCATAAGGGGTCTTGTTATGAGGCTTAACTATCTTACTTCTATTTTGCACATAGCAAGCAGTGTTGACTGCTTCAGCCCAAAAGATAGTGGGTAACTTAGACTCTGACAACATGGTCCTAGCAGCCTCAATTAATGTTCTATTTCTCCTCTCAGCAACACCATTTTGCTGAGGAGTTCTAGCCACACTAAATTGTCTAGTTATACCCTATTCCTCACAAAACTGATTCATCACTTGGTTCTTAAATTCAGTTCCATTGTCACATCTCATGACCTTAACTTTGTGATTAAATAGGTTTTCTATCCTTGAAATAAAAGCCTTAAGAATGCCAAGAGTCTCATCCTTAGTAGCTAAAAAGAATACCCAAGTAAATCTACTAAAGTCATCAGTGACCACTAAGCCATACATCTTTTTGTTCAAGCTTTTCACATAAGTAGGTCCAAATAGGTCTATATGTAACATAAACAGGGGTTCAGTAATAGAATTCACCAATTTGGACTTACAAGATGCTCTATGTTGCTTTCCCATCTGACAAGCAACACATACTTCAGGGTTTTCAAACACCTTTGAAGGTAATCCTCTGACCAAGTTCCCTTTCACCAACTTGTTGATAGCCTTGTAGTTCAAATGGCCAAGCCTTCTATGCCAAAGTTTGGATTCATCAATAGTGGCTTTGGCAAACAGACAAGTTAAATCTCTTTTGGGAATAATGTTCTTTATGTCCACACTGTATATGTTGTCATTTCTAGGGACTTTAAGAAGTACTAATTTATCATCAAGTATCTTATAGTCGGGAGATAAGACAAGACACTCAGTGTCTGTAAAAAGAACAAAATTCTTTCTGTCACACATTTGTGAGACACTAAAAAGATTGAACTTTAGTCCATTCACCAAATACACTTTTTCAAAATCCAATTTTCCAGTTCTGATGATGCCTTTTCTAACAATTTTACCTCCTTTAGGATCATTCCCAAAGGCAACATATCCACCATCCAAAGCTTCAAAGTTTTCCAAATTGCTCTGGTCTCCAGTCATATGTGAAGAGCATCCACTATCAAAAATGCATTTATCCTTTAGCTCCTTTAGTAGATTGCCCTGCACAAAAAGTAAGAGAATTAGTTTCTCTTTAGGACCCAAGCCATTACTGACTTGGATCTACCTTGTGCATCAAAGTAGTCAAATTTCTTCAACTGCATTGGTGCACTACTGTGTCTGAGAACATGATCCAAAACTTTAACTTTAGGTTTCCAGACCCAACAAGCTGAGGCCTTAACAGCATAAAAATGGTTGCCCATAACAGTATCGGTAACAACTTTTGGCAAAACAGCAGAGTCTGCCTTAACAACAGAGTCAACAATGTTCTTCTTTATGGGCCCTTTTGGTGCAATAGGTGAGATAACTCTAGAAGCACCATCTTTCATCAAAACTTCCTTGGGAACCATGTTTCTTTTGGGATGAGGGTGAGTCTTTCTAGCAAAATTTCTATGGTTCACCCTTGTATATTGGTTCCAAACTGGTTTTTGATAGTAGTAACACTCATCTTGCAGATGATCAAAACTACCACAACTATAACATGCCTTTTTAAGTAATTGAAAATCAGTACCTAATCTTTGTGAAACTAGGTTCCAATTTCTCTGGTTTCCTCTAGGCAAGTTATTGGTTTTCTTAGGATATACTCTAGGTGTGTTTTCATACTCAGCCATCTTCCTAGAGATACCTTTACCTAACTTAGGCTTAACAAACTCAACCTTTTTATCCTTAGGTACTTTAGATTCAACAACAGCAGGAATTTCTTCCTTTTTGTTCTTAGGGGTTGAATCAGATTCCACTACTTCATCATCACTGTCAGACTCCCAATCTTCAATAAGGGGTGCATCAGACCACTTTTTCTCAACCTTAGGTGACTCTATTTTAGTTTCACTAGTTTCACCTACAGGTTTGGCCTCAGACTCAGGTATGAAAGATAGTGTCCTAGTAGGAGGGGCATTGACACTAAGTTTCTTAGGTGGAGCAACAGCATTATATCCTAGACCACTTCCTGAGTCTGCAAAGTGTCTTCCTATTGGTTTACTGAGAATGTCAGTGGCAAATTATTGTTTTTCCACCCTAACAATATGTTTTTCAGTCTCACTTATAGCTGATTCTTTAGCTTGTTCAGCCTCTTCTACTTTCTCCATAAGAACCTTAATCTCACAATCTTTCTTAATAAGCTCAATTTCTAGACTAGTGATCTTATCAAGATATTCAATTTCAGTCTTTTTATAAAATTCGAGCTTCTCTTCTAAATTCTTTAAACCATATTCATAACTAAGATTGTCTAACTTAAGTTTTTCATTCTCCATTTTAAGGTTTCCATTGCTAGACTTAAGTATTTCTATTATATCAGAACATGATTTAAAAGAACAAGATGATTCATTGGATACCTCAGAGTCTGATCCAGAGGAAGAGTAGGCCATAAGAGCAAGATGTTGTACTTGAGGTTCTTCTTCAGCTACCAATGCATAGTTAGGACCATCTTCAGCATGATCACTCCAGTCATACTCTCCTAACCCATCACATGACACCATAGCAGTGGTAGGATTTGGCTCTTCATCAGTAGACTTCTTGACATTCTCATTGTTCCTTTTTGGTGCTCTGCACTCTCTTGCAAAGTGTCCCTTCTTATGACAGTTAAAACATTCAGCCTTTAATTTGTCAAATCCCACATTCTTGTTTCTTCTGAACTTCATTTCTTTACCAGTTCTTTTAAGAAACCTTCTTGCCCTCATAGTTAGCATTGCAAACTGCCATTGCATATCAATCTCTTCAACATCATCAGGATCAAGTTCATCCAGATCTTGAGGCATAACTGAAGTACTTGTAGTAAGTTCAGCCAAATAAGCACAAATAGCAGCATCACTGATGGTGTTGGTATTTGTAGAGTCAGCAACAGAGACATGTGAACCAGCAGCAGGAACGAAAGTACCAGCAGCAGAGTGCTGTTCTTGATGACTACCAGAATTCTTGTTGCTTGAGGAAACAAAAGCAAGATTGTTTGTGGTAGAAGATGAACTTGAAAATCCCTTGACTTCAGTTTCATACACTTTCAAGTTGTTATACAGATCATCCAAAGTCATCTTCTCAAAATCTTCCTTGTGCCTCCAAATCACTGTGTGAGTGTTCCATTCAGAAGATAGACTTCTCAGAAATTTTAGATTGATATCTTCTTGAGATACATCAATCTTCAATAGAGCCATCTGACTGGTCAGCTTATGAAGTCTATCATAAGTTCCCTCAATATTCTCAGAACTCAAAGCAGTAAAAGTTTCAAACTGGTGCTTCAGTAGGTTCTTTCTTGATTTGTTGGTAGCTTCATTCCCACCAAAGCGAAGTTCAATAGCTTCCCATAAATCCTTAGCAGACTCAATATGATTAAAACTTAGTTGATAATCATTAGGTATTCCCATCATGAGAATACTGTGAGCCTTGACCTCCAATATTCTCTGTGCTTTCTCCTCACTTGTCTTAAGAGTCAAGACTGATCCAGTAGCAATCTTGGCTGGCTGACTGTCGCCATGTAGAACAACTTCCCAAAGTGAGTAATCAACCATTCTCATGTATTGTTGAATTCTCATCTTCTAGATCTCATATTCTCCAGTCTTGAGCATGGGGACTCTTGATGCAGTAACCATGTGTGTAGAATCGGATTCCATTTCTTACTTTGATGATTAGCAGATCTTGTATTCAGTAATTCTTCTTGGTACCAGTTTCTAGATCACAAGCTCTGATACCACTTGTTGATCCCAGTTGAGCTTCACGATCTTATTAATTACTTTAGATATAAACCTAAAGCAATTTGTATAGAAACTGGTCTTGAATTGTATATCAAATATTATGCGGAAACTAATACTTGATCTTAAGAAGAATAAAACACAAACGAATTCTCAAACAACACTTCAATAGATTAATACGATTGCTCGATAGCAATAGGGTTACAAGAAACCTTGAAGTGTAAAACAATAATGATACGTACCTAAAACCTAACCCTAGACCCTCCTTTTATAGACTAAGGAGTCCAAGTCGGTTACACAACTTTCTATACACAAAAAATATCTTTACGTATCTTTTCTATACATATCCTCAACATACTATACATATCCAATAAGCAGCAGCATAATCTTTCTAGCAGCAGAGTCTTCGTAGCTAGCAACAAAGTTATACTATGCTTATTATCCCAATCCAGCAGAGTTAATAAACAGCAGAGTTTTAGTCTAATCAGCAGAGTTACTTAACTAATCAGCAGAGTAACACTTAGTGTATTTCACGAACAGCAGCATCTTTAGACCCAACATTTGTTCTGTTTATCACAAATTTGTGATACACTGAAAAGATTGTACTTAAGTTCTGGTACATAATACACATTTTCAAAATCAAGGTTACCAGTTTTAATTACCCCTTTACCAGTAATCCTTCCTCTAATACCACCACCAAAGACAACTGGTCCTCCATCCAGAGCAATAAAGTCTGAAAGATATGACATGTTGCCTGTCATGTGCCTTGAACATCCATTGTCTGAATATCCTCTATCTTCTTTACCATTTGAAGGATGTTCCTGCACACAGAATAAAGGTGTTAGTTTCTTTCGGGGATCCAAACCATCACTGGTTTGGATCTGCCTTTTGCATCAAGATGAGAAAACTTGTTGGAGGTCTTTGATGCACCATTGGGTTTGTTAGAATTTCTAACCCAATGTGCTGAGGCCTTGACAGCATTGCCCCTTTTTCCCTTAACATTTAAGTGCCTAGCAGTAGGATTTGCTGGTCTAGCAGTTGGAACTGCTGACCTAGCAGTTGGAACTGCTTGTTTAATTTTAGGCACCCACTTCTGATTAGTCATTGCTGTTTTCTGATAAAAATGCCTTTTAACTGTTTGTGCATGATTTGAAAATTGTTTTGCACTAGAAACAGTTTGCTTGTTATTAAACCACTTATTTTGACTAGCAGTTGAAACTGTTTTGATGCCAGTCTTTAACATAACAGCTTTGGGTGACATCTTATGATTTGCATTAGGGATTGTCAATCTAGTTGGACTATTTTGAGTTACCCTAGCATTGTTATTCCTGTTCACCCTTGCATTCCCAGAAACCCTCTTTTTCCATGGGTTAGAATCACAATAAGCAACCATATGATCAAAACTTCCACAAACAAAACACACTTTTCTAATCATGGCAAACTTATCATCCAATTTCTTAGATTTTGAGTGATTCCAGTTCCTATGACTACCCTCAGAACTTGATGATCTGTTCTTAGTCCTATACGTTTCAGCATATCTAACACTTTTCCTAACTGGTTTTATGTTTTCAGTCTTGACCACTTTAGGAGCATGTTTAACTTCTACCTTAACAACATTAGATTTATCCTTAACCTTTGCATCCTCATCATCAGATGTCCAATCCTCAATAGTTGGTGCATCTGAGTTTCTATCAGAGGACATCTTTTCCTCAGAAAGAGATTTATCACTAGTACTCACAAAAGAATCTTCTGCCTTTACAAATTTAACAGGATTCTCACTAATCTTAACGCCATATCCAGGAAAATCCATATCCTTAAACTCTTCTAAGCCTGTATGAGCTAAATCAATTCCTGGTGGAACAAACATTCCTCTAAGAGGGGGTGCAACTGACTTATAACCTAAACCAGATTTAGCTTTGTTAAGTATTTGACTCTCTACTATCTTCTTAACTCCATTTGAAGTATGTTCAAGAGTATCTACACTTAACTGGATGTTTTCTTTTTCCTTTTTAAGCTTCTCTAGTTCATATACAAGTCCACTCATTTTATTGTCTTTTATTTGCAATTCCCTCTTTAAAATACCTATCTTATCAGAGAAGTTTGACTTATTCTGTCTATAAAACACAATTTGTTCTTCCAAAATAGCTAATCCTCTTTTATGATTTGTTAGACTAGAATTTACTTGATTAAATTCAACTCTAAGATCATCATACTGTTTCTTAACATTTTCATAATCTTTTAAAGCACGGCAAGAATTTGAACATTTTTCAAGTATATGTACCTCAGAGTCTGAGAAAGCCATCAAACCCAAGTTAGCTGGTTCCTCTTCTTCCTCCATGAAGCTCTAATCAAATCCAGCTCAATCTACAGCTACCATAGCCTTAGAAGAAGGCTCTTCAACATTAAATGTTCTCCTTGTTCCTTGCTGATTCTTAAACCCTTGACTCTGATTGCTTTGTTGTCTTGGACCTCTACATTCCCTGGCAAAGTGCCCCATCTTGTGACAATTAAAGCATTCCACCTTAGACTTATCATACCCAGCAACATCTCTTCCATTGAAGGTAATCTTATTCCCAGTCCTTTGGTAATACTTCTTAGCCCTGATGCTTATCAAAGCCAACTGCCACTTTAAATCCATAGCTTCCAAATCATCTTCAGCAATTTGAAGAAGATCTTCATTAAAGATCTTTGACCCACCAGACTGTTCTGACACAAATGCATATATGGTCACTTCAGTCAATCCAGCAGTACTAGTTTTTACACTAGCAGTGCTAACTGTTGGTTTAGCAGTACCAACTACTTCTTCATCTTCATGATTTGAACTATTTGAAGAAGATACAAAAGCCATATTCCCTGAACTGGAACTGGTGCTACAACTCTTCTTGACCTTCTGCTCAACAATCTTAAGATTATTGTAAAGCCCATTCATTGTCATTTTCTCCAGCTCTGGTTTATTGCTCCAAACCACAACATAAGTGTTCCATTCAGCAGGTAAACTATTTAGAAACTTCATGTTGAGGTCTTCCTGAGGTATCACAATCTTCAACACAGTAAGTTGACTGATGATCTTTTGAAGCCTATTAAAGATATGGTCCAAAGTTTCATTGCTTGATGCAGTGAAGTTCTCATAACTTTGCTTAAGTAGGGTTTTCTGTGCCTTCTTGGTAGCTTCATTGCTGCCAAATCTTTCCACCACTGCTTCAAAAAGAGTTTTAGCCGACTCGTAATGGCTAAAATTCAGCACTTGATCATTAGGAATTGCCATTAGTAACAAATTCCTAGCCTTCTGATCATTCTTCTTTTTTATTCTCTCCTCGTTTGTAAGTGGCTCAGTGTTAAGCTTTGTGATCTTGGAACCATCAGCACGTGTTTCTTCAACAGGAATTGGTTTGAAGGAATCACCATTGATAATGATATCCCATAATGCATAGTCTTGCACCATGAAATATTGCTCTATTCTGAGCCGCCATAAATCGTATTCATTCTGTTTCAGCATGGGAAGTTTAGCAAGGATTGAGGTTTGAGGTGTCTCTATGTCCATCTTCTTGGTTGCTAGTGAGTAAATACTTCTGGTTCTTCTAAACTCAAAGTATCAGAAACCTGTCTCTGATACCACTTGACCGGATCTAAACACACACGTTGTGTTGGGGATACTTTGAGTATATACTTGATAGCACGCGGAATTTACTACCAAGTACTTAGAAGATGTTTTGTGTTTGGTGATTGATTGAAAAAAACAATAAGAACAAATAAGAACACAAATGATATCAACCAAAATAATCACTTCAATATATATCAAATGATTACAATATGAACGTGAAGCTCTTGATAATTCGTATGAAGGGATATTAGGTATATTAAAACCCTAACTAAGGATCTCTTTTTATAATGCAAAGAGTCCTATACAAGTAAAATATCTAACCGTATCATTCTATACAAATAAGATATATACCATATCTTTTCTATATTTATCTTCACACGGTTTCACCTTGATCTCTTAAGCAGTCCTAACTTTTCTTCATCAGCAGTCCTAACTGTTCTTCCATCAGCAGTACTAACTGTTCTTGTATTCTTCAACCGTACTAACTGCTTAAGTTTAATTCCCAACAATCATCTTCTTTATTTTTGTTGTTTTCAGATTCTTCAGACCCAGACCCAGATACTGATTCATTCTCAGAGTTTCCAGATTCACTCTCTGATTCACCAAGTGTTTCAGACCTTGCAGGTTCAGACTCCTCCTGTTCTTCCTCAGGAATTGATGTTGTACCTTCACCTCTTCTTATTTTCTCACGTATTTTTCCATCTTCTTTATGTTTCAATAAGCTTTCTTTTGAGGCTTGCTTCATCTGTTCTCTTTCTTCTTTGTCAGTCAATGGTGGTTCAATTGGTGAAAATTGTATATCTGAAAACTTGATCTGCTTTCCTTTGCCTGGTTTCAATCCCTTGTCTGATTCTGACAATGTAGATTTGAACTTCTCAATATCTTTCTTATTCTTGCCTTTCCCGAGGTCTACATTTTCACCTTCCTCCTCCTCACTTGATTCATCATGAAGTTGCATTGCTGATGAGGCTTTGGGAACCACTTTTCTTTTCTCAACTGTAGTGGCTTTCTTTGAACGAGAAATAGTGGCTCGAGCTGGGATTGATTTACTCTTTCCTTTTGGTGATTTTGCCCCTTTGGGTACAATTTCTACTTTTTTGGCTTTCACAGCTTCGTCATACTTCTGATATGCCTCAGTATTCATCAGTTCTTCAGATAACAAGTTTTGTGGAATTCTGGCACCTTGCTTTTCTGTGTGAGACTGCTGTGTTCTGATTCTGGTAAGAATGTGGTTTTTGTCTTCAGTGTGCATTTTCTCATTTACGGGTCGATTGAGTTCAGAATGTATTTGCATGAAACGTGAGATCAGGAGTTTGGTGAAACGGGTAAAAGGTATTTTGTAATCTTTATTTTGATGAAATTTGGTACTTAGAAAGATCATGTCTTTCCAGATGTATTTGGCGAAGTCTAGATGTTTTAGATTCATAACACCACAGAAGAATTGAAGGTGCTCTTGTCGGGGGTGTTCGAGTCCAGTGGTTTTTCCAGTTATACAATGAATGATGATTGAGTACATGGTTTGCCATGGTTGTGGAAAGTACTTTCTTTCGACTTTGTAGAGTGACGTGAGTGGTTCTGTTTCATCATATCCCAGAAGCTGAAGTGTTTTGGCCATATCTTCAAATGTTGGGTCATCGTGAAACTTCGTCAGTTTTCCTGTTACTTCTTTTGGAAGTTGCAATACATTCCTTAGAGTTTCAACCTTGAACGTGATCTCTGTATTATCCAAAGTGATGGTCATGCTCTCTTCGTCTTCACTAATGATCAGAGAATGCCAGAACTGGTTGAAATATATTTCAGGTACACTTGTTGTGTTTGACAAAGTAGGTCTGATGAAATGTCTGTCAAGGATTTCCACAATGATCTGGCAAGTTTCATGACATCGTAACTTCTTGAAGTCTACTCTTGAGTTAGAGTGGCCGATCTTTCGTTCATCCCCTTCTGGAATGATTTGTTTTCGGGTAACAGATGCTTGAGACATGGTTCACCTGATCATCATAAACACCAACAACAATACACAATGGACACAGTATATATATGTTAGTGAATGTCAGTGGTTTCATGAAATTATCCTTCATAATATGATGCATCACATTGAACAGAAATCTCATGAGGGGCATATACATATCATTCAATCAAATCATTTTCTAAATAAACCAGTTTTTATAAATAATTTTATTTTATGTTCAAGTTTGTAAAGATTTTAAGTTTGAAACAAGTTTTATAAGTTTGTTAAACTTGAAAAACATTGAAACAAACTTAGAAGTTTTAGAAACTTGATAACATGAGATCATCTTTATAAAAACTAGATAAGTTTAAGAAAAATGATTAGGTTAGAAACTAGATCAGCATAGAACCTTAATTAACATAGTTACTCGATTAGCATAGAACCACGACTATCATAGTTACTCGATCATCTTATTCTTTTAGAAACTCGATCAGCTTACTCGACTAGAATAGTTACTCGATTAGCATAGAACCACGACTATCACAGTTGCTCGATCATCTTATTCTTTTAGAAACTCGATCAGCTTACTCGACTAGAATAGTTACTCGATTAGCATAGAACCACGACTATCACAGTTACTCGATCATCTTATTCTTTTAGAAACTCGATCAGCTTACTCGACTAGAATAGTTACTCGACTAGAATAGTTGCTCGACTAGAATAGTTGCTCGACTAGAGGAGTTGCTCGACTAGAGGAGTTGCTCGACTAATGGAGTTGCTCGACTAGTGGAGTTGCTCGACTTAGAGGAGTTGCTCGACTAGTGGAGTTGCTCGACTAGAGGAGTTGCTCGACTAGAGGAGTTGCTCGACTAGAGGAGTTGCTCGACTAGAGGAGTTGCTCGACTAGTGGAGTTACTCGACTAGTGGAGTTGCTCGACTATTTTGAGTGTTGTCTCCTAACTCGGAGACAAAGTCGATCATTTTGCACCAACTCGATCACCTTATCATACTTGAGTAATATGCTCGATCATCTTAACAAACTTGATCAAGTTACAATCAGCAAGAAACTTGATATGAACCTCGATTAAACACTCAGATATATGGTATTTGATGAAGCGAAAAGTGTACCGCTTTTAAGGGGTCATTTAAGCCCTAAATCGTATTTGTTTGATCAAATATTGCCCTAAATCGTTCCTTTTGTCATTTTAGGTACTTTGGAGAAAAAATCTGGAAAAGGAAGCATTTTGGACGTTTTTGGAGCATAAAAGTGAAGAAAACGGCAAAGTCTCAAAATTGTGCTGGAAAGTACCTTTGACGGCGTCAGGATTTGTTCTTGATGGCGTCATGGCTTGGCAAAAGTGGTGGATGTGAAATTTACTCATGATAAGCCAGAGAAATTTGCATGGGAATTCTGACGGCGTCACCCTTTGGAGTGATCAAGGTCGTCACGACTTAATTTAAAGAGGGACGGCGTCACGCCTAATTCTGACGGCGTCAAGCCTTGATAAGCCAGAACGGATTTTGGAGAGCTAAAGAGGGACGGCGTCAAGAAGGCCATCCGGGAACCCTAAAAGCGGCGAGGTGACGGCGTCACACTCCATAACGTGACGCCGTCAGATCTGAAAGTCTATATATAGTTTTGCAATTTTTTGTCATAAGTGTGGAACTTTGTGTGTGAAAAACCCTGAGACGATTTTAGCAGCTTTTTCAAGGCTTTTTGCCTTGAGATCTTCCATGTTACATTGAAGATAAGTTATCAATTAATCATTCAATATGTCTATGTGTTGTTTGATTCTATCTTATTCTTGTCTTTTGTTTAACATGCTAGGCTAGATTTATCTTGTGTTTGCTTAGATCTAATGAAACCTAGCTATTGATTATTGGTTATTAGTGTGTTATTAGTTGTATTGGATGATTGTTCATCTATGTTAGGCTTAAGAAAACTGGCTAACTTCCTATTCGGTAACTTGCTTGAACGTCTTAAGAAACATGAACCAATGCGTACTAAGGTTTTTATGGTTATATTTAATGCACAAGCGAATTCTAGTGATCCCATGTTAGGAGCTTCCTAGCCGGCTCGACATAGGAGTGAAGTAGGAGCTTGTAGAGTTGGGGAAGTACGTACGCCACCCCACAATTGGTATTAAGGAATACACCCGTCATCCACGCGATTAATACACACTAATCAACCGGTAAAAGATAGTTAGAGAGTAAGGAAATCTAAGTAAACACATTTCTCTCCACATAAGTTTTACCACCTTTTCATTTTCTGTTATTTTATTTTATTTGCATTCGTAGTAACTTGGGTTAGTTGACTAGCAACTAATTCCGCCCACTCTTTCAAACCCGAGATTTTACTTGCTCTCATAAAAAAAATACAAAAACATAAAAAAGAATCTTCTCTCACCCCTAGACCTATTAGAGTAGTCTTTCAATCCTAACGACACTATTCCCTGTGGAGAATGATCAATCCCCCGTACTTACCACTACACTATACTACATCGGTCAGGTACACTGCCTGGTGGGGTTGTAAGCCTCTTGAGATCCCTCGAGAGGTAAAACCTGCTGTAAGGTTGCAAAACCACGCATCAAGTTTTTGGCGCCGCTGCCGGGGAATAGTTATTGTTTAGGTTGAATTTTTATTTTATAGGTCTACTCACTAGATTCCTTTCTAGTGAGATTTTTATTTTCTTTTTCTAGGTTTTCTTTAGTCTATCTATTTTCTTCGTTTCTTTGTTCGTAACCATTACCATTCGACATCATGGAAGATGGTAATATCCTTGATCCCAACAACCCACCACCACAACAACCACCACCACCTCCTAGAGCCCGTACTTTAGGAGACTACTTCCGTCCTAGCCACCATGGCTATCGAAACACCATTGAGCTCACTCAAGGAGCCAATGTCACTCCCTTGCGATCCGACACCATCCGGTTGGTGCAAAGCGGATGCGCATTCCATGGACTTCGTTCTGAAGATCCTAATCAACATCTCAAGGACTTTCTCAAAATTGTTGATTCCATAGACCTTGATGTTGCCACTCGAGAGACGACCCGACTGCGTCTCTTTCAATTCTCTCTGCGGGACCAAGCTAGTCAATGGCTAGAGCGTCAACCCGCAGGATCCATCACCTCTTGGGATGATCTCACCACTCTTTTCCTTGCTCAGTTTTTCCCACCGGGAAGAACTACCAAGCTAAGGAAGGATATCTTGATGTTTGAACAACGTCAAGGCGAAACTCTCTACGGGGCATGGATTCGATTCAAGGACTTACTTTAAAAAGTCCCTCATCATGGCATAAATCTCTGGCTTCAAATCCAAATCTTCTATGACCATGTTGATTACCACACCAAGCGTGCCATCGATCGAGCCGCCGGGGGCAGATTGCCCGACAAAAGCGCCGAGGAATCATGGGAGATCATTGATGAGCTTGCATCCGACGATGATGAATTGTGGCAAGTTTCCCACGACGTACGCTCGGCGGTCAAGACATATTCATCGCCCGATACAGCCAATCAAATCACTGAGGAAAGCGTTAGTGAACTTGAGAAAAGGGTTGCATATCTTATGGAAAAGCAAAAGAGACCCTTAAGTCCACAAAAAGCAACAATTAACTCGGTCTCAAGCGTTAAGCAAATACCATTGTCCGAATCACCCCGTAGGGAAAATACTAAACCCTTCCATAAGCACGCTCAACCCAACTCCCCACCTCAGGAACTTAGTCCAACATTCGAAGCTCGAATGAGAGAATACATGTCAAAACACTCCGAACGGTTGGCGAAATTTGAGGAAGCCGTCTACAAACAGAAGGAGGAAATGGAAGAGAAGATGGCGGAGATGATGAACCTTTTGAAAGAGTACACAAATACAAAAGCTCCTAAAAATGTGCTAGTGCGAAAAGATGTTGAAGTTCCCAACACTAAATGTGTTAACGCCGTCTCCGTCGTCCAAGAGGGCGAAAATGATGGAAGAGGGAAGTTGATAACTATGGAAGTTAACAAAATTGACCTCGTCCCACTTAATGACGGAAACACCAATGCCTACACATGCGATTCCGACCAGGGAAAGGAGGCGCCCACTGAGGAGCGCCAATTGGTAGAACCGCCAAAGTCACAACAAGTGAGGCATTACTTGAAGCACGATATAAACAAGGAGACCATAAATGATTGGGTGAGAAACTATCGACGTACTCATCTACCCAACAAGGAGTCCAAGAGAATGGAACCGGATGATGAATCCGACACATTACCCGGAGGGAAATTGTATGAGTGCCTCATAAGACAAAAGTTAGTGGAAAAGCAGGAATTCTACGGGGTCTTCGAAATACCATGCAGCATTGGAAAACTCAAGTATCTGGATGCGGTAGCCGACCAAGGTTCCGACGTAAATTTGATGCCTTTATCCGTCTATGCCCAGTTAACCGACGAACTGCCATCCATCACCCGTACTAAACTCTCCTTTGCAAAACATTCTTATGAGTACCCGTTAGGAATTGCAGAAGATGTGTTGGTCAACGTTGCCGGATTCCTGTATCCGGTCGACTTCATGATTATTGAAAGAAATGACATGAATATGCCAATAATCCTTGGGGCACCCTTTCTCGCGACCACTAGGGCACAAATCAATTACGAAAAAAGTACCATCCAAATGATGAAGGGGAAGAAAACGATAAACTTCCCAACGATCCCACGTCATATACGAGATGTTGCTCTACAAAAGAAGATGGAGGTGAACCCCAATATACTCCGCGGTAATGTTCGAGAGAAAATCCTTGCATGGGAGGCGAGGATTAAGAGTTACAATGATCATGAGATTAGAGAATGTAAGGGCGGAAATAACGATTATATTGAGACTGATGAGACGACCAATAACCCCGTTGAATTTACAAAGGGAGACTCAGTGCTCCTAAGGCATTCAGAAACAAAAGCACCTGCCGATGAACCAAGTCCCTGGTGGTACGGACCATTCACAATTAAAAGTCTACACCAAGATGGGGTAGTAAGCTTGACCAGCAAGGGAGGAGGTGAAGTGACTGCAAATGTCGAGCGATTGAGACACCACCACCCTGATAACATGGATTATATCTATCAGGGATACGTCATTATGAATGATGGAATCACGTAATGTACGTGACTTTGAGTCTAGCTACAAGACTCGTTAATAAAGAAAAGCGCTTCTTGGGAGGCAACCCAAGTTTTATTTGCTTTGTGTGTTTATTTATTTGTTTGTTTGATTTTATTTGTTTCCGTATGTATGTTTAAATTTTATTATTATTGATTCATGTTCAAAAGTAATTTGTGAAAATGCTTTATCTTGTTTTTAACTTCGTCTTAACTACATATAAAGGTATTTTGCAAAAGATAAGTGTAAGGGAAATCTAAATCGGTTTATTAGAACACAAATGAACATGAATCGTAATAATAATAAATTAACATACATATTAGTATTTGTTTGAGTCAAATGCTTGTATCGAGTCATGATGATGTTTTGCAGGATTTCCAGGAAGTAAGGTATAGGTTTTTTCCAAAATTTTTCCGGAAACTTAACATGAGAATTCTGTCAGATCATTTCTGACGGCGTCAGGATTTACAACCTGACGGCGTCAGGTTTAATTTTCCGAATATTTTTGAAAGTTTTGTTTTCCTAAAAAGTTTTTATTAAATCTCTAACCTATAATCTCCAGGAATCTGCAAAATTATCATTCCACAAGCATTATATCCTTATATATAGAGTTTATCCCGCCGATGTTATGCAGGTTTTCGTGTTTGTTTTCTCAGGTTTAACAGGTTATTTTGGACAAGGAAATGTTTGTTGGATCAAGCTTATGACGATGCATTAGTCATGGAGCTTCAACATTACTTTGGAAGAAGATCTAACCATGTTATTTCTTTATCCACCGAGCGAATCAGGGGAGTATTTGATTTCATTTTTATACCTTATTGCTTTTACATCTTGTTATTTGAACATTGGGGACAATGTTCATCTTAAGTGTAAGGGGGGGTAAAAGTACGATTAGAGAATGCTATTACGCTTGATTTTTGTTTGTTTAATAGTAAATGTGTAATAAAACTGAGATAAATACCTGTTAGGGCAATTTTAGTGCCAAATTTAAATTTTTTTACAACATTTAGGAGTGAAACTTTGATCTTAATGAGCGTCTCACGGATAGGAGTTATATGACTAGCACAAAAACCGTACCACAAAAAAAATTTCCACCCCCAAATATGTGAGGTTCGCCCCTAGAATTGGTAGGAAAAGCATTTATGCTATGATGTGTGTACCGGTAGCACTTAGATTCTAGAACTTGCGTTAGGACCATTCCGAGGCCACAAGTGAGATTACATTCGTGTTAATAGATTTACTACATGATAAGAGGCATTAGGATTAACCCATTGTTTTACACCTGTGTTTTTGTTATAATTACATTGGCTACATTGGTCAAGTAATTCTCCCACACCCTTTGCGTTGTACTCATTTTTAGTACACGATACCCCTAGTACACCCCTCAGAGCCTATCTTTTCGTTTCGACCTTTAAGCATTTTACTTAAAGGAAGAATTTGTTACACCCCACTAAAATGTACACCCAAATCGCCTTAGCCTACCTTGTATGCACTCATTTTTAGTGCATTATTGTGACAACATTTGTTTAAACCCAAGTTAATTATCTAATTGATTACATGGTTGCTAAGTCGAGTCATATCCTTGTACATATTGTTTTGGGACGATTGGGACTCATGGGTAAAGTACTAGTGTAATGGAGTAATGGGAAGAACATCATTTATTACCCCCATATGTGTTAAATATTTTAAAAGTACTCCAAGTTTTTCGATTATCTTAATTCGAGTCATTAGAATAGCATTTGTAAAGTTATGTAAAAGTTCAAGAGTAAGGGGAATGCAACACCCCTATGATGTATTATTTTGGATGGTAGGGCAAAAGTGTATGAAAAAAAAAAAAAAAAAAAAAAAAAAAAAAAATCGAAAAATCAAGAAAAAAAAATGAGAAAAAGAAAAGTAGAAAAAACATACGGACTACCATCCCGTTTCATTTTATGTTTGTTTTATGTTTTTGTTATTTTGTTTTTAGCTTAAGATTGAGTCGAGTCTTGGCTTAGCAACATTGTATAGTACATGTAATTGATCAAGATCTTTAACTCGCCACCAGTAAAATATCCTTTATCCAACAAAACCGTGTTTTCCTTTTCCCTACACCTAACGTTATAACCCATGTAAAAGCCCTCTTTGATAGTTTATCTTAGGTGCTTACGCCTAGTGGAGGAGGTTTTTGATCCTTGCCCAAGCCTATGGTAATCTATTTGCTATGACAGGTAGTGAGAGATATTATCCGTTTTCATTTATGAGATTTATTTTGATGACACTTGAGAGATGTGAGTATCTAAACACTACTTGTGAGGTGCTAGTTTGTAATCTCCGTGCTTATTATGATTAAAGTGGAATGATTATTTGTTGTAATTACTTTTATGTTAGCATTAAATGACCCCTAACTTGTATTTTGATTAGAATAAAAGCGCATTTGCTTGAGGACAAGCAAATCTCAAGTGTAAGGGTATTTGATGAAGCGAAAAGTGTACCGCTTTTAAGGGGTCATTTAAGCCCTAAATCGTATTTGTTTGATCAAATATTGCCCTAAATCGTTCCTTTTGTCATTTTAGGTACTTTGGAGAAGAAATCTGGAAAAGGAAGCATTTTGGACGTTTTTGGAGCATAAAAGTGAAGAAAACGGCAAAATCTCAAAATTGTGCTGGAAAGTACCTTTGACGGCGTCAGGATTTGTTCTTGACGGCGTCATGGCTTGGCAAAAGTGGTGGATGTGAAATTTACTCATGATAAGCCAGAGAAATTTGCATGGGAATTCTGACGGCGTCACCCTTTGGAGTGATCAAGGTTGTCACGACTTAATTTAAAGAGGGACGGCGTCACGCCTAATTCTGACGGCGTCAAGCCTTGATAAGCCAGAACGGATTTTGGAGAGCTAAAGAGGGACGGCGTCAAGAAGGCCATCCGGGAACCCTAAAAGCGGCGAGGTGACGGCGTCACACTCCATAACGTGACGCCGTCAGATCTGAAAGTCTATATATAGTTTTGCAATTTTTTGTCATAAGTGTGGAACTTGTGTGGAACTTTGTGTGTGAAAAACCCTAAGACGATTTTAGCAGCTTTTTCAAGGCTTTTTGCCTTGAGATCTTCCATGTTACATTGAAGATAAGTTATCAATTAATCATTCAATATGTCTATGTGTTGTTTGATTCTATCTTGTTCTTGTCTTTTGTTTAACATGCTAGGTTAGATTTATCTTGTGTTTGCTTAGATCTAATGAAACCTAGCTATTGATTATTGGTTATTAGTGTGTTATTAGTTGTATTGGATGATTGTTCATCTATGTTAGGCTTAAGAAAACTGGCTAACTTCCTATTCGGTAACTTGCTTGAACGTCTTAAGAAACATGAACCAATGTGTACTAAGGTTTTTATGGTTGTATTTAATGCACAAGCGAATTCTAGTGATCCCATGTTAGGAGCTTCCTAGCCGGCTCGACATAGGAGTGAAGTAGGAGCTTGTAGAGTTGGGGAAGTACGTACGCCACCCCACAATTGGTATTAAGGAATACACCCGTCATCCACGCGATTAATACACACTAATCAACCAGTAAAAGATAGTTAGAGAGTAAGGAAATCTAAGTAAACACATTTCTCTCCACATAAGTTTTACCACCTTTTCATTTTCTGTTATTTTATTTTATTTGCATTCGTAGTAACTTGGGTTAGTTGACTAGCAACTAATTCCGCCCACTCTTTCAAACCCGAGATTTTACTTGCTTTCATAAAAAAATATAAAAACATAAAAAAGAATCTTCTCTCACCCCTAGACCTATTAGAGTAGTCTTTCAATCCTAACAACACTATTCCCTGTGGAGAACGATCAATCCCCCGTACTTACCACTACACTATATTACATCGGTCAGGTACACTGCCTAGTGGGGTTGTAAGCCTCTTGAGATCCCTCGAGAGGTAAAACCTGCTATAAGGTTGCAAAACCACGCATCAGTATTCAAAATGTTATGCATATATGAGTATCTAACATTTATCTCATGATCTAGCATTGAAAAACATGCATACAAAAACACTCATATAATCACAATCACCTTACTGTTCTTCACAGTCTCATCAATGTGACTGCCATAAACCCTAAAAAATTCAATCAGTCCTACTGGGGTTATCAATCTAATTAAACATGTGCAATATCTACTTAAACATATAGTAAATCGATTACACATACACAATTAGATCAAATAACTTCCAACAAGAAACGCCCAAATCGGTTCTATAAACCATAATTTGCAAATCTTAAAATTCAATCACAGAAGCAACCACAAAATGATTATAGTGCCTAAAGGATTAAATTAAAAACTTACAAATTATCAGAAACTAAAAATCTTTAATTCTTGAGACTTATGCGTTTTTGGCGGGCTGGGAGGATTTTAGAGTGAGTGTGAATAATTGTGTGTGTTGTGTGTTTGACTAAAGTCAATCCGTTTCTTTATTTAAGTTTGTTTGTGCTTTTGACAATTGTGGTCCTCAAACTTATGTCCAAATATATCTCAAGTCCTCAAGAAAATAATACTTCACATTATGACATGTTTAATCCTTTGCTAGAATCCTGGTTCACTTATGGTCCTTTTGATACATCTTTTAACAACATGACACTTTCAGTCCTTTGATTTTTATGATGAAGATATTGATGAAGATAAGAGAAGGATAAATGTGAAAAAAATTTCTCCCCCTCAAAATATGTTCGTGATTTGAAATTAATAAAAATTTGAAAGGACGAGAACATATTTTGATTCGGTTTCACTTTTGCACACTTATAGATTTTTTTTAACAATAATAAAAAAAAAATGAAAAATGTTTTTGTGTTTTTCAATAATTATTTACAAAGATAGTTTGATGTTTGACTCTTTTTAATTTTGAAGAAGAAAAGTATTTAAGTCATCCGGAGTCAAACACCTCATGCCAATTTGGTGAACCAGTTCCACAAATCTTGCATGGGGCAAGGCTTTGGTGAACAAGTCCGCCAATTGGTGTTCAGTACCCACAAAGTATAATTCAACAGTACCCATTTCCACATGCTCCTTGATGAAATGATAGCGTAGAGCAATATGCTTGGACTTGGAATGTTGGACCGTGTTGCAGGAAATAGCGATGGCACTCTTGAAATCACAGCACATAGGAATCTTGTTGAAGACGTATCCATAGTCCATCAGCTGAGATCGCATCCAAATGACTTGAGCGCAGCATGCTGACATGGCGACGTATTCCAATTCTGTAGACGACAGTGATGTGCAGTCTTGCTTCTTTGATTGCCAAGAGACGAGCTTGTCACCCAAAAACTGTACTCCCCCTGATGTACTTTTGCGTGTGTCTAAGCACCCTGCAAGGTCAGCGTCTGAAAATGCAACAAGTTCAAATCCAGAATCCTTTGGATACCAGATCCCCAAATTAATGGTTCCCTTTATGTATCTAAGGATTCTTTTAACGGCTGACAAATGCCGCTCAGTTGGTCTTGACTGATATCGGGAGCAAAGGTACGTGGCAAATACAACATCCGGTCTGCTAGCTATGAGATACATAATCGACCCAATCATACTATGATATTTTGTAGGATCAATGGGTGTCCCATGTATGTCAGCATCTAGCTTCGGGGATGAGGAAGACATAGGGGTGTTATAGGTATCACAGCTGGTCATACCATGTTTTTTCAGGATTTCCTGAGCATACTTGGACTGACTAAGGAATATACCACGGGGTGATTGATGAACTTGCAGTCCTAAGAAGAACTTCAGTTTACCCATCATGGACATCTCAAAGTTATTTTTCATTAGTTTTGCGAAAGCATTTGAGTACTTTTTCTGTGTTGATCCAAAAATGATATCGTCGACATAAATTTGTACGATGAGAATGTCATCCCCGTGTTTTTGTATAAACAAATTCGGGTCCACAGTTCCTTTAGTAAAATGGTTTACAAGTAAGAAAGCAGATAACTTGTCGTACCAGGCCCTTGGGGCTTGTTTAAGGCCGTAAAGGGCTTTCTTTAGCCGATATACGTGATTCGGATGTTCTTGGTCCACGAAGCCTTCTGGTTGAGAAACGTACACCTCTTCCCGGAGTTGGCCGTTGAGAAATGCAGTCTTCACATCCATTTGGTAGACAGTAATGTTCTTGTGAGCCGCGTAAGCCAGGAACATGCAAACAGCCTCAAGCCTTGCGACTGGAGCAAACGATTCTTCGAATTCGATTCCCTCTTCTTGACTGAATCCTTTTGCGACTAGCCAGGACTTATTACGAATGACAGTACCATCTGCATCTAACTTGTTTTTTCCAGATCCATTTCAATCCAACGACATAAACCCCATCTGGTCTCTCTACCAGTTCCCAAACTTCTAACCGCTTGAATTGTTCCAATTCGTCTTGCATGGATTCAATCCAATTGTCATAGGTAAGGGCTTCCTTAATGTTTTTGGGTTCGGCTTGACAAACGGTGAGTGCATAAATGCAGGTTTCACCGTCTGTATGAAGTCTTTGTCTTGTAATGACTGGGTTTTCTGGATTACCAATGATGTTTACTAAGGGATGGTCCTTTGTCCATTTATGAGTGGATGGATAGTGTTGATAATTGTGGTGCAGGTTTGACGGTTCCAAATTGCGTGTAGAATATTCTGCAATATCAGGAATGGTTGGTGCAGGTGCAAATGGATTAAAGAATGCATCTCCGTTATAACCTGATGGTGTGGGTACTTCAGCAGAGTTGTGGGGGGAATCTTCAGCTATGGGTGTAGAAGTGGAAGGTGTTTGATCAACTGACGATGATGGTTCTGGTTGAGGTGCGTCGTCAGCAACTGCTGTGGAAGTAGTTGCAGGTGTATCAGGTGCTTGATTGTTTACTGTTTGAGCAGCGAAATTGGTGGATACAGTAGAGGCACGATTAACAAGAGAGTCATCGAACAGAGGAGCAAGCAAGTCTTCTATATCCTTTCTGTTGAACGGTAATGGTTAAGCTGAAGATTCAGGAAAGTTGAGACAGTTGTGTGCGGGTTCTAAGCTATTTTGCTCAGAAGCCATTTCCGTGAGCTCATCAAAATTAGCATGGATTGTCTCTTGAATTTCCCGAGTACGGCGATTCCAAATTCTGAATCCTTTCGAATTCTCACAATAGCCAACAAATACTCCTATGTCTGCTTTGGCTTTCAGTTTACCAAGATCATCACGATCATTCTTTGGATAACAGAGAGCTCCAAAGACATGAAAGTAATTGATATTTGGTTTTCGACCATGAATAAGCTCATATGGTGTTTTGTCATGGAGTTTGGTGATCATGCATCGGTTTTGGGTATAACACGCAGTTGAGACAGCTTCAGCCCATAGGTAGTCTGGTAATTGGGCATTAATCAATATAGTTCTTGCTGCCTCTACTAACGTACGGTTGCGTCTTTCGACTACTCCATTTTGTTCAGGGGTGCGAGCAATTGACGTTTGATGAACAATACCATTTTTCTCAGTGAACTCCCGAAGAGTTTGATTCTTGAATTCAGTACCATTGTCTATTCTGATGATTCTGACGGTGTTACGAACCTGAACTTGAATCTTCATGAGAAAAGTAATGATCATCAAAGGGGCTTGGTCTTTGGTACGAATAAAGTAGACCCAAGTCCACCTCAAGAAATCATCTACTATTACCAAGATGTACCGTTTCCCATTGATGGTTTGAACACGCATAGGACCACACAAATCCATATGAAGCAATTGTAGGACATGATCGGTGCTGTGATCTACTTTTGGAGGAAAGTGGGCACGATGACTCTTTCCTTGTTCGCATGCAGGACAAAAGTGATCTTTGGCATATCTGAATTTGGGAAGACCGTCGACCAACTTTTTCTTAGCAAGATCGGTCATCGTCTTGAAGTTCAAATGAGACATCCGTTTGTGCCATAGCCATGCCTTTGTGGGATGTGCCTTTGAAAGTAAGCATATGGGAGAGGAAGCTGTCATGCCTTCGAAGGAAATAGTGTATAGACTAGTGCCACGTTTCCCTTTCATCAGATCATTTCCTTGAAGATCCCGAATAAAACAAGTTTTCTCTCTGAATGCCACCTCCAAATCACCATCAAAAAATTGTCCAACTAAGAAGAGATTGTGACCTAGGCCTTCAACGTAATAAACCCTGCTAATTTCGATGTTCCCATTTACATAGTCTCTATAACCCATAATAGCAGCGAAGTGATCATTCCCGAATCTGACCGTTCCAATGAACTTTGCAACAAAGTTTACAAGAAGCTTGAGATTGCCGGTCATATGTTGGGAACAGCCGCTATTAACAATCCATAGAACAATTTGGATCACCTGCATCACCAGAAGTTGACACAGAGGCAAGTTTGGTAACGGTGGATCCCGTTTGGTTAGTAACACATGTATTAAGCATTTTAGGTACCCATTTAAAGCTAGATGTGTTTTGCAACCAACGCTGCCACGTCTAACTAGTCTCAGCCTTTCTCCTAATAAATGCACTAGGTGATTTGGTTGTCCTAGAGGTATTTATGGGTTTTCCAACAGATTCATCAGAAACTACTAGTGGTGATTTTCCAAATATGGACTTGGCAGCAGTAGTGGGCCTAGATGAAATACCACTAGATCATTTCTTTTTGCGATTCAACAGAGTTTTAGCAACACATTTCTCATGATTTCCAGATAATATACTAGCATGACAAAATACACAACTTGCATCAACCATAATATCATTCATAACATTCAACGATTTAGCATTCATTACATCATCTATAGAACTACACTTAGACAAGTTTGATTCTACTTTTGACATATCATGCTTTTTATTCAAACTGCTAACATTAACTACTACTTCTTCAGTCTTAGATAGTCCACTCTTAGGGCGCCAGATTCTAAACTTCCTTTGTCTCTTGGTGTTTCTTGATCTGCTAGCCTTAGAGTTGTTTCCTAGTCCTGTGGAAGTGGAAGTATTCACATTAGTGGTTTGATTTGATGCTTGCTTAGTTGGCTTGTCTACTGTGTACATTCCTGGGGCAATCACAGCTTTTCCTTTTTCTAAAACTCTGAGTTTCTTTTTCAAATCAACAATGATGTGTTGGAGTTCTTGATTTTTTGAATCCAAAATTCTGTTTAATAGGACAGTGTCATTTCTGTTTTGAGAAACTTCATCTATGTCTTTCTCATATTCAAACAGTTTATGTCGCAAGACATCAATTTCATTTTTATTCTGACTTTCTGAAGCATGACTGTTTTGGAATGATAAAGACGTTTTTAGATGTTTGTACTTTAACTCAAATTCAACACTTTGATTTTGACACCATTCCAGTCTTTTGTTAAGTTTGAAAATTTCTTTTTCACACTTATTTTCCACATCAAAGTTGATCTGTCTAAGACTCTCATTCTCTTTTACCAAATTATCAATCTCAATTTACAACATTCCAACATTCACAGCATGATCATCAACAAGCATTGCATGACAAGATTCAAAAATAGAATTCATAATCACAGAAATCACATCATCACACAAAACATGTTCCAAGAGTCGATCGACCTCTTTTTCTAAAGCTTTCTTTTGACACTTTTGTTTTGTAATTTTGTCATCTTTAGCTTTAAAAATACTCATCATTGATCCAACTTCAGTTTGTAGTTCCTGTTCCCACATTGTTGCACAAAGTCTCAGGTGTTTAACATGTGGTAAGACTTGCTTCTGAAAAATTTCTCTCTTTTCTTTCTCAGCAGGAGAAAATAAAGAAGAGATTTTGATTGCAGAATTAAATTCTATCACTTGTTCCAAAAGTTTAATGTCATCCATAAATGTCTTAAAATATCAAAGAATTCGACATTGTTGAGGCATTTGTGGATCTACAGTAGCGTTTGGACCATTGATTTTTGTAACAGGAGTGGAAACATGAGCAACTTCAGAAGAAGGATTTGGTTCAGTTATAGGCAGTGTTTGTTCTGGTTTGTCCTTTGGAGGAACAAAAGATTTACTTATGTGAGGTTTTGCTGAATAATCATATGGTACTCTTGAAAAATCTTTGTCTGACTTTGATCGACTCTCATTCTTATGTTCAAGATATTCAGTTTCTTCATCATTACTAAACACAACACGTTGAAAAGTATCATCAAACAGAAATTCTGCATTGTATAACTTAGGATTATCTTTGAGTGCTTTTTGTAAAACACGTAGATGGTCACAGCCAATTGCAAATCCAAATCCTTTAGGACTCAGTTTCACAGTTAGTCTTTGAATTTGTGTCACTGAATTACCCGTTTTATATACCACATTCTGAAATTCTTTGAGCTTGGATTCCAAGTCCACAATCTCCTCAAGATATGAGTCAACTCGTTTCCTAGTGGCTTGCTTTTCTTCAAGAAGATCATTTTGAGATGTTGAAAGCTCTGTTTGAGTTTTTCACAGCTCAGAATTCAAGATGTCAATTTGTTTTTTGAATTCAAATTGCTCTTGTTCTTTTTGAGAAAGCAAATTAGCCTTGGAAACAATTAGCTCACGAACTTGATGCTCTAAATCCTTGACCTGAACGTATGTCTTTTGGAATGCAACCTCAAAGCCATTCTCACGTTGTGCTTGTTTTTCATAACTTGAAAGTTGTATTTTATAGCACTCATTGTCCTTTGTTAACATTGCAATTTTAGCTTTTAAGTTCTGGTTAATCTCATTGCATTTGTCAATCTGTGACTTTTGTGCATTCAATTGTGATTGGGTGGTCAACAATAAGGTCATAAGCTCTGGATCTTGATCAGGCATAAGATCATCTTGTTCAAGAGGATCATGATTTTCATCATCAAGAGGATCATCAAATGAAACATTGGTGTTATCATCATCGAATGAAACAACAGTGTTTATTTGATCATCTCCTTGAGACGAGAATGATGAATCATTTTGAACAAGATTTTCTTGTGAAGATGAAGATGCAGTGGTGAAGCAATCTCATGAATAAGGCATTCTGATTCAAGTACCTGAGATAAGCCATCGGTATCATATACCGGGCCTGTCTCGTTCACATTCATCTCCTGCATGTTGGCCATTAGCATCATTGCAGCATTGGCCTCCAAGTCTTCCATCTCATCATCGGAATAAGCATTGGCCATAAAGCTTTGCTCTTCATCCTTGAGAGCCATCAGAAGAGCTTCTTTATGAAATGTACTTCCCATTGTTCGAGGCTTAGGGCATGCATTAGCCATGTGCCCATTTCCACCACAATTGTAGCAAGTGATTGACGTGTTAGCAATGCCTCTTTTTCCAGTGCCAACATTCTGAATTCCCCTCTGTGCATTCCCCATATTGTTTCTACTTCCCCCAGCTGTGTTGAACCTCTGTCCCCCTGAGTTAAACCTTGTACCATAATTTCCCATGTTTCCTGACCCAAATCTACCAGAAGACCGATTCTGAATCTCAACTCGTCCATCATTAATGACTGCTTGGTTCCTGGTGTTTGATGACGAACGAAGACGATTATTTGACTTGTTAGAGAATTTGTTGAATGCTCTTGCAATTAATGCAAATCCTTCATTGAGAGAGTTGAACACATCGTCTTCTTCATCATAATCAGCATTGGAATAAAACATGGAGTCGGTATTGTTGTATGGGACCAGTTGGTTATCAGAATTTTAAGATGGTATTTCATAAGGAACAATTTGATTGTTTGGTTGTGGTTGGAAACTTGGTTGAGAAGTTTGTGGAACAAATTCTTGGTTTGATGGTGGAAAGTATGATTGAGCTATCAAAGCAAGAGAGTTTGAATTTGGTGCCTGTGAATAACCTCCTCTTGATGCAATGTCCTTGTCTACCTCAGTTTGATGTTGCTTTAGATAATCATACAAAAGACCATATGAAACTTGATTAATCTTTTTGGCTTGCCTCACAAATGTCACATACTTCTGCCAGTCTGGTCCAAGACATCCTAGAAATTTGGAGTTGATAGCAATCTTTGGTAGAGGTATGTTCTGACGTTCCAGATCATTGACAACATTGGTGAAGCGGTGATAGTATGATTCTAAGGATTCCCCTGGTTCAATCATGAAGTTATTGTATTCCATGTAAAGCTTGGATTCCAGATCCTCTTGGTTCAATTCTGTGCCTTCCATCAGAAGATGTACATGCTCCCACATGTCCTTGGCTATTTTCTGAGCATCAATACTCCTGAAGATTGGGTTAGGAATTCCCTGGAGTATGTAAGCCATAGCCATCTCATTAGCTTCTTGCTGTAAAGTTTGTTCATTGGTATATTGAGCCACTGGAACGGGAGTTGTAGATGCTTCTCGTGGAGGTATAGCAGTTGGATCACCCCGAACCACTGTTGAAGGAACTGGATAAGGTCATTCCATGATGACCTTTTTGAGATATGGACCATGAGGTTTTCTTAGTTCAACAAATCTAATAAACCGACTAGACCATTACACATAGTTTCCTGGTGTCAGCATTGGTGGAGTTTCAAACGATCCTACTTCATGTCTAGATTGCTGACTACTGATAGCTTCACACATCTTTGTAAACTAGTGAGGTTCTCTTGATGAAGGTTGGTAGTTTTGCATCTGAGGTTGTGGCATGAATTGTTGCTGAGGTGCTGTTTGTTGAGGGAAAAACTGATGTTGTTGCACAAACGCATGTTGCTGTTGATATTGAGGATGAAATTGTTGTGGTTGCTGATGATATTGTTGTTGATGATGTTGTTGTTGTGGATATTGTTGTAGTTGATAATAGAAATAGGGATTGTATGGTGGTTGAGACATTGTGAAGTAACTTGTGATGATTTAAGGATCTTTAAAGGATAATAACGGTTGTTGTTGTAGATTAGATTGTTTAACGATGAAAAACGAAAAGAAACTATGAGGATTTTACTCTAGAAACTTGGAGATTTCAATCGTTGAAACTCGGAGGATTTTACACTAGAAACTCGATTAGTCTCTTATGAAATCCAGAAAATCGATCACCTTAAAAATTACTCGATCAACTTAAAGTTACTCGATGATGATAGTTACTCGATCAACTTACTTATTAGCTCGACTAACCTAGTTACTGGATGAAGTTACTCGACTAGGTTAAGTTGCTCGATCAAGGGAAAGTAAATCGACTAAGTTGCTCGATCAGGTTACTCAGTAGCTCGATCAATGTAAGAAGTTCGATCAACCTAAGATGTTCGATCAATCTAAGAAGTTCGATCAAGGTAAGATGTTCGATCAACTCGATGAAGTAGTTACTCGATGAACAATGCTCGACTATATCACCTAAATCGATGAATAGCCAGTTACTCGATCAATGTTGCTCGACTAGACCAGATGTTCGACTAACCTAAACTGATGAACAGTAACAAATCGGATGAACAGTACGTGAACAGTAACTTACCGGATTTTTTGATTTTTTCTTAGATCTAATCTTGTAACAACCTAAATTACCCCTAGGCGAATGATACCACTTGTTGTTACTTACTATTATGAATTAAGCTACCTAGATTAACCACTAATAAGCCCTAGATCTAAGAGAGAAAGTTAGAGAGAGTAAAGTTAGAGAGAAAAGATTGTGTGGAAATGATTAACAATAATATGAAATTTAGCATTCATCAACACCCTCTCCTTTGAATGGTAGGGGTATTTAGTTTTTACATGTGCATGGTTTACCTAATTTAACATACATTAAACATAACTAAATAGATAAAGACACAGCCCATGGCCTTCTAAAGGGTGGGCCATAAATAAAAAATAAAGCTAAGAATATCACAAAATGATCAATACTTGATAATACAAAACGTGTTCCCAACAGATAACTAGGGAGTAATTGAATCTAAGTAACACGCTTTTCCCTATATAAAAGTCACAAATGTATTTTCCTTTTCTTTAATTTATTTAATTAGTTATAATTAGTTTTGGGTTAGTTGACTAGCAACTAATTCCGCCCACTCTTCTAAAAACCAAGATTTTTACTACTTCATAAAATATAAAAAGATACAAAAGAATCATCTCTCACTTAGCCTATCTCGTCATACAATTGGCCTAACACACTGTTCCTAGAGAATGATCAATCCCGACTACCTATACTACACTACAACGATTAGGTACACTGCATAGAGGATTGTAAAACTTCTTTTTGAGGTCTTGCAAATCTCGCATCAAGTTTTTGGCGCCGCTTCCGGGGAATAGTTATTTTTTAGGTTCAATTTCTATCTCGTTTAGGTCTACTGACTAGATTCCTATCAAGTGAGAATTTTTTTTTATTTATTAGCTTTCTTGTAGTCTATCTTTTCTTCGTGCCCTTTGTTTTGTAACTCTCTTCATTTGCCACCATAGTGAATGAAGACATCTTTGACCCCATCAACCGACCACACCAAAGCAACCCCACCAAGACCCACCAATTAACCAAGACCCACCTCGAGCCCGTACTCTAGGTGAGTACTCCAAACCAAGCCATCAAGGCTATCGAAACACCATTGAGCTGCCCCAAAGAGCCAATGTGTCTCCCTTGCGATCCGACACCATCCGTTGGTGCAAAGCAGATGTGCATTCCATGGACTTCGTTCCGAAGATCCAAATCAATATCTCAAGAATTTCCTTAAAATTGTAGATTCCATAGACCTTGATGTTGAAACTCAAGAGACAACGTGTTTACGTCTCTTCCAATTCTCTCTACGTGACCAAGCTAGTCATTGGCTTGAGCGTTTACCTGCGGGATCTATCACATCTTGGGATGATCTCACTTCTCGTTTCCTCACTCAATTTTTCCCACCGGGGAGAACTACCAAGCGAAGGAATGACATATTGATGTTCCAACAATGTCAAGGTGAAACTCTTTATGAAGCGTGAACTTGTTTCAAGGACTTACTCCAAAACGTCCCTCATCATGGCATTGATCTTTGGCTTCAAATCCAAATTTTCTATGATCATGTTAATCAATCCATAAGGCAAACCATTGACCAAGCGGCCGGTGGCAAGCTACGTGACAAGATTGCGGAAGAATCGTGGGACATCATAGAAGATCTTGCTCTTTATGACAACGAATGTTGGAATGACCCCCACGAGTTGAGCAAAATGGTCAAGGCAATATCCTTGCCTTCGAATAACTCAAGCATTCCCGACCGTAGGATCATGGAACTTGAAGACCAAGTCAAGTTTCTCATGAAATCCTACGAAGCTCCTAAACCTCCAAGTCAAGTGAACAAAATCACTTGTTCGTGTGAATAATGTAGTGGTCCCCATGACACTCGTGATTGCATGGAACTCCCCGAACAAGCTTTTGCGGATTATGCGTCCTCGCGTACCGACGAAGCAGGAGACAAGTGGTTCACTAAAAACCCCAGACCTAGAAGTTTTGATGAGGCCTATGAAGCATGGAAGAACAAACCAAACTTCAAATGGAGTCGTACTCAAACCATCTCAACTAATGACTCCACGCCACTCACTTGGTCTCAACATTATGATTCATCCAACAAAAACTCCTACCGTCCACCTCCTAATCAACGTGGCTTAGAAGGAATGATACACAATTTTATGTCATCTCAAGAAGCTCAATTGTCTAAACTTGAAACTCAATTTATACAACAACAAGTAGAGATGAATAATAAAATTGGCAACGTCTTGAAAGCTATCAACAATCAAGTTGTTAGTGCTTCAACTAATTGTAACACCGAGAATTAAGAGGCTAGTATTACTCCACCCACTTCGGCCATTAGCAAAACACCCCACTTCGTGAAGATTAAGGATCCTAGCAAACTTTTCTCATCATCATCAAAACATGTTCACTTTGCTAACGTCATCACTTTACTTCCACCAAATAAGATTTGTGAGAAAGAAGATCAAGAAGTTGTGACGGAAGGAAGTAGTGATCACAATAAGGAAACCAATGATGATGAAAGTAATGAGGAGCGAGAAGTAGGCGATGAATACTTTAATAGGTTTCCCACTAAGGATGAGCTTGCGTACCACAAGAATCTATTGGATGATCCTAATCCATCATATTACGTGAATTTACCGATCATTCAAGCGGGTGACCCAACCAACATAAATATACCATGCAATATTGGACATTTGCATGTGTGGAAAGCCTACATTGACCATAAGTCCCCCATAAATATCTTGTCTAGGGTATTCTACAATTGGATTATGAAAAAGCAATTAGCTCCTAGTAAAGATCCTAAAACGGGAAAGACAAGTAATTTTGTGGGGAGAGTTAGAGGGTTGCCCATTTACATAGGAAATTTCACTTACGTGATAGATTTTGTGATTGTGCAGGATGTTAGCCCGGAGGTCGATATTAATTTGTCTAATGTAGTGTTAGGTAGGCCATTTGTGAAAACTTCTAAGATGACTTATGACCCATCCTTAGGGATAGTTAGGTTTAATGATGAAACATATGAGATTGCCTACCAAATGCCGCATAAGATTGAACAATTTAGACGATTGTCAGGTTTAGAGAAGGAATATAAGCAATCGGGTTACTATAGGAATGAGGAAGATAAGAGGAGAGGTGTAGACTATGTGATGAAGAAGATGCTTGGTTTTTACAAAGGATGTTTACAATTAGGCCCGGAATATAAAACCAAGGGAGAAGATGACCTTGAGAACGTGACAGAGAATGGAGTCACGTAATAGGTCATGACTTTGAGTATAGCTACAAGACTCGTTAATAAAGAAAAGCGCTTCTTGGGAGGCAACCCATGTTTTATTGTTTGTTTGTTTGTTTTTCTTTTGTTTGATTTCATATATATGCTCCATCATGATTGTTTATCGTTTGTGTTTCAAATAATTTGTGAAAATGCTTTATTTTGTTTTTAACTTCGTCTTAATCACATATAAAGGTATTTTACAAAAAGATAAGTGTAGGGAAGATCATATTGGTTTACAAGAACGAATTTGAACATGAAAATCAACAATTTATGATTAGCATATATATTTGTGTGTTTGTTAGAGTCAAATGCTTGTATCGAGTCACAATGAATGTTCTGCAGTTTTCCAGGTTTTAATAATCAGATTTTTCCAGAAACAAAATGCAAAAATACTGTTAGGTCATACCTGACGGCGTCGGGGTCTACAACCCGACGGCGTCAGGCACTGTAGTAGCATAGTTTTCCATAATTTTGTTTTTCTGCTGGAACTTAATTTTTGAACCTTTTCAGAATTTTAAATTTCCAGGAATCTGTATACATTTATTTTGCAAACGTGATATCTTACTTTGCTTTCTAGGAATTAGTTTATATATATAGTGTTTACTGCCGATTTTATGCGAGGTTTTGTGTTTCGTTTTCTTAGTGAATTGCAGGTTATATAGGACAGGAAGCTAAAGATGAAGTATGATGAGAGCTTATTGCATTTATTTTCTTGGAGGAGGATTTAATCATGTTTTCACATCGTCCATGCCGAGCTAATCAGGGGGTGTTAGTTTCTTTCATCTATTTTATTTTTCCCTTTGTCATAACTTTGATGCTTTTCAAGAACATTGAGGACAATGTTCAATTAAGTGTAGGGAGGTTAAATGGGATACCTTAGAAACTATAACTTCGCTTGATATTTGAGTAAATGTGTAATAAAACTAAAAGAAATATTTGTTAGGGAAATTTTGGCACCAAATTTAAAAAATTTTACAACATGTAGGAGTGAAACTTTAGTCTTAATAAGCGTCTCATGGATAGGAATTATATAGCTAGCACAAAAACCATTCCACTCAAAAAAGTGTCCACCCCAAAATGTGAGGTTCGCCTTTAGATCTTTAGGAAAAAGCATTTACCTCTAATGCTTATGAGTGTACCGGTAGTATATAAATTCTAGAACTTGCGTTTGTGATGCATCCCGAGATCGCTAGTGAGACTACATTCGTGTAGTTAGGATTTACTAAATGATAAAAGGCATTAAGATAACCCTTGTTTTAAACCTATTTTATAATTACTTGACCAATAAAGTCAAATACTTTTCCCACACCCTTGCGATGTACTCATTTTTAGTACACGATACCCCTAGTATACCCCTCAGAGCCTATCTTTTTCGCGGTTCTCTTGATATTTCGGTGGATTCCGAATTATTAATGAAGAGCATTCTTTACAATCCACCCTTAAATGTACATCCAAATCGCCTTAATCTACCTTATATGCACTCACCTTTAGTACATTATTGTTACAAAATTTGGGTTAAACTCTTTGTTAATTATCTAACTGTTTACATGGTTGCTAAGTCGAGTCATATCTTGTAAATACAGTTTTGGGATGATTGGGACTCATGGGTAAAAGTGCTAGTTGTTATGGAGTAATGGGGAAGAATTATTACCCCCATATGTACGTTAATGTTTAAGGTACTCCACGTGTTTTGATTATCTTGATTCAGGTCGTTAGTTAGTTTTTATTCATGTAAAAGTTCAATTGTAGGGAGGTTACAAGATCCCTTTGATGTATTATTTTGGATGGTAGGGCAAGAATGTATGAGAGGAAAATATATATATATATATATATATATATATATATATATATATATATATATATATATATATATATATATATATATATATATATATATATATATATAGGGGCTTTATTTTCAGAACCCTGTTAAGTGTGAGAACTGCGAGAACTCTTCTAGACCAATAAGATTTTTTTAAATATTAAAGATTATTATTTAATCATAAGGGTATTTTAGTAAAATACAATTTTTATATTATTTTCGAATTTTTTATTAAATCCCGTTTCAAAACATTCCTAAATTTTTGGATTTTTTTTTTTTTTTTTTTTTTTTTTTTTTTTTGTAGTGTGTATCCAGAATATTACAAGAACATATGTGTTTTTGTTTCTTTTTTTTTTGAAAAAAATTAGGTGCATGCATGTTTTTTAAATAATGTAAATTTAAATGTGTTTTTATAATGTAATTGTTCACATTTTTTTATCAACCTATCAATATTTTTGTCTAACCATTATTTTTTAAGAAGTTTGAAACACAAATCAAAGAAAATAAATCATTATAAAAGAAAAAAATAAGATTCATATACTTAAATGTTACATTCCACTTAATTACAAGAACATAAAACACGTATGCAATAATCGTATATCTTCAAAAATCACAAATTATCTTCATGTATATTTTTGTTCATCCACTTCTCGGTCTTCAATGATATCGTCATCTTCATCAATCTGAAACAAGCATGCACAAAAACAATTAAACCATAAACAAATAAGAAATAAAAAATAATCCTAACAACTATTATAACGCATATGCACAATCTTATATATATCAAACATATTTTTAATCATAAACACATATCAAAAACAACTATCAAACACATATGCCCACTCTTTCAAGGATTTTATACCAACAATAAAAACATATATGTACCATTTCATTGATTTTATACAGTATTAACCTTGAAACACATATGCACCATTTCACTAATTATAATTAACCTTGAAACACATATGCACACACTTTTTATTGATTTATATCAGCTATAAAACACATATGCACCATTTTAATTGATTTTTTACCAGCAATAAACACGTATGCACCATTCCTTAAAACATGTATGCACCGTACCTCAAAACATGTATGCACCGTACTTTAAAACATGTATGCACCTTAAAACATGTATGCACCTCAAAACATGTAGAAACTGTTAATACAAATATCGTCTCAAAAACGTTATTTATATTCTTTGATCTTTTCTTGGTTTTGTTAATGACAAATAAAAGGAATATCTTTTAGCAAATAATAAATACTAGCTTAAGTCTCTTAAGTACACATTTTACACTTCACATAATAACCAAGAATTACAAGTTTGCTTATTTAGTAACTTGTTTCCTTAAAAGGAAACTTTAATTCTAAAATCATTCCATGACATCATTGCATACATCACATATAATATCTTTGTTAGATCTTGATATATCTTGTTTAGATTTACAAGTTACATAGTTGATATTTGAGGATCCTGGATGATTTGGTAAGATATGGAAGATTTGGAAAGATACACCAAATCCCTTAGCTGTCATCTCCCACGGATCCAAGTCCAATGAAGGACGGATCCCTATTGTGGGATCCGTGAGCTGGATATCAGCTTGCCTATTAATAGCAAGTTGATCATTTGGCTTTCTTATCACTCATATAGCTTAAACACATATATTCATTCAGTACATATCTTACTAACATCATTCATAGTTGCATTTCATTTTGATCTTTCATTTTGTAGAAGAGAGATCAAGCTTTCAAGGATCTACAGAACCGTAATCCTTTAGTTGCATTACTGTGTGATATTGTAGTTTGTTTCACACATCATATCTATCATTTGTAATCAGTAAGTGTGGTTAGTGCTTTAGTCCTCAAAGCACAAAGAGTGTAGGGAGTGGTTGTACCCTTGTAAAGAACTCGACATCTAGCTTAGTGTCGGTAAAGTAAATAGGCGACGTCAGGTTGGTTCTACCTTGTGAAAGAACCCGGTGTTTAGCTTAGTACCGGAAAAGGAAGTAAGCGACGTGTAAAGGTTTTCTCCGCCTAGAAAAGGAGTTTGTTTCTTAGTGAAAGATAAACTCTCGAGTTGGAAGCTCGGGGAGTGGAGTAAGGCAAGGAAGAGAGTCCTTGTAGCCGAACCACTATAAACAACAGTGTTGTGTGGTTTGATCTTTCCTCTGTTTATCTTTTGTTTACATTGTGTGATTATTTATTTGTGATTGTTTCCTTTGAATTAACATATAGTAACAAAGCAAATAAAACTTGAAAAACGGTAAAAACTATTCAACCCCCCTTCTAGTTTTCCACAGAAACCTTTAAAAACTTACCAAGTAAATTACAAGAATTGTCCCCGCGGTATGGTAACTAAACATGATCAATATACTTTAAACTAAACATGATCAATCATCCTAATACCTATTCCCCATTCCCAAAACGATAACCCATATGCGCCTTAAAAGTGAAATTTAATTAGATTCACGACCGACCAAATGTTAAAGCAAATCATGCAATTACCAATTACCAGCTAGAGACCATTTATGCAAGTAGTATCGAGGAGGATCTATTTCCATTATTTTCACCAAACCACAAAATCTAATCTTATCATCTTGATCAAAGAAGGCCAAAAGCTGCTGAAGAACAGACATGTTACGGTGCTTGTGCCCCCATGTCCCACTGATGTTATTTGGTGCAGCCACAACCACAGCCCGAGCCACATCTAAACAACACATACATGTTTAGAAGCATTCAAGTTTTAAAACATACATGTTATAAAACATACATGTTTATAAAACTTCATGTTTTAAAACATATATGTTTTCCATTAATTGACTTTATTTAAACCATCCAAAGTTTCATTTACTAACTTAAACAAAGATCAGAAAAAAAACATATATGTTTTCCATTAACCGAACCACAAACAAAGATTAGAAAAAAACACTTGAAGATGATATTAAAGGGTTGCTGAAAATAAGAAAAAAAACATCACATGATTGATCCAAAGTTCATACAGTATATTAGAATGAAAAAAAAGATAGAGAGAGAAAAATAAAAATAAAAAATAAAAAAATAACATATGCAAAATCATATGGCTACCAGTCAACTCGAATTGGTATTCAAAATAAAAACAAAAATTAGATATGCATATACAACAAAACTATTAAACACATTGAAACAAAGACAAGCAATTTGGGCATAAAACATATAGATAAAAAAAAAATAAATAAATAAAATAAATAAACTATACCAAAATCTTCAGTGTCATCATCATTTCGAGGGTCAAGCGCATGGGTAACTCAAAGATCTGTTAAACAAACAAACAATGTATAACGTACTATTAAATCTATATAAGAATAAATAATAATCATAATTGTTAATAATACGGAGTAATAGTAAATTAAAAGGGAAGAAAAGAAACCATCATTGGGGAGAGTATCACGCATCCATTTTATTCGGCGAATCAAGAGTGACAGATCCGTCCTCTTTATGTTCAATAAAATCGGTTTGCAACAAGATCTGGTGGTTTCGTTGTTGGTTGCTCAGATTTGCGACGGGTAGTGGTGTTGATAAAGAGGGTGCGGCTAGGGTTTGGGGTGAGGAAGAAGGAGATAAAAAACTGAAAATGATTAGATCTATATGAAACCGAAGATAAGAAGTGAGAGAGATATAATACAGTTTAAAATTTTATTGATGTTTAATACCTATAATACCCTTTCAGCGTGTTGTTTAGTTGCAAAATAAACCTTCATCTTTTGTTTAATTATAAATTTGGCACTTTTAATCCTAGCCTTTGATCAAACTCATCCAATGGCTTAGATTGGTCCAAAGAGAGTTCTCGCAGTTCTCGCACTTAACAGGGTTCTGAAAATAAAGTTACACTATATATATATATATATATATATATATATATATATATAATCGGAAAAAAAAGAAAAAAAAAGAGAAAAGAATGAAAAAAAAGAAGAAAAAAAAAGAAAAAGACAAGAGAAAAAAATATACGGACTACCATCCCGTCTTTCATTTTTGTTTAAGTCAAAATAGTGTTTTGAAAAATACAAAAAGAGTTAGTAGTTAGCGAGTTGAGTCGAGTCTTGGCTTAGCAACGCCTCATTGTACATGTAATTAACTAAGATGATTGACTTGCCACCAGTAAATTTCCCCTATCCAACAAAACCATGTTTCCCTATACCCTTACACCTAACGTTACAACCCTTTAAAAGACCTTTTTGATAGTTTATCCTAAGTACTTACGCCAAAGTGGTGGAGGTTTGATCCGTTCTCAAGCCTATGGTAATCTATGTGCTATAACAGGTAGTGAGTGTTATATTTTCCCGTTTCCATTTCTTCTATAACTTTATACACCCGAGAGATGTGAGTATCCAAACACTTTATAAGAGGTGCTAGTATGTAATTTCCGTGCTTATTTTGACTAATGTGAAACGATTATGTGTTGTAATTACTTTTATATTAATGTTAAATTACCCCTAGCTTGTAAATTGATTAGGATAAAAGTATATTTGCTTGAGAACAAGCAAATCCAATGTGTATGGATATTTGATAAGGATTTATTTGGTACCTTTTTAAGGGGTCATTTAAGCCCAAAATCGTATTAATATGATCAAATATTGCCTCAAATCGTTTCTTTTTGAATTTTAGGTACTTGAGACGGAAAATCTGGAAATCGGCAGTTTTTGGACATATTTGAACGAAAAAATAAAGAAAACGACGAAGTCGCAGAAATCTGTCAGACATGGAGCTCTGACGGCGTCACATGCTACAACGTGACGCCGTCACTTGTTGATTAAGCTGGATTTTTGGTTCAAGTTTAATAAGAGACGCCTCAGACAAAATCTGAAGACCTGCAACCTGACGGCGTCAGGTGTTATTTGAAATTGAGAGTCACGGGTTAAGTAAACAAGAGACGGCCCAGACACATTAATGAAGGACGACATTAGACATAACGTAACGGTGTCAGAGGTTACATGGTGACGCCGTCATATGGGGCGACTTGCACAAGACGAAACCCTAATCACGGCGAGCTAAAGGCGTTAGGATCCATAAGCTGACGCCATCAGCGTTGTATTCCTATATATACTTTCGTATGTTTTTCATAATTCGTGTAACATTTTGGAGTAGGGTTTTAAGGACGAATTTGGCAGCTTTTGTAAGGGTTTTTCAGCCCCCAAAACCTATGTTTTATTGAAGATAAGTTGTTCATTTAATCATTCAATATGTCTATGTGTTGTTTGATTACTTGCTTATCTTCTCTTCTCTTTAACATGCTAGATTAAGTTAATTTGTGATTGCTTAGATCTAATGAAACCTAGTTGTTGATTATTGATTTGTCATATCTTGTTTAGTTGATTGCTTCGCGTTAGGCTAAGAAAACTGGCTGACCTCTTATATGTAACTGGCTTGAACGTTTTAGAAACGCAACCGTAGAGTGCAATATCGGTTTTTCTCGTTGTATTTATTGCATGAATTGGGGACTTCGGCATCTCCCATGACTAATATTAAGGAATACAGCGCTTCAACTAAAACAAAGACGAGACAATTCGACAGATCGGTAGGAGATAACTAGGGAGTAATTGAATCTAAGTAAACACGCTTTTCCCTATTATAAGAAGTCACCAATTGTATTTTCTTTTCTTTTTAATTTATTTAATTCAGTTATAATTAGTTTTTGGTTAATTGACTAGCAACTAATTCCGCCTACTCTTTTAAAAACTGAGATTTTTATTGCTTTCATAAAATAAAAAAATTACAAAAAGAATCATCTCTCACCTCTAGACTTATCTCGTCATATATCTTGACCTAACAACACTATTCCCTTAGAGAACGATCAATCCCCCGGACCTATCTATACTACACTACAACAATTAGGTACACTGCCTAGAAGATTGTAAAACTTCTTTGCGAGGTCTTGCAAATCTCGCATCAATCTTCTTCCATTCTACTTATGTAACAGGCTAAATTGCACTAGCATGTATATTGTAATGATCATCAAAAGACCTGGACCTGTTTGAGATGGTATTTATATAAAATTTCTCACTTATTAAGAAAAAGGCGTGTTGGACTTAATTCTGCCGACCTAGTAAATACCTTAATTCTTCCATAAGCAACGCACTTCAGAGTACATTTTCGTAATTACTGAAAGATGTAAATGATGTATCCCTTGATTATTTATGATATGAATACATAGCTAAAATTCTACAACAAATACTTATACATCAAACTTTCTTAAAATTCAAGCAAGTCAAGTAACATAACATAAAGTCCAACAACAAAAATGAACTAACCTTGAGACTGAACTTATCCTTAGGTCTACTTCCCGATCTCTGCAAACTGTATCTTCTTTTCAAGTTCAATTTTAAACTCCCGCAACAAATGAACAACGCTGCATCTTTTTTAAGAGGATTCAAATTTTTGACGAAGCCATACCCCCTGAAGCATCCCTCCTGTTAGGAAGTCATAACGAAAAGTTAATCATCTCGATTAGTATTCTGTAAGAACCGAAGCAAATATAATCCATTAATAGTCATAAAGTTTATTTGAAACTCATAGGATCCAAAAAAAATCAAGTTTTATACCATTCAAAAATTTCATACAACATAGATTAAAAGGAGACACAAAAGGTTATATACTACATCTTAGATGTAACATCTATTGATCGTGTATAGTATCCCCAGACCCAACATACTGGGTCGGGCATGCTTATAACTTGAACCGCGGCAGAGTCAAGACGGACGAATACACATTGTAGACTCAGTCTTGCCAAGCCAGGACAAGAACATGCCTCGGTCTCTCCAGACCGGGCCACCACGCTGCCAAAAGCCAGATCTTGTGGGATTGTGTCTCCCACTTGATCTGACATCTACCTGCTAGGTATGGCGCAATTCGGCTCTGCTCTAACATCTACCTACTAGGTAAGGCATAAGTCAGAGCGTAGAGTCCCGAGGCAGCTACAGTAAGTATATGGGTAGTATAAATACCCCCATCTCATTTATTACTCTCAACTAACAGCATTTACTTCCACCCAGTCCGCACTTACACTTTCTATCTCAAACAATATACTTACTCTCACATCGGAGGCCAACCGCGGAAGCACTCTTCCGCGGTAAGACTAACGGTGGTGCTTTTTCTTAGCAGCTCACGAAGTACTTAGCACAAGATCTGTACCCGCCAAGAGCTAGTCTATCCTAGGTCTGGTAGTGTGCCCAAGATTTGTACTAACAAGTTGGCGCCATCCGTGGGACCAGTTACACAACTGCGTTTCTAAAAAAAAAAAAAAAAAAAAAAAAAAAAAAAAAAAAAAAAAAAAACTTTACCATGAGCAATCAAACAAACAACCCCTCCCCATCCCAAGAGCCTTCCACAGTACGGAACACTCGTGAGAAGGGGAAAGGGAAAGAAGGAGAGCACCATTCAGACTCCCTTCCAGACGAGGCAATAAGGGCGTTTTGCGACAAGCATTATCACCAACTGTTGCCCTTAATGACCGAAAAGGTCCATGCAGAGAAGATGGGACAATTAAAAACCCGTCTCAACTTCGATGACGAGTCACAGGGGAATTCACACTCCCGAGAGCCATCTCGATATGTTGAATCAAGAGACAGGAGAAAGCGGAAGACAAGCTCCGGTGCGAGGCCCGAACCTTCCGAAAGTTCCTATTCCCAGAGTGTTTTCTCCAGACTCAGTAAAGAACCCGAAGATAACGACGAAAGGGCCAAGCACCCCCGGTCAGCCATTTTCACTCGTTTAGGGGAGAGAAGAGAAGGTGTTAAGTCACGCTTAGGAGAGAGAAAGTCGGGCGTATTTTCTCAGCTTAAATCCAAGAGCCGCGCTCGAAGGGAGCGTAGAGTTGAAGCTAGACGTTACAGGTGAGACGGACGACCTTTTGTGGAAGAAAGTTCGGATAGCCCAAAAGAAGAACTCTAAGTCCGACCCACAGCCGTGCCCCCCGCTCAAGGGAGAGAGGCATCGGTTATGAATCCGCCTGCTCCGGTTCCAAAAGGCGAAGGGACCGGACACCGGAGGAGAATAGAGACAGTGATGGAGGATATTGGGAAACCAGGAGGAACAAAGAGAATGCGGATGATCTTTATCGCCCGTATGACATCGATGACAAGGATCCTTTCACGCAAAGAGTCAGAAACTTCGAGTTTCCAAAAAGGACCCGAATGCCCTCCAATGTCAAAACTTACGACGGAACGGGAGATCCGGAGGACCACTTAAAGAATTTCTGTACTGCGGCCAAAGTCGAGCGATGGGCTATGCCTACTTGGTGCCACATGTTTAACTCCACCCTGATGGGCCACGCTCAGATGTGGTTCGATGAATTGCCGGCAACGAGTATAGATAGCTTCGAAGATCTCCGCAAAAGTTTGTTATCCTACTTCCTCCAGCAGAAGAAATACACCAAAGATCCGGTGGAACTGCATCTTATCAAGCAAAGAGAAGGAGAAACAACATCAGCGTTTGTCGACCGCTTCAAGGCAGAAAGTATGCATGTGAAGGGCGCCCTTGAATGCATGAAGGTTTCAGGATTCATACACGAGATTAACAACCCAGAGTTGATCAGAAGGCTCAATGATAAAATCCCGAAGACGGTTGACAAAATGTGGAAGGTTACCACTGTAACACCCCAACCCGACAAGGGTAAAGATATCACAAAAATGGTTTCATATCAGATCAAAACAAAGCATACATTTACAGTAATACAAGAATCTCAACGGTTACAAATGAAATACTGAAATTACAAGGTTACAAATGCGAATACAAATTCTAAAAATATAATATCTTCTAATCAACTCTAATCCAGAATAACTATCAAGTCTTCTAAGTCCAAAAGTCTCTTCACTCATACCCAGCTTCCAACTAAAAACCTGCCGCAGGGAAAGAAATGCGGCTAAGCTTAAAAAGCCCAGTGAACAGATATATATAAACGGAAACGAAAGCAAAAGGAAATGAACATATATGGTATAGTGCAATGGAATAACATAAGATATAGACAAAGGTACAAAGTAAGAAAGGAAAAAGGGAAGGTCAGTAATCCACCACAAGCCCAAACAAATCAAATATAGTAACCATCAGTAACCATAGAGGAGCGACCTCTCAAATATGTAAAGGATGTGTATAGCACACAGCATCAATCACCAAATCAAATCAAATCAAATCATGATATATCCCTCGAAACAAAACAAATCTAGGATGCATCCATATGCCCCCCAAACAAATAATCCTGGCCAATATAAATAATAAAGCGCGCATGTAGTAGCAAATGGGGACGGTGTGTAACATCACTCAAACACACTAGAGTCATGCCATTGGTGCATCAATGACATGGCCATGTTACCTTCATGGCTAGGAAACAAATTTTGGCTCGGGTATCAAACTGAAGGGTCAAAGGTCCAAATCATTTCAAAGGTCCAAATCATTATAACGATTCAAAAGTCCAAGTCATCGAATCATAGTCAGAGTCCAAATATCAAATGTTCATGGCAAAGGGTTCATCATCGGATATCAAAGTTCAACTGAGTCAAAATGATCGGATCAAAGGTTTATAATCAAATGGTTCATTTAAAGAAATCTTTATCAAATGGTTTTCATAAAAAAGATCTTTATTAACTGTTTTCACAAAAGTAGTCTTAAAAGTAATTTTCATAAAAGTTTAGTAAGATCCCAAATAAAAGTGGTATCGCATATTTCAAAAACATCATTTCAATATAAGTTTTCCTCAAAACTTTTCCATGTTATAATTTAAAAAGGTTTTCACATCTAGTTACCAAATTCAAATGAACCTCCGACGTATCAAGTGTTTCGAATACTAATATCACGAGGTAACGAACGAATATCAACGGATCATTATAGAGGCTTAAGATAAAAGAGTCATATCGAACATCAAAGTCAAAATGAATCAAACAAACGAACCAAAGTGTAGGGGAACATAGCAATGGCTTAGGGATTCTTAAAACGAATTAAGATCAATGAGTCATGAGAGGGAAAACACCCTTACTGAAAAAGGGTAGAATATCTGTACCTTATACCGCAAGTGCAAACATAACAGAAACATAAAGATTGGAGCAACTCCTTCTTCAGCGGATCTACACGAATTCATGATCGTCTTATTAATACTTATTTTAAATCGGATTACTCATTTTAGTCGGCTTTCCATTTTTAGTAACTTCCCTTTTATAGCAGCTTTCCAAAAATAGTAACTTTCTATTTTTAGCATGTCTCTTGAATTAGTAAATTTCCATAATCAGTATGTTTCCATATATTGTATTTTAGGGTTACTTTTATTCTAATTAGGGTTTACAATTGGTGGTTGTGTTTACTTGCTAATTATAGCTATTATTGACACCAATTACACACAAACCAAAAAGCTTACTTCGTGTGTTTTTACAAACATGCATGATCTAGTTTTTATAATCTTCAAGTGGATATAACTTTGTCTGTCATAAACTATACATACAAACAGTCACAACCCAACCACTTTCACCTTTTGAAACTCAATTTGAAAACCTGTCTACTTATGCTTTAAATGTCAGACTCAACCACTCTCACCCATGACTTTAGCCTCCATGCTCAACACACCATACATACACCTGGCCCACGAATTCTAGCCACTCTATCATGAATTTAACGAGTCAAAGACACCACAGTACCTCACCTTTATTCGTACCACATGAAATACAAAACCACACAAACGCCCCAACATTTACCCATATAACGAGACCCACAAGAGTAACCAAAACACACCATCTCTAACAGTTTACACATGATTCTTATAAGTTACCAACCTATGCATGTAGACCCACAAAGTATTCCATTCCAACGCATGCATGAGGGAACTCACTCACTGACTGCCTCTTAATATTCACACATGAAATCACAATATTTATAGACCATGCATATATAAACAACTTAATCTTTCATTCACACATACACACAGCCTTATCGATTTAGCATGCAAAAATACTAGCAAACTAAGCACTATGACTGAAAACTCCCAATACCAAGACCATTAGACCTGATTGCCAGATACACGGATCAGACTTACAACCACCATGACATCAACCCTTATATGACCCCACAGAAACACATGCGACACACAACGCACATAAACAACTCACACGAAATAGCAAATACCAACCCTCAAACCTTTTTTTTTGTATACGTACATGTTAAGGTTTGTTTTAGAAGCATATTAGTCGACAAGAACTGATAACCACGACATTAACAAAATCGTTCAGACTTTTATATAATTATTTGTGATCAGGTTTTAATGATTAAAGATCGACATGTATAGGTTCATTAATTCGTGTGGCCTTTTCATAGGTTTTATAACATGTTAACGAAAGATAAACAGATTCAGATTTAGCATATAACAATTTAGGTTTTTGCGTTAAAAGATTTCAGATTCTATAGGTATATGAGTGTCGAATAGAACAAAGAAACAAGAGTGACTATGAGATGATACCTTGCTGATCAAAGAAAACAAGAACCAGAACCTTGAACAAGACTCGCTAAACAAAACCTAACAGCCATCCAAAATCACAAACACGCCTTAACAATACCCTTGTATACCACGAATGACTAGCACGCAACCAATGAAGCCTTGATTTTGAGAGAGGAGATTGTGTGTCTCATATGAATGGGAGGATAGGAAAGAGGAACACACCATAACCAAAAATAAGGAGGAGCGTGGTAGGAAAATAGGGTAAGTAGTAATTGGTTTATATTTGTTATTGATTTGATAATGAATGCAGTGGTTATTTGTCTGCGATGAGGCGTGAATCAAGGTTCAAATTGAGGAGGTTATCTACTTATTATATGTATGTGTTGACTAGTGAATTGGACCCAAGAAATTGTGTGAAACATAGGGCAAGATATTCTCATCTTATCTCTTTCTATTATTCTTCTATTTTCTAATATACACATGATATATTGTGGTCCCATAACATATTGATATGTGTGGCGTTTGATCTATTCTCATCTCATATTCTGGTCTCTTTCTATCTAGTGTTCTACGAGTTAATATATTTATACATCGAAGTGATATATAATTAGTTGATGGATAAAGTGTAGATCTTGATTTTTACATCTTTAGTTAATTTACTTTAGATTAAGCATTAATAATGTGCACCTATCTATAACATATAGTTTTAATGCCATTACTTCTTATTTAAACTTAGGTTAAAATTTTATAATACTCTTGCATAATTGTGTGTTCTTATAAATTCAAAGTTAGAGGGGCAAAATGAGAATTTCAAGGAATAGAAATTTATAGCGTATTCTATAAGTTTTTAAAATTTCAAAATTAGAGGGTATTTTGGTCATCTCGGATTACGTTAAATTTTGGGTTTTACAACTTCTTCCCCTCTAAAAGAAAAAATTTCGTCCTCGAAATTTGAAGTCGCAAAGTTAGACGAAGTCGTAGCAAATCGCAAAAGATCGTCACAAACATTCTCACGCCCGGAGAGGTTCTTCCAAAAAAGATCTTCAGACCAAATAGTTTCTCATGACTCAAATCAAAACGAGGTGGATTCAAATTTCACAGAAGGAGACAAAATAAATTGATTCAGAACAAGAGGTCCATGCAACATAAAATGGACGATAGGTGAATCTTCAGGAATCTCATATAGAATACGAACAAGATTTCAATTCAAATTGACTGAGTCAACAGTAGAGAGCTCTACAAAGAGTTTTCAAGCTATATAACTGAGGTCAACAGAATGCAAAATGAGAGTCCAAACTCATCCAGATATCTAATGATCGAGAGTAGAGTATACGTATAGGTAGAATGAACCTAAAGTCTCACTAATCACGGATAGTCCAACGGAGATCAAATTTTAAACTTCTTAGGTACTCCCAAAGATATCCTATGGCCACAATGAGTGCGCATTATATGGTGTAAGTATTATCACGTTGATCAGGCGTCATAATATTAGCACCACATAATTATGCCTTCATGATGATCATACTTTATCTCAAGTCGTAATCAAACCACCTATCTTAATCCACCTAGTACTTCTATAGTCATCAAAGGTCACAAGATCAAATGTCATAGTCAAGAGGGAAAACAAAACTATTCGCAAGAGTGTCAAAATCCCAGATTGCCTAGCAAACGTAAGGTGTGCTGTCACAAGCATCATATCTTCCACAATTCGCCAAAATTTCTCAAACAACGCCATCACCGAACATACGGAAAAATTAAACACGAACTGAAATGCTTCTAGGGAATTAAATCATAAGAGGATCTTATAACTTTATAACGAAACTTAAGAGGGTCAACGGAAATGAAAATTAGTCGTCAAGAACTTCGGCCTTCATAGAATCAATTCTTCCAAGCATAAAGGGTCTGTTTCAAATTTTCGTTCGTTCAGCACATCCAATCTCCTCAAGTCCAGTTAATCTGTCTTCGTCTGTCCATCAGTCGGGAAGTGAAACCAAGATCGGGAACTTGTGTCTGGTTCGTCGAGCCTCCTGCAGTTCTTCTTGGAATGTGATGGAGTAATGTAGATTTCTGGCACGATCTTTAACTCTCTTCATCATCCAGTCTGCTTCTGCTCTCAATTCATCTTAGTACAACCAAGATGAATAGGGAAGTGAGACTGCGTGTCTTCATCAGCTCCAGGTTCGCCATCTTGACTAGAATTTCTTCTTCTGCATCGCCAACACTTCTGCCTTGTAAGGAATGTCTTCACTCTTCAGGGTAGTCTCCATTGTCGTCAACTCCAGGTCAGGCAAAGAACACCGTTCTCTTAACAAATATCCATCTCCCAGAATGCACAAATGATCGTCAACTTCTAACAAGGTGCAAAATGATTCTTTCTCGACTCCGAATGTACTATTAAGTCATACAATGACCATTTGCCCAAGTACTCACGAGAAAACATCATTTATCAAATTCACAAACAGTCAGGGCTTTAGCTAATACTATTAGCGTCACTAACCGTCATAGCAGTCGTTTACGAATATGGGGGGTCGAATCAATTCATCAGAAGGAAACTTCGTGCTCTGAAATTAAACAAACACATAGTCGTTTCAGGGTGGAGGAATATTGGCTCCTAACAGTAATACGGTTCAGCTATCTCCAGTCGTCATCCTTCTTTATCGCGAACGAAACTAAAACACGCCCAGAAGATACACTGAAGCAAACTCACTTCTTGATCTTCGGTTGCTGCTCTTCCCGGTTGCTCAAATCAACTGGTATGATCTCGGACACATCAGAAAGACACCTTCGCTTAGTGACTAGACAATATTTTGATATCATGTCAAATCTTACTTCACACTCTGGTGGAAAACTTGGTGGTTCAACCAGGAATCATATTCAAGAAATTCAGGATGCCAAATATCGTTCAAGATATGATTCATTCATTGGTGTACGAAATGGGTTCTAGGGAAACTTCATAACCGCGAACGTAACACACGAGTCTCCAGAGTCATAGTGATAGCAAAAGGGTTTAACCATCGGTAATCGTAGTAGGGAGTTCAAAATTGTTTCAAACGTCATAGGTGAGACATAGAAGGGTAGTTGTCAATATTTGACTGATCACTCAACAAATTCCTTTCCAGAATAAAATTTAAGTTAACTATCCAAAGAAAGACGGATTAGCATAGCAAAACTTATCGTTCAAAAGTGAGAGGGAAACATTCTTATACTCGTGGTTACAACCACAAGACTTCTCATAGGGACGGGGATGGATGAAACGAAATCAAATAGTGTTGGAAGATTTATAGACGTTTACCAAAGCAAAAGACAAATAACAAAATGCATCAAGTACGTCATTGCCACGGAGGTTCTCAGAATGCCGGAATAGACATCAAAGTGATTTACAAAATGATCAGAGTGAAACGCGGGTCTTTATCAAAAGATCAATAGAAGGAATCTGAATATAAGGATAAAACAGTGTCGGGCAATCATTATGCAATTTCAATGCCTTCACGATTTAGGTCTGGTTCAAATCTTAAGTGGTGCAAAGCATAAGCTTTCAATTCCCAAAAGTGATATCAGCTGGATCTAACCAAAAACAAGGCACGAATCAGAGTGATGCGGAAGCAATGATACTTAAACGAATGTCTTATAGTCTACCCATTCCTCACTGGTCAAAACTTACGTTCCTATAGGGAAATCTTAAAGCAAATTTTCAAAGGTTGTCTTACGAGCGCCTACAGGGAAAACTTAGTGGTCCTAACTTACACAGGTCAAGGGTAAATGTATTACGAATCGCAGCCTGTCGCTCTGATACCATAATTGTAACACCCCAACCCGACAAGGGTAAAGATATCACAAAAATGGTTTCATATCAGATCAAAACAAAGCATACATTTACAGTAATACAAGAATCTCAACGGTTACAAATGAAATACTGAAATTACAAGGTTACAAATGCGAATACAAATTCTAAAAATATAATATCTTCTAATCAACTCTAATCCAGAATAACTATCAAGTCTTCTAAGTCCAAAAGTCTCTTCACTCATACCCAGCTTCCAACTAAAAACCTGCCGCAGGGAAAGAAATGCGGCTGAGCTTAAAATGCCCAGTGAACAGATATATATAAACGGAAACGAAAGCAAAAGGAAACGAACATATATGGTATAGTGCAATGGAATAACATAAGATATAGACAAATGTACAAAGTAAGAAAGGAAAAAGGGAAGGTCAGTAATCCACCACGAGCCCAAACAAATCAAATATAGTAACCATCAGTAACCATAGAGTTATCATGGCCTTTGGGGCAGATTCTGCTAGAGATTATCTTAGGTGATGAAGAGAATTCAGCTAGCGCTTGGATGAACTTCATGGTGGTTAGGTCACCTTCTCAATACAATGGCATAATCGGTCGGCCGGGGATAAGACAGCTTAAAATTATCCCTTCCACGGCCCACGGTATGATTAAATTCCCCACCCAGGGTGGAGTAGTCACCTTATATAGTGACAAAGTCACCCGGGTAGAGTACCAAATGGCGCAGAACCTCAACCGCGGCAAGATCCTGAGGAAACTCCGGCAAATGATGGAATTCAAGTAGCAATACACCCAGAATTTCCGGATCAGACAGTCATTATAAGAGGAAGCCTGACAGATCATGGGAAGAAGGATCTGTGTGAACTGTTTAAGAGCAATCTTGATATCTTTGCCTGGCAACCGTTGGACCTGACCGGAGTACCACGGAGCATAGCAGAACATAAACTGAACATCAGGGAAGGGTATGCCCCGGTAAGACAAAAGAAACGCGGGCAAGCCCCGGAACGAAACAAAGCAATTAACGAGGATGTTGAAAAATTAGTAGAAGCCGGTATAATGAGGGAGGTCCACTACCATGACTGGCTGTCAAACCCGGTCCTGGTCAAGAAGAGCGACGGAAGCTGGAGAATGTGCGTAGATTTCAAGAATCTGAACAAAGCATGCCCGAAAGATTGTTACCCTCTTCCGGAGATTGACTGGAAAGTCGAATCCCTCTACGGATACACCTTCAAATGTTTCTTGGATGCGTACAAAGGATACCACCAGATACAAATGGCCGCGGAAGATGAGGACAAAACCACGTTCCTCACAAGCCAAGGGATTTTTTGCTACAAGAAAATGCCCTTTGGATTGAAAAATACAAGAGCCACATACCAGCGTCTAGTGGACAAAGCTTTCGAAAAACAGATTGGAAGGAACCTTGAAGTATACGTTGACGATCTGGTCATTAAGAGCCATACGGAGGTGGAAATGTTAAGGGACATGGAAGAAACCTTCATGACTCTCCGGAAGATAAACATGAAGTTAAACCCAAAAAAGTGTACCTTCGGAGTAGAAGAAGGAGTATTCTTGAGGCATGTGATCAGTTAAAAGTGAATCAGGGCTTGCCCGGAGAAATCCGAGGTCGTTGCCCGGTTGCCCTCACCGCGGACTCTTAAAGAAGTACAAAGCTTAAACGGAAAATTGGCTAGTCTGAACCATTTTTTATCAAAGTCCGTGGAAAAGTCCTTACCATTCTTCAAGACACTGAAGAAGTGTATTAAAAATAGCGACTTTCACTAGGTACCGGAAGTTGAACAGGCATTCAAAGAGATGAAGCAACACATCGCCAATCTTCCCACCCTCACGGCTCCCCAACCAAGAGAAGAACTAATCATGTACTTGTCCGCGGCAAAAGAAGCCATCAGTGCAGTCCTTTTGGCAAAAAAAGGACCGCGCCAGGAGCCCATCTACTTCATCAGCCGCACGCTACAAAGTCCGGAAATAAACTATAGCCCAATGGAAAAATTGGTTCTATCACTGGTTCACGCGGCCAGGAGACTCAAAAGATACTTCCAAGCACACCCAATAGTGGTCATCACAGACCAACCAATCAAGCAGATGCTTGCGAAGACAGAAAATACAGGCCGAATGGCTAAGTGGGCTATTGAACTAGGAGGACATGACATCAGCTTCAGGCCGCGGAAAGCCATAAGGGAACAAGTATTAGCCGATTTCATCGTGGAAATTCCAGAAGAAGAGACCCCGACAACAGAAGTAACCGGGGAAAATCTGCCATATGTTGAGCCGTGGAACTTGTATACCGATGGATCCTCTTGTCAAGAAGGATCCGGAGCAGGCTTAATCCTTACAAACCCTGAAGGTACAGAATTCACTTATGCTTTAAGATTTGAATTTGATACATCCAATAACAAAGCAGAGTACGAAGCACTATTAGCAGGTTTAAGGATAGCGGAACAGATGGGGGTGAAGGACCTGTCCTCAAATGTAGATTCACGGCTAGTCGCAAATCAAATCAATGGCGTATATGAAGCGAAGGAGGAAAGTATGGCACGGTATCTAGCGAAAGCCAAGGCCCTAGTACAAAACTTCCGCACATTCTCCATAAGACAAATTCCGCGGAGTCAGAACAAACAGGCAGACGCACTGAGCAAAATAGCCTCCACCAGCTTCGCCCATCTAACAAAGCAAGTTCTGGTTGATATATTGAAAGATAAATCAATAGAGGAGAAAGAAGTTATGGCCGTAGTTGAAGAAGAGGGGGACACTTGGATGACCCCGCTCCTGGAATACTTGAAAGATGAAGTACTTTCCGCGGATCAGAAAAAAGCCAGAAAGTTAAAAATCAAGACAAGGCAATACTCCATCATCAACGGAGTCCTGTTTTGTAGATCATTTCTGGAGCCGTGGTTGCGATGTGTGGGTCCGATACAGGCAAACTACGTGATTAGGGAAATTCACGAAGGCTCATGCAGCATGCACTTCGGACCGTGAGCTATTGTAGCCAAAGCAATAAGATCCGGTTATTACTGGCCGACCATGCATAAGGACGCAAGAGAAGTGATCAACAAGTGCCAAGACTGCCAAGTTCACCGGCTGGTTCCCAAGAATCCCCAGCATAATTTGACCCCTATCATCTCCCCTGGCCATTTTACAAATGAGGCATAGACATTTGATGCCCATTCCCAGAAGCTCCACGAAGAATCAAATATTTGATAGTGGCAATAGCTTACTTCACAAAGTGGATCGAGGCTAAATCCTTGGCAACTATCACCGGAAATCAGGTCAAGAAGTTCGTATGGGATAATATTGTGTGCAGGTTCGGCCTGCCGGGAGAGATTGTGGCGGATAACGCCAAGCAATTCAGAGATAATCCTTTCAAAGATTGGTGCGAGAAGCTCAATATCAAGTAGCGGTTTGCGTCGGTAAAGCATCCGCAGGCAAACGGATTGGTCGAGAGGGCAAACCGGAGCTTGGGAGAAGTGATTAAAGCAAGAATCGACCAAGGGAGCAGAGACTGGCTAGAAGAGCTACCGCATGTACTCTGGGCGCACCGAACAATGATCAAATCCAGTAATGGAGACACGCCGTTCTCCCTGACCTATGGGACGGAGGCCGTAATTCCCGTGGAGATAGGAATGCCATCTCTCAGGTGTGCTCTATTCGATCCTATAGCAAATAATGAAGCCTTACAGCTGAACCTGGATCTCGTGGAAGAAAGAAGAGAGGTTGCGGCTATTGAAGAAGCGAGAAGCAAAGCCCAGATGGAAAAATACTACAATGCTAAAGTCTGTGGCCAAAGCTTTAAGCCGGGAGACTTTGTCTACCGCAACAACGATGCTAGCTTGGTTGAGAGCACCGGAAAGATGGGCCCCAAGTGGGAAGGCCCATACGAAGTTGTGGAAGCATTAGGAAAAGGAGCATACAAGCTCCGGAACCAAGATGGCCAAGACCTACCCCAGACATGGAATATCCGAAATCTCAAGAAATGTTACTTGTAATTAAAATGTAAGTGTTCCCATCTTTTGTGGCTGACCGCGGTTCAAAACCGGCAGCGGGAACTCATCCTAGCATACCTAAGTCATTTCCATGTACGTTGTTTTTAATTAATGACATGCGAAGCCTGATCAGCTCCGCGGATTTTCTAAAAATTACTTAGTTATTTTTTCTTTTATTACTCCTGTCATATACATGCATAACCCAGAAAATAATTCCGCGATTACAAAAATGCGTAAGAGGCATTGCAAGCCCGGCATGAGGACATTGTACCTCCAAATTATCTAAGGCATATAAGTGGTATTGCAAACCCATTGACCAAACCAAGCTATCCTCGGAAATCCTGAAGTACGGATACACAGAGATAGTAAACTAAGCCCGGCCATACAAGCTTCGGCAAAAAAGAAACAAATACATGATAAAAACAACCAAGTGTTAAACACATAAAAAACGGTTAAGTTATATTCATAGTCAATTACAATATACGCGGATGCATTCATCCGGATTACATCAACAGAGGTTAAAGATAAAAGCTTCACAAGATTCACGGCAGGGTAGATATAGTCAAAATATCACCTAAACAAAAGCCGAAGAAAACAAGACAACTAACTCCCGGACTCCTTAGTTTCAAGGACGGAAGTATCAAACATGTCATCGTGTTGGACACTACCATCCACGATCGGATCAGTCACTGGCCCGGACGGAGTAACCACATTCACAGGCTCAATAGCCGCAACCTCAGCAACCGTAGGATCAGAACTGGATGAGGGTCCGGACATGGAAGGAACAGGAAGGACAACAGCAAGACCCTTGTCGCTGTAGTCAAACTCCACCCCATACTTTTTGTTCTTTTGCTCTTTGTACGCGGAAAAAGCCCTGGGGCAGCGAGTGACAAGCCTGAGCATGGATTCTGGAAGAATGGCCTCTTCCGCGACTGGAGGTTTGAAAGTAAATTCCTCAGATCCAGGACGACGGTCTTCCTCCAGCACTAGCTGCGACATAAGGAACTCCAACGGGGCATCCTTACATGCCTCGAGAGATTCCAGAAGAGGGAATGACACATTGGCTAACCTGTCCACCAACTTTTGAAAACACTCCTTTGCTGCCGGGTTATAAGCCTTCACATCCTGAAGCTTAACACCTTTTGCCCCGTGGACAACCCCGGCCTCCAACCCTTGGCGTACCCCCTCCGCTATTGCCGCGAAAATACAAGCTCCGAGCCTGGTCTTAAACTCGAAAGACTCCTTGAACTTGCGGAAGGCATAGCGGAAAGCATGCCCAATGACCCAACATCTGCCCTTAACAGCCCTCAAGCACTGCGAAAAAAGGTCCGTATCAAATTCTTCATTAATAGCGACCAGCCTTTTTTCCAACTCTGATGTGCGCTCCTCAAAACTGGCGCGGGTAATACTCACACTCTCCTCAACATGTTTATCCATTTACACTTGAACTTGTTGCTGCAATGTGCTACAAATTATCTCCAGCCCGAACACCTTCTGAACCAACTCCTCATTCTTGGCAAGAAGCTCTACATTTTGTGCGACCAACTCCGCATTCTTCTTACCGAACTCACCAACAAGGGCTACCGACGGAGACAATCTCTCACACTCAGCACGGAGTTCGGACAACTCCCTATCCTTAGCACATAAAGGTATAATTTTGAGTGTAGTTATAAGCAGCATTACATTCAATTGAGCTGAAACACTAAAAGGATGTTTGGCATTACAGTTGAATAGAATGTTTTTGTTGTTAAGTGAAGTTGAAAATAAAAAAGATTACCTCAAAAAAGATTTTACCTCTATGCTGACTTGTCCCCACACTGTCACTCAGTCCTATTTGTTTGGACGGTTCGTCTTAAACTCAAAATGGTAATAATAATAAAAATCAATTTGCAAATCGAGCTCAAACATTGCACAAGGTGAATTTGAACTGTACCTGGTCACTTTCACCAGCACTGCCAAAAATTCAATTGCAATTAATAAGGGGATACGTTATCCGCACCCCCCCCCCAAAAATACAAACAGAACACCCTTTAATTTTTGCATTTTTTTTTATTTTTATTTTTTATTTTTATAATTTTGTTTATATAAAAAAACTATAAACCTGAAAGTGCGGAACAGAAAATATAAAGTTTAATAAGTCAAACGCTTAAAACTGTTAAAAATACGAAACAGAAACTGATAAAAAACTGTGATATACTGTAAACAAAAGGGGAACAAAGGGAATAAAAGACAAAACACCCCCTGATTTGATATCATAGGGGGTGTTTGTATAGTAGAGCCCAAGTGTGAAAGGAAGATTGTCTTTATTTACCTTAAGTGATCCAAGAAAAACTACCATTCCTTCCAGAAAATTGTGTAAGCTTATGCCTGCATAAAAGCGAAAATTACTCTGTTGCCCATATACACACACACTTGTCCTGTAGAGCCCAAGTTTTTCTCACTTTTTAAATTTACCCAAGCATCTCGCGTATACATTTACCCTATACTACCCGACATTACGTGGCAAGTGGTGATTGGTCGAAGAAATTAAAAAAAAAAAAAAAACGCAAAGGCATGTCGCGTACATTTATACTAGATACTACCTGACATCAACTATGAATGTGCTAACTTTTAAAATTAAAAAACTTACAAAAACCGCCCTTTAACCTTTTAATAATTACAACTTTTTTATATAACAAATTTTATTCATCAAATATTTAGTGAATATCTATCGAATTCTTTAATGAAAAAATATCGTTGCAAAGAGCTCTAAATTACGAACAAAACAAGCCCAATATTAACATGCTTTTGACATACGTACGATTTTATAAAAAATGTTGAAGTTTGATATAAATATATATACACTTAAAAAAAAAAAAAAAAAAAAAAAAAAAAAAAAAAAAAAAAAACTTTCAAAACACACTCTTAAACCACAGAAGTCAAAGACGTACAAAATTCTATAAAATAGGAATATCTTTTAGAAATAAAACGTAAAATTTATAAACTAAAAACGGTATCCTTTTTAATCATAAAACAAAAATTGGCAACTTTTTTTTATATAAACCAAAAAAATTTATTCATAAATTAACAACATTACATATGAAATATAAAACGTAAACGTACGAAATAAAAATATAAACATTCATAAACTTTTTATAAGCTTTTTATAGAACTAGACATGACTAGCCCTCGGTTGAAACGTACGCAATTCATAAACTTTTTATTTCGTACATTTACGTTTTGTATTTTCTATGTAATGTTTTAATTTATGAATTAAAATTTTAATTTTATATAAATAAAAAAAAAAAAAAAAAAAAAAAAAAAAAAAAAAAAGCTAGCGTTTTTATTTTTTTGAATAAAAGGGTACCATTTTTAATTTATATCAAACTTCAACATTTTTTATAAAATCATACGTACGTCAAAAGCATGTTAATATTGGGCTTGTTTTGTTCGTAATTTAGAGCTCTTCGCAACGATATTTTTTTTCATTAAAGAATTCGATAGATATTGTTAGGAATATAAATATTCAGATGAAGGCTCGGTCACCCCGAGCATCTATTTAGCATCTACATAGCTCGTAGGCTTATTTATATTAGCTTAGCAATATTAGTATTAGTATTATTAGTTTAGTCGTATTTATATTTGTGGAGTGGGTCGGGGCTTTCCCCACTGTCAGCTCACTCCACAGCCCACTAGGGGCATAATATTAGTAAGTATAAATACCCCTTCCCACACTTGGGAAGGGTTGGAACTCTTGTCACAATTTCACCTACCAATCTAATAGATCCAGATTTTCTCTCAAGAGTCTCCCTCTCTCTCTCTCTAACTTCTCTCTAAACTCAACCATGGATCTAATCTTCCATGAACCAAGACCACCCGAATCATCCACACAATCAAGATGGTTATTTCCTATAATTGGTATCAAGAGCCATGGTTAGGTTCGATTGATTTGATTGTGTGTCGGTTTTGATTTCTGTGGTTCGAACATTTTCTTGTTCACTTAAATTGTTATGCATCACAGTTTGCTCGTATACATGTCTTGAGATACTGAATTGGTTTAATCTTCATGTGGGCCTCAAATGGGTTTTAATCCAATGGGTTTTTAATCCTTGAGATTCAGATCTGTTTTCTTTTGTGTTTCTTGAGCACATGTCTTTGGTTTAGTTAAACTGCTCGAATCCATGGTTCCAAATCCTGATGTGTTTTTATATTCATGTGGACCTCCAACATTTGTTTTTATGCATTTACTGTTGTGGTCATTTGTGTTAAACGGTTTTAAGAATTGTTTTAACGGGTTTACTTTTGTGGTATTGGGCCTCACTTGTGGCATTAGGCGTTGGTTTATCATAGGACATAAGACATGTATACGATCAAAAATTTCAGTATGTTCATGATATGTTCATAGTGGCTTATTTGTGGTTGAAAATACAAAAGTTCTTGGTTGCATCTTACCAGATTTCTTGGCTGTTGTGATTAGATGGGTTTGTGGCGTTATGTTCATAGCAGCAGTTTATGTACTTGTTGGAATGGTGTTCATTGATGCGGTTTGTGTCCTATGGGAGTGGTGTTTGGCTGGTAGCCTAAAGTGGTATAAAGACAAAAGTGTGATAGTGACAGCTTTGACTGGTCAAAGACGCGGTTTGTCTCTATGTTCATGGACGCGGTTTGTCTGAATGATCATGAATGCGGTTTGTCTGTGTGATTATGGATGCTGTTTGTCTACTTAGTCGTGGATGCGGTTTGTCTATATACTCACGAACTCGGTTTGTGTTCTTACTTGTATGCGGCTTGTGTGTTTTGCACAGATGCGGCTTGTGTGTTTCACACACATGCGGCTTGTGTGTTTCGCACCCATGCGGCTTGTGTATGATACCTATCATTAGCCAATTCTAAACAAAACAACAACACTCATTGGACCTCAGTCATGATAATCATTCGTCTCAAACTGAAATGAAAATAAGAATACAAGACCTTGATTATTTGTATGACACCACTCCCAAGCCTAACCTAACCTACATCTACATCTCGTCTACCATCAACAACAACAAACATCTAGTGCCACATCTTCCATCTCCATCACCAACCTAACACTACCACTTCACAACTCCAAAACATGACTCGTATGAATAAATTAAAAGGATCTCAGAAACGGGTCAATTACTTATCTAATATAACAAAGAACTTTATTGAACCCTCATCTTCATAGATCAAAAACGTTAATATAATATGCCAATCTCAGTTTCTTTTTCGTGTAAGACAAATACACAGCAATCTTTACAAAGATCAAACACACGAAAAATTAACCATCATCGATCCATATTTGTTTGGAGTTTTACTCCATTAAATATCCGAATAAATGAAGAAGATAACTTTAACGAATCTGTTATATTATCTTTCTTTAATTCGTTATTTGACAAAAGATTTAAAGGAAATGAGACACGAAAACAAAGGTAAATCAGAACCTACCTGAGACCCAATTAAGGATCTTGAATCATCGAAACTAAGAACTATACGAGGTCTTGGAGGTTATTAAAGCTCGATTTCTGTCTGATTCTAAAGGGTTGGTTCATGTTTGTGTACTTGGTATATCGTGCATATAAGATTAAACATGAAATATGTGAGATTCGTGTTGTTTTTACACGTATAGTAGGAGGTTTGACAGTTCTTTTGGAATTAGAGAGATGAAGATGGTACTGTGTGATGAGGTGAGAGTAGTGATGGTTGATGGGGGCGGATGAAGATAAGTTTAAGAGTTTTGGTGATTAGGGTTAGGATTTGTGCTAAAGTGGGAGTTAAATACCGAAATTTTAGGGTTAGTGTGGTTTGGATCCGTGACTTGTTTTTGGGCTGACCATTGAAAAGTGGGCCGTGTCTCTATTTAATCGAATGGTGAACCTGACGTGAATCCACAATTTACACAAGGTGTTAATAGAATGGTGGGCCTTAATCGAATGGTGGGCTTAATCATCTATCGGTGTAATGGTGGGCCGTGTCTCTATTTAATCGAATGGTGAACCTGACGTGAATCCACAATTTACACAAGGTGTTAATAGAATGGTGGGCCTTAATCGAATGGTGGGCTTAATCATCTATCTGTGTAAATTGGTTAACACTTTACAATTTACACAAAGCGTTTAGTCAACAAATGTATTATTTGTACATGGTGTTAATTTATTTTTGCCATATTGTTGACTAAAAGGAATGGTATTTCGGTCAACATTCTCACGAAGATACACACGTCACGGCTGGTTATTTGGGTATATGAATGTCTATGTGATTTCAGAACTGTGGATCTGGCAGCATTGTCCTATTGGCACCTACGAGTTGAGTGAGCCCGCAATTTGATCTTTGCGATTTGAGTTATGGTTGACAAATTGCGATTTGATTAATTGCGAGGTGACAAGTTGCTATTTGACTTGTTGCGACTTGACTGATTGCGATTTGACCAGTTGCGATTTGACGTTGCGAGTTGACACTTGCGATTTGACTTATCGCGATTTGGTTGATTGCAATTTGACTTGTTGCAATTTGACAAACTGTGACTTGGCTAATTACAATTTGATCAAGTTGACATCTGACTTCTATAACTTGCATTTCGAAGAGTAGTATTGCACTTCACTCTTAGCTATTCTTGTTGATTTTACGGTTTCTCTTGTAGATTTTAGAAAATCCCGCAAAGATTCGATTTCTCGGTTTAAATCTCAAGAGCTGTAAAATCCCGTGAGATTAATTTTGGACGTGTAGGCTGGACTTGGATTTAGACTTAATAAAACTTACGGGGTGTGACTAACTTTTCGGGATAAGTTTGTGCTTCGAGATCGGCAGGAATTGGGAAATTATGGTGACTTGGTTGGTTTGTTAATTCACGGGTTGGTGTACTTAATGTCACAAACATCTCGGGGTGGATGGATGCACGATGTTTGATGACCCTTGCTTGAGCGTATTTAAGGTGATTAGACCTGGATGTTCAAGAAGTGGATATATACAATAAAGGATGGAAGGTTGGGTATATATCACTACCTATATTTAAAGGAGTTACGTTGTTGTGCTCAATATAGGTTCTAAATCACAATTTTCAATTTAAGGTGATTAAGGTGATTAGACTTGGATGTTCAAGAAGTGGATATATACAATAAAGGATGGAAGGTTGGGTATATATCACTACCTATATTTAAAGGAGTTACGTTGTTGTGCTCAATATAAGTTCTAAATCACAAACTTAGTGCAAGTATAAGTCGCGAACTTGTCCTTTATCAAGCTTCATCAAGTGATTGTTGCTTCTCAAGCTTCTAATGGGATTGTAGTACAAGATCTTCTCAAGAAGTGGTCAGACTTAAAGACAAGAGGTGGTTGTTCAGAGACGTGGTTTAACCTTTACATTCTAAAGTTAAACATATTTCATCAAGCGGTTTTGGCATATTATGAGCTTCAGGGAATTTATTAATCTGCTAAACTATTGATGAGGAGACAAGTAAGGGGTTACTTCAAGAGAGTCTCAATCACCATCTTCGTTGCAATAGTTTTATTTGTCTCTTTCCACGTATTGTGCCTGACAAATTCACAACCATCACGGACTCTCAACTTTGGCAAAAAGGTCATTTCATGTCCTTTTTTAGGGGGAGAATTAGCGCATGTTTCTTCTCCTTTTGGCTAGTCAACAGCACAAGATGATCACAAGGTTCATGATGCGTGGTTTTGCAACCTTACAACAGGTTTTACCTCTCGAGGGATCTCAAGAGGCTTACAACCCCACCAGGCAGTGTACCTGACCGATGTAGTATAGTGTAGTGGTAAGTACGGGGGATTGATCGTTCTCCACAGGGAATAGTGTTCGTTAGGTATGAAAGACTACTCTAATAGGTCTAAGGGTTGAGGAAGATTCTTTTTTGTGTTTTTATAATTTTTTGAAAGCAAGTAAAATCTCGGTTTTGAAGGAGTGGGCGGAATTAGTTGCTAGTCAACTAACCCAAATTACTACGAATGCAAATAAAATAAATAACTGAAAATAAAAAGTTTGGTGAAAACTTATGTGTAGAGAAATGTGTTCACTTAGATTTCCTTACTCCCTAACTATCTTTTACCGGTTGATTAGTGTGTATTAGTTGCGTGGATGACGGGTGTATTCCTTAATACCATTCGTGGGGTGGCGTACGTACTTCCCCAACTCTACAAGCTCCTACTTCACTCCTATGTCGAGCCGGCTAGGAAGCTCCTAACATGGGATCACTAGAATTCGCTTGTGCATTAAATACAACCATAAAAACCTTTAGTACGCATTTGGTTCATGTTTCTTAAGACGTTCAAGCAAGTTACCGAATAGGAAGTTAGCCAGTTTTCTTAAGCCTAACATAGATAAACAATCATCCAATACAACTAACAACACACTAATAACCAATAATCAATAGCTAGGTTTCATTAGATCTAAGCAAACACAAGATAAATCTAGCCTAACATGTTAAACAAAAGACAAGAACAAGATAGAATCAAACAACACATAGACATATTGAATGATTAATTGATAACTTATCTTTCAATGTAACATGGAAGATCTCAAGGCAAAAAGCCTTGAAAAAGATGCTAAAATCGTCTTAGGGTTTTCTCCCAAAAATTCCACACTAAGCTCTCTCTTTTATGACAAAAAATTAGAAAACTATATATAGACTTTTACATCTGACGGCGTCACCTTATGGAGTGTGACGCCGTCACCTCGCCGCTTCTAGGGTTCCCGGATGGCCTTCTTGACGCCGTCCCTCTTTAGCTCTCCAAAATCCGTTCTGGCTTATCAAGGCTTGACGCCGTCAGACCTTGAACGTGACGCCGTCCCTCTTTGAATTAAGCCGTGACGCCCTTGATCAAGTTAAAGCGTGACGCCGTCAGAATTCACATGCAATTTTCACTGGCTTATCATGAGTAAATTTCACATCCACCTTTTCTTGCCAAGCCATGACGCCGTCCAGAGTAAAATCTGACGCCGTCAAAGGTAACTTTTAGCCGATTTTTGAGACTTTGTCGTTTTCTTCACTTTTATGCTCCAAAAACGTCCAAAATGCCTCATTTTCCAGATTTCTCCTCAAAAGTACCTAAAATGACAAAAGGAACGATTTAGGGCAATATTTGATCAAATAAATACGATTTAGGGCTTAAATGACCCCTTAAAAGCGGTACACTTTTCGCTTCATCAAATACCCTTACACTTGAGATTTGCTTGTCCTCAAGCAAATGCGCTTTTATTCTAATCAAAATACAGGTTAGGGGTCATTTAATGCAAACATAAAAGTAATTACAACAAATAATCGTTCCACTTCAATCATAATAAGCACGGAGATTATAAACTAGCACCTCACAAGTAGTGTTTAGATACTCACATCTCTCAAGTGTCATCAAAATAAATCTCATAAATGAAAACGGATAATATCTCTCACTACCTGTCATAGCAAATAGATTACCATAGGCTTGGGAAAGGATCGAAAACCTCCTCCACTAGGCGTAAGCACCTAAGATAAACTATCAAAGAGGGCTTTTAAATGGGTTATAACGTTAGGTGTAGGGAAAAGGAAAACACGGTTTTGTTGGATAAAGGATATTTTACTGGTGGCGAGTTAAAGATCTTGATCAATTACATGTACTATACAATGTTGCTAAGCCAAGACTCGACTCAATCTTAAGCTAAAAACAAAATAACAAAATAACAAAAACATAAAATGAAACGGGATGGTAGTCCGTATGTTTTTTCTACTTTTCTTTTTCTCATTTTTTTTGTATTTTTCTTGATTTTTTTTTTTTTTTTTTTTTTTTTTTTTTTTGACATACACTCTTGCCCTACCATCCAAAATAATACATCATAGGGGCATTTCATTCCCCTTACACTTGAACTTTTACATAACTTTACAATTAACTATTCTAATGACTCGAATTAAGATAATTGAAAAACTTGGAGTACTTTTAAAATATTTAGCACATATGGGGGTAATAAATGATGTTCTTCCCCATTACTCCATTACACTAGTACTTTACCCATGAGTCCCAATCGTCCCAAAACAATATGTACAAGGATATGACTCGACTTAGCAACCATGTAATCAACTAGATAATTAACTTGGGTTTAAACAAATGTTGTCACAATAATGCACTAAAAATGAGTGCATACAAGGTAGGCTAAGGCGATTTGGGTGTACATTTTAGTGGGGTGTAACAAATTCTTCCTTTAAGTAAAATGCTTAAAGGTTGAAATGAAAAGATAGGCTCTGAGGGGTGTACTAGGGGTATCGTGTACTAAAAATGAGTACAACGCAAAGGGTGTGGGAGAATTACTTGACCAATGTAGCCAAAGTAATTATAACAAAAACACAGGTGTAAAACAATGGGTTAATCCTAATGCCTCTTATCATGTAGTAAATCTAACTACACGAATGTAGTCTCACTTGTGGCCTCAGAATGGTCCTAACGCAAGTTCTAGAATCTAAGTGCTACCGATACACACATCATAGCATAAATGCTTTTCCTACCAATTCTAGGGGCGAACCTCACATATTTGGGGGTGGAAAATTTTTTAGTGGTACGGTTTTTGTGCTAGTCATATAACTCCTATCCGTGAGACGCTCATTAAGATCAAAGTTTCACTCCTATATGTTGTAAAAAATTTTAAATTTGGCACTAAAATTACCTTAACAAGTATTTCTCTCAGTTTTATTACACATCTACTATTAAACAAACAAAAATCAAGCGTAATAGCATTCTCTAATCGTACTTTTACCCTCCCCTTACACTTAAGATGAACATTGTCCCCAATGTTCAAATAACAAGATGTAAAAGTAGAAAGTAAAAGAATCAAATCAAATACTCCCCTGATTCGCTCGGTGGATAATGAAATAACACGGTTAAATCTTCTTCCAAAGTAATGTTGAAGCTCCATGACTAATGCATCGCCATAAGCTTGATTCAAAACATTTCCTTGTCCAAAATAACCTGTTAAACCTGAGAAAACAAACACGAAAACCTGCATAACATCGGCGGGAAAAAATCTATATATATAAGGATATAATGCTTGTGGAATGATAACTTTGCAGATTCCTGGAGATTATAAGTTGGATATTTTAATAAAAACTTTTTAAAAACAAAACTTTCAAAAATTTCTGAAAATTAAATCTGACGCCGTCAGGTTATAAACCCTGACGCCGTCAGAAATGACCTGACAAAAATTTTCATTTTAAGTTTCCGGAAAATTTCTGGAAAAACCTTTACCTTACTTCCTGGAAATCCTGCAAAACATCATTATGACTCGATACAAGCATTTGACTGAAACACACACTAATATGTATGTTAATTTATTATTATTACGATTCATGTTAATTTGTGTTCTAATAAACCGATTTAGATTTCCCTTACACTTAACTTTTGCAAAATACCTTTATATGTAGTTAAGACGAAGTTAAAAACAAAATAAAGCATTTTCACAATTTAGTTTTTAACATGAATCAATAGGAATAAAAATTAAACATACATACGGAAGCAAATAAAAACAAACAAACAAACAAATAAACACACAAAGCAAATAAATAAAATAAAGCTTGGGTTGCCTCCCAAGAAGCGCTTTTCTTTATTAACGAGTCTTGTAGCTAGACTCCAAGTCACGTACATTACGTGATTCCATCATTCATAATGACGTATCCCTGATAGATATGATCCTTGTTATCAGGGTGGTGGTGTCTCAATCGCTCGACATTCGCGGTCACTTCACCTCCTCCTTTGCTGGTCAAGCTTACTATCCCATCTTGGTGTAAACTTTTAATTGTGAATGGTCCGTACCACCAGGGACTTGGTTCATTGGTAGGTGCTTCTGTTTCTGAATGCCTTAGGAGCACCGAGTCTCCTTTTGTAAATTCAACGGGGTTATTGGTTTGCTCATCAGCCTCAATATAATCGTTATTTCCACCCTTACATTCTCTAATCTCATTTTCCATATAATTCTTAATCCTTGCCTCCCATGCAAGAATTTTCTCACGAACATTACCACGGATTACATTGGGGTTAGCCTCCATCCTTTTTTGTAGGGCAACATCTCGTATATGACGTGGAATCGTTGGGAAGTTTATCGTCTTCTTCCCCTTCTTCATTTGGAAGGTACTTTTTTCGTAATTGATTTGTGCCCTAGTGGTCGCGAGAAAGGGTGCCCCAAGGATTATTGGCATATTCATGTCATTTCTTTCAATAATCATGAAGTCGACCGGATATAGGAATCTGGCAACGTTGACCAACACATCTTCTGCAATTCCTAACGGATACTCGTAAGAATGTTTCGCAAAGGAGAGTTTAGTATGGGTGATGGATGGCAACTCATCGGTTAACTGAACATAAACGGATAAAGGCATCAAATTTACGTCGGAACCGTGGTCAGCTATCGCATCCAGATACTTGTGTTTTCCAATGCTGCATGGTATTTCAAAGACCCCGTAGAATTCCTGCTTTTCCACTAACTTTTGTCTTATGAGGCACTCATACAATTGCCCTCCGGGTAATGTGTCGGATTCATCATCCGGTTCCATCTTCTTTGACTCCTTGTTGGGTAGATGAGTACGTCGATTGTTTCCTACCCAATCGTTTATGGTTTCCTTGTTTATTTCGTGCTTCAAGTAATGCCTCACTTGTTGTGACATTGGCGGTTCAACCAATTGGCGCTCCTCAGAGGGCGCCTCCTCTCCCTTGTCGAAATCGCATTTATTGGTGTTTCCATTATTAAGTGGGATGAGGTCAACTTTGTTAACTTCCATAATTATGGATTTCCCTCTTCCATCATTTCCGCCCTCTTGGACGACGGAGGTGGCCTTGACAAATTTAGTGTTAGGAACTTCAGCGTCATTCCTCACCAACACTTTTTCAGGGGCTTTTGTATTTGTGTATTCTTTCAAAAGATTCATCATCTCCGCCATTTTCTCTTCCATTTCCTCCTTCTGTTTGTAAACGGCTTCCTCAAATTTTGCCAACCGTTCGGAGTGTTTTGACATGTACTCTCTCATTCGAGCTTCGAATGTTGGACTAAGTTCCTGAGGTGGTGAGTTGGGTTGAGCGTGCTTATGGAAGGGTTTAGCATTTTCCCTAAGGGGTGATTCGGACAATGGTGTTTGCTTAACGCTTGAGACTGAGTTAATTGTTGCTTTTTGTGGACTTAAGGGTCTCTTTTGCTTTTCCATAAGATATGCAACCCTTTTCTCAAGTTCACTAACGCTTTCCTCAGTGATTTGATTGGCTGTATCGGGTGATGAATATGTCTTGACTGCCGAGTGCACGTCGTGGGAGACTTGCCACAATTCATCATCGTCGGATGCAAGCTCATCAATGATCTCCCATGATTCCTCGGCGCTTTTGTCGCGCAATCTGCCCCCGACGGCTCGATCGATGGCACGCTTGGTGTGGTAATCAACATGGTCATAGAAGATTTGGATTTGAAGCCAGAGATTTATGCCATGATGAGGGACTTTTTGGAGTAAGTCCTTGAATCGAATCCATGCCCCGTAGAGGGTTTCGCCTCGACGTTGTTCAAACATCAAGATATCCTTCCTTAGCTTGGTAGTTCTTCCCGGTGGGAAAAACTGAGCAAGGAAACGAGTGGTGAGATCATCCCAAGAGGTGATGGATCCTGCGGGTTGACGTTCTAGCCACTGGCTAGCTTGATCCCGCAGAGAGAATTGAAAGAGACGCAATCGGGTTGTCTCTCGAGTGGCAACATCAAGGTCTATAGAATCAACGATTTTAAGAAAGTCCTTGAGATGTTGATTAGGATCTTCGGATCGAAGTCCATGGAATGCGCATCCGCTTTGCACCAACCGGATGGTGTCGGATCACAAGGGTGTGACATTGGCTCCTTGAGTGAGCTCAATGGTGTTTCGATAGCCATGGTGGCTAGGACGGGAATACTCTCCTAAGGTACGGGCTCTAGGAGGTGGTGGTTGTTGTGGTGGTGGGTTGTTGGGATTAAGGATATTACCATCTTACATGATGTCGAATGGTATGGTTACGAACAAAGACACGAAGAAAATAGATAGACTAAAGAAAACCTAGAAAAATAAAACAAAAATCTCACTAGAAAGGAATCTAGTGAGTAGACCTATAAAATAAAAATTCAACCTAAACAATAACTATTCCCCGGCAGCGGCGCCAAAAACTTGATGCGTGGTTTTGCAACCTTACAACAGGTTTTACCTCTCGAGGGATCTCAAGAGGCTTACAACCCCACCAGGCAGTGTACCTGACCGATGTAGTATAGTGTAGTGGTAAGTACGGGGGATTGATCGTTCTCCATAGGGAATAGTGTTCGTTAGGTATGAAAGACTACTCTAATAGGTCTAAGGGTTGAGGAAGATTCTTTTTTGTGTTTTTATAATTTTTTGAAAGCAAGTAAAATCTCGGTTTTGAAGGAGTGGGCGGAATTAGTTGCTAGTCAACTAACCCAAATTACTACGAATGCAAATAAAATAAATAACTGAAAATAAAAAGTTTGGTGAAAACTTATGTGTAGAGAAATGTGTTCACTTAGATTTCCTTAATCCCTAACTATCTTTTACCGGTTGATTAGTGTGTATTAGTTGCGTGGATGACGGGTGTATTCCTTAATACCATTCGTGGGGTGGCGTACGTACTTCCCCAACTCTACAAGCTCCTACTTCACTCCTATGTCGAGCCGGCTAGGAAGCTCCTAACATGGGATCACTAGAATTCGCTTGTGCATTAAATACAACCATAAAAACCTTTAGTACGCATTTGGTTCATGTTTCTTAAGACGTTCAAGCAAGTTACCGAATAGGAAGTTAGCCAGTTTTCTTAAGCCTAACATAGATAAACAATCATCCAATACAACTAACAACACACTAATAACCAATAATCAATAGCTAGGTTTCATTAGATCTAAGCAAACACAAGATAAATCTAGCCTAACATGTTAAACAAAAGACAAGAACAAGATAGAATCAAACAACACATAGACATATTGAATGATTAATTGATAACTTATCTTTCAATGTAACATGGAAGATCTCAAGGCAAAAAGCCTTGAAAAAGATGCTAAAATCGTCTTAGGGTTTTCTCCCAAAAATTCCACACTAAGCTCTCTCTTTTATGACAAAAAATTAGAAAACTATATATAGACTTTTACATCTGACGGCGTCACCTTATGGAGTGTGACGCCGTCACCTTGCCGCTTCTAGGGTTCCCGGATGGCCTTCTTGACGCCGTCCCTCTTTAGCTCTCCAAAATCCGTTCTGGCTTATCAAGGCTTGACGCCGTCAGACCTTGAACGTGACGCCGTCCCTCTTTGAATTAAGCCGTGACGCCCTTGATCAGGTTAAAGCGTGATGCCGTCAGAATTCACATGCAATTTTCACTGGCTTATCATGAGTAAATTTCACATCCACCTTTTCTTGCCAAGCCATGACGCCGTCCAGAGTAAAATCTGACGCCGTCAAAGGTAACTTTTAGCCGATTTTTGAGACTTTGTCGTTTTCTTCACTTTTATGCTCCAAAAACGTCCAAAATGCCTCCTTTTCCAGATTTCTCCTCAAAAGTACCTAAAATGACAAAAGGAACGATTTAGGGCAATATTTGATCAAATAAATACGATTTAGGGCTTAAATGACCCCTTAAAAGCGGTACACTTTTCGCTTCATCAGTTCATTTGGTATTCCTCATTTGAAATTGAAGCTAAATTTCTCGAAGGCGTCTACTTATTTTATCTTGAAGTCGGGGTTGGTTGGATGCATGACCTTCAATGATAACTTGCTCGTGCTAAAAATTTAAGTTGAAGACTTGGGTTATCTAGTTACCAGCAGTCGGGGTAACTATCACTTAAGAGTTATTGGAGTACTCAGTGTCACACGTCAATGACGATGTCGATAATCGCAAGAGGTGTTAATGTCTCATACTTTGGTTGGGTATTGAGCACTTAGAGATTTGCTTGGAGCATTACTTCTCTACACCGTTCTTCCAACATTAGTGCAAGCTTAAGTAACAAATTTGGGGACTTCTACTTCAGTTTTCAGTATTGGTATATCGGGTCTCCTTCCTCAAGTGGTCACTAATCTGTGTACAAGGTTGGTTAGTTGGCCAAAGGTTTTAAAAGTTGTGATGTGATCTGTGAATCTCACAAGATATTCTTAACCTAAACTGATGTTCACCTAAATCTAATCAGTCAAGCCACATTCAATTTGTTACTGTCTCACAGTTTCTTCTTGGTTTTGTAAAATCCCGCGAAAGAACTTATTTCTCGGTTTAAATCATAGATTTGTAAAATCCCGTGAGAATGGACTATGCGCTCTTAACCATGATCGGGTTAAAACCACTATCAAAGTTTAGTTAAGCATCATAAAGGGCTAGATTTGGGCATTAACCACAAGACGTGACTACGGCGTTAATTCATTATTGTTTATTTGAAGCTGAAGTGAAATTTCATGAGTGCGTCTACTCAGTATCTGAAGATATCGGGGAGGTTGGATGAAGATTCTTCGAGATCCTTGTTCGAGCTTTCAATACAATGACAAGGACTTGGATATCTAGTTATTTTTTCTTTCTCTCTATTACAAAATAACTATCACTTTAAGGAGTTACGTTGTAGTGCTCAGTGTCACACGAAGTTGTGGATATCCAAGAGGTGATGTACGTCTTATACTTGTTGATTGGTTGGTTGAAGAGTATAGAGTACTTAGGGATTCAATGTTGCACGAAGTCTCTGCACCGCTCTTTGTCACGCATTAGTACAAGTTTGAGTCACAAGTTCGGGTTATATTACTTCAGTCTCAAGTTCATCATATTGGGTTTTTCTCCATCAGTGGTCACGACATCAAGCCGATAAAATGATAATGGGGTTGTTAACGAGTTAGATGAGAGAAGTAGTAAAGAGAGAGATTATGACGTCTGTACACGTTAGTGCAGGCCTCGCTCTTCAACATAATGACGTCTGTACAAGTCAGTGCAGGCCTCGTTCTTCATCATATGACGTTTGTACACTTCAGTGCAGGCCTCGTTCTTTATCATATGACGTCTGTACACATCAGTGCAGGCCTCGCTCTTCATCATAATGACGTCTGTACACATCAGTTCAGGCCTCGTTCTTCAAAGAAAAGAAAAGTGTACGCTTGAGTGCACTTTATCTTCAAAAGAAGAGGAATCTTCTTGTTTATGGCCATTCTCATCAACAAGTTTCATGCTCTTTCCGTGCTTATTCAGTCTTCAAGTGGATCGGCGCACATTGGAGTATATTCTTATTCACTTGTTCAACCAAAAATTGCAGTTGACAAGCATATGCAATTTTTGAGGGGGGGAAAGGGTGAATAAACAACATGTCAGTCTTCAAGAACCGTCAAGTGGAGCTACTTACCGTTGATGGTATTCATATTCACTAGTTCAATCATCAAAAATTGCAGTTGGCTGGCATATGCAATTTTTGAGGAGGGAAAAGGGTGAATATTAATCTACATGTTGGTTGATGATTGAGAAATGGTCATACGACTCCTGAATACGTCAGTTCAGGAGTCGTGCAAACCATGTTTCTCCAACACTTCTTCCTCCGTCTATCAAGGTGTTGAAGAACATGGTCATGGAATGCTAATCGACATAGTCTCACGGGTTGGTACAATCAGCAACAATGGGTTTCTAGTCAATGCTTCATGTACACTTCATTAGGCTACATGTACACATCATGATGATGATTCCGATTAATCGTAACCATCATGGGGGAGAGAAATGTGTACACCAAGGACGCACAACAGGTTCACGTGATCGGGCTTTATACTGCTTCCGAGTTGAAGTTATTCCGGTGTTGATAACCGCAGAGATGATCAGTGGTTCAACTTGTTACCTTGGTATTATCGTTTCACTGTTACGTCATGGGCTGATTAATCGTAACCATCAGGGGAGAGAGAATGTGTACATCAAGGACGCACAACAGGTTCACGTGATCAGGGCTTAATATCCAAGGATGGATACATACTATAGATGATCAGTGGTTCAACTTGTTACTTTGGTGTTATACTTAAGACTGAAGAAGGTCGAGTCGTCAGTCTACTCTTCATTCTCTGTTGGGTGTTATCATCTCATGTGTATGCTGCGGGCTGATGGGTTATATGTAAAGTTACTGGAAGGCATTTGGTGAGATGAAGATGATTGGTATTTTGTTCCTCCACATTGGGCAATCTTGAAGAAGGTCGAGTCTTCAGTCTTCTCTACATTCAAAAATGTTGAGCTCTTTTCTTACAACTTGATATTTAACTTAATCCCATGGCAGTTCTTGTTTGATGAGTTGTGGAGTTAAGTTAGGTTCAAGTTGTTCTGTAGTTTAAGGTTAGGTCCAACTTGATTTTAACCTAATCTCATGACAGTTCTTGTTTGATGAGTTGTGAGGTTAAGCTGAAATCAAGTTGTTAATGGGCTTAAATTTGTGGTTTAGCTTAACCTCATGACAGTTCTTGTTTGATGAGTTGTGGGGTTAAGCTAGATTTCAGTTGAGGTTCAACTTAAACTACCGAAAAGATGCATAAGGTTTTTGACGGCGTCACTCAAGGACGGGAGTATTAGAAGATTAAAGACGGCATGCATTTGGTTATCAAAAGACTTCTTCATATTATGGGCGTTCATCCAGAGTCTTCTTTCTATTATGGGTGTTCATCAGAAAGGTTGTCAGATTGGGGGAGAGCACTAATTAGGGGAGAGTGAAAAGCCTGAATCAATCCCTGATTAAATGTGCTCACGTTACTCTTCAGCATGTTAAATGATGGAAGCGGAAAAGATTCAGAATGCTGAGGAGTAATGGTTTCTGGTTCGTATCCTTGTATATATTTTGCTTCTTACGTTCTTTTTCATATCTTATACCATTTTTGTAAATAGATATATAGAAATCTTGCTAATTGTAAATAGAGAAACGTAAAATCAGAAAAACCATAAAAAATTAAAAAATTAGAAAAGACCAAAAATAGTTTCACCTAGGCATGTCTTCTGTTTATCGATAACATTTACGGACTTAGAAATGTCATTCAATAATGGCACGGGTCTTTAAATGAAGCTCGAGCAGAAGTTAAAATGGATTGTTAAAACATGTCTAAATGGCTTGCTATTACTTTAGATAGCAACCCGCGCTTCAAAATGGGGAAAGCACGTCGCCAAAAAGATGGCTGTTCCTCCAACTGGGTGATGTTCACCTGGGCATGGATTACTTTATATCCATGTTTCTTCGATCTGATGTACGTTTCAGTGCATCATTTCTTGAAAAAGAAGAGAAATCTTCTTTGTATGCAAATAGTTTTCATTCTGTGATTCTTCTGAAAATTATTTGTGAGACACTTGATGAATATGTGTTGTATGAAATTTGTTTATACTTGGATTATGCATAAAATTTGTCACTCAATCAACGACCACGAATCTTTAACTTGAATATGGGTCATTGATTGAGGGGGAGAGTGAATTCAAATTTTATATCATCAAACGGGTTTCTTGATTAATTCATGACTCTTAGAAAAGGTTTTGCAGTTAATGGGGTATTAGTTGAAGAGGATATTGCTTAAATATATCGAATGACCAAGTGTGTTAGTTGCTAGAAAGTTTAGGACATTATGTGCAATTTGCTTGTAGTATCCTAGCTTCATATAACTAGAAAGTTCATTTGTATCTCTTTGGAATCCTCGTTTAATCCCCTAGATACATTAAAACTCAAAATCTGAAAGAAGTTAGAAAACCCAATGTGTTTGATGTTCTTGAATGCTCCACTGACATTTGTATGATCTAAGTGAATGAGTCTCGAATGTTGCTTGTCTCTGCTGCTTAATTGTTGTTGATATTGTGCATATGTTCTCAGGAATCGCTTAGGTATATTGCTATCATATTAGAATCATGTTCCTAAGTTCCTGAGTTGAATATTGATATCTGTGTGAATTGCCATGTGCATGATTGGTATTTGCTTTTCTTGCTAGATAGTGGTTTGACGTAGTTCCTGATTGTGGTTTGATTATAAGATGAACTTGGTATTATATTGTGGCAAGCTGCTGAAGGGTAGCTATTTAGGAATAGTGTATCTATATGTATGTATATCTGTGTTGATATTCTTATGCAGATTCCATAGCCAAAATGAATGTACCAGTTCCCATTCTAACCATTCGATCAGACGTTCAAACTCTATTGATTGGCTCGAAATTCACCACAACAACAACGTCGGCAACAACAACAACAACACTTTCACCACCGCCACCACCATTCATCTATTTTTGGTCTCGCCAAGTGGGGATCAACGACATTTTCGAAAGATTTGTTGGTGGATGGATAATTGATGTTGACTACTAACTCTGAAAAGCGGGTGATTTCATCATCTGCGCAAAAAAGGTCAATATCATTTGTGTCATAATTGTCGAATTGTGCATAATAAGTAGTGAATCTCCCTCTTAGTTTAAGGGGGAGCATAGTATGTTCCATTATCAGAATATATTAAATCGGACACATTTTCTCCCACAATTTTCCAACTTATTTAAATCAATTGGGATCACAAATCTCAAATGGTTTGAAATTTATGATCGGGGGAGAGAATGTGATTTAAATATGAAATCTGATAAAATGTGATGATTTGAACATATATGCAAGCTCTCCCGTATGTGTTAAACCATTTTATATATCAATGCACATATTGAGGGGGAGCAAAATGTTTTGGATGTGAAAGTAAGCTCTCCAGTAAGTGCTAAACTCTTTTGTATACCAATGCACTTATTGAGGGGGAGCAAAGGATTTGGCATGCATCTTATGTGAGCAAGGCTCAGACTTCACCAATGAATTGACGAAACTTGAACTGTCATCAATCGAAAGGATACGTCTTGGCCGGGTAATAATTTCAAGCTGGTCTAACAAGTGATGTAAGCGTGTCTCGAAAAAGATGTATCTGAGTAGAGTGTACCACTTCGAGAAACTTTCTGTGGACTTGACCAGGCCGGGTAATAATTTCAAGCTAGTCTAACTAGTGATGTAAGCGTGTCTCGAATCGGTCATGTTCACAGAAAGTGGATCAATTCAAAAAGTGCGAGCTCTACCTAACATGTGCAAATTTATAAAATAATCAACCGAGCACATGTTGAGGGGGAGCATTTGAAAAATATAAAACTCTCAAGTGTTTGCAAAAATGTGTTTCAGAATCATGAACACTTTGAGAGATTTTTCAAAGATTTGGTTTGGCAATCGTGGATGAATACCAAAGACCGACCATTTTAGTTAATGTATGGAGTTATAAGGATGGTTAGGTTAGGCTCAAGTTCCCACGATCCCGCCAAAGCCGGAGGGATCTACCCAGGGACAATCCACTAGTTAGTGTAGAAGTCCTTAGGTATGATTAAAAAGGAGAAAAGTGGATAAGGGAAAAGTGCCGACTGAGATGGAGCTAGTACTGGAACAAACCCAACAAGGTACTAGTAAGGAAGTCTCGGTAAGCACTGAAGGGGTTGAAGAATGAAAAAGAATTGTAAAGATAAAGGGTGAAAAGAAAGAAGCCCTCCTTACAACTTAGGCAGAAACTGGGTCAATACATATGCTGTCAGAATCACTTAGTTGATTGCTGGCATTGAAGACAAAGTATCATGGACCCAGTGATACGCTGCACAACCCTCCTTAGCCACTCAAGGTCCCTCAAAGGACTCTTGTTTCAATTGTCACGGAGTTCAATACATTTCTATCGTCTCTCTCACTCCGAGTTAGATGATATTGAAAAGGTGGCAGTCCTCTCCAGCCTCCGCTCACTAAATCAAAACGCACAATTGAGTCTAGAGCCACAAGATGCATAATAAGATCTCATAGGGACACGAATTATTTCTACACTGGGTGTTCAACATTAAGGACACCAGTTGTAAACTTAAGAGTCCTACGCAGATCTTAGCAATCTGCCAGAACATTTATGAGAGAATTTACAAATGTAATTCTCAATGATTGAATGGAAATTCCTGCCAGGGTCAACATCAAACAGCCCTGAAAGCATGTCACTTCGGTAATTCTTTATGGATTACGCTTAGTGGTCACGGCGGTTTCAAACGGTCTACAGTCGTGGAGTGATCTCCAGCGACTCACCTAATCGTTGATGTGCTACGGTTCGATCTTAAAAAGCCCTCTGTGGGTTTTCGATTAGGAACGGTCTTGGTAAGGATTAGAGAGAGTTTTCACACTATGCTGTTAACAATCTCGAAGTCCGAACCTGTAAGTACTGGTCGATTTGTTGCTAACTGTCGTATGCAGGAACTTCTGGCGATTGTAGCTGTGGAATGCTGTAGCTGGTTGCTGTTGTAGCTGGTTGCAGAAAAGATGCCAATCCTCTACCACATGTTCACACTACATCATCATTGTAATTCAACAAAGTCATGATCAACCAAAAAGACCTTCAACACGGCTTCTGCAAACTCTGATGCTAAAGATCATGACACCAAATAGTGTAAGCATGTCGGCTCAAAGACTTACACATCGCATGGAAACATACTACTGAAAGATGGCTTGAAGATACATGTTGGATGATATTTTCGAAGAATACTCAGAGTCATCCAAGACAAAGGAAAAGTCATCAAATCATTACTGCTGAAGGCACAAAGACTAAAGACATTGAAGAATCAAAGACTACGAGCTATGGCGTCAAGTTCAGAAGACAGAATGCTAGAATTCAAATTATTATTTCCGGGGTGACCTCCCTTAGGGGGAGATTGTTAGGAATATAAATATTCAGATGAAGGCTCGGTCACCCCGAGCATCTATTTAGCATCTACATAGCTCGTAGGCTTATTTATATTAGCTTAGCAATATTAGTATTAGTATTATTAGTTTAGTCGTATTTATATTTGTGGAGTGGGTCGGGGCTTTCCCCACTGTCAGCTCACTCCACAGCCCACTAGGGGCATAATATTAGTAAGTATAAATACCCCTTCCCACACTTGGGAAGGGTTGGAACTCTTGTCACAATTTCACCTACCAATCTAATAGATCCAGATTTTCTCTCAAGAGTCTCCCTCTCTCTCTCTCTCTATCTTCTCTCTAAACTCAACCATGGATCTAATCTTCCATGAACCAAGACCACCCGAATCATCCACACAATCAAGATGGTTATTTCCTACAGATATTTACTAAATATTTGACGAATAAAGTTTGTTATATAAAAAGACTAGGTTATTAACCCGTGAAATTCACGGGATTAAATTGAGAACCGTGGAATATTAGTTTTGAATCTGTTATGAAAAAAAATTAGTTTATAGAAGAGAACAATTTTTGATATTATGTGAAAAAGTGATATGTTAGCACGGTACTTGGTCTAAGGTACAATCATCAACTCCTTTTCATCATAGAATGGAGGTATTGAGGACATCCAGTAAACATAAAAAAATTAAAATAAATAAAAATAAATAAATAAATTAAAATCCCAATTAGACTTCTCAAAGAACACTATTGTGAAAAGTGTATACATCAAATGATTACTAAACATAATTACAGAAAACCAACACAAAACACCGATATAAAAATTGTAATTAGATTTTTTTTTTTTTTTTTTTTTTTTTTTTTTTTTTTTTTTGCAAAATGTTAAGGTCTTTAAATGAAATAGGTAAAACCACTCGCATTTCACCCTCCATCCTAATTGCCTGCACAACACTTGTGTCTCAATCTGGTGTCTCCTCTGCAGAATGTGCGGTGGCGTATATTTGCACACTTGACGCCTTCTTTTCTGGAGCACCGCTTTTATATGTTCATCGTAAAACTTGATCAATTTTTCCTTTGTCAATTGCTTCAATGCATCAACTTGTTTCATCATAATTATTAAAATCAAAATACTTTCACAACCATATTTGGTCTGAATTCAGAATATTTTGTTGCACAATATTGTTGGTGCTACGTCAAAGGCCTAATAGATAGATAGATATAGATATAGATTGTTCCCAGGAAATACTTAAACATCCGCCCAGAATATGAGGTCTGTATATACCTTGCAATTGGAAAGTCCATGCCTCAACTCCTCCACCACGAATGATTCGATTAGCAAATTTCATGGCGTCCCATCAATAATCTCTGGATGAAGGGTAATGGCCGATGAGTAGTTCTGCAAAAAATAACATCATTTTAGTTCTAAAGTGTTTACGCTTGTGACAAGAAGTGCAAATTGAGTAATGGGTCAAAACAGGTTCAGGTTGAGAAAGATCACTTTTTAGCAGGGTTCAAGACAGATCGAGCAACATAGGGGAGCAGATCCCAAACCCTGTATTTTATTTTCTTTAAAACTTCTACAAACAACTAATGCTCTAAACATGATCTTAAAGATAATATTCTTGTTGTACTAATGATCTGTGATTTTTTTAAAATTGTATGCAATAAAAATGGACTTTAGGAACTTTTTTCCCATGTGACCCTCTTGCTCCGTTCCCTTTAGGTACAAATTTTATTTGACCCATTTGAATACTTTATTACTAGTGATATATAAGTCAATTTATGCTTCTCATTTGGATGTGGATGCATAACATGTTCTCAAAGCTATGCATCTAGTCAGAAGCTCAAATTCAATAGGATAGAAAAAAGTAAGAGTGAATGAAAATATACACCAACCAAAAAAAATGAGTACAAATGTAAGGGAAGTTGAAAAGAAGCCTGTCAAAATAAGAGAGCAAGTGAACTAACCTCATTCGGAATAAGTACTTGCACATCTAACGGTTAACAATACTCTTCAGTCTTCCCTTCCGTGGATCAATATAAACTGCTATTGAACGTCGTGCCTATCTTCAGTTTTTCTTAATGGATATAGGAAAAAGCAACATGCACGACCCCACATGTCAGACAAATCAAATACCTTCAAAATTCCAAGCTAAGCACTTGACAGTTGCCAGCGAGTGATTTCCGGGGCAAAGTAATTGCTGATCTCTTTTACCTGCAAAAGGTTAGAATCAGAAAACATTTTATTGAGCAATCCTTCAGCTATGATCAACAATTGTAGAAGGAGAAAAAACAAAGCATGGTATGAAAACAGAAACGGAAGCATATTAACACACACAAAATAAAATGACCGATTTTAAAGGACTAAATTATTCAGACCACTTTTACCACTAAACGATTTAACATTTTCGTTGAGTCTGTGTACATCTTTAATGCACAAATTAATAAAAAATCACATATGCCTAAGTATGGAGTATGCAACCATTCACTGACCCATGTGCTTCACATTCCCCTTTTCAAGGGAATTTTACGTCATTTTGCATTTTTTTCTAACGAAAATCAAACAAATTTCATCGAAAACAAATTAACCATAATTTCCTTATTTGCGCACTGATTTCTTCTCTATCATGACATTAGTTTAAAGCCTAAATAGAAATAACAAACGTATTCACAATTCAGTCACACAACTTCCCAAATCAGAACACGCCATTTGTAACTATTCAATGCATATAAACACACATAGCTGCCCACAGGTTATCTGTGATTAAGGGTTTTTTTTCCTCTTTATGGTCCATGATTTACCCAATTATTCATTTGCATCCACCACCCTTATGAACAGATTTTTAAATTTTAAGCAAACATCTCCCACACTAACTCCTGCAGCACCTTATGATAAAGTTAATAACCTCATATTAAGTATTGTATATCACACAATCACTTTCAAAACGGAACATCAAACACCCCTAAAACAATATCAATCTTTATTCTTAAAATTGCATAAGTAAAGCTATCATAAAATATTTAAAGAAACTCGCCTCTAATATCACATGCATCCGTTTCATATTCAGCGCACCACTTCCTTCAACTTTCAACTTCACAACCTCCGCCGATTTCCACTTATCCTTAATACCAGCCACTATTTCCCTTTTAACACCAGCACCCGTAACCCTCATCTTATTCTTCGACCTAAACACAAAATTCATAAACCTCCTCAACCTAAATGCCAAACTCACCTCTAACCCTCATCTTATACTTCACCAAATTCCTCTTCTCATCATCATCGACTCCCGGTTTCTCCCACGCAAACCTCACTTCGCCATCACTCCCTCTAAACACATCCTCCACACCTAACGGCGAATCTGGCAAAAACCCACCTTGCGCATTTGACAAAAAACCTTCCTCAACATAAAATATATCCTCAAGTGACCCCATTTCAAACCCTTCATAATTCTTTTACTTAACATCATCAACATACCCAAAAATTTTTAACTTCCTAATCATCATATCCATTGTACTACCATTAGTACTACTACTACCAGTCTACAACTATCATTATCACCATAATTTTGATAAAAATATGCTTTTTCAGGTTTTTAGGGTGATTTATCAAATTGTTATGCTTTGGAGGGAGTTTCGCCTTCTTAAGACAGCTCAAGCTACACCTAATTCTAAATCTCAAAACTCATATATACTCATATATTTATTGAATAAAAATACGTCTAGCATTTACATCATCATTTGCTGTATCCACACCTAATTCTAAATCTTCCCGAACGATCATTTCCATCATCATTTGCTGGTCAACAATAATTAAGGTAATTGACAATGCCAAAAACCATAAAACCCAAACAAACTAACCTTCGATCAAAAGCTGAACATGAATTTAAAAACGAGTGACACTATGAAGAAGCTCCTGCAATGAAGAAAATAACCATGGATAAGCCGATTAACAATGGATAAAAAAAATCAGTTGATAACGAACTGAGCTTCATATACATTTCATCAAACACATGGTGTGATATTATTTTGTCATCAGTTTGTTACAAATTCAACTCAGAAATTCACTGCAATTACGGGAAATAACAATCATACCTTTTTCTTAGATCTTATTCTATGCAACAAAAAAAAGGCGATGAAATAGATAGCTAAGGAACTACCACTAACCTTTTTCGTCTTCCTCCCGTTTCACCATCACCGCATCATTGCCAATAACTATCCAACCCCCACCATATCTGCAAAACCAAAAATCATGAACCAATCAGGAATACATACAATGAAGCCTATATCAATTATGGTTACCTCTTAAAATCATAACATAGTGTGCATATAATAACATTATCAAATTCGGGTGAGACTGTGTTTGGGTTGGACCAAAATTTTTGTGGCTTCCCACATAAGATTCTATTTTTTGTTTAAGATTAATTTCGGAAATAATGTAAGAATTAAATGTATTAATTATTTTCCGAAAATCATGTAAATATTGAAATGTATTTGTAAAATGACTATTGTAGACACTCTAGAATTTGAGTATTCCTTTTTGAGAGGGGTATTCATGGTCTTTTTCAACTGCTGTATATTAGAATATATAAATAGATTGTAATTATTAAAAAGTTAAAGGGTGGTTTTTGTAAGTTTTTTTAATTTTAAAAGGTTAGCACATTCATAGTTGATGTCGGGTAGTGTTTTGTACATATGTACGCGACATAGGTCTTTTTTTTTTTTCCTCCTCCAATCATAAAATGCCACGTGATGTCGGGTAGTATCTAGTATAAATGTACGCGACATGCTTTTGACTTTTTATTTATTTATTTATTATTTATTTATTTCTTCGACCAATCACCACTTGCCACGTAATGTCGAATAGTATAGGGTAAATGTATACGCGAGATGGGAATATACAAAGAACATTTTCTTGAAGAGTTCAAATTTACAGTTAGATAAATAAGAACCACATATCATATGTAAGTTTTATCTGAAAGGAAGGGATAATATTTACCTTCTGTTGTGATAATTTCACTAAATAAAACTTGATGACGATAGTTTTTCATGATATCTTTGGCCCCTTCATCTCTATGTTTCTGTAATTGTACACATAAGGTTATGTATGCACACGGTATCCAATAACAGTTCAAGAGTATAAGATTTACTTGGATAACAAAACTTAAACTGTTTGTTTTTCGAGTCAGACGTAGGAGCAAGTGACAGTTCTGGTATAAAATTAGCAATGATGGCAAAGAAGGTGACACCTCCAAAGAACTGTACGTAAATTATTCCGGTAGTTAATAAAAAATTAAATGAACGGCGACTTTCATAATTTATTTTTAATTTTTTTTTGGACATAGTAGCGCCTGCCTCAAAGGCAGGCCCTCATCCACCACTGGCCAGACTATGTTGTCTTAACCGGGCCCACGCTGAAACAATGGGGACTTTTTAACGGCGTTCATCCCGGAAACCGTACCGCGTCCACACAAGTTTCCTTGCTGGAGTAACGGCCGGATGAAAATCGGGCTTGGCTCGGATTTGAACCTGCGCCACTGCTAACAGAAGTTCAAATCTTCATTGCCTGATATCAATAGAGCAAAGTGGCCCTGCACATGAGAGGAATTCCCAGTGGGTCACCCACACTGGTACTGCTCCCGCATGTGCACGCTTAACTTAATAAGCCCCCACCACTGGCCAGATTGATGACTTAAAAAATGATGTATAGAAAGTCGTGTTCTTGACATAATGCAAATATGGTTTAGGGTATATTTGCATTTTAGAAAGTACTGTCTCACCCAAAGATTTCCTTTTAGAAATCCAATGGAAGCTAGGCTGCACACAATCGATATGAAAATATCGATCGGTCATAGCAAGTGACCGATTTGGAGATCGGTCGAGTGGGATGTGGGCTTGTAGGCAAACATCGGTCGATTGCAAACCAAAGTTGGTCTAAAAGTCGACCGACTTTTAAACCATTTAACAGTTGCAATTTTAAAATTCAAAAAAATAATAATAATAATAATAATAAAAAATAAAAAAAAAAATAAAAAAAAAGTTTTTTCAACCATATAAATACCAACCTCAAACACACTTCTAAACACACAATTCAAACAACTTCTCATCCATAAACAACTTCTCATCATGTCAAAGAAAAACACTCCCACATCAAAAGACCGACGATCCCGACTACCCTAAAATGCTCCGAATTTGAATTTCTCGCCGGAAAACAACCTCGAACTAACCAGCATAACACCACCACAATATCGGGGTATTCGATTTCGTGCACCCTCTTTTGAATATCCATCACGACTACCACAACCTAACCAAAATCAAAACCCATTTTACGTTAATCATCCATATGTTCCACCGTATCGTCCTAATACGGATTATCACCAAGAAACAAGTGGGTCGTCGTATCGGCCTAACATGAATTTCTTGCATTCTTCCCAACCGTATGAAGATTATTCCCCGCTTCGGGGTGTTAATCTTTATATGGATTTGGAGGATTTTATGCCAGACCATTCGACGCCACAATATCCAAGTCAAGATGCGTCGATGGGGCAAGGTTCGGGTCACGGTTCTTACCATGGTTCGTACCACGGTTCTTTCCCTGTTGAAGACGATGACGATGTCGAAGAGACATCACCCATCCAACCAAGGACCGCTTCGCGACGTGTTACAAAGGCGAAGGACAAAGGCAAGAAAGCTGAACCGGCCAAAAAACAGGCACCATGGACAAAGGCGGAAGAGATCGCACTTTGTAGAGCTTGGGTTTATGTGTCAGAAAATTCCAAGCGAGGAAACGCTATGAACAGGCACCGCTTTTGGGAGGAGGTGATAGTGTATTTTCAAAATGAAACCGGTTCACAAAGAACGTACGACTCTATCACCACCAAATGGAAGAATAGGATTCGGAGTAGGGTTGGAAATTTTGCTGCTATCATGGATAATATCAAGCATAACCATGGTAGTGGTGAGAATGATGCTGATGATAGGGAGAAAGCTTTGACAAAATACCGTGTGATTTACGGTCATGATTTCAACTTGGAGGAATGTTGAAAAATTTTGAGGCATCATGATGCTTGGAAGACGGAGGGGCATGCTATCCGAACGAATAGTCGGAAGAAATCAAAGGGCTCTACAACAACCTCGGGGTCAACACAAGGTCCCTTGAATTTTCAAGACGTGGATGATTCTGAAGATGAAGACGATACTAGAGAATCACGACCAGAAGGTCGTGACGCAGCCAGGAAGAAATCATCCTCCTCCTCTCGTGATCCACCATCATCGTGGACAGCTTCTCTAACCAAGACCTTCTTCAAATTGAAGCCGTCAAAAGAGGGAAAAAAGAAGGACATTGAAGATAAGTATCTGCAGATGAAGCAAGAAGAGCTAGCCATAAAAAGAAAGAAAATGGAACTCCAACGAAAACAAGTCGAAATCATGGACATAACAAAACGGGAGCAAGATTTGATCTTCTACTACTCAAAAATTGACCCAACTTTGCCCGAACGACACCAAAATCATCTTACGCAGCTTAAGGCATCAATCAAAGCTCGCTACAACTTAGATGATTAGTTTACGTTTGTAATAGCTATCGTATTTTTAATTTAGTATTGTAATGTTTTTATTTTTAATGAATTTTAAGTGTTTTTTTTTTTTTTTTTTTTTAATGAATTTTTTTTTTTTTTTTTTTTTTTAATATTTGATTAAAAAAAACAAAAAAAAGTCGGTCGTCGACTGTGGCACTTTGGTCATGTCTGGTCGCCGGAGAGAGAAAGCTGACGTGGCAGCCCGTGACCCATGTCACTTTGGTCATCGACTGTGACTAGCCTTATAGCGTTATGGGTCAAATCAAAGAAAGATATGCTTAGCACAATGCCTGCAGCAAACCCTGCACCAGAAGCATTGATATCTTTGACAATGCTGTTAAAGATTAAATATTTTTTTCGAAATTGCAAGTAAATTGATTATAAGAAAATGTGAATACATGTAATTTTCATAGATGAACATTTACACGTACCTGTAAAAGTCCAAGCATCTTCAAGTTTGGAGCTTTAGTCAAAATCATAAGAAGAGCACCTGTTGACCATGCAGGATCAGTAAAAGAATTTAGAAGCAAACACAGTTGAAAAGTTGGATCTCTAAATAAAGAAATATGAGCTGACAGATGCATGAAAAACCACCTCCACAATGGGATATGCGTTAGTTACAGCACACGAATTTATGCGGATATAGACAATTAAGCAACCATCTAACAGGCCAAGACGAAACTTAGGCCCCGTTTGGTTCACATAATGTTTTTGGTGGAATTGGAATCTATATATAGAATTGTAATGTGAAGGAATTGAAATGTGAAGGATTTGAAATCTTAAAGAATTGTAATTTGCAAAAACTTACGCGTGTTTGGTTGAAAAAAAATAAAATGGCAAAAAACAAATTATATTAAAATATTAAAATTTTTATTTTAAATTAAAATGGATAAACTGAATAATAATAATAATAACAATAACAATAATAATAGTATTAAAATAATAATAAAAATTACTGTAATAACATTAATAATAATAATAATAATAATAACAATAACAAATATATTTCTTAAGGTATGCATGTTGACTGATTTTTATTTATCGTGAAATGTGTTAAAAGTATTTGATTATTTTACCCAAGATGCTCGGATGTAGGTTTTATGCTTTATGGTATTCTATTAATAAAAAAAAGTTAATATTATATATAGTTTTTTATTTGGTACATAAGAGGGAGGTGCGTACACCGATTAAAAGGTATGTGTACTAAATAAATTATTTTGTGCTAAATATCCAATGTACTAAAAATATAAATTGGTTCAATTTCCTTTTGGTTTGTAAAAGTCTATCTAAATAAATTTAAGCATTCTACAGGTGAATAGTCCTTTAAGGGATCACATCTAAATAAATTTTGATCTTTAAGAAGAGATTTATCTAAATAAATTTAATATAAATTGGTTGCATTTTCAGATTTATCGAGAAAAGGAAAAATATGAGCTGAAATTCCTTCAATTGCTAAATTAGTAGCTCAAGGTATATAATTTTAGATTTTCATATTCAGTATAGAGTCAGAAAAAGTCTATATAGATACGGGTATATTGAAACCAAACACTTTTTTATAGACAGTACGTTGAGTCCATTGTGTGAGTAAGTTTTTTTGTTTGAAATTATGAGAATTGTACAGCTTATTAGGAAGGTATCGAGCGATACTTGCTAATAATTAGGTGAAATTATGTGAATTGTAGGTAAATATTAGCCACTTTTTTTTTTGCGTGACTTGCATATCTGTATAATGTAATAGCGTGGCAATGTATGTGCGCAGTTGCTCCTATCTGCTATGCCCACTAAGCAACACAACATATCGTGAAGTTTGATGACAACTTTGACGTAGCTTTTGTAATTGATTTCAATCTTGACTTATAAACTAGGAATCAATTACCAATTCATTTCTCCTAATTTAATTGGTGGGTCATGTCTACAGGTAATTTTCGTCTCTCAGTTTAGATGTATTCTCTTTACAAAACTATTTTATAAAACATGACACAATCAAATCAGTTAATAAGTGTTAGAGTTGTAACCAAGAGGCTTACAAATCCCAAACAGAAGTTCTTTTGTGTATTGTTTATTTTCAAGTATTATTTTCCTGATTTGATGTGTGATCGTAAAATCTTATATAAGTGTAAACAAAAAGATATCATTTGCTCAAGTATTATTGTGCTTTACAAAAAGAATAAAAGAAGGGTGACGCTAATTCAAGTACTTATGTTTAAGCGTCTTATAAGTGCCTATTTGTAAGCACAAGTATAAGCAATCTGAAATTATGTGAATTGTACGGTTTATTAGAAAGGTGTGGAGCGATAAACGTGTTAAGTTTATTGTTGGTTGTGTTTTTTTTTCCACATAAGTGGTGTCTGCATCGGATACGTGAACAAGGGAATATAATGAGGCGCCTAAACTTGCTGATGCCACTGGGATGATATCCGAGAGGAGTTCCTTTGGGACGGGGTCGAAAGCGCGTAGGCATTCGTCTACGACCAACAAAGAAGATTATGATATTGGGTACGAGGCTTGATAGTTTACAGTCTCTTTGGACTAAGCTTCATGTTTACTTTCGTTGTTGTTTGTAAATTTATTCACATATGTAACTCCTTAATGAATATATATATATATATATATATATATATATATATATATATATATATATATATATATATATATATATATATATATATATATATATATATAAATCTATGTGATCCATGGGTCCTTAACAGTATTTATGAGTTGGATAAGACGGTACATGCACGTTTATTATTTTAATAGTTATACACCAAATTGTATGTCGTATCATTCACAAATTACGTATTATCCCCTTCATAAAATAATGGAACCTATTTGTGATCGTTGTTGTTTGTTAATTTATTCATGCACGTAACTCCTTAATAAATAATTTCTTTCAAAATCCCGTGAATCCACGGGTCTATAAGCTAGTAATTAATAATACTAATAACAATAATAATAATAATAACTAATTTTTATGATAAACATACTAAATTCCATGGAATTGTAAACATTCCTCACACTTTGCTAAGGAATGTTGAATTCCACAGAAATGGGATTTTGAAGGATTTCATTCCATTCTATTTGCCAACCAAACATGTTAAGGAATTGAATTCAGATTCTGAATTCCTTGAATCTGTCTACCAAACACGTTGTGAAATGGAATCAGATTCTAATTTCATCACAATCCTGAAGATTCTGCGAACCAAACGGGGCTTTAGTGTTCCCTGCAGATTTCCTCCGGTCATTAAATCAGTGAAAATTAAATTAGCTAATGATCCATATCCATTTAAGCAAATAAACTTACCCAAACACTTCAATGAGCTTTTTTTTTCCCCTAAAATAGTTAATAAGCCCCAAAAGTAAGCTAACCCTGTAAACCATTTGTAATGCAGCATAGACAAATGCGTATGTGTGTTTGTTTTATCATTTTAGCTGACATAAATTTGTTATCTTCATTTATATAACATTTAAACAAATAACATATGCAGATTAAAAGCAAACCTCTGCCGTCATTTATCTTCATCACACTTTCCTCCAATCTTTTATATAATAAAGCAAAACCCCTAGTGGGGACTTTTCCATTTCAAAAAAATCAAATCATTCTTTTTTGAGTAATAATTAAACTATTGTTATTTTTTTAAAATAAGATTTTGAATTATAAAAGCTTAAATATTTCCAAATTTGGCAAAAAAATTATTATAAATTCGGTTTTACACATTACATCTATAAAAAACTAAAAATACACATGGGCTTAAGATTTAATAATTAATTGTTTGGGACCAAAGTGTAAATAAATAAAAGTAAACACGGTGCATCAACAAGAAACATAACACTTCGTTAAATTAAATCTAAAAACCTTAATTCAATTTAGCAGAAGCGATCTCCGTTCTTAACAATCGGTTGGATTATATGTTTTAATTTATATCACCTTTTTGTCTCTTCGTTATATCAGCTAAGGAATGTTCTTTCGATCAAAGCAATTGAAGTATCCGTAATTATGTTTAATAAGAGCAAACGTTCGATCCAAGGTATAGTTTTTTTTTTTTTTTTTTTTTTTTTTTTTTTTTTCCCCCCTCAAATTTTTAAAGATTAAGGATGTGTGTTGTTTAGATTTACGGACTTTTTTTTATAATCAAAATTTTATATGAAAAGTTAAAGTTTTGGACATTGATTAGAGTGATTGAGATTTTCTTTCAAGGTGTGTGAAATCTATGAACATTGTGTCGCTTTAATATGGGGGTGTTTGGATTGTTGATTAAAACTCTAATTGGCTTATTTTTTGTGAATTAAGCTGTAAAAAAATTAAATAAGTGGATAAATATTTTGAACAAAAAATTAGGAGCGTCCCATATGAATCTTATTTTGAAACATCAAGGTTTCTTTTCATGGCTTTAAACAAATGTTTTTTCTTCACGGATTTTGAATTTTTAACATTTTGTTTCTAGGTTTGCCAAGATGGCGGAGTGCTTTAAATAACATTCAAACACGGTTTGAACCTACAGAGTCATACTATAACATTCAAACACCGCCTTATGAAGTGAGTTGTCTAGCTGAAAGTTTATGGTTTTGTTTGGATACGTTTTGTAATACAAGTTCACCAAGTTGTATCACTATTGTCATAGATTAAATAAAGTTTTATCTTCACAGTAGCTACAAGTACTAAGCTCCACAATATGCTATTGCTTGGTGTTTTGTCTTTATTGAGGTAATTGTAGTGTAAATTGGTTGTTTTTTGTTATTATAATATCAAGCCTGTAAGTTTGTTCACAATCTCTATTTGTTGCAAAAAAAAGCGTGGAGGTTATTATGATGATGGCCATTGCAAAAGACTAAATGTGGTTGATCTAAGAAGTCTTGATTGTTGTCTTTGTATTTGTTTTCTTCACCTATTACTTTCGAAGTTAGCGGCCATGTGTTCCATGATCTGTTCTTGCAAGTGGTGACTATACTAAGGTAACGCTTTATTATATCCACAATGTCTACAAATTATTGAATTATGAAAATTGCAAACTATACATATGACCATACCAACAATTGATAGTTTGTATCTAAGTGTTTTTATAGAAGTAATCTGCTTATGCCCATTTTCTTTTTGTGGTAGGTGTTATATTAAAGGGGTATTTGTTTAAGCCTATTTTTAAGGCTTGCGAGAATATGTGGTTTCGGCTTATGTTTCATAAGACTATTTTTTCAAGCTTATTGTGAAATTATATATAAACTTATACAAGCCAACAGGTTATGAAACATAAACTAAAACCACATGAGCACATATGCTCAAAAATAAGCTTAGATAAGCACCTTATAAAAAGCATAACCTGTTTTAACAAATGAACCACCTGATCTTTTAAGTTATATTTGTCTTCTGGGTTTCTAACCCCACTTAGTTGTATAACCAAGAATGATTTGCTCAAAAAATGATTTCTTTGATAAAAATGGGAAGCATAAGTTGTATGTTAAAACGTGATTCCAAACACCCCTTTAGTTTAACTATTGAGTACTATCGTGTGCCTTTCCTCGTGGTCGTTGATCATCTGCCGCAGAATGCATCTAAAGAAGTCCAACGAGCTATTAGAGTTCATAGACTACACTGGTTCTCACAGAAATGGGATGGAGCTGATGTTCTTGTCTTTAGCGCTGGTCACTGGAGCTGATGTTCTCGCCTATAATAAATTATATTTTCCTTTTATACTAACCATGGTTTTTGTTCTCCAGGGGATGGTATTTCCAGGAGGAAGGGACATTGAACATGACAATGGATGTTATGGAAGGATTTCGGAGGTCTCTTCAGACACTAAAGTCATGGGCTTTTAAGAATTGTGATCCTGAATCTAGCTATATTTTCATTCGAAGCTATTCACCCGTACATTATAGGTGAGTGTTAACAAGAAACATTCTGTATTAGTTTCTTCTGAAAATTTTAACTCATCTAATTGAAAAACATAACAGTTTGGGTTATAGCGCAACTCTAATGTGTGTGTGTTGTGGGGAGGGGTGCGTTAATATGTAATATGATAATAACTTAAAGAATTGAAGTTGAAGGGATTAATAAATGTAAAATTAGTGAATGAAGAAGTGTAAACGTCTAGACTGGCTAACTCAATCCGACCCATTATAAAATAGTGTCAAAACTACCTGTTTTGAAACAAACCAATTATGACCCATATAAGATCAATAGTTTGTGAAATAAGAAAAAGTTGTTAAATGCAGGGATGGAGAATGGAACACCGGTAGTCACTGTGATGTATGTAAGGCACCAGAAATAGACTACGTGATGTCAGAAAGTGAGCCCTTGACCGATCAGATCATTTTGAATGTGGTAAAAGAGATGAGAATTGCAAACAAAAAATTTCTTGCATATTACGTATCTAACAGCAATAAGGAAAGATGGTCACCCCTCAAGATATCGTGAGCCAAGTACTCCACAACCGGCTCCACAAGATTGTAGTGATTGGTGCCTACATGCTATCCCCGACACTTGGAATGAACTTCTTTATGCTCAACTTTTGTCAAATAGATTCAAAAACAGGTGATAAAAATGAAAGTGCTTTACTGAGTCCACTACATAGCTTACCTAAATTTAATGCAAGTGTTTTACTGAGTTCTTTAGTATTGCTTATGGAAATGCTTGCCTGGGTACATGTTAGTGACACGAGTAATTCTGTTCTTGGGTAAATATTTTTGTACCCCGTGTATGCACCAAACTACAACAACGTTAACATTGCAACTATTTACACTTTACAGGTTCAGCATTGAGGAGAACTTTAGACTACATCCATACATGGTGGACCCCACCAAACTCATAGTCATCCTAGAAGTTACATGAACCACAGAAGATTATCGAACCTTATTGAAGTCTAAAGCAACTGCAATAGTAAAGGCGTTGGCGGCTCCTATAAAGCCTTGCCCTAATGTTTTTGTACGTGGGGAAGATGAACACAAATCCGGCCATTCTGATGGCTATGATTTTAAGTTTCCTTCATATAAAGGTATCAATCATCTGTTCATCCATTTTGTTTCCAGTATTTTCATATGAAATTTGAATATGGTATATTGCACTTATATATTTTAAGTCGCATCATCTCGAATAAACACATAGTAGCCAACTAATGAGTCCACTAGAATGTGATTAGTGTTGATAAGTTATCATCGCTGATCTTATTTAGAGAAGATGAGTCATAGTTATAGTAAATAAAGTTCAAAACGACGTTTTGCATAACATTTGACAACAAAAGTGAAGAATGAAGATAGGAATCTTTATATGGAATGCACATAATATTTTTTGTCAAGTCATTGTATGTTTCGTCAAGGCTTAGTATATGGTTATATAGAAATAAGCTTCATTTGTTAGCGTAGGTTTGGCCTTTTATCAATATGTTGTGAAATGACTAATAGGAATCAATTATTTGACTTTGTTGAGTTACATATTATGCAATTTATGGATCGTTTATGTTATTAATTACATCCATGTAGGGAATTGTGTAAGGTCCAAGCAATTGTTTTGCGGGAGAGTGAGGAGGACGTGACCATGGAAGAGACGTTACAATCCAAGACTTCCCATGTTGAAAGAGAATGGAAGGCCTAATAGTGGGCCCCCTAATGATCAACCTTTAAGTTGTATTTAGAAATTGGTCATAAAGCTTGAACAATCTATAAACTACTTTCTTACCGTATATTTTCTCTTTTTTTAAGTATTCTTTATACGCCCTTTAGTCATTTCTCCACAAGTTCATATCTGGAATATGGGAGGTTCACATGGTTCCCATATTATATAACTTTCTTTATCCCGTAACTCAATTTTATTCTTATAATATAACTTCTCATGTATATTGAATAAATAATTCATCAACGCGATTGAAGTTGTGTCAATTCCTGATGAAGCAACATCCAATTTCTCATCAACCACAAGTAATTTGGGCATTGGGAGATAATTTGGAAATGAGAAGCCGCATCTTCATGTAAATGTTCTAGCTACTAATGTCTCGATCAGTCCAGGGGTGTTCACCGGTTCAGTTATCAGGTTGTTCGGTTTATTTGGTTCGGTTATTTTTTTTTTGGTAAAACCGAACTGGATTCAAATTGGATTATACCGATCTGAAAACCGACTTTGAATTCGGTTTGGTTTGACTCGAATAACCCGAATAACATTTATTTATTTTTCATTTAATTATAGACGTTTTTTTTTTTTTTTTTTTTTTTTTTTAGTGCAAAATTTAAATTATATAGTAATTTATATTTTAATTTTTAATTATATTTAATTTGTGAACTGTAGTATGTGAGAAACTCAAAAAAGAGATATACAATTTTTTGATAATTAAGTATCAAGTCTTATCTAAAGATAAAATGATTTTATAAAACTCAAGATAGATAACGGTGGGGCGGGTGGCTTTTTCGGTCAGCTTTTACAAATGCAATCGAAAACCGCCCTAAGCATTTAGGATTTAATAAAACTTTACACATACGATTTACAATTAAGAACAAAACTTTGAAAAAGAATCTAATATTAAATTTGATCTTATGAACTTAAGCGTAAAATTATCTTATGAACTTCGGCCGTAAACTTTTTTCTAAAGAAAATTAACCATTATTATTTTTATTATATTAAATTAATCGTAGCACCAAAAACTTAGTATTTGCACTTGATTATAAATATTAAAATGAAAATATGAATAACATTGATATGCAAATAAATACTACATATAGCGACGTATGTAAAATGGTAATTAATTTTTTACTTAGTAATGCTAACAAAATCACGACATCTTATGTTAAATTATAAGGTGCAAAAATTGATGCATGCGCAAATTAGTTATGTTATCATATATAAGCTTTCATGTCACAAACTACTGAAACAATGAGCACAATTTATTAGGGAGGAAGGAGTGGAGCTCGGGTTAAGCCTGCGGGTTGAGCGGGTTGCCCTTGCGGGCTTGGTTTGCGAGTAATTTACTCGCTGCGAGTTGAAGAGATAGCAACGGTCACATGACCGTTAAAGGGGAGAAAATGAAAAATTATTTGGTCCCTTATTTTGCTTCATTTCTTTAAATCCAACTGAAAAGATCAAGAAAGAAATAATTGGCTGGAGAAGAGTTTAACGAGGAAGAAGAAGAAAGTCAGACGCCATTGTTACAGAACTTACCATAAAATAAAGAAAAGGAAAGAGAGATGATATTGGCAAATACTGAGAAGAAGAAAAAAATAATACGTGTCAAACATGAACATTCAATGTACGGTTTACAAGATTCAACTTTGTTTTATTTACAAAATTTTGCATCTTTGTTTTACTCAGTTTTAGTAAAACATTAATTATACTTTTAATTTTAGTTATTAATAAAATGTTTGTTTTTTTTATATAATTATTTAGTATTACTATAAGTTGGAAGGGTTAATGTTGCAAATTTATAAATTTGTAGGACAAATTATGAATATTTAAAAAAAATGTTTGAGAGGGTTGAGAGTGATGGGCGCCAGTAAAAAAAGTTGAATTGAGGGTTGGAGGGTTGAAATGAGGTGGAGGAATTTAATTGGTTAATTTTGGGAGGATTGGAGAGTTGGAGAGTGATGACCCTCCACCCTTATAATTGACAATAATTGTGTGACCAACAAAGCATTAATTAGGCTAACAGAACACTATGCAAAAATATACTTTAGAATAAATTATATGTTAAAATTATAGACGAATTCAAAAGCTCAAGTGATGGTTTCGAGTTTATTTTGTATGAATCAATTATTAACAACAAAATCAGCACAAATAAAGCTTTTGTTAAGTTATTATAAATCAAGAATTTAATATTTCTTATACTTCTAAAAGTACAGTAACATTCAATTAACTTTGCAGATGTAGTTGATAATAATACTTAATAAAAATACTAAAAAAAAAACCCGTGCGTGCACGGGTATTATAAGTGGTACTTTATTCACCAAAACCTAAGCCATATACTAATCATCCCTCCATCCCCATTCCAGAATCAGCCCTCTTACAAATAGACTCAAATCAAGAGTCACAAAAAATGCACACCACTTTTTGCAGTCTCAAAATATGATATTCGTGATACATAATTAAATAAGGGGATAATTACAAAAATAGCCCAAGCAACCAAGTGATTTTCCTTATCTACCCCGAGATCGGAAAATATTTTTTTTGTCAAGGGCAACCTACACTTTTTTGGGCAACTGAAATCTGGAAGTGTATTTTTTGGGCAACTTGTGTATTTTTGGGCAACTTGTGTATTTTTTTGGGCAACAATCGACATTTTTTGGGCAACTGGGGACACGTGTCATCATATGGGGCGAGTTGCCCAGTTGCTCGGGGTACGGGGTAGAAAAAGAAAATCACTTCGATCTATGGTCTATTTTTGTAATTATCCCTTAAATAAGAGTAAATTAAGTGACTGCATCACGAAAATGTATATATTGGCAAACTAACTAGATGCTGAAAACGTTGAGCCAAGATATCGTTGTCTGTCATGTTAATACAAATAAGCCGTAAAAACGTTTATTTATTTTTATCGACCTCGCTAAGTTTTGTCGATAACAATCATAAAATTATCTCAAGTACAAATCTAAAGATTACATGTTACTACATTTATTTTTACTACTTACTTACATTTGTTAATCATGTACGGAGTATTTGTTTGTAATAATAGAAATGTAAGTAAATATGTTGGGCATTTCTTAAACCATAATCCATGACCCATTACCCATGACCCATGACCCAAACCCATGGCCCATGTTCATTGCATCATGCATGACATCAAGTTGGGTAAAGTTCATGACCCATGACCCAAAGCCCATGACCCATTACCCAAAGTCCCTAACCCATGACCCAAAGTATGCTTTGCATCATGCATGACATCATGTTGGTTACCCATGACCCATAGTCCATGACCCATAACCCAAAACCTAGAATTGTAACCCAAAATCCAGACTCGACTGACCCAGTTGCCGGATCCCTGTATTTACACTGGTCGGATCCCTTTTCCAAGGGATCCGCCAGATTCGTGTGAACAGTGAACATTTTGTCTATAAATAGTGAGTCCCTTTGTTTCCACCCATTCTTATATATTTCTTCTCTCATTAGTATATCTCTGTAACCTTTGATCCAAGGATCATTCTTGTAGTTAACTTCTTGTGTTTCTCAAGGTTTTTCTTAAAGGACGAGATCATGTTTCTGGCACACGAGTCATCCATTCTTCAAGAGAAGAGTTGATCGGCTTCTTCATCACCTCAAGACCACTGAGTTATTTCTTGTTGTTGATACACTCTATTGTTCTCATTTAATTGTTGTGTTAGTTGTGATTGTTGTGTTGGATTGGTTCTTCCATTGTAAAGAACCCGGTATCTAGCTTTGTACCGGAAAAAATGTAAGCGACGTTGTGAGGCTTCTCCGCTGGTTAAAGGAGCTTGTTGACATAGTTCTTAAGAACTCTCGAGTTGGGTACTCAGGGGGTGGAGTAGGGTAAGGAATGTGTCCTTGTAGCCGAACCACTATAAATCATTGTGTCACGGTTGTATCTCTTTCTCTCCTTACTTTGTTGTGTTTATCTCTTTTCTTACTTACTTGCTTTGTCCATATTTTATCATCCAAAGGTTTCACATACAATCGATCTAAAAGTTTTTGTAAACTAAATTTAAATCGGTAAAAACTATTTAACCCCCCCCCCCCCCCTTCTAGTTTTTTACAATTGGCATCAAGAGGAGGTTTTCTAAAAAGGTTTTTAAGTAAATTGTATTTTAAAACTTTTTCGATCAAATGAATTTCCTACAAAGAAGGGCAATCTATGCAAAGATCACCACTCTTTGAAGCTAACGGTTTTATATATTGGAAAAATAGATTTGAAACATATGTGAAATCTAAAGATATTGATCTTTTGAATATTATTGTTGATGGGGATTATGTGCCGGTATTTGAGAGCATTTCTACCAACAAAAATGAGAACTTTTTTTTGAGTCTAAAAGATGAACAAAAGAAAATGTTTTCTGAAAATAATGAGGCAAAAATGGTTTTATACAACACTTTACCTCAAAAGGAATACGAAAGAATTTTCATGCATAAAACGGCTAAAGATATTTGAAATTGTTTGGTGATCACTCATCAAGGAAATAAACAAGTGCAAAATAATAAAATTGATTTATTTGTCCAACAATATAAACAATACTCAATATCAGATGATGAAAGTATTGATAATGCATTTGCAAAATTTAATACTATTATTACTTCATTACAAGCACTTGATGAAATTTTTCCAAGCGTAATCATGTCTGGAGATTCTTAAGAGCACTTCTGGAAAAATGGAGACCGAAGGTAACAACGATAGAAGAATCAAAGGATTTGACAATCCTTTCTCTCGACGAGCTCATTGGCAACCTCAAGGTCTATGAAGTTGTATTGGCGAAAGACTCCAAGGCCTCAAAAGAAAAGAAAGAAAACTACAAGTCACTAGCCCTAAAGGCTAAAAAGGAGTCAAGTGACGAAGACACCTCATCCTTGGATAGCGATGATGAAGAGTACGCCATGGACGTAAGGGGCTTCAAGAAGTTCTTTAGAAAAAGAGGAAGGTTCGTAAAACAACCTTACGATGACAAGAAAGGCTTCCAAAAGTTTAAGGAAGACAAGAAGGGAAAGGATGACCGAAAGTGTTTCAAATGCGGTGATCCAAATCACTTTATTAGTGATTGTCCCAAACACTCAAGTAATGAGCAAAAGGCGTTTGTTAGCGGCTCATAGTGTCCAAGTGAAGAGGAGAAAGATGAGATTTGTCTCATGGCCAAAGACTCTAACGAGCTACGTTCCGATTCTCCTTACTATAATAGTTCCCCTTTAGATGATGATTCACTAAACTTAGAATATCATAAACTTTGCAAAATTAGCCTTAAAGTCATTAACAAAAACAAACATCTAAAAAGTAAAAATGGACTTTTAGAAAATGAAGTTTTTGAGTTAAAGGAAAAGATAAAGAGGCTTGAAAAAGGTAAAAAAGCAAATGTAGAGTGCAAACTTTGTGTAGATCTCCAAACGGTAATTGATCACCAAGATTCTAAAATCGCTAGACTTAGTACAAAATGCTTAGATGAAATAATAGATACTCATAAAATAAAGAATAACAAAATTGGTTTAGGCTTTACAGAATGTATGCCTTCGACTAGCGAAGCAAAACCAACCAAATTTGTTCAAACTGCTGTCCAAAATAATTCTGATGTGGCGGATCCAGCGGATCCTTTGAAAAGGGATCCGGCCAGGCATAAGCAAGGGATCCGGCCATCTTGTACAGCAAAACCAAAATTTGACTCGACCAAGTCTTCTAGAAATGAGTTTGTGGTTGTAACAAAAAAGAAATTTCCTAATGCTTCTGTTAGAAATGTTAGTCAACCACATCATGGTCAAGGAATATTAAGAAATAGGCCTAGTTTACGACCAACATCCACAACACCATTTAGGAGACCAAACGCTCCTTACCTAAAGAGTAGCTTTGACCAAATGGGATGGGACAACGGATTTCACAGTGGTTATCAATTCTAAGTACTTAACTTTGGACCTTGGAACCAATTCCCTTTTGTGAACCAGGTAAATGGTTTGTATAACGCTAATGGACCCATGAAATATTGGGGACCAAACGCTTGAGTTGTTTTGTGTTTATAGGTTTGTCTAAAGGTTGATCTAGAACCAAATGAATGGATAAAAGATAGTAGATGCACAAGACACATGACGGGTAATAAAAGCCTATTCTCATCTTAAAAGGCTTGTGAAGGGGGTAACATAGTGTTTGGTAATGGCGAAAGCAAGTTCATTAGCAAAGGTATGATCTCGCATAATTCTCTAACTATTAATTATGTTTGTCACGTAGATAACCTACGGTTTAACTCACTAAGTGTTAGTCAAATACCCGAAAATCTATAACATGTAAAATGACCAAATTGCCCCTACAACTTTGAAAATTAAATAAGGGCTTATATAACTTGTAAATTAATTTCCAAAAATTATGAAATGTGCCAAGTATGATATGGAATATTTAGAGAACATCATAAAACAATTGTGCAAGCTATAAAAAATATATTTACACATAAATAAGTCCAAAATGATTAAGTATACAATTATTTCATTTAAAAAGTTATTTAAGTGTAATTAAGTACAAAATAAAGGGAAATTAATACCAAATAAATGGTGATTGACTACCCATTAAATTGGGCCGCTCCTTGATTTATTTTCCCCCCTATAATTCGGCAATCATACATTTAATCCATCCTCATCCCACTTTTTCTCTAAAAGCCAAAACCGATCCAAAATTCTAACCCTACAACACAAAGAAATTCGTCACTCTCTCATCCGAATTTTCCAAAGGCTTAGATCATTTTTCCTGTGTTCTTGGTCACCTTTAGAAGGCTAGAAAAATTGTTTTGGAAGTGGTTTGTGGCCGGATTCGATCCAAGGGAAATATTCCTTGTCGCTAGAACAAAATAAGGTATTGATCGAATAAATTCTTGCGACCTCCTATAAATTCGTTTCTTATTTTTCTTGTGTTCCTCACCTCATATGTGACCTGTGAAAATTGGTTTCATGATTTTTAGATCGTTTTTGAAGTCGTGGTGATTTTTGACCCGTTTTGGCTAATCGCGTACAAAAGAATTCGTACACCTCATTTCACACGTTCGAATCTCCTTGTGGTAATTTTCTCAGATCCTATATGTCATATGAACATCAAATAAAATATATAAGTCGATCCATGCATGCTTATTATATTATTTGTGAATTAAATCTCAAAAACGTGTATAAAACATAAATAATTCAATCCGAATTTTTGGGGCTTCATATTTATTTTATTTGGACTCTACATGATCATAATAATCTGAGAAAAATGCTATTTCAAATTATTGGGGCTTAATCGAATTATTTGTGGATTTCTTCATTTTACCGAATTAAAGGAAATTAAAAGAAAAAGAAATAAAGTGTAATTCGAATTAGGGTTTATAATTAGGATTTGACCTTGACTTAAAAATGATGTTATAATGATTATATGATGATTGGGAATGATGGGTATTTTTAGGGTTAGGGTTTTGTTAATAAAAAGTGTTATTCGATTTAATTAAAATGTTAGGGGGTGTTTTGTAACTTTTGAAACTTAAGGGTTATGTTTGAAACTCATTTTGGGCTGTGAACATTTTGAATAAAATATAAGTTGAGGGCCCCATGTGTAATTTTTATGTTTAAAGGAATTAAAATGTTTATTTTAATAAAATACAATTCGAATTATGAAATAACTAAATGGAGGGACTAAACTTGTAATTTCTGGAAACTTGGGGCTGTTTTGAGTAATATAATCTATTCAGGGGGTTATGTGTAAATTTGGTGATTTAATGGGTTAATATGTAATTATTAATAATATAAAGTTGAAATTGTAAAATAAGGGACTAAATATGTAACTTTGAAAACTAGAGGGACCTATTGTGTAAATTCTGTAAAATTGAGGATACATTCTTATAATATGATAAAATAAGTGACCATTGTGAAACTTTGATAAATTAAGGGTCTGAAGTGTAACTTTTGAAACTAAAGGGTGTAAAGTGTAAATTGTGAATTCTTAAGGACCTAATATGTAAATGTAATAAAAGATACCCTAATTCCAGAAATAATGATTTAACTAAGAATGTTGATCTAACTTTCTAAATAAGGAAACCTTCTAATTATGGAAACCTGCTAAAAATGGAAAGTTACTTAATATGGAAATGGGATCTTTAGTAATCATGTCTTTACTCCTCTAGGTGTGAAGAGGGAGTAATCCTGTGCTCGTTATCATCTTTTCAGTGTGATCTTTGTCAAGCAATAAGGTACAGATATTCTGCTTCTTTGATAAGAGGCCTTCATTCTCTTATTATGACTCCGATTATTGAACCATCATGATATTGAACCTTTTATGATTATGAACCTTTCATTCATGAACCTTTGCTTATGAACCTTTACCTATGAACCATGATTATGAACCATGATTATGAAATTATGAAACATGATATTGACCTATGCAAGTAAACTAAAACATGATCCATGATACTTGACCTTTACCCTCAGTTTGATACTACGAGCCACTCACTAGGCATGAGGGTTTCATGTCCATGTCAGTCGATGCACCGATGGCATGACTCTAGGGCAGGAGAGTGATGACCTGTCCCGTCCCTGCATGTTATGTTTACGTAGAGGCAGATTATGGCCACCTGGGGCGTATGGATGCATCCTAGATTTGTTCATGTTCATGTTATGTTATGTTATGTTATTCATGGTGACTGATGGTGTGTGCGATACACGTCTTTCACACTCTGGGAGCTGATCACTCCAATTCATGATGAGGACACCCCTCATATTTACAAGATACCCATGATGAGGACACCCCTCATATTTACAAGATACCCATGATGAGGACACCCCTCATATTTACAGGATATTAAGAGGACTCCCCTCTACATGTTTATGATTATGATTATGCTTATGATTTCATTTTATGGGCTCGTAGTGGATTACTGACCTTTCTTTACCATGCACCTTTGTCCTTTCCCTTATGATACCATGTATCCTTACCATGTATTCTTACCATGTATTCATGCTTCCATTCTCATTTACTCATGTATTATTCATTATGCTACTGCTTTGTTTCCGTTATATCTGTTCACTGGGCTTTTTAAGCTCAGCCGCACGTTTTCTTTTCGTGTGCGGCAGATTATAAGCAGGACGACGGGTTTGGGTATAAGTGAAGAGACTTTTGGACTTAGAAGACTTTGAGTAGAAGCCATTAGAAGAGATGTACTTATGGATTTTATAGACAGCTTTTATTTTCCTTTGTAACCCTTGTATTGCAAGATTTCATTGTAACCTTTGAGAACCATTGTATTACTATTGATTGTATGCTATGTTTATCTGATATGAAACCATGTATTTGTGATATCTCTACCCTTGTGGGGTCGGGGTGTTACAATTATGGTTTCAGAGAGACAGGCTGCGATTTCGTAATACATTTACCCTTGACCTGTGTAAGTTTGGACCACTAAGTTTCCACTGTAGGCGCTCATCGATGACCTGTAAGAATTGCTCTAGGATTTCCCTATAGGAGCTTAAGTTCTGACCAGTGAGGAATGGGTAGACTATAAGGCATTGTTTAAGTATCTTTGCTCCCGCATCACTCTGATTCGTGCCTTACTTTTAAGCCTGTTGAATCCCTTTTGGAGATTGAAATTTTATGCCTACAAGATTAATGTCTTTGAGAACTGTATAATAATTGCATGACACTATTTGATCCCTATCTCTAGACTCCGACTCTGACCTCGGATCCTTTGTTTATCATGTTGATGCCTCTTCGGGCAAATCTGAGAATCTCCATGGCGATGACGTACTCGATATATTCTGTTGTTTGTCTCTTGCTTTTGATAAGCATCTATGAATCTTCTGACGCTATTTGACTTCGTTTTACCCCTCTCCATCCCTATGAAAAGTCTCGTGATGTTTAAATGTTTCCCTCTCACTTTTGAACGATAAGACTTGCCTTGTTGATCCGTCTTTCTTTGGATAGTCAACTTCGATTTTATTTCTGATAAGGGATTGGTTGATTGAACATTCGAAATTTTGACAACGACGGCGGCCACCCTGAGGAGTGAAGGTATCCCTTACAAGGCGGGAGTGTTGGCGATGCGGAAGAAGAAATCTACTCAAGATGGCGAACCTGAAGCTGATGAAGACATACAGTCTAACTTCCCTATTCACCTTGGTTGTACTAAGATGAATTGAGAGTGGAGGCAGACTGGAGGATGAAGGATTTGAAGATCGTGCCAGAAATTCACATTACTCCAAGAAGAACAGCAGGAGGCTTGACGAACCAGACGCAAGTTCACAATTTTGTCTCACCTCCGAGTATTCTCAAATTTAAGATCCTCTGATGATTTAAGTTCCTTAGAAGCATTTCAGTTCCGTGTCTATTCGTACGTCCAATGATGGCTTTGATGAATTGGAGAAGATCTGACGCTTGTGGACGTCATTCTTTAATCTGATAGGCAATCTGGGATTCCGATACTCTTGCAAGTAGTTGTTTTCCCTCTTGACTATGACATCGATTTTGTTGACCTCTGAGACTATAGAAGTACTAGGTGGATTAAGATAGGTGGTTTTGTTTACGACTTGAGATAAAGTATGATCATCATGAAGGCATAATTATGTGGTACTGGTATTATTAACGTGATAATACTTACACCATATAACGTGCCCTCATTGTGGCCATAGGATGTCTTGGGAAGTACCTAATAAGTTTAGAACTTGATCTCCGTTGGAATATCCGCGATTGGCGAGACTTTAGGTTCATCCTACCTGTTCATATACTCTGCCTTCGTTCGTTAGAAATCTGGATAAGTTTGAACTATCGTTTTGCATTCTGTTTATCTCAATTATGAATCTTGAACTCCTGAAGAGCTCTCTACTGTTGATACAGTTAATTTGATCTAAAATCATGTTCATATTTCCTTATAAGCGATCCTTTTGAAAGAACCTCCCCGGGCGTGAAAATGTTCGTGACAATCTTTCGCGGCTTACTATGACTTCGTTTAACTGGGCGACTTCAAATTTTGAGGACGAAATTTTTTTTTGTTAGTGGGGAAGAAGTTGTAATACCCGAAAATCTATAACATGTAAAATGACCAAATTGCCCCTACAACTTTGAAAATTAAATAAGGGCTTATATAACTTGTAAATTAATTTCCAAAAATTATGAAATGTGCCAAGTATGATATGGAATATTTAGAGAACATCATAAAACATATGTGCAAGCTATAAAAAGTATATTTACACATAAATAAGTCCAAAATGATTAAGTATACAATTATTTCATTTAAAAAGTTATTTAAGTGTAATTAGGTACAAAATAAAGGGAAATTAATACCAAATAAATGGTGATTGACTACCCATTAAATTGGGCCGCTCCTTGATTTATTTCCCCCCCTATAATTTGGCAATCATACATTTAATCCATCCTCATCCCACTTTTTCTCTAAAAGCCAAAACCGATCCAAAATTCTAACCCTACAACACAAAGAAATTCGTCACTCTCTCATCCGAATTTTCCAAAGGCTTAGATCATTTTTCCTGTGTTCTTGGTCACCTTTAGAAGGCTAGAAAAATTGTTTTGGAAGTGGTTTGTGGCCGGATTCGATCCAAGGGAAATATTCCTTGTCGCTAGAACAAAATAAGGTATTGATCGAATAAATTCTTGCGACCTCCTATAAATTCGTTTCTTATTTTTCTTGTGTTCCTCACCTCATATGTGACCTGTGAAAATTGGTTTCATGATTTTTAGATCGTTTTTGAAGTCGTGGTGATTTTTGACCCGTTTTGGCTAATCGCGTACAAAAGAATTCGTACACCTCATTTCACACGTTCGAATCTCCTTGTGGTAATTTTCTCAGATCCTATATGTCATATGAACATCAAATAAAATATATAAGTCGATCCATGCATGCTTATTATATTATTTGTGAATTAAATCTCAAAAACGTGTATAAAACATAAATAATTCAATCCGAATTTTTGGGGCTTCATATTTATTTTATTTGGACTCTACATGATCATAATAATCTGAGAAAAATGCTATTTCGAATTATTGGGGCTTAATCGAATTATTTGTGGATTTCTTCATTTTACCGAATTAAAGGAAATTAAAAGAAAAAGAAATAAAGTGTAATTCGAATTAGGGTTTATAATTAGGATTTGACCTTGACTTAAAAATGATGTTATAATGATTATATGATGATTGGGAATGATGGGTATTTTTAGGGTTAGGGTTTTGTTAATAAAAAGTGTTATTCGATTTAATTAAAATGTTAGGGGGTGTTTTGTAACTTTTGAAACTTAAGGGTTATGTTTGAAACTCATTTTGGGCTGTGAACATTTCGAATAAAATATAAGTTGAGGGCCCCATGTGTAATTTTTATGTTTAAAGGAATTAAAATGTTTATTTTAATAAAATACAATTCGAATTATGAAATAACTAAATGGAGGGACTAAACTTGTAATTTCTGGAAACTTGGGGCTGTTTTGAGTAATATAATCTATTCAGGGGTTATGTGTAAATTTGGTGATTTAATGGGTTAATATGTAATTATTAATAATATAAAGTTGAAATTGTAAAATAAGGGACTAAATATGTAACTTTGAAAACTAGAGGGACCTATTGTGTAAATTCTGTAAAATTGAGGATACATTCTTATAATATGATAAAATAAGTGACCATTGTGAAACTTTGATAAATTAAGGGTCTGAAGTGTAACTTTTGAAACTAAAGGGTGTAAAGTGTAAATTGTGAATTCTTAAGGACCTAATATGTAAATGTAATAAAAGATACCCTAATTCCAGAAATAATGATTTAACTAAGAATGTTGATCTAACTTTCTAAATAAGGAAACCTTCTAATTATGGAAACCTGCTAAAAATGGAAAGTTACTTAATATGGAAATGGGATCTTTAGTAATCATGTCTTTACTCCTCTAGGTGTGAAGAGGGAGTAATCCTGTGCTCGTTATCATCTTTTCAGTGTGATCTTTGTCAAGCAATAAGGTACAGATATTCTGCTTCTTTGATAAGAGGCCTTCATTCTCTTATTATGACTCCGATTATTGAACCATCATGATATTGAACCTTTTATGATTATGAACCTTTCATTCATGAACCTTTGCTTATGAACCTTTACCTATGAACCATGATTATGAACCATGATTATGAAATTATGAAACATGATATTGACCTATGCAAGTAAACTAAAACATGATCCATGATACTTGACCTTTACCCTCAGTTTGATACTACGAGCCACTCACTAGGCATGAGGGTTTCATGTCCATGTCAGTCGATGCACCGATGGCATGACTCTAGGGCAGGAGAGTGATGACCTGTCCCGTCCCTGCATGTTATGTTTACGTAGAGGCAGATTATGGCCACCTGGGGCGTATGGATGCATCCTAGATTTGTTCATGTTCATGTTATGTTATGTTATGTTATTCATGGTGACTGATGGTGTGTGCGATACACGTCTTTCACACTCTGGGAGCTGATCACTCCAATTCATGATGAGGACACCCCTCATATTTACAAGATACCCATGATGAGGACACCCCTCATATTTACAAGATACCCATGATGAGGACACCCCTCATATTTACAGGATATTAAGAGGACTCCCCTCTACATGTTTATGATTATGATTATGCTTATGATTTCATGTTATGGGCTCGTAGTGGATTACTGACCTTTCTTTACCATGCACCTTTGTCCTTCCCCTTATGATACCATGTATTCTTACCATGTATTCATGCTTCCATTCTCATTTACTCATGTATTATTCATTATGCTACTGCTTTGTTTCCGTTATATCTGTTCACTGGGCTTTTTAAGCTCAGCCGCACGTTTTCTTTTCGTGTGCGGCAGATTATAAGCAGGACGACGGGTTTGGGTATAAGTGAAGAGACTTTTGGACTTAGAAGACTTTGAGTAGAAGCCATTAGAAGAGATGTACTTATGGATTTTATAGACAGCTTTTATTTTCCTTTGTAACCCTTGTATTGCAAGATTTCATTGTAACCTTTGAGAACCATTGTATTACTATTGATTGTATGCTATGTTTATCTGATATGAAACCATGTATTTGTGATATCTCTACCCTTGTGGGGTCGGGGTGTTACACTAAGTATTAGTCAAATAGTAGATAAAAAGTGTGAAGTTTTATTTAGTGAAACAAGAAGTAAAATACTTAAAGACGGCATTACTATAGGTAAAAGGGTTAGGAAAAATGGTATTTTTGTAATGAAATTGGTAACTCTCTCAAAGATAAACTTTGTCTAACTTCGATAGATGATACTTCGAACCTATGGCATCGAAGATTGGGTCACACCAATATGCGACTTATTCAATCGCTATCATCTAAAGAGCTTGTTAGAAACTTATCAAAACTAAAATATAAGCAACATTTTTGTGATGCTTGTAATATAGGAAAACAAGTTCATACAAGTCAGAAAGCTGAAAACATGGTTTCAACTACTAAGTGTCTAGAACTTTTACACATGGATTTATTTGGTCCATCGGCTATTCAAAGTTACAGAGAAAACTTCTATACTTTGGTAATAGTTGATGACTACCAAGGTATACATGGACTAGATTTTTGAAAAACAAAACCGAAGCTTTTAATCATTTTGAAATCTTAAGTAAGAAAATTCAAAAACAACAAGGATCTAAAATAGTGTCGATCCGTACGGATCATGGTCGGGAGTTTGATAACGATGTACAATTCGGAGCTTTTTGTGACGCTAATGGTATTACTCACAATCTTTCGGCTCCACGTACTCCGCAATCAAACGGGGTAGTTGAATGTAAGAAACGTACTTTACAAGAAATGAGTCGAACCATGCTAAATGAACAATCAATTCCTCAAAAAATTTGGTGTAATGCCGTCGACACATCTGCATACATCTTAAATAGAATTTTAATTAGACCATTCTTAGGTATGACTCCTTATGAGTTATTTAAGGGTAAAAAGCCATCACTAGATTACTTTAAAGTCTTTGGAAGCAAATGCTTCATTCTTAACACAAAGGACTATCTCATAAAATTCGATCCTAAATCTACTGAAGGTATTTTCTTAGGATACTAACCAAATAGTAAAGCATACGTAATCTTAAACAAAGAAACAATGAGAATAGAAGAATCGTTAAATGTTAAATTCGACGAGAGTCCTCCTCTTAAATCTCAACCTCTCGTAGATGATGATATAATAGAAAGTCAAATCCTTGAAAATCAAATTAATGAAACAACAGATAAGGAAGATGAACTATTAAATAAAGAAATCGTTAATGTTAAGGAATCTAAAAATCACCCTTTAGAAATAGTCATAGGAAAATTAAATGAAAGAACCTTGTGTTCTTAAGCTCAAAACCAAAGTAATCGTTTTTGTTTTGTATCTTCTTTAGAACCCAAAAATGTTAATGAGGCCATTAAAGACAAAACTTGGATAATGGCTATGCAAGAAGAATTAAATCAATTTGTCACTAATGATGTTTGGAACCTTGTTCCACCTCCTAAAAATCAAACCATAATAGGTACTAAATGGATTTTCAAAAATAAACTAGATGAAAATGGGATAGTATCCCGCAACAAAGCTAGACTTGTTGCACAAGGGTATAATCAACAAGAAGGAATAGATTTTGATGAGACCTATGCCCCCGTAGCTAGATTAGAATCTATAAGAATCCTTCCAGCTTATGATTGTGCTAAAGATATCAAGCTTCATCAAATGGATGTTAAAAGTGCTTTTCTAAACGGGTTCATAAATGAAGAAGTGTACGTGTCACAACCTCCCGGATTCATAGATTTTGAAAACCCGGAATATGTATACAAACTTAAGAAAGCTCTATATGGTCTTAAACAAGCTCCTAAAGCTTGGTACGATAGACTTAAAACATTTCTCGTAGATAATAAATATATAATGGGATTAGTAGATAACACCTTATTCACCAAGAAAAATAAATCACATATTATCATTGTTCAAATATAAGTGGACGATATTATATTCGGATCCACTTGTCAAGAAATGTATGATGATTTTTCTAAAATTATGCATGACGAGTTTGAAATGAGTATGATAGGAGAATTGAACTTCTTGGTCTACATATCAAACAATTAGAAGATGGTATCTTCTTTAACCAATCTAAGTATATTAAAGAAATGTTAAAGAAATTCGGACAAGAAGATTCTAAATCAGTTAAAACACCAATGTTATCCGACACTAAACTTACCAAAGACAAAGACGGTGAATCCGTTGATAACACCAAGTACCGTGGTATAATTGGTAGTTTACTTTATCTCATGGCTAGTCGGTCGGATATCATGTTTAATGTTTTTTTATGTGCTCGTTTTCAAGAAGATCCTAAATCTTCTCATCTTGAAGCCGTTAAAATAATCTTTAGGTATATAAAAGGTACAACTCAATTGGGGTTTTGGTATCCTAAAGGGATGGAGGTTGAAACTATTGTACATGCAGATTCTGACCATGTAGGTGATTATGTCGATCGTAAAAGTACAAGTGGTGTTTGTACATTTATGGGATGTTTCTTAACATCTTGGTTTTCTAAGAAGCAAACCGCACTAGCCATCTCTACTACCAAAGCTGAATATGTATCCGTGGGCAAAGCATGCCAACAAGCACTATGGATGAAACAAGCTCTTGTTGACTATGACATCCGTCTAAGTGACGTTGCCATCCTATACGACAACAAAGGCGCCATCGATCTTAGCAAGAATCCAGTTTTGCATTCTCGCACCAAACATATAGAAATACGTCATCACTTCCTAAGAGATAATGCTCAAAAAGGGAACATTTGTAACACCTCAACCCGACAAGGGTCAAAATGTCACATTATGGTGTCAATCAGAACATACAAACGCAAACGGAAGACTTATAAACATAATGGTTACAAAGGTATTCTAAGATAACAATACAATACTAACTCTAAACATGATGAGTTCCAAAGCCAAATACAAATCCAAACTAATCTAACTGAAAATGAATCTGAATCTAATCCATAAGCAAATGGGTACCTATCGTCAAGGTAGTCCACTAAGAGCTCCTATGCACTCTTCACTCAAACCCAGCTTCCAACCTAAAACCTACCGCGGGAAAAGAAATGCGGCTGAGCTTAAAAAGCCCAGTGAACAGATATATATAACAAACGAATAACCAAAACATATATATAAGTATAGGGAAAGGGAAACATAAGCTCCTGCTGAAATGAATATCATATGCCAAACGAATAAGAGATCAAGGATCAAGTGAACAAAATGTCATATATCATAGGAAGCAAAACAGAAGTGAGTCATACGTATCATAAGGAAATCCAGAACCAAACGGAATCAATCACAATATCATAAGGAAATGCCCAACGAGCTCAGAAAGCATGCCACATGGTTAGTCACATAATCATAATCATATCCATATATTCGTCAAATCATAAGTTGTACAAGGAGGGGAGACCTCTCAAGTACCAAATGGAGTAGCTAGCTCCCAGAAGTGAAATGGGATGCATGACACGCACAATACAATCACTAAATCACATCATAATCACACCAAACATATACCTAGGATGCATCCATACGCTCCCTGCAAAACAAAATACATATGCAAGTACCAGAATGTACATATGTATACATAATGGCCAAAGTGCGCAAATAATCATACATATCAAAAGGGAACGCCGTGGATCAATCACACCTCCACAGAAAGTGTCATGCCATTGGTGCCTCAATGACATGGTCATGGTACCTCCATGACTAGTTAGGTCGGGCAACAGAACAAAACAAATCAAAACTATCCATAATCATAACAAAGCAGTCATAGCATATCAACAAAGCAGTCATAGCATATCAACAAAGCATATCAAACTGAACAGAATCTCATATCCAATGAGATAACATACTGAATATCATAGCAAAATGGATAGCAAGCTGAATCATATCATAGGGAATCATATCAAAGGATCATATCAAACGGATCATATCATAGCAATGAATCAAAGTCAAGGATCGAGAATTCATGAGAATGAAACCCTTACTGGGAAAGGGTAGAATATCTGTACATCAAACCGCAAATGAAACCATATCACAAAGATCGAAAGTTACTCCTTCTACAGCGAATCTACACGAATTAATGATCGTCTTATTATTTAAGAACCATTTCATAAGTTATTACTGATTCATCACTTGTTGTTGAGCAGATTAACATATTAGGATTTCCTTCTATTTTTATAAATTTTCTATTTTTAGTAACCTTCCATATTTAGTAACTTTTCATAATTAGTAACTTTCCATAATTAGTAAATTTTCCGAATTAGTAACTTTTCCGAATTAGTAATTTTCAGAATTAAGTGAGTTTCCCGAATTAGTAACTTTCCATGCTTAGCAAGTTTCCATAATTAGTAAGTTAGGGTTACATTCATAATTAATCAAACTTAGGGTTTATAAGTACTTCCAAATCAAACACCACTTAATTAGGATATATTAGTGAATCTGGATCACATTCTTATAATTTTTAAGACCTGCCAATTAAGCTCCAAAAATTCTGAATTAATTCTCAGTGATTCCCATATCAGTTAAGTACCTTCACAAATTTTTATAGATTTTATTACCCAGTAAAAGTACTATTTTAAAAATCATCTTTCCAGACCTGTTCAGAAAGTTAACCGCAGATACACACAGAAAGTTTGCCTTTAATTAACCCATTGAGACACTTCAGAAAAATCCACAAAAATTTCAGGAAGTTACACATAACCTAAATATCACCCCTGTAAAAGGAGAGCTCTCATTTTTGTTGTGGTTTGAAGATTAAAATTCATAAACACCGACTGATTTTAAGTTCCCAAAACTCAGGTTTGACACATGATCCCATAAAATTCATAAACATGACCAATACAACTCCAATTCACTCCAAACCAATTGGAAAACTTAAATATGACATTAAAATAAGTTTTCATGCAAAAATACAGAATTAAACACTTATGGACCCCTAGCTATAATGCACACATATTCAGCTTTCAAAACTGTCCCGTTCAAAACTTCGTTTAAGACCATTATAATACATGTTTTAATCATACAAAACTCACATGAGACCTAACAATTCATGAAACATGTTTTAATTATCACATTAACCTCATATTAGATCCTTAATTCAACACATAAAATATACACAAAACACCACAAGGATTTGACGAGTACAGGCAATGACAATAGCACATGAAATCATAACCAATGCACCCCTCGTTACCCTTATTTCCTACGCCTAGGGTTTCTATTATTGTGCGCCTCATTAATGGTCATTATTAACATATTTTAGGACTTGTTTAGAGTTACACTCAGGTCGACAAAAGGCTGGAAAAAGGGATATCCCAAACAGTCCATACTCTTAAAGATTAACGAGCTACAACATAACAAAAACCCTCACATAAAATCATACATATCTCGTTAACATAGGACCTAGGGTTTCTGTTTTTAAAATGACATATAATGATCATTGAAGATTGGTTTTTAGGGCTTGATTAGCTTATATTATTGGTCGACATATAGGCAGATTCGACACACAAAACCCACACACAACCACGACACAAAAATCACATATAGGGCGTATGCTTTTAACATATGTATAAGTATTTTAACGAGACACGTAAGTAGCAAACACATGATTCTTACGTTTAGTATTACATGTTAACTTATGATTTAGCCTCACATGTGTCTCAAATGAATGGGAAAACAAAAGGAGATGATGATACCTTGTAGGCAGAATGTCGAGACCAAAGAACCACTAAGAACCCACGAATCAAAACCCCTTTCAAACCCAACAATACCCGCGATCAGAACAAGGTTACGTCACCTATGATCAGAAGCTTATATACCACGGATTGATCACCCATCTTCGTACCTTCTTCTTGGGAGAGTGAGGCTGCCATTTTGTGTATGTATATTAGGGTTTTATGTGTGAGATGGAAGTGGTATAATCGGTTGATTATAATGAGAATATGTTGGGAATTAAATGTTCTAAAGATTAGTATTGGGAATTAAACGTTTACGAGGTTAGTTCTGCTCAAAGAAATACACTAAGTGTCATTCTACTGCTAGCGTATTTCATTCTACTGCCGCAAGGATACTACTGCTAGTGCAACAGATACTGCTGTTGAAGAGATAATTGTCGCGTATTCTACTGCTAGATGGATAAGTATACAAAGATATTTGTGTATAAAAGTCAAAGATATACGGTAGATAATATCTTTGATAGATGTTCAGTCAACAAGTTGTGTACACAGATACAAGTTGTATCTTAAGGACTGACACACTCAAGCAAAGCAAGTAGCTTCGACAAGACTTATCATTGATTGTGAAGATCTCATTAGTTGTATAAAAGGAAGATCTTATATTAGTTACAAATATGTCTGTGTGTTAAAAATAAGTGTGAATTTGTGATTATTGTAACCAAAAAGAAAAACTAACTTAGTTGATAGAACAAGATAGAAAATAAGTTTTTCTTTGTAATAGAGATTCAAGGTTTTGTAACCCTAGTGATAGTGAAGATCACTCGTATTATTCTTAATAATATTGAATCGTTTGGTGTTAACATTCATTGTTCATTATCAAATTCAACAACCACCACTATTCCATTTCCAATAACAAATAACCTTCTAAGTGTGATTAAGTAGATTCCGCATACTTAATCATATTCACTAAAAGTATCTCATACACTCGTTATAAAGGACTAACATCCTATTAAGTGTATCGAATCCTCTCAATTGGTATCAGAGCAAGGATGATATCTTTGATTTAGAAGAAGAAATGGACGTTGAATCTATTCAGACAAATGTTGCTGCAAAGTTACCAATGCTCAAACAGAATAAGTTTGAGATGTGGAGGCTGAGGATAGAGCAATATTTCCAAGTGCAAGATTATGCACTTTGGGAAATTATTGAAGATGGAAACTCCTTCAAACCCTCAACCTCTACATCAACAGTTGAAGGTAAAATTGTGAAAACTTTGAATACCAAACCAACCACTGTAGAAGATAGAGTCAGAAAGAAGAATGACCTCAAGGCAAGAAGTATGCTGATGATGACCATTCCCAATGATCAACTTTTAAACTTCAGCAAATTCAAAGATGCAAAATCTTTGTTTAAGGCCATTATTGCCAGGTATGGTGGGAATGAAGCCACCAAGAAGACCCACAAGACTCTTCTCAAACAGCAGTTTGAAAACTTCTCCTCAACCAATAATGAATCACTGGACCACATGTTCAACAGGCTTCAGAATATTGTGAGCCAACTTGCTATTCTTGGGGTTGAAATACCTTAAGAAGATTTAAACTCAAAATTTCTGAGAAGCTTACCAGAAGAGTGGGCTATGTATGTTGTTGTCTGGAAGAACAAGCCAGACCTTGACCACATGGAACTTATGGACTTGTATAGCAACTTTAAGATTGTGGAACATGATTTGAAGAAAACTGGATGTACTAGTTCTAATACTGGGAATATGGCATTTATGTTATCTCCTAGTACCTCAACTCTAGTTGAAGAGGTGAAGGTTGATGGTAGTGTTGGTGCTGCTAGTTTATCAAGCAGTACCATTGGTATTATGGATGAGCAGACTTTTTGTGCATTTTTAACAAGTCAAAATGATGGGTCCATGCTCATACATGAAGACCTCCAAGAGATCAATGATGATGATCTGGAGGAAATGGACCTAAAATGGAAAATTTCTCTTCTTAGCATGAGGGCTAAGAAGCTCTATCAAAGGATGGGGAAGAAGCTCACAATCAGCAGCAATGATACTGCTGGTTTTAACAAGTCAAAGATAGAATGCTACAACTACCACATGATGGGGCACTTCTCAAGAGAATGTAGAAGGCCAAGGCAGCAAGATAGCAAGAACAGAGGTTTTGGAAGCAAATCCAAAACAGGGGTGGTTTCTGAGCCAAACTCAAAAGCTATGGTAGCTATTGATGGCTTAGGATTTGATTGGAGCTTCATGGCAGATGAAGAAGAAGCTTCTTCTCAGATGGCACTTATGGCTTTTTCTGCTACTGAGGTACAATCTCATAAAGCTTGTTTAAATACTTGCACTGCTCTTACAGAATTACAAACTTTAATCAAACATTATGATGATCAAAAGAAAGAGCTAAGCATAACTCATCAAGACTTAATAAACTATAAGTGTGGTTTAGCTACCTTAGAGAAGCAGATCATACACAATAAAGAAAATGAGTTTGCTTTTTCAGATGACAAAGCTCTTCTTAAGTAGGACATATTCTTTAGAGATGCAGAAATTAAGCTTTTAAGAGATGCATATGATAGGATCAAAACGGATAATGAAAACATTCACTTAAGTGTAGAAACACTAGAACATGCTTCTAAGGGAGTAACTAACATGATTGAATGTCAAGTGATCAATAAGGCAAAGTATGGGTTAGGATATAATGCAGTCCCACCTCCTTATAGAGGAATCCCTACTCCCCCAGGGATTGACCTAGAGTATTCAGGCTTAGCTGAATTTCAACAACCTGAGCTACAATATGGTGTTCAGCCAAAAACCAAGTTAGTTGTTAATGAACCTAAGAAAGTAAGTGAGAGTTTATGTAAAACTTCACTTCCTGAGGACAAGGTTTCCTCTGATAGAAGATCAGATAGAGTAGTCATTGAAGACTGGATATCTGATGATGATGAAGTTGAACAGGTTATGTCTAAACCTGAAGTGGTTAAGAAAGCAGGAGCAAGTATTCCTAAGATAGTCAAACATGATACTGATAGGCCTAAAATCAATGTTAAACATGCTAGGCAACCAGTTAGATATTGTGAGCAATACAGAACCACAAACAAGCCTAAGAGCAACCAAAGAAATTGGAATGGCCTTAAGTCTCACCAACTAGGTGATGACTTTGACTTCTATAACAAAGCTTGTTTTATTTGTGGAGAATTTGACCATCTTGCAGCTTTCTGTAACCAAAGGGTATCTGGGTATACAAACAATAGGGTGAATTTCAAAAGGCAAACTCCTAAAAGTCACTCTAATAATACTAGAACAACACCCAGAGCAGTTTCATCAAAGTCTGGACCAAAAGCAGTTTCTACTGCTAGACCGAAAGATTCTACTTCTAGACAAGCAGTTTCTACTGCCAGACCTTTTTACTCTGTTTACCCTAAACCAGCAGTACAAAGTGCAAAAACATCTTTCAAACATGCACAAACAACTGCTAAGAGACCTTTTCCAACAAAAGCAGTTTCACTAAAACAAATTTGGAAACCTAAGAGTTCTACTGCTAGGGAAAAGAAGGCCAATGTTGTTAAGGCCTCAGCATGTTAGATTTGGAAACCTCTCAAATCTAATGGTGCATCAAATGTTCTCAAGAGATTCAATTACATTGATGCACATGGCTAATCCAAGTCAGTAATGGCTTGGGTTCCCCAAGGAAACTAATTTCCTTATTTGTGTGCAGGAACATTCACCAACAGATCATGAAGATCAAGGCTATTCAGATAGTGGGTGTTCAAGGCACATGACAGGCAACATGTCTTATCTTTCCAACTTTCAATCATTAGATGGAGGATATGTTACCTTTGGAGGAGGTATCGGTAGCAAGATTACTGGTAAAGGTACTCTTAAAACTGGTAAATTAGATTTTGAAGATGTGTACTATGTGCAAGAGCTAAAGTATAATCTTTTTAGTGTCTCACAAATGTGTGACAAAAAGAACAAAGTTCTTTTTACTGACACTGAATGTCTTGTACTTTCTTCTGATTTTAAGATGCCTGATGAAAGTCAAGTACTTCTTAAAATTCCAAGAAAGGGCAACATGTACAGTGTTGATATGAAGAAGATTGTTCCTAAAGAGGAACTTACTTGTCTAGTTGCAAAGGCCACATTGGATGAATCTATGAAATGGCATAGGAGGCTTGGTCACATAAATTTCAAAACCATAAATAAGATTTTTAAGAATGGTTTGGTAAGAGGTTTACCTCAAAAACGATTTGAAAATGACCAAACATGCATTGCTTGTCTTAAAGGCAAACAACACAAAGCCACTTGTAAGCCCAAAAATTTTAACTCTATTGATCAATCATTGTTTATGCTTCATATGGAATTATTTGGACCTACTTCTGTTAGTAGCATGATGCATAAAAGATATTGTCTAGTTGTTACTGATGACTATAGTAGATTTACATTGGTTTTCATTTTAAGTTCTAAGGATGAGACTTCTAGCATTCTTAAAACATTCATTACAGAGATAGAAAACCTAGTACGCAAGAAAGTAAAAGTCATTAGATGTGATAATGGGACAGAGTTTAAGAATAGAGTTATGGATGACTTCTGCAAGGAAAAAGGTATTAGGAGAGAATTTAGTGTAGCTAGAACTCCTCAGCAAAATGGAGTAGCTGAGAGGAGAAATAGAACACTCATAGAAGCTGCTAGAACCATGTTAGCCGACTCTAAGTTGCCTATCACTTTTTGGGCTGAAGCAGTTAATACTGCTTGCTATGTTCAAAATAGGGTTTTGGTTGTCAAATCTCACAATAAGACATCATATGACCTTTTTAGAGGTAGAACTCCTGCAATAGGATTTCTTAGACCTTTTGGATGTCATGTGACAATTCTGAATACCTTAGACCATCTAGGAAAGTTTGATGGTAAAGCAGATGAAGGATTCTTAGTTGGATATTCTCTTAATAGCAAAGCTTTTAGAGTATACAACTCAAGAATTAGAAGAGTAGAGGAAAACCTGCATGTGGAATTTTTAGAGAATAAATTCAATGTAGCAGGTCAAGGTCCTAATTGGCTATTTGATCTTGAGACACTAACCCATTCTATGAATTATGTGCCTGTTGTTGTTGAAACTAATGAATTTTCAGGTTCAAAAGGAGATGAAACAACAAATGAGGCAAGGTTAGACAAAAAGAAAGATCAAGTTTCTGTATGGATGCCAATAAGTACATGTGTGGATTCAACTTCAAAAATTGATGAACCTTCTTCTGATAAAGCTAAAGAAGGGATTGAAGATGAACACAAGGTTGATGGAACAAAGGAACAACATAATGTTTTTACTGATGATAGTACTGCTGAGAGAGAGCATTCTACTGCTAGGCTTAATTTTTCTACTGCTGAGCCAAATGATTCTACTGCTGGCCCATCAGAACCAAATGAAACAAAATTCTCAAAAGAAGAGGTGGATTTCAACAATCTCCCTCCTAACTATCAAGTTCCTTCTACACCACACACAAGGATTCACAAAGTCCACTCCCTGGACAATGTGATTGGAGATGTACAATCAAGGGTGAAGACAAGGCAACAACTGATGTCTTCAGACCGACAAGGGCTTCTTGATGCCCTTTATGCTTCAGAGCAGCATGAGTTTTCAAACTCTTGCTTGTTTGTATGTTTTCTCTCACAAGCAGAACCAAAGAATGTTCTTAAAGCCCTAGATGATTCAAGCTGGGTAGAAGCTATGCAAGAAGAGCTTCTTCAGTTCAAGATTCAGAAGGTATGGGTGCTAGTTGATTTACCCAAGGATGTAAGAGTAATTGGCACTAGATGGGTTTTCTGAAATAAAAGGGATGAAAGGGGCATAGTGATTAGGAATAAGGCTAGATTAGTAGCCCAAGGGTACACACAAGAAGAAGGGATAGACTATGAAGAGGTTTTTGCTCCAGTAGCAAGGATTGAAGCCATTAGGTTATTTTTGGCTTATGCTTCATTTATGGGCTTCACAGTTTATCAAATGGATGTCAAGAGTGCTTTTCTATATGGTACTATTGAAGAAGAGGTGTATGTCTCACAACCTCTAGGGTTTACTGACCCAGATCATCCAGACAAAGTGTACAAGGTAGTTAAGGCTCTTTATAGCCTTCATCAGGCACCAAGGGCATGGTATGAAACACTGGCTTCCTATTTGACATAAAATGGATTTCAAAGAGGCAAGATAGATCAGACATTATTCATCAAGAAGCACAAGAATGATCTTTTGCTAGTTCAGGTGTATGTGGATGATATGATCTTTGGATCTACAAGGAAGAAGATGTGTTTGGATTTTGAGAAACTTATGCATCATAAGTTTCAGATGAGTTCCATGGGGGAACTTACATTCTTTTTGGGTCTGTAAGTCAAGCAATCATGTGAAGGCATATTTATCAGCCAAGATAAATATGTTGCAGAGATTCTTAGAAAATTTCAATTTGCTGATTCAAAAGTGGCAAGCACACCAATGGACTCTGAGAAGCCACTTCTTAAAGATTTAGATGGAGACAATGTAGATGTACACACATACAGATCTATGATAGGCTCTTTGATGTATCTCACATCATCAAGACCTGATATCATGTTCTCTGTTTGTTCTTGTGCAAGATTTCAAGTAACTCCAAAGGTTTCTCACCTCACAACTGTCAAGAGGATTTTTAGATATCTCAAGGGTCAACCTAGGTTGGGTTTATGGTATTCTAGAGAATCACCTTTTGATTTGGTAGCATTTTCAGACAGTGATTATGCAGGTGCTAGCTTGGACAGAAAGTCAACAACTGGAGGATGTCAATTCCTTGGGTGTAGACTTATCTCATGGCAGTGTAAGAAGCAAACAATTGTGGCTACTTCAACAACTGAAGCTGAATATGTAGCTGCTGTAAGTTGCTGTGGTTAAGTCCTATGGCTTCAAAACTAACTTCTTGACTAAGGGTACAATTTCATGAACACTGTCATACATATTGATAATAGTAGTACAATTTGCATAATTAAAAACCCAGTACAACATTCTAAAACAAAACACATTGAAATTAGACATCATTTTATTAGAGACTGCAATGATAAAAAGTTGATTCAAGTTCTTAAAATTGATTCTGATCACAACTTTGCAGATCTTCTTACAAAAGCTTTTGATGTTGGAAGGTTTCAATACTTGGTAGCAAGTATTGGAATGCTTAATCCTCAATGATTTTAAACTCTGTGTTTTTGTATATAAATTTTTGTTTGTACTGCTAACATTGTTAATTACTGCTATTACTGAAAAGTTTTTACTGCTAGTACAAATTTTGTTTGTTCAGTTCATTCTGTTAGTCATATGATTCTACTGCTATAAGACAAATGTCTTGCATTATGTTTCTTGGTTTTGGACTAACAATTTCAGGTATGAACATTGAGCATAAAGGAAGTTTCAAGTGAAATGGAAGCAGCAGAATGATTATCCTAGTTGCTGATATAATAGGTTTATGATGGACTGAGTTTGGGAATTCATTAACAAAGGTTTACACCTAAGTTAATTGATTCTTTAAAACTTCTTTCTTGAAACCTGATTATGATTTTTCACATTGACTTGATGGCTCAGTTGGTCAGATAGTAACTGACACAACTCACTTTCTATCATTTTATACTTTTAAGTATAATGAGCAAGTTTAAGGACATCTGATGGAAAGAACAGCGAACAAATGTGCATCTAAAACTTGTGTTAAAGACACATTGCACGAGCTAGAACCTTCAAGAAATCCTTGAATGTTCTTTACACAGCAGTTATTATAACTGAAAATTGGTTCTCACACAACCAGAGGTTAAGTTAAACCGAATTCTTGATTAAGTGTCTGTTACACACTTAATCCCTTCAAAATGGTTGAGAGCAGTATGATTTTTCAATAATAAAATCATATTCATACTGCTAAAAGTTTCTTAAAAAGGATTTTCAAAGAGGCTCAGAAAAACCATCAAATGATGGATCATGAGTCAATGCCCCATGATTCACCACTCATAGGAGTTAACACACCTAGAAGTGATGAGGGCAGTAAATTAAACTCTTAAGGAATTGATGGCCAACATGTACACCATTGTCTGAAAATCATGTTCTAATTGCTAGTTCACATGATGGTGAGAGATGTTCCAAACAGGGGAGGAAATATTTTGGTACATGGTGAGAGATCTTCCAATCTCAGGGGAGGAAGATTAACCAATAAGGAAAGAAAAGATTGTGGTTGTGTATGCTCAGAACAGGGGAGAAATTGATCAAGCAGTTGTTGTATCTCCTCCTACAATGGAAAAGATAAGAGCATACAAGATGATGATGTCAGCATTTTGAGAAGCAAACATGTCTTATTATTCAGCCAATAATAAGAACAAGCATTCAGTTGATGGATGCTGGGATTAAACTTTTTCAGTTGATGGATACTGGGAATAAGCTCTTCAAATGAAGATTCTGGAGTATTATATATATTCAGAAGGGATGAAGCATTCAAATGGAGAAAGTTCTATCTAGGAGCTTTTAGTTTCAATTTCAGTTCACTACGTTTGTTCATCACTTGCAAAGGCATGCTGGAAGAAGATTTGACTTCTTGGAACAAGCATCCAAGATACACAGCACCATTGCCTCTTATAATTCCTCCATCCAAGGAAATTGCACCATCTTTTATTCAAAGTACTGCTTTTGTTCAAGACAAAGAAAGATGATGTTATTGCTGAAAGAGATTCACAGAAGGTAGATGAGTTAGACAGAAAGATATTTAATCTTGAAGAACAGAAGAAAGCTCAGATCAAGAGTCTGACTATGAAGTGTTTGAAAGATCCTCACAATCAAAATTTAATTCAGAAGAAACATGTTGATTAGGGAAATCACATGTTTAGGGAAGGATTTTTGGGAATTAAATGTTCTAAAGATTAGTATTGGGAATTAAACGTTTACAAGGTTAGTTATGCTCAAAGAAATATACTAAGTTTCATTCTATTGCTAGTGTATTTCATTCTACTGCTAGTGTTAGAGATTCTGCTGCCGCAAGGATACTACTGCTAGTGCAACAGATACTGCTGTTGAAGAGATAAGTGTCGCGTATTCTACTGCTAGATGGATAAGTATACAAAGATATTTATGTATAAAAGTCAAAGATATACGGTAGATAATATCTTTGATAGATGTTCAGTCAACAAGTTGTGTACACAGATACAAGTTGTATCTTAAGGACTGACACACTCAAGCAAAGCAAGTAGCTTCGACAATACTTATCATTTATTGTGAAGATCTCCTTAGTTGTATAAAAGGAAGATCTTATATTAGTTACAAATATGTCTATGTGTTAAAAATAAGTGTGAATTTGTGATTATTGTAACCAAAAAGAAAAACTAACTTAGTTGATAGAACAAGATAGAAAATAAGTTTTTCTTTGTAATAGAGATTCAAGGTTTTGTAACCCTAGTGATAGTGAAGATCACTCGTATTATTCTTAATAATATTGAATCGTTTGGTGTTAACATTCATTGTTCATTATCAAATTCAACAACCACCACTGTTCCATTTCCAGTAACAAATAACCTTCTAAGTGTGATTAAGTAGATTCCGCATACTTAATCATATTCACTCAAAGTATCTCATACACTCATTATAAAGGACTAACATCCTATTAAGTGTATCGAATCATCTCAGAATCGAATGGGGAAAATGGGCTGGAGTTTATGCCGAGTCTTGGGGGGATTGAGGAGACTATTTCTCTTTTCCAAATATTTCAAAATAATATATATCATATCTAATGTAATGTGGTGTACAAGAATTAAATGTAATCGGACCTTATAACCTCTTTAACGTGTGACATATTTACTTAAAGTGTAGTGTATCAATTTTTATTTGTAACTTATGTTAAGATTCGTATTTTGTAGTTTTACTTTCATATCATATACTTTAACTTAGTCAAATGCTCAAAGACTGTAGGTTTTGTTTGTATTAGAAGTTCAAATGTCATAACTGGTTTTTCAGGTTGTTATAACATTTCAATTGAGAAAGTTTCTTCCGAAGAAAACATTGCCGACATTCTTACCAAGCCGTTGAAACTTGAACCGTTCAACCTTCTTCGATTAGGACTAGGTCTTATGGAACAATCGTCCTAAACTCTTTTCTAACTCCTCTTTCTACAAGGTACCCATTTCTAATTCTTCTTCTGAGTCTAGGATTTCTATTTCGCACAAATCACAAACATTAAAATCTATGGGGATTTATGTTCAAACAGTAACATCTGGTAATTTTTCAAACTTTTTACTAGCCAAATATTTTATTTTTGCATCATATGAGTATTTAAATTTTTCCTGAACTTATTTGAACTTGAGAAACGCGAGATATCTTGAGAAACGAGAACATTGTCCCTTTATTGAACCGGCACAACCTAGAAAACATGAAACGAATCGAATTTACCAAATAAATTAACTTCGAGAAAGTTATGTGTATTTGTACTCGTTTTCATTGGAAAAATTATTTTGAGAACAATGGTGCAAGTTTCGTAATTTTTCGAGTCCGTTTGGTACGTCGAATGGGTCCCGCTGTGATTATATAAAGTTTCACCCTTTCGCAAGAATACCCCCTCCGCCCCACAGTTTATCCCACAACCCACTACTTTTGTTTGTCCAAGTTTGGTCCCTCCCTTTAATATATTAACCTATTTCTTTCTCTCTCACCTCATAACAACACATACAAAATTCACTATTCACTCTCTCTCTTACCTCACCGGATTCTCACCGCCGGCCGACGACCATCGTCGCAGGAAAATTTTCCGGCCAACCACTTATCTTGCCCCAAAATATAGATCTCGACCCCCTCTTCCTTTCTGGAGTTTTTGAGCTCGATCGGAGCTCATTTGGTACCACCACCGTACGCCGCCGCCGCCACAGTCCACCACCACCATCACACCGCACCTTCCCCACCACCACCTCTCTCCATTTTGGTAACACACGCGCCCTATTTCTTTCTTTTTCACCACTTTTTATCAAACCCTAATTTCTATATTTTTATAAAACCGAATATTATTTAATAAATCTTTATAAAACCTTTTGTTTTTAATCAAAACCGTGTGGATCTAAAATGTTTTGCCGTGAAACCCTCGAACTCGGTCCGAGTTGAGTGACTCACCGATTCAACTCGAGTTGACTCGGGGTGATTCGATTGTTTTTATTCTATCTTCTTCCATTTCTAACTTCTTGTTGTTATTTGTAGCTTGAATTGGAGTTTGGATTGTTTTTGGTCTCGGGTTTGGTCTCGATGTGGGCCACGGCTCATACAAGTCGAGCCGTGACTCGGGGTGAGTCACGGCATTAGGCTAGGTTTGGGATTTGTTATTGTTTTGTGAAGAATGGTAGTGCTTGGATTTGTTTGGTTTGAATGTGTTTAGGATCGGTTTTGGTTAAGCTTAGCCGAGAGCTCAAAGGCTCGATAAGGGTCGAGCCGTGACTCAAGGGAGTCACGGCCAATAGTTATATGTTTGTTTGAGTCGAGTGTCGAATTTGGTTGAGTTTGGATTTGTAGCAGTGGGTTTTGGATTTGGATTGGTGTCGAGTAGTGTTGAGTCGTGACTCGTGGGAGTCATGGCCATGGTTTGGCTTTGTTGTGAGAGTCACGGAAAATAACCTTTGTGTCGAAGTGAGTCGAACCGTGACTCATGGGGAGTCGTGGCAAGTGTCGAGTTATTTATCTTAGCCGCGAGTCATTTTATATTAGTTTGTCTTTTATTTTATTGTTTTGTTACTTATTTAATTATTTGGTTATCGATTGGTGTTTCAGATAATATCTGACGATATGGGATATGATTTGGACATTGACTTGGATATGTACCTTTGCTTGAATTGAGATTGGACGTTATTGGATTTACGATATAAGTCGATGGACCTTATGGATACTTTTTGTACTTGAGACGGAAGAGTATGTTAGACTCATAAGAGTTTAACATATTTGGACCCGAACATACACAAAATGGTCGATAAACTTGACAACTAATATACACGCGAATGATAATGTCTAATTATATATTTAACTTGTAAATGTGACGATAAAACTTATATTTAAGAGTCGTAACGACTTGGAAATGCTTTATAAACGGATGCATCATGTCTAAAGTTCGATAAAGTCTTTTATAACTTAATCGTTTACGATTACTTAATGTCCTTAAACCTTTTCGAAACTTATACATTTTCCTTCTAAATCATAATTTTTTATCAACTATTTGGAAAATGGGTAAAACACCGAAATAACCTATTGATATTTTTCTTTCTTGTTTTTCTTATTTTATTTCTTCTTCTTAATCTTAGTTCTTCTCTCTTTTCGTTATTCTTTTCTTCGTATCCGTTTGTGTTTGCCGACTTTTATTACTTTAACTTCTCGTATCCACACGAGTCTTAAATGTTTATTCCTCTCAAACGCCATTGAAATTAAACCTTTTCATTTCAAATACGAGTATTACTTTATAAATCACTTTGAAGTTTATTTCTTAGACATACTATTCACATATTAGGTTGTGCTAAGGTTCATTTGCTGTGCTGTACCATCTGATCATTTGTGAAATCTTGTTTCTCTACTACTACTAAGGTGTGATTCGTAGCCCCACTTTTACTTTTAAATTGTTTATAAACCCATGGGGGAGATACATGTTATTTACTTATTTTTATGAGCACAATTTTTTATTAGTATACTATTCCTGACTGAAATTATAATGTTATGTACCGTCCTTGCCAAAAGCAAGTCCCTCGATCATGAACCATTAATCACTTGCGAGTGAGCGCGATTATAGTTTATAGGCCTATAGGAATTGACCCTCCCGCCATGTTGACTAAGGTCGGTCCGCATGTGATGTACTATATTCGATTTTCACTAGGTATCTGGCATAGTACCTAGTTTTGGGGGCAACTATTATATTATGAAATTCCGCGGTTACTGTCGACTTACACCAAGGTTATTGGTGCCGGTTAACGCTTTTTGTGTCATGAGCTTAGCAAAATTATTTGACGCTTACCCGATATCTGTATTTGTTACTTATATCTTCTAGACTTAAAATCTTGTGCTCAACTGCTTTATTTATTAAACCTATGGATTACACTCAACCTTTGTGTTGACTTTTTAGCATACTTGTGGGCACTGGGAGTAGCTGAAGACTTTTGATGGCTATCTTTGGCTTTTACTATCTATCTTTACTATCTTTTACTATCTTATCATTCGAAAAACCTTTTGAACTTTGTTTTATTTCCGCTGCAACTTATGTTTGAGAGTCTTTTAAACTCTAAATGTTTAATTTTGTATTCGAATGATATGTTTTTGCTAAAACGTCTCGTTATGAGATCGTTTTCTATGGATGTGACTGTCTTACCCCTCACGTAGCACCCCAAGCTCCGTTCCGCTGCCATATTCCGAGTTGGGGGTGTTACAGAATGGTATCAGAGCCACGGTTTATAGAGAACGAGGTCACACTCGACTATAAACATTTTTGTGTGTGTCAAAACATTTTTGAAGTCGATAGCCATCAGCCCTCCATTGCCACTTCGCTCTTTGCACTATTATATGCTTGGATTTTCCGTTGCTATCTTACTTCATATAAAAACTATTTTTATAAAAAAAAATTTGGCTAGAATTTTTATACTTTTTGATACTCCTTGTAGAGTATTATGTCTACATCAGTCCCTACCGGTCAGTTTTCAATTGCACCCATTGATCACCCACTTGCACCACCGAGTCCAGAGGAGGACCCACACCCCGTTGATGATGATGAAATTGAGGTTGATGATGAGATGGATGATGAGGAGGAGATGGATGGTGAAAAAGATGATGACGACGAGGAGGAGCCGGAGGACCTCCCTATACCACTTTCACCAACAGTGTCGGACATTACTTATTAGTCACATACTTCAGATGCATTGGGTCATGCACTTAATATAGAGGTGACATCTACGTTTGAGATTGGTGAGTCTTCGACTGCACATCGAGTTTCCTCTACAGAGCTCAGGGCCGAGCTGAGTCGTTTGAGGCAGGATATCTTTTTGTGCCAGGGCCGTTATATGTCGATGTCTAGGCGATTGTGTGCACGACAGTCTGATGTTTTAGAGTTGAGGAAGGAGATTAAAGGAGATAGGAGAGCTATAGGTCATTTGTATGTGGAGTTGTATGAGTAGGCTGCGAGGTTGAGTTCTACAGAGAAGGCAGATACAGAGATTCGGGAGCGTTTGGCGTCATTAGAGAAGAGGATGACAGAGGTCGAGAAGATTGTGGAGAAGTTGGACCTTGGAGCGGTGTTCATTGATATTGATTGTCGTCGTTACCAGCGTAGTATTCAGGAGTTGAGGGACGAGTTACATGCCAAGCAGTGGCAGGCGTACTATGATAGGATGGCGCGTTTCCGTTTTGATGACAGTATTGATGTTTTGCCTATTTATGGGGGAGATCGTCAGTGAGAGTGTAGTGATCATCATATTTATGGTAGTTTAGTATCATGATAGTGGTCTACCTTTGTACGTACTAAACTGAATAGTTTCAGTTAGTAGATTTTATCAGAAACTTGTAATCATTTTGCATATCTTGTAAGACTTATAGCAAGTATTAAATCTATGATGTATTTTGGTGATGTACTATTATTGATGTTGAATGCGTGCTATATTATGATGATATAATGGTGTTGTTTATCTTGTGATGTAATTCTGCTAGGTTAATCAAATACTTACAGTGTTGTACATTTGTAATGATTGATAGAATTATGCCACCTAGGAAGATGACTCCAGCTGCGATCCAGAAGTTGATTGATGATGGCATTGTCGCGGCGCTTGCCGGGCAAGCGCGTGTTGGCAACCCGAATGTTGGACAAGCAGGAGTGCAAGCTGTCAATGATAACCGTTTCTGTACTTATAAGGATTTCATGAATTGTAAGCCTACTACCTTTAAAGGAACTGAAGGAGCTGTTGGTTTAACTAAGTGGTTTGAGAAAATGGAGTCGATGTTTCTAAGGAGTAACTGTTCTGAGGATTGCAAGGTGAAGTATGCGACAGGTACCTTGGTGGAGCATGCATTGTCTTGGTGGAACGCTTATGCTCAGGATATGGGGTTAGAGAATGCTTATAATACTTCATAGGAAGAGTTTAAGAAGGAGATGGTCAAGAAGTATTGTTCTCGTAGTGATATGAGGAAGTTGGATACTGAGTTCTACAATTTGGCTGTGAAGGGTGTTGATCTTGCTACTTATGTGCGTCGATTTCAAATTGAAGGTTTTCTGTGCTCACATGGTGCCAGATAATGATAAATTACTGGAGAAGTTCATTGGTGGTTTACCTTCCAGTATTGAAGGGCACGTGACATCTTACAACTCTCAGACTCTGGATGATGCTATTCGCATATCTGAACGACTTATGGATCAAGTGGTTAAGCAAGGCACTATTTAGAAGGGTAACAACTATGACAACGAACAAAAGTGGGAGGACAACAGGAGGAACAACAACTTCAACAACCGCAACAACAATAGTTACCCTCACCATAACCATCACCACAACAACAACAACAACCAGTACTGATATGTGTCTAAATACACATATATTTACCTTGTTTAAACCCACATAAACAGTCAAAAACACTTTGAAAAGTCTCAAAAAGACAGAAAAATATTTAGACTGTGTTTTATTCATAAATTGTCAAATCTAGTCCCTAGTTATTCAAAATATGGAAAATTATCATCAAAGGTCCTTAGGGATTCAAAATTAGTTTTTAGAAATCAATTTTACAAATTGACAACTTAGGTCCCTAAAAATTCAAAGATGTCAAAATTAGTCCTCGGATTTTTAAAATTGGAAAATTATTAAAAATAGGACTTATAAAATTAAAGATGGCATGAATAGTCCCTTGGCTTTATTTTGGAAAAATGGCAGAATTGGTCCCTCATTTTCAGGAAATGTCACCTTTGGTCCTTGGGCTATTACAATCCTTAGTATCCAAAAATACAATACCCACTAACCAAAACCCAATAAACCCCAACCCAGTTATTAAACCCAAATCCAACCCACAACACTAACCCGGCCCACACCCTTTCTTAGCTAAACACTCGGTCAAACCAAGTCAAACCTTATCCCTTCTTTTCCCTAATACCGCCAAAACAAAACCAGGACACCATGTCCTCTCCTCTGACCAAACCACCCACCAACCCATTACTTTCACTGAAACAAGTTACCTTCCCCCTCCTTAGCTGTCTGCTCACACCAACTCACCCACATGTGCGAAAAAAGTTAAAAACCCATTTATCTCGTTTTACCGCCAAAATAGGGATTGAACGATTGCGATTGATTTGTGCTAATCCGATGGTGTGAATAAATCAGAAGAGTGAGAAGAAGCATTTGGAATGCTATAAAAGAGAAAGAAGACAGAAGAAATAGGTGTCACTCATTTTAGACCATTAGTAGTGTAAAAACTTTAATTATTGTCATTTTAGTTTCAAGTCAAGCTTGGTTTATCATTTTCAGTGTTGTTTCAAGTTTCTTGTTCTTAATGCACTCTGTGTTGTATCAATCTTACAAGTTAATGAAATTTCAAAGTTTTCAAGTTCATTGTGAATTCGAATTAAGTATTTTGGTGTTTGCTATAGCTTATTCCCTGTTTGAATAAGCTCATTTAATCCAATCATTAGTTTGTAATGAGATAATGTCAGTTAATTCTGCTAATAATGGTAAATTTTTGATTCGGTCAATGGAAGTCAAAATTTCATGGTGATGATGAATCTGGTGGTTATGGTGATTGATTATTGATTACTGGTTATTGGTAGCATAGAGGTGATTTAAGCCTATCTAAAAGATAGGCTTGGATTGGTGTTTTCCCCTATTTCAGTTAGGGTCCTCAATTTGTAAGTCATCATTTTACATTTCCAAGCATAAATTGGATTTTCATATGCATTAGCTTAGCTTTGTTTGTTTGTTATTTTACTGTTACACTGCTGCTATCTGATCTTGTTCTAGTAGATTTCTAAGTGTTTAAGTGTTTTGGTTTCATTCAAGTTTATTTTCCTTTCATCCTGTTTAATATAGCTTGGATTTGCTTGTTACTGTCTGCTTGATATCTGTTGGATTTGGTAGCTGAGATTGCTTTTATTATTGATGTTTAATCTGTTTTGATCATTGTCACAGCTCTTGGTGGTTTATTTCTGCATGTGATAGTGTAAGACTGCTCAATTCAGGGGTGTTTGGTTTAAACTACTAGCTTAGGATCAAGGTTGTTATTGAGGACTTCTGTAGTTGCAGCATATTAGTCTAGGTCCAAACATGTAAAATCAACTATAAAATCCAAGTTTTAAACACCAAAAGTCAAAATCAAAAGAATTCCCCTCCACAGTTAACTGTTGGGGTTTTTAGAAATCTAAGATCATTCAAATCCTTTCTATAGTTGTTAAAGTAGCTTAGATTAGTTGCATTGTAGCTTATTACTTCCATTTCAGTAACCTAGATTCAGTAGAAGGTCACCAGAGTCAACTTTTTGTTTTACTGCAAAAGTCAAAATCCAGGTTCAAACCCAGTTCTGAGCTGCTGATCTAGGGCCCAATTGGACCTCAATTGGTGTGTTTGTGATGGGGCTTTTAGTATTTTTAGATAGCCAGTAGTATAAGCTAGCTTTTGCCCCCATAACATTTTGCTTCTAAGCTTATTTGGTGTGCTTAATCTGTCTGCATATTAGGCTGCTTTTCTGAATTTTCTGTTGAGATGTAGCAGCTGCATAGGTGCTTATCTTGTTAATTCCTTGTGCTTATTTGTAGTTTTGAGTTGTTTTGTGCTTATTTAAGTTGGTTTAACTTGTCCTGAGCATTTGGTTAATTTTTGTGCTTATTAGCTTAATTTGGGCTTATTAGCAAACTGCTTATTAGCCCAAATCTGCTTATCAGGCTTAGACAATTTCCACTTTTAATTTTCCTAGCTTTTTAATAATATTTTAGAATTATCTGTAAAGTTTCATAATTTTCTGAATAGTTTTAATATTTTTAATCTTTTTAATTAGTTTCTATTAGTAATTAATTCATAATAAATAGAAAAATAATCAGAAAAATATAATTCTAATTTTCAAAATTTTATTTTGTCATTTTTAATCTAGGAAAAATATAATTTCATTTTTAGACCTTAAGAAAATCAAAAATAGAAATATAGTGATAGCTTCTATTTAATAGAATTTATCTTTTTAAATTTTAATTAAGTAAATTTCATTTTTATAATTTTCTTAGCTTCTTTTTACTTAATAATATTTTTAGAAAAAGTTTTAGATTTTTCTTGGCTCATTTAGTATTTTTTATAATTTAAATTAGTTTAATTAGTAATTAAATAATAAATAATTAGTAATAATTAAATAAAAAGTGTAAAAAAATATAATTTAAGTTTTTAAATAAATTTTTAGTAATTTTACATTTTTAGGTTTTAAATTTCATAAATTTTACTTTTTAGTCCTTTTTAGATTTTTCGTTGCGCGTTTTTAGGTTAATTAAATTGCGTTTAATTTTATTGTGCATATATGTTTTGATTGGTTATTTAGAATTGTTAAATAAAGCAAAAATCAAAAGCAATATAAATCATCAATCACTCTAATCCAAAGCTTTTCACAGTTGCCCATTCACATCTCGTTGGGAAACGATCCGGGTAATCACTTACCTGGTTTCACACTACACACAAACGTGAGTTTGTACAAGTATCCTTTTTCACAAAAGGGTGATTTGTATTTACACACGAGTATTCGTTCTGAGACTGTTTATATTTATATATACGTTTTCAGACGGATCAAATTTTGGCGCCGCTGCCGGGGAGGTGTGCTGCGACTATTGTGTTAAGTTCTAGCGATTAGTGATTCGAGATCCTTCTTTCAAGAAGTTCCTATTTCCCAAAAACAATATAAAAAACAAAAATATTTTTTTTTCTTTTCTATATATATTATCATATAAAAAAATAAAATAAAAACCCAAAAACATTTTCCGTTTCATTGTTAAATAATAAATACAATAAAAAATTACCATCGAGAACCAAGACAGAGTACTACCTAACTGGGGGTACGACCATAATAAGTTCCCAAACCAAAGATAAAAACTTGCCTTTGTATCACTTGCGAATATCGGCTCACCTTTGATTGATAAACAAACTATAACGGAGGTTTAAGGATAGTCTGACATTAAATTGTCGGACTGAAAGAAGCGGGTTTTTAAGGAGCATTAATTGCCCACCTTTGCTTCTCCGCCACTCTGTGCGTTTTTCAGTTAGAGAGCTACCGTACGCTGGTTGATTTAAGGTTTAAGTTCCTTGTGTTGTGCTTTGATCTTGTTTTAATTGAAAAACCAAAAACCCAAAAATGTTCATCTTTTCCTCTTACCTTTTTGATTCTTTATCCCTTTACCCTCTATTTGTTTAATTCTATCTTCTTAACCCTCATTAATGTTTAATTCTCATGTCGTCACTGGGCTATACTTGTTTTGATTGTAAAAGCCCGTTGATTGACAGTCTTCGTTGTTCAAAGTGTGCTTGTGAGCGGTGTGGAAATCACAACCCAAGAGGATCTTGTTATTGGTGTGAAGTAGCCCTCAAAGAGCTTACTTCCACCAATGATTCTCAAATTCCTTCCTACTACCCTCCACAGCCCGAGATACGTGCTATTAATGACAAACCATCAAGAATCGATCCTAACCTTTCAGGATTTACGGTTAAAAGATTGTCAAGCAAACGTACAGAACTTAGAACAGTGACTAAAAAGAATGACTTGCCCAATCTTCACGTTATTCAAAAACAAAAACCAGAGACCATAACAGAAGTGGTGGAAATTCCTAGCTCTCAGAGCACACCACTTGTCCCACCTCCGGATTTTATTCCTTGTGTCGGTTGTGGTGAGCCGCTTTTCGGTTTACCATGTCGTTGGTGTACATGTGAACAATGTGGTAATGATATTCGAAACGGAAGTTGTTTGTTTTGTGGTTCGAGGAATTCATTTGCTTATGATCCTAATCCGAACTCACTCAACGACTCCTCAAATTTTTCCAACTACCCATCACATTCATACGAGCAAGAATCATATAATCCAAATTTCAATGATGCTTCGTATCAAAATACACCAAGTTTTTGTTGTGAATTTTGTGGAGGTCCTCATCAAGGATTTGAGTGTCAAACCGGGAACACGTTTGTCTATGAACAGTTTTCTGGTAACACTCAGGACTTTGAAAATGACCAAATTCCACATTATTCACTAAATCAGTCACAACAATCATTTTGTTGTGAGTACTGTGGAGGTCCACACTTCAGTTACGATTGTCAAACAAGGATTCCATTTCCTTGTAACAATTATGACATTCCTGACCAACCTCCACAGTACCAAATGAATGAGGATGTCTATGAGTGTGTTCCTAATGACACTTCTAACAAAGATATTCCTCAAAACATTCCCCTTGGTCTTCTAGAAATATTAAAAAATCTAAAGGAAGATAAACGTGCCCAAGAAAATCCTCATGCTGTTAATCAATGTCAACCTTTCGGTTTTCACACATCAGCCGAACTACGAGCAGCTAGAGCACGTGCCAATTTCCGCAATGCTGTTCTTATCGATGACGATGATGACAGTGATGATGAAGATATCATTGATATTCTTCAAAAAGATTCATCAACTTCATCAGTTGAGATTCCTTTCGTGGAAATACAGGGAGAAAAATCTATGGAGGAACTGCTAGCAAAAGAACAAATGGAACTTGTAGAATCCATGACTGCTAGTACTTCTCAACTTCCTCAGTCTACTGTTATCACACCCGAGGTTCACACTCACTCTCTAAGCATGGGGGACGAGCATCTTAGCACTGTTCCTGAAAAGGAATCGGACGAATTCATAAAGTCTAGTGTTGAGAACCTTGTCCCAATCCCAAGAGAGTCACAGGGAATTCTTGAGCATATGTGTGATCTTCTTTCCCCTCCTGAGTGTTCAAAAGATCAATTTGAGACTTTCTCCGATTTTAGCGATGATTGTGCATCGTATGGAGAAGTTGAATATGTTGAGGCATCACTCCCACAGATTGATGCTGATCATCTTCTTGAGGAGTTCGCCGATGAACTCACTCACATCAATCCACTTCCAACGGGAAGTGACGATGATCTCATTGACTTTGAAGCCGATCTAGGAGAGATTGAAAGTCTCCTTTATCATGATCTGTCACTCAGTTCTTATCCCAGCAGTCCAATAGAGAATGATAATCACTTTGTTCCCGAAGCATTCAAAACAACTCTCACCAATCCCCTATTTGAATTCGAATCTGAATTCACTTTGATTTCAGATAACCCAATCTTTGGTACTCAGATCGAGGATAGTGATGAGTCTACTTCGGAACATGAGTTCACGGATTTACATCTTGTGATCGATTCTCTTCACGAGGAGTTCTCCGGTGAACTCACTCATATCATATCTCCACCGGAGTATGATAACTTCCACTTTGATTCAGACACACCCGGGATATGTCTTGATCACATGAGCTTAAATAATGAGATTCATAATACTGAAATTATGGATTCTCCTGTGGGTGAGGAAGAGTTAATCATAATTTTCATCATGGTTTTCTTCCTTTTCTTCACCTATTCCGTGACGTCCTCTCTTCTTCACTCATTCGGGAGTGAAGACACTATTTTTGATCCCGGCATTTTCATTTATCATTTGTGAGCCGGATCTTTATATCTCATCGGTGTGGAACTTTCAAGTACTTCAGTATTTATCCAAACATCTTGAACGAAAGTCCGATGGAGATTTCTTGTTCCACGTGCTTCCCCAAGAACCAATGAATGCGGGGTCGAGTCAAGCTAGTGACTCGGTGAACAAAAACATTAGCCCACAACATGGGTTTTCACCCATGTCTCTGACTTCTTTCTCTTTTCTAACACCCAAGTGTGGGGGAGATGCCCCACATATTGTATATATGTACATTTTCAGTCAAAAAAAAAAAAAAAAAAAAAGTGTGTGTGTATATAAAATAAATGGCTATTAATATTTCCTTTTTACGTTCTAAGTGTCGGCATAATAGCCGGTACTTTGAATATTGAGGGCAATATTCAGTTCTAAGTGTGGGGGGGGGGGGAATTCTAGCGAATTTAATCAAATGTACCATCTAGTACCCCCATTTTAGCCAAAATTTTAAAATTTTTTCTCACTTAGAACGCAATAAAATGGTTATCAGTCCACCATGTCTAACCCACAAAAGGACTGGCTAATCCAGGAGCAAACGGCTCTTGGTAAAGATAACTCAAATCCGTTTATGGCTTGCAATTTGCCGAAAATTGTATGGTGTTCGACTCACCATATCCTTAAAAGTGAAGAGTTGGCTAGCCCGCAAGGTTATGGCTTGTGGTAAAGGCAGTGGAAAAACCATAATTGGTAATCAGCTCACCAAAGATAATATTGATAATTTATCTAAGAACTGGCTAGTCCAGAAGCAAACGGCTTCTGGTAAAGACAAATCAAACCCGTTTACAGCTGATGATTTGCTCAAAATCATTTGGTTATCATTGTACCAAAGTTCTTACTTGAACTAAAACAATTGGCTACTCCAGAAGTAATGGCTTTTGGTAAAGAGATAAAATACATTAAATTTTCAAAAATATTGCTAGGGACTAGCAATAGTTTAGTGTGGGGGATTTGATATGTGTCTAAATACACATATATTTACCTTGTTTAAACCCACATAAACAGTCAAAAACACTTTGAAAAGTCTCAAAAAGACAGAAAAATATTTAGACTGTGTTTTATTCATAAATTGTCAAATCTAGTCCCTAGTTATTCAAAATATGGAAAATTATCATCAAAGGTCCTTAGGGATTCAAAAGTTGTCAAAATTAGTTTTTAGAAATCAATTTTACAAATTGACAACTTAGGTCCCTAAAAATTCAAAGATGTCAAAATTAGTCCTCGGATTTTTAAAATTGGAAAATTATTAAAAATAGGACTTATAAAATTAAAGATGGCATGAATAGTCCCTTGGCTTTATTTTGGAAAATGGCAGAATTGGTCCCTCATTTTCAGGAAATGTCACCTTTGGTCCTTGGGCTATTACAATCCTTAATATCCAAAAATACAATACCCACTAACCAAAACCCAATAAACCCCAACCCAGTTATTAAACCCAAATCCAACCCACAACACTAACCCGGCCCACACCCTTTCTTAGCTAAACACTCGGTCAAACCAAGTCAAACCTTATCCCTTCTTTTCCCTAATACCGCCAAAACAAAACCAGGACACCATGTCCTCTCCTCTGACCAAACCACCCACCAACCCATTACTTTCACTGAAACAAGTTACCTTCCCCCTCCTTAGCTGTCTGCTCACACCAACTCACCCACATGTGCGAAAAAAGTTAAAAACCCACTTATCTCGTTTTACCGCCAAAATAGGGATTGAACGATTGCGATTGATTTGTGCTAATCCGATGGTGGGAATAAATCAGAAGAGTGAGAAGAAGCATTTGGAATGCTATAAAAGAGAAATAAGACAGAAGAAATAGGTGTCACTCATTTTAGACCATTAGTAGTGTAAAAACTTTAATTATTGTCATTTTAGTTTCAAGTCAAGCTTGGTTTATCATTTTCAATGTTGTTTCAAGTTTCTTGTTCTTAATGCACTCTGTGTTGTATCAATCTTACAAGTTAATGAAATTTCAAAGTTTTTCAAGTTCATTGTGAATTCGAATTAAGTATTTTGGTGTTTGCTATAGCTTATTCCCTGTTTGAATAAACTCATTTAATCCAATCATTAGTTTGTAATGAGATAATGTCAGTTAATTCTGCTAATAACGGTAAATTTTTGATTCGGTCAATGGAAGTCAAAATTTCATGGTGATGATGAATCTGGTGGTTATGGTGATTGATTATTGATTACTGGTTATTGGTAGCATAGAGGTGATTTAAGCCTATCTAAAAGATAGGCTTGGATTGGTGTTTTCCCCTATTTCAGTTAGGGTCCTCAATTTGTAAGTCATCATTTTACATTTCCAAGCATAAATTGGATTTTCATATGCATTAGCTTAGCTTTGTTTGTTTGTTATTTTACTGTTACACTGCTGCTATCTGATCTTGTTCTAGTAGATTTCTAAGTGTTTAAGTGTTTTGGTTTCATTCAAGTTTATTTTCCTTTCATCCTGTTTAATATAGCTTGGATTTGCTTGTTACTGTCTGCTTGATATCTGTTGGATTTGGTAGCTGAGATTGCTTTTATTATTGATGTTTAATCTGTTTTGATCATTGTCACAGCTCTTGGTGGTTTATTTCTGCATGTGATAGTGTAAGACTGCTCAATTCAGGGGTGTTTGGTTTAAACTACTAGCTTAGGATCAAGGTTGTTATTGAGGACTTCTGTAGTTATAGCATATTAGTCTAGGTCCAAACATGTAAAATCAACTATAAAATCCAAGTTTTAAACACCAAAAGTCAAAATCAAAAGAATTCCCCTCCACAGTTAACTGTTGGGGTTTTTAGAAATCTAAGATCATTCAAATCCTTTCTATAGTTGTTAAAGTAGCTTAGATTAGTTGCATTGTAGCTTATTACTTCCATTTCAGTAACCTAGATTCAGTAGAAGGTCACCAGAGTCAACTTTTTGTTTTACTGCAAAAGTCAAAATCCAGGTTCAAACCCAGTTCTGAGCTGCTGATCTAGGGCCCAATTGGACCTCAATTGGTGTGTTTGTGATGGGGCTTTTAGTATTTTTAGATAGCCAGTAGTATAAGCTAGCTTTTGCCCCCATAACATTTTGCTTCTAAGCTTATTTGGTGTGCTTAATCTGTCTGCATATTAGGCTGCTTTTCTGAATTTTCTGTTGAGATGTAGCAGCTGCATAGGTGCTTATCTTGTTAATTCCTTGTGCTTATTTGTAGTTTTGAGTTGTTTTGTGCTTATTTAAGTTGGTTTAACTTGTCCTGAGCATTTGGTTAATTTTTGTGCTTATTAGCTTAATTTGGGCTTATTAGCAAACTGCTTATTAGCCCAAATCTGCTTATCAGGCTTAGACAATTTCCACTTTTAATTTTCCTAGCTTTTTAATAATATTTTAGAATTATCTTTAAAGTTTCATAATTTGACTGAATAGTTTTAATATTTTTAATCATTTTAATTAGTTTCTATTAGTAATTAATTCATAATAAATAGAAAAATAATCAGAAAAATATAATTCTAATTTTCAAAATTTTCTTTTGTCATTTTTAATCTAGGAAAAATATAATTTCATTTTTAGACCTTAAGAAAATCAAAAATAGAAATATAGTGATAGCTTCTATTTAATAGAATTTATCTTTTTAAATTTTAATTAAGTAAATTTCATTTTTATAATTTTCTTAGCTTCTTTTTACTTAATAATATTTTTAGAAAAAGTTTTAGATTTTTCTTGGCTCATTTAGTATTTTTTATAATTTAAATTAGTTTAATTAGTAATTAAATAATAAATAATTAGTAATAATTAAATAAAAAGTGTAAAAAAATATAATTTAAGTTTTTAAATAAATTTTTAGTAATTTTACATTTTTAGGTTTTAAATTTCATAAATTTTACTTTTTAGTCCTTTTTAGATTTTTCGTTGCGCGTTTTTAGGTTAATTAAATCGCGTTTAATTTTATTGTGCATATATGTTTTGATTGGTTATTTAGAATTGTTAAATAAAGCAAAAATCAAAAGCAATATAAATCATCAATCACTCTAATCCAAAGCTTTTCACAGTTGCCCATTCACATCTCGTTGGGAAACGATCCGGGTAATCACTTACCTGGTTTCACACTACACACAAACGTGAGTTTGTACAAGTATCCTTTTTCACAAAAGGGTGATTTTTATTTACACACGAGTATTCGTTCTGAGACTGTTTATATTTATATATACATTTTCAGACGGATCAAGTACCGTAACAACAATCATCACCACCAACAGAACAGAAGACAAGAGACTGTTAAGGCTTATGTGGCTGCACCAACACAAATTGGAGGGTATGCTGGGCCGCATCCATTTTGTGATAAGTGTAATCAGCATCACGCTGGACCATGCGCAACTAAGTGTCAGAAATGTCAGAAGACAGGGCATATTGCTAAGAATTGTAAGAACAGAGCTGTAACCAATGGAAATGCCACCCAGCCAGTGGTAACTTGTTTTGGATGTGGAGAGCGTGGTCACTACAAGAGTCATTGCCCAAAGAACACTGGTCAGAGAACTGAAGGCGCTCGTGGTAGAGAATTTGTGATGGGCAATGGGGAGCAGCAGCAGGATCTGAATGTAGTCACTGGTACGTTTCTACTCAACAATCTTCGTGTTAAAGTTTTATTCGATTCTGGTGCTGATATGAGTTTGTATCTTCTACGATTTCACCACTACTTAACCTCACCCCTACCTCCATAGACACCAGCTATAGTATTGAACTAGCTAATGGCAACTTAGTTAACACTTGTACCGTAATCCGAAGTTGTACCCTAAACCTTCTAGATCACCCGTTTAGTATCGATCTCATGCCCATTGAACTCGGAAGCTTCGACGTAGTGGTTGGTATGGATTGGCTATCAAAACATCATGCGAGTATTGTTTGTGGTGAACGAGTTGTTCATATCCCTCTCAATGGCGAAACCTTGGTTGTCCGCGGAGACCGTAGCGGAACCCGTTTGAATATCATATCTTGTATTAAGACCTTGAAATACATTGAGAAAGGATGTCATGCATTCCTAGCACATGTGTCTAATAAGGAGTCGGGAGAGAAGCGACTCGAGGATATTCCGATTGTGCATGATTTTCCTGAAGTATTTCCTGAAGATCTGCCTGGACTTCCACCGGTTCAACAAGTGGAATTTCTGATTGACCTAGTTCCGGGAGCTGCACCCGTAGCACGTGCACCGTATCGACTAGCTCCGACGGAGATGCAAGAGTTGTCTAAGCAGTTGCAAGAGTTGTTGGATAAAGGGTTTATTCGACCTAGTTCCTCACCCTGGGGAGCACCAGTGTTATTCATGAAGAAGAAGGACGGACCATTTAGAATGTGTATTGACTATCGTGAACTGAACAAGCTAACAGTGAAGAACCGCTACCTGTTACCTAGAATCGATGATTTATTCGACCAGCTACAAGTATCAGGTTACTACTCCAAGATAGATTTACGGTCAGGCTATCAACAACTTAGAGTCCGAGAAGAGGATATTCCCAAGACAGCCTTCAGGACTCGATAATGGCCACTATGAGTTTCAAGTGATGCCCTTGGGTTTGACAAACGCACCTGCTGTATTCATGGACCTCATGAACCGAGTGTGTAAACCATATTTGGACAAGTTTGTTATAGTTTTCATCGACGACATTTTGATCTACTCCAAGAGTGAAGAAGAACACAAGCAACACCTGAAGATAATTCTTAAGTTGCTCAAGGAAGAGCAATTATACGCAAAGTTCTCTAAGTGTGAATTTTGGATTCGCAAGGTATAATTTCTTGGTCATGTGATTGACAGCAAAGGGTTACATGTGGATCCCGCGAAGATCGAAGGTATTGAGAACTGGCCAACGCCTTCTAACGCTACATAAATCCGTCAATTTCTGGGATTGGCTGGGTATTACAGGAGAATCATCGAGGGATTCTCCAAAATATCTAAATCGTTAACTACGTTGACTCAGAAGGATAAGAAGTATGTGTGGGGAAAGGACGAAGAAGAAGCATTTCAAACCCTGAAGCAAAAACTTTGCAGTGCACCAATTTTGGCATTACCAGATGGAGTTGAAGATTTCGTAGTTTATTGTGATGCATCATATCAAGGGTTAGGAGCAGTTTTGATGCAACGAGGGAAAGTCATGGCATATGCTTCCCAAGAACTTAAGACTCATGAGGAGAAGTATACCACACATGATTTGGAGTTAGGAGCAGTGGTTTTTGCCCTCAAAATGTAGAGGCACTACTTATATGGGACGAAGTGTGTTGTCTTTACCGATCACCAGAGTCTTCAACATATTTTGGATCAGAAGGAGTTGAATATGAGGCAACGACAATGGTTGGAAACCTTAGGCGACTATGATTGTGAAATTCGATACCACCCGGGAAAAGCGAACGTCGTGGCAGATGCCTTGATCTGGAAGGAATGGTTGAAGCCACTATGAGTTCGAGCTTTGGTTTTGTCTATCAATTCAAACCTTCCCGCCCAAATTCTCCATGCTCAAGAAGAAGCCGTGAAACAAGAAGACCTCAAGAGTGAGAATCTTTATGGTATGATACAGAAGAAGTTTGAGAAGTGTTCCGATGGAACTTTTTGTTTTAAGGGGAGAAGTTGGGTACCGCGTTTTGGAGGACTGCGAGACTTAATCATGCTCGAGTCTCATAAGTCAAAGTACTCTATATACCCAGGATCCGAAAAGATGTATCACGATCTCAAGGAGTTATATTGGTGGCCAAACATGAAGGCCGACATTGCCGATTATGTTCGCAGGTGTCTTACGTGCGCGAAAGTTAAAGCCGAACATCAGAAACCGTCTGGTCTTCTACAGCAACCTGAGATTCCCGAATGGAAATGGGAACGGATTACTATGGACTTCATCACCAAACTTCCAAGGACTTCAACTGGTTTCGACGCTATTTGGGTTATAGTCGATCGACTAATGAAATCAGCACATTTTCTACCCATCAAAGAGAACTACAGTATGGACAAGTTAACTAGACTTTACATGAAGGAAATAGTATCGAGACATGGAGCACCAATATCTATCATCTTTGACCGAGACAGCAGATTCACTTCTAACTTTTGGCAATCACTTCAGGATGCCTTTGGCACGAACCTCGACATGAGTACTGCATACCACCCGCAAACCGATGGCCAAAGTGAAAGGACAATTCAGACTTTAGAAGATATGCTTCGAGCATGTGTAATTGATTTTGGAAATGGGTGGGATACCCATTTGCCTTTGATTGAGTTTTGGTACAACAACAGTTATCACGGAAGCATTAAGGCTGCACCGTTTGAAGCATTGTATGGTCAAAAATGCCGATCACCCATTTGTTGGGCTGAAGTAGGAGAAGCTCAACTCATTGGGCCGTATATTTTTCGTGAGACGACCGAGAAGATCGTACAAATTAAGAACCGATTACAAGCCACAAGAGGCCGACAGAAGAGTTATGCAGATGTGAGGCGTAAACCACTAGAGTTTCAAGTTGGAGATAAGGTTATGTTGAAAGTCTCGCCATGGAAAGGCGTGATACGATTTGGCAATCGAGGAAAGCGGAACCCTAGGTACATTGGATTGTTCAAGATTTTGAACAGGGTTGGTCCAGTGGCTTACAATCTAGAACTACCACCAGAGCTTAGTAGAATACACCCCACTTTTCACGTGTCTAACCTGAAGAAGTGCTTCTCTGATGAGACAGCCGTAATTCCACTCTGTGAAAACGTAGAGGGGGAGGGGGGGGTGAATACATTCCCATTTTAAAAAATTTAAAACTTGTTGTATCAAATTTCCAATTTAGCTTGTTCTAATATGAAAGATGTCAATTGTAGTTTATGACTAGCATAAACTAAAACATGTTGTCACACAAGTATTATCAATAAATCACAACACAAGCAATCATATAATGCAAACATAAAGTAAAGCAATAAGTAAAAGAAAGCGCAAACCGAACACGATGATTTATAGTGGTTCTGTCACAGAGCTCCTCTCCACCCTACTCCACTCCCCGAGTACCCAACTCGAGAGTTACTTCACTAGATCAAAAAGCTCCCTTCTCGGCGGAGAAAACCTTACAATCGTCGCTTACACTTTTTCCGGTACTAAGCTAGATACCGAGTTCTTTTACAAGGGTACAACCACTCCCGACGTCACTTATACAATTTCCGAAACTAAGCTAGATGTCGAGTTCTTTTACAAGGGTACAACCACTCCCGTCGTCGCTTATACAATTTCTGACACTAAGCTAGATGTCGAGTTCTTTTACAAGGGTACAACCACTCCCGATATGTTTTATGGCCCAACATAAAAACCTTGTGTTTTATGGCACAAACACATAAACCATCTAATCTAGTTTGGTGTTTAGATTGTGATGATGCTATGATGTTTAAAATGATGATCCATGACATAAATGGGTCATGGATATGAATGACTAATCTAAATGAACTTCCATTAATAGAAAGCCTTCAATGGATGAAGATCACAAGTTCCCTAAGCTTGTTGTGATGGATCTTCATATATGCATGTGGAATCTACATGAACTTCTTGAATAAGAAGTCTTCAAACAATGAGGATGTCAAGTGCCCTTGAATCTTCATATGTTGGTATGCTTTGGTGGATAATGACTTCAAGATCTCCAAGCCTTTTGGTAGATCAGGAGGTATGCTATGCTTGTGATGGATGATGACTCACGATCTCTGAGCTTGCTTCACAGGATCATTACGAGTGTATGCTTACAACATAATGAAAGTTAGTAACATTATGATCATTATGAAAAGGGTGATTAATGTGTGTTTCTACATGGTTTGCTACTGATCTAAATGTATGCAAAGGGTAGAGGGAATGTGTGTTCTAGTGGCTTAAAACAATGGGTAAACAATGGTCTACTATTTATAGGAAAACTTGTTCAGACAACCCGCGGATTTGACGGAACCAATTCCAGGGGTCCGCCCTTTATGTTGTTTGGTTCCGCCGGGACATGACAGCTAGATCTTACCATATCTTACCAAGATCTTACACAATCCAACTCATTGCTTGTAAATCTTTCCAAAATATTATGTTAAGTCAACCAAGCTATCTAAATGATCTATGCCATGATGTCATGTATATATTTCCATTTTAAGATTTAAAATGTAAATAATATAAATGTATATATGAATGTCCTATGTATATACTAGCTTAACTAATATATGTTTACCAATATGTATCATGTTAGTTTGACACCTAAAGTGTACTTATCCTATTAATCTTAGGAAACATGATGTACAAGTAAAAGTACTTGTATATGCAAAATATAAAATGAGGTTCTAAGTAGAATGGTTAGGATTTTTTAAAATACTTAATGACCTAGCCGTATTTTAAACATTCTAAGTGGTTTGTTAAGAGTTTGATCATAATGCCACATAACAAACATGTACGAACCTGTGTTGTATCATACGAGGACTCGAGAGGTGTTGAATGTATGTTGAGACAAGATATGATTACAAGTAACTTGTACATTTTACGTTATGTATCAAGTTACATGTTTGCCATCAGTCAAAACAAACGAGACTGCTTGCACTAACACACTCGATGAAATTCAGATTGATGAGCAATTAATCTTTATTTGAGGAGCCCGTCGAGATTATGGAACGTGAGGTCAAGCGACTAAAGAGGAGCCATATTCCCATTGTGAAAGTCCATTGGAATCCCAAGAGAGGACCTGAGTTCACCTGGGAACGCAAAGAAGAGTTCAAGCGCAAGTACCCTCACCTTTTTGAAACCAGGACTGATAAGTTTAACTAAAATCCGGGATGGATTTCCCAATATGATATATGTGCTGTAACATCCGGTAATTTTCCAAACCTTTTTACTAGCCAAATATTTTATTTTTGCATCATTTGAGTATTTAAATTTATCCTGAACTTATTTGAACTTGAGAAACGCGAGATATCTTGAGAAATAAGAACACTGTCCCTTTATTGAACCGGCACAACCTAGAAAGCACGAAACGAATCGAATTTACCAAATAAATTAACTTCGAGAAAGTTATGCTTATTTATACTCGTTTTCTTTGGAAAAATTATTTCGAGAACAATGGCGCAAGTTTCGTAGTTTTTTGAGTCCGTTTGGTACGTCAAATGGGTCCCGTAGTGATTGTATTAAAAGTTTCACCCTTTGGCAAGAATACCCCCTCCGCCCCACAGTTTATCCTACACCCCTCTACTTTTTTTTGTCCAAGTTTGGTCCCTCCCTTTAATATATAAACCTATTTCTTTCTCTCTCACCTCATAACAACACACACATAATTCACTATTCACTCTCTCTCTTACCTCGCCGGATATTCACCGCCGGCCACCGACCATCGTCGCTGGAAAATATTCTGGCCAACCACTTATCTTGCAACAAAAGATAGATCCCGACCCCCTCTTCCTTTCTGGAGTTTTTGAGCTCGATCGGAGCGCATTTGGTACCACCACCGTACGCCGCCGCCGCCACAGTCCGCCGCCAACATCACACCGCACCTTCCCCGCCACCACCTCTCTCCGTTTTGGTAACACACGCGCCCTATTTCTTTCTTTTTTACAACTTTTTATCAAACCCTAATTTCTATATTTTTATAAAACCGAATATTATTTAATAAATCTTTATAAAACCTTTTGTTTTTAATCAAAACCGTGCGGATCTAAAATGTTTTGCCGTGAAACCCTCGAACTCGGTCCGAGTTGAGTGACTCACCGAGTCAACTCGAGTTGACTCGGGGTGAGTCGATTGTTTTTATTCTATCTTCTTCCATTTCTAACTTCTTGTTGTTATTTGTAGCTTGAATTGGAGTTTGGATTGTTTTTTGCCTCGATGTGGGCTACAGCTCATGCGAGTCTAGCCGTGACTCGGGGTGAGTCACGGCATTAGGCTAGGTTTGGGATTTGTTATTGTTTTATGAATATTGGTAGTGTTTGGATTTGTTTGGTTTGAATGTGTTTGGGTTCGGTTTTGGTTAAGCTTAGCCGAGAGCTCAAAGGCTCGATAAGGGTCAAGCCGTGACTCAAGGGAGTCACGGCCAATAGTTATATGTTTGTTTGAGTCGAGTGTCGAATTTGGTTGAGTTTGGATTTGTAGCCGTGGGTTTTGGATTTGGATTGGTGTCGAGTAGTGTTGAGCCATGACTCGTGGGAGTCATGGCCATGGTTTGGTTTTGTTGTGAGAGTCGCGGAAAATAACTTTTGTATCGAAGTGAGTCGAACCGTGACTCACGGGGAGTCATGGAAAGTGTCGAGTTATTTAGTTTAGCCGCGAGTCATTTTATATTAGTTTGTCTTTTATTTTATTATTTTGTTACTTATTTAATTATTTGGTTATCGATTGGTGTTTCGGATAAAATTTGACGATATGGGATATGATTTGGACTTTGACTTGGGTATAAACCTTTGCTTGGATTGAGATTGGACGTTATTGGATTTACGATATTAGTCGATGGACCTTATGGACACTTTTGGTACTTGAGACGGAAGAGTATGTTAGACTCATAAGAGTTTAACATATTTGGACCCGAACATACACAAAATGGTCGATAAACTTGACAACTAATATACACGCGAATGATAATGTCTAATTATATATTTAACTTGTAAATGTGACGATAAAACTTATATTCAAGAGTCGTAACGACTTGGAAATGCTTTATAAACGGACGCATCATGTCCAAATATCGATAAAGTCTTTTATAACTTAATCGTTTACGATTACTTAATGTCCTTAAACCTTTTCAAATCTTATTGTTAAACACTAAACTAATCAAACCTTATACACAAACTAAAGCAATATTAACGTGACACTCAAACAATATAAAGATGAGAAGAAGACATGATGTGTGTGAAGTAATATTATAGCCGAATGTTATATTATAAAACTTAAGAGAACATAATAAACAAACATACACACACACTCTCTCACTTTTACAAGACAATGAGGCACACAAAATGAGTGTGAGAGTGTGGTATTTATAGGAGGTGGGTGGCCTTTGTTGCTGATGAACTCAAATAAGTACATTTTATTATCATCATTTATCCTATTTATTTGACTTGTTTTATTATATTATATATGAGAATTGATACGTTAATGTTTACTTTTGTAATTCTCAGGTAAAAACAAGTATTATGTGAAACTTGGCAATTTTGGACTAATTATGGAGCAAAACAAGCAAGATGTTAAGTGTCTACTGAAATGTACAAGATCAAGATCATTCTGCTCCAGATACGCCGCAACATACTTCTTACATACGGCGTATCACTATCAAGATTTCACAAGTTACAATCTAAGACAGCAAAGGACATGTGCCGCATAGAGAAATGGAGTTACGCCGCATCTTAAGGCGGTGTACGAATATTCCTGAATATATTAATCTTGGACCCCACGCGAAGTTAAGTCAATGCGCCGCATCTACTTATCCTATGCGCCGCATCTAACCCTCAGACAGAAACTATAAATACCCCAAAGTCAGACGAATTTTGTGTGCAAGATACCATACGTACGAGTACCAAACCAGAGACGAATTCAGACGTATTAGCAGCACAAGACACACCCTGAACGAAGATACAAGAGCTGTAAGAAGGTCCTGCATGTATTCAATTCATTAAGTAGTTTTTGTTTATTGTATTAGTACACTTTAATTCATCAGGATTGATGGGCTGATGTCATGTGACTACGGAATATCATGCGCACCCCTTAAAATTGCTTTCCCATTAATTAAAGTTTATATGTTGATGTCTTTGGTGACTTTTATTAGTGCATTGATAACCTCTGTGTCTAGCTGAGCATTGCTTGGGTCGTCATGCCCCTTCCTCGCCTATCTATTCTAGCATATACGAAACGTGGGCATCACAAATGCTCAATATTCTAGGATAGTGGGATAGACATAAGTGATCATTAAGGGTTTACTCGCCGATAAGATTAGAGCCAACGAGAAAGGGTTAATTATATACACTTCATATAAAACTAGCAATAAAACAAGTGACACGCTACTTAATTATCAGGAAAGGTCTTCTTATTGTCTCAAGTATCTATCTGTGTACGTGTGTGCTAATCGCTGATTCGTGCTCATTAGTTTAGTTTACTATTTAATTATAACCAAACCGTGCCAGTCTCTCAGGCTGAACCCCCTTGCGTTAGATTAGGTTGTATAGCTAACTTAGGATATTAAAATACTGATTAGAATAACTAGATAATACGTTCCACTCTTAGTGATCGACACTCTACTTACCATTATATTCATACGTTCCACTCTTGTTTCTTTTTTGTTTGTTCTTATTATTTTTTTTTATAATCTGTATTTTTCTGCATTCTGCTATCGATGTATTGTGCTAATACAAACGATACGGCGCATCTGTTTTCACAGATATGGCGTATTGCGTTTGATTTTTATAAAATACAACGCGTTTAATAAATTCGAGTACGACGCATCTTTCCCCAAGATACGGCGTATTCTGTTTTTAATAAGAAATTTTTCTAAACCCTAACGCCATACGACGCATCTGTTTTAACAGATACGGCGTATTTTCTATTTAAATTAAAAACAGTTTTTCGAATTAATTAAACAGATACGACGCATCGATCTTTATCGATACGGCGCATCTTCTAAATCAAAAATCTTGTATTTTGAAACGTAACGAAAATAAGGCGCATTAGCTTTTGTTAATACGACGAATTTAATTTGATAAATATAGTTGATTTTTGATATTCACTTTGATCGTTCCACTACTCTCGTGCACAAGTTGGTTTACTTTCAGGATAAATGATGGCTTAAGCATTACTATGGAAGATTACATTCTGAACCTAACCAAGAGACGCTAGCTGGAGTAATCAAACCTTAGATGATTGAAAGGCTGTAATAAGAAGACAAGAGTGGAGGAGAATTCAGTACTGGTAACATTGAGTATCTTAAAATTCTTGAAATAGAATTCCAGGTATCCTCTACAATTAATTCACCTAGCCTTAAGGAGAGTTCTCTACGAAACCTCTCTCAAATTATAATCTTAATTTTGTAAGCTTAAAACGATATTTGCTCCTAACCTCGGGACAAATCGTTATCCACTAAACAATAAGATTATAATCATTAATAAAACGTTTATGCCTATTGCTCTTATCTTGAATTTATATATATCATATGGTATACCGTTTTACCCCGATTTGATGTATAAGGAAATGCGTTGCGGAGGCCAAGGTACGTTCCTTATTTAAATTTTGTTCACTGGCATAACAATACGGCGGATCTTAGTATTCTAAGCGCCATATCTCTGACTAATTAAAACTTATTGACCAGTCAACGAATTTAGATAAGATACGGCGCATTCAATTATGCGATACGGCGCATCGTATTTACCCTATAAATATGAAAGAGATGCGCCGGATTTCAACTTCTTACCCAAATTTACACACAGTAATACGCACACCAAATTAAACCCTTTAATCCGAAGTGCTTTTCTCGAATCAAAACCTTCTAATCCAAACTCTAGACCGAATCCTAATCATTATATAAGGTAATTATTCTATTTAATTTTGTTCAATTTAAAAATTAGGGTTTATGCAATAATTCGATTAGGGCTTGATAGATTTAAGGGATTTGATTAGAACTTAGACTAGATGAATTCCCCTATGTTAATTTTTGATAGACTATTGAATTAAAAACCACTTTGATTCGAATGAAAATTAGGGTTCGGGGGATTATTTTTGAACTTTGGAGGGAAAATGATGTAACAGGAAGTTTTAGATATTGATATTGGGTTAAATGGAACTGTGATGTTAAGTGGGAGTTTACGTCATGGGTTCGGATTCTTGGAAAACGTGCCTGACCCCTTTCTTTAATACTGATATATTGCTAGATGCGGCGCATCTAAGTTACTTGATGCGGCGTAACAACCTATTTCCAATTTAAATACTTCCATATACGCCGTATTACTTAACTTAGATACGACGCATCCCCCATATGCCGTATTCTATTGCTTGCCCCGCATCTCTTTTATGGAGCATAGATACGCCGCACTGATTTATCAGATGTGCCATATCAACCTCACTTCAGAACTGCTTTCCAACATTTAAAATTTATTTCAGATGGAACTACCGGTTGCTGAACGCAGGCACATGTGGCTCCGTTTCGAGACAATGGGACTTACCCCGGACACCGAGGCTGATTATGTACGGAGACTTAGAGTGATTTTCTTTAGGAAAATCCTTAGGGTTCCGGTTTTAGACTTTGAGGGTGTTGGGTTGATTGACAGAGGGAATGCAGTTGGTGGTCTTCATGATAGGCTGGAGATGGTTGTGAGGGATGATGATGATGAGTTTATGTTTAGGTCACATGCATGGGAGAGGTTGTTCAGGATTGACGAGCCTCTGATTAGGGAGCTCATGCTGGAGTTCTTTAGCACGATTCATTACAGGGAGACGGATTTGGAGATTGATACAGGTGACACTCTGGTGTTCAGGTTAGGAGGGGTGCATAGGCAGATGTCGATGAGGCAGTTTATTTTGGCCATGGGGCTACACACTGAGGAGGAGCTTGGATCTGCTGGGTTTGCCAGGTACTGGGCTGAGAGTTTACGGGCTGTTCCAGATAGGATGTTGCTTGGTGATTTCTGGGAGAGGATATCCTCCGGAGGTGATTCTACTGCTTCCACCCCATCCTACACATTGATTAGGGAGCCTATGAGGAGATTATGCCATAGGATGATAGCACTGACCATTGCTGGGAGAGGTCAGTCACCTGAGAAGGTGACCACTCTTGACCTCTTCCTTCTGAGGAGCATGGATGAGGGATTAGCGGTGAACATCCCTCACTTTTTGGCACATTTTCTCCATAGGGGAGCTCTAGGGAGAGATAGGAGGAGCCAGATGACTGGAGGGCATTTTGTATCTAGGCTGGCCCGTCATTTTGGTGTGATCGGTGATGAGATTCCTGCCGGGATAGAGGTTGTGGTGACCAGTCTACCGGTTATTGGGCAGGATTATTTGGTCAGGTTGGGGATATGTGAGATGGTTATGGGGGATGTTACTGGGTGGCATTGGGCCCCGCGAGACCAGCAGAGGTAGAGGCTGAGCAGGGAGGTCCCCTGGGAGCTCCGGCTGCTACTCCAGCCCAAGAGGAGGAGGCACCAGCACCCCAGCCACCAGTTGCACGTACAGTGGGGCAGAGAGTTGAGCTAGTTGAGGGGGAGGTTAGAGCTTTGAGAGGCGTAGTCGACGAGATGAGAGCCGACCTCACTATAGTTAGGAGGGATTTAGGTTGGCTGGTCGGGAGTGTGAGCCAGATTTTAGAGGGTCAGGGCACGAGCCATACTCGCCCTGATGGTACTTTCGTTAGAGGGATGATCTCATACTCCCGGCTCCCTTCACGTAGAGTCCGACCTAGGACCGACGATGCCAGCACCTCCGAGACCCGCTCACCTGCAGGAGACGACCCCACAGACCCATGATCTCATGTGCTCGATTTTATAGACATTATTCCTCATACATTATATTTATCATTTTTGGGATTGTATTGAATTATATTATCATGTATTTATCTAATGTTCCAGTTTATGTTTCTTGTTATATTTGATGAAGACTGGCATTAAGTTCAGCACGAGTGAACGAGAGAACCCGAGAGGTAAACCGGGGAACGAGCCCATTTTACAACAGACTGTTAACAATCTGTTTGGTAAATACATGCGCCGCATCTAGTAAAACAGATGCGACGCATCCTATCCTTTATTTTATTTTATTTCGTATTTATTCCAGGCTCGATACGGCGTATCTTCTTCCATAAGATACGGCGTATCGACTGACCTGATGATTTTCATTTTAATTTTTTAGTTTTATTTTTACTAACTACTAATGTATTATGCAAGTTTGAACCTTCTTAACTCAGGTGTGTTAAAGTCTGAATGGTATTATAGATTCTTGCATTCTTGTGGATACATCATTTTTGAAGCTTAAACGTTCTCATCCACAAGAAAGTTGATTTTTGCTCTTATACGAATAATGGAGGATCATATCGAGCAAATCTCAGGGGAGTTTTTCTGTTCTAATTCTTTTATTTTCCAGTTTTTAACCTTTGACACAAACAACGAGAACGTTGTTTAACTTAAGTGGGGGGATGGAGAATTAGAACACTTACTTGTCCTAAACTTTTTCAAAATATGCTTAAAATATACTTAATATGCTTAAATTTTAACATTTTTATAGCTTGTTTTTGTTTAAAGTCTAAATTACATAGCTGCACACATAACATTATTTCCAAAAATTGTGAACTTATCAAAATTCACAAATCTATGAGTGTGCCGGTGACTTGTAAACTTTAGAACTTGGCTTATATACTATTCGAGACCACCATAATAAGTATTATCTATATAATTGGAGTGACTTGTCTAAATTGGTAAATTTCTAGGATTACACCCAAATAGCCTTTATATGTTATGTGATATTAACTAACTACACTGGTTAGTTAACCCCCGTATAAACCCTTTGTTACTCTCACTTTTAGAGTAAGATACCACTAGAAAAACCCTCAGAGCCATTCCTTTCGTTTCTTACACCTTTGTTATAATGTTTTGATACACCCTTACACCTTAGCCTACCCTATAGATTAAAATCCGTGGTTAATTGCTTTAGGCAAAGTGTGTTTCCTTAAATTACCTGTGTTCGCGTGCGTAATTCATTATATTTGGTTAGGTCGGGAAATTGCACAATGCAATTGGTATGAAAGTAAATATTGTATAACTTTGAGTTTATTTTTCGTGTGTTTACTACTTTTACTATTACAGTTATTTCTGAAAGTATGAAGAGTATGGAAAAATTATCCGGAAAAATAAGTGATAGAAAAGTTGTGAAATTTTACACATATATGTTGATGTCAAAAAAAAAAAAAAAAAAAAAAAAAATCGAAAAAAAAAAAGAAAAAGAAAAAAGAAAAGTTGGAAGTTTGTTTTAACCAACTTATGTAAAGTTTTGTATTAAGTGAGAGATATCACCACTATTTGTTGTATATTATATTTATGGATTGAATGGGAGTTGGCCGTTATGGGAACGCCAACTAAGGTTATTCTTTGATTCAGATCTTGTTGAGTATAATTCGTGTCTACCTAAAGCGTGTGTTTCAAGTGTTAAAGCGTGAGTTATTCAATGATATGAGTCTTATTCATGGGATGGTTGGGAAAGTGATTAACCACACTTAGGATTTTAATTTATCTGTTTTGTTTATTTTTCATTTTACACCAATTTGTATCCCAAATATTATCCATACCCTATATCATTCTCTATCCAAACCTTTGATTTATTGAGATTAGGGATTTGAGCAATCTTAAGTATCGTAGTCGTGGATTCGGCTATGTATTTATGATTTTGTCGCCCTTTTTGATATAATATTATTGGTATAGATTACTTGGTCCTAACTTTAGCCCATTCGAGTTAAGGATTTGAGCAATTGCAAGTATCGTGGTCGTGGATTCGATCATGTATTTGTGATTTTGTCGCCTTTTTTGGAATTTGAGATCGATAGAGATTAAAAAGGATGATCAACCCTTAACCAACAAACCCTTTTTACCGCTTTAGACTTGTTATTCCTTGGCTTTAGTGGGGGAGATGCATATACTTGCCAAGCTTATGATATGTTAGGAATATAAATATTCATATGAAGGTTCGGTCACCCCGAGCATCTAATTAGCATTTATATAGCTCGTAGGCTTATTTATATTAGCTTAGTATTATTAGTATTAGTATTAATAGTATTAGTCGTATTTATATTCGTGGAGTGGGTCGGGGCTTTCCCCACTGTCAGCTCACTCCACAGCCCACTAGGGGCACAAATATTAGGACTATATATATAACCCTTCCCACACAAGGGAAGGGTGGAACTCTTCACACATTTAACCTAATATACAGATTTTTCTCACAAGGTTCCCTCTCTCTCTCTAACATCTCACTAAACTCAACCATGGATCTAATCTTCCATGAGCCAAGACCACCCGAATCAACCACACAATCAAGATGGTTATTTCCTACAATTGGTATCAAGAGCCAAGGTTTCATCTTGGTCAGATCTGTGGTCAATGGAGTTATATTCGGTTGGTTTTATCTCAGATCTGTGGTCAATGGTTAGGTCCTGATTGATTGTGAGTCATTCACTGCTTCAAGTGGTCATTCACTGCTTCAAGTGAGATTTTATTGGTCAAACACTTGTGTCTATTACATTATGTTCGTGTGACTGTCTTGTATCACTAATTTTTGTTTTGGGCTTTAATAGGTGGGCTTTAATTGTCCACAACTTGAGAGAAATGTTGAGTGTGTCAAATGATTGAAATAAGTGTCTCACGTTTAATTTGTTCAAATTGATATGAGATAGTAGAGTGTCTTGGGCTCACTGGTTATGTTCGAATTGCACTAGTCCATTGTTTGACGCATTTTTTTTTTGACGCATTTTTTTTCTTTCCTGTTTTTCACATTGGTCTGTTGGGGTGTCAAATGCTCGTATATCATCTTGTTTGGTGTTGTACAAATTATGTTGTGCCCAATATTTGGTTAATACTTTCAGTTGTAGTTTGATGCAGTTAACTAAAACGGAACAACGGTTTGCAATATTCTTGTGTGCACATGATGTTATTGGTAGAGATTTGATAAAAAGTGTATGTCATGGAAGGAAGTTCTTGGTTACTGCTAGTGTTAAAGAATGTGTTTCTTGAAAGCGGTTTGTCTGTTTGACTGGTCAAAGAGAAAAACACAGATCCGGATTTTAAGGAAAGTACGAAAGTGACAGGTTTGACCGGTCAAATGCGGTTTGTCCTGGACTCGGTTTGTCCCAGACGCGGTTTGTCTACTGGCTCACAGACTCGGTTTGTCTGTTTTACCCTGGACTCGGTTTGTCCATACAGTCACGAACGCGGTTTGTCCTGGACGCGGTTTGTCTGTTTTACCATGAACTCGGTTTGTGTATATATTGTATACTCGGTTTGTCCATTCAAACACGAACTCGGTTTGTCTATTTTTCACGAACTCGGTTTGTCTACTTGGATGCGGCTTATGTGTTTTGGCACAGATGCGGCTTGTCTGGGTTGATAAAGGTGAAACAATATGAATGAAGATGGAGCAGATGACCATACCACAACGACTACAACAATTAACAGCCGCAAACCAACTTCAGTCAAATACATCAGTCTAACACATAACCAATCCTAATCTAATCACTACCTTAAACCGTTCACCACTCCCTAATACTTGCAATTGACAACATGACTCGGATTTAAATGATAAAACAAAGTAATCACAGTCTCTTATTCACAACAACTCTTAAACAAGTAAAATGCCAACAATAGATTCATCAACAAATTAATCACAGTCTCCTAACCTCATCACAGTCTCCTAACCTCATCAACAAATTGGACTCAAAAGACTTGATGTTATTAACATAATCTCAGATTGCTCTTTCTTTCGTGGTTATCAAACTAAATAGAGCCTTTCAAAAGGTCAAGCATACGAAAGAGAAGATATCATCATTGATCATTTTCGAAGCATACAATTCGATTTAACTATCCGAAAATCATAATGAAAGAAAAAGACAATAACAACAATGTTATCATCTTTCCTTTTATTCGGTTAAAACAAGAATCGAAACAAATATAATCAAACCTACCTTAGACCCTCAAGGATCTTGAAGCTTAATAGAATGAAACATCTCCAAAAAGGGTACATTCGATTTGTCTTTGTGTTTCTGATTGCAGTAACTAATCAAGTAAGAATGGGTGGATGTTATTCGATTTAATGAAGAAGGTGGAGAGGATGGGGGCGCATGATTTATGATGGTGATTAGGGTTTGAGGGGTTGTGGATTATTGGGGTTTGGATGAGAGAGATTAGGAAGGTGAAGGAGGCGGATTTGTTTGTAATTAGGGTTTGTTTTTGTGGCTGATTGAGAGATGAATTGAAGAAGAAGAGGGGCGGATTATTATTTGATTAAGGTTAAAGTTGTGTGTAAAAGGGAGTTAAATACCGGATTTGTTTAGGGTTAAGAGAGTGATGGACATGGGCCGAGTGAATTGTTGGTTCTGAGCTTTATCTTCTTTAATCAATGGGCCGAGTAAATTGTGTTGGGCTTTATTATTTTAGCTAACTGGCATACTTTGGTCAACTAAGGGTAAATGAGAAGTTAGTATATGATTATAGTTTGACTTACTCTTCCACAAATTGTTGGACTATAAGGTGAATATAGATCGGGCTGTGGTGTCTTGTGAGTCGTGATCCGAAGTTATTGTTTTTGGCAACCGTATGGTGTTGGATTTGGGTTCAAGAGTGAAATGTTTGGGTATATTTGGATCCACAAAGTTTCACGAGGATACACACTTCACGGCTAGTATTTGGGTTTATGAATGTCATCGGGATTACAGAGTTGCGGATTTGGCGGCGTAGTCCAAATAGAGCCTACCACTTGAGCAAGCATGCAATTTGATTTTTACGATCTGAGTTATAGTTGTCGAATTACAATTTGTTTAATTGCTATTTGTCAAGTTGCGCTTTGACTTGTTGCGACTTGACGGATTGCGATTTGACCTGTTACGATATGACGTTGCGAGCTGACACTTGCGATTTGACTTATTGTGACTTGGTTGATTGCAATCTGACTTGTTGCAATTTGACAATCTGTGGCTCGACTTGTTGCGATTTGATCTCGTTGTGATTTGACTCCTGTGACTTGAATTTCGAAGATTAATATTGCACTTCACCCTTAACTGTTCGTGTTGATTTCACGGTTTCTCTTGTAGATTTTAGAAAATCCCGCGAAAGATTCGATTTCTCGGTTTAAATCTCAAGAGCTGTAAAATCCCGTGAAATTAATTTTGGACATGTTGGCGGGACTTGGATTTAGACAAAATAAAATTTACGGGGTTTGACTATTCTTTTTCGGGATAAGTTTGTGCCTCAAGATCAGCAGGAATTGGGAAATTATGGTAACTTGGTTGGTTTGTTAATTCACGGGTTGGTGTACTTAGTGTCACAAACATCTCGGGTGGATGGATGCACGATGTTTGTTGACCCTTGCTCGAGCGTATTTAAGGTGGTTAGACCTGGATGTTCAAGAAGTGGATATATACAATAAAGGATGGAAGGTTGGGTATATATCACTACCTATATTTAAAGGAGTTACGTTGTTGTGCTCAATATAGGTTCTAAATCACAATTTGCAATTTAAGGTGATTAGACTTGGATGTTCACGAAGTGGATATATACAATTAAGGATGGAAGGTTGGGTATATATCACTACCTATATTTAAAGGAGTTACGTTGTTGTGCTCAATATAGGTTCTAAATCATAATTTAGTGCAAGTTTAGGTCGCGGACTTGTTCTTTATCAAGCTTCATCAAGTGATTGTTGTTTCTCAAGCTTCTAATGGGATTGTTGCTCGAGATCTTCTCAAGAGGTAGTCAGGCTTTAAGACAAGAGGTGATCTGTTTGGAGATATGTGTTAACCTTTTACTCACTTTAAAGTCATATGCATTTCATCAAGCGGTTTTGGCACATTACGAGCTTCAATGAATTGTGAATCTACTAAACCATTGATGATGAGGAAAGCAAGGGGTTACTACAAGAGAGTCTGAATCACCTTCTTCGTTGCAGTTGTTTCGTTTGTCTCTTTCCATGTTGAGTGCCTGTCAAATCCACATACATCACGGACTCTCAGCTTTGGCAAAAAGGTCATTTCATGTCCTTTTTGAGGGGGAGAATTATCGCAAGTTTCCTAGAAGTTCCGTCCCCAGCGATGTGAATTTTAGCGGTTCCGGTCACAGCGGGTCAGATCGTTTCGGTTCAGTCTCCAGCGGTTTGAATCTTAGCAGTGTCGGTTACAGCGGGTCGGATCGTAGCGATTCAGGATTCAGTGGTTCAGTCTACAGCAGTTTTTTTTACTTACTGTTGTACAGTTAGTTCTTGAATTTATTTCTCAGATAAATCTCAAGAACTGTAAAATCCTGTACACAGTACGACAACTATTCTGGATCAGACAGCTTTGTTTGATTGGACTGACTATGAGTCATGGGCTCTTCTAAGAATTTGTGCATGTTTCTTTTCCTTTTTGGCTAATCAACAGCACAAGATGACTACGAAGTTAATCTGGTATTCTTTATTTGTGATTGAAGTTGTAGTTCTCGAAGGCGTCTACTTATTTTATCTTGAAATCGGGGATGGTTGGATGCATGATTTCAATGATAACCTGCTCGTGCTTTAGATGTAAGTTGAAGACTTGGGTTATCTAGTTTCCAGAAGTCGGGGTGGATGGTTGAAGACCTGGTTAACTATCACTTCAAGGAGATACATTGTAGTACTCAGTGTCACACGTAGAAGACGTTGTGGATAATCGCAAGAGGTGATGAAAGTCTCATGCTTTGTCAGGATAACATTAAGCACTTAAAGACTTAACACCGTTCTTCCAACAACAATGCAAGCTTAAGTAACAAATTTGGGGTCTTCTACTTCAGTTCTCAGTATTGGTATATCGGGTTCTCTTCATCGAGTGGTCACTAATCTATGTTCAAGGTTGGTTAGTTGGCCAAAGGTTTTAAAAGTTGTGATGTGATCTGTATGTCTCTCGAAATATTCTTAACCCAAACTGATGTTCACCTAAAACCAAATCAGTCACGCCACATTCAATCTGTTACTGTCTTGCGGTTTCTTCTTGGTTTTGTAAATTCCCGAGAAAGAACTTATTTCTCGGTTTAAATCATAGATTTTTAAAATCCCGTGATGATGGTCTATGCGCTCTTAACCATGATCGGGTTAAAACCATTATCAAAGTTCAGTCGATACATCATAAAGGGCTAGATTTGGGCATTAACTACAAGAAGTGACTACGGCGTTAATTCATTATTATTTATTTGAGGCTGAAGTGAAATTTCATGGGTGCGTGTACTTAGTATCTGAAGATATCGGGGAGGTTGGATGAAGATTCTTCGAGATCCTTGTTCGAGCTTTCGATACAATGACAAGGACGTGGATATCTAGTTATTTTTTTTCTTTCTCCCTATTACAAAATAACTATCACTTTAAAGAGTCACGTTGTAGTGCTCAGTGTCACACGAAGTTGTGGATATCCAAGAGGTGATGTACGTCTTATACTTGATGGTTGGTTGGTTGAAGAGTATAGAGTACTTAGGGATTCGATGTTGCACGAAGTCTCTACACCGCTCTTTGTCACGCATTAGTACAAGTTTAAGTCACAAGTTCGGGTTATATTACTTCAGTATCAAGTTCATCATATTGGGTTTTCTCCATCAGTGGTCACGACATCAAGCCGACAGAATGATAATGGGGTTGGTAACGAGTTAGATGAGAGAAGAAGTAAAGAGAGAGAAAATAATGACGTCTGTACACATCAGTACAGGCCTCGTTCTTCATCAAATGACGTCTGTACACTTCAGTGCAGGCCTCGTTCTTCATCATATGATGTATGTACAAGTCAGTGCAGGCCTCGTTCTTCATCATAATGATGTCTGTTCACATCAGTTCAGGCCTCGTTCATCAAAGAAAAGAAAAGTGTACGCTTGAGTGCACTTTATCTTCAAAAGAAGAGGAGTCTTCTTATTAATGGCCATTCTCATCAACAAGATTCATGCTCTTTCCGTGCTTATTCAGTCTTCAAGTGGATCGGCGCATATTGGAGTATATTCTTATTCACTTGTTCAACCAAAAATTGCAGTTGACAAGCATATGCAATTTTTGAGGGGGGGAAAGGGTGAATAAACAACATGTTAGTTCTCAAGAACCGTCAAGTGGAGCTACTTACCGTTGATGGTATTCATATTCACTAGTTCAATCATCAAAAATTGCAGTTGGAAGGCATATGCAATTTTTGAGGGGGGGAAAGGGTGAATATTAATCTACATGTTGGTTGATGATTGAGAATTGGTCATACGACTCCTGAATACGTCAGTTCAGGAGTCGTGCAAACCATGGTTCTCCAACACTACTTCTTCCGTCTATCAAGGTGTTGAAGAACATGGTCATGGAATGCTAATCTACATATTCTCACGGGCTGGTTCAGTCAGCAACAAAGGGTTTCTAGTCAATGCTTCATGCATACATCATCAGGCTACATGTACACATCATGATGATGATTCCGATTAATCGTAACCATCATGGGGGAGAGAAATGTGTACACCAAGGACGCACAACAGGTTCACGTGATCAGGGCTTAATATCCAGGATGGATAAATACTGTAGATGATCAGTGGTTCAACTTGTTACCTTGGTATTATCGTTTCACTGCTACGTTATGTGCTGATTAATCGTAACCATCAGGGGAGAGAGAATGTGTACATCAAGGACGCACAACAGGTTCACGTGATCAGGGCTTAATATCCAAATATGGATACATTCTATAGATGATCAGTGGTTCAACTTGTTACTTTGGTGTTATACTAAAGACTGAAGAAGGTCGAGTCGTCAGTCTATTCTTCATTCTCTGTTGGGAGTTATCTTCTCATGTGTATGCTGCGGGCTGATGGGTTACATGTAAGGTTACTGGAAGGTATTTGGTGAGATAAAAATGATTGGTATTCTATTCCTCCACATTAGGCAATCTTGAAGAGGGTCGAGTCTTCAGTCTTCTCTACATTCAAGAATGTTGAGCTCTTTTCTTACAACTTGATATTTAACTTAATCCCATGACAGTTCTTGTTTGATGAGTTGTGGAGTTAAGTTAGGTTCAAGTTGTTCCGTAGTTTAAGGTTAAGTCCAACTTGATTTTAACCTAATCTCATGACAGTTCTTGTTTGATGAGTTGTGAGGTTAAGCTGAAATCAAGTTGTTACTGGGCTTAAATTTGTGGTTTAGTTTAACCTCATGACAGTTCTTGTTTGATGAGTTGTGAGGTTAAGCTAGATTTCAGTTGAGGCTCAACTTAAACTACCGAAAAGATGCCTAAGGTTTTTGACGGAGTCACACTCTAGGACGGGAGTGTTAGAAGATTAAAGACGGCATGCATTTGGTTATCAAAAGACTTCTTCATATTTCGGGCGTTCATCCAAAGTCTTCTTCCTATTATGGGTGATCGTCAGAGGTTGTCAGATTGGGGGAGAGCACTAATTAGGGGAGAGTGTTGAGCCAGAATCATTCCCTGATTGAAAGTGCTCACATTGCTCTTCAGCAAGTCAAGTGATGAATGCGAAGAAGATTCAGAATGCTGAGGAGTAATGGTTTCTGGTTCGTATCCTTGTACATATATACTTAGGCATATGTTATACCATCTTGTAAATAGATTTATAGAAATCTTGCTAATTGTAAATAGAGAAACTTAAAATCGGAAAAACCCATAAAAATTGAAAAATTAGAAAATACCAAAAATAGTTTCACCTAGGCATGTCTTCTGTTTATCGATAACATTTACGGACTTAGAAATGTCATTCAATAATGGCACGGGTCTTTAAATGAAGCTCGAGCAGAAGTTAAAATGGAGGATTAAAACATGTCTAAATGGCTTGCTATTACTTTAGATAGCAACCCGCGCTTCATATTGGGGAAAGCACGTCGCCAAAAAGACGGCTGTTCCTCCAACTGGGTGACGTTCACCTGGGCATGGATTACTTCATATCCATGTTTCCTGATTTGATGTACGTTTCAGTGCATCATTTCTTGTAAAAGAAGAGAAATCTTCTTTGTATAACAAATAGTTTTCATTCTATGATTCTTCTGAAAATTATTTGTGAGACACTTGGTGAATATGTGTTGTATGAAATTTGTTTATACTTGGATTATGCATAAAATTTGTCACTCAATCAACGACTACACAACCTCATGACAGTTCTTGTTTGATGAGTTGTGGGGTTGAGCGTGATTTTAGTTGAGGTTCAACTAGAATACGGGTCATTGATTGAGGGGGAGAGTGAATTCAAATTTTATATCATCAAACGGAATTATTGGTTAAAACATACTTGTTAGAAATGGTGTTGCAGTTAATGGGGAATTAGTTGAAGATGATCTTGCTTAAATATATCAAATGACCAAGTGTGTTAGTTGCTAGAAAGTTTAGGACATTATGTGCAATTTGCTTATAGTTTCCTAGCTTTATGTATCTAGAAGGTTCATTTGTGTTACTTTGGAATCCTCGTATAATCCCCAAAATGCTTTAAGACTCAAAACCTAAAAGAAGTCAGAAAACCAATTGTGTTTGATGTTTTTGAATACTCCACTGACATTTGTATGAACTAAGTGAATGAGTTTCAAATGTTGTTTGTCTCTGCTGCTTAATGGTTGTTGATATTGTGCATATGTTCTCAGGATTCACTTAGGTAGATTGCTATTATGCTAGAATCATGTTCCTAAGATCCTGAATTAAATATTGAAATCTGTGTGAATTGCCATGTTCATGATTGCTATTTGCTCTTCATGCTAGATAGTGGTTTGACGTAGTTCCTGATTGGGGTTTGATTATAAGATGAACTTGGTATTATAATGTGGCAAGCTGCTGAAGGGTAGCTATCTAGGAATAGTGTATCTGTATGTATGTATATCTGTGTTGATATTCTTATGCAGATTCCATAGCCAAAATGTATGTACCAGTTCCCATTCTAACCACTTGATCAGACGTTCAAACTCTATTGATTGGCTCGGAATTCACCTCAACAACAATGTCGGCAACAACAACAACAACAACACTTTCACCACCATCACCACTATTCATCTATTTTGGTCTCGCTTAGTGGGGATCAACGACATTTGCGAAAGATTTGTTGGTGGATGGATGATTGATATTGACTGATTCACTCAGAAAAGCAAATAATTACATCGTCTGCACAAAAAGGTCAATATCATTTGTGTCATAAAAATTACTTTGTGCAAAATGAGCAGTGAATCTCCCTTTTAGATTAAGGGGGAGCAAAGTATGTTTCATCATCAGAACATGTTAAACCTGACCACATTTTCTCCCATGTTTTCTAAATTATTTAAATCAATTGGGATCACAAATCTCAAAAGGTTTGAAATTTTTGATCGGGGGAGAGAATGTGATTTAAATATGAAACCTGATGAAAATGTGATGTTTTGGAAAGTATAATGTACGCTCTCCCATATGTGCTAAACCATTTTATATATCAATGCACATATTGAGGGGGAGCAAAATGTTTTGGATGTGAAAGTAAGCTCTCCAGTAAGTGCTAAACTCTTTTGTATACCAATGCACTTATTGAGGGGGAGCAAAGGATTTGGCATGCATCTTGTGAGCAAGGCTCAGACTTCACCAATGAATTGACGATAGCTAAAGTCAGTAGTCGAAAGGACATGTCCTGGACGGGTAATAATTTCAAGCCAGTATCTGGTGATGTAAGCGTGTCTCGCGAAGGACGTGTCTGAGTAGAATGTACCGATTTCGAGCGACTTTCCTTGAATGTGATCTGGACGGGTAATAATTTCAAGCTAGTTTACTAGTGATGTAAGCGTGTCTCGCGATGATCATGTTCTTGGAAAATCAATCAATTCAAAAAGTGCGAGCTTCACCTGACATGTGCAAATTTATAAAACAATCATTTGAGCACATGTTGAGGGGGAGCATTTGAAAAATATAAAACTCTCAAGTGTTTGCAAAAATGTGTTTCAGAATCATGAACACTTTGAGAGATTTTTCAATGATTTGGTTTATGGCAATCGTGGAAGTACACCAAAGACTGACCATTTTAATTAATGCATGGAGTTATAAGGATGGTTAGGATAGGCTCAAGTTCCCACGATCCCGCCAGAGCCGGAGGGATCTACCCAGGGACAATCCACTAGTTAGTGTAGAAGTCCTTAGGTATGATTAAAAAGGAGAAAAGTGTGATTAAGGGAAGAGTGCCGACTGAGATGGAGCTAGTACTGGAACAAACCCAACACGGTACTAGTTATGAAGTCTCGGTAAGCACTGAAGGGGTTGAAGAATGAAAAAGAATTGTAAAGAGAAAGGGTGAAAAGAAATAGCCCTCCTTACAACTTAGGCAGAAACCGGGTCAATACATATGCTGTCAGAATCACTTAGTTGATTGCTGGCATTGAAGACAAAGTATCATGGACCCAGTGATACGCTGCACAACCCTCCCTAGCCACTCAAGGTCCCTCAAAGGATTCTTGTTTCAATTGTCACGGAGTTCAATACATTCCTATCGTCTCTCTCACTCCGAGTTAGATGATATTGAATAGGTGGCAGTTCTCTCCAGCCTCCGCTCACTAAATCAAAACGCACAATAGAGTCTAGAGCCACGAGATGCATAATAAGATCTCATAGGGACACGAATTACTTCTACATTGGTAGTTCAACATTAAGAACACCAGATGTAAACTTATGAGTCCTACGCAGATCTTAGCAATCTGCCAGAACATTTATGAGGGAATTTACAAATGTAATTCTCAATGATTGAATGGAAATTCCTGCCAGGGTCAACATCAAGCAGCCCTGAAAGCAGGTCACTTCGGTAATTCTTTATGGATTACGCTTAGTGGTCGCGGCAGTTTCTAACGGTCTACAGTCGTGGAGTGATCTCCAGCGACTCACCTAATCGTTGATGTGCTACGGTTCGATCTTAAAAAGCCCTCTGTGGGTTTTCGATTAGGAACGGTCTTGGTAAGGATTAGAGAGAGTTTTCACACTATGCTGTTAACAATCTCAAAGTCCGAACCTGTAAGTACCAAACGTTTTATTGCTAACTGTCGTATGCAGGAACATCTGGCGATTGTAGCTGATTGCTGTTGCAGCTGTTTGCGGTTGTAGCTGATTGAAGTTGCAGCTGATTGCGGTTGAAGCAGGTTACAGAAAAGATGCCAATCCAGCACCACATGCTCACACTACATCATCATTGTAACTCAACAAAGTCATGATCAACCTAAAAGACCTTTAACACGGCTTCTGCAAACTCTGATGCTAAAGATCATGACACCATATAGTGTGAGCATGTCGGCTCAAAGATTTACACATCACATGGAAACATACTGTTGAAAGATGACTTGGAAACAAATGTTGGATGATAAAGTCGAAGAATACTCAAAGATCATCCAAGACAAAGAACGGTCATCAAAAGATCACTGCTAAAGGCACAAAGATACAAGACGTTGAAGAATCGAAGACTATGAGCTATGAAGTCAAGATCAAAAGATAAAATGCTAGAATTCAAGTTATTATTTCCGGGGTGACCTCCCTTAGGGGGAGATTGTTAGGAATATAAATATTCATATGAAGGTTCGGTCACCCCGAGCATCTAATTAGCATTTATATAGCTCGTAGGCTTATTTATATTAGCTTAGTATTATTAGTATTAGTATTAATAGTATTAGTCGTATTTATATTTGTGGAGTGGGTCGGGGCTTTCCCCACTGTCAGCTCACTCCACAGCCCACTAGGGGCACAAATATTAGGACTATATATATAACCCTTCCCACACAAGGGAAGGGTGGAACTCTTCACACATTTAACCTAATATACAGATTTTTCTCACAAGGTTCCCTCTCTCTCTCTAACATCTCACTAAACTCAACCATGGATCTAATCTTCCATGAGCCAAGACCACCCGAATCAACCACACAATCAAGATGGTTATTTCCTACATGATAGAATATTCGTCACGACTGGACAGTTAAACGATTAGATTTGCTTTTATCGAAATATTTTATTTCATTTCTAATTCGTTAAGTGTTTGGTTGTGCAATTATGACAAAACGAATACATGCTTAAATATAAAAATAAATCCTAATATCTTTTAGGATACATTTTCATAAGATTTATTCTAAGGTTTACTTGGGGACAAGTAAAGTTCAAGTGGGGGATATTTGATGAACTCAAATAAGTACATTTTATTATCATCATTTATCCTATTTATTTGACTTGTTTTATTATATTATATATGAGAATTGATACGTTAATGTTTACTTTTGTAATTCTCAGGTAAAAACAAGTATTATGTGAAACTTGGCAATTTTGGACTAATTATGGAGCAAAACAAGCAAGATGTTAAGAGTCTACTGAAATGTACAAGATCAAGATCATTCTGCTCCAGATATGCCGCAACATACTTCTTACATACGGCGTATCACTATCAAGATTTCACAAGTTACAATCCAAGACAGCAAAGGACATGCGCCGCATAGAGAAATGGAGTTACGCCGCATCTTAAGGCGGTGTACGAATATTTCTGAATATATTAATCTTGGACCCCACGCGAAGTTAAGTCAATGCGCCGCATCTACTTATCATATGCGCCGCATCTAACCCTCAGACAGAAACTATAAATACCCCAAAGTCAGACGAATTTTGTGTGCAAGATACCATACGTACGAGTACCAAACCAGAGACGAATTCAGATGTATTAGCAGCACAAGACACACCCTAAACGAAGATACAAGAGCTGTAAGAAGGTCCTGCATGTATTCAATTCATTAAGTAGTTTTGTTTTATTGTATTAGTACACTTTAATTCATCAGGATTGATGGGCTGATGTCATGTGACTACGGAATATCATGCGCACCCCTTAAAATTGCTTTCCCATTAATTAAAGTTTATATGTTGATGTCTTTGGTGACTTTTATTAGTGCATTGATAACCTCTGTGCCTAGCTGAGCATTGCTTGGGTCGCCATGCCCCTTCCTCGCCTATCTATTCTAGCGTATACGAAACGTGGGCATCACAAATGCTCAATATTCTAGGATAGTGGGATAGACATAAGTGATCATTAAGGGTTTATTCGCCGATAAGATTAGAGCCAACGAGAAAGGGTTAATTATATACACTTCATATAAAACTAGCAATAAAACAAGTGACAAGCTACTTAATTATCAGGACAGGTCTTCTTATTGTCTCAAGTATCTATCTGTGTACGTGTGTGCTAATTGCTGATTCGTGTTCAATAGTTTAGTTTACTATTTAATTATAACCAAACCGTGCCAGTCTCTCAGGCTGAACCCCCTTGCGTTAGATTAGGTTGTATAGCTAACTTAGGATATTAAAATACTGATTAGAATAACTAGATAATACGTTCCACTCTTAGTGATCGACACTCTACTTACCATTATATTCATACTGACCGGGTACACTGCTCGTTAAGTATGTGTGTTATTGATAAGTCGGCTAAATATAAATTAAAAACTTGAGTAGGCATTAATACTGCTAAACCGCAACGACATACACGCGCATCAGTTGCCCTAAAAGGCCTTGGGTGGGCTTGTGTTGGACTTGGGCTTTTATTATATTTCTTGAACTTTACTAATCAAAGTCCAACACAAGCCTTACAATATTTGCCTTATACCTACACGACACATAATTTAAAACACATACAAATGACCATCACTTTCTAAAAATATAAAAGCTAACAATCTCCCCCTAAGGGATGGTCATTTCAATTATGCTCTGGTGATTGGTCTTTTGTCTTCAATGTCTTGGTCTTTGTTTGTCGTTGTAGAATAGTCTTCAATCAATGTTCCTTCATTCACTGTGATCTTCAAAGTAATCGTCCTTTAGTGGATGTTCTTGCCTTGATCAAAATCTTCTCGAGATGATGCTTCGCATCCTCCAACATACTCATACATCTTGGACTGTAAACTTCTGCTAACAATCTTCCCTTGCAAACAATCTCCTCTTAATCTTTCATCGTTTGACATATGAACTTGTTCTTGACATCTTGATTAGCCTCTTGACTTAGTCGTTATACTTTGTCTTTAACTTGATCTCGTTGTCTTGAACTTTTAACACTTGAGCTTTGATGAGAGATGTTCTTCATAAGTATGAGTATGCTGAGGTGAAGATGTTTTGATGTATGATGATGGTTGATGGATGTTTAAGGTAGCAGCATAAAACAGTTAGTAATAATCATCCAGCGCTTACGGGTTAGGACTTCGAGATCGTCAACAGCATAGTGTGTAGACTTTCTCTAATCTCCCCCAGGCCGTTCTGAACCGGATACCCCCGGGAGGGCTTACACGGACACACCGAAGTGCACCCACGATTCAGTGAGTCGCTAGAGATCACCCTACGACTGTAGACCGTTTGAAGCATGTAACCATCATTGATGAATGGCAAGATCCTTGGATCTCATTAACACTCATGTACACCATGTGTCCTTATTGGTGAACACAGGTGTATTATCTGGAAAGTGTTCCTAAGAGATTTTTGATGAATCTCATGGCTCTAGACTCTATTGTGCGTTTTGGTTTTAGTAGTCGGAGGCATGGAGCGGAGTGCCACCTTTTCAATATCAACACATCTCGGAGTGAAAGGCCGATAGATTATGTAGTGTTCTCCGTGAGAAATGAAACAAATATGTTTTAAGAGATATCTGAGTGGCTAGGAGGGGTTTGTGCAATGCGTCACTGGGTCCATGACGTCTTGTATTCAATATCAGTATCACCTTAGTGAATACCGATAGCAGATGAATTGACCCGGTTTCTGCCTTAAGTTTTCATGGAGGGCTATTTCTTTTCACCCTTTCATTAAACTTTTTTTTTTTAATTCTTCAACCCCTTCTTTCCCTTTCTCATTTACTCCTTTTTTCAATCTTACCTAATGACTTCTAATTCTAATCTATTGGAATTGTCCTTGGGTAGATCCCTCCGGCTCTGGCGGATCATAGGACAGTTTTTCCTAACCTTAGTCACCTTATAACTCCATGACTATCCTAGATTTCCCATAAAACCTTTGAAAAAATCTATCAAAGTGTTTATGAGGAAACACAATTGGTTAACACTTCGAGAGTTTTGCAATTTTGAAATACTCCCCCTTCACATGTGCTCATGCATTTTAAACAAAAATTGTACATGTTGGGTAGAGTTTGCACATTTTGAATTGATTGACTTTCAATGAACATAACCTTCGCGAGACACGCTTGCATCACTAGTTAGACTAGCTTGAAATTATTACCCGTCCCGGTCATATTCAATGATCATCTCTCGAATTGGTACATTCTTATTCAGACAGGTCCTTTGCGAGACACGTTTACATTACTGGAGAACCAGCTTGAAATTATTACCCGTCCCGGACAAGTCTTTTCGATAACGGACATTTAGTTTCGTCAATTCAAGGGTTCATGCTGAGTCTGTCTGGTGAGCTTACTTTGAGATTCCACGAACTTTGATCACATTTTAATCACGTCCTCTCCCCCTAAAAAATAGCATTGATATTTTTGATATCAACTGATTAAAATGAAAGTGTTTTGGAGAGAGACGGATTTTAGCATGAAAATGGAACATTTTGCATTTTTAATTTTTATACTTCCCCTTAAATAAAGCATATTCTTTAAACATTTGAGTTTAAAAATCATTTAAGGGTATAGAGGGAGTTTGCACTTTTGAAGAATCTTGAGCACAGAATTTGGAGAAAGATTTTTAAAAATATTTTTGAAAAATCTTGATCATGTGCTCAAGGATTCTTTGATTTTGTTTGCCATTAACAATGCGAGTCCTGATCAGATATAATCAGAAGTCATCATTGTAGCGCGGGTTTCGTACTGAAATGCACGAAAGCCGTAAAGAAGAAAGTTTTGAGAACGACATGTTTTAGAAAATGTTTAAATGAACTCTCGCTCAAGCATCTGTACATGCCCGTATCATTGTTAAATGACATTTCTAGGTACGTACAAAATATTGATTTATACAAGAGACATGTCGTGAGAAGAATATTTTTGGTTTTTGTATTTTATATTTTTTATGTCTTTTTGAAATTTTATATTTTTATATTTTGTTTTTGTTGGTTTTTCAAATTTTGTATTTTGTTTTTCAAAAAATATTTACATGCGAAGCTTCATGAGATAATTCAAGAAGATTCGAGAAGACTTTCTAACTCTTCGGGAGTTAGGCTTCGCATTCCAATTCGACGAACTAAATATTCAAACCGCTCTGTTGGGAGAGCTTTAGTAAATAGATCGGCAAGTTGGTATTCAGTCTTCACGAAAAATAATTCAATAGTACCCTCTTCGACGTGTTCCTTGATAAAGTGGTAGCGGACTCTAATATGCTTGGTCTTGGAGTGCTAAACTGGATTGCACGAGATGGCTATGGCACTTTTCGAGTCACAATACATAGGTATGTGGTCGAAAGAGTAGCCATAATCTGTGAGTTGTGTCCTCATCCATAGAACTTGGGCACAACACGCAGATAGAGACACATACTCGGCTTCGGCGGTTGAAAGCGCTGTGCAGTCTTGCTTCCTTGATGACCAGCCTACTAGCTTTTCTCCCAGAAATTGTGCTCCTCCGGATGTACTTTTTGTAGTGACTTGGCAACCAGCATGATCGGCATCTGCAAAGGCTGTTAGTTTGAACTCCGAATCCTTCGGATACCAAAGTCCCATGTTAATGGTTCTTCGAAGGTACCGGAAGATCCGTTTAACCTCTTTGAGGTGAAGTTCGGTAGGCCTTGCCTGAAACCGTGCTAATAAACATACAGCAAAATGTATATCGGGTCGGCTAGCAGTTAAGTACATGAGAGACCCAATCATGCTCCGATATTTCTTCGGATCAATGGGTTTCCCATATAAGTCAGCACCAATTTTGGGTGAAGTGACCATTGGAGTACCAACAGAGTCACAATTTTCCATTCCATGTTTCTTTAAAATCTCAATTGTATATTTCGCCTGATTAATGAAAATACCATGATGGGATTGATGGATTTGAAGTCCAAGGAAGAATTTTAATTCGCCCATCATAGACATTTCAAATTTACTTCTCATGAGATTTGCAAAAAGTTTTGAATGTTTCGGATTAGTGGACCCAAAGATTATGTCGTCCACGTAAATCTGAACAATCAAAATGTCATTTTTGAATTTCTTAGTAAACAAGGTCTGGTCAATTGTTCCTTTGGTGAAATGATTCAAAAGTAGGAAAGATGATAATTCGTCATACCACGCCCTTGGGGCTTGTTTCAAACCATAGATAGCTTTCTTGAGCTTGTAGACGTAGTCGGGATGATCTTTGTCAACGAATCCATCAGGCTGACTCACGTACACCTCTTCCTTCAGAGTTCCATTCAAGAAAGCCGTCTTGATATCCATCTGATAGACCGTGATGTTCTTGTGAGCCGCGTATGCTAAGAAAATCCTGACCGCTTCAAGTCTAGCTACAGGCGCGAATGACTCATCAAAATCAATTCCCTCTTCTTGTCTGAATCCCTTGGCCACGAGACGAGCTTTGTTGCGAATGACAGTCATCTCTTCATCCTTTTTGTTCTTCCATATCCACTTAAGATCAATGACGAGTTTGTCAATGGGTCTCGGTACTAAATCCCAAGTGTCATGAAGTTGATATTGGAGAAGTTCTTCCTGCATTGCTTCAATCCATGCATCATCCGACATTGCTTCCCGAATGTTCTTTGGCTCTTTTAAACTGACGGAGCAGGCAAAGATGCACATATCACAATCGGTGGCAAGTTGTCTTCTCGTCTGTACTGGCCTTGAAGGTTCACCAATGACATGATCTATTGGATGGTCTTTAGTCCACTTTAACGTTGAAGGGTACCTTGGATCTAATGAATGCGTGTTTGTTGGTTCATGTAACCGAGAAGAAGATTCAGCAGATTCCGTTGCAAATGGGTTTTCAAATGGTTCTTCTTCTTCTAACATAGCATCGTTTTGGTATGGTTCTTCTAGATTTGGTGTTGTTTGGGTTTGCTCATCAACTCTTGGTAAAACAATCTCAATTACTGGAGTGGCATGAGTAGATGTTGACGTGGAGGGAGTTGGTGCTTCAGCTTCGATTGTAGTAGATGCATCTTGTGGTGGTGGTGGTGGTTGATGTTGTTGAGCAGGTGCAGCGGAATGTTGTTGTGATGCATTTGTCGAAGCTCCACCATAGTACTCATCATACATAAACTCGAAGAAATTATCCAGTTATTGATTTGTTGGTTTGTCAGTAGTTGTTGACTGAGCTCCTTTGGGTATGAGTCCTGAATTGATGTGTCCAGAAGTTTGACTTTGTGGTGTGGGTCCTAATCCGATACGATTAGAAGCCATCAGGTTAAGCGCGGGTTCTAGAGCGAGTCTCTCAGAAGCCATTTGTGAAATCTCATCAAATTTCACATTCATCGTCTCCATTACTCTTTTCGTTCTTCTATTATACACCCTGAATGCCCTCGAGTTATCTGAATAACCAATGAAGATACCAATATCACCTTTAGCCTTCAGCTTCCCCAGATCCTCTATGTCATTTGTAGGATAGCACAAAGCGCCAAATACATGAAGATAAGAGATATCGGGTTTTCTGTTGTTTACCAATTCATAGGGGTTTTTATTGAATCTTGGATGGATTAGGGATCAGTTTTGAGTAAAACAGGCAGTGGAAACAGCATCAACCCATAAAAACAACGGTGCACTGGAATAAATCAGCATAGTGCGAGCAGCTTCCACAAGCGTTCTATTTCTTCTTTCAACTACTCCATTCTGCTGTGGAGTTCTGACTGCTGATGTCTGGTGAGTAATTCCAGTTTCTTCAAAATATGTTCGTAACTCCTGATTAGTAAATTTTGTGCCATTGTCAGTTCTTACAATCCTAACTGGAGCTTGAAGTAAGACTTGAATCCGCTTCAGAAAGGTGATGATGATTCCTGGTGCTTCGTCTTTTGATCTCAAAAACCTTACCCATGTATATCTTGACTAATCATCGACAATCACAAGAATATACTTCTTCCCATTGATACTCTCAACTCTCATTGGGCCACATAAGTCCATGTGCAATAGATGTAACTTATCAACCGAACTGGGAACGGTTTTAGGTATTGAAGCGTGCGATGTGTCGTTGCGGTTTAGCAGTATTAATGCCTACTCAAGTTTTAAATTTATATTTAGCCGACTTATCAATAACACACACACTTAACGAGCAGTGTACCCGGTCAGTATGAATATAATGGTAAGTAGAGTGTCGATCACTAAGAGTGGAACGTATTATCTAGTTATTCTAATCAGTATTTTAATATATTAAGTTAGCTATACAACCTAATCTAACGCAAGGGGGTTCAGCCTGAGAGACTGGCACGATTTGGTTGCAATTAAATAATAAACTAAACCAATAGGCACGAATCAGCGAATAGCACACACGTACACAGATAAATACTTGAGACAATAAGAGGGCTGTCCTTATGATAAGTAGTTTGTCACTTGTTTTATTGCTAGTGTTATATGAAGTGTATAGTTCGATGCAACGCACCGAGATTAAGTCCTTTCTCGTTGGTTCTAATCTTATCGGCGAGTAAACCCTTAATGATTACTTATGACTATCCTATTTATCTTTCTCCTACTTTTCTACAGACCATAGAATGCATAGGCGATCTAATAAATAGGCGAGGGCAGAGGCATGGCAACCCGATCAACGCTCAGCTAGACACAGAGGTTATCAATGCACTAATAAAAGTCACCAAAGACATCAACATATAAACTTTAATTAATGAGAAAGCAGTTTTAAGGGAGTGCAATCTTTCCGTTGTCACATTACACAAGCCACCAATCTTGATGAATTAAAGTTTACTAACACAATAAAACAAAACTACTTAATGAATTAAACACATGCAGCACCTTCTTACAGCTCTTGTATCTTTGATTTGAGTGTGTCTTGTGCTCGCTATTCGACTGAATTCGTCCTTGGTTTCTGTACTTCGGTCTTCGTATATAATATATGTCCCTCGAAATTCGTCTGGTCTTGGGGTATTTATAGTTTCTGTCTGAGGGTAAGATGCGGCGCATCTAGTAAGTAGATGCGGCGCATTTTCTTAACTTCGCGTGGGGTCCAAGATTATAATATTCAGGAATATTCGTACACCGCTAGAAGATGCGGCGTAACTCCATTCTAGGATGCGGCGCATGTCCCCTTGAATCTTGGATCGTATCTGGTGAAATATTGATAGTGATGCGGCGCATGTCATAAGCAAGATGCGGCGCATCTGGAGCAGATTAGTCTTGATCTTGTACATTTCAGTAGACTCTTAACTTCTTGCATGTTTTGCCCCATAATTAGTCCAAAATTGACAAGTTTCACCAAATGCTTGTTTTTACCTGAGAATTACAAAAGTAAACAATTAAGTATCAATCCTCATACATAATATAATAAAACAAGTCAAATAATTAGGATAAATGATAGTAATAATATGTACTTATTTGAGTTCATCGAATATCCCCCCACTTGAACTTTACTTGTCCCCAAGTAAACCTTAGAATTATTCTTATGAAAATGTATCCTAAAAGATATTAGGATTTATTTTTATATTTAAGCATGTATTCATTTTTGTCATAATCACACAACCAAACACTTAACGAATTAGAAGTAAAATAAAATAATTTGATAAAAGCAAATCTAATCGTTTAACTGTCCAGTCGTGACGAATATTCTATCATAAGCTTGGCAAGTATACACATCTCCCCCACTAAAGCCAAGGAATAACAAGTCTAAAGCGGTAAAAAGGGTTTTTAGGCTTAAGGGTTGATTATTCTTAATCTCTATCGATCTCAAATTCCAGAAAAGGCGACAAAATCACAAATACATGATCGAATCCACGAACACGATACTTGCAATTGCTCAAATCCTTAACTCGAACAGGCTAAAGATAGGTCCAAACTTCACCAATAATAATATATCAAAAAGGGCGACAAAATCATAAATACATAGCCGAATCCACGACTACGATACTTAAGATTGCTCAAATCCCTAATCTCAATAAATCAAAGGTTTGGTTAGATAAAGAATAATACAGGGTATGGATAATATTTGGGATATAAATTGGTGTAAAAATAAAAAAAATAAACAAAACAAATAAATTAAAATCCTAAGTGTGGTTAATCACTATCCCAACCATCCCATGAATAAGACTCATATCATTGAATAACTCACGCTTTAACACTTGAAACACACGCTTTTGGTAGACACGAATTATACTCAACAAGATCTTAATCAAAGAATAAACCTTAGTTGACGTTCCCATAACTGCCAACTCCCATTCAATCCATAGATATAATACAACAATTAGTGGTGATATCGACCACTTAATACAAAACTTTACATCGTTGGTTTAATCAAACATCCAACTGTTCCTTTTTTTTTTTTTTTTTTTTTTTTTTTTTTTTTTTTTTTTTTTTTTGAAACATAAACATAGATGTGTAAAATTTCACCACATCACTATAATGATAATTCTGGATAATTTTTCCATACTTTTCATAACTTCAGAAATAACGGTAATAGTGAAAGTAGTAAACACACGAAAAATAAACTCAAAGATATACAATATTTACTTTCACTCCATTGCATTGTGCAATTTCCCGACCTAACCATAGATAATGAATTACGCACGCGAACACAGGTAATGTAAGGAAACACACTTTGCCTATAGCAATTAACCAACCACGGATTTTAATCTACAGGGTAGGCTAAGGTGTAAGGGTGTAACGAAACATTTTAACAAAGGTGTAAGAAACGAAAGGAATGGCTCTGAGTGTTTTTCTAGGGGTATCTTACTCTAAAAATGAGAGTAACAAAAGGGTTTATACGGGGGTTAACTAACCAGTGTAGTTAGCTAATAACACATAACATATAAAGGCTTTTTGGGTGTAATCCTAGAATTTACCAATTTAGACAAGTCATTCCAATTATATAAAATAATACTTATTATGGTGGTCTCGAATAGTATACAAGCCAAGTTCTAAAGTTTACAAGTCACCGGCACACTCATAGATTTGTGAATTTTGAAAAATCACAATTTTTGAAAATAACGTCATGTGTGCAGCTATGCAACTTAGACTTTAAACAAAAACATGCTAAATTTTTTTTTTTTAATTTTGATATATTAAGCACATTTTAAGCATATTTTGAAAAGTTTAGGACAAGTAAGTGTTAAGTGTTCTAATTCTCCAATCCCCCCACTTAAGTTAAACAACGTCCTCGTTGTTTGTATGAAAGGTTAAAAACTGGAAAATAAAAGAATTAGAACAGAAAAACTCCCCTGAGATTTGCTCGGTATGATCCTCCATTTGTATAAGAGCAAAAATCATCTTTCTTGTGGATTAGAACGTTTAAGCTTCGTAATAGATGTATCCACAGGAAATGCAGGAAACTATAATACCACCAAGGCTTCAAAACACACCTAAGGTAAGAAAGGTTCAAACTTGCATAATACATTAGTAGTTAGTTAAAATAAAACTTAAAAATTAAAAATGAAAATCATCAGGTCAGTCGATGCGCCGCATCTTATGGAAGAAGATACGCCGTATCGAGCCTGGAATAAATACGGATCAGAATAGAAGATGCGTCGCATCCTTAACCAGGGATGCGCCGCATTAAAATAAACTGATAAAAAGTTTTAAAGTCGAAAATAAAAAATGCAGAAAAAATAAAGTAAGATATGACCAGTGTAGGAGATGCGTCGCATCTCAGGATTGAGATGCGTCGTATCCTCTGCGGGCCTGACTGACTCAATACAAAATCAGAAAATAAAATAAAAGATAAGCATGGGTTGCCTCCCATAAAGCGCTTGTTTTTGTTCGAGTCACGAGCCTGACTCCACCCTTATTTACTGTGTAATAGGGTGTTGTTCCCCCCACTTGGGATCAATTGCGGGTGATAATAGCAATAAACACGAAAAGAGTGTAAATTTGCTAGTAAAGATGGAAGAAATAAATAAAGATCATACATTGGCAATATATGTACATCTTTCCTATCCTTACCCGGTTTGGTTGATAAATTGGATGACTTGACCATTCCATCTGAAAGAGTAGTGTGTTGAGGAAAAATGAGTCTCCTTTCTTCTTGGTTAGTCTCTTTGGTAGTAAGGCGTCCCTTGACTTCCACAGAAGATGAGAAAGGGTCTTTGGCAAGTAAAAGTTCGAGTTCCTCTATATACTTCTTAGGGTCGAGACCATCATCTTCATCAATCATAGCAATGTTTAAGAGCTCATCACCAAATTCTTCTTCGAGCTCCACCAAATACGGGTTGATTACAAGTGCTTCAATAGGTAGTGTAATAAATTTCACCTCATCATCTTTTTGTTTTGCAACCTGTTTAGGAAAACTAGTAAGATTATTAGTAACGGGATTAATAATATTAAATAAATTTGTACCACTTTGTGTTGTAAGTGACTCCAATTCATCTTGTGAATCTTCATCTTCAACTAGTGGTCTTGCAATTTCAGCATCGTCCCGAATTTCATCCTTAAATAAGTAATCCCAGATTTCTTCAAAATCCCTCGTTGGGTCAAAATCTGGTTGAGGTATGTCATCATAAACTATGGCGTCAAATGGTTCGAAATCAAAATTAGAATACATTTCATCTTCATCCGTTGGATTGTTTAATGGTGGTAATACGATTGCAGAATATTCTTCATCGTAGGGTTCCGTATACACATCATCTTGTGCAATCTCCGGAGAAAAAGTATTATCAAGAACAATTGCCGGAATTGGCTTCGCGGTATATGAATCTTCTTCATCATCATTTGACATACACCAAGTGTGTTGAAACGACAACTTGTTTCATTCTTTCCTTGACTTTTCTTGTCCTAAAATCAAGTATTCTTCCATAGTGACTTCTTTCGTCTCAATGACTTGTGCACCATATCCTGCTCTTTTCCAATCATACACCTGATTATTGCTCAAGGCTCTTTCCTCAATAAGCTTAATATATTCTTCCATTGTAATATCCGGATCGTCCATCTTCCTGAAATAAAACTTACTCGTGCAAAAGAAGAGTGAAACAATCAAAGTAAAATAAAAGTTGCTGATATCAGATGACGATGCGCCGTATCCTATAAATGGGATACGCCGTATCTTAATTTGTTAAAAATAAATCATACTTTTATTCAGAAAATAGATACGCCGCTTAGAAATTTAGAATGCGCCGTATCAGTTTTAATAATCAAAAATCGATATTTATTTAAAATTAAATGCGTCGTATTAACAAAAGTTAATGCGCCGTATTTTCGTTACGTTTCAAAATATAAGATTTTTGATTCAGAAGATACGCCGTATCGACAGAGATCGATGCGTCGTATCTGTTTAATAATTCGAAAACTGTTTTTAATTAAAATAATAGATACGCCGTATCTGTTAAGGCAGATGCGTCGTATGGCGTTAACGTTTAGAAAATTTTTTTATCAAAAACAGATACGCCGTATCTTGGGGAAAGATGCGTCGTATCGAATTAATTAAACGCGTTGTATTTTATAAAAATTGAACGCAATACGCCGTATCTGAGAAATCAGATGCGCCGTATCGTTTGATTTAGCTCAGTACAACGATAGCAGAACACAAAAAATACGAAAAATTAAAAACAAATAAAACACACGAAAATAAACACAAATAAAAGCAAACAAATAACACACAAAAACAGAAAATATGCAAAATAATACAATGAATGCAAATTAATCTAATACACAACAAAATTAGCAGTTAGATAAAAAAAATAATAATAAAACCTAATTAAAATACTAATCAAATTAACAGATAATAACAATTCACTCCCCGGCAACGGCGCCAAAAACTTGATGCGTGCGATGTGTCGTTGCGGTTTAGCAGTATTAATGCCTACTCAAGTTTTAAATTTATATTTAGCCGACTTATCAATAACACACACACTTAACGAGCAGTGTACCCGGTCAGTATGAATATAATGGTAAGTAGAGTGTCGATCACTAAGAGTGGAACGTATTATCTAGTTATTCTAATCAGTATTTTAATATATTAAGTTAGCTATACAACCTAATCTAACGCAAGGGGGTTCAGCCTGAGAGACTGGCACGATTTGGTTGCAATTAAATAATAAACTAAACCAATAGGCACAAATCAGCGAATAGCACACATGTACACAGATAAATACTTGAGACAATAAAAGGGCTGTCCTTATGATAAGTAGTTTGTCACTTGTTTTATTGCTAGTGTTATATGAAGTGTATAGTTCGATGCAACGCACCGAGATTAAGTCCTTTCTCGTTGGTTCTAATCTTATCGGCGAGTAAACCCTTAATGATTACTTATGACTATCCTATTTATCTTTCTCCTACTTTTCTACAGACCATAGAATGCATAGGCGATCTAATAAATAGGCGAGGGCAGAGGCATGGCGACCCGATCAACGCTCAGCTAGACACAGAGGTTATCAATTCACTAATAAAAGTCACCAAAGACATCAACATATAAACTTTAATTAATGAGAAAGCAGTTTTAAGGGAGTGCAATCTTTCCGTTGTCACATTACACAAGCCACCAATCTTGATGAATTAAAGTTTACTAACACAATAAAACAAAACTACTTAATGAATTAAACACATGCAGCACCTTCTTACAGCTCTTGTATCTTTGATTTGAGTGTGTCTTGTGCTCGCTATTCGATTGAATTCGTCCTTGGTTTCTGTACTTCGGTCTTCGTATATAATATATGTCCCTCGAAATTCGTCTGGTCTTGTGGTATTTATAGTTTCTGTCTGAGGGTAATATGCGGCGCATCTAGTAAATAGATGCGGTGCATTTTCTTAACTTCGCGTGGGGTCCAAGATTATAATATTCAGGAATATTCGTACACCGCCAGAAGATGCGGCGTAACTCCATTCTAGGATGCGGCGCATGTCCCCTTGAATCTTGGATCGTATCTGGTGAAATATTGATAGTGATGCGGCGCATGTCATAAGCAAGATGCGGCGCATCTAGAGCAGATTAGTCTTGATCTTGTACATTTCAGTAGACTCTTAACTTCTTGCATGTTTTGCCCCATAATTAGTCCAAAATCGCCAAGTTTCACCAAATGCTTGTTTTTACCTGAGAATTACAAAAGTAAACGATTAAGTATCAATCCTCATACATAATATAATAAAACAAGTCAAATAATTAAGATAAATGATAGTAATAATATGTACTTATTTGAGTTCATCAGGTTTATAAGTTGCCATTTTGCTCTTGCCTTGCTCACAGGATGGACATAAGTGTTCTTTAGTGTATTTGAATTTAGGGAGACCGGAGACGATGTTGTCTTTGGCAAGCTTTGTTATCGTGTCGAAATTGAGATGGGAAAGGCGTCTATGCCACAACCAGGACTTAGTGTCGTCAGCTCTAGTCATAAGACAAATTTGTGATGAAGAGGCCATTTGGTTTATGTCGATAGCATAGAGATTGGTGCCACGATTTCCTGTTAAGAGATCATCTCCAATCAAATTCCTAACGAAACATGTATTCCTTCTAAATGCAACCTCTAGATCTGCATTACAAAACTGTCCGACTGAAAACAGGTTGTGTCCCAATCCTTCGACATAGTAAACCCGAGTGATTAGAAAGTTCCCAAACTGAAGATCTCCATAACCCAGAATAGTTGCTACATGATCATTTCCAAACCGAACTGTTCCCATGAACTTCCATACAAAGTTGATCAGCAGCTTCAGATTCCCGGTCATGTGCTTGGAGCAACCCGAGTCGACGATCCAAAGACAAATTTCAATGACCTGTGTAAAACAGATGATTTTGTATATGGAAACCGTTTAACATTTGGTTCCAGGGGGTTAGATATAACAGGTATATCACACTTAGAGATGGTTTCAATTTGTTCTTTTGAAGCAATATCTAATGTGCCATCCTTAGGTGTAAACATTCTACCCGTAGGTTTCCAAGTGCAAAACTTAAGATGGTCCTTAGGTAATAGGCTACTAGTGGTTTTCCTAGATTTTGCAATAAGCCTTTTAATGTATCTAGACCTAGCACTAGTTCCTGAGGGCACATCTTTTTGTTTAGGCACAACATTCACATTCATATTATTTGAAACAACATCATCACAAATATTTTCAGACAAAGATTTCTTTCTCATTAAACAAACAGATTCATTACAAACACTTGAAATATTGTCCTTAACATTACATCTAGATGACATATGTTTCTTCTTGGAAAGCGATAAAATCCTAAGGTGTTCTTCTACTTCTGCCATTTTATTCTTGATGTCACTCTTAGATGCAGATGGGACTCTATTGTTCCTTGTATTGCTCTTAGGCTTTAGTCCGCTGCTCCTAGAGGTACTTTCTACTCCTGTTGAAGGTAAGGCACACGCATTAGGTTTTATCTTGTTGTCATTTGAATTTGTTTTAGCCGTCCTAGTCTCATTTGGATTATCTTGCACACTTTTTTCTATCGCCCTATATGTTTTAGAGGTAGATGCAATAGTGGTACTAATCCTATATAGTCCAGGTGCTATCACTTTTGGTGTTTCGACAACTACTTTCTCTTTTCCTTTCTCTTTGGGCAAGGGTGGAGGAGCATTTTGAGAAACAGACATTTTTGGCTTATCTTTAATTTCCGCACCCTTTCCTTTTTGACATTCAAGCTGAGACTTCAAAAGATCAATTTGATTTTGCATTTCATTGTAAGAACGTTCATACGACATTTTCTCATACTTGACATTTTCTTTTTCAAGCTTTGCAAGAGCATTTTCACATTTTGAAACAATTTGGGAAGTCTCAGCTCGAAGTCTTTCATCATCTTCGACAGAATATATTTGATAGATAATGGACATAATATCAGTTGATAGAGCTTCGAAGGAGAGAGCGTCATTTTGTTTTTCCAAAACTTTGATTCGTTCAATTTTTTCATTAGCTTCCTTCACCAAGGATTTGTGGTCCTTGACAAATTTGGCTGCTTCTTTCACAATTGCATTCTCAACATGGATTACTCTTGCATGTATTGCAGTTACAATGGGAGTAATTTCTGTTTCGAACATCTTTTTCTGTTCAGTTTGAAAACTTGAAAACCAATCGTTGATATTAGCGTTTGTTTTGGTTGCCACAACAGTTTGAAGCATTTCAACTCTCTTTTTAAGATCATCCAAAAGTATTCTAGCTTCACTTGTGTAGCAAGTGTTGTTAGAGTACATTTGTTCGATGTTAGAAAGATGTTTTGAAACAACTTTTCTTTTTGCGACAGCCACTGGTTTTTTGAAAAATAATGGTGACTCTTTTTGAACCTGATACACTCCAGATATTTTATTAAGCTCATTATAATCAATTGGTCTGATATCTGGGTGCTTCTGGCTCATTTTGACACGCGTCTCTTTGGATAGCTCAATCGTTTCATAAGTATCCCAAACATCGGGAGGGTCATGATTGTCATTTAGCACATTACCATTATACAAGACATTCTGTTCTTTCTGAGCTTTCTTGAGATAACAAGGGTTTTCACAACCGATAGCCATTTTCTTTTTTGTATGTAAAACTGGGTTAGGATCGTTAATTAACAAATTAATTGTTTGTGCATATTGACCCGTTTTTACAAGCAACTCTTCCAACTTTTTAATTGTTTCCTGTTTGTCAAGTATTTCATCAAGAAGTTCATCCTCTCTTTTTGAAAACTTTGCATGCAATTCTTTCTTTTCTTTTTCAAGATCAGAACAAGTTGCCTTTTGTTTAGAAAGTTGGTTGGTTAATTCAGAAATTTCTTTGTTTAAAGATTTAATTTTCATGTTCAAATTGACATCAAGAGTGTCAAATTTGATTTGCAATTGTTTTTCTCTTAAAAAAGAGTCTCTGTAACTAATTTCAAGTTCTGACTGTCATTTGTGGTTAAATTCAAAAGCTTTTTCGTTCACCTTGTATCTCTCAAGCTCAGCGGTCAACTTTTCATTCGTGGCCTTGACATCACGATTGACTTGTTTGACCTTTTCGATTTCAATACTACAGTTGTTCAACAATGATTCAAATAAAGCACGTGTTTCCTCTTCAGTCTCAGTATGCTGTGACTCGAAGCCTCCATTATGATCCATATCTGGAGTAGCCAAATTAGTATTGCTACAACTTGGGGAGTCCATATATGTATCGTAAATTGGTGTAGGAGTCGCAGGATGCTGTTCATTCTGAGGTGACATTTCAAATATTTCATTATTATGACATGTAGCATATGTTGGTACCTCAGAGATTCCATTGATATCATAAGCTGGAGGTGCTTCAGAATCCGTATCATATTTAACCTCCTGAAGATTGGCCATGAAAATGCAGTTGGCATCGATATCTTCCAAGTCTTCCATATCATCCATCAATGCCATGAAATCATTTTCCTCTGCATTCAACTGAAACCCTGCCTTTTCCATCTGAGCTAGAAGCACTGCTTTCTGAAGATATTCTAGATCTTTCTTCTTTGGCTTGGTGGGACAGTTCCTTGTCATGTGACCAGTTCCTTGACAGTTAAAACACTTAATCATATTTCCCTGATTCATATTCCCAGCATTCCCAGCAACTGGAGAAGCAACATTCCCAAACTGATTCCCCATATTCTGACCCCTTCGATTTCTAGCAACTTGACCCAACTGATTCTAATTACCCATATACTGACCCATCTGATTGCCTGCATACTGCCCTTGATTACCCATTTGAAACCCTGTAGCATATCCTTGCTGATTCCCATAAACTCCAACCGTTTGTCCTTGATTACCCATGTTGAACCTCGGCTGTGCAATTTGTCTGTTGCGAGTGTTCGATGAAATCCTTTGGTTGTTGTTTGTTGGAGTGGAATAGCGTCCTTGGTATGCTTTTGTCATTAGAGCAAATGCATGTGACATAGTTGCCATAACTTTATCTTGGTCACTGACTTCAGGTTCTTGGAATTGTGGGTATTGTTGTTGTGGAATGACTTGTTGTTCTTGTGGGTAGAATGGTTGTTGTGGAATGACAGCAGTTTGTGGAGTATATTGTTTTTGCATGTAGTGTTGAGTGGGAGTGGATGATGATGGTTGTGTGTTCACTGTTGAAGGTGATGGTGCTTGAGCAATCAATGCTAAAGGATCATGTTGTTTGACTAGCATTTCTTTCCTTACTTCATCAGCCTCTTTCTGGTTTTGCTTCAAAAAGTCATACAGTTGATCATAGTTCACCTCATGAAGATTCTTTGTTTGGTTAACGATTGTGACATATCGTCCCCATTCCTCTGGTAGGTTGTTGATGAACTTGATATTTTGAACAATTTGCCTTGGAGCCAATTTGTTCCTGATGAGCTCATTCATGATAGTGCAAAACCTTGTGTAGTAGGATTCAATTTGTTCAGCTGGAGTGGATGTGAATTTCTCCCATTCAGTTAGAAGCTTGTTTTCAATGTCTTGTTGACCAATTTCCTTACCATGACAAAGCCTTCTAACTCGTTCCCACATATCATAAGCAGTTTCACAACTGTCAACAGCACAAAAGATTTCTTGTGGTAAACCAAGTTGGATTAGGTGCATGGCTAAGTCATCTGCTTCAATTTGTTTCCAATCCTCATCCGTGTATTCTTCTTCTTTCTGATCACGAAAGGATGGTGGAATGGGAGGTGTTTGATTTGGATCACCAGCTATTTGAATCTGTCGAGGCTTGAATGGACCATTTTTTATGGAGTTAATCAAAAGTTTGCCTTGTCCATGAGGTTTAGTTTTCAAATATCGAAGCATACGGCTTGTCCATGGAAGATAACTACCTTTCTCAAGCATGGGAGGACGGTTTTCTGCACCGGCTGCATGAATATCTTGTTGAGTAGCCATTGTTGATGTTGTTGTATGATAAGGTTGATTGATTCAGGATCGTTGCAAAGAAATAGGTGTTGTGATTGTTGAAGGTAAAACTTTGATGATGTTGTTGATGATCTTTGAGTTTACAATTTAGATAAACAAAACAAATTAAATAAAGTTACTAAATTTGACTAGACTAAAATTTAGACAAAAACAAAAGATTACAATTTCGATAAAAGTTATGTAAATTATAATTTAGATAAAATTTGAATTTCTATAGAAATATCAATTTGACCAAAATTTATACAAATTATGGTAAAATTTCAATTTAGATAGAAATATCTAATTTATATAAATTGATAATTTATATAAAATGATCTAACACTCTTATACAAGAGAGTAGATATCCGATTGTCGAAGTATTTTCTACACTTATACAAGCGCAAAAATACCGAGTTCACTTTTGTTGTTGAAGAAATGACGATCGAAGCAAATTTATAAAAGTTATTTAAGTTGAACAATGTTTATGTAAAGAGCAAGGGTCAAATCTGTCAAATCCGGAAGTACACAAAAGCAACTGCAAATGCGAGGGGCTGAATCTTCCAAAGTCTGAAAGATCTGTACTGTCCGATATCTGATTTGCGATAACCCTTTGTTGTCCGATATCTGATTAGCGATAACCCTTTGTTGTCCGATTTCTGATTTGCGATACAACTGCTTATGCTGATTTGCGATAAGAGCTTAGTGCCAATTGCGATAAGACTGGTGATGTGGATTTGCGATAAAAAGCCAAGAACCAATTGCGATAAACCCTAAGTTATCGCAATTTCAATGGCGATAGACCCTAACTTATCGCGAACGGTACAAACGAATCAACTTTCTTATACAAGAAAGTGGATTATCCAATGACGATGTGGGGCCCTTTTTTATCAACTTTCTTGTACAAGAAATGATAAAAAAGTGATGCGTAGCAAGCAGATTCGAAGCAAGGACTTTTGGAGATGAACTTTTCACGATAAACCCACAAAACAAATCACGTTTAACCAAAGATTCACTAACTATATCCTTTAATCCTCTCTTAAAACCAAAAAAGTTACAAACTTTTTATCCAAAATGCACAAAAACAACAAAAAGCTTCAACCTTTTTGCTTAAAACTCACGATCTGATGTGTTAAAAACAAAAAGTCGCAACCTTTTTTGATAAAAAACCCACGTTGATCTCAAAACAAACACAACTAGGACCTAAATCAATGTAAGGCGAATGATACCACTTGTTAAACACTAAACTAATCAAACCTTATACACAAACTAAAGCAATATTAACGTGACACTCAAACAATATAAAGATGAGAAGAAGACATGATGCGTGTGAAGTAATATTATAGCCGAATGTTATATTATAAAACTTAAGAGAACATAATAAACAAAACACACACACACTCTCTCTCACCTTTACAAGACAATGAGGCACACAAAATGAGTGTGAGAGTGTGGTATTTATAGGAGGTGGAGTGGCCTTTGTTGCCCTAAAAGGCCTTGGGTGGGCTTGTGTTGGACTTGGGCTTTTATTATATTTCTTGAACTTTACTAATCAAAGTCCAACACAAGCCTTACAATATTTGCCTTATACCTACACGACACATAAATTAAAACACATACAAATGACCATCACTTTCTAAAAATATAAAAGCTAACACTTATACACTTTCCTTCTAAATCATAATGTTTTGTCAACTATTTGGGAAATGGGTAAAACACCGAAACAACCTATTGATGTTTTTCTTTCTTGTTTTTCTTATTTTATTTCTTCTTCTTAATCTTAGTTCTTCTCTTTTTTCGTTATTCTTTTCTTCGTATCCGTTTGTGTTTGCCGACTTTTATTACTTTAACTTCTTGTATCCACACGAGTCTTAAACGTATATTCCTCTCAAACGCCATTGAAATTAAACCTTTTCATTTCAAATACGAGTATTACTTTATAAATCGCTTTGAGGTTTATTGCTGAGACATACTATTCACTTATTAGGTTGTGCTGAGGTTCATTTGTTGTGTTGTACCATCTGATCATTTGTGAAATCTTGTTTCTCTACTACTACTAAGGTGTGATTCGTAGCCCCACTTTTACTTTTAAATTGTTTATAATCCCATGGGGGAGATACATGCTATTTACTTATTTTTATGAGCACAATTGTTTATTGGTATGCTATTCCTGACTCAAATGATAATGCTAAGTATCGTCCTTGCCAAAAGCAAGTCCCTCGATCATGAACCATTAATCACTTGCGAGTGAGCGCAATTATAGTTTATAGGCCTATAGGAATTGATCCTCCCGCCATGTTGACTAAGGTCGGTCCGCATGTGATGTACTATATTCGATTTTCACTAGGTATCTGGAAAAGTACCTAGCTTTGGGGGCAACTATTATATTATGAAATTCCGCGGTTACTGTCGACTTACGCCAAGGTTATTGGTGCCGGTTAACGCTTTGTGTGTCATGAGCTTAGCAAAATTATTTGACGCTTACCCGATATCTGTATTTGTTACTTATATCTTCCAGACTTAAAATCTTGTGCTCAACTGCTTTATTTATTAAACCTATGGATTACACTCAACCTTTGTGTTGACTTTTTAGCATGTTTTATCTCAGGTAATTGATGCATACTTGTGGGCACTGGGAGGCTATCTTTGGCTTTTACTAACTATCTTTACTGTCTTTTACTATCTTAGCATTCGAAAAACCTTTTGAACTATGTTTTATTTCTGCTGCAACTTATGTTTGAAAGTCTTTTAAACTCTAAATGTTTAATTCTGTATTCGAATGATATGTTTTTGCTAAAACGTCTCGTTATGAGATCATTTTCTATGGATGTGACTGTCTTACCCCTCACGTAGCACCCAAAGCTCCGTTCCGCTGCCATATTCTGAGTTGGGGGTGTTACACAAACTTACACAAATATATACTTTTCTTAGTTGAAAATTGCATCTAATCTTTAACAACTCGATTTTTTGAAATTTCCACCCCATACTTTCAAATCAAATATTCTCACGTTTAGGACACTCACGTCTTTCTTACATAGGTAATAGAAAGTAAAAACTTTTCTCATGCATCATCTCATATGTCTCTTGAATGCTAAAAGGAATACATAACCAATATGTATTTTCGGGTACATTCAAACGTAGCTACATTGAATTAAGGAGTGTTTGGGTTATCTCACATACACACACACACACACACACACACACACACACACACATATATATATATATATAACACACACATATTTTACACTTCTATCTTTGTTTTTCTTTTGAAGTCAAGATAACCGCAACTCCACATACTTTACATATAGGCACACACTAGGTCCTAATTTTTTTCTACGTAAATATTCTGTCTGTATGCATCAGATACCCGGAACCCTGCTTTAAAGCAGGCTGGATCCCTTCTGGGATGGATCCGTGGGATTTGGCTGCACAGAAGAAGATTTTTCTCTTCTTTTGACGTTTTTAACTTGAAATTCCTTACTTTTAGTACTTTTTACTTAATATTTACTGAGTTTAAGACTTAGTGCTTAACCTCTTATGATTACTTGCATTCAATTCATATCTAATCATTAGATTATGGCTTATTTTGTGGTTTTAGCATTCATTGCAATGCATGATTTCTCTCTACAAATAAGGTCCCATAATGCTTGCATCTCCATCATCTTCAAACTCCCAAATTCTTAGAATCTTAGCAAACCATGGCATCCAAAAGATCTCAATCCTCTCAAAACCTTGAAGACATAGTTAATGAAATCAACACACTCCAAACATTTCCAACATCATTGAACACCACATCCAAGAAACCACTAATACTCAAAGCTCCAAATTCATCGTACCACCTTTCATTGTTCCTCCACCACCTAAAGCAAGAAAAACCACCGGCATTAGTGTTAAACCATGTTTCTTTGTCAATCCATTATCCTCTTCAAACAACTCCTCACAACCTAGCAACTTTCCACCACCAAATGACTATAACATGACACCTCCACCATCTCCATAAAACTCACCACCTAGGTCTTCCAAAACTTCTCAAATCAACTTACCCATTGCTCCTACAATCACTACCTTAGAGGAACTCCTTAAGACTCCAAAAACTACTCCACCACCCGCTCCAACTCAAACATCCAAATCAACACCACCTCTACTATCCAACATCAACCCCAAAGAGCTAGTTTTCTCCACACCTCCTACCTCACCAAATCCCTTCTTCAATGATCTTAAAGATCTACCACCTCTACCATCCATCACCTCACTTGAACACCAAGCTAATCAACCTCCACCAATCCCCGACATCATGGATGTTGATACCTCTTTACCAACCTTTCCACCATTACTTCCGCAACCAAATGAACCAACTTGGATGGATGAATCTCTACCACCTCTCCCACACTACCTCTTTTGCGAACATTGCCAATGCTCTAGGCAAGTCGCCATTGAAATTAGATATGAAATGCGCTTCAACCTTAACCATAATCTAGATCGCATTAACATCATCACCCACCGAAACTTCCACCTCTAATGGATATGCAATCATCCAAGACCAATAATATATTTTTCTATTTTTTTCTTTATCTTTTTTATGTTTTAGTTCTTTTATTTTTAGGCTTTATAAGAACAAATCCTTGCTCTTAGTTTTACAAGTGTATATGGTCTAAATACCACTACATTTGTGTCATTTTATTACAAGGATTGGTTTTACGTACCTTGTTTATCTCTCGTCTTCTCTTTCGATTCATTATCTCTATTAGGCTTTATTATTATCATTAACTTCATCTTATGTAAGTTTTCAACTCCAATTTTTATTTGACGTCCTCTTCTAGGGGGAGTTCACGTCAAGGGGGAGTTTTGCATTTGGGCTTCTTATCCCATCAAATTGTCTCTTCAACACCCTTTTTGTTTCGACAAAAGGGGGAGAAGAGAGTAAACTTAAATCTTTTTCAAAACTTTCAAACATCTAATCCTAAAGTTTTACTCACCATAATTTTATGTTTTTTTATCAATAAAAATGGGGGGATTATTAATACAAATAATCCGTAAAAACGTTTATTTATATTTCTCGATCTCGTTAAGTGTTGTCGATAACAATCATAAAATAATCTCAAGTACAAATCTAAAGATTACATGTTACTACATTTATTTTTACTACTTACTTACATTTGTTAGTCATTTATTTGTTTGTAATAATAGAAATGTCAGTAAATATGTTGGATATTTCTTAAACCATAATCCATGACCCATGACCCAAAAACCATGGCCCATGTTCATTGCATCATGCATGACATCAAGTTGGGTAAAGTTCATGACCCATGACCCAAAGTCCATGACCCGTGACCCAAACTCCATAACTCATAATCTAAAGTATGCTTTGCATCATGCATGACATCATGTTAGGTACCCATGACCCGTAGTCCATGACCTATAACCCAAAACCCGGAATTGTAACCCAAAATCCAGACTGGACTAACCCAGTTGCGGGATCCCTGGGTTTACACTGGCCGGATCCCTTTTCCAAGGGATCCGTCGGATCTGTGTGAAGAGTTAACATTTTGCCTATAAATAGTGAGCCATTTCTTCTTTGTTTCTTACCCATTCTTATATATTTCTTCTCTTATTAGTATATCTCTCTAACCTCAGATCCAATGATCATTCTTGTAGTTACCTTTTTGTGTTTCTCAATGTTCTTCTTAAAAGACAAGATCATGTTTCTTGCAAACGAGTCATCAATTCTTCAAGAGAAGAATTGATCGGCTACTTCATCACCTCAAGATCACTGAGTTGTTTCATGTTGTTGATACACTCTATTGTTCTCATTTAATTGTTGTGATAGTTGTGTTGGATTGGTTCTTCCGTTGTAAAGAACCCGATATCTAGCTTTGTACCGGAAGAAGTGTAAGCGACGTTGTGAGGCTTCTCTGCCAGTTAAAGGAGATTGTTGACATAGTGCTTAAGAACTCTCGGGTTGGGTACTCAGGGATTAGTGTAACACCCCAACCCGACAAGGGTAGAAATGCCACATTATGGTGACATATCAAAGAAAACACAAGCATATGACTAATTAATACAAAATAACTTCAAGGGTTACAAGGGAAAAATCTGAAGATACAAGGTTACAAAGGAAATAATAATAAATTCTAAGTTCTATAATTTGCAATTGTTCTAATCATCTCTAATCCAGAATAGCTAGTAAGGTCTTCTAAGTCCAAGGTACTCTCCACTCATACCCAGCTTCCAAACTAAAACCTGCCGCAGGAAAAGAAATGCGGCTGAGCTTAAAAAGCCCAGTGAACAGATATAGAGGTAACAAGCAGTAATAATGGAATAGTGAAGTAAAGGAAACAATGCAAGGTATAATAAGAGTTAAGGAATAATTAAATAGATAAGAGTAAAGGGAACAATAATCCACCACGAGCACAAGTCAAGTCAAGTCAAGTATCAAGTCAAGTAATCAAGTAACCATGTATACAGAGGGGAGACCTCAGTATACCAAGTACAATATAAGGGGATACCTCCAAGGGGTTGGAGTAGCTAACTCCTAATATGTGAAAGACGTGTATCGCACACACCATCAGTCACCAAGTATATAACAAGTAATATCATGATAAATCCATCGAAACAAGTAACAAATCTAGGATGCATCCATACGCCCCAGTAGGCCAAGTTCTTCCTCTACGTAACAAGTCAAGTCAGGGATGGGATAAGACATCACTCTCCTACCCTAGAGTCATGACATCGGTGCATCAATGACACGGACATGAAACCCTCATGCCTAGTATACAAGTGGTGGCTCGTAGTCTCAAACTGTGGATCAAGGGTCAAATCAAGTATCAAGTGTCCAAGTTCAAGTTTCATATCAAGTGGTTCAAGTCAAGTTTCATATCAAGTGGTTCAAGTCAAGTTTTATATCAAGTGGTTCAAGTCAAGTTTCCATTTCAAATGTATCATATCAAGATTTATATCAAGGTTTATATCAAGGTTCAAGTCAAGGTTCAAAACAAGAAATCATAGCAAGGGTTTATAGCAAAGGTTCAAATCAAAGGTTCATATCAATTGGTTCAAAGGTTCATAACAAAGGTTCAATTTAAAGGTTTATATTAAATGTTCATATCATAGTGTTAAAAAGTAATCCTTTAATAATGGCTTTCATAAAAGTGATTTTTTTAATAGTAGTTTTCATAAAGAAGGTCTTTAAAAGTAGTTTTCATAAAAGTCAGTAAAATTCCATATAAAAGTAGTATCGCATCGTGTTCATAAACGTCATTTTTCAAAAATAGTTTTCCTCAAAACATTTTCATATATGATGAACTCAAATAAGTACATTTTATTACTATCATTTATCCTAATTATTTGACTTGTTTTATTATATTATGTATGAGGATTGATACTTAATCGTTTACTTTTGTAATTCTCAGGTAAAAACAAGCATTTGGTGAAACTTGGCGATTTTGGACTTATTATGGAGCAAAACATGCAAGAAGTTAAGAGTCTACTGAAATGTACAAGATCAAGACAAATCTGCTCCAGATGCGCCGCATCTCACTTATTACATACGGCGCATCACTATCCAGATTTCACCAGATACGATCCAAGATACAAGAGGACATGCGCCGCATCTACTTATGGAGTTACGCCGCATCTTCTGGCGGTGTACGAATATTCCTGAATATATTAATCTTGGACCCCACGCGAAGTTAAGTCAATGCGCCGCATCTACTTACTAGATGCGCCGCATCTTACCCTCAGACAGAAACTATAAATACCCCAAAGACCAGACGAGTTAAAAGTTCCGAAGTTCGACAGAAGACCGAAGTACAGAAACCTAGGACGAATTCAGACGAATAGGCAGCACAAGACACACCCAAACAAAGATACAAGAGTTGTAAGAAGGTGCTGCATGTGTTTAATTCATTAAGTAGTTTTGTTTTATTGTGTTAGTAAACTTTAATTCATCAAGATTGGTGGCTTGTGTAATGTGACAACGGAAAGATTGCACTCCCTTAAAACTGCTTTCTCATTAATTAAAGTTTATATGTTGATGTCTTTGGTGACTTTTATTAGTGCATTGATAACCTCTGTGTCTAGCTGAGCGTTGATCGGGTCGCCATGCCTCTGCCCTCGCCTATTTATTAGATCGCCTATGCATTCTATCGTCTGTAGAAAAGTAGGAAGAAAGATAAATAGGATAGTCATAAGTAATCATTAAGGGTTTACTCGCCGATAAGATTAGAACCAACGAGAAAGGACTTAATCTCGGTGCGTTGCATCGAACTATACACTTCATATAAAACTAGCAATAAAACAAGTGACAAACTACTTATCTATCAGGACAGATCTTCTTATTGTCTCGAGTATTTATCTGTGTACGTGTGTGCTATTCGCTGATTCGTGCCTATTGGTTTAGTTTATTATTTAATTGCAACCAAATCGTGCCAGTCTCTCAGGCTGAACCCCCTTGCGTTAGAATAGGTTGTATAGTTAACTTAATATATTAAAATACTGATTAGAATAACTAGATAATACGTTCCACTCTTAGTGATCGACACTCTACTTACCATTATATTCATACTGACCGGGTACACTGCTCGTTAAGTGTGTGTGTTATTGATAAGTCGGCTAAATATAAATTTAAAACTTGAGTAGGCATTAATACTGCTAAACCGCAACGACACATCGCACCGCATCAATATATAATTAAGAAATGTTTTCGCATCCAGTTATACTATCAAATGAACCTTCAAGGTATCCAAGGATTTGTATATTCATGTCACAGGGTAACAAACGAATTATATCAAGTATCAAGGGGACATAGCAAGGTTCACAAATCAAGGGGAGCATAGCAAGGTTCAAGGGAGTAAGATAGACAAGAGAGAGTGAGTTCATGAGAAACCTGTGAGAAGGTCAGAATATTTGTGCCTTATTCGGAACGCAAACATACACAAGATAGCAAACACTGAAAAGAATCAGATCACTCCTTCTTCACACCTAAAGGAGTAGAAGATAGAATTACACGTGGTTCCTATAACTCAGATTACTAATTTTAGTTTATCTTTCCATTTTAGGTAACTTTCCAAATTTAGCAACTTTCCATATTTAGTAAGTTTCCAAAAATAGTAACTTTCTATTATTAGCAGGTTTCCCGAATTAGTAAGTTTCCAGAATTAGTAGGTTTCCATGATTGATGAGTGTCTAAATACTCATCATTTCTGTCACATTTAGACTGCAAAAACATTTAAAAACATGCAGATATGCTTCAAAATACAGGAAATATCATTTGATTGTGTTTTTATCTGTTTCATGTGCAAAAGGATTGAAAAAGTTGAAAAACGAACATAGTTTGCATAATTGTCAATTTTAGTCCTTTAACTTTCAGAAATTGGCAAAAATAGTCCCTGGTGTTAAAAATATCATTCAAGGTCCTTGAACTATTTAACTTTTACAATATTGGTCCTTGGATGAAAGTTTTAAAGAAATGGCAGTTTTGGTCCTTCAAGTTTTAAAAATGACATAAAAGGTCCCTGAAGTTTCAGAAAATGGCAATTTAGGTCCTTGAAGTTTAAACAATCCAAATTCCATTTTCTAAAATACCATAACCCATTTCCCATTCCCAAAAATCCAAAATTACCCAAGTTTGACCACAAAAAGTCAAAGGCAGTTTTAAATAAAAGATGGTCAAACTTGTACAGTGCACCAGAAAGTCAAACAAGCTAAAACCCGCCTATCCTGCTCCTTCTTCCACCTCACCCTTCCAGCTGCTACTATTCCTTCCACCTCACTACCCACTTTACAGAATTGTCCCCTCCACCTCCACAAACACCCAAAAATCCTTAATTACTAAAACCTGCTCAAATCAACTTGGCGCCAAAAGTAAAAATGGACGATTGGGATTAATTGAGGAGAATCAAGAGCTGGGATTGATCAGAGGGACTCAGAGAAGATATTTTGACTATAAAGGGAGAGAGAAGAAGCAGAAAGAAGTGTTAGATTTTTTAGAGTAGATTTTACAGTAGTGTAGTTTTTTAATTAATGTCGACTAGTTAAGTTCATGTAATTTTCTTCTGGGTTTCATAAATTCATAGTTGTTCAAGTTATTTAAGATGTAATTGAAGTATTTAATCAAAGTAATTCCAAGTTTTTAGCCGTAACCAACTTTCCCGCCAAAATTGTTCTTGATCATTTTCGATTTTTAATCTGTTGTAATTGTTCAAATAAGCTCTTAGTAGCTTGTTTAAGGTAATTGAAGAAGTAATTAAAGGTTCCTGATGTTTTAAATTCAAGTTTCCAGAAAGTCAACAAAAGTCAACATAAGCTCCTATAAGCTTGTCTGGGGTATAAGCTATTCTGGAAGGTTTTTCTGGGTCTTCTAGCTTGTGTTAACAAGCTAGGGTGTTCTTGGTCCTCAGTTCTTTGTTCTATAAGCCCTTATCAGTTGTAAGTTTTTTTTTTAATTTTTGCATTAAATACTAGTGTACTGTAGAATAACTTATTTTTAGCTTATTATTGCTATTTTCAGTTTATTAGTAGTCATTAGTTATATTTCATCAGTTTTTCTTTAATAAATAGTTATTTTTCTCATTTTACTCAATTATCTCATTTTAAACCAAAAATAAGCCTTATATTGCCACTGCTTAATTCACAGCTTATTTTCAGTTAATAAATACTTAATAGCACTTATATAAGTTATTTAACCATAGTTCATTAAATAATCCTAGCTTAATTAACCTTATTCAGTTGAAAAATCTAGACAGTCCAAGTAAAGGGGTGTTTGGCTAGAACTGTCAAATGGTCAAAACATAGGAGTACTGTACATTTACCATTATCCCAACTTTGTATCAACTTAACTAAGTCATAATAAGCTATTTTGAAGTTCTGATCAGCCTATTAGATAGATAATTCAGTTTTGTATTACCTATGATGATTTCATACCCTAAAGTGACCAAATAAACTAAATATAAGCACAGGCTTATTTAGGCCTATCCCTTGGCACTTTTGAACTCCCCATAGGCCATTTAGTTAAGTCCCAGAAGCCCAGACCTTTGCACACTTGTGCAAAAGTCTGCACACCACAACAGACAAAAAGACTGCATATTTCAGTTTTTGTGGTTTTTGAAGATCTTGGGTGATTTTTAATTAACACATCATAAGCTCTCATAAGCTGTCCTTTTGCACCTATAAGCTCACCCAGCTCATCTACTGACAAGTATTTTTATTTTGATTTTTAGAATCTTTTTTAAGCCCTAAAATCAGCCTGCAAAAAGGGCATTTTTGCCCTGTGCCTGCCCTATCAGCAGACTCAGTTTAAGCTGAGCTTGTTGAGAGCTTTTCAGCTCTTAAGCCCTAGCTTTTTAATGAACCTTTAGCTTATTATTATCCATCTCAGTCCATTTTAACTTTTTCCACTAGCTTATAATTTAGTTTCTAGCTTTTAGCTTAATTTGAAAAATCCAAGTCCTTAATAGCCTATTAGACTAACTGTTGGTATAAGCTCCTTGTTTGTAGCTTATTAATAAGATTTAAAAATAATGTCCAGTTTTAAAGTTGCTTATAAATAGCTTATAATTAAGTTTGAAAAAGAAAAATACCAAAAAAAAAAGTTTCAGTAAAAAGGTATGGGTGGGATTCGAACCCCAGACCTTCTGTACACACACACAACACCTTAATCATCGTGCCCTTGGGTCTTTTCCAGTATACCTTTGCAACATTTAATATATAAGTAGTAATGTCAGTTTTAAGCTTATTTAATCATTTAGCTTATTAGCAGCTTATCCGAATAAGCTGTGACACCCTTTTTATTTTTCTTAGCTTTGTAATATCATATAGTATTTTAGAAAAAAGTTTCAGAATTTTCCTTATAGTTTTAGTATTTTTAATAAATTAATTAGTTTAAAATAGTTTTTAATTCATTATAAATTAAATATTAATCAGAAAAATATAAATCTTTTTTCTATAATTTTATTTTATCATTAGGATTCCAAAAATATAATTTTCACATCCGTGGGATTTGTATTGGTCAGAATTCACGTTTTATTTCGTACGTTTACGTAAATTTAAATTAAACGTACGCGTTTTTAAGTTTTAAAGTGTTTCTAAGTATTTTGTTTTCAAGTACTTGTTCTTATAGCTTGTTTAAGCTATTTTCTTTTATTCCTTAGTGTAAATCAATCAATACCCTTTTCCTGTTCAATATTCACCCGATCACAAATCCGTTCTATTACAGATTTCACACCTCGTTGGGACTTAACGACCTGGGGATACACTAACTCCTTGGATAATTGCATCGTGCCCTAGATTGTTTGACTCTTGTTGACCATTTACTTGGTCAATATTAGCTGACCGTTTGGGGCTGACCGTTTGGGGCCGACCAAAATTTTTGCGCCGTTGCCGGGGAGGTGTGCTGCATAGAAACGAATTTGAAGTATCAGTGATTGTTGAATATACACCCATTGTATATTTACCATCTTTTTTCATATTTCCTTATTTTCATATAAAACCAAAATAATCGTGAAGTTAATTCGTTTGACTAAACGATTGCCAAAAACATTTTTATTCAAGTTTTCAACGAACACAAAAAAACTCAAAAATATTCATCTTTACCCTCTTACCCTTTTTGATTCTTTATCCCTTTACCCTCTATCCATTTGATTCTAAACTTCTTATACCTTTCTTCTATGGCGTCTCTCGGCTACAAATGTTTTGATTGTAAAAGCCCGTTGATTGACAGCCTTCATTGTTCTAAGTGTAAGTGTGAGCGGTGTGGAAATCATGCACCAAAAGGATCCTGTTATTGGTGTGAAGTAGCCCTCAACAAGGAGCTTAATTCCATCAATGATTCTCAAAGTCCTTCCGACTACCCTTCACAGCCCGAGATACGTGCTATTAATGACAAACCATCGAGAATCGATCCTAACCTTTCACGATTTACGGTTAAAAGTTTGTCAAGCAAACGTACAGAACTTAGAACGGTGACTAAAAAGAACGACTTGCCTAATCTTCACGTTTATCAAGAACAAGAACCAGAGACCATAACGGAAGTGGTGGAAATTCCTAGCTCTCAGAGCACACCACTTGTCCCACCTCCGGATTTTATTCCTTGTGTTGGTTGTGGTGAGCCGCTTTTTGGTTTGCCATGTCATTGGTGTACATGTGAACAATGTGGTAATGATATTCGAGACGGAAGTTGTTTGTTTTGTGGTTCGAGGAATTCATTTGCTTATGATCCTAATCCGAACTCATTCAACGACTCTTCAAATTTTTCTAACTACCCATCACATTCATACGAGCAAGAATCATGTTATCCAAATTTCAATGATGCATCGTATCAAAATACACCAAACTTTTCTTGTGAATATTGTGGAGGTCCTCACCAAAATTTTGAGTGTCAAACAAATAACATGCTTGTCTATGAGCAGGTTTCTTGTAACAGTCAAAATCTTGGTTATGACCAATATCCATATGATTCACCGAATCAGTCACAGCAAATGTATTGTTGTGAGTACTGTGGAGGTCCGCATTATGAATCCGATTGTCAAACGAGGACCCCGCTTGTCTATGAGCATGGCCCTTGTGACAATTATGACTATTCTTGTCACGACCATCCTCCACATGATCAAATGATTCAACCTCAGCCATCTCCTTTTGAAGAATCTATTGATATCCAAAAACTTCAAAATATGATGGACACACTTAATGATTTGGCTGTTAAGCCTACCCAAGAAAATCCTCATGAGAAATCCATGGAAGAATTATTAGCCGAAGAGCAGGCCGCTAAAATAAATTCCCAAGATGCCTTTGAAAAATCTGTTACGGAAACAATTGCAAAAGAAAAAGCAGCCAAATCTAGCTCTCGATTCTGTTTCATTCCTGATGACAGTGATGATGAAGATATCTTTGATGATGATTCATCAAGTTCATCAGTTGAGGCTCCTTCCATGAATTTTCAGGGAGAAAAGAGCATGATGGAATTACTAGCAGAAGAACAAATGGAATTTGTAAAATCCATGTGTGCTAGTCTTTCTCAACTCCCTGAGTCTACTGTTATCACACCCGAAGTTCACACTAACTCTCTTATTATGGGGGATGAGCTTCTTAGCACTATTCCTGAAAAGGAATCGGACGAATTCATAAAGTCTAGTGTTGAGAACCTTGTCCCAATCCCAAGTGAGTCACAGGGAATTCTTGATCAAATGTGTGATATCCCTCCTCCTCTTGATTTTTCAAAATATCATATTGAGATGTTCTCCGATTCCACTAATGATGATTCTTTATCATGTGGAGACATCATTTATATGGAGGAATTTCCTTCTGAGCCAGTCAGCTTAGAAGAAGAGAATGATGAAGAAATTGACACTGAAATCAAAGATGAAGCTCTTCGAGCAACATTATTGAATGTCAGTCTTCTCATTTCTAAAATCGAGGATTTCAAAGAAAACCCCATTTCATCTCCTATCCCCATAAATGATAATGACATTTTTTCCGATGATTCTATTCCGGAAATGGAAGCCTTCTGTTTTGATCAGATGGGAGAGAAAATTAGTGGCAATACCACTTCTCATTCTCATAATTCTCTCCCCGATTATGAATCATTTACATTTGAGGAGTTCGCTGATGAACTCACTCACATCAAATCCGAATATGATTCATTCACCTTTGAGGAGTTCTCCAGTGAACTCACTCATATCATATCTCCGCTGGAGTATGATAACTTCCACTTTGATCTTGACAAAGATGTTTTGTGTGCCCCTGAGGGAAATGTTCTCAACACTGAGAATTTGATTAATATCAAAATTCCATCCCTCCCACCCAGAATATGTCTTGATCAAATGAGCTTAAATGATGAGATTCATGATCCAGAAATCATGAATTCTCCTTCTGATGATGATGAGTTAGTCATGATTTTTATCATGACTTTCTTTCTTTTCTTCACGTACACGGTGACTTCTCCTGTTCTTCACTCCTTCGGGAATGAAGACACTATCTTTGACCCCGGCATTTTCATTTATCATTTGTGAGCCGGTTCTGTGTATATCTCATCGGAGTGGAACTTTCAAGTACTTCAGTGTTTATCCAAACATCTTGAACGAAAGTCCAATGGAGATTGTCGCTTCCACTTGCTTCCCCAAGAACAAATGAATTTGGGGTCGAGTCAAGCTAAGTGACTCGGTGAACAAAAATATTAGCACAACATGGGTTTTCACCCATGTCTCTGACATCTTTCTCTTTTCTAACACCCAAGTGTGGGGGAGATGCCCCACATGTTGTATATATATATATATAAAAAAAAAAAAAAAAAAAAAAAAAAAAAATGTGTATATATAAAATAATGGCTATTAGTATTACCTTTTTACGTTCTAAGTGTTGGTTTAACAACCGGTACTTTGAATATTGAGGGAAATATTCAGTTCTAAGTGTGGGGGGGGGGGGGGGAATTCTAGCGAATTTGATCATATGTACCATCTAGTACCCCCATTTTGGCCAAAATTTTAAAATTTTTTCTCACTTAGAACGCAATAAATGGTTATCAGTCCGCCATGTCTAACCCACATAAGGATTGGCTAATCCGAGAGCAAACGGCTCTTGGTAAAGATATATCAAATCCGTTTATGGCTTACAATTTGCCAAAAATTGTATGGTATTCGACTCACCATATCTTTATAAGCGAAGAGTTGGCTAGCCCGCAAGGTTATGGCTTGTGGTAAAGGCAGTGGAAAACCATGATTGGTAATCAGCTCACCAAAGATAATAACCGTATTTTATCTAAGAGTTGGCTAGTCCAGAAGCAAACGGCTTTTGGTAAAGACAAATCAAAACCGTTGACAGCTGATGATTTGCTCAAAATCATTTGGTTATCATTGTACCAAAGTATCACATACTAAAACATTGGCTACTCCAGAAGTAATGGCTTTTGGTAAAGAGATAAAATCCATTAAATTTTTATAAAAGATTGCTAGGGACTAGCAATAGTTTAGTGTGGGGGATTGATGAGTGTCTAAATACTCATCATTTCTGTCACATTTAGACTGCAAAAACATTTAAAAACATGCAGATATGCTTCAAAATACAGGAAATATCATTTGATTGTGTTTTTATCTGTTTCATGTGCAAAAGGATTGAAAAAGTTGAAAAACGAACATAGTTTGCATAATTGTCAATTTTAGTCCTTTAACTTTCAGAAATTGGCAAAAATAGTCCCTGGTGTTAAAAATATCATTCAAGGTCCTTGAACTATTTAACTTTTACAATATTGGTCCTTGGATGAAAGTTTTAAAGAAATGGCAGTTTTGGTCCTTCAAGTTTTAAAAATGACATAAAAGGTCCCTGAAGTTTCAGAAAATGGCAATTTAGGTCCCTGAAGTTTAAACAATCCAAATTCCATTTTCTAAAATACCATAACCCATTTCCCATTCCCAAAAATCCAAAATTACCCAAGTTTGACCACAAAAAGTCAAAGGCAGTTTTAAATAAAAGATGGTCAAACTTGTACAGTGCACCAGAAAGTCAAACAAGCTAAAACCCGCCTATCCTGCTCCTTCTTCCACCTCACCCTTCCAGCTGCTACTATCCCTTCCACCTCACTACCCACTTTACATAATTGTCCCCTCCGCCTCCACAAACACCCAAAAATCCTTAATTACTAAAACCTGCTCAAATCAACTTGGCGCCAAAAGTAAAAATGGACTATTGGGATTAATTGAGGAGAATCAAGAGCTGGGATTGATCAGAGGGACTCAGAGAAGATATTTTGACTATAAAGGGAGAGAGAAGAAGCAGAAAGAAGTGTTAGATTTTTTAGAGTAGATTTTACAGTAGTGTAGTTTTTTAATTAATGTCGACTAGTTAAGTTCATGTAATTTTCTTCTGGGTTTCATAAATTCATAGTTGTTCAAGTTATTTAAGATGTAATTGAAGTATTTAATCAAAGTAATTCCAAGTTTTTAGCCGTAATCAACTTTCCCGCCAAAATTGTTCTTGATCATTTTCGATTTTTAATCTGTTGTAATTGTTCAAATAAGCTCTTAGTAGCTTGTTTAAGGTAATTGAAGAAGTAATTAAAGGTTCCTGATGTTCTAAATTCAAGTTTCCAGAAAGTCAACAAAAGTCAACATAAGCTCTTATAAGCTTGTCTGGGGTATAAGCTATTCTGGAAGGTTTTTCTGGGTCTTCTAGCTTGTGTTAACAAGCTAGGGTGTTCTTGGTCCTCAGTTCTTTGTTCTATAAGCCCTTATCAATTGTAAGTTTTTTTAAAATTTTTGCATTAAATACTAGTGTACTGTAGAATAACTTATTTTTAGCTTATTATTGCTATTTTCAGTTTATTAGTAGTCATCAGTTATATTTCATTAGTTTTTCTTTAATAAATAGTTATTTTTCTCATTTTACTCAATTATCTCATTTTAAACCAAAAATAAGCCTTATATTGCCACTGCTTAATTCACAGCTTATTTTCAGTTAATAAATACTTAATAGCACTTATATAAGTTATTTAACCATAGTTCATTAAATAATCCTAGCTTAATTAACCTTATTCAGCTGAAAAATCTAGACAGTCCAAGTAAAGGGGTGTTTGGCTAGAACTGTCAAATGGTCAAAACATAGGAGTACTGTAAATTTACCATTATCCCAACTTTGTATCAGCTTAACTAAGTCATAATAAGCTATTTTGAAGTTCTGATCAGCCTATTAGATAGATAATTCAGTTTTGTATCACCTATGATGATTTCATACCCTAAAGTGACCAAATAAGCTAAATATAAGCACAGGCTTATTTAGGCCTATCCCTTGGCACTTTTGAACTCCCCATAGGCCATTTAGTTAAGTCCCAGAAGCCCAGACCTTTGCACACTTGTGCACAAGTCTGCACACCACAACAGATAAAAAGACTGCATATTTCAGTTTTTGTGGTTTTTGAAGATCTTGGGTGATTTTTAATTAACATATCATAAGCTCTCATAAGCTGTCCTTTTGCACCTATAAGCTCACCCAGCTCATCTACTGACTAGTATTTTTATTTTGATTTTTAGAATCTTTTTTAAGCCCTAAAACCAGCCTGCAAAAAGGGCATTTTTGCCCTGTGCCTGCCTTATCAGCAGACTTAGTTTAAGCTGAGCTTGTTGAGAGCTTTTCAGCTCTTAAGCCCTAGCTTTTTAATGAACCTTTAGCTTATTATTATCCATCTCAGTCCATTTTAACTTTTTCCACTAGCTTATAATTTAGTTTCTAGCTTTTAGCTTAATTTGAAAAATCCAAGTCCTTAATAGCCTATTAGACTAACTGTTGGTATAAGCTCCTTGTTTGTAGCTTATTAATAAGATTTAAAAATAATGTCCAGTTTTAAAGTTGCTTATAAATAGCTTACAATTAAGTTTGAAAAAGAAAAATACCAAAAAAAAAAGTTTCAGTAAAAAGGTATGGGTGGGATTCGAACCCCAGACCTTCTGTACACACACACAACACCTTAATCATCGTGCCCTTGGGTCTTTTCCAGTATACCTTTGCAACATTTAATATATAAGTAGTAATGTCAGTTTTAAGCTTATTTAATCATTTAGCTTATTAGCAGCTTATCCGAATAAGCTGTGACACCCTTTTTATTTTTCTTAGCTTTGTAATATCATATAGTATTTTAGAAAAAAGTTTCAGAATTTTCCTTATAGTTTTAGTATTTTTAATAAATTAATTAGTTTAAAATAGTTTTTAATTCATTATAAATTAAATATTAATCAGAAAAATATAAATCTTTTTTCTATAATTTTCTTTTATCATTAGGATTCCAAAAATATAATTTTCACATCCGTGGGATTTGTATTGGTCAGAATTCACGTTTTATTTCGTACATTTACGTAAATTTAAATTAAACGTACGCGTTTTTAAGTTTTAAAGCGTTTCTAAGTATTTTATTTTCAAGTACTAGTTCTTATAGCTTGTTTAAGCTATTTTCTTTTATTCCTTAGTGTAAATCAATCAATACCCTTTTCCTGTTCAATATTCACCCGATCACAAATCCGTTCTATTACAGATTTCACACCTCGTTGGGACTTAACGACCCGGGGATACACTAACTCCTTGGATAATTGCATTGTGCCCTAGATTGTTTGACTCTTGTTGACCATTTACTTGGTCAATATTAGCTGACCGTTTGGGGCCGACCAATGATTAAGAAACATTCAAGGTTAAGTATTCAAATGTGACAAGTCAATAGTTCAAGGTTCATAATTTCGACTATATAAGTTTAGGGTTCATAGTGTCATTATGATAAGATTAGGGTGTAAAATGTAAATATTATCAAGTTACATGTTTTCACAAGTTAAGTCCCTTAGTTTTAGAAAAATGACAATTTAGACCCTTTAGTTTGGAAAATAAACACATAATACTTTTTAATCCCTTTTACACTTTTAACAGATTTTATATATGAACTGGTCCTGTTTAGTCGAATTTATTAACCATATAAGAACTTAGAAATAAAATTCCCGAAAATTACCACCGATTCTTTAATGTCTTAAGAACACTCATGAATGTTTCTAGAATTTATTGACTAGCATAACTATGGTTTAAAAATCGCTTAAGCCAACTCGTCCAGATTTCTGATCAGTTTTAACATACGAAAAGTTTGCATTTAGTAACCCCATCAAATTAATTCATAAAAATCTACAAAAATTCCAGTAATTACCCAACATATGTAATATTAATCCTACCAATTTTTATCCTCTAACTCAGCACAGTTTGGAAATTAAAAATCAAAAACCCGGACTGATTTTCCAGACATACGAATTCAGTTTGACACTTAATTTTCTAAGAATCAAAAAGTCTCCTTCCCGACCTCTAAAAATTTCAAGGTTAATTTTCCCAGGAAGCCCTTTTCTTGAACTTAGTTTTAGACCCCAGAAACACCCAAAAACCCTTTGTTATCATCAAGATCCAATCGATTAAAGTCGGACCAATTTCCTGGACAGTAGCAGTTTTTATTATATCATGTAATCTTTTAGGGTTTTCATAATCTCATGATCAATTCTTGATACAAAGCACTTATACATTCATCAATATAGATATAGGTCGATTCATAGGAGGTCTTAACATATTCATAACAATTAAATTCAGATCCATATACAAGTCGATTCATATTAGGGTTTTATAGATTCATTATTTCATGTTATCAACTTAACATTTTATGTAACATTTTCTATTATCATATGTGTATTTTAATGACCATAACATCGAGGAAACAAGAACAAGAATCAACAAGGAGTATGATACAATACCCTCGATGACCAAACGAAGAAACAAGCACACCAAAGATCAAATCGCTACACCTCTCTTCTTCTTTCTTCTTGATGCGCACGCCAGAAATCAAAACAAAGAACACATGGGTCGATTAGGGTTGTGTTCATGAATTCGTATGGATTAAGAGTATACATATATGATTACCTTGGTATGGATTGAACAAGAACAAAATCAAAAACACCAAAAACCTCCTTTGGTTGTTGCAATGGATCGAACAAGATGAGACAAAGGGAGAGATAGCCGAATTTTTGGTTGTAGAGGGAATTAGGGTTTGTGGGATTTTCGGTATTAAGGTTTAAGGAAAACTGTGTGTTTGATTTGCACAAATAAGGAAGGGATCAATCCCATTATGGGCTTGGATCAATCAAAGCTAAGGCATGATTATCTCCTCATAACTTGGGCCGAAATTTTTGAAATGTAGCACATAGAAATCGACTAGGAAAATGAATGTATAGGATTTTTATTTTGTGACTTTTAAATGTATAATGTAAAGTTTTCATTTGGTAGTTTAATCCATTACATGACTTAGAATATAACTTATATTAGGTTAAGGTACAAATTAATGTCACTTATATGATTTTCATATGTTCTTAAAATTTAAAATTTGAGGGCATTTTTGTCATTTCGGATTATGTTAATTTTGGGGTTTTACAACTCTTCCCCTCTTAAAAAGAAATTTTCGTCCTCGAAAATTTGAAGTCGCAAAGTTAAACGAATTCTTAGCAAATCGCAAAAGATCGTCACAAACATTCTCACGCCCGGGGAGGTTCTTCCAAAAAGGATCTTCAAACCAAATAGTTTCTCATGACTCAATCAAAACAAGGTGGGTTCAAATTCCTCAGAAGGAGACAAATCAGGTTGATTCTGATCAAAAGGCCCATGCAACATAAAATGGATGATAGGTGAATCTTCTGGAAAGCTCATATGGAATACAAACAAAATTTCAAATCAAATTAATTGTATCAACAGTAGAGAGCTCTACAAAGAGCTCAAGATTTATAACTGAGGTCCACATAATGCAAAACAAGAGTCCAAACTCATCCAGATATCTAATGAACGAAGGCAGAGTATACGCATAGGTAGAATAAACCTAAAGTCTCACTAATCACGGATAATCCAACGGAGATCAAATTCTAAACTTCTTAGGTACTCCCCAAGATATCCTATGGCCACAATGAGTGCACGTTATATGGTGTAAGTATTATCACGTTGATCAGGCGTCATAATACTAGCACCACATAAATATGGCTTCATGATGATCATACTTTGTCACGTTTGTACCTTCTAGTTCCCTAGTACCCCTGTTTTTGACAAAAATTTTAAAATTTTTGTCATATATAAAAAAAAATGTGTCATCAATAAAAGTGTGTTAGTCTTGATTAGGTTAGAACAAAGGGAATCCCGACTCTGCCAGAGTATTGATCTGGCTGCTCCTTTAACGGTTAGACTAAGGTTTTACGATTTGTGCAAATGAAAATGCTAAGCGTAGAGTAGTTGGTTCTCTTTAGAGCTTATACAAGTAATCTATGGCTTTTCCTCCCAGAAGATAACTAATCTGATTAAATACGTGCTGTTTTCAAACGTTTAAACGTGAAAATCATGTTGTTATGCAAAACAGATTTTTATACAATTTTGATATAGAGCCCGAGTTCAACTTTTTATTTTAATTTTTGAGAAAGCATATAAATCCTAAGCTACGGTTCAAAATCGGCCCTTGGATCCTTTATTCCGAAAGGCGTTTAGGTCTTGGTTCCCGTGAAGCTCCGTTAATTTATGTTGCACAAGTAAAAAAAAAAAAAATGATGAAAAAATGAAAAAATGAAAAAAAAAAAAAAAAAAAAAAAATATATAATATATATATATATATATAATATATATATATATAATAAAATGGAATGATATTGCAAAATGCAATAAATTTTGATGCTGCAAAAATAAAGATATATATGTTAATAAATGTAGAAATTGCTTTCTTTTAAATTTAAATCGGAAGTTGAACTTGGATTCGTCGATTTTGTATAAAGGTTAAACGGTAATTTAGTAGATTGTTGATTTCAAAGGGGTTCGAAATCTCCAGAATTATTCTCTGTGGGGTGTCAAAAGCCTGGTCACCTAAAACCAACTGGTTTGGGATGTGCCGAGAAGAAAGCCGTTACATGGAGTGATCTCGTCTTTGAATCTCTAATCTCTAAATGGTCGTTTGTTGTTATCCATTTAAGTATTTAATACTAGCGTAGTGGGAATATCCAAAATCTTTGAAATCGAAATTCCGCTGATTCCGGTACTATTCTCTGTGGGGTGTCAAAAGCCTGGTCACCTAAAACCAACTGGTTTGGGATGTGCCGAGAAGAAAGCCGCTACATGGAAAAGGCCCTTTTGATCCTTAGATTTCCGAGGTTCCCGGTAAATTAGTATTTGACTTAAACGAATAACAACCATAATAAATGTCGATTTTTGCGGTCAAAATTTTGAAAATTAGCACAGTCACCTAATTGAATAAATTGTGGGAGCGAAAAGTTAAGTCTCGACTTACATAGATTATTAGTATAAGTAGTGTTAGCATTTTTACAAAAACATTTGCACAATAAGTTTAAGCTTAGTTGGGAGTATAAAAAGAGGATGACGATTTCAATTCCCTGGAGACACCCATTTTGTGTGAATCCCGTTCCATGATACCGTTTTTGGAAATCAAGCATTTTATCTATTTTGTTCTAAGTTTAAATTTCTCGCATTTAATAAAAAGTCGAAACGGGGTATACTTGGTATTCTTTTGATCCTTTCATTACTTCATATGATCGGATTGCTAGGGACTAGCAATAGCTTAGTGTGGGAGATTTGATGAGTGTGTAAATACTCATCATTTTACACCCGATAAAGACACAAAAATAACCAAAAACACCCGAATATACTGCAGATATCCTTGGTTTTGTGTTTTATTTGTTTCAGGTACAAAAGGATTGAAAACGGGGCAAATTTGGACAAAACCGTGCATAATATGGAAAAGAGCCGAAAGCCGATGCCGGGAAAGACATTATTAATTCAGATTTAGTTCGAGCTCAAAAATCTCAAAATGACCCTTGGATTACTTTTACTTGGCAATATTAGCCCTTGGTGCAACTTTGAAGTCATGACAGTATTGGTCCTTGAGGTTACAAAAATTACAAGTTTGGTCCTTATGTTTAAACTTTATTTATCCAAAATGAAACCCGGACCAATTGATGATCCAATCCCCCAACCCAAGCCTTAACCCATCCGGCCCAAAGAAAAACCCATACCCGGTCCTTTTTGCTAAAACCCCCAACCCGGTATCTATTAGGTCAAAGTAGCAGACCTTTCCCTCCTATCCCCTCACTTTCTTCTTCCCGCCAACACAAACCAAGGCACCATCACCATCACCTCGTACTATCCCAACATATTTGTCTCCTCCCACTCTTCCCTAAACCTTGATTCAGTCACCATCATCTCCACCTCAGCAATCCGAGGCAAGAAAAGGGATTTAATGGCCAAGATCATCCCAATTTAATCCAATGGTTGGGATGAGCTCAGAAAGAGAAGAAGCAGAAGAGGAGAAAGAAACCCTAGTTCATTTTTATTTTTTTATTTTTTTCTGTATAAATAGTTAGTAGCTCATTTTATTTGAGAAGGTTTTTTTTAGCTTAATATTAGGTAACTTTATTTTTATTGTTATTTTTTATTTCTTTAAACTTCCAGTTATGTAATTTTAACCTTCAGTTAATGCAATTTTTAGTTTTTCTTAGAAAGTCAACGATAGTCAACCCTTGCTTATTGCTTATTGCCTGTGCTTATTTGGTTTTTCTTTTTGCTTTTTAAGTTCTAAGTTGGTTGATCATTAATCTGTTTCTAGAAACTTAAGTCTGTTAGCTTAAAATTTTCAAACAGTCAAGTTAAGTAGTGTTTGGTTTATGGATGAAAATGGGTAGAAAGTGAGTAGAACTGTGCATTTGCCAATCTGTCAAGTTTAGATAAGCTCAACTTAATATCTGTAAGCTATTTTTAGAAGCTAGGTCATTGTTTTGAAGGACTTGAAGGTTTCGCTGTGGCTGTCTGAAATTCAGCCCAGCAGCTGAGCTTATAAGCTCAACTTGATAAGTCTTCCTTTTTAACCATTCTAGGTCCTCATTGGTCTGAATTCAGTAGTCATAAAAACCCCCAAAGGCCTTGGTCATAAATCACTTAAACAGCCTAGCAATTTGAGTAGACTGCATCATTCTTTGTATTTTGCTGTTTTCAGTGATTCTTTTTGATTTTTAGTTTCTTATATATTAGTTGTTATTAGCTCAAATCTTTCATAGTATTAGTTCCCCAGCTCTTATAGTTATTTATAATGTTGTTTAGATTTTTAGCTTTTTTTTTACTGCTTCTCATAGCCTTGAAAGTAGCTTTATTTTCCCTGCAACTCATTTACCTCAGCAGACCTTTGCTTTTTCACCCCTTATCAACAGTTTTTATAATCCCCAAACAAGCTCAAATTCAGCTCAAATTTGGTTTCTGAGTACTGTAACACCTAAAAATCCAAAACATGTAAAATGACCATTTTGCCCCTACAAATTATAAAATTAATTAAAAGCTTATAAAGTACCGAATCGATCCCAAACTTCTGGAAAAGAACAAGACATGATATAAAATAATTTTAACAACTTTGATTAATATTTATAAAAGTTACAAAATTACCAAATTGCCCTTATTGAACCGATTAGCACAAAAATCAAATAATTAGACTTTAAAGGCAAATAAATTACATTTAATTGGAAATTTAAATCACATTCATGGGCCTTGAATATTTCCGTGATTTTGGGAGCTGTAAACCCTCCCCTTGACGCTCCTCTATCCCTAAATAAGTTAAACCTCTTAGAACCCTAATTTTCTCTATAGCCGCTTAAAGAAAAACACACAAAATAATTCCTCAAACCTTCATCCGATTTTCTGGAACTAAAAGAGCATTTTTCTGGTGTTGTTCGTGAATTAAGGAAGCTAAGAAAATTGGGTTTGGTCGTGGTTTCTTCTTGGTTCGATCGCTAGAAATCATTTTCATTCGATAGGTAAATATTCCAAATCAATTCGTACGACCCTTCTAAAATCTTGTAATCATTTTTCTCATGTTCCTCATGACGATTATGCTATGTGAAAAATGTTCCTAAGGTCGTGGAGGCTGTGGATCGATCGCTAGAAAAATCTTGGTTCAAGGGTTCACTCGATAAGGTGTATTTTGGTTTCTGCTCATTCACTCGTTCAACCTCTGAATCGGTATTTTTCCCATGATCTTTCAACCTTATTTAACTCAGATAAAATATATAATTCAATGCATGCAACCTAAATCAAGTCGTTCGAATTAAAATGCATAATATACGTATAAAGCATGAAATATGAGATACGAATTTTCTGGTGGTTGTAATCATTTTTCCTGGACTCTATATGATCTAAATGGCATGAGAAAAATAAGAATCTGAATATTTGAATCTGAATTTGATCATGGTTTAATTTAGTTCTATCGCTAAAATGGGAATAGGTTGGATCGAATGAAATTAAAAACCCTAGCTTCGATTAGGGTTAAGAGCTGGGTTTCTGGGATAAATTAATGCAGAAAAGGACAAAGCAATGATTGATAAATGATTAGGTCGTGTGATACAAATTGGATTAGGGTTTATCGAATTGGATTGTATGCGTTTGGAACATTTAGAAATTATAGGGTGTATTTCGTAACTTCCGAAACTTATGGGTCATTTTTGTAAGATTATTTAACTGTGTTAAATGTGGATAAAATCTAAGATGAAGGGTCTTTGTGTAATATAGAACTTAAAAAGGGTTTAATTCGTAAATGTTGGAAGTTTGTAAACCGATTGGAAATTCGTTTAAAATAAAAGGACTTGTTTTGTAATTTTGGGAAACTTGTGTCATTCGTATAAAAATGCTTATAAGGGACTTAATGTGTAACTTTGGTTATTAAAGGGATTTAAACTGTAAATAATTAATAAATATAGATCGAATGGTAACTTAAAGTAATGAAGGACTAAATGTGTAAATTATGTAAAGTTATGGACCTATTCGTACAACATGTAAAATATGGGTTAGTTTCGGTAATTTAAAAAGGCTGAGGGCTTGTTGTGTTGATATGGGCTTGTAAGGGTATTCGAATTAATTTGTTTAAAGTTAAGATTATGTTTTGTAAATTTCTTAAACTTGAGGGTTTAAATCGTAAATCATTAAACTACGAGGGTTATAGGAGTAATATATGTAATTAAAGGGTTAATCTTGCTAAAAGATAAATTGTGATATTTACTTCTAAAACTTTATACTTTAATTATATTTTCAAATTAACCCTTAACGTATATTTAATTCTAAATCTAAAACCCTAAAATACGTAAAGCTATTATTGAGAATACATGAATCTATAACTAAGTAAAATCTGATAAAATGAGTAATTCGGTCAGCTAAATAAGGAACTTACTAAATCCGGAAAACTGCTAAAAAGGGAAGTTACTTAAAATGGAAAGTCAGTTAAAAACCTATTGTAATACTCTTCTACTCTCTTAGGTGTGAAGAAGGAGAGATCCTGAGCTTGTCAGTGTTTGCTAATTCTGGTTTTATTTTGCTTGCAATAAGGTACAGATACTCTGCCCTTTTTCAGTAAGGGTGTCCTATCTCATTGATATGATTCTGATTCTGATTCGTTTAAGATTTCCAAAGCCATTGCTATGATCCCTTTTGTTATGAACCTTTCTGATTAAACTCTGATTTGGACCTTTGGTATTTCATCTGATATATCTGTTATGAACCATCTATTATGGACCATCTGATTTGACCTTTGTTATATGACACTCTGATTATGATATGATATCTGACTCTTAGTTTGATACCCGAGCCATTTCACTAGGCATGGGGGTTCCATGTCCGTGTCATTGATGCACCAATGGCATGACTCTAGGGCGGTAGAGTGATGTTCCGCCACGTCCCCATTCTGTTTATGATATGCGCATTATATTGATTATGGATTATATATGTTTCTGGGGGGCGTATGGATACATCCTAGATCTGTTCTGTTAGTGGATTTAATTATATATATATATGATATCTGTTCTGGTGACTGGTGCTTGTGTGCAATACACGCCTTTCACATTTATCTGGGAGCTGATCACTCCATTTGATACATGAGGACACCCCTCATATTATCTGGTTACTTAAGAGGCATCCCCTCTGGATTGTGATGATTATTATCTGTTCTGTTCTGGGCTCGTGGTGGATGACTATCCTATTCTTCATTTTATTTTCTGTCTCTTGTTTATACCTCATGATATTTCCCCATGCACCATATTTCAGTTCTATTTCATTATTATTGCTTTGTATATGTATCTGTTCACTGGGCTTTTTAAGCTCAGCCGTACGTTTCTTTTCATGTACGGCAGGTATTTAAGCTTGGATTCGGGGTTTTAGCTTTGGGGATGAGAGCAACTGTGTGAAGCTTTGACCTTAGCATTCTAGATATACCATTTCGGATTCTGTTTCTGTTATGCCATTGTTTAGGCATTTTGGATTATGTACTTCGGTTTATTTCTGTTTTGGACATAAGTTGTGTTGACTTATTTCCTTTGACCATTTATGTTATGGACTTATCATGTTTGGATTTAATGCTTGTAATCTGATATGAAGCCATTGTTGTGATATCTTTACCCTTGCCGGGTTGGGGTGTTACAATTTATGGTATCAGAGAGACAGGTTATCCGAAACCCTTAGAGCTTAGGCTCGTGACCTGTGAGGATTGGGTAGAACTTAGGTTTCCTTTCGCGCACTCTTTTCCTATTTTGATCTGTCATATATTCTTGATCTGCTCCGTCATATTCTATCTGAGTTGCTAATCCTTTTTGTAATCGTTCAGATGGTGAACACGCGCTTTAACGAGTATGATGCTCCAAATTTCGAAGCCATGATTGCTGAGGCTTTGAAAAACGTTCTCCCTGACCTTTCTGCTCAGGTGGTGACCGAGGTCACCGACAGACTCCGTAGTGGGGCAGGTCCTTCTGGAGGTGGTGGTGGCGGTGACCCACCCGCTCCCCCACCGGTTGGTATTCATGTGTGGATTGAGCGGTTCAACAAGCTCAAGCCTCTTTCGTTCAAGTCAGCTGCCACTCCTCATGAGGCAGAGGACTGGATTACCCACGTCGAGAAATTGTTCAGGGTTCTCGGATGTGCTGACGAGTTTAAAACTCGTTTGGCTACATTCAAGCTGGAAGGTGACGCTCAGAATTGGTGGACTGCCCTTGTGCAGGCAAAGGGGGATGATTTTGCTGAGACTTGTTCGTGGGCAGGGTTCATTGAGGTGTTTTATAAGCAGTACATTCCTATGGCAGAAAAGCTGAGATATGAGAGGGAATACGGGTCGATTCGTCAAGGTGATCATGAGTCTTCAGGAGACTTTATGCAGCGATTCTTACGTCTGGCCAGTTTCGTTGGGCCAGAGGTTACCGGGGATGCGGTTCGACAGGCTCGTCACTTCAAATGGGCTCTTAAGGGATGGGTGTTAGACCGGATTGTTAACACTCCATATGAGGATGTGGCTAGTGTTCAGGATGCTGCGCGCAACATTGAGTTGCTGCATGAGGACAGGAGATCTAATAAACGTGATAGAGATGGCAACAGGGTTGATACTCGGGGTCAGGGTCGTCAGGACCAGAGACAGGATTTTCGAGGTCGTCAGGACCATGGGCAGGATCAGCGGGGTCGCCAGGACCGAGGTGGTGATTATAGGCGTCAGGATTCTAGGAACCAGGGCCGGCAGGTTATGGTCGGTATGGTGGTGACCGTCAGGGTCAAGGTCAGGGTGATAATAGCAGGCGTAGGGATTCTCAGCAGTATCAGCAGTCAGGATCGTCAGGCCAGAAGAAGGCTGTTGAGACTCTACCTCCTCCTCCTTTATGTACTACATGTGGGAAACCACATCCGGGTCCTTGCTATAAAGCTTCTGGGGGTTGTTTTTCGTGTGGCTCTTCTCAGCACCGGATCAAAGATTGCCCCAAGAAGAACCCCATCGTGCCAGCAAACACGACTAGGCCAGCTCCCACCATGGGCCGAGTGTATGCTACTACTCGGGACCAAGCGGCCAACACATCAGGTACCATTACTGGCATACTTTATATTGGAGATCGTACGGCTTTTGTATTGTTTGACACGGAGCTACTCATTCCATTATATCTGTAAACTTTGCTAAGAAACTTAATCTGGAACCAAAACCATTAATAAATCGTATATCAATCGCAACCCCAATGAAAACCCAAGTGATTATTGATCATGAATATGTTAACTGTCCTCTACGTTTCGATGATCGTGTTCGTCCTGCAAATCTGCTTCCCATTAATATGACCGATTTTGATGCGATTCTGGGCATGGATTGGTTGGCTGATCATAAGGCTACCATCGATTGTTATGCCCGCAAGGTGATCTTCGGCAATATTCATCATCCTGATTTCATTTATCATGGTTCCCAGCCTCTGAAATCCGTTAAGATTATTTCTGCCATGAAAGCACGAACTCTGATATCTCATGGTTGCCAAGGCTATTTGGCTTCTGTTAAAGATTCATCTGTAGAAAGTCCCGATGTTGCTAGCGTTCCCATTGTTCGGGAGTATGCTGATGTATTTCCTGATGAACTTCCTGGCCTTCCTCCGGCTAGAGAAGTTGAATTTTCTATTGATCTGATTCCTGGTGCCGAACCTATTTCTAAGGCTCCGTACCGGATGGCGCCTGTTGAGTTAAAGGAATTAAAGGAGCAATTGGAAGAACTTTTAGAGAACGGATTTATTCGGCCTAGTGTTTCGCCCTGGGGTGCTCCGGTTCTTTTTGTGAAGAAGAAGGATGGGTCTATGCGGCTGTGCATTGATTATCGCGAGTTAAATCGCATTACCATTCGTAACCGTTATCCGCTTCCTCGCATTGATGACTTGTTTGATCAATTGCAAGGAGCCAAGGTGTTCTCTAAAATCGACTTGCGATCTGGTTATCACCAACTGCGAGTTAAAGAGCAGGATGTTTCTAAGACTGCCTTCCGTACCCGCTATGGACACTATGAGTTTCTGGTTATGCCGTTTGGCCTAACAAATGCTCCTGCTGTGTTTATGGATTTGATGAACCGGATCTTTCATGAATTCCTCGATAAGTTCGTCATTGTTTTTATTGATGACATTCTGGTATATTCTAAATCGTCTGAGGAGCACGAGCAGCATTTGAGTATAGTTCTGGGTATTCTGAGGCAGCAGAAGTTATTCGCGAAATTCTCTAAGTGTGAGTTCTGGCTTAACCAAGTCGCTTTCCTTGGTCATATCGTGTCTGCAGAGGGTATCACTATGGATCCCGCTAAGGTTGAGGCTATCACCAAGTGGCCGAGACCTACCACGGTGACTGAAATTCGGAGTTTTCTGGGATTAGCTGGTTATTACCGGCGTTTTGTTGAAGGGTTTTCTAAGTTGGCCTTGCCTTTGACTCAGTTGATGCGGAAGGGTGAAAAGTTTGTATGGACTGATGAGCGTGAGCAGAGTTTTGAGGAGTTGAAAAGGCGATTAGTGTCCGCACCCATTCTGACCTTACCTTCTGGTTCTGGAGGTTTCCAAATTTATAGCGATGCGTCTAAGAAGGGTTTAGGCTGTGTGCTTATGCAACACGGCAAGGTGATTGCCTATGCTTCTCGGCAATTAAAACCCTATGAAGAAAACTACCCAACTCATGATCTGGAATTAGCCGCGGTTGTTTTTGCCTTAAAAATCTGGAGACATTACTTGTATGGTGAATCGTGTGATATCTTCACCGATCATAAGAGTCTCAAATATATCTTTACTCAGAAGGAGCTCAATATGAGGCAGAGGAGATGGTTAGAGCTTCTAAAAGATTACGACACGAACATCCAGTACCACCCAGGCAAGGCTAATGTAGTTGCTGATGCACTTAGTCGTAAGTCTGGGATGATTGCTAGCTTGGAGATTGATTCTCATGTTCTTAAGGATTTGGAGCGTTTGGATGTCGAGTTGTGTGTTCGACGTGACGTTGGTTACTGGGCTAGTTTGAAAATTGAGTCGAATCTGATGTTGCGTATTAAAGAGGCTCAGAAAGATGATGGTGAACTCTGGGCTATTGTTCAAAATATTGAAGAGGGTAAGCAAACTGAGTTTAGAGTTGATGATAACGGAGTTGTTTGGTATGAGGACCGTTTATGTGTGCCTAATGATTCTGATTTGCGTGAGGCTGTTTTGACTGAGGCTCACAGTTCTCCTTTCTCTATACATCCTGGTTCTACCAAGATGTATCGGGATCTAAAGCAGCACTTCTGGTGGAACGGTATGAAGCAAGATGTGGCGTTATTTGTTGCTAAATGTATGACCTGCCAGCAAGTTAAGATTGAGCATCAGCGAGCTAGTGGTCTGTTGCAACCCCTGGAGATTCCTACTTGGAAGTGGGATGAGATTTCCATGGATTTCGTTTCTGGTCTGCCTTTGACTCGTAAAAGACATGATGCGATTTGGGTGGTCGTCGATCGGCTAACTAAATCTGCTCATTTCTTACCCATCCGTATGACCTATAGTATCAGTAAGTTGGCAGAAATCTTTCAGCAGGAGATTGTCAGATTGCATGGTATGCCTTCATCTATCGTTTCTGATCGTGATCCTCGTTTCACTTCACGGTTCTGGAAGGGACTTCATAAAGCTTGGGGCGCTCGCCTTAAGTTTAGCACCGCTTTTCATCCCCAAACTGATGGTCAGTCGGAGAGGACCATTCAGACATTGGAAGACATGTTACGATCTTATGCTTTGGAATGGACCGGTAGTTGGGACGAGTATTTATGTTTGGTGGAGTTCGCATATAATAATAGTTGGCATGCTAGTATTCGGATGGCTCCGTTCGAGATGTTATATGGGCGCAAGTGTAGAGCGCCGGTTTGTTGGAACGAAGTAGGGGAGCGTATTATTGAGGGTCCGGAGTTGGTTCGGGACACCAACGAAAAGGTAGCCGTTGCTAGAGAAAAGTTAAAGGAGGCCCGTGCTCGTCAGAAGAGCTATGCTGACAAGCACCGTCGTGACCTAGAGTTTAATGTTGGTGATCGAGTATTTCTGAAAGTATCTCCTTTCCGAGGGGTTAAGCGTTTTGGAATTAAGGGCAAGTTGAGTCCTCGGTTTATTGGTCCCTTTGAGATTCTGGATCGTATTGGGGAGGTTTCTTATCGTCTAGCTCTACCTCCTCAGCTATCTCATGTGCATAATGTTTTCCATGTATCTCTTCTGAGGGGATACAACTATCACCCGTTGCATGTGGTGTCTTATCCACTTGATCAGATTCAGCCGGATATGTCTTTATCCGAAGAGCCGGAGGCTATTCTGGACCGGCAAGAGCGGGTCATGAGGAATAAAGTCATTCCATTCATAAAGGTTCTTTGGAAGAATCACCCAGAGCGCGAGGCTACATGGGAGACTGAAAGAATCGATTCGTGCCAGTTATCCCCACTTTGTATTCTGATCTGGTATGTCTTTGTCTTGTCTTCTGTTTCATTTCATCTGTACCTTTTTGCAAATTTCGAGGACGAAATTTTTTTGTTAGAGGGGAAGAAGTTGTAACACCTAAAAATCCAAAACATGTAAAATGACCATTTTGCCCCTACAAATTATAAAATTAATTAAAAGCTTATAAAGTACCGAATCGATCCCAAACTTCTGGAAAAGAACAAGACATGATATAAAATAATTTTAACAACTTTGATTAATATTTATAAAAGTTACAAAATTACCAAATTGCCCTTATTGAACCGATTAGCACAAAAATCAAATAATTAGACTTTAAAGGCAAATAAATTACATTTAATTGGAAATTTAAATCACATTCATGGGCCTTGAATATTTCCGTGATTTTGGGAGCTTTAAACCCTCCCCTTGACGCTCCTCTATCCCTAAATAAGTTAAACCTCTTAGAACCCTAATTTTCTCTATAGCCGCTTAAAGAAAAACACACAAAATAATTCCTCAAACCTTCATCCGATTTTCTGGAACTAAAAGAGCATTTTTTGGTGTTGTTCGTGAATTAAGGAAGCTAAGAAAATTGGGTTTGGTCGTGGTTTCTTCTTGGTTCGATCGCTAGAAATCATTTTCATTCGATAGGTAAATATTCCAAATCAATTCGTACGACCCTTCTAAAATCTTGTAATCATTTTTCTCATGTTCCTCATGACGATTATGCTATGTTAAAAATGTTCCTAAGGTCGTGGAGGCTGTGGATCGATCGCTAGAAAAATCTTGGTTCAAGGGTTCACTCGATAAGGTGTATTTTGGTTTCTGCTCATTCACTCGTTCAACCTCTGAATCGGTATTTTTCCCATGATCTTTCAACCTTATTTAACTCAGATAAAATATATAATTCAATGCATGCAACCTAAATCAAGTCGTTCGAATTAAAATGCATAATATACGTATAAAGCATGAAATATGAGATACGAATTTTCTGGTGGTTGTAATCATTTTTCCTGGACTCTATATGATCTAAATGGCATGAGAAAAATAAGAATCTGAATATTTGAATCTGAATTTGATCATGGTTTAATTTAGTTCTATCGCTAAAATGGGAATAGGTTGGATCGAATGAAATTAAAAACCCTAGCTTCGATTAGGGTTAAGAGCTGGGTTTCTGGGATAAATTAATGCAGAAAAGGACAAAGCAATGATTGATAAATGATTAGGTCGTGTGATACAAATTGGATTAGGGTTTATCGAATTGGATTGTATGCGTTTGGAACATTTAGAAATTATAGGGTGTATTTCGTAACTTCCGAAACTTATGGGTCATTTTTGTAAGATTATTTAACTGTGTTAAATGTGGATAAAATCTAAGATGAAGGGTCTTTGTGTAATATAGAACTTAAAAGGGTTTAATTCGTAAATGTTGGAAGTTTGTAAACCGATTGGAAATTCGTTTAAAATAAAAGGACTTGTTTTGTAATTTTGGGAAACTTGTGTCATTCGTATAAAAATGCTTATAAGGGACTTAATGTGTAACTTTGGTTATTAAAGGGATTTAAACTGTAAATAATTAATAAATATAGATCGAATGGTAACTTAAAGTAATGAAGGACTAAATGTGTAAATTATGTAAAGTTATGGACCTATTCGTACAACATGTAAAATATGGGTTAGTTTCGGTAATTTAAAAAGGCTGAGGGCTTGTTGTGTTGATATGGGCTTGTAAGGGTATTCGAATTAATTTGTTTAAAGTTAAGATTATGTTTTGTAAATTTCTTAAACTTGAGGGTTTAAATCATAAATCATTAAACTACGAGGGTTATAGGAGTAATATATGTAATTAAAGGGTTAATCTTGCTAAAAGATAAATTGTGATATTTACTTCTAAAACTTTATACTTTAATTATATTTTCAAATTAACCCTTAACGTATATTTAATTCTAAATCTAAAACCCTAAAATACGTAAAGCTATTATTGAGAATACGTGAATCTATAACTAAGTAAAATCTGATAAAATGAGTAATTCGGTCAGCTAAATAAGGAACTTACTAAATCCGGAAAACTGCTAAAAAGGGAAGTTACTTAAAATGGAAAGTCAGTTAAAAACCTATTGTAATACTCTTCTACTCTCTTAGGTGTGAAGAAGGAGAGATCCTGAGCTTGTCAGTGTTTGCTAATTCTGGTTTTATTTTGCTTGCAATAAGGTACAGATACTCTGCCCTTTTTCAGTAAGGGTGTCCTATCTCATTGATATGATTCTGATTCTGATTCGTTTAAGATTTCCAAAGCCATTGCTATGATCCCTTTTGTTATGAACCTTTCTGATTAAACTCTGATTTGGACCTTTGGTATTTCATCTGATATATCTGTTATGAACCATCTATTATGGACCATCTGATTTGACCTTTGTTATATGACACTCTGATTATGATATGATATCTGACTCTTAGTTTGATACCCGAGCCATTTCACTAGGCATGGGGGTTCCATGTCCGTGTCATTGATGCACCAATGGCATGACTCTAGGGCGGTAGAGTGATGTTCCGCCACGTCCCCATTCTGTTTATGATATGCGCATTATATTGATTATGGATTATATATGTTTCTGGGGGGCGTATGGATGCATCCTAGATCTGTTCTGTTAGTGGATTTAATTATATATATATATGATATCTGTTCTGGTGACTGGTGCTTGTGTGCAATACACGCCTTTCACATTTATCTGGGAGCTGATCACTCCATTTGATACATGAGGACACCCCTCATATTATCTGGTTACTTAAGAGGCATCCCCTCTGGATTGTGATGATTATTATCTGTTCTGTTCTGGGCTCGTGGTGGATGACTATCCTATTCTTCATTTTATTTTCTGTCTCTTGTTTATACCTCATGATATTTCCCCATGCACCATATTTCAGTTCTATTTCATTATTATTGCTTTGTATATGTATCTGTTCACTGGGCTTTTTAAGCTCAGCCGTACGTTTCTTTTCATGTACGGCAGGTATTTAAGCTTGGATTCGGGGTTTTAGCTTTGGGGATGAGAGCAACTGTGTGAAGCTTTGACCTTAGCATTCTAGATATACCATTTCGGATTCTGTTTCTGTTATGCCATTGTTTAGGCATTTTGGATTATGTACTTCGGTTTATTTCTGTTTTGGACATAAGTTGTGTTGACTTATTTCCTTTGACCATTTATGTTATGGACTTATCATGTTTGGATTTAATGCTTGTAATCTGATATGAAGCCATTGTTGTGATATCTTTACCCTTGCCGGGTTGGGGTGTTACAAGTACCTTGGTAGTTGTGCTCATCTGTTCTTAGTTTTTATACACTAGCTTACTGTCTCATTAGCTTAATTAACGGCTTGAAACCTGCAACTTTTTCCTGTATAAGCAGACCAGTTGTGGTTCTTTGGCTTATTCATTGCTTATTTATCATTCCCATTGCTTATATTTGCTTCCCATAGCTTTTAAAGATCCCCCTTAATAGTCCTTAGCTTTTTCAGGTTGCCTTTTAGCTTGTTCATCAGTTTAATAGACCCCCTAATATAAGCATCAGTTTTAATCCACATAGCAGTCCTTAGCAGCTTAATTTTGGCTTATTTAATAAGTTCCATATCTAGTTGTAGTTATAAAAAAGGTTTCTTTCTAGGTGTTTAATAAGCTGGTAAAAAGAAAAACACAAAAAAAAAAAATAGTTAGTAAAAAATGTTGTGAGTGGGATTCGAACATGGGTCTTTTGACTCACAAGACCACCTGACAACCATCTGCTCTAAGTCTGCTTTGTGTTTAATATTCTCGTTTTTGTTTTTATAGTGGATTTGTCCCATTTAAGCTTATAACTGCTAATTAGCTTATTTCGTGGCTTATTCTTGTGTTTTTTAGGTTCCTATATTTTTCCTAGGTTAGTTTTAGTATAATTTAGGTTCTGGTAATTTTTCATAATTTTTACTTTTCATTTAGTATTTTTCCCTAGTTAATTTAGTTTAAATAGTTTTTAATTCGTAATAAATAATAGAAAAGTCAAAAAAATAAAATTCTTTTTTCCAAAATTTTCTTTTGTCATTTAGGATTTAGGAAAATTATTTTGGTACCCGTAGGTTTATTTTTCATAGATTGTTACGTTTATGCTCGTTTTTCGTTTCCATTTTACGTTATTTCTAATTTTCGTCTTCGTAGATGTTAGAAACCAAACAACCCTCGTCTTTTCAAGCATTTTAATAACGAACCTCAAACGATATCCTCAATTTCGCACCTCGTTGGGACTACGACCCGGGTATTCACTTATCCGGTATGTTACAATCGCGTATCGTGTCGAGCCATCGCGAGTTGACCTTTCTTCGTGAGAGGTTTAGCTAGTGACGCGTTTCGCGCGATATCAAAATGGCGCCGCTGCCGGGGAGGTGTGTTGCGACAATATCGTTACGGTTTGACGATTAGTGACTTGGAGATCCTTCCTCGTGAAGTTATCGTTTTCCTCGTAAATATTTTTCTTATAAAAGCCTAAAAAGATTTTCTTTTCAAAATTTATTTTTCCTTTTTCTTTTGTGTTTTTCAAAATGTTTCTAAAAATCCAAAAATAATCTTCTTATTCCTCTTATTCATTTAATTCTTTATCTCTCACCCTCTGTCCGTTTGATTTTATTTTCTTCTTATCCCTCCTTAATGTTTAATTCTTATGTCGTCACCCGACTATCACTGTTTTCATTGTAAAAGTATATTGGGTGATGATCATCGTTGTTACAAGTGTTTGTGTGAGCGGTGTGGAGGTTATTGTGGTAATTGGTGTGAATTACCCATTAAATCAAATCCTAATTCCTTCAATAATTCTCAAAGTCTTTCCGACTACCCTCCACAACCCCAGCCATCTTCACTCAAACAGCAAAATTGCTGTGTATGTGGAGATTCGTTGGGAGACAATTCACTTTGTGAACGATGTTTTTGCAAAGGATGTGAGTTTACTCACGGACTTTGCATGTGTTCCACTTCTGAAATCGAAAATACATTCACTTATTCAAATTTTCAAAACGATTTCAGCTACCTTCCTCAGAATTCATTTGAGCAAGAACCGTGTTATCAAAACTTCATTGATACATCGTTCCAAAATGCTCTGAATATTCCTTGTTCGAAGTGTAGGGGGTCCTCATGACGATTATCAATGTCAACCGTGGGATCAAGAACCTAATCCTTGGTACAATACTCCCGGTTTTGACAATGTCCAACCCCCACAGTATTCCATCATTCATCCTCATGAAAAATCTATGGCAGAATTGCTAGCCGAAGAACGAGCAGCGGAAACGCGTGCCAAATTTCTTAGGGCTGCCATTCTCGATGAAGATGATGAGGATACTATTCAAATAAAGGAATATTATGAGAATTCTTCGCCTGCAATCACACCTGTCCAGAAAAGGCAGGAGGACAAAAGTATTGCAGAATTACTAGCAGAAGAGCAAATGGAACGTATAAAAGCCATTTATGCTAGCAATATTGATGAGGAGGACGACGGGGAGAGTGTTATTCCTTTTAGTGAAATTACTTCTCAACTCCCTCAGTCTATTGCAATCACATCATTCTTTCCATCTATGAACCCTGATGACTCTCCTACTATGGGGGATGAGCATCTTAGCACTGTTCCTGAAAAGGAATTGGACGAATTCATAAAGTCTAGTGCTGAGATCCTTATCCCAATCCCAAGTGAGTACGAGGATATATCATACAGTGAATGTGATTGGTCTTATTGTGATGATGATCCTCTTGACATTTGTGAGGATACTTCCGGGATCTTCTCTAACCCGCTTTTCAATTTCAAAGATGATTTTTCCTCTAGTGATGACGAATCACTTTCTGATGAGGAAGTTCAAAATGAAAGTCTCGAAGTCTATTCAAATTCTCTTTTTGAATTTGATGACGAGTACTTTTCTTGCAATAATCCTCTCTTTGATGAAGAGTTAGAGAACGATGAGGTCAAGGACTCTATCACTCATAAACTTGATGATATGACCTCAGTTCTTAATCCCGATATTATTCCTTCTCCGACATATGTGACAGTTCCCTTTGAGGACCGCCATTATATTGACGTCACATATGTCGTTCGAATTTTTCTACCTTTATGTGCTTACAAGGTAGCTTGTCCTTCCATTCTCTCATTTGGGAGTGAGGACAAAGTTTTTGACCCCGGCATCTTAATTTATCATTCTTTTGAGCCGGATGTATCTCATCGGAGTGGAACTTTCATGTACTTCAATGTTTATCCAAACATTTCGAATGAAAGTCCGATGGAGATTTTCTCTTCCACATGCTTCCCCAAGAACAAATGAATTCGGGGTCGAGTCAAGCTAGTGACTCGGTTAACAAAAACATTAGCATTTCATGGGTGACAACCCATGTTTCTGACTTCTTTCTATTTTCTGACACTAAGTGTGGGGGGAGTTCCTCTACTGTGCTTTGTTTGTGTGTTGTTTGCCCTTGTTTGCAGGTTTCCCTTGGATTGTGATGATTGACGCGCCTGTTTTCAATCCAGCTGCCCAATATCCTATCCTTTTGCTAATGTTTATCTAGGGATATCTTTTTAATCCTTTTTGTGAAAAATGGAGATTTCTTTTCCACACTTGGCTATTAGTATTATCTTTTTACGTTCTAAGCATCGGCATAATAGCCGGTACTTTGAATATTGAGGGCAATATTCAATTCTAAGTGTGGGGGGGAATTCATGCGAATTTTGTCACGTTTGTACCTTCTAGTTCCCTAGTACCCCCGTTTTTGACAAAAATTTTAAAATTTTTGTCATATATAAAAAAAAATGTGTCATCAATAAAAGTGTGTTAGTCTTGATTAGGTTAGAACAAAGGGAATCCCGACTCTGCCAGAGTATTGATCTGGCTGCTCCCTTAACGGTTAGACTAAGGTTTTACGATTTGTGCAAATGAAAATGCTAAGCGTAGAGTAGTTGGTTCTCTTTAGAGCTTATACAAGTAATCTATGGCTTTTCCTCCCAGAAGATAACTAATCTGATTAAATACGTGCTGTTTTCAAACGTTTGAACGTGAAAATCATGTTGTTATGCAAAACAAATTTTTATACAATTTTGATATAGAGCCCGAGTTCAACTTTTTATTTTAATTTTTGAGAAAGCATATAAGTCCTAAGCTACGGTTCAAAATCGGCCCTTGGATCCTGTATTCCGAAAGGCGTTTAGGTCTTGGTTCCCGTGAAGCTCCGTTAATTTATGTTGCACAAGTAAAAAAAAAAAAAAAAAAATGATGAAAAAATGAAAAAATGAAAAGAAAAAAAAAATATATATTATATATATATATATATATATATATATATATATATATATATATATATATATATATATATATATATAATAAAGTGGAATGATATTGCAAAATGCAATAAATTTTGATGCTGCAAAAATAAAGATATATATGTTAATAAATGTAGAAATTGCTTTCTTTTAAATTTAAATCGGAAGTTGAACTTGGATTCGTCGATTTTGTATAAAGGTTAAACGGTAATTTAGTAGATTGTTGATTTCAAAGGGGTTCGAAATCTCCGAAATTATTCTCTGTGGGGTGTCAAAAGCCTGGTCACCTAAAACCAACTGGTTTGGGATGTGCCGAGAAGAAAGCCGTTACATGGAGTGATCTCGTCTTTGAATCTCTAATCTCTAAATGGTCGTTTGTTGTTATCCATTTAAGTATTTAATACTAGCGTAGTGGGAATATCCAAAATCTTTGAAATCGAAATTCCGCTGATTCCGGTACTATTCTCTGTGGGGTGTCAAAAGCCTGGTCACCTAAAACCAACTGGTTTGGGATGTGCCGAGAAGAAAGCCGCTACATGGAAAAGGCCCTTTTGATCCTTAGATTTCCGAGGTTCCCGGTAAATTAGTATTTGACTTAAACGAATAACAACCATAATAAATGTCGATTTTTGCGGTCAAAATTTTAAAAATTAGCACAGTCACCTAATTGAATAAATTGTGGGAGCGAAAAGTTAAGTCTCGACTTACATAGATTATTAGTATAAGTAGTGTTAGCATTTTTACAAAAACATTTGCACAATAAGTTTAAGCTTAGTTGGGAGTATAAAAAGAGGATGACGATTTCAATTCCCTGGAGACACCCATTTTGTGTGAATCCCGTTCCATGATACCGTTTTTGGAAATCAAGCATTTTATCTATTTTGTTCTAAGTTTAAATTTCTCGCATTTAATAAAAAGTCGAAACGGGGTATACTTGGTATTCTTTTGATCCTTTCATTACTTCATATGATCGGATTGCTAGGGACTAGCAATAGCTTAGTGTGGGAGATTTGATGAGTGTGTAAATACTTATCATTTTACACCCGATAAAGACACAAAAATAACCAAAAACACCCGAATATACTGCAGATATCCTTGGTTTTGTGTTTTATTTGTTTCAGGTACAAAAGGATTGAAAACGGGGCAAATTTGGACAAAACCGTGCATAATATGGAAAAGAGCCGAAAGCCGATGCCGGGAAAGACATTATTAATTCAGATTTAGTTCGAGCTCAAAAATCTCAAAATGACCCTTGGATTACTTTTACTTGGCAATATTAGCCCTTGGTGCAACTTTGAAGACATGACAGTATTGGTCCTTGAGGTTACAAAAATTACAAGTTTGGTCCTTATGTTTAAACTTTATTTATCCAAAATGAAACCCGGACCAATTGATGATCCAATCCCCCAACCCAAGCCTTAACCCATCCGGCCCAAAGAAAAACACATACCCGGTCCTTTTTGCTAAAACCCCCAACCCGGTATCTATTAGGTCAAAGTAGCAGACCTTTCCCTCCTATCCCCTCACTTTCTTCTTCCCGCCAACACAAACCAAGGCATCATCACCATCACCTCGTACTATCCCAACATATTTGTCTCTTCCCACTCTTCCCCAAACCTTGATTCAGTCACCATCATCTCCACCTCAGCAATCCGAGGCAAGAAAAGGGATTTAATGGCCAAGATCATCCCAATTTAATCCAATGGTTGGGATGAGCTCAGAAAGAGAAGAAGCAGAAGAGGAGAAAGAAACCCTAGTTCATTTTTATTTTTTTATTTTTTTTCTGTATAAATAGTTAGTAGCTCATTTTATTTGAGAAGGTTTTTTTTAGCTTAATATTAGGTAACTTTATTTTTATTGTTATTTTTTATTTCTTTAAACTTCCAGTTATGTAATTTTAACCTTCAGTTAATGCAATTTTTAGTTTTTCTTAGAAAGTCAACGATAGTCAACCCTTGCTTATTGCTTATTGCCTGTGCTTATTTGGTTTTTCTTTTTGCTTTTTAAGTTCTAAGTTGGTTGATCATTAATCTTTTTCTAGAAAATTAAGTCTGTTAGCTTAAAATTTTCAAACAGTCAAGTTAAGTAGTGTTTGGTTTATGGATGAAAATGGGTAGAAAGTGAGTAGAACTGTGCATTTGCCAATCTGTCAAGTTTAGATAAGCTCAACTTAATATCTGTAAGCTGTTTTTAGAAGCTAGGTCATTGTTTTGAAGGACTTGAAGGTTTCGCTGTGGCTTTCTGAAATTCAGCCCAGCAGCTGAGCTTATAAGCTCAACTTGATAAGTCTTCCTTTTTAACCATTCTAGGTCCTCATTGGTCTGAATTCAGTAGTCATAAAAACCCCCAAAGGCCTTGGTCATAAATCACTTAAACAGCCTAGCAATTTGAGTAGACTGCATCATTCTTTGTATTTTGCTGTTTTCAGTGATTCTTTTTGATTTTTAGTTTCTTATATATTAGTTGTTATTAGCTCAAATCTTTCATAGTATTAGTTCCCCAGCTCTTATAGTTATTTATAATGTTGTTTAGATTTTTAGCTTTTTTTTTACTGCTTCTCATAGCCTTGAAAGTAGCTTTATTTTCCCTGCAACTCATTTACCTCAGCAGACCTTTGCTTTTTCACCCCTTATCAACAGTTTTTATAATCCCCAAACAAGCTCAAATTCAGCTCAAATTTGGTTTCTGGGTACCTTGGTAGTTGTGCTCATCTGTTCTTAGTTTTTATACACTAGCTTACTGTCTCATTAGCTTAATTAACGGCTTGAAACCTGCAACTTTTTCCTGTATCAGCAGACCAGTTGTGGTTCTTTGGCTTATTCATTGCTTATTTATCATTCCCATTGCTTATATTTGCTTCCCATAGCTTTTAAATATCCCCCTTAATACTCCTTAGCTTTTTCAGGTTGCCTTTTAGCTTGTTCATCAGTTTAATAGACCCCCTAATATAAGCATCAGTTTTAATCCACATAGCAGTCCTTAGCAGCTTAATTTTGGCTTATTTAATAAGTTCCATATCTAGTTGTAGTTATAAAAAAGGTTTCTTTCTAGGTGTTTAATAAGCTGGTAAAAAGAAAAACACAAAAAAAAAATAGTTAGTAAAAAATGTTGTGAGTGGGATTCGAACATGGGTCTTTTGACTCACAAAACCACCTGACAACCATCTGCTCTAAGTTTTCTTTGTGTTTAATATTCTCGTTTTTGTTTTTATAGTGGATTTGTCCCATTTAAGCTTATAACTGCTAATTAGCTTATTTCGTGGCTTATTCTTGTGTTTTTTAGGTTCCTATATTTTTCCTAGGTTAGTTTTAGTATAATTTAGGTTCTGGTAATTTTTCATAATTTTTACTTTTCATTTAGTATTTTTCCCTAATTAATTTAGTTTAAATAGTTTTTAATTCGTAATAAATAATAGAAAAGTCAAAAAAATAAAATTCTTTTTTCCAAAATTTTCTTTTGTCATTTAGGATTTAGAAAAATTATTTTGGTACCCGTAGGTTTATTTTTCATAGATTGTTACGTTTATGCTCGTTTTTCGTTTCCATTTTACGTTATTTTTAATTTTCGTCTTCGTAGATGTTAGAAACCAAACAACCCTCGTCTTTTCAAGCATTTTAATAACGAACCTCAAACGATATCCTCAATTTCGAACCTCGTTGGGACTACGACCCGGGTATTCACTTATCCGGTATGTTACAATCGCGTATCGCGTCGAGCCATCGCGAGTTGACCTTTCTTCGTGAGAGGTTTAGCTTGTGACGCGTTTCGCGCGATATCATCCACAAAACAAAGCCATCATCGAACACACGAAAAATAAACACGGAACTGAAATGCTTCTAGGGAACTTAAATCATTAGAGGGTCTCATTATTATATAACGAAGCTTAAGTGAGTCAATGGAAGTGAAAGTTAGTCGTCAATAACTTCGGTCTTCACAGAATCAATTCTTCCAAACATGAAAGGTCTATTTCAAAAATCCGTTCATTCAAAACATTCAATCTCTTCAAGTCCGGTTAATCTGTCTTCGTTTGTCCATCAATCTGGAAGTGAAACAAAATCGTGAACTTGTGTCTGGTTCATCAAACATCCTGCAGTTCTTCTTGGAATGTGATGGAGTAATGTGAATTTCTGGCACGATCTTTAAATCCCTTTATCATCCAGTCTGCTTCCGCTCTCAATTCATCTTAGTACAACCAAGATGAATAGGGAAGCGAGACTGCACGTCTTCATCAGTTTCAGGTTCGCCATCTTGACTAGATTTTTTTCTTCTGCATCGCCAACACTTGTGCCTTGTAAGGGATGTCTTCACTCTTCAGGGTAGCCACCGCTGTTGTCAACTCCAGGTCAGGCAGTGAAGTAATTTTTCTGATATGTTTCTAGTTGTCTTGATGCATACGCAAAACCTTCTGTGCTGCAAGGGAGTATAACCGAGTCTCTTTCTGAAATGTCCCAAAATTTGTTCCGCTTGAAGGTATGGAAGCCAAATTCTATTTCAGCTTTCCCAAAACTCCATTCTCAATCAAACTAAGCTGTTTCTCTCTGTTCACGAAATTTATCAATGGTAACGCAAGTTGTAAACATCTTCCAGAATTCTTCTGCAAGGTTCAAAAGATTTCAGTTCTCCACTCTGTTATCGGTCTTGACCACTTGGTGATAGTTTCAAAACTTGCGGGATTTAGAGAGATATCCTCAACTAAGAACACTGTTGTCTCAACAAATATCAACCTCCCAGAATGCACAAATGATCATCAAATTCTAACAAAGTGCAAAAATGATTTTCATGCTCTTCCTCGTCTCCGAATGTACTATTAAGTCATACAATGACCATTTGACCAAGTACTCACGAGAAAACATTATTTATCAAATTCACAAAACAGTCAGAGCTTTAGCTAATACTATTAGCGTCACGAACCGTCATAGCAGTCGTTACGTATACGGAAGGCGATTCCAATAATAATCTCAATTCATACTTCCATCTGAAGGAAACTTCGCGCTCTGAAATTGAACAGATACATATTCGTTTCAGGGTGGAGAAATAATGGATTCCTAACAGCAATACGGTTCAGCTTCCAGTAATACATATCCCCTGTCACCATCCTTCTTTATCGCGAACGAAACTGAAACACGCCCAGAAGATACACTTAAGCAAACTCATTTCCTGGTCTTTGGTTGCTGCTCTTCCCGGTTGCTCAAATCAACTGGTATGATCCCGGACACCTCTGAAAGACATCTTCGCTTGGTGACTAGACAATCTCTCGGTATCATGTCAAGTCCTACTTCATACTCCGGTGGAAAACTTGGTGGTTCAACCAAGAATCATATTCAGAAAATTCAGGGTGCCAAATAACTCCCAAGATAAGGTTCATTCATTGGTGTACGAAATGGGTTCTAGGAAAACTTCATAACCGCGAAAGTAACACACGAGTCTCCAGAGTAATAGTGATAGCCAAAAGTTTAACAATCGGTAATCATGGTAGGGAGTTCAAAATTGTTTCAAGCGCCAAAGGTGAGACATAGGAGGATAGTTGTCAATATTTTGAATGCTCAATCAACCAATCCCTTATCAGAATAAAATCGAAGTTAACTATCCAAAGAAAGACAGATCAATATAGCAAATCTTATCGTTCAAAAGTGAGAGGGAAACATTCTTATACTCGTGGTTAAACACCACAAGACTTCTCATAGGGACAGAGATGGCTAAGACGAACTCAAATAGCGTCGGAAGATTCATAGATGCTTATCAAAAACAAGAGACAAATAACAGAATGTATCAAGTATGTCATCGCCATGGAGATTCTCAAAATGCCCGAAGAGGCATCAAAAATGATTTACAAAAAGATCAGAGGTCAGAGTCGGAATCTGAAGATAAGGATCAAATAGTGTCAGGCAATTACTATGCAATTCTCAATGCCTTCAAGATATATTTAGGTTTCAAATCTTAGGTGGTGCAAAGCATAGGCTTTCAATCTTCAAAAGTGATCTCAACAGGCTTTAACCAAAAGCAAGGCACGAATCAGAGTGATGCGGAAGCAATGATACTTAAACAAATGCCTTATAGTCTACCCATTCCTCACTGGTCAAAACTTAAGTTCATATGAAGAAATCCTAAAGCAAGTTCTCAAGGTGTTCTCCTATGTTCTTACAGTGGAAGCCTAATGGTCCAAAACTCACAGGTCTAGTTTTATGTATTACAAGTCGTCAGCCTGGTCTCTGATACCATAAATTGTCACACCCCAACCCGACAAGGGTAGAAGTGCCACATTATGGTGACATATCAAAGCAAATACAAGCATATGACTAATTAATACAAAATAACTTCAAGGGTTACAAGAGAAAAATCTGAAGATACAAGGTTACAAAGGAAATAATAATAAATTATAAGTTCTATAATTTGCAATTGTTCTAATCATCTCTAATCCAGAATAGCAAGTAAGGTCTTCTAAGTCCAAGGTACTCTCCACTCATACCTAGCTTCCAAACTAAAACCTGCCGCAGGAAAAGAAATGCGGCTGAGCTTAAAAAGCCCAGTGAACAGATATAGAGGTAACAAGCAGTAATAATGGAATAGTGAAGTAAAGGAAACAATGCAAGGTATAATAAGAGTTAAGGAATAATTAAATAGATAAGAGTAAAGGGAACAGTAATCCACCACGAGCCCAAGTCAAGTCAAGTCAAGTATCAAGTCAAGTAATCAAGTAACCATGTATACGGAGGGGAGACCTCGGTATACCAAGTACAATATAAGGGGATACCTCCAAGGGGTTGGAGTACCTAACTCCCAAGATGTAAAAGACGTGTATCGCACACACCATCAGTCACCAAGTATATAACAAGTAATATCATGATAAATCCATCGAAACAAGTAACAAATCTAGGATGCATCCATACGCCCCAGTAGGCCAAGTTCTTCCTCTACGTAACAAGTCAAGTCAGGGACGGGATAGGACATCACTCTCCTACCCTAGAGTCATACCATCGGTGCATCAATGACACGGACATGAAACCCTCATGCCTAGTATACAAGTGGTGGCTCGTAGTCTCAAACTGTGGATCAAGGGTCAAATCAAGTATCAAGTGTCCAAGTTTAAGTTTCATATCAAGTGGTTCAAGTCAAGTTTCATATCAAGTGGTTCAAGTCAAGTTTTATATCAAGTGGTTCAAGTCAAGTTTCCATTTCAAATGTATCATATCAAGATTTATATCAAGGTTCAAGTCAAGGTTCAAAACAAGAAATCATAGCAAGGGTTTATAGCAAAGGTTCAAATCAAAGGTTCGTATCAATTGGTTCAAAGGTTCATAACAAAGGTTCAATTTAAAGGTTTATATTAAAGGTTCATATCATAGTGTTAAAAAGTAATCCTTTAATAATGGCTTTCATAAAAGAGATTTTTTTTAATAGTAGTTTTCATAAAGAAGGTCTTTAAAAGTAGTTTTCATAAAAGTCAGTAAAATTCCATATAAAAGTGGTATCGTATCGTGTTCATAAACGTCATTTTTTAAAAATAGTTTTCCTCGAAACATTTTCATATATAATTAAGAAAGGTTTTCGCATCCAGTTATACTATCAAATGAACCTTCAAGGTATCCAAGGATTTCTATATTCATGTCACAGGGTAACGAACGAATTATATTAAGTGTCAAGGGGACATAGCAAGGTTCACAAATCAAGGGGAGCATAGCAAGGTTCAAGGGAGTAAGATAGACAAGAGAGAGAGAGTGAGTTCATGAGAAACCTGTGAGAAGGTCAGAATATCTGTACCTTATTCGAAACGCAAACAAACACAAGATAGCAAACACTGAAAAGAATCAGATCACTCCTTCTTCACACCTAAAGGAGTAGAAGACAGAATTACACGTGGTTCGTATAACTCAGATTACTAATTTTAGTTTATCTTTCCATTTTAGGTAACTTTCCAAATTTAGCAACTTTCCATATTTAGTAAGTTTCCAAAAATAGTAACTTTCTATTATTAGCAGGTTTCCCGAATTAGTAAGTTTCCAGAATTAGTAGGTTTCCATGATTAAGAAACATTCAAGGTTAAGTATTCAAATGTGACAAGTTAATAGTTCAAGGTTCATAATGTCGACTATATAAGTTTAGGGTTCATAGTGTCATTATGATAAGATTAGGGTGTAAAATGTAAATATTATCAAGTTACATGTTTTCACAAGTTAAGTCCCTTAGTTTTAGAAAAATGACAATTTAGACCCTTTAGTTTGGAAAATAAACACATAATACTTTTTAATCCCTTTTACACTTTTAACAGATTTTATATATGAACTGGTCCTGTTTAGTCAAATTTATTAACTATATAAGAACTCAGAAATAAAATTCCCAAAAATTACCACCGATTCTGTAATGTCTTAAGAATACTCATGAATTTTTCCAGAATTTATTGACTAGCATAACTATGGTTTAAAAATCGCTTAATCCAACTCGTCCAGATTTCTAATCAGTTTTAATATACGAAAAGTTTGCATTTAGTAACCCCATCAAATTAATTCATAAAAATCTACAACAATTCCAGTAATTACCCAACATATGTAATATTAATCCTACCAATTTTTATCCTCTAACTCAACACGGTTTGGAAAGTAAAAATCAAAAACCCGGACTGATTTTCCAGACATACGAATTCAGTTTGACACTTAATTTTCTAAGAATCAAAAAGTCGCCTTCCCGACCTCTAAAAATTTCAAGGTTAAATTTCCCAGGAAGCCCTTTTCTTGAACTTAGTTTTAGACCCCGGAAACACCCAAAAACACTTTGTTATCATCAAGATCCAATCGATTAAAGTCGGACCAATTTCCTGGACAGTAGCAGTTTTTATTATATCATGTAATCTTTTAGGGTTTTCATAATCTCATGATCAATTCTTGATACAAAGCACTTATACATTCATCTATATAGATATAGGTCGATTCATAGGAGGTCTTAACATATTCATAACAATTAAATTCAGATCCATATACAAGTCGATTCATATTAAGGTTTTATAGATTCATTATTCCATGTTATCAACTTAACATTTTATGTAACATTTTCTATTATCATATGTGTATTTTAATGACCATAACATAGAGGAAACAAGAACAAGAATCAACAAGGAGGATGATACAATACCCTCGATGACCAAACGAAGAAACATGCACACCAAAGATCAAATCGCTACACCTCTCTTCTTCTTTCTTCTTGATGCGCACGACAGAAATCAAAACAAAGAACACATGGGTCGATTAGGGTTGTGTTCATGAATTCGTATGGATTAAGAGTATACATATATGATTAACTTGGTATGGATTGAACAAGAACACAATCAAGAACACAAAAAACCTCCTTTGGTTGCTGCAATGGATCGAACAAGATGAGACAAAGGGAGAGATAGCCGAATTTTTGGTTGTAGAGGGAATTAGGGTTTGTGGGATTTTCGGTATTAAGGTTTAAGGAAAACCGTGTGTTTGATTTGCACAAATAAGGAAGGGATCAATCCCATTATGGGCTTGGATCAATCAAAGTTAAGGCATGATTATCTCCTCATAACTTGGGCCGAAATTTTTGAAATGTAGCACATAGAAATCGACTAGGAAAATGAATGTACAGGATTTTTATTTTGTAACTTTTAAATGTATAATGTAAAGTTTTCATTTGGTAGTTTAATCCATTACATGACTTAGAATATAACTTATATTAGGTTAAGGTACAAATTAATGTCACTTATATGATTTTCATATGTTCTTAAAATTTAAAATTTGAGGGCATTTTTGTCATTTCGGATTATGTTAATTTTGGGGTTTTACAATTAGAGTAGGGCAAGAAAGGTGTCTTTATAGCCGAACCACTATAAATAATTGTATCACGGTTGTATCTCTTTCTCTCCTTACTTTGTTGTGTTTACCTCTTTTTCTTACTTACTTGCTTTGTCCATATTTTATCATACAAAGGTTTCACATAAAATTGATCTAAAAGTTTCTGTAAACTAAATTTAAATCGGTAAAAACTATTCAACCCCCCATCTAGTTTTCTACACTTCATCTCCAAATTGCTGCAACAATAAAAGCGGCCAAAATTATCTCAATGCATATTGCAAATAAACGGTGATATAGACAATTTATTAACAACATAAAAATCAACCACAAAAGTAAGTGTTGTGTTCCAATAATCAGAAGCTATTGATTTTCTTTTCAACAAATTAATAAATAGTTGGCGGACATGATTCAGTTACCTTCATATGGACTCAGGTTTGATTTGAAAACTGAATCCAATAAATACATACAAAGGTAACCCTTAATTCATCAAACATGAAACATCTAGTAACCTAATTTGGTTTTAAACCGAACCAAAAGTAAAAATAAAAAAATAAAAAAAAATAAATAAAAAATAAAAAAATAGAGTACCTTAGTTTGGTTGATTTGTGATGATGTGTTGTTTCTGCGTGCATGTTCGAAATCAAACAAACCAGGCAAAAGATCATATATTCAATTGTATTTATGAGATCGGTTGTTTTGATGAAGATGAAGATTGGTGGTTACCGATGCTTATGATCAGTGTGTTTGTTTGTTCAATCTGGCATTCGTGCTTTTGATTTGAATATGAGATGTGAATTCGTGTGATGTGTGAAGTCAAATGCTTTTTTAGATTAGGAAATGAGTTATGACCAATTTCAACTGAATCCGGTTTCTTATGGCAAAATAGTTAGGGTTTTTATTTATTGAAGTGATACAAATTTCAAAAATGCCTAGTTTAGTTGATGCCAATGAGGAGTTATTTAAGCATGACATAATTGTTTTGAATTTCCTATAACAAAAACTTGTCTGATCCAGTGGTTGAAGTGTTTGTTTGTGGATGTACATACCTGGTTTGAATCTTTCCCATGAAAAACTTTTTAAACATTTACCGAATAATTTATGAATTGTGGATGTCTCATCATTGATGTGGCATTCCATGTCATATTTATTGTAACGACATTTCAACTCATAATTTGTCCCATATATAAGTAAAGACATAGAGATGGTAATACGTAGTAGTAATTATGATACGTCATCTTGTCCCATCTTGTAATGTCTAGCTCCTTCCAAGTCTTTTGTTTTTTTATAATATTTGTTGTTCAAAAAAAAAAATTGTGATAGGTCAATAATACTATCGATTTGAGTAGAAATAATTTAACACCTACCAACATACGAAGAATACGTCAAAAACAATCCACATCATTTTTTTTATTTTTTTTTTGAGCAAACACATTTTTTTTTTTTTTTTTTTTTTTTTTTTTTTTTTTTTTGCAAACACATTATGTTCTTGAAATATAGAAGTTATAAATACCTACTACCAACGGACTATTAGTCCAGCGGTACGATTTCAAAGTCCTTCAATGAAGGTTTCAGCCCACCCGGGTTCGAATCTGGAGAAGGTAAGGGTTTACTTCAAATTAAGTGTCGTGCCTTCGGGCGGCTTAAGTTGAAGGTTTTTCCCCCATCGGGTTTCGAATTGGTCAAGGATTTCCCTCATGGGAGCTCTCTAGCGCGGGCCCGGTTAAGACAACGTAAGTCTAGACCTCTCAATGAGCTTGAAAGAAAGTCACCGTTCAAAAAAAAAAAAAAGTTATAAATACCTGTAATAACATATGTTTTTCATAATAACAAAGGACATTAATGATTGAAGACATGAATGATTCATATGATTACCCTTGTGTATGCTTAAATAATACTAAAGCATGATTTCGCATGTATTAGAAACCTTTACGCAATACCTTCAACTCATTACACTTTGGCTTTTGGCTATTAAATTGAATGTAATCATCTCCTCCATTACGTTTCTACACTATCATGTTCTTTTACCTTTCACACAACTTGTTTTTATAAGATATATAAAACATTATTTAATTAATAGATGATTATCCGCGCATAGCGGCGACGGTGTATAGTATCATTAGTTTATATTTACATTTTTTTATGTATATATATGTGTGCAGTAAGTGAAAATGAAGAAAGTTAATAGTTTACATTGCAATTAAACATTTAAATATTTAGATAGTGCATTTTCTTTTATAAGTAGGAGTATTTTAATTTAACAATATTACTCAATTTTTTAAATTTTTATGTTTTAAGTAAATGTAATTTACCTTTATATGTACGAGTAATATAAAAGAGTAAACTTCAAAATCAATCATTGTTGAGAAACAGAAGTCATGAGAAACCCATCCTATCAAGTGATGGTTTTCAATTCGCTTATCTGCTTTGCATAAATCATCACTTGTGATATGATGTATGATGATGATTTTAGAGCATATGGTGTCGTGGCTAGCTAAAACTCTTTATTTATGGCTCACGGGTGACATATCATTTTAACAAACCTTCACAACTAACTCGTTTATCACAATTAACCCCAACTTACTCATTTGTGTACCGCCACTTACAACTTTATTTTTTTTATTCAAATTTTCAAACAAACTAAATTTATTTCATTAAAAATAAAAATACATTACAACATATTAAAAAACATACGAAACATAAAATAAAGATACGAAAAACAAAAAATGATACGAAAAAAACACGATACGAAATTTAAAACACAATACGATACGAAAACACAAATCATCAAACGATTCTCATTCGTCCCATTTGGGGTGGTTTCTCAAAACCTCCCACACGTGAATATATTGGAAGCTTCTCCTACCAAATCGTTGTTCAAAAATGGTCTTTGCATTCTTAAGATGATCACTGTCATTTTACCCGCTTGTACGCTTCAAATGTTTGTAAATAGCTTTGAATTTTTGACATTCACTGTTAAGTCTTGTCCATTTACCCGTGACCATATTTTTGTTACGATTGTCACCGTCAGACTGATTGTTGAACATGTCTACAACCTGATTCCAAAAGGAGTATTCATTGTAGTTGTCTAGGTCTTGGGAAACTGCAACCTAAACTTCAGCTAGCAAGTTTTCTTCTTCTTTTGACCAACGAGTATTCATTTCCGATGTTTGAACTTTGAAACAATTTTGTAAAATGGTTAGATATAGAAGTGTGTGAAAAATAGTGTGTTATGGTATGTTATTTATAGCCGTTTGAAACAATAAGAGCGGGATTTATTCAAATTCAAAATCAAAATTTAAATTCAAATACGAGCGGGATTTATTCAAAATTCAAATTCAAATACGAGCGGGATTTATTCAAAATTCAAATACGAGCGGGATTTATTCAAAATTCAAATTGGAATTCAATTTCAAAAAGTTGCCTATATATACACAGAGCGTGGAGTTGTTTAACACACACAACTCATACACACAACTCACACACAGATTCTCAACAATGTCTCGCAAAGACTTCTCCCAACAATTCCCCAGTCACCACGACTTCTCACAACAATTCCCCAGTCACCACGACTTCTCACAACAATTCCCAAGTGAACACGACTTCTCACAACAATTCCCCAGCTCCAACCTGATTCCAAATGAACCGGTTAACACTCCACCGGAAGATATCTTTCCGGTATTCCCACCGGAAAATGAACCGGTTAACACTCCACCGGTTGTGGAACACCAACCCAATCCGTTTAATCTCACTGAGGATCAACTCCGACTACTTGAGCAGGATGAGGAAGTCAGGAGAGAAACAGAAGAAAGAGAACTACGAGAGAAAGCTGCTCGTATGGAGCAGGAAGCCAGAGAAGCACAATACCGCCAAGACAACTTGTTTGACATCTTGGAAAGAGAGTGGGAAGAAGAAAGGATTGCTGAGGGTTTTGAAGAAATGTATGACAAGGGAGAAAACTCAGACTTTTCATTGTAATTTGTAGTTTCATTTTCATTACCGTATCGTAATTTATATTAATCGTACTTTGTATTTTCAATTCGATGTTTAATGTATTTTCAATTCCTAGTTTAAAAAACATTACAAGTTTTATAAATCATTACAATGTTTAAAAAACATTACAAGTTTTATAAACATTACAAGTTTTCAATTCAAGTTACTCAATACCTAAATATACAAACATTGCAAATTTAGAAAAGAAGGAAAAAAAATTGGCACCGACAAAACAGTAAAAAAGGACGAAAATTACCTTCGTCATGCAGACGACGAAGGGAAAAGTGGCTAAGGATGAGCAGGCAACGCGGTGTCATGGCTAGGGGTGGCGAGGAGTCCACCGTGGACTGGCGAGGCATGAAAACCTCCACACCTTGTGCTCTTAGCTTATCTTTATACCACTCCATGATAATTTGGTTAAATAGTTTACGATTGCAATGGTTTTAATCCCAAAAAAAAATATCGACCCATTATATGATAACTAGCAGTGTTCGCAGGAAAAGATATAATGAGAAAAAATAAAATAAAATGGGAAGAGTGAGAAGAATTTGTAGCCACACATTTTAAATAAGAGAGAGAAATTTAAGAGGAGATGTATCTATTTTTGTAAATGCATCTAACATATGCAGTTATGGTTTCTTATCACTCTTCTCATTTTAATTTTATTTTTCATTTTATCCTAACTCGTGTATGTTCGCACAAAATATCATTTTGTAATTATACGGTCGAAAGTATAGTTAGGTTTTACATGTGACTTGCTCTCTTAAACGTACACTGGTAATTTCTTAATTGGACTTTCTAACAAGTGAACTATTTCTATTATACAAAAGAATAAGAAATAGCATTAGTTTAGAGTGTAGAAACCAAACACACAATGTAAAGTCTTATTGAATTAATGAACAAATAAAAGCGTACAATGAGTATATATATATATACTGACAAAGGATAAGCCCCTAAAAGTTAAATATGAGCTCGTGGGCCACCCTTATGGGCTATTTATGCCAACTTTCCCTTCAAACTCACAATGCTGCAGCGAGAAACATTGAGAATTTGTCAGTCAAAAAACGAATATGTGGTCCAGAGTGTGGCTTGGTAAATACATCTTCAATCTGTAAAGCAGAAGCAACAAACGGTAAAGTGTGCCAGCTTGAAGATGATGACGAGTGAAATGACAATCTATCTCAATATGCTTGGTGCGTTCATGAAACGCCGATTTACGCACAATTTGAATAGCACTACGATTATCACAATGTAACAGAGTGGAATGGCTGATACGAACACCCATATATGCAAGCAACCAACATAACCAAACAATCTCATTTGTAGTCACTGCCACAACTCGGCTCTCAGCTTCATTAGAAGATTTAGAAATAACATCATGTTTCTTCCTCTTCCACGAAATAAGAGAATCACAGCTAAAGATACAAACCTAGTAGTTGATTTGCGAGAAACAGAATCACCAACCCAATCAGAATCACAATAAACACGCAGGTCTAAGGTGTAACACCCGTTCTCCAGGTACAAATAGGCCCCACCCTAGATGAAATAGACTAAGGACTCAACGTGATTGGTTAGTCAACGAATGTTTCATTGTAGTCAAACCCGATAGTCAACCTTGTGGTCAAAGAATGTGTTATAAGGTTATGGGAAATATTATGTGGCACAAATATAAAGGAAATAGACCTAAGGGGCTTAAGTTGTCATAAGCCATATGTGTTATAATATGTAGTGTGGCTAAAGTTGAAGGAAAGGGACTTGAGGGACTAATGTTGCCATATGATCAAACTAGTGTAAGTGACTAGATAAATATCTAGTTATCTTCCATATTCTCTAAGTTTCTAGAGAATTCATGGGTGTGTTTGTGTGGTATGGTTATGAGAAGAAAATGAGGGAAGGAGAGGATCTTGATGGTCTAAGAATGATGATGATGAAGGTATTATGCAAAGGATAATCCATAGACAACCCCTTCTACACAAGTAAGTATCTATGATCTTGATTCAATGAAGTTAAAGTTGTGAGTAAAGTGGGATTTCATCATATGATCAAGGTATGATCATATGATGATTTAGAATAGAAGATGGGTAAGTTTAAATGGGTTATGGCAACCCTTGTTTATGGTATTTGTTAATACAAATATCGTCCTAAAAACGTTATTTATATTTTACGATCTTTACTTAGTTTTGTTAATGACAATTACAAAGTATATCCTTTAGCAAATAATAAATGCTAGCTAAAGTCTCTTTAAAACACATTTTACATTTCACAAGTTTACTTAGAATTACATTTTACACATCTACTAGTTTATTTCCTTAAAAGGAAACTTTATATTCAAAATGATACAATGACATCATGGCATGCATCATACATAATATCTTGGCTAAATCTTCAAGCAAGATAGTTGACTTTGGAAGATTTTGATATGACATGACAAAGGTGTGGAGGATACAACTGGATTTGGAAAGATTTCCAAAACTCTTAGCTGTCATTTTGCTGTCAAGGTGGCGGAACCAATCGATATAAAGGACGGATCCCTTTTATGGGATCCGCCGGCTGTTCACCAGCTTGCCTATAAATAGCAAGCTGATCATTTGGACACACCATCACTCATAGAGCCTAACATTCATACTCATTCATTTACATATCATCTAACATTTATCATTCATTCACTTCATTGATCTTTCCTTTTGTAGCAAAGGAGATTAAGCATCAATGTTCAACACAGAAGTGTAAAACCTTTAGCATAGTTACTGTGTGATATAGTTGTAGTTCACACATCATTATTTGTATCATTTATCTCAGTGAGTGTGGTTAGTGTTTTAGTCCTCAAAACACAAAGAGTGTAGGGAGTGGTTGTACCCTTGTGAAAGAACCAAACGGGAGTGGTTGTACCCTTGTAAAGAACTCGACATCTAGCTTAGTGTCGGTAATTATATAGGCGACGTTAGGTTGGTTCTACCTTGAAATAGAACCCGGTGTTTAGCTTAGTACCGGAAAAGGAAGTAAGCAACGTGTAAAGGTTTTCTTCACCTAGAAGAGAGTTTGTTTCTTAGTGAAGGATAACTCTCGAGTTAGAGGCTCGAGGAGTGGAGTAGGGCAAGGAAGAGAGTCCTTGTAGCCGAACCACTATAAACATCCGTGTTGTGTGGTTTGATCTTTCCTCTCTTTACTTTTCATTTATATATTGTGTGAATATTTGTTTGTGCTTGTTTCCTTTGAAATAACATAGAGTAACAAAGTGAATTAATTTTAAAACGGTAAAACTATTCAACCCCCCTTCTAGTTTTCCACAATTGGTATCAGAGCTACGTTACTTAAGATTCTTAAAATATATTGTATTTTAAAACTTAAAACGATCCATGGATTTTGAAAACTTTAAAGAAGGGCAATCTATGCAAAGACCACCTCTATTCGAACCTAATTGTTTTATTTATTGGAAAAATCGCTTTGAGACTTATGTGAAGTCAAAGGATATAGATCTATGGTTTATAATTGTTGAGGGTGATTACAAGGCCATAAGTAATGATATTTCGGGTGGTCGGGATGTAGAAAATTCTCTTACTCGTCACAGCGATGAGCAAAATAAGTTGATTGCCAAAAATAATGAAGCCAAAATGATGCTTTACAATGCTTTACCTAAGAAAGAATATGAAAGAGTTTTTATGTGTAAAACGGCTAAAGATATTTGGCAATCTCTAATTGTCACTCATCAAGGAAACTCACAAGTCAAAGATAACAAAATTGATCTTCTTGTTCAACAATATGAACAATTTGTTATCTCTGAAGATGAGACCATTGATAGTGCGTTTGCTAGGTTTAATACTATTATTACATCACTTAAAGCACTTGACGAATCTTTTTCTAGTAAGAATTTTGTCAGGAAATTTCTAAAAGCACTTCACCCAATGTGGAGAGCAAAAGTGACAGCTATTGAAGAATCCAAGGATCTTTCAAGCATGACACTAGATGAGCTCATAGGAAATCTCAAAGTTCATGAAATGGTGATGGAAAAAGATTCAGAAATAGTTAAAGGCAAGAAGGAGAAAATGAAGTCCATTGCTTTGAAAGCTAGTGCTAAGTCAAGTGATGATGAAGAGTCTTGTTCTAGTAGCGAAGACGAAGAATATGCCATGGTCGTAAGAGATTTCAAGAAATTCTTCAGGAGACAAGGAAAGTTCGTAAGACCACCTCGTGAAGAAAAGAAATCCCTCTGTAAAGACCGTGATGATAGAAATGGCAAGTTAGAAAGGAAGTGCTATAGGTGTGGAGATTCTGGTCACTTTATAGGTGATTTTCCAAAGCCTCCAAAGAAAAAGTCTCAAAAAGCATTTGTTAGTGGAGCTTGGAGTGATAGTGAAGGAGATAATGATGAGCATAAGAGCAACGAAGTTGCCCTTATGGCTCATGACACAGAAGAGGTACATTCTGACTCATACTCCTCTATAGATGATGAAACCTTAGAAGTAGAATATAACAAACTATGTGATATAACTTTAAAAATCATCAACAAAAACAAATTCTTGAAAACTAAAACAACACTTTTAGAAAATGAAGTGTATTGGCTTAAAGAAAAAGAGATACGAATGGAAAAAGGCAAAAATAGTAAAGATACATGTGTCTCTTGTCAAGAACTAAAATTAGAATTAGATGCACTAAAAACCACACAGGAAGATCTCATTAAACAAAACTCTAAGTTTAAAAAGTTTGATAAAAACATAAGTTGTGCAGATGAGATAATGAAGATGCAAAAACTTCCTCATGATAAAACCGGACTAGGTTTTATGAAACAAGGAACCTTAGGTGACTTTAAGAAACAAACTGTGAATGAAAAAGAAACTGTTTCAACTATGTCAGAAGCCCACGGATCCGACGGATCCAAAGTTTTGGATCCGCCAGTTGTACCCAAGGGATCCGGGGGTACAGAAGTTGAACAGAAGGATCTCAAAATGAACCGTACTGAATTCGTTAAGGTCACTAGAAAACCTAGCACTAGTATAACTAACAACAAGCTAAAACCAGCTGTTTCTGTAGGAAGAGGTCAAGCTAGGAATGAGTATAGAGTTAAAACAACTCAACAGAGACCTCAAACTAGGTTTCCCAAACACCCCTTTCCTAAGAGTAATGTTAACTCACAACATCATTATCAAAATAATTGGAACCAAAATATGCCTAGAAACTTCCAAGGTCCCAATTACATGCCATGGAACAACTATCCTCCATTTGCTTACATAAACCATGATAATGTTATGTTTAACCCAAACGGACCCATGAGATATTGGGGACCAAACGCTTGAGTCTTTCTTGAACTTAGGTATGCTTAAAGGTTGATCTAGAACCTGATGAGTGAATCAAAGATAGTGGGTGTTCAAGACATATGACGGGAAACAAAAGCCTTTTCTCAACTTACCAAGTGTACGACGGAGGTAATGTCACATTCGGTAGCAAACTTAAAAGCAAAATCATTGGAAAAGGTACGATCTCTCATGACTCTCTCTCTATTGACGATGTTGCTCATGTAGATAATTTAGGATTTAACTTGCTTAGTATTAGTCAATTATGTCGTAAAAAGTATAACGTCCTTTTCAGTGAAAATGGAAGTAAAATACTTAAAGATGGCATAACTGTAGGAAAAAGGTGTTTTAAAGAATAACGTATATGTTATGAAATTAGATAAAACACCTAAAGAAAAGCTTTGTCTTACCTCTTTGGACGAAAACTCAACTCTATGGCATCGACGTTTAGGTCATGCCAATATGAGGCTAATCCAATCCTTATCATCTAAGGAACTCGTTAGGAACCTGCCCAAGTTGAGATATGACCAACACTTTTGTGATGCTTGCAAAATTGGGAAACAAGTGCATAATAGCCATAAGGCTAAAAACATGGTATCTACATCTAGGTGTCTAGAATTGTTGCATATGGATTTGTTTGGCCCGTCGGCTATATAAAGTTATGGAGGAAATTTTTACACATTAGTTATAGTAGATGATTACTCTAGATATACGTGGACTAAATTTTTGAAAACCAAAAATGAGGCCTTTAATAAATTTGAAATTTTTAGCAAGAAAATTCAAAATCAAATAGGAAGTAACATAGTATTTATTAGAACCGACCATGGTCGAGAATTTGACAACGAAATCCAATTCGGAACTTTTTGTGATAATAATGGAATAACACATAATTTCTCGGCTCCCCGAACTCCACAATCTAATGGTGTAGTAGAATGGAAAAATAGGACAATTCAAGAAATGAATAGAACTATGTTAAATGAACAAAACATACATCAAAAGTTTTGGTGTCACGCTGTAGGTACATCTACATATATTCTAAATCGAGTTCTAATTAGACCATTCTTGGGAAAAACTCCATATGAGTTATATAGAGGCAAAAAGCCTACTTTAGGGTATTTTAGAGTATTTGGAAGCAAGTGCTTCATTTTAAACACAAAGGACTATCTCACCAAATTCGATCCAAAGTCGTATGAAGGTGTATTTCTAGGATATTCACAAACTAGTAAAGCATACATAGTTTTGAACAAGGAAACCTCAATAGTCGAGGAATCATTGAATATAACATTCGATGAAAGTCCATCTCCCTCTAAGACATCACCTTTGGTAGATGATGACTTAGTTGAAAACCAAATGGTTGATAATCAAGAAAATGTTGATAATGATAAAGAAAATGAACCAATAAAAAGAGATTTAGTCAACATCAAAGAAGCTAAAAGTCATCCATTAGAAAACGTCATAGGAAAACTCAACGAAAGAACATTAAGGTCTAAAGCTCAAAATGAACGTAATTTCTTTTGCTTTGTTTCAGCCATAGAACCTAAAAATGTTAATGAAGCAATAAAAGATGAATCTTGGGTCATTGCAATGCAAGAAGAATTAAATCAATTTGTTAGGAATGATGTTTGGACATTAGTTCCATAACCTAAAAATCAAACCATAATAGGTACAAAATGGGTTTTTAGAAATAAAATGGATGAAAATGGCGTTGTGTCTAGAAACAAAGTTAGGTTAGTAGCCCAAGTCTATAATCAACAAGAGGGTATAGATTATGATGAGACTTTTGCACCCGTAGCTAGACTTGAGTCTATTAGAATACTACTTGCATATGCATGTGCACATGATTTTAAATTATTTCAAATGGATGTCAAAAGTGCATTCTTAAACGGATTTATAACTGAATAAGTATATGTTGCACAACCTCCCGGCTTTGCCGATTTTGAAAAACCAAATCATGTTTACAAACTAAAGAAAGATTTATACGGACTTAAGCAAGCACCAAAAGCTTGGTATGATCGACTTAAGACCTTCTTAGTTGACCATAAGTACACCATGGGCCTAGTAGACAACACTCTCTTTACCAAGAAAAAGGGATCACATATCATCATCGTCTAGATATATATGGATGACATTATATTCGGCTCAACTTGTCAAGAGTTATGCGACGATTTCTCAAAAATCATGCATGACGAGTTTGAAATGAGTATGATGGGGGAACTAAACTTTTTCTTAGGTCTCCAAATAAAACAATTAGAAGATGGGATATTCTTCAACCAATCAAAGTATATCAAAGATATGCTTAAGAAGTTTGGTCTTGAAGACTCAAAACCAATGAAAACACCCATGTCCTCCGAAACCAAACTCACAAAGGATGAAGAAAATGAATCCGTAGATAGCACTAAATATAGGGGAATGATTGGTAGTTTACTCTATCTTACGGCTAGTAGGCCTGACATTATGTTTAGTGTTTTTCTATGTGCACGTTTTCAAGAAGATCCCAAAATATCCCATCTTGAAGCCGTTAAACGGATATTTAGATACATTAAAGGTACTACACATTTAGGATTATGGTATCCCAAAGGAACGGGTATAGAAACCATAGTGTATGCCGATTCAGATCAAGCTGGTGACTATGTTGATAGGAAAAGTACTAGCGGTATTTGTACTTTTGTAGGACATTGTCTCACCTCATGGTTCGCTAAGAAACAAACGGCCCTTGCAATTTCAACAACCGAAGCAGAGTATGTGTCTGCAGGAAAGGCGTGTCAACAAGCACTGTGGATGAAACAAGCTCTCGTAGACTATGGAATTGAACTCAACGACATCCCCATTCTTTGTGACAACAAAGGAGCAATCGACCTCAGCAAAAATACGGTCCAACACGCTAGAACCAAACACATTGAAATACGTCATCATTTCTTACGCGACAATGTTCAGAAGGGAAACATCTCAATTGAGAAAGTTTCCTCAGAGGACAACATTGCCGACATCCTCACAAAAAAAGAACCTTTCAACTACCTTAGACTTGGATTAGGATTAATGGAACATAGTGATTAGATAAAACAGTAGCGTAAACCTTAGTTTAACCAAACTCAACACTAAACCAAAAATTGTGTTCTGATCCCGCGGATCCAAACGATAACAAAGGCGGAACCTTTGTTTTGGATCCGCCGGATCCGTCACATGCACAGGTTGTTTTATTATATAATAAACAACACCAAGTACTATTCATCACTCTCCTAAAACTTATCACCTACTGAATTCGTTTCACACTTCACCACAATCATAATTTAAGCTATTTTCTTCCACAAATTTGTGCTCCAAACATCACTGTAAGTATCCTTATCATGTTTATACTCCTGATCTGCGTCTAGGATTTCTATTTCATGCACAAAATCAAAACTTGGGGAATATGCATAATTCTTGAAAAATCATGAAACATAGTTACTGAATTGCACTTCAAATCATGTTTTTCTTAGTTAGGAATTGCATCTTGTAGTACATTATCATCATTCATCAAAAACCCCATGAGAAATTTTTGATAAAATCTTCTCACGACTAGGAAAAATGATTTTTGAACATTGTTCATACAAATATAAAAATGTTAGTTTTCTTTTGTTTAACATCACTTGCATAATGTCTCTTGAATGCTAAAGGGAATACATAACTAATATGTATTTTCGGGTACATTAAAATGTAGCTACATTGAAGTAGGAGCATTTGGGTTATCTCTCGTTTTATCATAAAACTTGCATAAACAAAATTTTCATGCATCTAAATGAGTCGAGATAACCGCACCTCCACATAGTCCCCATGTAGGCACACACTAGACCTATACACGTATTTTGATAATTTCGACTAAAACTATATAATTTTTTGTGTTTAGGAAAATCATGCCTCCCGCGACCAACTATGATCACAAACACACCGTAAATTACCTACCTAAACACCATAAAACCAAAGGACTCACTGAACAACAAGTTGAAATTTTCAAAGCTCTAGAAAAACACTACGTACATGAGGGTAGGTTTGTAGACCCCTCATTCTATGAAGGAACCTATCTTAGGGAACAACTAGCGGCTATTCACTTTGATTCCCTCCTAGATATCGATGAACCATTAATTCCTCGATTCATTTTAGAATTCTATGCTAGTGTCAAACTAGAGTCAAACGATCAAGGTTACATGAACATTCGCTTTAGCGTCAATGGACATCAATTCAATATCCCATTAAATCAATTTGGAGAAGTCATAGGATTTCCAAGTCATGGAACAAGTGTCTATTCTGATAAATGGTCATTGACCATTCTTCAGTAAAATCTTGAACGAACGACACCATATGCCACTCCCTTAACTTCAAAAGAAATCATTCGTCAGCATCTCTTCATACCTAGAAACAACCCAACAAGGTTGTATCGGGGGAAATATGTTCCTAGAGATCCATTTGCTATGGAGCTAAATGAACTAAAGCCCGAATTTAGGAAAATGGAAGAAGTCTTAAGGGCCAATGTCATGTGCACGGTAGGAAACCACGATCACATCAATGCTTGTCTTTTCCACATGATGTACAATGTGTCAACCCATCAACCCTTCAACCTTGCTTACTATATCGCTAAGAGAATGGCCGATATTCCAATTCAAGGAAAAATGGCATTGCCTTATGAAATGCTTTTGACCCGTCTCTTTAGAGCTTTTGCACCCATTCCTAGAAATGCCTTAGGATTTGTTCCTGAATATGATGAGATAGAACGCACCTTCGTTCCCTTGAGCGACTTTAGGGTAGCGGTTGACAAGGGCAAACGTCCTCGTGGTCAAACATCATCATCATCATCATCTATGAGTGACGATGATGGGATGCCAAACTCTAGGATTCCCCCTCCGGAGTACTTGACCCAACTTCCACCAATCCCTAATGAATCAGCCGAGTATCGCAACATCAAAGGAATGGTGAAGAATTTAGGACGTTGGATGATGAAGCTTCATAAGGGCATGAAGAAATTGAAGAAGAAGTTGAGTTAAAGGAGTGTTTGGCTCGAAACATTATTAGACAATGTAGTATTAATAATGGTTGTTTCTTAACTTGTTATGATGATATTTGATGTGTATCTGAACTAACTAAGAATTGCATGTCGATAACACTTGATGTTATCAATTTTTCGAGTTTAAGCCTATGTTTGGCTTAACTCCTCATAAGGTAAGTTCCCATGAACGGATTAATCTATGATTAAACATGTGTTAGTAGTATCATATTTGATTGTTTTGCATTACATATTAGATGATAGATATGCTCTAGGAGAATTTTCAGGTTTTCGTCGAAAAACGAAAAATATGCAGATCTCTCTGTTTAATTTTAGTAGTTTTGATCCACGGATCTGGCGGATCCCTCATTTTGGATCCGCCATGTGTTAGCCTTGGCTCCGCCAATCTTCAACCTGCGGATCAGGCGGATCCAAAAATTTGGATCCGCACGCCTTGTCGATTGGATCCGCAGGTATCACAGTAAACTTCTTAATACTTTTTGACTCATCCCGATTCTTAGATTTTAGTTTCTAGTATTCTTTAGAATAGGTTCACTGATCATTATACATCTTAGAATGATTTAGAAACTCTTAGAAACTTAAGAACAACATTTCCCACCAAAATTTGAATTTTTAAATTTAAGGAGTGAGTTACCTTTCCTATACAAACAAGGAACCCTTTTTAGGGATCCTTCAAATCCGTGGGTACATCACATCACAGGATTTTCCACTATCCCTTTGCATTTACTGCATATCTTCATCATATTACTCAACATAAGTTCTATGGATTGACTTATGCGATGTGATTTACACAAATTTTTGTTCCAAATCATTAGGAACCAACATTCTCTATTGGATTTACATCAAATCCAAGCACTAGTTTCTATAAACCATCTGCCTATATATTAAGATCATAACTTAGAGCAAAACTCACTCATTCACCTTCTTCACAACATACAACTTGTACATCTTAGCTCTCTTAGATCACCATGACCAAATCAACCAACTCCTCCACCTCTAGACCTCCAAAACGCACTGCCCGTATTAGTGTTAAGCCCTGTTGCTTCATAAATCTTGCTAACTCATCATCAGAGGAATCATCTCCTCTTAATATCTCATCTCCTATAGCAAGTGAAAATTTCCTTACCTTATCCACACCTACACCATCCAATGTTGTCATACAAACTCCACCTCCATCCATAACTCCAATAGCAACCACACCACCACCCGCTCCATCACAGACTGTCAAATCTCAATCACAACCCAACTCACCCAAACTCCAACCTATGGAGCTATTTAGGACTCCACCTACATCACCTCATCCATACCTTGATGACTTGGAGGATCTCCCACCAAGATCAACCAATCCTCCACCCATGACCTTTGAAGGTCAAGAGCCTATGCTCTTTCATCCGATTTTCTCGGATATCCATGGTCCTTTATACCATGATGCACCATCATCTCAACCTCAAATACCACCTCTCTCACCCACATCAACTCTCATTGCCATAGACGAGGCAATGTGGATCAATTTGCCTCAAACCCAAGAGGAGATTAGTGAAGAGCTCAACCGTCTCTACACTCTCTCGGGTATGGTAGATCACCGCCTCAATGAAGCCATGGACCTCCATAACATCCTCATGAACTCCTTTCAAACACCACCACCAACCAATGAACAAGCACAATCACCACCACCCAACAACCAACCACCACCACCACCATCACAACCAAATGAGTCTACTCTTCCGCCCGGTTTTGCTCGCCATGATTGCAACATGTGTGAACGAACCGCTCACATAGCTCAAAGGACAAACATTTTGGTGCACGAGCTCCAAAATGAAATGAGGTTCATTTTGAACCACATTCTTGAGCGCCTAAACGCCATCTCTCATCCTCCTCAATAGGAGAATTTTAGTCTCATTATATAGGACCTTTTAGATGTTAATGTGGGACTTTTTATTTTTTAGGATGTATTTTTCATTTTCATGTAACATCATATTATGTTTGTGACTTTTGTCACATAATTTTCAATGAATGAATGTGATATTTTTATGCTTATGAGTGATCAACATAAAGCATATTATCATTAGTTAGGTAACTAACATCATTATATAGCTATTTGGAATCTACATTCTAGTTTGATCAATTGTACTTTAGGTACAAAATTTTGATCAGACACTATATTTTGACTTTTTAAAGTCAACTAGATTATCATTCTTATTTGAATGACCATATCATATGCATTATGCTTCTCCATTGAGGCTATTCACAACTAACATTTCTTTTTCAGCATCTCATACCCTTCTAATGTATACGTTGGGACTCTTGTAATGGGGAGTATACATCGAGGGGGAGCATTTCATTTTTCTAACCATTTGTCTTGTAGGATCATGCATCATTACCTTGTTACTCCATTTAGGGGGAGTATCAAACAAGGGGGAGCTCTTAAAGTTCTCAAAATCGCATTCCGCTACGCAACTCTTCTTTTTTGTTTCGACAAAAAGGGGGAGAAAGGATTAAGTTTGCATAAATGTGAATCATCACAGTACATACACTTTTGCATAAAAAGAGTTTTTAAACTCAAATAAAACAAACTTAATCTATATTTTAAACAACTCATGCTATATTTATTCCTTTGCTCAAAAATATACTTTATGTTTTGTCATCAACAAAAAGGGGGAGATTGTTAATACAAATATCGTCCTAAAAACGTTATTTATATTTTACGATCTTTACTTAGTTTTGTTAATGACAATTACAAAGTGTATCCTTTAGCAAATTATAAATGCTAACTAAAGTCTCTTTAAAACACATTTTACATTTCACAAGTTTACTTAGAATTACATTTTACACATCTACTAGTTTATTTCCTTAAAAGGAAACTTTATTTTCAAAATGATACAATGACATCATGGCATGCATCATACATAATATATTGGCTAGATCTTCAAGCAAGATAGTTGACTTTGGAAGATTTTGATATGACATGACAAAGGTGTGGAGGATACAGCTGGATTTGGAAAGATTTCCAAAACTCTTAGCTGTCATTTTGCTGTCAAGGTGGCGGAACCAATCGATATAAAGGACGGATCCCTTTTATGGGATCCGCCGGTTGTTCACCAGCTTGCCTATAAATAGCAAGCTGATCATTTGGACACACCATCACTCATAGAGCCTAACATTCATACTCATTCATTTACATATCATCTAACATTTATCATTCATTCATTTCATTGATCTTTCCTTTTGTAGCAAAGGAGATTAAGCATCAAGGTTCAACACAGAAGTGTAAAACCTTTAGCATAGTTACTGTGTGATATAGTTGTAGTTCACACATCATTATTTGTATCATTTATCTCAGTAAGTGTGGTTAGTGTTTTAGTCCTCGAAACACAAAGAGTGTAGGGAGTGGTTGTACCCTTGTAAAAGAACCAAACGGGAGTGGTTGTACCCTTGTAAAGAACTCGACATCTAGCTTAGTGTCGGTAATTATATAGGCGACGTTAGGTTGGTTCTACCTTGAAATAGAACCCGGTGTTTAGCTTAGTACTGGAAAAGGAAGTAAGCGACGTGTAAAGGTTTTCTCCACCTAGAAGAGAGTTGGTTTCTTAGTGAAGGATAACTCTCGAGTTAGAGGCTCGAGGAGTGGAGTAGGGCAAGGAAGAGAGTCCTTGTAGCCGAACCACTATAAACATCCGTGTTGTGTGGTTTGATCTTTCCTCTCTTTACTTTTCATTTATATATTGTGTGAATATTTGTTTGTGCTTGTTTCTTTTGAAATAACATAGAGTAACAAAGTGAATTAATTTTAAAACGGTAAAACTATTCAACCCCCCTTCTAGTTTTCCACAATTGGTATCAGAGCTACGTTACTTAAGATTCATTTGGTTGTGGTGGTGGTTGAATAGTGATGAAGATGAGGATGATGATGGTGGTGATTATATACCAAAAGAGGTTGCTAAGGCTTGATTCTAGAAGGCTAGGAACTTCTGAAATTACTTAATCAAAGATGGATCCAAAGAAGGTGCAACAACACCATTATTAGGCTGATATGGTCATTGGTGTTGTGGTTGTCAATTCCATGGTGGCTAAGGTGTCTGTTGTTTTCCCTTAGGAACATTAGGACACTAAGATTTCCAATGACCTTTCTGTTTGAAATATCAATAGAAACCTTAGAGTGAGGCCTATTTTGAGTGCCAAAAGATGTTGTGAAACGGAGTGGCGTAGTAAAAACAGAAAAAATTTCTTATCATCCTGAAACTTCAAACGAATATATTCTGTAAACAGTTCACTAACAGCCTATTCTGCAAACAATTCACTAACAACATAATCAACAGATGGTATAGGATCACGATGGAGAACAGAGCCTCGCAGACCTTCAAAATCACTATGTAATGCCATAAGGAGTTGAATAACATTGCAAGTCTCTCCTAGTGATATAAGGTGCAAAACTGCTTAGTACTGTCGATTTTGTTAGCGCCAACTAACCCCACAAGGCAGACATAGAAGAGTAAAAATCATGTATGCTCCTATCATTATGTTGAAGTGAACGATATCTGTCTCAAGTTGATATTGCTTGACCAAGTTAGATTGTGTGTATAATCTAGCAAGAAGATCCCACACAGCCTTAACGGAGTCATATTTTGCCAACTGAGCCCCTATAGATGGGGTGACAGAATTATTAATCCAAGTTATAACCTTGGAATTATCAACCTCCCATGTATCCAATAATGCCGCATAATTCTCAGCTAACAGTCCATAAACAAGTTTTGTTTTGGTACCCTAAACTGTAGCATATTCAACAACGTATAACACACAAATGGTTGTGATTTGACCGAAAATCTAGAGAGACAAAGAGAAGAGTTGGGAACTAGAGAAAGAAAGTAAATATGTATTAGGTTAAAATGAGAGGAGTTCCAAACCTTCCCACACATGGGAAGGGGTATTTATACTACTAGCATATGTGCCCCGAGTGGGCTATGGAGTAGTTGACAGTTGGTAAAGACCCGACCTACTCCACGAATACAATAATAACTAAACTATTACTAATAATCCTATGAGCTACTTAATGCTAATGAGTACTCGGGGTGACCGAGTCTTCATATGAATATTTGTATTCCTAACAATCTCCCCCTAAGGGAAGTCACCCCGGAAATTACACTTTGAATTCTAGCATTCTATTATATGAATTTGACTTCCTAGCTCGTAGTCTTTGATTCTTCAAAGTCATTAATCTTTGTACATTCAGCAGTGAACTTTTGATGACTGATCTTTTGTCTTGGATGATTTTTGAGGATTCTTTGAGGTCATCATCCAATGAATGTCTTCAAGTCACCTTCTTGCAGTATCGTTTCCATGTGATGTTGTGATCATTGGACCGACATTGTAAAACCCCGAAATTAATATAATATGAAATGACTAAGATACCCTCCGAATTTGAACTTTTAAGAATTTATGAAATTATATAAGTAATCTCGTGTGAACGTAACCTAAGTATCTAACACGCCAACAATTGAATATATGAACGTGATACGAATATTTAAGACTTATGTTATACACCAAATATTAACCCTACATCTAATATGCTAGGCGAAATTTTGTGAACTTATGCACCTATGATATTCCTAATTTTCGGCCCATATTTACTAAATAAGAATTCATGTAACTTGGTTGGTCCTAGGCCACATTAAACCCATCCATCCCTTATTTTTGGCCCATCAAAACAATCGGTATTTATTTATTTTTGATAGAACCGATCCTCAAAATTAAACAACCAAAAGAAACCCTAACTCTCAAAAAGATCGGCCTCTTTTTTTTTCTTTGCTGCTGTTGTCGACCCAAGTATATCACAAAAGAAGCCCTTGAATCTTGTTCTTGTTCTAAGATAACCATGTAACACAATCTAATCTTGATCTATATGAATTCGTGAAACCAAAATTAATCAAAACATGTGTTTTTGCTCTTGTTTTGCTGCTGTACGAACCAAGAAGGAGAAAAAGGAGGAGTTGGTGATTCGTGTATTCGTGTTCTTGTGTTCTTCGTCGTATCTACGAGGGTATTGTATCATCTTTGTTCAATCCTTGTTCATGTCCTTGTGTTCTAGTCGAATTAATGGTCACATAAAATGATACATAAAATCATAATCATAAAACCCTAAATCTAATATGTATAAATCGACCAGGTGTGTGTATGACGAATTTATTGGTTTTGATTATGTTAAGACCTATTATGAATCGACCTAAACATGTTATGGACTCATCTATAATCGTTTTGTGTTATGAACTAAGGATTGGAATGAAGAAACCCTAGGATATTGCATGATATGATCAAACAGTGCTGTCCAGAAAAATGGTCTAACTTAAATCGAATGTAACTAAATGATGTGAACGTGTTTTTGGGTGTTTTCAAAGTCTAAAACTAAGTTTAATGAAATAGCTACCTGAGAAAATTAATCTTGTAATTTTTGGAGGCCTGGAAGGTTACTTTTTGATTTTTGGAAAATTAAGTGTCTAATCGAATTCGTATGTCTGGAAAATTAGTCCGTGTTTATGATTTTTAATTTTCAAACCGTGTCGAGTTAGAAGGTATCCTTTGAACTGAGTCATATTCTATATGTCTAATAATAACTGGAATTTTAATAGATTTTTATAAATTTATATGAAGGGGTAAAAAGGTATAAACTTGTCGGGTGTTTCATCAGATACGATTCTGGAACATGTTATAGAAATGGATTTTTCATTTGTACCTATACAACTTAATAAAATCTGGAAAAATTACATAAAATACTTAAGACATTGTGGAACGTGTGTGAATGTTTATAGATTTTATTTCAAAGTATTAATGTGATTCATAAATTATTGGAAACGTGTTAAATTCGTATGTGTAAAAGACTGATACGGGTTAAAAAGATTAAAATGGTGTTATGTGTTTATTTTCTAAACTAAAGGGGTCTAAGGTGTTATTCTTTTAAATTAAGGGACCTAACTTATGAAAAACCTGTAACTTTATAGTAATTACATTTTACACCCTAACTTCATATGAATTGCATACTAATCCCTAAACTTGTGATAATGTCATAATAAACCCTAAAATCATGGAAACTACTTTATGAACCCTAAACTTATGTAAAGGACATTATGAACCTTAAACTATGAATATGGTCATCTTTAATACTTAAATTAACATACGGGAATGTTAATAACTAAAGTTACTAAAAATGGAAAGCCGACTAAAATAAGAAATCTGATTTGAAGAAGATATTAATAATAAGACGACCATGTATTCGTGTAGATTCGCTGAAGATGGAGTGTTTCCGACCTTTATAGTTCTTGATATGTTTGCGCTTGCGGTATAAGGTACAGATATTCTGCCCTTCTCAGTAAGGTGCCTTCATTCTCTTGACTTCGGATTTTTATTTGTTTAGGATTTCCCTAAGCCATTGCTATGTTCCTATACACTGTGGTTCGTTGTTGGATTCATTTGACCTTGATATTCGATATGACCCTTTTGCTTTGAGCTTCTATAATGATCCATCTGATATTCGTTCGTTACCTTGTGATATTAGTATTCGAATCATTTGATACTTCGGGGGTTCATTTGATTTTGGTAATTAGATGTGAAAACCTTTTTGATTTTATCATAGAAATGTGTGAGGAAAACTATTTTTAAATGATGTTTATAAATGATGCGATACTACTTTAATTGAGATTTTACTGAGCTTTTGTGAAAACTAATTTTCAAGACTAAGCTTTTGTGAAAACCGTTATTAAAGGTTGTTGTTATGAAAATCAATTGATAAAGATTACTTTAAATGAACCATTTGATTATGAACCTCCGATGATGAACCCTTTGCTATGAACCTTTGATATTTGGACTTTGAATATGATTCGACGACTTAGACTGTTTGAACCTTCGCTTTGATTTGAACCTTTGACCTTTGACCCTTCAGTTTGATACCCGAGCCAAATGTGTTTCCTAGCCATGAAGGTAACATGGACATGTCTTTGATGCACCAATGGCATGACTCGCGTGTGGTCGAGTGATTTGCCACACCGTCCCCATTGTGATTGTGATATGCGCTTTATATTATTATGGCCAATGTGATTTGTGTGGGGGCGCATGGATGCATCCTAGGTACGTATTTGTGATGTGATATGTGATATTATTCGGTGACTGATGCATGGGTGCTATCCACGTCTTTCACAAAATGTGGGAGCTGATCACTCCAATTTGATACATGAGGACACCCCTCATATTATCTGGTTACTTGAGAGGTATCCCCTCTAGATTGCTACAGGATTGTGATATGTGATGTGATTTGTGTGGGCTCGTGGTGGATTACTGACCTTCCCTTTTTCCTTTCTTACTTTGTACCTTTATCTATACCTTATGATATTCCATTGTACTATACCATATATGTTCGTTTTCTTTTGCTTTCGTTTCCGTTTATTATATATCTGTTCACTGGGCTTTTTAAGCTCAGCTGCATTTCTTTTTCTGCGGCAGGTTTTAGTTGGAAGCTGGGTTATGAGTGGAGAGGACCTCGGACTTAGAGGACTTTGGTAGCCATTATGGATTAGCAATGATTAGAAGTCATTATATTTAGACCTAGTAGTTATTGAAATTTCCCATTTATAACCTTGTATATTCGGTATTTCATTTGTAACCTTGTATTACAGTAATGTATGCTTTGTTTTGATCTGATATGAAACCATTATCGTGATATCTTTACCCTTTTTGGGTTGGGGTGTTAAAATTATGGTATCAGAGCGACAGGCTGCGATTCGTAATACAATTACCCTTGGCCTGTGTAATTTAGGACCACTAAGTTCTCCCTGTAGGCGCTCGTAAGACAACCTTTGAAAATTTGCTTTAAGATTTCCCTATAAGAACTTAAGTTTGACCAGTGAGGAATGGGTAGACTATAAGGTATCTGTTTAAGTATCATGGTTTCCGCATCACTCTAATTCGTGCCTTGCTTTTGGTTAGAGTTTGTTGATATCACTTCTGGAAATCGAAAGCTTATGCTTTGCACCACCTAAGTTTTGAAACTTTAATAAATCTGGAAGGCATTGAAAATTGCATAATAACTGCCTGACACTACTTGATCTCTATCTTCAGATTTTGATTCTGACCTCTGATCCTTTCGTTAACCATTTTGATGCCTCTTCGGTCATTCTGAGAATCTCCATGGCAATGACGTATTTGATGTATTCTCTTATTTGTCTTTTGTTTTTGATAAGTATCTATGAATCCTCCGACACTATTTGATTTCGTTTCACCCACCTCTGTCCCTATGAGAATGTCTTGTGGTGTGCAACTACGAGTATAAGAATGTTTTCCCCTCACTTTTGAATGATAAAGATTTGACTTGTGATTCGTCTTTCTTTGAATAGTTAAACTTCGATTTTATTCTGACAAGGAATTGGTTGATTGATCACTCAAATATTGACAACTACCATTCTATGTCTCACTTTGACGGTTGCAACAATTTTGAACTCCCTACTACGGTTATCGATTGTTAAACCCTTTGCTATCACTATTACTCTGGAGACCCGTATGTTACTGATGCGTGGTTTTGCAACCTTACAACAGGTTTTACCTCTCGAGGGATCTCAAGAGGCTTACAACCCCACCAGGCAGTGTACCTGACCGATGTAGTATAGTGTTGTGGTAAGTACGGGGGATTGATCATTCTCCACAGGGAATAGTGTTCGTTAGGTATGAAAAACTACTCTAATAGGTCTAAGGGTGAGGGAAGATTCTTTTTTGTATTTTTATAATTTTTTATGAAAGCAAGTAAAATCTCGGGTTTGAAAGAGTGGGCGGAATTAGTTGCTAATCAGCTAACCCAAATAACTACGAATGCAAATAAAATAAAATAACAGAAAATGAAAATGTGGTGAAACTTATATGGAGAGAAATGTGTTTACTTAGATTTCCTTACTCCCTAACTATCTTTTCCGGTTGATTAGTGTGTATTAATTGCGTGGATGACGGGTGTATTCCTTAATACCAATCGTGGGGTGGCGTACGTACTTCCCCAACTCTATGAACTCCTACTTCACTCCTATGTCGAGCCGGCTAAGAAGCTCCTAACATGGGATCACTAGAATTCGCTCATGCATTAAATACAACCATAAAAACCTTAGTACGCATTGGTTCATGTTTCTTAAGACGTTCAAGCAAGTTACCGTATAGGAAGTTAGCCAGTTTTCTTAAGCCTAACATCGATGAACAATCATCCAATACAATTAATAACACACTAATAACCAATAATCAATAGTTAGGTTTCATTAGATCTAAGCAAACACAAAGAAAACCTAGCCTAGCATGTTAAACAAAAGACAAGAACAAGATAGAATCAAGCAACACATAGACATATTGAATGATTAATTGATAACTTATCTTCAATGTAACATGGAAGATCTCAAGGCAAAAAGCCTTGAAAAAGCTGCTAAAATCGTCTTAGGGTTTCCTCCCAAAATTACACACAATAAGTTCCACACTAATGACAAAAAAATTGCAAAACTATATATAGAGTTTAAGGGCTGACGGCGTCACGTTATAGATCCTGACGCCGTCACCTCGCCGCTTTTAGGGTTCCCGGATGGCCTTCCTGACGCCGTCCCTCTTTAGATCTCCAAAATCCGCTCTGGCTTATCAAGGCTTGACGCCGTCAGATTAGTGCTTGACGCCGTCCCTCTTTAATTTAAGCCGTGACGACCTTGATCACATTAAAGGGTGACGCCGTCAGATTTTTCATGCAAAATTCTCTGGCTTATCATGAGTAATTTTCACATCCACCTCTTTTGCCAAGCCATGACGCCGTCTGGACCAATACCTGATGCCGTCAAAGGTACTTTCCAGCATAATTTTGAGACTTTGTCGTTTTCTTCACTTTTATGCTCCAAAAACGTCCAAAATGCTTCCTTTTCCAGATTTCTTCTCCAAAGTACCTAAAATGACAAAAGGAACGATTTAGGGCAATATTTGATCAAATAAATACGATTTAGGGCTTAAATGACCCCCTAAAAGCGGTACACTTTTCGCTTCATCAAATACCCTTACACTTGAGATTTGCTTGTCCTCAAGCAAATGCGCTTTTATTCTAATCAAAATACAAGTTAGGGGTCATTTAATGCTAATATAAAAGTAATTACAACAAATAGTCGTTCCACTTTAATCATAATAAGCACGGAGATTACAAACTAGCACCTTACAAGTAGTGTTTAGATACTCACATCTCTCAAGTGTCATCAAAATAAATCTCATAAATGAAAACGGATAATATCTCTCACTACCTGTCATAGCAAATAGATTACCATAGGCTTGGGAAAGGATCAAAAACCTCCTCCACTAGGCGTAAGCACCTAAGATAAACTATCAAAGAGGGCTTTTAAATGGGTTATAACGTTAGGTGTAGGGATATGATAAACACAGTTTTGTTGGATAAGGGATATTTTACTGGTGGCGAGTTAAAGATCTTGATTAATTACATGTACTATACAATGTTGCTAAGCCAAGACTCGACTCAATCTTAAGCTAAAAACAAAATAACAAAAACATAAACATAAAATGAAACGGGATGGTAGTCCGTATGTTTTTTCTATTTTCTTTTTCTCATTTTTTTGTATTTTTCTAATTTTTTTTTTTTTTTTTTTTTTTTTTTCATACACTCTTGCCCTACCATCCAAAATAATACATCATAGGGGCGTTGCATTCCCCTTACACTTGAACTTTTACATAACTTTACAAATAACTATTCTAATGACTCGAATTAAGATAATTGAAAAACTTGGAGTACTTTTAAAATATTTAGCACATATGGGGGTAATAAATGATGTTCTTCCCCATTACTCCATTACACTAGTTCTTTACCCATGAGTCCCAAACCCATGAGTCCCAATCGTTCCAAAACAATATGTACAAGGATATGACTCGACTTAGCAACCATGTAATCAATTAGATAATTAACTTGGGTTTTAAACAAATGTTGTCACAATAATGCACTAAAAATGAGTGCATACAAGGTAGGCTAAGGCGATTTGGGTGTACATTTTAGTGGGGTGTAACAAATTCTTCCTTTAAGTAAAATGCTTAAAGGTCGAAACGAAAAGATAGGCTCTGAGGGGTGTACTAGGGGTATCGTGTACTAAAAATGAGTATAACGCAAAGGGTGTGGGAGAATTACTTGACCAATGTAGCCAACGTAATGTAACACCCCAACCCGACAAGGGTAAAGATGTCACAAATACATGGTTTCATATCAGATACAAGCATTCAAGAAATAAAATAGCGGAAGCCTTTACATTAGAATCCAAAGGAAAATAAGTCAACACGACTTATTTCAAGTGCAAGACAGAAATAACGAAGTATAAAATAGAATCCAAAATGCCCAAACAATGGCATAACAGAAATAATATCCAAATGGTCACACTAGAATGACAAGGTCTAAACTTCACACAAGTTGCTTTCATCCCAAAGCCAAACCCAGCTTCCTAGCTTAAAAACCTGCCGCACACGAAAAGAAAACGTGCGGCTGAGCTTAAAAAGCCCAGTGAACAGATATAACGGAAACAAAGCAGTAATAACGTATAGAGAAGTGAAAGATACAATACCAGGATGACATGAGTCAGGAAGGGATATACAAAAGTTATATAGAAATATCAAGAATCATGAAACAGATATCAAAGTCAAAGTAAACAAATAACCCATCACATCCCAAGTCATACCAAGTCTAGTCCAGTATAATGCCAAGTCAAGAATCAAAGTAAACAAACCAGAAATCCAGGTCAAATCATGTCAAGTCAAATCTCGAGATAACCAAATCAAAATCTTCCACAAGTCCAGGTCCAATCAGATCATATTACATGGCAAGTCATATATCAAATTATAGCACATATGGAACAAGTAATGGCAAATAAAGGTTAAGGTGTAGGGTGACAGAAATCCTCTACGAGCCCGAACCAAATCACATATCGAACCAGATCACATATCAGGATACCAAGGTGTACGGAGGGGTGACCTCGTACCAAGAAATGAGGGGATACCTCCAGGGTTGGAGTCATGAGCTCCCAAGGGTGTGAAAGACGTGTATCGCACACACCATCAGTCACCAAGATATACAAGTACAAGCAAATCAAGACACGACTAGGATGCATCCATACGCCCCCGCAGGCCACAAGGTCTTCCGCTACATAATAAATCAGAAACAAGAGTCCGGGGACGGGGCAAGACATCACTTCCTTGCCCTAAAGTCAAGCCATCGGTGCATCAATGACAGGGACATGAAACCCTCATGCCTAGTAGATGGCTCGTAGTCTCAAACTGTGGGTCAGGGTCATGTATCAAGTCTAAGGTGTCAAATCACAGGGTTCAGGTCTCAGGGTTCACATAAGGTTCACATTAGACACATATCAGGATCATATCAAGGTTCACATCAAGAATCAAGACAGGAGACAAATACAGGGTTCATAATCAGGAGGTCAAACATCAAGGTTCAAATACTAGAGGTCAATATCAAATATCGGAAGGTCACATATCTAGAGATCAAATATCAGAGGATCAAACATTAGGAGAGCAAGTATCAAAATCAGAAGGTTCATAACAATTTATTCAAGGTTCATAACAAAGGTTTTTATTTAAAAGCTCATGTCATAGTTTCAAAAGAAATCCTTTAAAATGATCTCAAAAAGCAGTTTTCATAAGATAAGTCACATGTAATTTAAAAGAGTTTTGAACATTCAGTTATAAAATCTAATGAACCTTCAATGTAGCCTAGAGTCACAACTATCCAGATTACCACGTGATGAATAGGTTGGTCCAAGTATCAAAATAACATAACATGGTTCATGACAAGGTCCAGAACAAAGTAACCTAAGCAAAGTTCAAATCAAAGAATCAAGACAAGAATTTCAACACAAAATCAGGACAAGAGCTTCAAACAATTTATCAAGACAAAGGTTCAAACAAGGAATCAATTAAGATTCACAATATCATATAAGAACAAACAGGATTCACAAATAAGAACATAACCAAGAGTCAGAAATCAGGAAAGTGAGACGAAGGCACCCTATACAATGAGGGCAGAATATCCGTACCTTTATTAGCAAGCTAGAACAAAAGCAATCACTGACAGAAAGCCAAATCAGTTCCTCCTCGAACCTAAAGGAGTAGAAGAATAGAATTACAAACAGTTCCTTATAACTTCATGTTTAGCTTGCCTATCCATTTTAGTAGTTCAAGGTTCATAAGGTTATTATGGTAGTTTTATTCATTTAAGGGTTTATTAAGTATTTAGGATAAGTTTAAGGACCAATTGTGCAATTATCATAAAGTTAGGGTATGAGGTGTAATTATTGTAAAGTTACAGGTTTCTACAAGTTTAGCCCTTTAATATTATCAAAATAACAACAAAGACCCTTTAATGTTAGAATATTAACACTTAACCCTTTTTAAATATCATTATACACTTTTTCAGGTTTTTAGGCATTTCTGGACCCGTATTAAATAATTTAAAAATCATAGTAAAACTCCGGAATAAAATCTACAAAAATTCACAGAGGTACCTAAATGTCCCTAGTATTTTACCAAATTTTTCCAGATTTTATTAGTTAGTGTAAGTACGAAATAAAAATCCACTTTTACAACTTGTTCTGAAATCGTATCTGATGGAACACCCGACAAGTTTTCACTTGATTACCCATTCAAAAAAATTCAAAAAAATATAAAATAATTACAGTTACTAATGGACATCCCAAAGGTTACTCAGTTCAAAGGGTTCTTTCTAATTCGACACGGTTTGGAAATTAAAATTCAAAAACCCGGACTGATTTTCCAGACTTACAAATACGACCAGACACATAATTTTCTAAAAATCGAAAAGTAGCCTTACAAGCCTCTAAAAATTACAAACTAAATTTCTCCAGGTAGCTATTTCATTAAAATACAATCTAGACTCCAGAAACATCGAAATATACGTTCATATCATTAATTCACAGCCGATTAAAGTCGAACAAAAATCCAGTTCAGAAACAGCCATCACAGAAACATGATTATATTAGGGTTTTTATCATTCCATTCATTAATTCTTGCCATAAAACGTTTTTAGATGAGTTCATCCATGATTAGGTCGACTTAATACAGGTCAAAACATATTCAAAACAATTTAAAAGCATCACATATACTTGTGTCGATTTACATATACTTGATTTTAGGGTTTTTAGGTTATGATTTCATGTGATAACTTATTGTGGTTAAATTGATTAGAACACGAAGAAAAACAAGAACAAGGATCAACGTTAGGATTATAGGGTTACCTTGTGATGACGATACATGAATTAAGAACAAGATTCAAGGCTTCTTTTGGTGGTGAAGGTGGATCGAATGGCAGCACACAAGAAAGTCGACACTTTTAGTTTTTTTTTTTTTTAGGGTTTTAAGGATTTGTGATGTTCGGTTTTTGGAATAAAAAAAAAGGGTGGACCGAATATTGTTGTTGTATTTAAGGGAAAGATCAATTACATAATGGGCTTAACAAAATTGTACTAATCATGAACATGGACCCAATTGTGGTCAAGGGGGGGGCGGCATTATAGTGTATGTTCTTTCTTTTCTTTTTTTTTTGTACAACATTATATTTGTAAGATTTTAATTATGTTAAACTTAGGTTAGTGTTACTTAATTAATATTTATAAGTTTTCAAAATTTTAAATTCAAGGGTATTTTTGTCATCTCATATTATATTAAATCTGTGGGTTTTACAACTCTTCCCCTCTAAAAAAAAAATTTCGTCCTCGAAATTTGCAAAAAGCAGAACGGAAAATAGAGCAGAAACAAAACAAAGACATACCAGATGCCTTATCGGTATTGTCACGAGAGAGCATGAAAACACGACCGGTACTAGGAATAGGAGAAGGAGGACCAAGATATTTCTCAAGTGGTTCCGGATTTCGCCTAGGACAGTCTTTCAACTTATGCTCCTTCGAGCCACATTCAAAACAAGCGCCCGAAGTCGTACGACAAAATCCCGTATGGTTCTTCCCACATTGAGGACAACTAACTGATCCCTGCTGAGCTTTCGAAGGACAATCTTTCAACCTATGTTCCCTAGAACCACATTCAAAACAAGCACCCGAAGATGTACGACAGAATCCCGTATGATTCTTCCCACACTGAGGACAACTAGCTGACCCCTGACTGTCGCTGCGCCCCCGACGTTCGCCATCCTGCCTAGAAGCTGACCTTGAATCCCGACCTCGCTGATCATGACCACGGTCCGCCCGATCTCGTGATTCCAAACCCCTACTAGATTGCCCCTTCCGCTCGAAATTCTGGTCCCGATGACTCTTATAATCCCTACTCTGGTCCAGCTGACTCTGTCCCCTGGAATGTACTCGATTACCGTCCCTATCCCGCTTATTAGAATCCATGTCCGCATGCAACAACTCGATGTTACGCGCGGCGTCCTGAACTCCAGCCACATCCTCAAACGGAGTGTTAACAATCCGGTCTAACACCCACCTCTTTAAAGCCCATTTGAAATGACGAGCCTGCCGCATAGCATCACCAGTGACCTCTGGTCCAACGAAACTGGCCAGACGCAGAAACCGTTGCATAAACTCTCCTGACGACTCTTGATCACCCTGACGAATCGACCCGTATTCCCTTTCATACCTTAGCTGCTCCGACATAGGAATATACTGTCTATAAAACACCTCGATGAAATCCGCCCACGAACAAGTCTCAGCAAAATCATCCCCTTTCGCCTGAATAAGAGCAGTCCACCAATTTTGGGCATCACTTTCAAATTTGAATGTGGCCAACCGAGTTTTAAACTCGTCAGCACATCCCAGAACACGAAATAACTTCTCGATGTGTGTGATCCAGTCCTCCGCTTCATGGGGAGTAGCAGCGGACCTGAAAGAGAGAGGCTTAAGCTTGTTGAACCTCTCGATCCACACGTGGATACCAGCTGGGGGAGCAGCGAGTGGAGCAGTGGGTGGAGTAGTGGGTGGAGCATCGCCACCACCACCACCAGAAGAACTTGCCCCATTCCTGATGTTATTGGTGACTTAAGTCACCACTTGAGGAATAGCAGCAGCCACAGCAGCGGCTATCATGGCCTGAAAATCTGGAGCATCATACTTGTTAAAGCGCGTGTTCACCATCTGAACGATCACAAAAAGGATTAGCAACTCAGGTAGAATATGACAGAGCAGATCAAGAGTATATGACAGAGCAAAACAGGAAAAGAGAGTGCGCGAAAGGAAACCTAATGTCTACCCAATCCTCACAGGTCACGAGCCTAAGCTCTAAGGGTTTCTGAAGCCTTAGCTCTGATACCATAAATTGTAACACCCCAACCCGACAAGGGTAAAGATGTCACAAATACATGGTTTCATATCAGATACAAGCATTCAAGAAATAAAATAGCGGAAGCCTTTACATTAGAATCCAAAGGAAAATAAGTCAACACGACTTATTTCAAGTGCAAGACAGAAATAACGAAGTATAAAATAGAATCCAAAATGCCCAAACAATGGCATAACAGAAATAATATCCAAATGGTCACACTAGAATGACAAGGTCTAAACTTCACACAAGTTGCTTTCATCCCAAAGCCAAACCCAGCTTCCTAGCTTAAAAACCTGCCGCACACGAAAAGAAAACGTGCGGCTGAGCTTAAAAAGCCCAGTGAACAGATATAACGGAAACAAAGCAGTAATAACGTATAGAGAAGTGAAAGATACAATACCAGGATGACATGAGTCAGGAAGGGATATACAAAAGTTATATAGAAATATCAAGAATCATGAAACAGATATCAAAGTCAAAGTAAACAAATAACCCATCACATCCCAAGTCATACCAAGTCTAGTCCAGTATAATGCCAAGTCAAGAATCAAAGTAAACAAACCAGAAATCCAGGTCAAATCATGTCAAGTCAAATCTCGAGATAACCAAATCAAAATCTTCCACAAGTCCAGGTCCAATCAGATCAGATTACATGGCAAGTCATATATCAAATTATAGCACATATGGAACAAGTAATGGCAAATAAAGGTTAAGGTGTAGGGTGACAGAAATCCTCTACGAGCCCGAACCAAATCACATATCGAACCAGATCACATATCAGGATACCAAGGTGTACGGAGGGGTGACCTCGTACCAAGAAATGAGGGGATACCTCCAGGGTTGGAGTCATGAGCTCCCAAGGGTGTGAAAGACGTGTATCGCACACACCATCAGTCACCAAGATATACAAGTACAAGCAAATCAAGACACGACTAGGATGCATCCATACGCCCCCGCAGGCCACAAGGTCTTCCGCTACATAATAAATCAGAAACAAGAGTCCGGGGACGGGGCAAGACATCACTTCCTTGCCCTAAAGTCAAGCCATCGGTGCATCAATGACAGGGACATGAAACCCTCATGCCTAGTAGATGGCTCGTAGTCTCAAACTGTGGGTCAGGGTCATGTATCAAGTCTAAGGTGTCAAATCACAGGGTTCAGGTCTCAGGGTTCACATAAGGTTCACATTAGACACATATCAGGATCATATCAAGGTTCACATCAAGAATCAAGACAGGAGACAAATACAGGGTTCATAATCAGGAGGTCAAACATCAAGGTTCAAATACTAGAGGTCAATATCAAATATCGGAAGGTCACATATCTAGAGATCAAATATCAGAGGATCAAACATTAGGAGAGCAAGTATCAAAATCAGAAGGTTCATAACAATTTATTCAAGGTTCATAACAAAGGTTTTTATTTAAAAGCTCATGTCATAGTTTCAAAAGAAATCCTTTAAAATGGTCTTTATAAAAATGATCTCAAAAAGCAGTTTTCATAAGATAAGTCACATGTAATTTAAAAGAGTTTTGAACATTCAGTTATAAAATCTAATGAACCTTCAATGTAGCCTAGAGTCACAACTATCCAGATTACCACGTGATGAATAGGTTGGTCCAAGTATCAAAATAACATAACATGGTTCATGACAAGGTCCAGAACAAAGTAACCTAAGCAAAGTTCAAATCAAAGAATCAAGACAAGAATTTCAACACAAAATCAGGACAAGAGCTTCAAACAATTTATCAAGACAAAGGTTCAAACAAGGAATCAATTAAGATTCACAATATCATATAAGAACAAACAGGATTCACAAATAAGAACATAACCAAGAGTCAGAAATCAGGAAAGTGAGACGAAGGCACCCTATACAATGAGGGCAGAATATCCGTACCTTTATTAGCAAGCTAGAACAAAAGCAATCACTGACAGAAAGCCAAATCAGTTCCTCCTCGAACCTAAAGGAGTAGAAGAATAGAATTACAAACGGTTCCTTATAACTTCATGTTTAGCTTGCCTATCCATTTTAGTAGTTCAAGGTTCATAAGGTTATTATGGTAGTTTTATTCATTTAAGGGTTTATTAAGTATTTAGGATAAGTTTAAGGACCAATTGTGCAATTATCATAAAGTTAGGGTATGAGGTGTAATTATTGTAAAGTTACAGGTTTCTACAAGTTTAGCCCTTTAATATTATCAAAATAACAACAAAGACCCTTTAATGTTAGAATATTAACACTTAACCCTTTTTAAATATCATTATACACTTTTTCAGGTTTTTAGGCATTTCTGGACCCGTATTAAATAATTTAAAAATCATAGTAAAACTCCGGAATAAAATCTACAAAAATTCACAGAGGTACCTAAATGTCCCTAGTATTTTACCAAATTTTTCCAGATTTTATTAGTTAGTGTAAGTACGAAATAAAAATCCACTTTTACAACTTGTTCTGAAATCGTATCTGATGGAACACCCGACAAGTTTTCACTTGATTACCCATTCAAAAAAATTCAAAAAAATCTAAAATAATTAAAGTTACTAATGGACATCCCAAAGGTTACTCAGTTCAAAGGGTTCTTTCTAATTCGACACGGTTTGGAAATTAAAATTCAAAAACCCGGACTGATTTTCCAGACTTACAAATATGACCAGACACATAATTTTCTAAAAATCGAAAAGTAGCCTTACAAGCCTCTAAAAATTACAAACTAAATTTCTCCAGGTAGCTATTTCATTAAAATACAATCTAGACTCCAGAAACATCGAAATATACGTTCATATCATTAATTCACAGCCGATTAAAGTCGAACAAAAATCCAGTTCAGAAACAGCCATCACAGAAACATGATTATATTAGGGTTTTTATCATTCCATTCATTAATTCTTGCCATAAAACGTTTTTAGATGAGTTCGTCCATGATTAGGTCGACTTAATACAGGTCAAAACATATTCAAAACAATTTAAAAGCATCACATATACTTGTGTCGATTTACATATACTTGATTTTAGGGTTTTTAGGTTATGATTTCATGTGATAACTTATTGTGGTTAAATTGATTAGAACACGAAGAAAAACAAGAACAAGGATCAACGTTAGGATTATAGGGTTACCTTGTGATGACGATACATGAATTAAGAACAAGATTCAAGGCTTCTTTTGGTGGTGAAGGTGGATCGAATGGCAGCACACAAGAAAGTCGACACTTTTAGTTTTTTTTTTTTTTAGGGTTTTAAGGATTTGTGATGTTCGGTTTTTGGAATAAAAAAAAAGGGTGGACCGAATATTGTTGTTGTATTTAAGGGAAAGATCAATTACATAATGGGCTTAACAAAATTGTACTAATCATGAACATGGACCCAATTGTGGTCAAGGGGGGGCGGCATTATAGTGTATGTTCTTTCTTTTCTTTTTTTTTTTTTGTACAACATTATATTTGTAAGATTTTAATTATGTTAAACTTAGGTTAGTGTTACTTAATTAATATTTATAAGTTTTCAAAATTTTAAATTCAAGGGTATTTTTGTCATCTCATATTATATTAAATCTGTGGGTTTTACACGTAATTATAACAAAATCACAGGTGTAAAACAATGGGTTAATCCTAATGCCTCTTATCATGTAGTAAATCTAACTACACGAATGTAGTCTCACTTGTGGCCTCGGAATGGTCCTAACGCAAGTTCTAGAATCTAGGTGCTACCGGTACACACATCATAGCATAAATGTTTTTCCTACCAATTCTAGGGGCGAACCTCACATATTTGGGGGTGGAAAATTTTTTAGTGGTACGGTTTTTTGTGCTAGTCATATAACTCCTATCCATGAGACGCTCATTAAGATCAAAGTTTCACTCCTAAATGTTGTAAAAAATTTTAAATTTGGCACTAAAATTACCCTAACAGGTATTTATCTCAGTTTTATTACACATCTACTATTAAACAAACAAAAATCAAGCGTAATAGCATTCTCTAATCGTACTTTTTACCCCCCCCCCCCCCTTACACTTAAGATGAACATTGTCCCCAATGTTCAAATAACAAGATGTAAAAGTAATAAGGTAAAAGAATGAAATCAAATACTCCCCTGATTCGCTCGGTGGATAATGTGGTAACACGGTTAGATCTTCTTCCAAAGTAATGTTGAAGCTCCATGACTAATGCATCACCAAAAGCTTGATCCAACAAACATTTCCTTGTCCAAAATAACCTGTTAAGCCTGAGAAAACAAACACGAAAACCTGCATAACATCGGCGGGATAAACTCTATATATAAGGATATAATGCTTGTGGAATGATAATTTTGCAGATTCCTGGAGATTATAAGTTATAGATTTAATAAAACTTTTTATGAAAACAAAATTTTCAAAAATTTTCAGAAAATTAAACCTGACGCCGTCAGGTTGTAAATCCTGACGCCGTCAGAAATGATCTGACAGAATTCTCATGTTAAGTTTCCGGAAAAATTTTTGGAAAAACCTATATCTTACATCCTGGAATTCCTGCAAAACATCATTATGACTCGATACAAGCATTTGACTCAAACAAATACTAATATGTATGTTAATTTATTATTATTACTGTGGAAAACTAGAATGGGGGGTTGAATAGTTTTTACCATTTTTAAAGTTTTATTTGCTTTGTTACTATATGTTAGATTCAAAGGAAACAATCACAAATAAATAATCACACAATGTAAGTAAAAGATAAAGAGAGGAAAGATCAAACCACACGACACTGTTGTTTATAGTGGTTCGGCTACAAGGACTCTCTTCCTTGCCCTACTCCACTCCCCGAGTTTCCTACTCGAGAGTTTATCTTTCACTAAGAAACAAACTCCTTTCCTAGGTGGAGAAAACCTTTACACGTCGCTTACTTCCTTTTCTGGTACTAAGCTAAACACCGGGTTCTTTTCACAAGGTAGAACCAACCTGACGTCGCCTATTTACTTTACCGACACTGATGCGTGGTTTTGCAACCTTACAACAGGTTTTACCTCTCGAGGGATCTCAAGAGGCTTACAACCCCACCAGGCAGTGTACCTGACCGATGTAGTATAGTGTAGTGGTAAGTACGGGGGATTGATCGTTCTCCACAGGGAATAGTGTTCGTTAGGTATGAAAAACTACTCTAATAGGTCTAAAGGTTGAGGAAGATTCTTTTTTGTGTTTTTATAATTTTATGAAAGCAAGTAAAATCTCGGGTTTGAAAGAGTGGGCGGAATTAGTTGCTAGTCAACTAACCCAAATTACTACGAATGCAAATAAAATAAATAACTGAAAATAAAAATGTTGGAGAAGACTTAAGTGTAGAGAAATGTGTTTACTTAGATTTCCTTACTCCCTAACTATCTTTTACCGGTTGATTAGTGTGTATTAGTCGCGTGGATGACGGGTGTATTCCTTAATACCAATCGTGGGGTGGCGTACGTACTTCCCCAACTCTACAAGCTCCTACTTCACTCCTATGTCGAGCCGGCTAGGAAGCTCCTAACATGGGATCACTAGAATTCGCTTGTGCATTAAATACAACCATAAAAACCTTTAGTACGCATTTGGTTCATGTTTCTTAAGACGTTCAAGCAAGTTACCGAATAGGAAGTTAGCCAGTTTTCTTAAGCCTAACATAGATAAACAATCATCCAATACAACTAATAACACACTAATAACCAATAATCAATAGCTAAGTTTCATTAGATCTAAGCAAACACAAGATAAATCTAGCCTAACATGTTAAACAAAAGACAAGAACAAGATAAAATCAAACAACACATAGACATATTGAATGATTAATTGATAACTTATCTTTCAATGTAACATGGAAGATCTCAAGGCAAAAAGCCTTGAAAAAGATTGCTAAAATCGTCTTAGGGTTTTCTCCCAAAAATTCCACACTAAGCTCTCTCTTATGACAAAAAATTAGAAAATTATATATAGATTTTTACATCTGACGGCGTCACCTTATGGAGTGTGACGCCGTCACCTCGCCGCTTCTAGGGTTCCCGGATGACCTTCTTGACGCCGTCCCTCTTTAGCTCTCCAAAATCCGTTCTGGCTTATCAAGGCTTGACGTCGTCAGCTCTTGAAAGTGACGTCGTCCCTCTTTGAATTAAGCCGTGACGCCCTTGATCAGGTTAAAGCGTGACGCCGTCATAATTTACATGCAATTTTCACTGGCTTATCATGAGTAAATTTCACATCCACCTTTTCTTGCCAAGCCATGACGCCGTCCAGAGTAGAATCTGACGCCGTCAAGGGTAACTTTTAGCCGATTTTTGAGACTTTGTCGTTTTCTTCACTTTTATGCTCCAAAAACGTCCAAAATGCCTCCTTTTCCAGATTTCTCCTCAAAAGTACCTAAAATGACAAAAGGAACGATTTAGGGCAATATTTGATCAAATAAATACGATTTAGGGCTTAAATGACCCCTTAAAAGCGGTACACTTTTCGCTTCATCAAATACCCTTACACTTGAGATTTGCTTGTCCTCAAGCAAATGCGCTTTTATTCTAATCAAAATACAAGTTAGGGGTCATTTAATGCAAACATAAAAGTAATTACAACAAATAATCGTTCCACTTCAATCATAATAAGCACGGAGATTATAAACTAGCACCTCACAAGTAGTGTTTAGATACTCACATCTCTCAAGTGTCATCAAAATAAATCTCATAAATGAAAACGGATAATATCTCTCACTACCTGTCATAGCAAATAGATTACCATAGGCTTGGGAAAGGATCGAAAACCTCCTCCACTAGGCGTAAGCACCTAAGATAAACTATCAAAGAGGGCTTTTAAATGGGTTATAACGTTAGGTGTAGGGAAAAGGAAAACACGGTTTTGTTGGATAAAGGATATTTTACTGGTGGCGAGTTAAAGATCTTGATTAATTACATGTACTATACAATGTTGCTAAGCCAAGACTCGACTCAATCTTAAGCTAGAAACAAAATAACAAAATAACAAAAACATAAAAATAAACATAAAATGAAACGGGATGGTAGTCCGTATGTTTTTTTCTACTTTTCTTTTTCTCATTTTTTTTGTATTTTTCTTGATTTTTCGAATTTTTTTTTTTTTTTTTTTTCATACACTCTTGCCCTACCATCCAAAATAATACATCATAGGGGCGTTGCATTCCCCTTACACTTGAACTTTTACATAACTTTACAAATAACTATTCTAATGACTCGAATTAAGATAATTGAAAAACTCGGAGTACTTTAAAATATTAACGTACATATGGGGGTAATAAATGATGTTCCTCCCCATTACTCCATTACACTAGTACTTTACCCATGAGTCCCAATCGTCCCAAAACAATATGTACAAGGATATGACTCGACTTAGCAACCATGTAATCAACTAGATAATTAACTTGGGTTTAAACAAATGTTGTAACAATAATGCACTAAAAATGAGTGCATACAAGGTAGGCTAAGGCGATTTGGGTGTACATTTTAGTGGGGTGTAACAAATTCTTCCTTTAAGTAAAATGCTTAAAGGTTGAAACGAAAAGATAGGCTCTGAGGGGTGTACTAGGGGTATCGTGTACTAAAAATGAGTACAACGCAAAGGTGTGGGAGAATTACTTGACCAATGTAGCCAAAGTAATTATAACAAAAACACAGGTGTAAAACAATGGGTTAATCCTAATGCCTCTTATCATGTAGTAAATCTAACTACACGAATGTAGTCTCACTTGTGGCCTCGGAATGGTCCTAACGCAAGTTCTAGAATCTAAGTGCTACCGGTACACACATCATAGCATAAATGCTTTTCCTACAAATTCTAGGGGCGAACCTCACATATTTGGGGGTGGAAATTTTTTTTAGTGGTACGGTTTTTGTGCTAGTCATATAACTCCTATCCGTGAGACGCTCATTAAGATCAAAGTTTCACTTCTATATGTTGTAAAAAATTTTAAATTTGGCACTAAAATTACCCTAACAGGTATTTCTCTCAGTTTTATTACACATCTAATATTAAACAAACAAAAATCAAGCACAATTGTATTCTCTAAAATCGTACTTTTACCCTCCCCTTACACTTAAGATGAACATTGTCCCCAATGTTCAAATAACAAGATGTAAAAGCATAAAGTAAAAGAATGAAATCAAATACTCCCCTGATTCGCTCGGTGGATAATGAAATAACACGGTTAAATCTTCTTCCAAAGTAATGTTGAAGCTCCATGACTAATGCATCGCCAAAAGCTTGATTCAAAAACATTTCCTTGTCCAAAATAACCTGATAAACCTGAGAAAACAAACACGAAAACCTGCATAACATCGGCGGGATAAATCTATATATAAGGATATAATGCTTGTGGAATGATAACTTTGCAGATTCCTGGAGATTATAAGTTGGAGATTTTAATAAAAACTTTTTTTAAAAACAAAACTTTCAAAAATTTCTGAAAATTAAATCTGACGCCGTCAGGTTATAAACCCTGACGCCGTCAGAAATGACCTGACAAAAATTTTCATTTTAAGTTTCCGGAAAATTTCTGGAAAAACCTTTACCTTACTTCCTGGAAATCCTGCAAAACATCATTATGACTCGATACAAGCATTTGACTCAAACACATACGAATATGTATGTTAATTTATTATTATTATGATTCATGTTCATATGTGTTCTAATAAACCAATTTAGATTTCCCTTACACTTATCTTTTGCAAAATACCTTTATATGTAGTTAAAACGAAGTTAAAAACAAAATAAAGCATTTTCACAATTTTAGTTTTGAACATGAATCAATAATAATAAAATTAAACACACATACGGAAACAAATAAAAACAAACAAACAAACAAATAAACACACAAAGCAAATAAATAAAATAAAGCTTGGGTTGCCTCCCAAGAAGCGCTTGTTTTTGTTCGAGTCACGAGCCTGACTCTACCCTTATTTAACGGATAAAGGAGAGGTTTTTCCTACACTTAGGATTAAGTGCGGGTGATAGTAGCGATACACACCATCTCGGTGGAAGTATGCCGCGTGAGGAAAGAGTGGTGGATGAATTATATACTCAAAAGGGTGTGCTCCTTTCATCATAACCTTACCTAGTTCACTTTGGTCAATGGGTGAATTAAAGTTTTCTCCTAAAAAGGGATCATCTTCTATCAACTTCGAGAGATTCCTAGTTGGGAATCCATCTTGACCTAATAAACCCGGTTTAAACCCATAATGTTTCTTGTGATCAATCATGAATGGGTGATGTAAGTATGTAAGGTCATGGTTCACTCCTATATTAGCTTCCACTCCACATGGCCTAGAGTCTACTACCTTAATCTTAACATTACCCGGACTACATGGTTTGATGGGTGGATCGGGACCTTTTTCAATTCCTAAATTCACATCTAAGGATGGAAGATTAGGTAACGGTTTTGGCTGAGGCTCCGGTTCATCAAAACTAGGAACTTCCATATAACTAAAAGAAAGGTTATGACTACAAGTATTCAAACCTATTTCTTCTAGTTGTGTTTGGTCCAAGGGCTCTACCTCTATTGGGGTTCCTATAGTCTCTTCTACTTTTTCCGGGTAAGTTACGGGCGGTGTGTTAACCTCAAATGATGGTAGGATTTGTGGGGTATTTAGTGGTCTTGCATTTCTAACCTCATTCTCCATAGTATCTAAATCACCTATATGTTCATCATGTGTTTTGGTAGGATCTAACCCAAACACATTCCTAAGTATCTCAAATCCTTCTCTAGCCATTTGAAATTCTAAGTCCGATTCATAGTAATATTCAACTTGATTACTATGTTCCAATTGCCTAAAGGATTCCTCATGCGTGTCATATGTTTTGGTGAAATCTATCCCACTCATGCAACTAGGTAGTTCAACACTAACCATCTCACAATCTTGGTCCAATTCAAGGTCCATGTTCTTAAAAACTAGGTCTTCTTGCTCATGGTACCTATAGTCAGATAAATCCTCCTCATTTGTTTCCTCAAGTTGTGATGTATATAAACCCATCAATTCATTCAACTTATGGTTCACGGTTAGGAAGCTTTCCTCAAAATTTTTCCAAAGAGTTTCACTAAAAGGAGTTGATCCTAACAATGATTGTTTAATAGAAGCCGCACATGCACATAATTCATCAAACCTATCAAACTTTACACCCATCTCCTCTTGTATATATCTAAGATCACTTAAAAATTCATTGGAACAACAGGAAGCAAATCTATCCGTGTAAAGTAATTGTTCCTCTATTGTTAATGATCTAAATGGAATTTCATCCGCCATGGTGACAAATGAAAATGGTTTTACAAACAAATGGCACAAAGAAAAAGATAGACTAAAGAAATCCTAGAAAAATAAAATAAAAATCTCACTAGAAAGGAATCTAGTGAGTAGACTTATAAAATAAAAATTCAACCTAAACAATAACTATTCCCCGGCAGCGGCGCCAAAAACTTGATGCGTGGTTTTGCAACCTTACAACAGGTTTTACCTCTCGAGGGATCTCAAGAGGCTTACAACCCCACCAGGCAGTGTACCTGACCGATGTAGTATAGTGTAGTGGTAAGTACGGGGGATTGATCGTTCTCCACAGGGAATAGTGTTCGTTAGGTATGAAAAACTACTCTAATAGGTCTAAGGGTTGAGGAAGATTCTTTTTTGTGTTTTTATAATTTTATGAAAGCAAGTAAAATCTCGGGTTTGAAAGAGTGGGCGGAATTAGTTGCTAGTCAACTAACCCAAATTACTACGAATGCAAATAAAATAAATAACTGAAAATAAAAATGTTGGAGAAGACTTAAGTGTAGAGAAATGTGTTTACTTAGATTTCCTTACTCCCTAACTATCTTTTACCGGTTGATTAGTGTGTATTAGTCGCGTGGATGACGGGTGTATTCCTTAATACCAATCGTGGGGTGGCGTACGTACTTCCCCAACTCTACAAGCTCCTACTTCACTCCTATGTCGAGCCGGCTAGGAAGCTCCTAACATGGGATCACTAGAATTCGCTTGTGCATTAAATACAACCATAAAAACCTTTAGTACGCATTTGGTTCATGTTTCTTAAGACGTTCAAGCAAGTTACCGAATAGAAAGTTAGCCAGTTTTCTTAAGCCTAACATAGATAAACAATCATCCAATACAACTAATAACACACTAATAACCAATAATCAATAGCTAAGTTTCATTAGATCTAAGCAAACACAAGATAAATCTAGCCTAACATGTTAAACAAAAGACAAGAACAAGATAAAATCAAACAACACATAGACATATTGAATGATTAATTGATAACTTATCTTTCAATGTAACATGGAAGATCTCAAGGCAAAAAGCCTTGAAAAAGATTGCTAAAATCGTCTTAGGGTTTTCTCCCAAAAATTCCACACTAAGCTCTCTCTTATGACAAAAAATTAGAAAATTATATATAGATTTTTACATCTGACGGCGTCACCTTATGGAGTGTGACGCCGTCACCTCGCCGCTTCTAGGGTTCCCGGATGACCTTCTTGACGCCGTCCCTCTTTAGCTCTCCAAAATCCGTTCTGGCTTATCAAGGCTTGACGCCGTCAGCTCTTGAACGTGACGCCGTCCCTCTTTGAATTAAGCCGTGACGCCCTTGATCAGGTTAAAGCGTGACGCCGTCAGAATTTACATGCAATTTTCACTGGCTTATCATGAGTAAATTTCACATCCACCTTTTCTTGCCAAGCCATGACGCCGTCCAGAGTAGAATCTGACGCCGTCAAGGGTAACTTTTAGCCGATTTTTGAGACTTTGTCGTTTTCTTCACTTTTATGCTCCAAAAACGTCCAAAATGCCTCCTTCTCCAGATTTCTCCTCAAAAGTACCTAAAATGACAAAAGGAACGATTTAGGGCAATATTTGATCAAATAAATACGATTTAGGGCTTAAATGACCCCTTAAAAGCGGTACACTTTTCGCTTCATCAGACACTAAGCTAGATGTCGAGTTCTTTACACGGGTACAACTACTCCCTACACTCCTTGTGCTTTAAGGACTAAAGCACTAACCACACTCACTGATTACAAATGATAGATATGATGTGTGAAACAAACTACAATATCACACAGTAATGCAACTAAAGGATTACGGTTCTGTAGATCCTTGAATGCTTGATCTCCTTTCTACAAAATGAAAGATCAAAGTGAAATGCAACTATGAATGATGTTAGTAAGATATGTACTGAATGAATATGTGTGTTAAAGCTATATGAGTGATGACAGAGCCAAATGATCAGCTTCCTATTTATAGGCAAGCTGATCTTCAGCTCACGGATCCCACGGATCCCTCAAAAGGGATCCGTCCCTTATGTGATTTGGATCCGTGGGACATGACAGCTAAGGTATAGTTGTCTCTTACCATATCTTAGTTGTATCTTACCAAATCATCCAAGATCTTCAAATGTCAACTATGTATCTTGCAAATCTAACCAAGATATATCAAAGATCTTCTATGTGATGCATGCAATGATGTCATGGTATGGTTCTAGAATTAAAGTTTCCTTGTAAGGAAATAAGTTACTAAACTTGTAATTCTTAGTTAGTATGTGAAGTGTAAAATGTGTACTTAAGAGACTTAAGCTAGTATTTATTATTTGCTAAAAGATATTCCTTATATTTGTCATTAACAAAACTAATGAAAGATCAAAGAATATAAATAACGTTTTTGAGACGCTATTTGTATTAACAATCTCCCCCTTTTTGTTGATGACAAAACATAAGGTATATTTTTGAGCAAGAGAATAAATATAGCATGAGTTCTTAAAAATATATATTAAGTTTGTTTATTAAAGAAAAGTTTTGTAAAAAATGTATGTACTGTGATGAATCACAGTTGATGCAAACTTAGTTCCTTTCTCCCCCTTTTTGTCGAAACAAAAAGAGTAGCGTAGCGGAATGCGATTTTGAGAACTTTAAAGCTCCCCCTTGTTTTATACTCCCCCTAGATGGAGTAATCAAGGAAATGATGCATGAATCTACAAAACAAATGGTTAGTATATGAAATGCTTATGAGATGCTCCCCCTTGATATATACTCCTCACTTCTTGAGTACCAACGTATACTATGAAAGGTATGATATGCTGCAAATGAAGTGTTAGTAATGAATGACTTCAATTAAGAAGTAGAATGCTTGTGAAGTTTTCTCCCAAACAAGTCTTTCAATAAGTTTTGACTTTTAAAAGTCAAAGTAAGTGTCTGATCATTATTTGTACCTCCGGTAATCCTAATCAAGGTATAATATATGCTATATAAGAATGTTAGTTCACAATGATAATGATAATATGCAATATGTTGATCACTCATAAGCATAAAAACATCATATTCATTAATTGAAAATTATGTGACAAAAGTCACAAATATGATATGATGGTACATTACAAAATAAATCCTAAATAAAGACAACTACAACATCATCCTAGAAGGTTCCTAACAACACTTTTATTGAGGCGGATGAGAGATTGCGTTTAAACGTTCAAGAACATGGTTCAAGATGAACCTCATCTCATTTTGAAGCTCATGGACCAAGATGTTGGTCCTTTGGGCCAAGTGAGCCGTTCTCTCACAATGTGCGCAATCATGACTTGAGAAGCCGGGAGGAAGATTAGGCTCCAAGTTTTGCGGTGGTGATGGTGGTGGTGGTTGGTTGTTGTTGTTGTTTGATGGTTGTTGTGGTGTTTGGAGGGAGTTCATAAGGATGTTTTGAATGTCCATTGCTTCATGAAGGCGATGGTCAACCATACCCGAGAGAGTGTAGAGACGATTGAGCTCTTCACTAATCTCTTCTTGGGTTTGAGGCACATTCATCCACATTGCCTCGTCAATGGCAACTAGAGTGGATGTGGGTGATAGCGGTTGTTGTTGAGGTTGGGATGATTGTGCATCATGGTATAAAGGGCCATGGATATCCGGGTAAACCGGGTGAAAAAGCATGGGTTGTTGACCTTCAAAGGTCATGGGTGGAAGATTGGGTAATTTTGGTGAAAGTTCTTCTAAGTCATCAAGATGTGGTGATGTAGGAGGAGTCCTAAATAATTCCAATGGTTGGAGTTTGGGTGAGTTTGGTGGTGATGGTGATCTAACAGGCTGTGATGGAGCCGGTGGTGGAGTAGAGGCTATTGGAGTAATGGTTGGTGGTGGTGTTTGTATAACAACATTAGATGGTGTTGGGGTGGAGAGTGTAAGGAAATTTTCACTAGCAATGGGTGATGATATATTGAGAGGAGAATTTTCCTCAGATGAGGAGTTTGCTAAGTTGATAAAACAACAGGGTTTAACACTAATGCGGGTTGTTCTTCTTGAAGTTCTAGATGTGGAAGAGTTGTGTGACTTGGTCATGGTGGAGTATGATATCTAAATAGTACAGGAGAGGAAATGGTTGTTGTGTGAAGGGATGATCCTAAAGTGCTAATTTATAGACAGAAGGTTTGTGAGTCTGTGTGTTTGGATTTGATGTGAATCCAATAGAGAATGTTGGTTACTAATGATTTGGAACAAAAATTTGTGCAGGTCATATCAAGGAAGTCAATCCATTGAGCTTTGGTTGAGTAATATGTTGTGGATTTGCAATTATTACAAGAAGATAGTGGAAAACATGATGATTTGATATTTCCACGGATTTGACGGATCCCTAAAAAGGGTTCCTTCTTTGTATTAGTTTGGTAACTCACACCTATATTTCAAAAAATTAAATTTTGGTGGGAAATTTTGTTCCTAAGTTTCTAAGAATTCCCTAATGATTCTAAGATGAATTATGATTAGTGAAAGAATCCTAAATGATACTAAACACTTAAGATTTTAAGAATCGGGATAAGTCGAAAAAGTTTTGTAATTTTACTGGGAAACCTGCGGATCCAAGTGGTTGCAAATGCGGAACCCTATTTTGGAATCCGCCAAATCCGCAGGTTGGCGGTTGGCGGATCCAACGATAAGCCTTGGTGGAGCCCTGTTTTGGGATCCGCCGGATCCGTATGGCTAAAACTTAAAAACTAAACAGAACATATGTCATATTTTTCGTTTTTCGACGAAAACCCGAAAATGCACCTAGACCTTACTTAACATCTAATATGTATAGCAAAACAACTAAATATGATAACATTAACACATGATTGCACATAGTTTAATCAGTACTTAGAAACTTACCGTTTTAGGTGTTATGCCAAACACTGGCTATAACCCGGAAAATTGATAACCATGATGGTTATCCACCTGCAAGTGTTAGTTATTACACATACACAACAAGTATTATCAGATAAATTCTAGACACATAGAAGTTTAACAACACAATATCCAACATTGTTTAAAACCAAACACTCCATTAACTCAGCTTCTTCTTCAACTTCTTCATCCCCTTGTGTAATTTCATCATCCAACGACCCAGATTCTTCACCATTCCTTTGATGTTTCGATACTCAGCGGATTCATGTTGAATTGGAGGAAGATGGCTCAAGTACTCGGGTGGAGGAATCCTAGAATTTGGCATACCATCATCTTCACTCATGGAAGATGATGAGGATGATGTTGGAACACGAGGACGTTTGCCCTTATCAACACTAACCCTAAAATCACTCAAAGGAACGAAGGTGTGTTCAATTTCATTGTAATCCGAAACAAAGCCTAGATGGTTTGGACGAGCGGGTGCAAAGGCTCTATAAAGTCGGGTTAAGAGCATACCATAAGGCATTGCAATCTTGCTTTGAACCGGAATGTCACACATTCTTTTGGCAACATAATAAGCAAGATTGAAGGGTTGACGAGTAGAGATGTTGTACATCATGTAGCATAAACAAGCATTGATATGATCTCAGTTTCTTATGGTGCACATCACATTTGCCCTTAATACATCCTCCATCTTCTTGAAATCGGGTCTTAGTTCATTAAGTTCCATTGCAAATGGATCTCTAGCAACTTCACGACCACGATACATTCTTGTGGGGTTGTTCTTAGGAATGAAGAGATGTTCCCTAATCACTTCTTTTGATTGGAGAGGAGTGGCATATGGTGCCGTCCTATCGAGATTTGAGTCTAAGATTGTTAAGGACCATTTGTCCGAGTAAATACATGTACCTTGACTTGGAATTCCTAAGACCTCACCAAATTGATCAAGAGGGATGTTGACAAGATTTCCATTTAGAGTAAAATGAAGACTTAAGTAACCTTCATCACTCGAGCTAAGACCTACACTAGCATAGAACTCAAGTATGAACCTAGGAATGATTGGTTCATCTATGTCTAAAAGAGAATCAAATCGAATTGCGGCTAATTGTTCCCTAAGTTGAGTTCCTTCATAGAATGATGCATCTACGGCTCTACCCTCATGAACATACTTTTTCTCTAAGACTTTGAAAAATTCGATTTGGGCATCGGTTAGACCCTTGGTTTTGTGGACTTTGGGTAAGTAGTTAACGGTTTTCTTGTGATCGTAGTTGGTTGCGGGAGGCATGATTTTCCTAAGTACAAAAAGTTACATAGTTTTAGTTAAAATGATCAGAAGAAGTGTAAAATTCCTAGTGTGTGCCTACATGGGGACAATGTGGAGGTGCGGTTATCTCGACTCCTTTTGATGCAAGAAAAATTAGTTTATGCAAGTTTTGTTTACAAACGAGAGATAACCCAAACACTCCTATTTCAATGTAGCTACGGTTGAATGTACCCGAAAATACATATTAGTTATGTATTCCCTTTAGCATTCAAGAGACATTATGCAAGTGAAGTCTAAAAGATAACGTTTTTGCATTTGTATGAACAATGTAAGAAAAAATCATTTTACCTAGTCGTTAGAAGATTTTAGTGAAAAATTTTCATGGGGTTTTTGTTAAACTAAGACAATGTACTATGAGATGCAATTCCTAACTAAGAAAAACATGTTTTTAAGTATAATGCAATAAATATGCTTCATGATTTTTCAAGAATTATGCATATACCCCAAGTTTTGGTTTTGTGCATGAAATGGAAATCCTAGACGCAGATCAGGAGTATAAATATGATAAGAATACTTACAGTGATGTTAGAAGCACAAATTTGTGGAAGAAAATGGTCTAAAATGTGATGGAGATTAAGTGTGTGTCGGATGTAGTAAGGTGATATGTTTTGGAGTGAGGAATGAATAGTAGCTGTTCTTGTTTATTTAATAATATACTGAACATATCATGCGACGGATCCGGCGGATCCCAAACAAAGGATCCGTCTTTGTTGTCGATTGGATCCGCGGATCAGAACACATGTTTTGGTTTGGTGTCGTGTGTGACTAAACTAAAGTTTACACTAATGTTTCTCCTAATCACTAGGTTCCATTAGTCCTAATCCAAGTCTAAGATAATTGAAAGGTTCTCGTTTAAGTGGTTTAGTGAGAATATCGGCAATGTTGTCCTCTGAGGAAACTTTCTCAATTGAGATGATTCCCTTCTGTACATTGTCGCGAAGGAAGTGATGGCGTATTTCAATATGTTTAGTTCTAGCGTGTTGGACTGGATTTTTGCTTAGATCGATAGCACCTTTGTTGTCGCAAAGAATGGGAATGTTGTTGAGTTTAATTCCATAGTCGACGAGAGCTTGTTTCATCCACAGTGCTTATTGACACGCCTTTCCTGCAGACACATACTCTGCCTCTGTTGTTGAGATTGCGAGGGCAGTTTGTTTCTTAGCGAACCATGATGTTAGACAATATCCTACAAAAGTACAAATACCACTAGTACTTTTCCTATCAACATAATCACCTGCGTGATCTGAGTCAGTATACACTATGGTTTCTACACCCGTTCCTTTAGGATACCATAATCCTAAGTGTGTAGTACCTTTAATATACCTAAAGATTCTTTTAACAGCTTCAAGATGGGAAGTTTTTGGATCTTCTTGAAAACGTGCACATAGACAAACACTAAACATAATGTCAGGCCTACTAGCCGTAAGATAGAGTAAACTACCAATCATTCCTCTATATTTAGTGCTATCTACGGATTCATTTTCTTCATCCTTAGTAAGTTTGGTTTCAGAGGACATGGGTGTTCTCATGGGTTTTGAGTCTTCAAGACCAAACTTCTTAAGCATATCTTTGATATACTTTGATTGGTTGAAGAATATCCCATCTTCTAATTGTTTAATTTGGAGACCTAAGAAAAAGTTTAGTTCCCCCATCATACTCATTTCAAACTCGTCATGCATGATTTTTGAGAAATCGTCGCATAACTCTTGACAAGTTGAACCGAATATAATGTCATCCACATATATTTGGACTATAATAATATGTGATCCCTTTTTCTTGGTGAAGAGAGTATTGTCTACTAGGCCCATGGTATACTTATGGTCAACTAGGAAAGTCTTAAGTCGATCATACCAAGCCTTTGGTGCTTGCTTAAGTCCGTACAAAGCTTTCTTAAGTTTAAAAACATAATTTGGTTTTTCAAAGTCGGCAAAGCCGGGAGGTTGTGCAACATATACTTCTTCATTAATAAGACCATTTAAGAAAGCACTTTTGACATCCATTTGAAATAACTTAAAATCATGTGCACATGCATATGCAAGTAATATCCTAATAGATTCAAGTCTAGCTACTGGTGCAAAGGTTTCATCGTAATCTATACCTTCTTGTTGATTGTAACCTTGAGCTACTAGCCTAGCTTTGTTTCTAGATATAATACCCTTTTCATCCATTTTATTTCTAAAGACCCATTTGGTGCCTATTATGGTTTGGTTTTTAGGTGGAGGAACCAATGTCCAAACATCATTTCTAATAAATTGATTAAGTTCTTCTTGCATAGCAATTACCCAAGATTCATCTTTTATTGCCTCGTCTATATTTTTAGGTTCAATAGTTGAAATAAAACAAAAATAATTACTTTCATTTTGAGCTTTGGATCTTAATGTTCTTTCATTAAGTTTTCCTATGACGTTTTCTAATGGATGACTTTTAGTTTCTTTAACATTGACTATTTCTCCTTTTACGGGTTCATTGTCATTTTCAATGTTTTCTATATCATTAACCATTTGACTTTCAACTAAGTCATCATCTACCAAAGGTGATGTCTTAGAGGGAGGTGGACTTTCGTTGAATGTTACGTTCAACGATTCCTCGACTCTTGATGTTTCCTTTTTTAATACAATGTATGCTTTACTGTTTTGCGAGTACCCAAGGAATACACCTTCATACGACTTTGGGTCGAACTTAGTGAGATAGTCCTTTGTGTTTAAAATGAAGCACTTGCTTCCAAAAACTCTAAAATATCCTAATGTAGGCTTTTTGCCTCGATAAATTTCATAAGGAGTTTTATTTAAAAATTGTCTAATTAAAACTCTATTTAGGATATATGTAGAAGTATCTACAGCGTGACACCAAAACTTTTGTGGTATGTTTTGTTCATTTAACATAGTTCTACTCATTTCTTGAATTGTTCTATTTTTACGTTCTACTACACCATTAGATTGAGGTGTACGAGGAGCCGAGAAATTATGAGTTATTCCGTTATTATCACAAAAATTTCCAAATTGAATTTCATTGTCAAATTCTCGACCATGGTCAGTTCTAATAGATACTATATTACTTCCTATTTGATTTTGAATTTTCTTGCTTAGAATTTCAAATTTGTCGAATGCCTCATTTTTAGTTTTCAAAAACTTTGTCCATGTATATCTAGAGTAATCATCTACTATAACTAAAGTGTAAAAATTTCCTCCATAACTTTGTATAGCCGAGGGGCCAAACAAATCCATATGTAATAATTCTAGGCATCTAGATGTAGATACCATGTTTTTAGCCTTATGGCTACTATGTACTTGTTTTCCAATTTTGCAAGCATCACAAAAGTGTTGGTCATATTTCAACTTGGGTAGGTTCCTAACGAGTTCTTTGGATGACAAAGATTGAATAAGCCTCATATTAGCATGACCTAAACGTCGATGCCATAGAGTTGAGTTTTCGTCCAAGGAGGTAAGACATAACTTATCTTTAGGTGTTTTATCTAATTTCATAACATAGACATTATTCTTTAAAACACCTTTTCCTACGGTTATGCCATCTTTAAGTATTTTACTTCCATTTTCACTGAAAAGGACGTTATACTTTTTGCGGCATAATTGACTTATACTAAGTAAATTAAAACCTAAATTATCTACATGAGCAACATCATCAATAGATAGAGAGTCATGAGAGATTGTACCTTTTCCGATGATTTTACTTTTAAGCTTGCTACCGAATGTGACATTACCTCCGTCATATACTTGGTAGGTTGAAAAAAGATTTTTGTTTCCCGTCATGTGTCTTGAGCACCCACTATCTTTGATCCACTCATCAGGTTCAAGATCAACTTTCAAGCATACCTAAGTTCATAAAAGACTCAAGCATTTGGTCCCCAATATCTCATGGGTCCGTTTGGGTTAAACATGACATTATCATGGTTTATGTATGTAAATGGTGGACCATTGTTCCATGACATATAGCTAGGACCATGAAAGTTTCTAGGCATGTTTTGGGTCCAATTATTTTGATAAGTATGTTGTGGATTAACTATACTCTTTGGAAAGGGGTGTTTGGGAAAACTCATTTGAGGTCTCTGTTGATCCGTTTTAACTCTATATTCATTTCTAGCTTGTCCTCTTCCTAAAGATACTGCTGGTTTATGTTTATTATTGATTATACTACTGTTAGGTTTCTTAGTAACTTTAACAAATTCGGAACGGTCGACTTTGTGAACCTTCTGTTCAACTTGAGTACCCGCGGATCCTTTGGATACACTTGGCGGATCCAAATTTTTGGATTCGTCGGATCCGTGAGTGTCCAACTTGGTTGAATTAGTTTTATTCACAGTCTGTTCCTTATACTCACTTAACGTTCCTAGTTTCATAAAGCCTAGTCCTGTTTTATCATGAGGTAGCTTTTGCATTTTCATTATTTCATCTGCACAACTTATGTTTTTATCAAACCTTTTAAACTTTGAATTTTGTTTGATCAAATCTTCCTGTGTGGTTCTTAAGGTTTCTAATTCAAGTTTTAGTTCTTGACAAGACACATACGTTTCTTTACTATCTTTACCTTTTTCAATTCGCATTGCTTTTTCTTTAAGCCAAAATACTTCATTTTCTAAAAGTGTTGTCTTAGTTTTCAAAAACTTGTTTTTGTTTATGATTTTTAAAGTAACGTCACACAGTTTGTTATATTCTACTTCTAATGTTTCATCATCTATAAAGGAGCATGAATCAGAATGTACCTCTTCTGTGTCATTAGCCATAAGTGCCATTTCGTTGTTCTTAGGCTCATCATCATCATCTCCTTCACTATCGCTCCAAGCTCCGCTAACGAAGGCTCTTTGAGACTTGGTCTTTGGAGGCTTTGGACATTCTCCTATTAAGTGACTGGAGTCACCACACCTATAGCATTTCCTATTAACCTTACCTTTCTTATCTTCATGATCTTTCCGAGAGGATTTCTTTTCATCACGAGGTGGTTTCACAAACTTTCCTCGTCTCCTGAAGAATTTCTTGAAATCCCTCACGGCCATAGCATACTCTTCATCATCACTGTTTGAACAAGACTCATCATCACTTGACTCGACTTTGGCTTTCAAGGCAATAGACTTGATCTTCTCCTTTTTGCCTTTGACAATTTCCGAGTCTTTTTCCATAATCATTTCGTGAACTTTTAGGTTTCCTATGAGCTCATCTAGTGTCATGCTTGAGAGATCTTTAGATTCTTCAATAGCTGTCACTTTTGCTCTCCATTTTGGATGGAGTGCTCTTAGAAATTTCCTGACAAAATTCTTACTAGAAAAAGATTCATCAAGTGCTTTAAGTGATGTAATAATAGTATTGAACTTAGCAAACGCACTATCAATGGTCTCATCTTCAGAGATAACAAATTGTTCGTATTGTTGGACAAGAAGATCAATTTTGTTATCTTTTACTTGTGAGTTCCCTTGATGTGTGATAATAAGAGATTGCCAAATATCCTTAGCCGTTTTACACATAAAAACTCTTTCATATTCTTTCTTAGGTAAGGCATTATAAAGCATCATTTTGGCTTCATTATTTTTGGCAATTAGCTTCTTTTGCTCATCACTGTGACGAGTAAGAGTAGCTCCTTCATCCCGACCACCCGAAATATTATTACTAATAGGTTTGTAATCACCATCAATTATAATATACCATAGATCTATGTCCTTTGACTTTACATAAGTCTCAAAGCGATTTTTCCAATAAATAAAACAATTTGGTTCAAATAAAGGTGGTCTCTGCATAGATTGCCCTTCTTTAAAGTTTTCAAAATCCATGGATCGTTTTAAGTTTTAAAATACAATATATTTTAAAGATCTTAAGTAACGTAGCTCTTGATGCCAATTGTGGAAAACTAGAAGGGGGGTTGAATAGTTTTTACCGTTTTTAAAGTTTTATTTGCTTTGTTACTATATGTTAGATTCAAAGGAAACAATCACAAATAAATAATCACACAATGTAAGTAAAAGATAAAGAGAGGAAAGATCAAACCACACGACACTGTTGTTTATAGTGGTTCGGCTACAAGGACTCTCTTCCTTGCCCTACTCCACTCCCCGAGTTTCCTACTCGAGAGTTTATCTTTCACTAAGAAACAAACTCCTTTACTAGGTGGAGAAAACCTTTACACGTCGCTTACTTCCTTTTCCGGTACTAAGCTAAACACCGGGTTCTTTTCACAAGGTAGAACCAACCTGACGTCGCCTATTTACTTTACCGACACTAAGCTAGATGTCGAGTTCTTTACACGGGTACAACTACTCCCTACACTCCTTGTGCTTTAAGGACTAAAGCACTAACCACACTCACTGATTACAAATGATAGATATGATGTGTGAAACAAACTACAATATCACACAGTAATGCAACTAAAGGATTACGGTTCTGTAGATCCTTGAATGCTTGATCTCCTTTCTACAAAATGAAAGATCAAAGTGAAATGCAACTATGAATGATGTTAGTAAGATATGTACTGAATGAATATGTGTGTTAAAGCTATATGAGTGATGACAGAGCCAAATGATCAGCTTCCTATTTATAGGCAAGCTGATCTTCAGCTCACGGATCCCACGGATCCCTCAAAAGGGATCCGTCCCTTATGTGATTTGGATCCGTGGGACATGACAGCTAAGGTATAGTTGTCTCTTACCATATCTTAGTTGTATCTTACCAAATCATCCAAGATCTTCAAATGTCAACTATGTATCTTGCAAATCTAACCAAGATATATCAAAGATCTTCTATGTGATGCATGCAATGATGTCATGGTATGGTTCTAGAATTAAAGTTTCCTTTTAAGGAAATAAGTTACTAAACTTGTAATTCTTAGTTAGTATGTGAAGTGTAAAATGTGTACTTAAGAGACTTAAGCTAGTATTTATTATTTGCTAAAAGATATTCCTTATATTTGTCATTAACAAAACTAATGAAAGATCAAAGAATATAAATAACGTTTTTGAGACGCTATTTGTATTAACAATTACGATTCATGTTCATTTGTTCTAATAAACCGGTTTGGATTTCCCCTACACTTAACTTTTGCAAAATACCTTTATATGTAGTTAAGACGAAGTTAAAAACAAGATAAAGCATTTTCACAATTTACTTTTGAACATGAATCAATAATAATAAAATTTAAACATACATACGGAAACAAATAAAATCAAACAAACAAATAAATAAACACACAAAGCAAATAAAACTTGGGTTGCCTCCCAAGAAGCGCTTTTCTTTATTGACGTGTCTTGTAGCTAGACTCAAAGTCACCGTACATTACGTGACTTCTTCATCGAAAGTTATGTCTTCCTCATTGATCATTTCATTACCATTCTCCTGATAATGCTTGACTCGTTGAATATTCACAGTGAATTCTCTATCCTCGTCATCAATTAATACAACGGCTCCGGTTTTAAAGGAGCTCCTTACGGTAAAAGGTCCATACCATCTAGATTTAAGTTTCCCAGGAAATAGCCTTAAGCGAGAATTATATAATAAGACCTTGTCTCCTTCTGAAAACTCCTTGGGTCTCTTAATCCGTTGGTCATGCCATCTTTTTGCCCTTTCTTTGTATGTAATGGAAGATTCTTAAGCCTCTAATCTCAATTCATCGAGCTCTTGGAGCTGTAAGAATCTATTTGTTCCCGCAACCGTATAATCCAAATTACAAGCCTTAAGTGCCCAATACGCCTTGTGTTCCAGTTCTACTGGAAGGTGGCATGCCTTGCCATATACCATACGGAACGGGGTTGTCCCGATTGGTGTCTTATAAGCGGTTCAAAATGCCCACAAAGCTTCATCGAGCTTAAAAGACCAATCTTTTCGGTTTTGATTGACCGTTTTCTCTAATATTCTCTTTATGGCTCTATTAGTGTTTTCGACTTGACCGTTGGTTTGAGGATGGTAAGCAGTGGAGAATCGGTAAGAGACTCCATATCTTTTCATAACTTTCTCCATTTGCGAATTGCAAAAATGGGTTCCCCTGTCACTAATAAGAGCCTTCGGAATTCCGAACCTAGCGAACAATTTTTTTAAGAAATGAATGACTACCCTAGCGTCGTTAGTCCTAAGGGCTTGTGCTTCCACCCATTTCGAAACATAATCAATGGCCACTAGGATGTATTCATTCCCTCCTGAAGATGGGAAGGGTCCCATGAAATCAATTCCCCAAACATCGAAAACCTCACAAACTTGTATATAATTCTGTGGGGCTTCATCCCTCCTAGAGATATTCCCAGCTCTTTGACATGCGTCACAAGTTTGTATCATTCCCTTCACATCACGAAATATTGTAGGCCAATAGAATCCCGCATCGAAGACCTTTCGTGCAGTAGTGTTCATTCCGTGATGTCCTCCCGATGGACCTGCATGACACTCTTTCATAATTCTGACAGCCTCCTTTTCCGAAAAACAACGCCTGATTACCTGATCCGGACATCTTCGGAATAAGAAAGGTTCATCCCAAAAGTAGTACTTTAATTGATTGAAGAACCTCTTTTTTTCATGCCGGCTCATATGCTCAGGAATGACTCTACTTGCCAGGTAGTTAGCATAATCCGCATACCAAGGTTCAGAATCATTTATTGACATGAGCTGCTCTTCCGGAAATGACTCCCGAATCTCACTCTTGTCAGATTCAGCGAGGCTGGGTTTTCGAGACGAGAAAGATGATCAGCCGCAAGATTCTCTGCTCCTTTCTTATCACGAATCTCAACATCGAACTCTTGCAATAATAGGATCCAACGAAGTAGCCGTGGTTTAGCATCCTGTTTAGCGAAAAGATATCGAATAGCTGAATGGTCCGTAAAAACAACCGTTTTAGAGAGGACAAGATACTGGCGAAACTTATCAAAAACAAATACCACGGCTAGTAATTCCTTTTCAGTGGTAGTGTAGTTTTCTTGAGCAGGATTCATGGTTTTGCTAGCGTAGTATATTGGTTGAAAGTGTTTGTTAAGCCTTTGGCCTAATACTGCTCCAACAGCATAATCGCTAGCATCGCACATGATTTCAAAGGGTAACTCCCAGTTAGGGGTGACCATAATTGGAGCTTGGGTAAGTTCCTGTTTCAATCAATCGAATGCATCCTTGCACTCTTGAGAGAAGTCGAACGGGGCATCCTTCATGAGCAACTGAGTCATTGGTTTAGCTACCTTTGAGAAATCTTTGATGAATCTCCTATAGAAGCCAGCATGACCCAAAAAGCTACGGATTGCCTTGACAGTTGTTGGATAGGGAAGTTTGGATATAGCTTCAATTTTTGCCCGGTCTACTTCAATTCCACTTCCTGAAATTTTGTGCCCAAGCACAATCCCTTCTTTTACCATAAAGTGGCACTTTTCCCAGTTTAGTACCAAGTTAGTCTCCTCACAACGTTTGAGCATTTTCTCAAGGTTAGCAAGACAGCGATCAAAAGAGTTTCCAAAGACCAAAAAATCATCCATGAAGACCTCCATGCTGTCTTCCATTAACTCATGGAAGATTGCCGTCATGCAGCGCTGAAAAGTGGCGGGGGTGTTACATAGTCCAAAGGGCATTCGCTTGTAGGCGAAGGTGCCATAAGGGCATGTGAACGTAGTCTTTTCTTGGTCCTCAGGAGCGATAGGGATTTGGAAATACCCTGAGAACCCATCTAGGAAACAGTAGTACTCATGCCCTGCTAACCTTTCCAACATTTGGTCGATAAATGGGAGAGGGAAATGATCCTTTCGGGTTGCATCATTCAACTTCCTATAATTGATGCAAACACGCCATCCAGTTACTGTTCGTTGAGGTAGTAACTCATCCTTATCGTTCTTCACTACCGTCATTCCTCCCTTTTTTGGTACAACCTGTACAGGACTTACCCATGGACTGTCAGAAATTGGGTAAATTAGCCCTGCATCTAGGAGCTTAATGACTTCCTTTTTTACGACTTCCTTAATGTTGGGGTTTACTCGCCTTTGAGGTTGCACGGTGGGTTTATAATCCTCCTCCATGAGGATTTTATGCGTGCAAAAGGTAGAGTCAATCCCCTTGATGTCGGCTACACTCCATGCTACAACTCCTTTATATTTTTTTAAAACTCCTAAGAGTTTATCCTTTTGTTCACTTTTCAAGGAAGAGCTTATGATTACCGGAAGTTGATCTTCCCCTTGGAGGAAAGCATACTCAAGGTTGTTTGGGAGTTCCTTGAGTTCTACCGCAGGTGGCTCGATGATGGAGGGTTTAAGTTTGTTCTCGGGTTTACGAAGCTCAAGCTGTTCGATTTCTTGTCTGGGATAGAAGGAGACTGCATTCACATCCCTAGTCTTCTCCTCCTCTAAGATGGGTAAGAAAGCTTCATCTCGTAACCGACCAGCTTCCACCTGTTCATCTATACAATTGTCAATCTCGTCAGATAGTTCATTGATTTCTCCGATGAAAAACAACTGATTATCTGTTTCGAGAGAGAGATTCATTGTGTCCTTGATGTCGAAGGTTAAGCTATCGGCTCCCACTCGTAAGGTTAGTTTGCCGTCATGAACATCAATAACAGCACGAGCAGTTGCAAGGAATGGCCTCCCTAGAATGATGGGCACTAAGTCATCTTTTTCCATATCTAAGATAACGAAGTCAACTGGAAATTTGAACTTCCCTACCTTAACCAGCACATTCTCACATATTCCTAAGGGGTATTTGACTGATCTATCGGCTAGTTGGATGTTCATACGGGTTGGTTTCAATCCAGAATACCCTAATTTAAGGAACATGGAATGCGGCATAAGATTGATACTTGCTCCTAAGTCGGCTAAAGCATTCTTGACTGAAAGAGATCCTATTGAGCAGGGCAAGGTGAAACTACCTGGATCGTCCACCTTCTTTGGCAGCCCTCGTTGAGTCACCACAGAACATTCTTCTCCTAAGGTTACAAGACCCTCGAGCCCTTTTCTGTTGGTTAGCAACTTCTTGAAGTATGTACTATATTTGGGCATATGGTAACATGCATCAAGAAGGGGTATGGTGACGACCGCATTCTTCAAATATGACAAGAATCTTTTATTATCATTTTCGACCTTTTGATTCTTGAGACGGGACGGGTATGGGACTTTAAAGGGCTATTTGGTTGGAGTAGGTAGAGAGGGAGTTACCGGAGGGGTTTGTTTGGGATTCTCATCGTTCACATTATCCTCCTCCTCATGAGGGGTGTTGGGTTCCATGACGTTAGATTGTTGAGCTGGGTAAGGTGGATCCTTAGTAGTTGTTCCAGCACGAGTGGTGATGGCGAGTAAGGGATCTCTTTGAGGTTCGCCAAGGCCGTCGAGAGTGGCGTTGAGTTCTGCGAATTTGGCCCTTATGTCGTTTTGTTGGCTATTGATAAGGTTGTCGAGACCATTTAGTTGCAGATTCTTTTCAAACGTGAAATGCCCAAGATCGTCCTCAAAAGTGCTCCTAACCTTATAGTCAGGATATTCTCCTCCTCCCTCTTCTCTCACGAGATTTCCCCAAGGGGTGAAATCATTGTTTTGGTAGAAAGTTAAGAGCGAAGGATCATCGAAGATGTCGTGGCTTGACAAGCATGCTTGTTCGGTGGTGGTATCATCCCCGCATTCCTCCACTTCATGCGGGCCACCACATTGGTCGCAGATCAAGTATGGGTTCGACAACCGTTTAGTTGGTTGTGACTTGTCTAGATAAGAGACTTGATCATTCATTCTACTCAACCAGCTAGCAAAAGGAGGCTCTTCCATGATCTTGGAAATGCTCATGATCGAATCGGGTTCATCCCAGGTATCGTCTTGATCATTTGCGTATTCCTCAATTCTATTCCATCCTTCCTCAGCACTTAGGTTGGCTATCTTTCCTTTTACCGAATTATTAATGCCACATTGATCGCTTTTAGGGACACTGTCATAAAAGATTTGGACCAGAAGCCAGAGTTCAATGCCATGATGAGGGACTTGTCTAATCAGATCTTTGAATCTATTCCAGGATTCGTGAATGGGTTCAGCTGGTCCAACATGGAAGCGGAAGATTTCGTCTCTTAACGTTGAAGTTCTTCCTATTGGAAAGAATTTCTCGTAGAATTTTGAGACAAGCTGTTCCCATGTGAAAATGGATTCGGAGGGAAGTTGGTTATACCAGTCTCCGGCTTTTTCATAAAGGGTGAAGGGAAAGAATCGCAGCCGGGAGGTATCCCTAGTGGCCCCATCCGTATGGAGGGTATCCACTATTTTCAGGAAGTCCTTGATGTGTTGGATTGGATCTTCAGTTTTCAATCCGTGGAACTTGCATACATTTTGGACAAGCCAAATATCGGTTGCACGCAAGACCCCATTCGTGTGTTCATTTGGAAAAACGATAGCATTGGAAAAGCCACGAGGGGTGGGAGAAGAGTAGTCCTTGAGGCATTTAGGATTTGGGTTTTCGGGAACCTCCATATCGTGGTTGGGTTGAGGGCTAGGAGGTGTAGAATGATGATTGGATTCTTCCTCGGAGAGGGCATCATCAAAGTTGATGGCAAAGCCAGATGGTTCGGGTGTTGCAAAGAGTCGCCTTAATCTTCGCATTTCCCTATCAGGTTCTGCGTAGGGTGAAATAAGGTCGCTTAGTGAACTACGACTCCTGGTGACTCTGAGATTGGAGAAATCTTCGTTTACCATGATGGCCAAGGAAGATTTGAGCAATGGATAGAGCAGAAAAAGATAGACTAAAGAAAACCTAGAAAAATAAAATAAAAATCTCACTAGAAAGGAATCTAGTGAGTAGACCTATAAAATAAAAATTCAACCTAAACAATACCTACTCCCCGGGCTGCGGCGCCAAAAACTTGATGCGTGGTTTTGTAACCTTACAACAGGTTTTACCTCTCGAGGGATCTCAAGAGGCTTACAACCCCACCAGGCAGTGTACCTGACCGATGTAGTATAGTGTAGTGGTAAGTACGGGGGATTGATCGTTCTCCACAGGGAATAGTGTTCATTAGGTATGAAAAACTACTCTAATAGGTCTAAGGGTGAGGGAAGATTCTTTTTTGTATTTTTATAATTTTTTATGAAAGCAAGTAAAATCTCGGGTTTGAAAGAGTGGGCGGAATTAGTTGCTAATCAACTAACCCAAATAACTACGAATGCAAATAAAATAAAATAACAGAAAATGAAAATGTGGTGAAACTTATATGGAGAGAAATGTGTTTACTTAGATTTCCTTACTCCCTAACTATCTTTTACCGGTTGATTAGTGTGTATTAATTGCGTGGATGACGGGTGTATTCCTTAATACCAATCGTGGGGTGGCGTACGTACTTCCCCAACTCTATGAACTCCTACTTCACTCCTATGTCGAGCCGGCTAAGAAGCTCCTAACATGGGATCACTAGAATTCGCTCATGCATTAAATACAACCATAAAAACCTTAGTACGCATTGGTTTGTTTCTTAAGACGTTCAAGCAAGTTACCGTATAGGAAGTTAGCCAGTTTTCTTAAGCCTAACATCGATGAACAATCATCCAATACAATTAATAACACACTTATAACCAATAATCAATAGTTAGGTTTCATTAGATCTAAGCAAACACAAAGAAAACCTAGCCTAGCATGTTAAACAAAAGACAAGAACAAGATAGAATCAAGCAACACATAGACATATTGAATGATTAATTGATAACTTATCTTCAATGTAACATGGAAGATCTCAAGGCAAAAAGCCTTGAAAAAGCTGCTAAAATCGTCTTAGGGTTTCCTCCCAAAATTACACACAATAAGTTCCACACTAATGACAAAAAAATTGCAAAACTATATATAGAGTTTAAGGGCTGACGGCGTCACGTTATAGATCCTGACGCCGTCACCTCGCCGCTTTTAGGGTTCCCGGATGGCCTTCCTGACGCCGTCCCTCTTTAGACCTCCAAAATCCGCTCTGGCTTATCAAGGCTTGACGCCGTCAGATTAGTGCTTGACGTCGTCCCTCTTTAATTTAAGTCGTGACGACCTTGATCACATTAAAGGGTGACGCCGTCAGATTTTTCATGCAAAATTCTCTGGCTTATCATGAGTAATTTTCACATCCACTTCTTTTGCCAAGCCATGACGCCGTCTGGACCAATACCTGACGCCGTCAAAGGTACTTTCCAGCATAATTTTGAGACTTTGTCGTTTTCTTCACTTTTATGCTCCAAAAACGTCCAAAATGCTTCCTTTTCCAGATTTCTTCTCCAAAGTACCTAAAATGAAAAAAGGAACGATTTAGGGCAATATTGATCAAATAAATACATTAGGCTAATGACCCCCTAAAAGCGTACACTTTTCGCATCATCAGTTACTTTATCGGCTATGAAGTTTTCCTAGAACCCATTTCGTACCCCAATAAATGAATCTTACCTTGAGAGGTATTTGGCACCCTGAGTTTTCTGAATATGATTCGTGACTGAACCACATGTTTTCCACCGAAGTGTGAAGTTGGATTTGACATGATACCGAGAGATTGTCTAGTCACTAAGCGAAGGTGTCTTTCAGATGCGTTCGGGATCATATAAATTGATTCGAGCAACCGGGAAGAACAGCAACCGAAGACCAGGAAGTGAGTTTACTTAAGTGTATTTCCTGGGCGTGTTTTAGTTCGTTTGTGATAAAGAAGGATGGTGACTGGAGATAGCTGCACCGTATTACTGTTAGGAGCCAATATTCCTCCACCCTGAAACGACTATGGGTTTGTTTAATTTCAGAGAGCGAAGTTTCCTTCTGATGAATTGATTTTATTCTTGGAATCACCTTCCGTATTCGTAAACGACTGCTATGACGGTTAGTGACGCTAATAGTATTAGCTAAAGCTCTGACTGTTTTGCGAATTTGATAAATGATGTTTTCTCGTGAGTACTTGGGCGAATGGTCATTGTATGACTTAATAGTACGTTCGGGGACGAGGAAGAGCATGAAAATCATCTTAGCACTTTGTTAGGAAATTCGTCGATCATTGTGCGTTCTGAGAGATTGATATTTGTTGAGACGGCGATGTTCTTAATTGAGGATATCTCTTTAAATCCCGCAAGTTTTGAAAACTATCACCAAGTGGTCAAGACCGATAACAGAATGGAGAACTGAAACCTTTTGAGCTTTGCAGAAGAATTCTAGATGATGTTTACAATTTGTGATACCATTGAGAAATTTCGTGAACCAAGAGAAACAGCTTAGTTGATTGAGAATGGAATTTTGGAAAAGCTGAAATAGAAAGTAGATTCCATACCTTCAGCGGAACAAATTTTGGGGCATTCCAGTAAGATGCTCGGTTTTACTCTCTTACAGCACGGAAGGTTTTGCGTATGCATCAAGACAACTAGAAGCGCATCAGAAGAATTACTTCAATACTTGACCTGGAGTTGACAACAACGGTGGCTACCCAGAAGATTGAAGACATTACTTACAAGGCAGAAGTTTTGGCAATGCAGAAGAAGAAATTCTTGTCAAGATGGCGAACCTGGAGTTGATGAAGACATGCAGTCTCACTTCCCTATTCATCTTGGTTGTACTAAGATGAATTGAGAGCGGAAGCAGACTGGATGATGAAGAGATTTAAAGATCTTGCTAGAAATCCACATTACTCCATCACATTCCAAGAAGAAATGCAGGAGGCTCGACGAACCAGACACAAGCTTCCGATTTTGGTTTCACTTCCCGATTGATAGACAGACAAAGACAGATTAACTGGACTTGAAGAGTTTGGATGTGTTGAATGAGCGATTTTTGAAACAGACCCTTTATGTTTGGAAAAATTGATTCTATGAAGGCCGAAGTTCTTGGCGACTTACTTTCATTTCCGTTGACCCTTTTAAATTTCGTTAAATAGTAATAAGATCCTCTTATGATTTAAGTTTCCTAGAAGCATTTCAGTTCGTGTTCATTTTTCTTATATTCGGTGATGGCTTTGTTTGAGAGATTTTGGCGAGTTGTGGAAGATATGATGCTTATGACGGCGTGCCTCAATTCTGCTAGGCAATCTTGGATTTTGATACTCTTGCGAATAGTTTTGTTTTCCCTTTTGACTATGGTATTCGATTTTGGTTGACCTCAGAGACTGTAGAAGTACTAGGTGGATTAAGATGGGTGGTTTTGATTACGACTTGAGATAAAGTATGACCATCATGAGGGCATATTTATATGATGCCGGTATTATGACGTCTGGCCAACGTGATAATACTTACATCATATAACGTTCACTTGTTGTGGGCATAGGATATCTAGGGGAGTACCTAAGAAGCTTAGAATTTGATCTCCGTCGGATTATCCGTGATTAGTGAGACCTTAGGTTCATCCTACCTATGCGTATACTCTGCTTTCGCTCATCAAATATCGGGATGACTTTGGATTCTCGTGTTGCATTCTGTTGACCTCAGTTATAAATCTTGAATTCTTGTAAAACTCTCTACTGTTGATATAGTTAATTTGATCTGAAATCTTGTTCGTATTTCCATATGAGCTTTCCGGAAGATTCACCTACCCTCCATTTTTGTTGCATGGTCATTTGATCGGAATCAACCTAATTTGTCTCCTTCTGAGGAATTTGAACCCACCTCATGTTGATTTGAGTCATGAGAAACTATTTGGTCTGAAGATCTTTTGGAAGAACCTCCTCGGGCGTGAGAATGTTTGTGATGATCTTTTGCGACTTGCTACGACTTCGTTTAACTTTGAGACTTCAATTTTCGAGGACGAATTTTTTTTAAGAGGGGAAGAGTTGTAAAACCCCGAAATTAATATAATATGAAATGACTAAGATACCCTCCGAATTTGAACTTTTAAGAATTTATGAAATTATACAAGTAATCTCGTGTGAACGTAACCTAAGTATCTAACACGCCAACAATTGAATATATGAACGTGATACGAATATTTAAGACTTATGTTATACACCAAATATTAACCCTACATCTAATATGCTAGGCGAAATTTTGTGAACTTATGCACCTATGATATTCCTAATTTTCGGCCCATATTTACTAAATAAGAATTCATGTAACTTGGTTGGTCCTAGGCCACATTAAACCCATCCATCCCTTATTTTTGGCCCATCAAAACAATCGGTATTTATTTATTTTTGATAGAACCGATCCTCAAAATTAAACAACCAAAAGAAACCCTAACTCTCAAAAAGATCGGCCTCTTTTTTTTTTCTTTGCTGCTGCTGTCGACCCAAGTATATCACAAAAGAAGCCCTTGAATCTTGTTCTTGTTCTAAGGTAACCATGTAACACAATCTAATCTTGATCTATATGAATTCGTGAAACCAAAATTAATCAAAACATGTGTTTTTGCTCTTGTTTTGCTGCTGTACGAACCAAGAAGGAGAAAAAGGAGGAGTTGGTGATTCGTGTATTCGTGTTCTTGTGTTCTTCGTCGTATCTACGAGGGTATTGTATCATCTTTGTTCAATCCTTGTTCATGTCCTTGTGTTCTAGTCGAATTAATGGTCACATAAAATGATACATAAAATCATAATCATAAAACCCTAAATCTAATATGTATAAATCGACCAGGTGTGTGTATGACGAATTTATTGGTTTTGATTATGTTAAGACCTATTATGAATCGACCTAAACATGTTATGGACTCATCTATAATCATTTTATGTTATGAACTAAGGATTGGAATGAAGAAACCCTAGGATATTGCATGATATTATCAAACAGTGCTGTCCAGAAAAATGGTCTAAATTAAATCGAATGTAACTAAATGATGTGAACGTGTTTTTGGGTGTTTTCAAAGTCTAAAACTAAGTTTAATGAAATAGCTACCTGAGGAAATTAATCTTGTAATTTTTGGAGGCCTGGAAGGTTACTTTTTGATTTTTGGAAAATTAAGTGTCTAATCGAATTCGTATGTCTGGAAAATTAGTCCGTGTTTATGATTTTTAATTTTCAAACCGTGTAAAGTTAGAAGGTATCCTTTGAACTGAGTCATATTCTATATGTCTAATAATAATTGGAATTTTTATAGATTTTTATAAATTTATCTGAAGGGGTAAAAAGGTATAAACTTGTCGGGTGTTTCATCAGATACGATTCTGGAACATGTTATAGAAATGGATTTTTCATTCGTACCTATACAACTTAATAAAATCTGGAAAAATTACATAAAATACTTAAGACATTTTGGAACGTGTGTGAATTTTTATAGATTTTATTTCGAAGTATTAATGTAATTCATAAATTATTGGAAACGTGTTAAATTCGTATGTGTAAAAGACTGATACAGGTTAAAAAGATTAAAATGGTGTTATGTGTTTATTTTCTAAACTAAAGGGGTCTAAGGTGTTATTCTTTTAAATTAAGGGACCTAACTTATGAAAAACCTGTAACTTTATAGTAATTACATTTTACACCCTAACTTCATAAGAATTGCATACTAATCCCTAAACTTGTGATAATGTCATAATAAACCCTAAAATCATGGAAACTACTTTATGAACCCTAAACTTATGTAAAGGACATTATGAACCTTAAACTACGAATATGGTCATCTTTAATACTTAAATTAACATACGGGAATGTTAATAACTAAAGTTACTAAAAATGGAAAGCCGACTAAAATAAGAAATCTGATTTGAAGAAGATATTAATAATAAGACGACCATGTATTCGTGTAGATTCGCTGAAGATGGAGTGTTTCCGACCTTTATAGTTCTTGATATGTTTGCGCTTGCGGTATAAGGTACAGATATTCTGCCCTTCTCAGTAAGGTGCCTTCGTTCTCTTGACTTCTGATTTTGATTTGTTTAGGATTTCCCTAAGCTATTGCTATGTTCCTATACACTGTGGTTCGTTGTTGGATTCATTTGACCTTGATATTCGATATGACCCTTTTGCTTTGAGCTTCTATAATGATCCATCTGATATTCGTTCGTTACCTTGTGATATTAGTATTCGAATCATTTGATACTTCGGGGGTTCATTTGATTTTGGTAATTAGATGTGAAAACCTTTTTGATTTTTTCATAGAAATGTGTGAGGAAAACTATTTTTAAATGATGTTTATAAATGATGCGATACTACTTTAATTGAGATTTTACTGAGCTTTTGTGAAAACTACTTTTCAAGACTAAGCTTTTGTGAAAACCGTTATTAAAGGTTGTTGTTATGAAAATCAATTGATAAAGATTACTTTAAATGAACCATTTGATTATGAACCTCCGATGATGAACCCTTTGCTATGAACCTTTGATATTTGGACTTTGACTATGATTCGACGACTTAGACTGTTTGAACCTTCGCTCTGATTTGAACCTTTGACCTTTGACCCTTCAGTTTGATACCCGAGCCAAATGTGTTTCCTAGCCATGAAGGTAACATGGCCATGTCTTTGATGCACCAATGGCATGACTCGCGTGGGGTCGAGTGATTTGCCACACCGTCCCCATTGTGATTGTGATATGCGCGCTTTATATTATTATGGCCAATGTGATTTGTGTGGGGGGCGCATGGATGCATCCTAGGTACGTATTTGTGATGTGATATGTGATATTATTCGGTGACTGATGCATGGGTGCTATCCACGTCTTTCACAAAATGTGGGAGCTGATCACTCCAATTTGATACATGAGGACACCCCTCATATTATCTGGTTACTTGAGAGGTATCCCCTCTAGATTGCTACAGGATTGTGATATGTGATGTGATTTGTGTGGGCTCGTGGTGGATTACTGACCTTCCCTTTTTCCTTTCTTACTTTGTACCTTTATCTATACCTTATGATATTCCATTGCACTATACCATATATGTTCGTTTTCTTTTGCTTTCGTTTCCGTTTATTATATATCTGTTCACTGGGCTTTTTAAGCTCAGCCGCATTTCTTTTCCTGCGGCAGGTTTTAGTTGGAAGCTGGGTTATGAGTGGAGAGGACCTCGGACTTAGAGGACTTTGGTAGCCATTATGGATTAGCAATGATTAGAAGTCATTATATTTAGACCTAGTAGTTATTGAAATTTCCCATTTGTAACCTTGTATATTCAGTATTTCATTTGTAACCTTGTATTACTGTAATGTATGCTTTGTTTTGTTCTGATATGAAACCATTATCGTGATATCTTTACCCTTTTTAGGTTGGGGTGTTACAGACATGCTCACACTTTTCTGGATCATGATTTTCAGTATCAGAGTTTGCGAAAGCAGTGTTGAAGGCCTTTCATTTATCATGATTTCTTGGATTATGATGATGAAGTGTGAGCATGGGGTGATGAATCGGCATCTTTTCGGCAATCAGCTGCAACCACCAGGGATTCCTGCATAAGAAAGTTAGCAATAAAACGTCCGGTACTTATAGGTTCGTACTTCGAGATTGTTAACAGCATAGTGTGAAAACTTTCTCTAATCCTTACCAAGGCCGTTCCTAATTCGAATACCCCCGAGAGGGCTTACAAGACCTATCGAAGTACATCAACGATTAGGTGAGTCGCTGGAGTTCACTCCACGACTGTAGACCGTTTAAAACCGCCGCAACCACTAAGCGTAATTCACAAGGAATTACTGAAGTGACCTACTTTCAGGGCTGTTTGATGTTAACCCTGGCAGGAATTTCTATTTAATCATTGAGAATTACATTTGTAAATTCCCTCATAAATGTTCTGGCAGATTGCTAAGATCTGCGTAAGACTCATAAGTTTACAACTGGTGTCCTTAATGTTGAACAACCAGTGTAGAAGTAACATGTGTTCCTATGAGATCTTATGATGCATCTCGTGTGGCTCTAGACTCGATAAGTGCATTTGTGGTAGTCGGAGACTGGAGCGGTGTCTCCTATTTCAATATCAACATAACTCATAATGAGCGGTCGATAGATTATGCAGGGTTCCCCGTGAGAATGAAACAAGTCCTTTTAAGAGAACTTGAGTGGCTAGAAGATTTAGTGCAATGCGTCACTGGGTCCATGACGTCTTGTCTTCAATACCGGCGTCACCTTAGTAACAACCAGTAGCATATGAATTAAACCCGGTTTCTGCCCTAAGGTTGAATAAATGGAGGGCTATTTCTTTTCACCCTTTCTCATTATATTTCTTTTAATTATTCAACCCCTTCTTTCTCCTTTCTCATATTACTCTTTTTTTTTTCTTTTCATAAACATACCTAAGGACTTTCTAATACTAGCTATTCGGTATTGTCCTTGGGTAGATCTCTCCGGCTCTGGCGGATCATAGGACGGTTTTCCTAACCTTAGCCACCTTATAACACCATGACTATCCTATGTTACCGTAAACCATTTATTTGAAAAATCTCTCAAAGTGTTTAAATTTAAGAAACACATTTTGCTAACACTTTGAGAGTTTTGAACTTTTCAAATGCTCCCCCTTAACATGTGCTCAGATGTTTTTATTATAAATTTGCACATGTTGGGTGGAGCTTGCACTTTTTTTGAATTGATTCACTTTCAGTGAACATGACCGATTCGAGACACGCTTACATCACTAGTTAGACCAGCTTGAAATTATTACCCGGCCTGGTCAAGTCCACAGAAAGTTTTTCGAAACGGTACACTCTACTCTGACACATCCTCTTCGAGACACGCTTACATCACTGGTTAGACCAGCTTGAAATTATTACCCGGCCAGGATATGTCCTTTCGATTAATGACAGTTTTTGTTTCGTCAATTCATTGGTGAAGTCTGAGTTGCGCTCACATGAGATACCCCCAAAGATGTCACATTCTTTTTGTCACCACAAACCATTTGCTCCCCCTCAATATGTGCATTGATATACAAAAAAGTTAAGCACATATAGGAGAGCCTACATTTAAGTCCAAAACATCGCATTTTATCAGATTGCATATTTAAATAACATTCTCTCCCCCGATCAAAAAATTTCAAACCTTTTGAGATTTTGTGATCCCAATTGATTTAAATAAGTTTAGAAAATATGGGAGAAAATGTGGTCAGGTTTAATATGTGCTGATAATGGAACATTATGATGCTCCCCCTCAATCTATGAGGGAGAGTGTTAGTGTCAGGTATGATAGGTTTGGAAGATTTAAATTTAAGAAAAATCATACACTGACACATAACAACCACATTTTATTTACTTCTTATTATGTACAAGGTGACATGTTTTGATGATATGAAATTTTGAAATCATCACTCTCCCCCTCAATCGATGACCCGTCTTCTATTTAAATAGCTGTAGTCATTGATTGAGTGATAGATTTTTTATGAAACGTTCAATTCTGATTGATATTCAAAAATCATGGTACCACCAAGTTTAACACAAATACTTTCCAGAAGAATCATAGATGGAAAAGTATATGTGATTTAAAGAAGACTTCTCTTCTTGTACGAAAAATGATGCACTGAATCTGTAACACCCCCGATTTCGATATACGCAGCGGAATATAAGTTTGGGGTATTACTTCATGGTTCACAGACATGAGAATAGAAAACGACTCGAAAAGAGACGTTTTAAATAAATTGTTATCATTCATTTATTAAATCAGAGTACATAATATAGGTCTTAGAGGGAGCTTCGGAAAATATGTTATAAAAGTTACATTATTCATCGAATGATAACAAAGTGGACACTCTTATTATAAAAAGAAAGTCCACAGCCACTCCGTGCCAAAGTCACTCTTCTAGTTACCTGAGATAAACATGCTTAAAAAGGTCAACAGAAAGGTTGAGTGAATCCATAGTGTTTAAAGTTATAATTAATTTGAACACAAGCTAAATATAAAGAAATCAGTTATTTCACAATTCGGAATATTGCACTAAACCTCATGACACGCAATGCGTTGACAGTTTCCAGTCTCACTAACATAATAAAAATGAAAGTGGTTTGCCCCCAGGATTAGATATCAAATATAATGCATCTGTCTAACCGGCTACCACGAAGATATCCATCCGATTAGAACAAATGGGTCGTCAGGCCAATAGATCTATTCACTATATTCGCGCTCACCCAGCAGGTGACTAATGGTGCATGATATGAGGGTCTTTAAATATAAATACAAATAATAATAAGGGACAGTTAGCCTAGTGCAATAACAATCAGGAAAATACTTGTGTTCGGTTTGATAGCATGTATCTCCCCACGAGTTTGGAAAATATATAAAGAAAAGTGGGACTATAAACTCACCTGGACAGCCTGGATGGAAAACAAAGTTAAACAAAGTTGATAAACGTCTCCGGCACGCAACCTGGGTTGGTTATGTCAAGTTTCAGTAATCGTTTCTGAATATAAGTTTCCAATGTTCGTTTCGTAACGTTTTGGTTGTTGATTAAATGTTAAATTTGAGACAACATGAAGTCTTCAAAAGTTATAAGATTTATCTTATTTCTTATTTTTAAGTTTTTTTTCCGTTCATTCGTTAAATAGATACTTCGTTTGTTCGTTATCGAAGAAAACGTATTTCGTTTATTAATTAAATCTTAATAATAATAATAATAATAATAATACTAATATTAATAATAATAATAATAATTATAATAATAATTATTATAGGAAATATTACACTTTAATCCCCAAAGTTTTACATATTTACAACTTATACCCTTGAACTTTCGTAAAATGACAATTTTTACCCTTCAACTTTTATAAAATTACAATTTTACCCTTTAACTTTGGTCAAATGACAATTTTTACCCCTGTAGTTTCAAAAATGACATTTTCTACCCTGAGGTTCAATTCGACTGCATACTAAATCCTTTTTATAATTTTAGTTAGAGTTTTGGCTGAAAATACCCCTAAGACTCTCGTCGCGTTACACATGACGTCCTTATTTTATAAAAACGCGCTATATCTTTAGGAAAAGGGCAAAACTCTTTACTATTCTTTCGTACACTTAATTATCTGTTTATAAACTCAATTTTGACAAATTTCCAGCTCATGATTCGAGCTCACGAGCTCGAAATAAATTTTTAGAGGGTGCGTTTGTTCGTTATTTTTGGGCAGAAAACACACGAAAAGAAGTGGTCATATCTTGGCGAATACTTAGTCAAATTACTTCGTTCTTTTTCCTATATTTAGATAGCTGTGAGACCTATGTTCTAACAAAAATCTAGAGTTTTTAAGACTCGTTTAGGGGTCGAACTTTAATTTGCAAACCCAGGGTCTGCTGTGTTCTCGACAGCAACAAAAAGAACAAAAATAAATTGGTTTTCGATTTTTATACTTAGGAACTAGAGATCTTTGATTGTTTTTAGTATGAACAACACATTTAAGTGACTTCTACATAATTTTAGGTGTTCTAGGTTTGTAAAATGAATTAAGAGGGTGTTTGTTTGTTCGAATAGAATGAAAAAGAAAATGAAAAACTAGGGTTTAATACTTAGATTTTCTAATTTAGGTTCTAATGTATTTTATGAGTATTTTAAGTATGTTTAGGATTATTGTTATCATATTCTAACTAAAAAAAAATATACTAAGGGTGTGTTTGTGTTTGTTCGAACCAAAACCAAAATGAAAAAGAAAGAAAATGAAACTGTAGGTTTTAGGTTTAACCATTATTAGGGTTTGTTCATTAGTGATATTAGAGGTATTTAGAGTATAGAAAAGGAAATGAAATGGATTAGAAACTTACCTAGGTATTTAGGGATCGAAGAGGGCAAGAAATGGGGCGTAGGGTTTGGAAATGGATCACTAGTGCTTCTACCTTCCTCCTTTGGCTTCCTAGAGTGTTTCAAGACTTGTATAGAGGCTGTGGGTTACAGAAATATGGGTGTGTGTGGGCTGTGGGGTTATGTCGAGTGAGTTGTGGGAGTTGGAGTGGAGTAGAGGTCTTATATTTATAGAGGGAGTGATCTAGGGCTTCTAAAGGGTTCTAGGGTTTGCTTTGGGATGTATAAGGAAGACAAGGGAGATGTGGTGTGCCATTTGTGGCGCCACATGATGTGGAGGGGAAAGATGAGATGTGGATTGCTACTAACCATACATGTAAGCCATTCTAGAAGGAAGGGGAATGTAGATACTTAGGGTTTTAACACTTGGACTCTTAGGGTTTATGTAAGATAGGGTTTTGGTTTGTTTCTAATGGGATTCGAACTAAGCTAGTGTAAAAGAAAATATTTGGTTTGAACTAGGCTTCAATGGGTTGTACTCTATGCTTAAGTATATGGTACTCTAGGGTTAGGGTTCTAGTTAGGGTTCCTAGGGTTTAGGTATCACTTAGAAATAATTTTTAGGGTTTTCTAATTATATTTTATGTATATCGATTTCCATAAAATCAAAAGAAAATAGGTTGGTGCTTTAGGGAGTTGTACCATAGGCTTAGGGATGTTGTACTAGGGTTTAGGAAATTAAGAAATATATAATTTTAATAATTCCTTAATTTATATAATTTTTATATAATTTTTGTTAAGGTTTTAAAGTATTTAAATGGGTTTTTAGGTTTTTGTGCATTAGAGGGTTGTACAATAGGTTTAAGGGTTTGTATAATTATTTTATAATTTAATCAATTTATTTTTAAAAATTAATGTATGGAAAATATGCCTTTAAAATAATTATTTTTGAAGTTTATATAATGTTTTTATTAATAATAAGTTTTTATGCATTAGAGACTTGTACTTTAGTTTAAAAGACTTGTACATATATATTTTATAAAAATATTATTTAGGGTTTGTGATTTTATTACGTAAAATCATAGTTTTGTGAAATTAGGGTTTTATCGGGAGTTATAGTGGAATTAGGGTTTCTGTGCTTTAGTGACTTGTACATTACCTGTATAAATTGTATTTTAGTATTTCTAGGGTTTTGTTATTTTCACATGTTGTTATGGCAGTTTAGAGTTTCATAAAAACTCTTATCAGTTAAGAAACATTCAGTTTTTAACGTACGTTAACGAAATAACGTAAAGTGGTAAATGGGATCTTATAAAGTTTTAGGACAAAGATGTTTATATAGTTAAATACTAAATCAGTTAAGGTTGGGTTGCGAGCACGTTTATCTACGTCACCTAAGATAATAGTTATGTTCGGATAATAAATAAATAAATTCTACGTGGAAAAAGGATAAGTACTAGATAATTATATTGGGAAATCTTACAGTGGTTACATTATCCCCCCGTTGAAGGGAATCTCGGGTGGATTAGGAAAAAGATGTGGGTATTTAGCCCGGATTTGATCTTCTCGTTCCTAGGTAAATTATGGCCCTCTCTTAGAGTTCCATCTAACCTTAACGATGGGAACGCGACTTCGCTTTAACTGTTTGATTTCTCTATCCATGATCTCCACAGGTTCTTCCACAAAATTAAGCTTGTCATTGAGACGAAGCTCTTTCATGGGAATCACAAGTGTTTCATCTGATAGACACTTCTTCAAATTAGAGACGTGAAAGATAGGATGTATTTTACTGAGTTCTACAGGAAGTTCAAGTCGATAGGCTACTGGACCGATTCTCTCCAGAATCTTAAATGGCCCAATATATCAGGGATTCAACTTTTCTCGTTTTCCGAATCTGACCATGCCCTTCCATGGTGACACCTTTAACATAACTCTGTCTCCAATTTCAAATTCCATAGGCTTCCACCTTGCATCTGCGTAACTCTTCTGTCTATCTCGGGCCGCTTGTAAATGCTGTCGGATTTGCATTATTTTATCGGTAGTTTCTTGAATTATCTCTGGTCCGGTAAGTTGAAATTCTCCGACTTCTTCCCAGCAAACAGGTGACCGGCACTTTCGTCCATAAAGTACTTCAAACGGGGCTGCTTTGATACTCGCATGGTAACTATTGTTGTATGAGAATTCTGCCAAAGGCAAATGTCTATCCCATCCTTTACCAAAATCTATTACACATGCCCTAAGCATATCCTCCGACGTTTGAATAGTTCTCTCGCTTTGTCCGTCGGTTTGTGGATGATAAGCCGTACTCATATCTAAATTAGTACCTAATGCTTTCTGAAGCTTTTCCCAAAATCGAGACGTGAAACGAGAATCACGATCCGAAATAATGGAAATTGGTACTCCATGTCGTGAGATTATCTCTTTCAAATATAATTTGGCTAAATCCACTACTTCATCAGTTTCCTTGATTGGCAAAAAGTGAGCTGATTTCGTAAGACGATCAACAATGACCCAAATGGTGTCATATCCGTTTGACGTCCTAGGTAATTTGGTGATTAAAATCCATAGTTATCCTCTCCCATTTCCATTCAGGAATCTCTGGTTGTGTCAATAAGCCGGATGGCCTTTGATGTTCAGCTTTAACTCGTGCACACGTCAAACATTTACTGACATAGTCAGCTATGTCAGCTTTCTTGTTTGGCCACCAGTAAAGCTTTTTCAGATCCGGATACATCTTTTCAGATCCTAGGTGAATAGAATACTTGGACTTGTGCGATTCATGCATAATCACATTTCTTAAATCACCAAAGAGTGGTAACCAGCTCCGGTTTTTTATACAACGAGTCCCATCAGGATGAAGTTCAAACGCCTTATCCATACCTCTCAAATTCTCAGCCTGAATATTTTCTTCCTTTACTGCTTCAGCTTGTGCGTTGAGAATTTGGGTTGGCAAGTCTAAATTAATGGTCATGACAAAAGCTCTGACTCGAAGAGGTTTAATTCGTTCATTCCTGCTTAAAGCATCTGCTACAACATTTACTTTTCCAGGGTGATAACGAATTTCACAGTCGTAGTCGCTTAGTAACTCTAACCATCGGCGTTGTCTCATATTTAATTCTTTTTGGTCGAGAATATGTTGAAGGCTCTTATGATATGTGAATACGACGCACTTCGTACCGTACAGATAATGTCTCCAGATTTTAAGAGCAAATACAACTGCTCCTAGCTCAAGATCATGAGTTGTGTAATTCTCTTCATGAGGCTTGAGCTGTCTAGAGGCATAAGCAATCACTTTATTCCTCTGCATCAACACCGCGCCTAAACCTTGGTGTGACGCGTCGCAGTAAACAACGAAATCATCACTTCCTTCTGGTAAAGCTAAAATTAGAGCTTCGCAAAGCTTTTGCTTTAATAGCTGGAAAGCTTTCTCTTGGTCTTCTCCCCAAACATACTTCTTATTCTTCTGAGTTAATTCCGTTAAAGATTTAGCAATCTTCGAAAATCCCTCTATGAATCTCCGATAATAGCCAGCAAGTCCTAAAAATTGACACACCTCCGTGGGAGTCGTCGGTGTCGGCCAATTTTTGACTGCTTCTATTTTGGAAGGATCCACGTGAATACCATGGCGATCAATCACGTGTCCAAGAAACTGCACGGTGTGAATCCAAAAATCACATTTGGAAAATTTGGCGTACAGCTGTTCTCCCTTGAGTAGTTCCAAAATAATCTTTAAATGCTCCGCATGTTCTTCTTCACTCCGAGAATAGATAAGAATATCATCAATGAACACGATCACGAATTTGTCCAAATAGGGTTTGCATACACGATTCATGAGATCCATGAATACAGCTGGTGCATTAGTTAACCCAAATGGCATCACTTGAAATTCATAGTGACCGTATCTCGTTCTAAAAGTTGTTTTAGGAATGTCCTCTTCCCTAACACGCAGCTGATGATATCCTGATCTTAGATCGATTTTCGAGTAAACACTCGATCCTTGCAGTTGGTCAAACAAGTCATCGATCCTTGGTAATGGATATCGATTCTTCACCGTAAGTTTATTCAACTCTCGGTAATCAATACACATTCTAAGAGATCCGTCCTTTTTCTTGACGAATAGGACAGGTGCTCCCCAAGGTGATGAGCTTGGTCGAATAAAACCTTTATCCAATAACTCTTGCAGTTGATTGGATAGTTCTTGCATCTCCGATGGCGCTAAGCGGTAAGGTGCTCGTGCTACTGGCGCTGCTCCCGGCACTAAATCAATCTAGAACTCTACCTGACGAACAGGTGGTAGTCCAGGTAACTCTTCAGGAAAAACTTCCGAAAAATCTCGTACTACAGGCACGTCTTCCAATCGTTTTTCTTCCGTCTTTTTCTCAGTCACATGAGCTAAAAATGCTTGACATCCTCGGTTGATGTACTTCATGGTTTTGATGCAGGATATTATGCTTAGTCTGGTTTTACTTTGATTACCCTGAATAATCAAAGTCTCACCCTCAAAAGGGATGTGAACCACTTTCTCGTCGCATAAAATCTTTGCATGACATTTGGATAACCAATCCATACCAAAGATTACGTCAAAGCTTCCTAGTTCAATAGGCATAAGGTCGATGTCGAAAGGTTGATTTAATAGGGTTAAGGTACAACCTCGGATTATAGAGTTAGTGCCTACTAATTTCCCATTAGCTAGCTCAATTTCATATGTTTGGTTTAAGGCAGTGGGAGTGAGTTTAAGTAAAGTAGCGAAAGTAAGAGATATAAAACTTTTATCGGCTCCAGTATCAAATAGTACCCTAGCTAAATGTTGATTAAGAGGAAACGTACCCGTAACCACATTCGGGTTCTGCTGCACATTACCATCTCCCAACACATATACTCGTCCGCGGGCACCATTGTTCGGGTTAGCATTCAGCTTCGGACACTGGTTCCTATAATGCCCTTTCTCACCACATCCATGGCATGTCAAGATTACCGGACTGGTTCCTATAATGCCCTTTCTCACCACATCCATGGCATGTCAAGATTACCGGCTGCAGATTCGCTCCTGTTGCCTTACAGTCTTTGGTCTGATGTCCGATCTTCTGACACTTTACGCACTTGACAGTGCATGGACCAAAGTGGTTCAACAAGCATCGATTGCATAACGGCTTCGTTCCGACATAACCACTCTTCTCAGCAGGAGCGGCAGTATAGGCTTTGGCAGTTTCCTGCCGACGGTTCTGTTGATGATGGTATTGGTTACAGTTTTGGTGGTAATTGTTTTGATTGTTGCGGTTGTTGTTGTGGTAGTTGAGACGGTTGTCGTAGTGATGGGTATTTCTTCTATCATCAAACTTTCGTTTGTGATCATTGTTTCCCTAAGTCGAATTACGCTTGATTTCCCAATCTATCAACTGATGAGCTAAGTTAATAGCTTCTTCCAAGGACTGCGGCTTCGATGCTGTAACATTTCCCTCTATACTTTGAGGTAATCCTTCGATATATTTTTCCAATAACTTCTCAAGATCAGGCACCATAATAGGACATAGGAGAGCAAGCTCCTGAAACCTTCTGTTGTATGCCTTGAGATCCATTCCTTTCACCACTAACTGGTGAAATTCATCTTCCAACTTCTTGATTTCGGTACGGGGACAATATTTCTTTAACATTTTCTTCTTGAGATCATCCCAAGTGTGTTGATGAGCTGCTTTAACACCCATGGTTTTGACAGTAGCAGTCTACCAAGACAGGGCATCTTCTAGAAGAGTCCCTGTAGCAAAGGCAACTTTACAGTCGTCAGTACACCCGCGTCTTACAAAGACTACTTCCGTACGTTCAAACCAACGAGCTAATTCAGTAGCTCCTTCTGTTCCTTTAAAGAAAGTTGGTTGACAGTTTATGAAGTCTTTGTAGGTGCACTTGCGAGCTATCACTGTCTCGTTCTCTCCATTGGGTCTGCTAGTACTCCCGGTACGAGCATATTCTGCAGCTTGACTTTCAAGTGCTGCAGCAACACTGTCTGCAACAAGCTTTCGGATAGCGGCTTGTGACATGGCTGGTTCTGGGGATTTGCGAGACATATTTCTATTATCACCACATGAAAACACACGTTTAGATTTTTGCATTGTGATAATATCTTAACCATATATAGTCATAAATAACTTGTTATTTTGTTATACATATAACAAAATTGATACAAGTGTCGTATCTATGCTACATATCTCATGGCCAACATAAAATACAAAAGTTGTTTGATACAAACTGCATACTAGTGCTATGTCTATACTATATACCCCAAAATTTAGACGTAGCACCAAAAGATAATATATATATAATATATATATATATATATATTATATATATATATATATATATATATATATATATATATATATATATATATATATATATATATATATATATATCGATCTGGTCTACTGACCACCAGGAGCTCCCTTAAGTCGACTATTAAGTTCGGCTATCATGCTAACAAGAACTTGCACGTTCTCCTGGTATTGAATCTGCATCTCCGCCACCGTCGTTTCCAGAACCGCGATCCGATTCTGAGCTGTTTCCAATTCCTCATTCCTCTTGATCATTTCTTCTATCAGTTTCAATTCATTTTCATAAACAAAAGGTATTTCGCGTCTGACCTGCTCATAACGCTTCTCGGACTCTTCACGATTTTCATCTACCTTTTGCTGTATTGCTTCTTGACCCGTCGTTAGATCTTCCACTCTATATTCGATGCCTTCAATACGTTCTCATGGTAATTCGTCCAGATGACCCAAGGCAGTCTCAATTTGTTCTTCTTGCCGTTCTAGCCGTGATAGGAGGGTGGAGACGGTCGGTTGTCGTTCTTGGGCTACTTGTGAACTTTCTCCCACCTCAAATACCCGTGGCGGGGTAGAGATTTCGGGAGTAGGTGATTGAGGTAAAACACTATATCGGGCGATAATGGCTTGGACCTCATCACTAAGTTCAAACGGAACGGATGGAGGAGTGAAATCGGTAGATGATGGTGGCGGTGGAGGTAAAGACGTTGGGACTGAGAATTCAAAAGTAGGTAACATATATGGATGTGGACTTGGTAATGGTGAGGAAAACACGGGAAGCGTTCTCATTCGCGCCGTCCTTCGGATTCTCTCTAGGGGTATCTCCATAACCGAAGAGGAATCTGGTTCGGATGACTCTCCATCTGCAAAGGTACAAGCTCTCTCTCTAGTCTGCATATAAGGATCATCAGGAAATGGTGTGACATCTGGCATTAGAGTATCTTCAGATGGTTCTTCTATAGAGTCTAACTCCTCATCATGCCCAAAGGCTGAAGAAATCTCGGGCACCACCGCAACATTCTCTGTCGAATCTGACTCTATTGCTTGTCTAGGTAGTGTCGTGACGTACGGTACAATTGCGATATTTTCAATATCCGCGTTCGACATAGAAGTGATAAAATGAGGAGGGGAAATCATAACTCTGTAACCACCCAGTAATTATGAATATTCCACTATATAACTAAATAATTAACAATGAATCATGTATAAATAATGTTTCAGTGGATTCCTGGCACGGAGAACTTTGGTTAAGTTTGTGAAAATTTGGTTATAGTTCAATGTTTGAAAACATTTGGTTCTCTATAACCATGAGCTCTGATACCAATCTGTAACACCCCCGTTTTCGATATACGCAGCGGAATATAAGTTTGGGGTATTACTTCATGGTTCACAGACATGAGAATAGAAAACGACTCGAAAAGAGACGTTTTAAATAAATTGTTATCATTCATTTATTAAATCAGAGTACATAATATATGTCCTAGAGGGAGGTTCGGAAAATATGTTATAAAAGTTACATTATTCATCGAATGATAACAAAGTGGACACTCTTATTATAAAAAGAAAGTCCACATCCACTCCGTGCCAAAGTCACTCTTCTAGTTACCTGAGATAAACATGCTTAAAAAGGTCAACAGAAAGGTTGAGTGAATCCATAGTGTTTAAAGTTATAATTAATTTGAACACAAGCTAAATATAAAGAAATCAGTTATTTCACAATTCGGAATATTGCACTAAACCTCATGACATGCAATGCGTTGACAGTTTCCAGTCTCACTAACATAATAAAAATGAAAGTGGTTTGCCCCCAGGATTAGATATCAAATATAATGCATCTGTCTAACCGGCTACCACGAAGATATCCATCCGATTAAAACAAATGGGTCGTCAGGCCAATAGATCTATTCACTATATTCGCGCTCACCCAGCAGGTGACTAATGGTGCATGATATGAGGGTCTTCAAATATAAATACAAATAATAATAAGGGACAGTTAGCCTAGTGCAATAACAATCAGGAAAATACTTGTGTTCGGTTTGATAGCATGTATCTCCCCACGAGTTTGGAAAACATATAAAGAAAAGTGGGACTATAAACTCACCTGGACAGCCTGGATGGAAAACAAAGTTAAACAAAGTTGATAAACGTCTCCGGCACGCAACCTGGGTTGGTTATGTCAAGTTTCAGTAATCGTTTCTGAATATAAGTTTCCAATGTTCGTTTCGTAACGTTTTGGTTGTTGATTAAATGTTAAATTTGAGACAACATGAAGTCTCTTCAAAAGTTATAAGATTTATCTTATTTCTTATTTTTATGTTTTCGTTCCGTTCGTTCGTTAAATAGATACTTCGTTTGTTCGTTATCGAAGAAAACGTATTCCGTTTATTAATTAAATCTTAATAATAATAATAATAATAATACTAATAATAATAATAATAAAAGTTATATTGATAATAATAATTATAATAATAATTATTATAGGAAATATTACACTTTATTCCCCAAAGTTTTACATATTGACAACTTATACCCTTGAACTTTCATAAAATGACAATTTTTACCCTTCAACTTTTATAAAATTACAATTTTTAACTTTGGTCATATGACAATTATTACCCCTGTAGTTTCAAAAATGACATTTTCTACCCTAAGGTTTGAGTCAACTGCATACTAAGTCCTTTTTACAATTTTAGTTAGTGTTTTGGCAGAAAATACCCCTGAGACTCTCATCGCGTTACACATGACGTCCTTATTTTATAAAAACGTGCTATATCTTTAGGAAAAGGGCAAAACTCTTTACTATTCTTTCGTACACTTAATTATCAGTTTATAAACTCAATTTTGACAAAGTTCCAGCTCGTGATTCGAGCTCATGAGCTCGAAATAAATTTTTAGAAGGTGCGTTTGTTCGTTATTTTTGGGCAGAAAACACACGAAAAGAAGTGGTCATATCTTGGCGAATACTTAGTCAAATTACTTCGTTCTTTTTCCTATATTTAGATAGCTGAGAGACCTATGTTCTAGCAAAAATCTAGAGTTTTTAAGAATCGTTTATGGGTCGAACTTTAATTTGCAAACCCAGGGTCTGCTGTGTTCTCGACAGCAACAAAAAGAACAAAAATAAATTGGTTTTCGATTTTAATACTTAGGAACTAGGGATCTTTGATTGTTTTTAGTATGAACAACACATTTAAGTGACTTCTACATAATTTTAGGTGTTCTAGGTTTGTAAAATGAATTAAGAGGGTGTTTGTTTGTTCGAATAGAATGAAAAAGAAAATGAAAAACTAGGGTTTAATACTTAGAGTTTCTAATTTAGGTTCTAATGTATTTTATGAGTATTTTAAGTATGTTTAGGATTATTGTTATCATATTCTAACTAAAAAAAATATATATCTTAAGGGTGTGTTGGTGTTTGTTCGAACCAAAACCAAAAAGAAAAAGAAAGAAAAGGAAACTTTAGGTTTTAGGTTTAACCATTATTAGGGTTTGTTCATTAGTGATATTAGAGGTATTTAGAGTATAGAAAAGGAAATGAAATGGATTAGAAACTTACCTAGGTATTTAGGGATCGAATAGGGCAAGAAACGGGGCGTAGGGTTTGGAAATGGATCACTTGTGCTTCTACCTTCCTCCTTTGGCTTCCTAAAGTGTTTCAAGACTTGTATAGAGGCTGTGGGTTACAGAAATATGGGTGTGTGTGGGTTGTGGGGTTATTTCGAGTGAGTTGTGGGAGTTGGAGTGGAGTAGAGGTCTTGTATTTATAGAGGGAGTGATCTAGGGCTTCTAAAGGGTTCTAGGGTTTGCTTTGGGATGTATGAGGAAGACAAGGGAGATGTGGTGTGCCATTTGTGGTGCCACATGATGTGGAGGGGAAAGATGAGATGTGGATTGCTACTAACCATACATGTAAGCCATTCTAGAAGGAGGGGGAATGTGGATACTTAGGGTTTTAACACTTGGACTCTTAGGGTTTAAGTAAGATAGGGTTTTGGTTTGTTTCTAATGGGATTCGAACTAAGCTAGTGTAAAAGAAAATATTTGGTTCGAACTAGGCTTCAATGGGTTGTACTCTATGCTTAAGTATATGGTACTCTAGGGTTAGGGTTCTAGTTAGGGTTCCTAGGGTTTAGGTATCACTTAGAAATAATTTTTAGGGTTTTCTAATTATATTTTATGTATATCGATTTCCATAAAATCAAAAGAAAATAGGTTGGTGCTTTAGGGATTTGCACCATAGGCTTAGAGATGTTGTACTAGGGTTTAGGAAATTAATAAAAATATAATTTTAATAATTCCTTAATTTATATAACTTTTATTAAGGTTTTAAAGTATTTAAATGGGTTTTTAGGTTTTTTTGCATTAGAGGGTTGTACAATAGGTTTAAGGGTTTGTATAATTATTTTATAATTTAATCAATTTATTTTTAAAAATTAATGTATGGAAAATATGCCTTTAAAATAATTATTTTTGAAGTTTATATAAGGTTTTTATTAATAATAAGTTTTTATGCATTAGAGACTTGTACTTTAGTTTAAAAGGCTTGTACATATATATTTTATAAAAATATTATTTAGGGTTTGTGATTTTATTACGTAAAATCATAGTTTTGTGAAATTAGGGTTTTATCGGGAGTTATAGTGGAATTAGGGTTTCTGTGCTTTAGTGACTTGTACATTACCTGTATAAATTGTATTTTAGTATTTCTAGGGTTTTATTATTTTCACATGTTGTTATGGTAGTTTAGGGTTTCATAAAAACTCTTATCAGTTAAGAAACATTCAGTTTTAAACGTACGTTAACGAAATAACGTAAAGTGGTAAATGGGATCTCATAAAGTTTTAGGACAAAGATGTTTATATAGTTAAATACTAAATCAGTTAAGGTTGGGTTGCAAGCACGTTTATCTACGTCACATAAGATAATAGTTATGTTCGGATAATATATAAAAAAAAAAAAAAAAAAAAAAAAAAAAAAAAAAATCTACGTGAAAAAAGGATAAGTACTAGCTAATTATATAGGGAAATCTTACAGTGGTTACAGAAATGTACATCAAATCGAAGAAACATGGATATAAAGTAATCCAAGCCTGGATGAACTTCACCCAGTGGGAGGAACAGACGTATTTTTGGCGACGTGCTTTCCCCATAATTTGGAACGGGTTACAGTCTGAAGTGACTGCAAGCCGTTAAGACATGTTTTAACAATCATTTTAACTTCTGCTCGAGCTTCATTTAAAATCCCGTGTCATTATTGAATGACATTTCTAGGACCGTAAATGTTATCGATAAATAGAAGACATGCCTAATGAAACTATTTTTTGGTATTTTTGTGTTTTTCTCATATTTATGGTTTTTATAGGTTTTATATTTTTCTATTTTCTTTTTGGATTAAAATATATACAAATATATACAAGGATATGTGAAGCAAATCCTTTACTCCTCTTTTTCTTTTTGAAGACACTTGAGGGTTTCAGGTGTCAAACTCTTCATGCCAAGTCGCGGGAGAATAAATTGGAACCGTTCTCTCGGAAGTGCCTTAGTGAAGATATCAGCCAACTGAAACTCAGTCCTCACGAAGTAGAGTTCAACAATCCTTTTCTCAACCTGTTCCCTTATACAGTGATGCCGGATGTCGATGTGCTTTGATCGGGAGTGTTGGACATTGTTGCAGCAAAGAGCTATAACACTTTTGTTATCACAATACAGAGGAATCTTGTTGTATGCAAAGCCATAGTCCGATAGTTGGGATCTCATCCATAGGATTTGAGCACAGCACGCGGATATGGCAATGTATTCAGCCTCTGTGGAAGATATAGACGTACTCATTTGCCTCTTAGATGACCAGCTTACTAACTTTTCCCCCAAAAACTGAGCACCTCCCGATGTACTTCGACGAGTATCTTGACACCCCGCATGATCTGCATCTGCATAGGCCGTGAGTTCTATGACGGTGTCCTTAGGATACCAGAGACCCATGTGAATAGTCCCTTGAAGGTATCTAAAGACCCGCTTTACCGCTTCCAGATGCTTTTTGGTGGGCTTGGACTGGTACCGAGCACACATGCATACTGCGAACAATAGATCCGGCCTACTAGCGGTGAGATACATTAGGGATCCAATCATACTTCGAAAATTGGTTTGATCAATAGGGATCCCAGAGAGGTCTTCATCCAACTTCGATTTCTCAACCATAGGAGTGTCAACCGGATCACTTGAATCAAATCCAAATTTCTTCAATATTTCATTTGCATACTTGGATTGACTGATGACGATGCCTCCGGGACTTTGAGAGATTTGTAGACCTAGGAAGAATGACATTTGTCCCATCATCGACATTTGGAACTTAGAACTCATCTCTTTAGAAAACCGACCACATTCACTAGGATCAGAGGAGGCAAAGATAATGTCATCTACGTAGATCTGAACGTGAAGTAGATGTTTGCCCGTTTTCCTAGTGAATAGCGTAGGATCAACAACACCTTTGGAGAATCTGTTTGCCAGAAGAAACTTAGACAAAGTATCATACCACGCCCTAGGTGCCTGCTTTAAGCCATAGATGGCCTTTTTCAAGCGATAGACGTAAGTAGGACGATCAGGGTCCACAAATCCTTCAGGTTGACTGAAATAGACTTCCTCTTTCAAATCACCATTTAAGAATGTTGTCTTTACATCCATTTGGTAGACTAACATATTCTGACTGGCAACATTAGCGAGGAAGATTCTAATGGCTTCAATTCTAGCAACCGGTGCAAATGATTCTTCGAAATCTATGCCCTCTTCTTGACGATACCCCTTAGCAACAAGCCGTGCCTTGTTCTTCAAAACATCACCATGCTCATCGAGTTTCACTTTGAAGATCCACTTTAGAGCAATAATCATTGCACAATCTGGAGGAGGCACTAATTTCTATACTTCAAATCGATCAAACTCATGAATTTCATCTTGCATTGCCTCAAACCAGCAGTCTTTAGACAAATCATCTTTGAAATCTTTGGGTTTATATTTGGATAGTACGGAGTTAAAGAAACACCACAATGTATCAGTGGCAAGTTGCTTTCGTGTGGATACCGGACGAGAAAGATTTCCAATGATGTTGTCAATCGGATGATCATTAGTCCATTTTCTGAGATGATCATGTGGTTGAGGGTAGTGAACTGATGTTGCCGTGTTAAGATCCCCTGAAGAAGATGTCTCTGTAGAAGATTCAGGGGCGAATATATTCTCGAATGGAACATCATCAGCAGGAGAAAAAGGATTTACTTCAAAAGAATTGTCTACTGCAGAGCCTTGCTGTACCAAAGGAGATTGAATATTTGATGATGATGGTGAGTGACTGGCAGATGGTGCATCTTGACTGATTGAGACAGATACAGATGGACCCTCTGAATTTTGTGGAATTGGAGCATCAGCAACTAGAGGTACAGGTGGAGCTTCCGTTGTAGTATCAACCGTTGGTGGCTCAAAGTATTCATCAAACATCTGATCAAACAACTTCTTCAACTCTTCACTGGTAGGTTGTACAAAAGGAACTACAGGAGTGGGATTCTGTACAAGACCTGAACGGATTGGTCCAGGTGACAAAAGGTTAGGAGCGGGTCCAGAACTAGTTTTTCCAGAAGTCGTTTGCTCAGTCAGCTCATCGAATGTCATGTGAATAGTTTCCATGATTTGTCGGGTTCGTTTGTTGTAGATTATGTATCCCTTACGATCTGGAGCATACCCAACGAAGAAACCTATGTCTGCTTTAGCTTTTAGCTTTCCCAGATCTTGATTGTCATTTTTCGGATAGCACAGTGCACCGAACACACGAAGAAAGGAAAGATCTGGTTTCTTGCCATGTATCAGCTCATAGAGAGTTTTGTTGTGAATAGTATGTATCAGGGATCGGTTTTGGGTGTAACATTCTGTAGCAATTGCTTATGTCCAAAGAAACATCGGTGCCTTGAAAAATATTAGCATGGTTCGTGCAGCTTCCACAAGAGTACGGTTTCTTTTTTCAAAAATGACGTTCTGCTGAGGAGTGCGTGGAACACTTTTCTGGTGAGTTATGCCAATACTTTCATAAAATTGACTGAGTTGTTGGTTAACAAACTCAGTTCCATTGTCTGTACGGATGATTCTGACAGTTTTGTTGAGTCTCACTTGCAGCAGTTTGATAAGTTTGATGATAACCTCTGGAGTTTCTTCCTTGGTTCTAAAAAACTTTACCCATGTAAACCGAGAGTAGTCGTCGACCACCACAAGAATATAATTCTTCCCATTAATACTCTGAACTCTCATTGGTCCGCACAGATCCATGTGAAGGGTGTGAAGAGCTTCCATAATGGTGTTGACAGTTTTGGGTTTGTGAGTATGTTTCTTGCTTTTGCCCAGTTGACAGGCAGAACAAAGATGATCTTTCTCAAACTTTAATCTGGGCATGCCTCGTACAAGATCCTTGCGAGAAAGGTCATTTATGGTGCCGAAGTTTAAGTGATTTAAACGACGATGCCAAAGCCAAGATTTGGTCTTTGAGGCCTTTGAAAGCAAGCAAATAGGAGAGGACCTCATCATTTCTTCAATAGAGATGGTGTATAGATTTGTGCCACGACTGCCTTTAAGAAGATCAATACCATCCAACTCTCTGACGAAACATGTGTGTTTTCTGAAAGCAACTTCAAGATCGGAATCACAAAATTGACCAACAGAAAACAAATTGTGCCCTAGTCCTTCCACGTAGTATACCCGGGAAATTACACTGTCGCCAAACACATAATCTCCATAACCCATAATTGCCCCAAAATGGTCGTTCTCGAATCTAACTGTCCCGATAAACTTTTTCACGAAATTCTTGAGCCGTGAGCGATCCCCGGTCATATGTTTTGAGCAGCCTGAGTCCAAATACCAAAGGACGATTTGTACGACCTGCATTTGAAAAGAGACAACGATGGATAACTAAAAAAGGTGGATCCCCACGTGCAATTGGGGTCCGTTTGGTTAGCACACATAAATTCTGGAACTACAGGAATTATAGATGCTATGGTATTCACAGTGGAAACCTCACTAGTAGATGCAATTGACCTAGTAGCTAGGTATTGTGTCACTAAAAGGAAAATTCGACCAGTTGGCTTCCATTCCTTAACATTCACTACCTTATGATTAGTCATTCTAGTTAAGGGGCACTGATCTCCTAAAGTGAATTTTCTTCCAGTGGGCTTCCATTGATAACCAACCTTGGCAAACATCTTTCCTGTTGCTTTCCAATTTTGCTTACTCAGTTCAGTTTTCCTAACATTCTTAACTGGGGATCGTTTGGGAGACATCAAAAATGACACAACACAATCATCATGATTACCAGAAATTAAACATTCATTACATGTTTTGCAAACAGCATTAGAATTCGAATTAATTACAGTACGCTTAAAGCTAATACTAGAATCAACACGATTCGTTTTGTTCAAAGCAAACTTGTTGTTCCTAGGGTGGGCTTCTAATTTCTTCTCACGAGCACTCTTAGCTGGCGCAGTCCTATCTTTCCTTGTATTGTGACTAGGCTTTGACCCGCTAGGTTTGGTGTCACTGTTCACTCCTGTAGAAGCAATGATGGGAACATTAGTTTGTTTCACTGCCATTTGTTTTTCCGGTTTTGATGTGCTGGGTTCAGATGTTTTTAGTGGTACATCAAAGGTAACATGCTTGTTCTTAGTCATTGATGAAGATGCAATAAACCTATCTCACTTGTTATCAATCTTAGGACATATGCCAATAACATATTCTAAGAGTTCCTGAGATCGTTTAGTGAGGAAGCATGCATCTACAGCTACACTATCTTGTGGTTTCTCTATCCTATCCGCTTCTACGGTCTCACAAAGAATGTCAAGACTATTCTTAAGATGAGTGAGATAAACTTGATGAGTTGATCTATTGTTTTTAAGAGGAAGCGTGATAGTCACATCATCAATTGCATATTTTCTACAAGCAGAAACCTTTGGAACAACATTATCACTAGTGATAATTGGCATTTTCCCTTTCACCTGAGTCTTTAGATTCTCAATCTCATTTAGCAAAGAAGTTATCTTTTCATTGTAATTGTTACGCGTGACTTTAATCGAATCATATAACTTTTTGTAATGCTGTTTGATTTTTGAATTTTCAGCTTGAAAACACTCATTTTCATAGTGTAGCTTATTGATGGTGTCTTGATAGTGAAAATTCTGAGACTCTAAAGACTATGGTTTATGGGTGCCAATCACATCACTCTTGTTTGATTTTAATTGGGCAATTTGGGCCCTCAATTGTCGAATCGTGTTAGTATGAGCTTGAATTTTTTCATCTCGTTTGCTTAATTCAAAATATGCATCAAATTCAGGAGCATCCAAAGATGTCTTGGCATTTGAGATTTTAATTCTTTCTTCTAAATGTTGATACTTTAATTGCAAATTAAGATTATAAACCTCTAGTTTTGAAAAACGCCTAACCATGTTATCATGGTCATCATTTTGAATTTTCTCATGCAATTTCAAATTCTCTCCCTCAAGCTCAACAACACGATTCTGGGTAACATTCAATGCAATAGATAACTCATGAAATTGACAAGCAGTTAATGTAGAATCAGTAGCAGTATAAAATACGTCCTGAGCAATACATCTAGCAATCAAATTCTCATTGGTGATGAGAATGTTCTTTCTTTCAATCTCACGACTCTTAAGTTCTATCGCATGTTGGGATACCTCGTTTTCCATTTCTTTAAACACTCCTTTCATCTCTTTTAATTCGGTTTCAAGGGTTTTTTACATACCTTCAAAATGTTCTTTAAGAAGTTTAAAAAATGGAATAACCTCAGTTAAGTAGCACCGTTTTGTTTGTTCGAAACCCCTTTCCCCTTCAGTAATTCCCGTTGGCGTAATTCTCTTCTTACATGTTTTTATCAAAATCAGCAAATAGTTGAGAAAGAACGTATATGCTAATTAGAGTTTTACATTCTGTGGGAAGAGTCAAAGGAACTAAGTGTTTGGGTGTATTGGGAGGATACACCATTGCAGCCGCAATTTTCCTAAGGGGTGGAGTTTTAGCTTTAAGTTCATCGGCCTTTCTCTTTTCAATATCCAAATACCAAAATATTTGTTCAGGCGTCAACTTAGTTTGAGGTGCAAAGACAGTCAATAGATTTTCCTCATAGTAATCATGGGGTTTGATTATGATTCGATTGGCTATACATTTGGGATCCTTTATTTTTTCAGCCAATCTCTCTCTATTTCTTACTTCTATCTCATTACTCTCTTCAAGTGATGACACATAAGGGGGGGCATGACCAGGCTTAAGTAGTTCATTTCCATCATATAATGCAGGTTGGGCTACTTTAGCACTCCTAAGGAAAGCTAATTTAGGTTCACCTACATTATGTTCACTATGTTTATCACACAACTTTTTGTGCTTTTGAATCATTTGAGCAGTTTGTCTGGTTTGGTCTTGTGTGTACCACTTGTTTTCAATCTTATTCTTTAACGTTTTAAGTCTAGAGAAATCATTTAAGAGTTTTGATTCTTTTTCTTTGAAATCATGTTTTAGTGTAATTACACTTTCCTGGATCTCCTGTTTTTGTTTAACAGTTTGATCAAGTTGTTTTCGCAAAGAATGTAACTCCTTTTTCAATGTTTCTTCCCTTAAATTACGTTCTGTTATGTATGTATGCATTTGACTATCCATTTTCTACTCACGTTCAGTTAGCTCAAATTTTGCACGTTGTTCATATATGGCCACCTGATCTTTATAGATGTTAAGTCTAGTGGTCAGGGTGTCATCAGGAATAAACACAGTGTTTTCATGTAACTCACAAGCATCATTTATAACATAAGATGCACAATTTGGTACATCAGACACGTTGTTGTGATTCACATATTGTTCATATGGAATAATATTACTATTTCCCATATCAACAGTATCTGATTCAACAACATCTGTCTGTTGTACTTTGTTGCGAATCTTCTGTTCATCTACCACGTTATATGTGTCATAAAGCTTTAGTACCTTAGATATGACAGATGCATTGGAAGGACCAGCTTGTTGAGGTGATGAGACAACAGAAGACAGATTAGCCATGAAGATGGTTTGAGCAGTGGGTTCATCATCAACATCTGAGTCAAAAGCATCGCAGTCATCAGCTTGGAAGATGTTGGGAGCATTAAGTGCCAAGTCCTAAACTGATTGATCATCCACATCAGCATCAAACGTGTTCCCCCCATCACCAGCAAGAAACAATAGCTCCTCTTCATCCAAAGTTGCTCCATTCTCTTGAGCTTGCATCAACAGCATCTTATCTTTGAAGTAGTCAGAGTTTTGTGGACGCTTTGGTTGAGTGCAGTACCTTGCTATGTGTCCAAGTCCACCACAGTTGTAGCACTTGGGTTGCCTTCCCTGTCCCTGATTGGCATTCCCCACTCTGTTCTGCACGTTACCCCGACCAATGTTCCTTTTATTCACATTCTGCCTTCCTTGAACATTCTGTACCACAACTCTTCCATCCTCCACAGTTGCTTGATTGCGTGGGTTTGATGAAGTTCGAAGTTGGTTGTTGGTTTAAGGGAGTGTTGCTCTGAACTGTTGGACAAGTAAGGAGACTTGGTTGGATAGATTATCAATCATCTTGTCAGTATGAGAGTATCCTGAATCCAGTTGGGAGTTCATAGCAGATGGTGGGTGCAACGATGATTGGCCAAATGAAGTCTGATTATGATTCTGTGATGAAAATGGGCATGAGGATGATTGAATAGCTAATTTGGCAGCAAAAATCATAGATTTGTTGATTGAGTTTTTCATTCTAGACATGTTCAGTGTGATAACTAAGTCATAATTCTCACCTGGATTCAGCTGAAATCTAATCATTTACACTAGATGATTTCTTGTCATCAGACCAGCAAAAGCAATTAACATTGTCAATGTTTCTACTATGTTGAATTGTAAACATTCATAGAACGATCTTTTGGTCAGTCCTATGAATCATTTTCGAAGCTTGTCGCCAAACACTTTGTTCTCTCAGATCTCATTAAAGATTCGTATACTCAATTCGTAGGCCTTGAATCAAAGATGTTTCAAGCTCTAATGTCACATTAACAACTTCTCATCGTTATGACAGCATCTCTACTGCTCCCATTCTTTCCCTGCCTGTCGATCAAAGTGACCTTCATTCATGGAGTCAATCTCTAGTGTCCCATTTTGGAAAGGTCCTTCATCAATGGTTCTTTGCCATTTTCTTTTCCCAAGCAGTACATTCGTATTCTTTGTGCCCACGATTCATAATCCGTCCTATCTAGCATAGGAGGTCGGGTATCGGACCCTGCAGCTTGAATGTCATCGGAAGGAGTGCTTGCCATGATGTTAACGTGCACGGGATTTTACAATTCTATGATTTAAACCGAGAAATAGATTCTTTCGCGGGATTTTACAAAAATCAAGAATAAGCCGTTATTTGGTAACTAAACGCAGAACACGAAAACGCAGTACACAAAACGCATTGGTTCAAAACGAAGAAGTCCCAAAATGCAGTGAACTACAAACCGCAGAATACCACAAACCGCAGTAGACTCAAACCGCAGAATACCACAAACCGTAGAAGACTCAAACCGCAGAATACCACAAACCGCAGAAGACTCAAACCGCAATACCACAAACCGCAGAAGACTCAAACCGCAATACCACAAACCTTAGATAGCAACACTCAAACCGCAACCTGTAAAATATTCCCAACCGCAATACCCAAAACGCAATAACGGCAAACCGCAGAAATAGCAAACCGCAGCACCTCAAACCGCAAGAAGTCAAACCGCAGCACTAATCGACAAGCCGCAAAGGACAAAACGTCACTTTCAACTGCGTTTTGTCTTTTTCCCATTTTAGTTAAAAGCCAAATCACAGTCAGAGTTATTGCCAAACCGTAGTCAACACTATCCCAAATAAACTCAAACCGCAACAAATAATACTTTACCGAGACTCAAACCGCAGTGAAGAATGTACGTCCGAGACTCAAACCGCAGTCAAGAAAAAACCCACTAATCATCCAATAACTAACACCAACACTACTGTACGTTATCAAGAAAGATGCAAGATAGTTTTGTGAACATGAAAGTACCAAGTTTTAACGATTTAAACCACAAACAAAGCTCAAACCAATGATTTTACCACCTTTTTATTCGAACAACAAAAAGCAAAACAAAAGTGCCAAAAAACACACCACAAATCCGTGAATATGCAATCACTCAAACCTAACCATGGCTCTTGATACCAATTGTAGCATATTCAACAACGTATAACACACAAATGGTTGTGATTTGGCCGAAAATCTAGAGAGAGAAAGAGAAGAGTTGAGAACTAGAGAGAGAAAGTGAATATGTATTAGGTTAAAATGAGAGGAGTTCCAACCCTTCCCACACATGGGAAGGGGTATTTATACTACTAGCATATGTGCCTCGAGTGGGCTGTGGAGTGAGCTGACAGTGGGTAAAGACCCGACCCACTCCACGAATACAATAACAACTAAACTATTACTAATAATCCTACGAGCTACTTAATGCTAATGAGTACTCGGGGTGACCGAGTCTTCATATAAATATTTGTATTCCTAACATAAATATGATCAAACGGAAGGGCATAAACCAAAACAGACTAACCGATACCAAATAGAAGTTCGATCCGCAATCCTAACAACCATAGGGTTGCGATACCATGTAGAAACCAAACACACAATATAAAGTTTTATTAAATTAATGAACAAATAAGAGCATACAATGAGTTTATATCCTATAAATAAAGGCTAAAACTCTAAAAGCTTACACTTGCGGGCAATTATGCTAACATAAAGTTCAAATTTAATAGAACCGGTTATAATATATGAATTTATAGTTCTCTTTATTTTGAGAGGAGGAAAAAAAAAAAAAAAAAAAAAAAAAAAAAAGCTACATTAGACAATTGAATTTTTGTCATTACGTTTTATCGGTTTCATTAGCTAAAACCTTGATATAGATACCACTACAAAAAATATGGCACTTACCTACATTATTTTCAACACACTAAAACAATGTGTAAAAAAAATTGACTAAATCTTTTTACACTTGTAAATGTGTATAAAATTGTTACATCAATAAGTGAAGATATATAAACAACTACCCCAATCTTCACATTTTAAATTGTAAAGAAAAAAATTTCACACGTTTTTAACACAAAAAAAAAAAAAAAAAGTGTCCACACTTATAAGTGTGAAGATTAAGGGGCTGCTTGGTTAAGGACCTAAGATGGTAGGTAAAGGTAAAGGAAATCAAAATGGTGCTTGTTTTATACTCTATAATGCAATCAATGCTCTAAACTGACCTATACTCCATTACCCAATATTTTGGGGGTATTGAGAATTTATCAACCATATGGCCACGTGGCCTTTTTTTGTCTCATCTTTGCCCACTCAAAACTATAATCAACAGCCACTATGCTTTCTTTTTTTTCTTTTTTTTTTTTAACTTTTCAAAAATATTACCCATTATTATTCCTTTGCATTCCTTTGCATTCCTTTAGTCTTTCCCTTTCCTATTCCTTAATATCAACCAAGCAGCCCCTAAATTATTACACCTTCCTCTAGTGTAAAGTTTGATTTCAAACTTTTTAGTGTGGACAACATTTATTTTTTGACACACTAATAACCGTGGATATTTTTTCATACAATTATATCTTTTTTAAAACTCCACGATTATAAATATATAGTCACTTTATTTTCAACGAGAAGTGCTATGAACCGCCGCGTTGCGGCGGGGCAGCAATAGATAGCAATATACATAGAGAAAACATTGCATTAAAAATTAACAGCAGTATAGTGTTACATTACAGTCGATAGTGGTTTAGATGTTGTTCTAAAGTAAAAAAAAGTTAATATGTTATTGAACCGTGGCACTTGGATCTTCAGTCATTTACGGACAGTTAGTTTTGGTTTTTTTGCTGCATTGCTTGTATCCTCTCGCTTGTTATCTGTTAAGATTCGTCTTCGAGCAGATGTCCTTGGTACTTCTGGCTTTGTTGCTTGGTCTTATAAATGGCTAGTAGTCTCTATTGTAGTAGGAGTGGTTGCTTGCAAAACTCCAGGTGAAGCAGGAGTAACCGGAGGTTCGGAAGTAGCACCTGACAGAGTTCAGTTAATTATCATGCAAAAAAAAGTTACCGAGTGCACGAAACAGACAACAGCTTGTGAAATTACAACCTTCTTCAGTTGGTGACTCGGGTTCAGCTTCTGTTAGCAAGGGAATGTTCTGTTCAGCCGGTAGCAGTAGATGTGGACCAGTTTCCATCACGCTATTAAGCACATAGCTCTGATTTTCTTTTGTAGAATCTGGCGAGAAGTGCAGCTGAAACAAATGCGTGGTTCCTTCAAGGGCTGTTAAATGTGGCGGGACTGTATATGCATCGGTGTACCCTTCTTCTGAGACAACTTTGTTGACTTCTGTGACTATTGAATGTACCTCATTACTGAAGCATGTTAACATTAAAACTCCAGTGTTGTCAGAAATCAATAGTCTAAAGGAATAACTACATAGGTATTAAACATAGGTGAGTTCATTACACAATATTAAGAGTTTTTTTTGTGTTGCTTATAAACTGTTTTTGGTTACTTGTACCTGTAATCATTCGGCTGTGTTGGAGCTGGCGTCTCACACTGTGCATGTGGGCGGTCATCAAAGATTTTCCGCCTACAGTCATGGCATCTGCGGTAGAACCATGGTATGCCAACAACAACTTCTTCAATTGTTGCAACGACTTTGAATCTAACATTCTGTAAAAGGTAGTTATACATTAAAACAGTTACATGGCAAATACAAAGCTAGTAGTTGTAAGTTTGATAGAAGTACTGACTGTTTGGTTTCTTGAATCTTCTCGTAGAAGCTCGTCTATTGTAGCTCTGTTTCTTTTCTTTTCATCTTCTATGTTATCATAGCGGTATGTGCGTACATTCTGTATGACTGGTGGTGGGAGCAACTGTTCATACCTGCAAGGATATTGCAAGTTAGTTTGATGCTTAAAAAATTAGGCAAATGCGTTAAAAGAGAAGGAGAACAACTGACATGCTTAGTATGTAATCTGTTTCAGGAATAGGAGGGTTGAAATAGTAGTAAGTTGCAGGTGTGCTTGATAGTTGCAACCCTGCATTTGTTTGTGGCTTTGTTAGAATATATTCTGTTAATATCTTTGAAACGTGGGTCTGTGGCAATGGTGGTACCTTTGTATGTCTTCACCCAGCATGAACTGACAGCCATGACGGTTGGTTTAGGTTCTTTTTCGTAGGCACTGATGTTAAATTCTTGAGCTTTCTCATTCCAAAGGGTGAATCTGAGAGTGTCCCCTCTGCATATGGGAAAATATGTTAGTGAGTTGTTATTTAGAATGCCTGTTATTCAAAAAAGAGTACGTATGAATGGCTGTTATTCAAAAAAGAGTTCATATGATTAACTTACTCTAGGTTACGAAGTATGATGTCTCTCCAGACAATTTGTTTTGTGTTGGGTGGCTTTGGTTCACGGATATCACCAACAGAAAGGACACATGCTATGTAATCTGTAGTGACATAATGTGCAGTTATACTATTTTTTATTGTGTGATTGCTACTAATATTAATCTGTACCTGTTAGTATTACAGTGTTTTTGTCTGCACGCTGAAGTAACTGGGTGTATGTGGCAAAGTTGAAATGATGTAGTGGAAAGCTGGTTCCAGCATAGGGTTGTGTTCGTGCCTTTCCGCTCTCTAGAAGACCGAATCCGGTGATTGTGTATGCAGCATTGATTTGAAGGATGTTATCAAATCTTGTTTTTTCACGGCCTTCTGCATTTGCCTGTATGGCGCCACCCTATAATATGAAAGAAAAACACAAATATTAAGAATGGGAAATTTAATGTGTATTAAAAGGCGTGATGCAGATTAACATAACCTGCTGATCAAGTAATATAACGCTCAAAGTTGGCTGTTTTATTCCTCTGGTATCTGTAACTGTCCATTTGCGATATACTCGTACGCATATTGCTTTTGCTACGTCTGATGGTTTGAGATTACCAAGTCCAACAATTTCAAGATCTGTTGCTGGCCTTTTTCCTGCAGACCTTGTTATTGTTGGCAGTGAAGTATCATGCGACATTTTCCTGTATCATAATGATGCAGTGATAGATGAGATCATATATAAATAGGTGTAATAGGTAAGAAAAGGTAGTTGTTAGCAAAAATGCATAGCCAATAAACTGTATCCAAGCAACCAACATATGAGAGTTGGTGTTAGCAGGAGTCAGTCTAGTACAGCTTTACCTTGGTTCGAAAAATGTATCGGTATTACATGGGAAGAAATATATGGTTGTGGTCTCCGTAAAGTACATGCGAAAGATGTCTCTGAAGGTATCCATTCTTAGAACATTATAAAAGGGTGGGCCTATTCTCTTGTCTATAGGACCGTACATGTAACTGGCAAATCAGATGTAGTCAAATCTGCGTCCGATTTCTCATCAGTATAAGCATGGCGTTGGAATGTGTGCGACCCTATATGGGTTCATTGAGCTAGCCTTTTGACAGTAGGTAACAAAATCTGTCACAATATAACTAACATAGATATAATCCGCAAGGGTTAAAATAAGAGATTAGATTGTATATAGGTTTAGTCACCTGGCGTTGGAATGTGTGTGACCCTATATGGGTTCATTGAGCTAGCCTTTTGACAGTAGGTAACAAAATCTGTAACAATATAACTAACATAGATATAATCCGCAAGGGTTAAAATAAGATATTAGATTGTATATAGGTTTAGTCACCTGCGATTTAGTAACAGGATACAAAATCTGTAAAAATATAGGTAAGAAACATAGTAAAATATTAGATGACACATGAGTTCAGTCTGTAAAATCAGAACTGACCCTATATGGGTTTACTTACCTGTGGTTTAGCAATATATTATCGTGTGTATCCGGCTCCATCAGAAAGGTAAGGGAATTAAATTTGAGAGAATCTGTTTATTAGACACTATGTGGGTTAACTGATCTGTGCGTTGTTAAGTGCACGTAAAAGAAGTCTCTGCAGGCATGGCCTATTTTCCTGTCTATAGGACCGCACATATAATTGCCAAATCAGATGTAGCAAAGTCTGTGTCTGATTTTTTGTTAGTATAAGCATGGTGGTAGAATGCGCGTCACCCTATATGGGTTTACTGAACTGTTGTTTTGACAGCAAGTAACAAAATCTGTAAAAATATAAATGACATAGATACACTTCGCAAGGGTTAAAATAAGATATGAGACCCTATATGGGTTCAGTCACCTGTGATTCAGTAATAAGGGAGAAAATTTGTAAGAAAACATCTAAAAGTATAACTGATCCTATATGGGTTTAGTCACCTGTGCATTAGGATTAGGAAGCAAAATATGTTTATTGGATCCTAGCTGGGTTCAATGTTCAGTTATTTGTGATTCAGTAATGATGCGTGGTTTTGCGACCTTACAATAGGTTTTACCTCTCGAGGGATCTCAAGAGGCTTACAACCCCACCAGGCAGTGTACCTGACCGATGTAGTATAGTGTAGTGGTAAGTACGGGGGATTGATCGTTCTCCACAGGGAATAGTGTCGTTAGGATTGAAAAACTACTCTAATAGGTCTAAGGGTGAGAGAAGATTCTTTTTGTGTTTTTATAATTTTATGAAAGCAAGTAAAATCTCGGGTTTGAAAGAGTGGGCGGAATTAGTTGCTAGTCAACTAACCCAAGTAACTACGAATGCAAATAAAATAAAATAACTGAAAATGAAAAGGTCGTGAAACTTATGTGGAGAGAAATGTGTTTACTTAGATTTCCTTACTCCCTAACTATCTTTTACCGGTTGATTAGTGTGTATTAATCGCGTGGATGACGGGTGTATTCCTTAATACCAATCGTGGGGTGGCGTACGTACTTCCCCAACTCTATAAGTTCCTACTTCACTCCTATGTCGAGCCGGCTAGGAAGCTCCTAACATGGGATCACTAGAATTCGCTCATGCATTAAATACAACCATAAAAACCTTAGTACGCATTGGTTCATGTTTCTTAAGACGTTCAAGCAAGTTACCGAATAGGAAGTTAGCCAGTTTTCTTAAGCCTAACATCGATGAACAATCATCCAATACAATTAATAACACACTAATAACCAATAATCAATAGCTAGGTTTCATTAGATCTAAGCAAACACAAGATGAATCTAGCCTAGCATGTTAATCAAAAGACAAGAACAAGATGTAATCAAACAACACATAGACATATTGAATGATTAAATAATCACTTATCTTCAATTAAACATGGGAGATCCAAGGGTATGAAAACCCTTAAAAATGGCAGAAATTCGTCTTAGGGTTTCTCCTCCAAAGTTACACACAATAAGTTCCACACTCATGACAAAAAATTGCAAAACTATATATAGAGTTTAAGGGCTGACGGCGTCACGTTATAGATCCTGACGCCGTCACCTCGCCGCTTTTAGGGTTCCCGGGTGGCCTTCCTGACGCCGTCCCTCTTTAGTGCTCCAAAATCCGCTCTGGCTTATCAAGGCTTGACGCCGTCAGAAATGGGCTTGACGCCGTCCCTCTTTAATTTAAACCGTGATGGCCTTGATCACTTCAAAGGGTGACGCCGTCAGATTTTTCATGCAAAATTCTCTGGCTTATCATGAGTAATTTTCATATCCACCTCTTTTGCCAATCCCTGACGCCGTCTGGACCAATCCCTGACGCCGTCAAAGGTACTTTCCAGCATAATTTTGAGACTTTGCCGTTTTCTTCACTTTTATGCTCCAAAAACGTCCAAAATGCTTCCTTTTCCAGATTTCTTCTCCAAAGTACCTAAAATGACAAAAGGAACGATTTAGGGCAATATTTGATCAAATAAATACGATTTAGGGCTTAAATGACCCCCTAAAAGCGGTACACTTTTCGCTTCATCAAGTAATAAGGGAGAAAACCTGTAAAAATATAGCTAACAAATATAGCAACATAATAGACGTTACATGTAACAAATATAGCAACATAATAGACGTTACATGGTACCAGTAATCTGCTAATCAGTAATAGGCTAAGCAAAGAAAACATCTAAAAATATAACTGATCCTATATTTCTTCCAGAGAAAATTAGTGTTTGGTTCAGCCCTATACAATCTCTAAGTATCACAATAATATATTCTGTTTGCTGTATCTGTGGTTGGGTCATATGCATAAATACTAACACAGAAATGTGAAAGAATATGTGCAATGTGTTTGTTATGAATAAGACCTGGGTTCTGATAATGGTTTCTAAAAAGTCCCTGTAGACGATATTTTTTGTCGTATTCGGTGGTCTGTTAAGCTGATCTTTGATGAGGATTTTTAGCCCGTCAGGAGATGTGGCTCTTGAAAGTGCAACGTATAACTGGCCATGACCAAAAATGGGTTCTGGTAAGTACACACCGATCTTGTTCAGTGACTGGCCTTGGCTTTTGTTGATGGTCATTGCGTAGCATACTTTTACCCGGAACTGCTTCCTTTTGAATATAAATGGCAGATGCTCGTCTCTGTTGAACAGCAGAATTCAAGGAAGAAATACTTTTTGTAGTATGCGAGTACCGGTAACAATTCTGACTTCGATTACCTTAGCAAGAATCTGTGTTACGATCATGCGTGTCCCATTACAAAGACCTCCAGTCAAATTCAAGTTCCTTAGCAACATAACAGGGGCGCCTATTTTGAGTTCGAGCTTATGTTGCGGAATTCCTGTGAATGATAGCGTGTTAAGGTACTCTGCTGGATATAGTAATTCTGTGGCTCCTCCGTCATTTCCGCGTGGTATAGCTTCATCGTTACTTGTATATACATGACTGGGAGCACATAACATTTGCAAGATATCTGAGTTAATAGCGTCAGCAGTTTCATTTTTTGGACAAACAATTGCTCTTTCTTGCAAGGATTCGGCAGTTGGTGATTGAAGAATGGCGTCAGGATATATGAATTGTATAAGTTGCATCCTTGCGTCATCACTATCTGAATACAATACATATCGGGTATATGTATCCATGAGGTATCTTGGGGATCTGATTGATCTGGTTCACCAATAACACCATTCCCTATGTTGACTAACCATTCAGAAAATGTTGCAGTTGCAAGCAATTGATGGGAAGGCGTCTCTATTCTTTTCAGCCGCATATTTTCAGTCAACAGATGAACTCTGAAATGTTTCCACAGATATGATTCAGTGATACATGAGGAAATAATTTGATGTTTTGTACCTTTTTTCTTTACCGGTAAAGTTTGTCTGAAATCTCCACCGAGGATGACTGACTTATTGCCAAAAACAGTTGTTGGTGTATCTAACAGATCTCGCAAGGTCCGGTCAAGGACCTCAAAACATTTACGATCATTCATAGGCGCCTCGTCCCAAATTATCAGATCTGTTTGTATTAGTAAGTCAGCTAGCTGAGTATGTTTTTTTATAGTGCACATAGACTCGTTCGTTACATCTAGTGGCAACTTAAACCTTGAATGAGCAGTGCGGCATGATGGTAACAACAGTGAAGCAATCTCGGAAGAAGCCACTGCAAGAACTATCTTTCGCTCTGCTCGTAGGGCGTAGATTATGCTCTTCAATACAAAAGTCTTTCCAGTGCCACCGTAACCATATACGAAAATTAGCTTTTGTCTGTTATCTCTTACGCCTTCGAGAATAGCATCAAACAGTTGCCGTTGCTGAGTATTGAGATTTGGTACCAAACGATCTCTTTCAACGGTCATAGCTTCTATATCATAGCTTCGCTCTTCCATAACTGTTCTGTTTCGCAGAATCTGTAGCAGGCGCCGTGCAGGCAGGTGGATACCAAAATTTGTAACCGATTTCCCATGAGACCTAAGAATAGGTTCCAGCTCGTAAAGAACCCCATTTTGCAGCTCTTCATCAGTCAAGCTAATTTGGGGCATCTGGAACAGTTGTGATAAGATTGTAGGTATATCATCACTCATAAGCCTCCAGTGGTTATTCCAAAGAGAGACTGGATTAGTAACATCACAAAAGATAAGGATTTGAGAGAACAGTTGCCGTATTTCTGCTGCTGTAGCTGTTAAGGCTGCTTCTAAAAGAGCAAGCGACCATTCTCCGTCATCTGCTAATAAACCCATTGCTTCACACGCTGATCTATTAGTTGGATAAAGGCGGCCTTCAACTGTACGTATAGCAGAGAACGATGCACAACCCTTCTGGTGGCAAAGTAAAAGCCTTTGGTAATACAAATCACCAGCGCTAGGATGTATGTATGCTAACCTACCAATTGAAGGCTTGTTAAGGTTTCGTCTAGGCGACAAAAACTTTTAAGCATGATTCCAAACAAATTCAGAAGGAAAGTCTAGATACATCAGATGGTGACCAAGTGTAGACCGAGCATTAAAGTCTAACCACTGTGTTAGGGTGGTTTTCTTGTTACTTGGATTTTCAGCAACAGAGTGTAAACTTTCATTTGTTCTGAAAGTTACACGCTGCATATTTTCAAGATGAACAGCCAGTATTTGTACAGCCGGATCTCTGTAGTAAATATCGAATCCTAGCAATCGCCAACAGGCCTCGTGTGGACCAATGTATCTCGCATCTAGATAATTGCTTATCTCATCAATTCTAATTGCAGGTGGTTGGCTTGTTGAAGGCGTGTTTCTAGTGGATCTTGTTATCTGCGTGACTACTCGGTCTGTGCCTTTTGAAATATACTTGAATAAATACTTAATCAACGTTGTCCATTCACAATATTCTACATTGATGTGTGCATAAAACCTGGTAAGAAGCATCATATTATATGGCACGACATAGCTATTATCCAACTCAACGTTTTGGACGGTAGTAATGTCTCCCCAAGGACGCCTGTGATAATGTACATAGCCGTTTTTGTCGATAGAAGTAGCATTAGCATATGGTTTAGGAAACCCTTTTGTACATGAATCAGTTCCCTTCATACATGGCGCTGATCTATTTGCGATGCCGCATGGACCATGCATCATAAACTCAGTAACTATTCGATAACCTTCTGGGTCAACGTGTCTACCAGGTAATTCAGCCAATATATATCGGTCGATATCTGCATGTGAATGTACTCTTGAAGCTTCTTTTATCCACAACAACAAATGAAAATGTGGTAGGCCACGCTTTTGAAATTCAACCGTGTACAAAACTGAAAAGTTAAACATAAAAATTGAATCAGATATAATGTAAAGGGTTTATGTATAGGTACATATTAATAAAAACTGAAACTTACTCGCTGCAACTGGTCCAAATGGTCTTTCGTCACGTAGATACGCAATCAGAAGATGAATTTTTTGCTCGAAAGCTCGGTCGACAACATCTGGCCTATCAGCAACATTAACGTCTGGGAACTGTTCCATATATTATGTAATTTATGGCCATTTAACATTGCATGTAAATGTGATGAAGAAAGATGGGTTTCCATGAACCCGGCAAATTGCGAGTGCATCAAGATAGTGGTTGTACATATACCGTGGGCCACCAATGAATGATGCAGGAAGGATTGTTCGCATTCCTACATCTGAACCATTCCGATCACCGCGTGCAATTGCATCATACACCCCTGAAAGGTAATCGTTTCTGATATCGTTTTGGTGTTCCCGAATGTAATCTAATCGATATTGCTCCACACTACAATAAGCTGTGACTACATATTGTTGAAAGAGCCTTCCGGATCGTGTCAGCAGACTATATTCTTCAAAGCGATCATGCAATTGATATGCGTAGTACATCTTCATTGACATCTTTTTGGTTTCTTCCACTGTTTGAGTATCCGGGTTCCATAAATGTAGGCCAATGTGGAATCCATCTTCTCAGAAAATGAAAAGTAGAGGAAACTGGAATGACATATATCAAGGATGCAATTTGCTAACTCTTTGCGGTTGGCTGGAACGTTGCTGAATAATGATATCAAACTCAGTCCCTGTATCAGGACCTCCTTCATAAACAATAGCTCCAATAGAATCGCCAGAAGGCAACTCATGCTGTCGCGAACCCTTGACTGCAAATAACCGTATCTTGAAGTCAGGAATGTCTTCAGCGCTCAGCAGGTTTCTTGTTGTCCTAAATAAACGAACCAACTCATTGTGCTCATCCAGAACCTGAATTAACCCATTAACAATTTCTGGCCTTAAATTTTGACCACCATCTTCAAAATGGGTCAAACGATTCTGTATTTCATTTTGTGTATCAAAGATGTATAACTGCAAGAAACGCGGGTCAGTTTCGTCAGCCGGACAAAGAGAACCTATCCAATGATAAATCTGTCCCGATACTTAGAAAACATACGGGCCACGGCCTCTGTTTACTGATTCATCGGTTTGAGCTCCTAACGAAGTCATAGCAAACATCGAGTTATAAGCTCTGACATTCTCCATGAAATGGCGGTCTGTGAACAATTGCTTGATATATGCAGGGTATTCGGATTGACGACGCAAAACTACTTGACCACCCATGCAACATCTATGATAGCTAGGGGATGCACGGCTTTCATGTTTGATCCTTTCTTCAAACCAAAAAAGTGCCTTGCAATGACGACAGATTCTGTTACATGCCCCTAAAGAGACATATGTATCTGGTGGTCCTGTAAAGGCATTAAAAAAATATATATACAAAAATGAAGGTTAAAAGGAATAAAAGAAACAGAAACAATGTCCCATATAGCAAGAAAACATAATTAATAGTACCTGTGCGTTGGCGGTTAATACCAGTTCTTTATGTTCTCGCTGCTTGCCTAGCACTCGATATAGGATTTGTAACCGTTTGAGAAATGGTAGCAGGAGTAGAGGACGCACTTTGAAAGTGTACATTATAGTTAGAAGATGCAGTAGGAGCAGGGTCAGATTCAACTGCGAAAAGAGCAACAAACGTTACCTACAGATAAAAGTCCCATATAGCAAGAAAACATAATTAATACTACCTGTGCGTTGGCGGTTAATACCAGTTTTTTGTGTTCTCACTGCTCGCCTAGCACTCGATACAGGATTTGTAACTGTTTGAGAAGTGGTAGCAGGAGTAGAGGGCGTATTTTGAAAGTGTGCATTATAGCTAGAAGATGTAGCAGGAGCAGGTTCAGATTCAACTGCGAAAACCAACGGTGAAAGTTAGACACAGAAAGCGAAAACAGAAGCGTTAAAAAGGGTGTAAAAACCAATAAAATACAGACATATACAAATGACAATAAGAAAATATACAGCACCGGTTGTTGCTGACAGTGATACATCATCTACCTTCTGTTTCCCTTTTCCAGCAACATCCGTTCGATCTGAGGCACTACATCGATAACCTTCATGGCGCTCATTAATTGATATACCATTGGAACATCTGCTAGGAATTGTGGAAAGAACATTGTTGTTGGTATAACACAAAGAATTGTCACTATCCATGAATTCAGCAACGTCACACGGAGGAATCATTATACTCTCGCAAAACGAATTTGGCATATCAACCGTTAGGAAGCCACTACCAGTATTAGAATCTGAATGCAGTCGTATATTTGTTGGCATATCTCGTATGAAAAAAATGCGGCGTAAGTAAACATAGACAAACGATGAAAAAGGAAACTGAAAAATAAAAGATACAGAACATTACCAGAAGAGCTGGTAGTTCCCAAATGCATTGAAACAGGCATACCAACATGACATGGACCTGCAAATAAGAGATGTGGGGAAAAAATTATAGGTACGAACAAAATACAAATATAAACAAACAACAATAAAAAAAGATACAGTACCAGTTGCTGCTGACAGTGGTATGTCATCCATATTTTGTTTCCCTTTTCTGTCGGTACTTGTAGAGAGCGGAAAGGCACGAACACAGTCCTCACGAAGTTCATTAATCGATATACCATTCGAAGATTTTGTAGACACACCAGAAACAACGTTAATAGTAACCGAATCATGTTCCAAGGGATCGTTACAGCATAAGGAATCGTGAACACACATGAATTCGGCAACGTCACATGCAGGAATCAGTATACTTTCACAAACCGAAGTAGGCGTATCAATCATAAGAAACCCGCCACCGTTGTTAGCATCTAAATCAGCGGCCACATCTATAACACCACCAGGGACCAACCCTTCACCAAGATCACATCTAACAGACCCGTTTCCTTCTAATGATTGATTACAACTATTTCTACGGACACCTTTAGTCTTACTCTTCATACTTAACAAATAACTATATTTTTAGTTATGGGGCACAGTTTTATTCTAATTTCTTAGGGTTTTACTCTTATGACAAATTACACAAATGACAAATCACATAAATCATTACAATTACTTATACAGATAAGGCGATTACTGTTTATCACAACTACTCATCACAAATCACACAAATCGTAGATCACACAGATGATTACAAATCACCAGAAATCACCACACATAAAGTACAACATACTACAAATGACACAAATCACTACAACCACTTAATCGCAAATGACACAGCTGACTACAAATCACTACAAATGACTATAGACAAAGTGCAAACAAAAAAATAAAACAAACATACGAATACACAAACCTAATATCTTCTGATTCGGCGCAACAACAGTCTTCAAGATCTCCAAAACTGAAGAATAAAAAAATAATCAAATAAATAAATAAATAAGACATCAACATGTAGATCATAAGAAGCAAATACACAAACCACAAATGTATCGCCCTCCGGTAAAGTTAAAGCGCAGCAGCAGCCGATGAAAGTTCACTAAGAAGATCTGCACAACTACCGAGAAAACCACAGGAAAGAGACACGTATAAATCTCTAGCGCATTCTATCATTTGTTAGCGTTCGGGAAAAGGGTAAAAGAAGTGAGGGAACAAACGAAAGGCGAAAAGCGGGAGCCCACAGCCCAAAAGCGAGCCCAACACTGCTACAACAACTGTAGCAAAACTCGACGCTCCATTATATATAGAGTAATACCCATTTTCCCTACATACCAATAGACACATCTTGACCATTGGATCAAAAGAATAAAAAATAAGGAAAAAAACACGGATGGGCTAATAATGTAAATATTTAAAAAAAAAAAGGAGGGACTAGATATGTAAAGTACATAATAACTATCATTATCCCATTTTTCCCCAAATCCCACACACTTCACCCCACTTTCTCTCTCTACCAATATTCAAACCCTGGTCATTAAAATCATAAATCAACCATGATTAACCGTACAAATCACTTAAAGAACACAAAAAATGGAAGAATCGACTCCTACAAACACGAATACGGGAAAAAACTGTTCAAAATGAACTGATTGATGTCATCCTGTCCCATTGATGTCATCGAAAAAAGCATTCTTATTGCTTGTTCATATATGCCATTACTCAGATTCATAAGATATAACAACTTTTATATATTTTTTATATGATATGATGTCATGCATAGCTTCCTAAAATGTTGTATATGCTTGTTTTGTAGGTTGTGATAGCATACATTGGAAGAAATGAAAGTGCGAAATGAAAGTGCTTTGAATGATTTCATTTACCATTCTCCACTTCTCATTAACATATTCAAATTTATGAGAGAAAATGAATCGTTAAGTAGTTATTTTGTTTCAAACTATATTAATAATGAATCGTTAGCTTAGTTGGACTATTATGATGTGGCTACTACACATTTTTCATATTTGTATTTGGAAGAGGTGCCACTATGGGACCTAATTCTCTAGTAATTTTTCATATCAGTTTTTACTGATTAAATTTTGATAATTTGTGATCATGTGATGATTTTTGTTATAATATGAGAGATTAAAGGTTAGGTTTAACAAAACACAAGAGATACTGTGATGCATCTATTAGATTTGTGGTCGATTTTTCTGTATAATGGATAGATTAGGTATTTGAAAACAATATTGATTATTAGTATAAGAGTAAAATTATTGTTGATTGGTAATATATCTAATGTGACGATGAATAATATTTTGTTGACATATGATATTGAAAAGAGTGAACCATTCGTACATTAATAAAAAAAATATGAAGATATTTTGATGCAGATTTGAATGAGACCTGTGCAAAAAAATGGCCCAATCAAAAACTGCAATTGTTGTTGAAGAAAGAACAACATATCCACAAAATAAACTAAAGAAACTCAAATACATGTGATATCATATGTGCTATCACCGGTGATACACAGTTGATATCATCTGTGATAGCACATGTCATATCACCGGTGATAGCACCTGTGATATCACACCGGTGATAGCACATGCCATCCACGACAAGGCGATACAAGCATCTACCACGACAAAGCGATACAAGTATCTACCACGACAAAGCCACACACCGCCATCACCTAAACTAGAAGGTGAGTTTTTAATGGCGTTTGTTTCGGAAGACGGAGATGATGACTTGGAGTCCGTGGTGACGGTGTCGGAATTTGAATTCATGTTACGAAGAAAGAATATTCCAGCTAGTGTTGTCAATAAGAATATGAGAATAACGATTAATTCACACTGGTTTCTTATATGTTGTGTTACGGAGAAAGATTTTTTTCTTCTTTTTTTTACTCTATCTATAAATTAGTTTAGTTTTTTAGAATGAGAAAGTGTTGTTATTTGGTTAAATGAGATTGAAGCATTGTTTTTCATCATTATTAGAGTATATGTGTTAGGTGAGTGATGAACAGGAAGAATAAAAAAGTGTTGTTATTTGGTTGAATGTATGTTATTTAGTTGAATGTATGTTATGATAACACCTTTCATATCACAGGTTCCTCCATCACCACCACTGATTTAACAAATAGAAGAAAGCGGACACACTTGTGATATCACCTGTGATATTAAAGGTTCCTCCAAAAGCTTAACAACATGAGAATGAGATACACTGCAAAGATCCTTCTCATGAAATGAATGACCAAACACTTTATAAACATCTTTATAAATAAACCGAAGAAGCTCAAACACCTGTGATATCACACATGATATCACAAGTGATATCACCTGTGATATCACATGATATCACATGTGATATCACCTGTGATATCACATGTGATATCACATGTGATATCACATGTTCCTCTATCACTGCCACTGATTCAACAAAAAGAAGAAGCACTATTATGACTTGTGATATTTCAAAAACATAGTTAATGGTTGAATCAGCAAACTAAAGAAGCTATGGTTGAAGAAAGCACAACATCTTTATAAACAAACTGAAGAAGCTCAAACCCTATACCAAAAATCCTAAACTCCTAACCACTAAGGGCAATATCAAAACTGAAAAATGATATGATCAGTGGTGGAGATGATTATGATCTAATATCACAAGTGATACATACCTAAACCATAAACCCATTGCTCTTTTATTTATGCCATGTCAACTATTGTATTTATCACAGTAGATAAATCAAAAGTAAAAAGTTACAGTTAGAAGTCTCCAAAAAGCCAATTGGAGAGTGTTGATAGAACTTTCTATTTGGTTTATCAGCTAGATTACATTTCAATTGTGTGTCGTAGTCACTTAAGAGTAATATCACAAGTGATAAAACAATAAAATGTGACATTAATTTTAGTATTATATATATGAGTAATATCACATGTGATAAAGTAATATAATTTAATTATGATATTATACATATGAGTAATATCACATGTGATAATAAATAAAATAACTAAAAGTAGACATCATCTATGTGACTTGAATATTTTCTTCATTTTAATGTGATATCACTTGTGATAATCAAGCTACAAAATAAATAAAGTATAATATCACAAACGATAAATTAATGAAGCGTCATTTGTATTAAATATCACTTAAATCTATGTTTAATTAGCAACACAATCACTACTTGTATCTATGTTTCAGGAACCAACCTATATGAACACTGATCAATCAATTTACTTTTCTACAAGTAACACCATCTAAAATAAAAGACAACTTATGTGCCATTTTTTTTTCTTTTTTTTTTATAGAAAGGCAACATATATAAAAAAACCCCTAACAAGAACAAAGATACAATACAAGGCATCCATCGTCAATTAACAAGCTACTTAAAAGAGTAAGGGATTGATGAACTCAAATAAGTACATTTTATTACTATCATTTATCCTATTAATTTGACTTGTTTTATTATATTATGTGTGAGAATTGATACTTAATCGTTTACTTTTGTAATTCTCAGGTAAAAACAAGCATTTGGTGAAACTTGGCGATTTTGGACTAATTATGGAGCAAAACAAGCAAGAAGTTAAGAGTCCACCGAAATGTACAAGATCAAGACATTCTGCTCCAGATGCGCCGCATCTCACTTATTACATACGGCGCATCACTATCAAGATTTCACAAGATATTATCCAAGACGGCAAAGGACATGCGCCGCATCCAAGAATGAAGATACGCCGCATCTTCTGGCGGTGTACGAATATTCCTGAATATATTAATCTTGGACCCCACGCGAAGTTAAGTCAATGCGCCGCATCTACTTATTAGATGCGCCGCATCTTACCCTCAGACAGAAACTATAAATACCCCAAGACCAGACGAATTTCGGAAAACATAATATATACGAGGTACGAAGACCACAGAAACCTAAGGCCGAATTCAGACGATTAGGCAGCACAAGACACACCCGAACAAAGATACAAGAGCTGTAAGAAGGTCCTGCATGTATTTAATTCATTAAGTAGTTTTGTTTTATTGTGTTAGTAAACTTTAATTCATCAGGATTGGTGGCTTGTGTAATGTGAGGAGAAAGATTGCACTCCCTTAAAACTGATTTCCCATCAATTAAAGTTTATATGTTGATATCTTTGGTTACTATTTATTAGTGCATTGATAACCTCTGTGTTTATTAGTGGCCTGCGCATTTGACTTCGGAAGAGAATGTGGCTCCCACGGTTGTTACTAAATTGATCACTTAGGAATGACTTTTAGACATAAGTAATCATTAAGGGATTTCTCGCCGATAAGATTAGGACCAACGAGAAAGGGTTAACTACATACACTTCATATAAAACTATCAATAAAACAAGTGACAATCTGCTTAATCATCAGGACAGGTCTTCTTATTGTCTCGAGTATTTATCTGTGTACGTGCATGCCTATCGCTGATTCGTGCTCATTAGTTTAGTTTATTATTTAATTGCAACCAAAACGTGCCAGTCTCTCAGGCTGAACCCCCTTGCGTTAGATTAGGTTGTATAGCTAACATAGATATTAAAATACTGATTAGAATAACTAGATAATACGTTCCACTCTTAGTGATCGACACTCTACTTACCATTATATTCATACTGACCGGGTACACTGCTCGTTAAGTGTGTGTGTTATTGATAAGTCGGCTAAATATAAATTTAAAACTTGAGTAGGCATTAATACTGCTAAACCGCAACGACACATCGCACTACATCAAGTTTTTGGCGCCGTTGCCGGGGAGTGAATTGTTATTATCTGTTAATTTGATTAGTATTTTAATTAGGTTTTTAATTTTTAATCTAACCGCTAATTGTGTTGTATATTAGGTTAATTTGCATTCATTGTATTATTTTGCATATTTTTTGTTTTGTGTGTTTATTTGTTTTCTTTTATTTGTGTTTATTTTCGTTTGTGTTTTTATTTGTTTTTATTTTTCGTATTTTCTGTGTTCTGCTATCGTTGTACTGAGCTTATTCAAACGATACGGCGCATCTGATTTCTCAGATACGGCGTATTGCGTTTAATTTTTTATAAAATACAACGCGTTTAATTAATTCGATACGACGCATCTTTCCCCAAGATACGGCGTATCCTGTTTTTAATAAAAAAAAATTTCTAAACGTTAACGCTATACGACGCATCTGCTTTAGCAGATACGGCGTATCTATTATTTTAATTAAAAACAGTTTTCGAATTATTAAACAGATACGACGCATCGATCTCTGTCGATACGGCGTATCTTCTGAATCAAAAATCTTATATTTTGAAACGTAACGAAAATACGGCGCATTAACTTTTGTTAATACGACGCATTTAATTTTAAATAAGTATATCGATTTTTGATAATAAAACTGATACGGCGCATTCTAAATTTATAAGCGGCGTATCTATTTTCTGAATAAAGTCTGATTTAATTTTAACGATTATAAGATACGGCGTATCCAACTTTTTGGATACGGCGTATCGTCTGCAGATATCAGTAACTTTAATTTTTTGTATTCCGTTTTCGTTGTTAATTTTCTGATATATTACTTTCTTGAGCATACCCTACTGATGTTTTTGTGTTGATTTCAGGAAGTGCATGACCAGGAGTTCTACGAAGAACTTGATTCAACCTTTCGAAGATCCTGAACGAGTCTTTCATTCGCTTAAAAGGCTTTTCAACACAAAAAGCTTTGATATCTCAAGTTCATTCGAGCTTGATTATTTTTCTGAAGAGAAAGAGGAAGAAGAAACAGAAACAATGGGCGAAAACACAACTATGGAGGAATACATGAACAAAACCCGTGCTGATTACACTTCAGGAGTTGCTAGACCAAAATTTGATGATAAGTCAAAGTTTGAATTGAAGGGTCAGTTTCTCAAGGAGCTAAGAGAGAATGCTTTCAGTGGATCGGAACATGAGGATGCTAATGAGCATGTTGAAAAGGTCCTCGAGATTGCAGATTTGTTTACTTCAGAAGGAGTCACTGACGATCAAATCATGCTAAGAATCTTTCCACTCTCGCTAAAAGGAGCTGCTAACAAGTGGCTAAGGAATGAACCTGCTAGTTCAATCACTACATGGGAAGATTTGAAGAGCAAATTCCTGAAGAGATATTGTCCACCTGCTAAGACTGCTAAAAAGATGGAGGCTATCAACAGTTTCAAGCAAGAGCCTGATGAAACTCTTTATCAAGCTTGGGAACGATTTAAAGATTTACTGGTAAAATGTCCTCAACACTATCTAACCCCTATGCAGGAGATAATATTGTTTTATCAAGGATTGAACGTGCCTACTAGACAAATCTTGGACGCTAAGGGAGCTGTGCCTCAAATGAGTGCAACCAATGCTAGGAAAGCTATCCAAGAAGCTGTTGATCATTCTCAAAAATGGCACGATGGGACCTCTACTAGATCTAAGAGCAGCACTAATTTTGACGGGTTTGCTGCTATTCAAGCTCAATTGGATAAAATTAATAGAGAGATGAAGAAGCGTGATGAAAAAGTGTATGCTGCCCAAGTTGGATGTGAAAAGTGCGAAGGACCTCACTACACTAAAGATTGCCCGAATAAGAATGAAAGTGAGACGTTTGAAGAAGCATATTACACCCAATTTGGACAACCATTCCGACCTTCAGGAAGATTTAGGGAAGCCACCCCGGGATTCTATCAAAAGAACAACTTCAATCCCGCTTATCAAGAAAGGAGGCAGACTTTAGATGACACTCTAAAGCAAATTATGGCCGATGCTGCTAAAAGACATGAAGAGAATACTGCTATGATCAAAGAAATCCGAGCTTCAACGGACACTACTACAAGAAATCAAGGAGCTTCGATCAAAGCATTGGAACAGCAAATTGGTCAAATGAGCAAAGTTCTTCAAGAAAGGGGATATGGAAGTTTACCTAGCTCAACTGAGACCAACCCAAGAGATCATGTCAAGGCCATAAGCACCACTGAAGAAGTCACTCCTAACATTCCTTTTCCGAGAAGACCGATGAATGGTAATGATGGTGCAAGACCCGAATTTTTCTTTAATTCTTCAATCAGTTTAAGGAGACTACTAAAAGAAAAGACAAAGAATGAAGAGGAGATCAAGGCTAAAATGAAGGAAGAGAGCCCTGCAACCGACTTACATGCCTTGCCTCATAAAGAAAAGGACCCAGGAAGTTTTACTTTGCCTTGTTCAATTAATAATATATCTTTCAATAATGTGTTAGCTGACTTAGGAGCTAGTGTTAGTGTTATGCCTCTTAAGACATTCACTACCCTAGGACTAGGAAAATTAGCACCAACTAAGTTACTTATTGAATTGGCTGATAAAACGGTAAAACGACCTGAAGGGATTGCTAATAATGTGATAGTTAAGATTGAGAAGTTTATTTTCCCTGTAGACTTTGTTATATTAGATATGCCTGAGGATGTTAAGATTTCTTTAATCCTTGGAAGACCTTTCTTGTCTACTGCCCATGCTAAGATTGATGTGTTTAAAAGAAAAATCTCATTAAGGGTAGGGAATAATAAACTAGTCTATAAGTGCCAAGATCCTGTTAAAAGCATAATTAGAGGCGTCTATGTGCTAGGATTAAGAGAGCGTATGGACCTCGATCTTGAAGCTAGGCTTATGGGAGAAACATTGATTCAAAACAACTCAACTAATCCTAATCATGAGAACTTTGAGGAATTTATTGACCTTAATGTACCTACCGAACTTAGACGCGATGATGTTAATGATTCTGATGATGAGTGGTATGATTGCGTAGTAATTAACAAACGTAGGAGAATAGTTGAGAAAACGAATTTGAATAATGATGTGTTTATTGAACTACCACCCCACCTTGCTTATTTATGCCTATATGATAATAAGAATTTCCCGTCTATCATTTTGTCATCTCTGCCCGAAAGGGACAGAACTTTGTTTATACAGATATTAAAGAAGAACGGCTTGGAAATTAAGGACGAGCAAGGAGTGTTCAATATTACTGAATTGGCGATGAGGGAGCGCGATGTTTCCGACTCCTTCAATGATCGATATTAATGAGCTGAACGTGAGTCTAACTTGAAGACTCTGGAATAAAGACAAGTGCTGGCCGGGAGACAACCCGGAGAAAATTTTTATTATTCTGTTTTGTGTCGAGTCAGTCAGGCCCGCAGAGGATACGGCGCATCTTAATCCTGAGATGCGACGCATCTCCTGCACTGGTCATATCTTACTTTATTTTTTTGCATTTTTATATTTACGACTTTAAAACTTTTTATCAGTTTATTTCAATGCGGCGCATCCCTGGTTAAGGATGCGGCGCATCTTCTATTCTGATTCGTAATTATTCCAGGATCGATACGGCGTATCTTCTTCCATAAGATACGGCGCATCGACTGACCTGATGATTTTCATTTTTATTTTTAAGTTTTATTTTTTTTCCTAACTACTAATGTATTATGCAAGTTTGAACCTTTCTTAACTTAGGTGTGTTTAAAGTCTTGGTGGTATTTTAGATTCCTGCATTTCCTGTGGATACATCAAATATGAAGCTTAAACGTTCTAATCCACAAGAAAGATGATTTTTGCTCTTATACAAATGGAGGATCATACCGAGCAAATCTCAGGGGAGTTTTTCTGTTCTAATTCTTTTATTTTCCAGTTTTTAACCTTTTATACAAACAACGAGGACGTTGTTTAACTTAAGTGGGGGGATTGGAGAATTAGAACACTTAACACTTACTTGTCCTAAACTTTTTCAAAATATGCTTAAAATGTGCTTAATATATCAAAATTTAAAAAAAATTTAGCATGTTTTTGTTTAAGGTCTAAGTTGCATAGCTGCACACATGACGTTATTTTCAAAAATTGTGATTTTTCAAAATTCACAAATCTATGAGTGTGCTGGTGACTTGTAAACTTTAGAACTTGGCTTGTATACTATTCGAGACCACCATAATAAGTATTATTTATATAATTGGAATGACTTGTCTAAATTGGTAAATTTCTAGGATTACACCCAAAAAGCCTATTATATGTTTTGTGTTATTAGCTAATTACACTGGTTAGTAACCCCCGTAAAAACCATTTGTTACTCTCACTTTTAGAGTAAGATACCCCTAGAAAAACACTCAGAGCCATTCCTTTCGTTTCTTGCACCTTTGTTAAAATGTTTCGTTACACCCTTACACCTTAGCCTACCCTGTAGATTAAAATCCGTGGTTGGTTAATTGCTTTAGGCAAAGTGTGTTTCCTTACATTACCTGTGTTCGCGTGCGTAATTCATTATCTATGGTTAGGTCGGGAAATTGCACAATGCAATTGGAGTGAAAGTAAATATTGTATATCTTCGAGTTTATTTTTCGTGTGTTTACTACTTTCACTATTACCGTTATTTCTGAAGTTATGAAAAGTATGGAAAAATTATCCAGAATTATCATTATAGTGATGTGGTGAAATTTTACACATCTATGTTTATGTTTAAAAAAAAAAAAAAAAAAAAAAAAAATTCAAAAAAAAAAGAAAAGAAAAAAGGTTGGATGTTTGTTTTAACCAACTTATGTAAAGTTTTATATTAAGTGGTCGATATCACCACTAGTTGTTGTATATTATATCTATGGATTGAATGGGAGTTGGCAGTTATGGGAACGCCAACTAAGGTTTATTCTTTGATTGAGATCTTGTTGAGTATAATTCGTGTCTACCTAAAGCATGTGTTTCAAGTGTTAAAGCGTGAGTTATTCTATGATATGAGTCTTATTCATGGGATGGTTGGGAAAGTGATTAACCACACTTAGGATTTTAATTTATTTGTTTTGTTTATTTTTCATTTTTACACCAATTTATATCCCAAATATTATCCATACCCTATATTATTATTTATCCAAACCTTTGATTTATTGAGATTAGGGATTTGAGCAATCTTAAGTATCGTAGTCGTGGATTCGGCTATGTATTTATGATTTTGTCGCCCTTTTTGATATAATATTATTGGTGAAGAGTACTTGGTCCTATCTTTAGCCTATTCGAGTTAAGGATTTGAGCAATTGCAAGTATCGTGTTCGTGGATTCGATCATGTATTTGTGATTTTGTCGCCTTTTCTGGAATTTGAGATCGATAGAGATTAAGGAGAATGATTAACCCTTAAACCTCAAAACCCTTTTTACCGCTTTAGACTTGTTATTCCTTGGCTTTAGTGGGGGAGATGTGTATACTTGCCAAGCTTATGATAGAATATTCGTCACGACTGGACAGTTAAACGATTAGATTTGCTTTTATCAAATTATTTTATTTTACTTCTAATTCGTTAAGTGTTTGGTTGTGTGATTATGACAAAAATGAATACATGCTTAAATATAAAAATAAATCCTAATATCTTTTAGGATACATTTTCATAAGATTAATTCTAAGGTTTACTTGGGGACAAATAAAGTTCAAGTGGGGGGATATTTGATGAACTCAAATAAGTACATTTTATTACTATCATTTATCCTATTAATTTGACTTGTTTTATTATATTATGTGTGAGAATTGATACTTAATCGTTTACTTTTGTAATTCTCAGGTAAAAACAAACATTTGGTGAAACTTGGCGATTTTGGACTAATTATGGAGCAAAACAAGCAAGAAGTTAAGAGTCTACCGAAATGTACAAGATCAAGACATTCTGCTCCAGATGCGCCGCTTCTCACTTATTACATACGGCGCATCACTATCAAGATTTCACAAGATATTATCCAAGACGGCAAAGGACATGCGCCGCATCCAAGAATGAAGATACGCCGCATCTTCTGGCGGTGTACGAATATTCCTGAATATATTAATCTTGGACCCCATGCGAAGTTAAGTTAATGCGCCGCATCTACTTATTAGATGCGCCGCATCTTACCCTCAGACAGAAACTATAAATACCCCAAGACCAGACGAATTTCGGAAAACATAATATATACGAGGTACGAAGACCACAGAAACCTAAGGCCGAATTCAGACGATTAGGCAGCACAAGACACACCCGAACAAAGATACAAGAGCTGTAAGAAGGTCCTGCATGTATTTAATTCATTAAGTAGTTTTGTTTTATTGTGTTAGTAAACTTTAATTCATCAGGATTGGTGGCTTGTGTAATGTGAGGAGAAAGATTGCACTCCCTTAAAACTACTTTCCCATCAATTAAAGTTTATATGTTGATGTCTTTGGTTACTACTTATTAGTGCATTGATAACCTCTGTGTTTATTAGTGGCCTGCGCATTTAACTACGGAAGAGAATGTGGCTCCCACGGTTGTTACTAAATTGATCACTTAGGAATGACTTTTAGACATAAGTAATCATTAAGGGATTTCTCGCCGATAAGATTAGGACCAACGAGAAAGGGTTAACTACATACACTTCATATAAAACTATCAATAAAACAAGTGACAATCTGCTTAATCATCAGGACAGGTCTTCTTATTGTCTCGAGTATTTATCTGTGTACGTGCATGCCTATCGCTGATTCGTGCTCATTAGTTTAGTTTATTATTTAATTGCAACCAAAACGTACCAGTCTCTCAGGCTGAACCCCCTTGCGTTAGATTAGGTTGTATAGCTAACATAGATATTAAAATACTGATTAGAATAACTAGATAATACGTTCCACTCTTAGTGATCGACACTTTACTTACCATTATATTCATACTGACCGGGTACACTGCTCGTTAAGTGTGTGTGTTATTGATAAGTCGGCTAAATATAAATTTAAAACTTGAGTAGGCATTAATACTGCTAAACCGCTACGACACATCGCACGCACCAGGGATCCAAAAGAAAAAATAAATAAATAGAAGAAAACAAGACCAAAAAGCTACCAACACTAAACTAAAACCTCACATGAAACTAAACACATCCAACATATGTGTTTCAAAATGATAACATGTTCTCGTAAGATATGATTGAATGTCTTCATGCTCTTAAATGCTAAATGATTATCATGTTTTGCATGATGTTTTCATTTATTCCTTATGTGCATTTTACATGATTTGCTTGTAAATTTTGCACCCACACTATGTCATCTTGAAACATAATGAATTAGGTATGCCTATCACTATGAACTCTTAGACGTCATATAGTCATACACTAGTGTTAAAATCTATAAGTGAAAGTAGTCACGAAATTGTCCTAATTCCTTGGTCATCATTTCGCTTTCTTCCAAGTGATACACTATTTTGTTAAGGGAAGGTTAGATACAAGCCTAGTAGAACTCGGAGTAGGTTTGACAACTTAAATATTTCATCCGAAATATTCAAGTAATTTTAACTTGCGATCGCAATTGTTAAAAGTCATATCTGAAACATCATATTCAAAGCCTTTTAACAACATATGTTAAAAACGCTCATCCAAAAGCTAAAAGCTAACATCAACCTTCGGGTCACAAAGGACTCACGAGTTCCTACATTAAGGGATTTGTAGTTTCTTTCATCCTCGTCTGAATATACACTCCTTGAGACCAAGTATATTCATTTCCGTTAGTTCCTCTTATCCCCATAGGTTTGCCATCGCGTTTTGTTGTCAAGCTCACCTCATAGATAATGAGGATCGAACTTATCCATTGGTTTTAGGGTAGAAAACAAACATATCATCCTATCTCGCCAAGAGTATGTTGATACTCTCTTTCTTCCGAATCTCGTCTTATGACTATCTAAATATTTCATTGGAAATATTAAAGTCATCCTTCATATCCCTCTAATGACTACTTAAATATTTCCTTGGAAATACTAAAGTCATCTCTTCTCATCTAGTCTCGTCCATCTCGTAAAAAGAATTTATTAGGTATAAATTCTCTCATCGTGTCTAAAACTCTTACTAAATCAGCGAGGTTTATTCGTCAAATCCTCTCAAGCTTCCAATGAAAACTTAAATATTTCATCCGAAATATTTATATTATATTTAATTTGTGAAATGCAATTAAATTTTATCTCTCGTTCTCGATCAACGTTCATCGAATCCCGTTGGATTCATTCATAAAATAATTTATTTGGTATAAATTCCTTTAATCTAAGGTCCAGAAAAATCACAAAATATGTGAAATTTCTTTGTCAAAAATCAAATTCTGGGTCAAAACTGACCTCAGCAGGTCACGGTACCCTTAAATAGGGGACGGTACTGTTAAATTTAACGGTACCATCAGACTGTTATCTGCTGAGACAGTTTATTTTGTTTTCAATTCTCACAGTTACAAAAGCACTACCAAAACCCACTCGTTGTAGTCTTGAACCAGAACCGTCTCCTATCTGAATAGATTCTGCCTATCTTTTGATTCCTTAGATTTTTTCCCTTTCACTTCCGCATGGTACAAAACACAGCATATGTTTGGTTACTTTCGTATCCATCATCTTCTCAACTTATCTATAATTCTCAACCTTCGTTCTACACTACCAATGCTTCCGCATCCCACTCATCTTCCACACACTTCAAGCGAAGAACCACTAGGATAAGTTGAGATAACCCTTCTTCATCAACATAGTTTCTTCTATCAAAGATAACCCTATTAGAACCTTATCACTAACTCCACAACCTTGAAGATTCTATCTTCTTAACCCTTAGCACATTTCCACGTAATCACATGCCTCATCATATGAATGTTCTATGAATATTCACAATAATTGAGAAGAGCTACGTGACTTCAACGGTGAAGTTTATTGTATGCTATCCACCACTTGTCATAACGTTACTAAGCTCATCGCTTCCGTCAACGTTTGTTTTCTTCTTTAGTTTGTTTTTCAACACATCTTGTCCGGATGGTCATTGAATAAAGGGGAGCTAAAACACATTCGTACACATATAATCTTTCACTAAACACTCTCAAGAACACACAAATATGGTTCTTATTCCCTAGAATTCCTCACTAAAACACTCACCTCTTAAGTACCCGCTACATAGCAAAACCCCAGTCACAAAACCACAATTGGCTCTAGCTTCCTAACATCTACTCTTTGTGATCACTTAGCTATTTGTTCTATACAAGCACCTTCAACCCTCACATCAAACCCTATAGCTACACTTCACTCTTGACAGTAATAGTTAGCTTAAGAACCTTCAACCCATCGATCATTACACTCAAACCTTATCACTATACTTCACTCTTGATAGTTCAATAACCTTCAACCATCATAATCATTATACCCAAAGCGTATAACTACACAATCACACGAAATCCTTCATGCACCAAATTATCTCTAACACGCAACTAGGATCATCCAAAACTAGAACTCTAGAACTTCGTTACCTCAACCCCGTTAGAGAAATTTACCCTCAATAGGATCACATGCACATCCTTTTCTCCTTTGAAATATATCATGCATGTCAGTGCAAACGATATATTAATCTAAACCGTCTTTGCCTGTCTTTTCTAAAAGGTCAAATCCAACATTTTCCCGTCTTTTAGAATTATTTCCATTCGCATCTAGGTGCGTATCGCTCTTGTTTTCATTTTTCTTTCTTCTTCGAGTCTATATTATGACATGAATTGTCATAATATTAGTGACATATATCTACTTCATTTAGAGTATGTCTTATCAACAAACTATCCTTAACACCAATCATCTTAGGTAGATGATTATGTCGTTCAAAAGGTTTGTTAGAACTCGCCTTCCCAATGAAAACTTGGAAGAAGTCATTTTGTGTGTCTGTCAACGAACGAATCTCGTTCTTGTTAGTGTGATTGATTGAACAATTAAACCTTAGGTTGTCGGTCAAGTTGTTACCCTCCAGTGTCCTTGAATTGCAATACGCATTCGCATTTTTGTGTCGCTCAACTTTCTTGGGCTTTCTTCTTTGGTTTTATCCTTTTGGCACACTTTCATCACGTGTCTAACCTCTAGCGTACTTTGATATGCTTACTTACAAAATTTTAACATAGCTTAACCCTTGCATGTCTTACTATGTATATTATATCCCTATCATGTTGCTCCTATTCCTTTATATACTATGTTGCACGAAGCTAACCCTTGATGTAGGATAAGACTTTGTAAGAATTTCATCCATGGATCCGCAAGATACTAAGGTAAATAAACAAGGGGATTCAATCACCATAGGGGAGAATTGAGCTAGGGGGAGCTCGGGGGTATTTGAATACATAGCATGGAGTCTTTTTAAAAGTGATGATAGAAGACTTCATTGGGATGATGCAAGCTCGCCTTTCTGGGAAGAAAGGAAAGTAGTGTAATAAGGAGGAGTAGGGAGTGAATTCAAGAGAGAGCTCGAGGCAACTACCTTTTTACTTCGACAAAGAGGGGAGAAGGGAGTGTAAACAAGTAACTATTACATTTTACTGTGTGTTACGGTTTACATATTTGTCATCATCAAAAAGGGGGAGATTGTTAGTGCAAATATTACGATATTTAAACTAAACGATTTCTTCGGTTTTAATAATGACAAACATGTAACTTGTAATGCATAACTTAAAATGCTCAAGTTACTTGTAAACACAAATAATCAATGCATACTTACTTCAACATCTCTCGACGTCTCAAGTATGCTTCAACAGAGTCGTAGATTTCTATCCCGACGTAAATCACTCAAGGTATGAACAAACAAATTTAAACTTGACGGATGATCAAAGAAATTAATTTTTTGTTCTAAACTTCAAATTTTTATAAATGTGGCAAAACATCTTTTCAAAAATACATTTTACAAATTATTTTTGGATTATAAAGAAATGTTTTATTTGGGAAAATTATTTCAAAAATCCCAACAACTATTTCCCCCCCCCCCCCAAACAGCTCCAAACATCCTCAAATAAACCTTCCCCACTAAAAACAAAAAGAGGAGCATTTTTGTCTAGGACGGTACCACTAAATTTAACGGTACCGTCTGACAATTAGTGGTACCGTCTGAACTTTAGTGGTACCATCTGTCTGTAACGGCTAGTTTTTTCTTCCTCTATAAATAGTGGACCATTTTACACATTTTGGTAAGGTTTTTCACACAGAACTTTTTGTTCTTTATCCACCCACTCCAATCCACTTTCCTTGATCATGTAGTTAGTTTATCTTTGTTTAAGAGTGATCCAATCATCCATTCAAGTGATTACCTTCATTCCTCTAATATTGCAAGAGAAGAACACATAGTATCACAAAGATACAAAGTGTTGTAGTCATAGTTTAGTGCACTCGTAACAATTGTTACGCATTCCTTGTATGTCGTCATACATCAAGTTCTTGTCACCATACTTAGGTTGATCATGTAGATCATGTAGATTGAGTTGATCATGTAGATCGTGTATAGGTCGGGTAGATAAAGTGAAGATCGTGGAGATAGTGTTGATTGGGTAGATAGTGAGTAGATCGGGTAGATCGTGAGTAGATCGTGAGTAGATCGAGTGTAGATCATACGGATCTTGTAGCTTGTGTGATTTGTGAGGATCGGGTAGATCGTGAGTGAGATTGGTACTAGCTAGATTAGTACTCGACATCTAGCTTAGTGTTGGAAAATAATGTAAGCGACGAGGTTTATGTGTTTAGGCCTTAAAACACAAGGTTTGTTATGTTGGGCCATAAAACATAACGGGTTTGGTTGTACCCGAAGAAGAACTCGACATCTAGCTTAGTGTCGAAAAATATTGTAAGCGACGTTGTATGGTTTTCTCCGCCAAGAAGGGAGCTTGTTGATTAGTGAAGTAACTCTCAAGTTGGGTACTCGGGGAGTGGAGTAGGGCGAAGAGGAGCTTCGTGACCGAACCACTATAAATCTTCATGTCCGGTTTGCGCTTTCTTTACTTATCTCTTTACGCTTTATTTTAGCATTTATAGCTTTACATTTATATTTTGTGTTGCATTTATACTTGTGTAGTTTGTTGTTTGCATTGTGTTAGTTGTGTTTGTTTCATGGCATGTTATTTATAATATGTTTAAGTTTGTGCTAGTGTGACATGGCTTACTTGTTGCTTTATATTATCACTACTTCTAGTAAGACTAGTGTTGATACTTATCATATTAAGTCACACTTGATCGGGTGCTTGATACAAAAGTTTTTTTAAGTTTTCAAACGGGAACGTATTCACCCCCTTTATGTTTTCCACAAATGAATTTCGGAATATTAAATTTGAAATGGTCGGTGACAGTGGCGGATCCAGGTATTTAAGTCGTGGGTAGCACAAAATATATATCTTGGCTCACTTTGATTTATAGCTCGTTTCTCTTCATTCCATACTAACGAAAAAACGAATATCAAAATCAAAACCAATAGAAAAATTGGCTGAAATTTTATTACTCCCTCCGTCTCAAAAATATTGTCCACATTTTCTTTTTGGGATGTCTCAAAATAATTGTCCACTTTTCTTTTTTAGTATAAACTAGAGAATAAATTAAGGGAATATTCTCATTTAGTGGTTGAGATTTATAAGGGTCCCATTTTTATTAAACTTAGTAATTTCTCACTCATGACAATTAATTTGAGACGGAGGGAGTACAAAAGAATGTTGTCCATATACTAGTATCACATTTATCAAAGAAATTTCAGTTAGGCTTTTTGAATTTGTTAATCAACTAATCAAAAGTAGAATTAATAACTAGTACTGTAGAAAACATAATTTTGTTAAATAAACTTAAAAAGAAGTATAAAACATAAGATAAGTGGTTTATAAGAGAAAAAAGTCAAAATAACTATTCATATCCTCTTTCCTTGTACTTCTCTCCTGTTCTTCTTCTTTCTCTACACACAAACCCATGTGTTTTCAACTTTATTAATGAAAAGATGTAAAAGATTGAGAGTTCAAAGAAGAAACTTAACCAAAATGAGACTGGGCATTAGTTAAGCATAGCAGAACAAAGGATTGGCTAGTAGCACCATGTAAAAACTCACTTTAAAGAGCCAACCCATATGTGGCACATGCCACAGGTGGCCAAAGGTTGGATCCGCCCCCTGGTCGGCGAGTGTTCTCTCCTGTATATATAGAGAATAAAACAACTATATACTTTTTGCTGATACATCATCTACTTATTTTGTATAACATATTTTAGTAAAAGGTTAACAATTAAATATTTCGATGAGAAAAACGGAGGTAATTGAGTAAATTATGTTATCTAGTGGTCTCTTATCCCAACGAGAAAGAAAAAGACGGTGAAGAAAAATAAAAATAAAAAGTACAAAGCAGATTCCCTAAACGCCGTGGCTTTGTCCCACAAAAACAGAGAATCACCGGAAAACATTAACAAAAAGGGTCAGGCTGAACACAGTAGTGAACTGGGGCAACCCGGGCACATCAGCTTTCTCTTTCCGGTGACTTAAAGATGACCAAGTTGTCACAGTGGCGATCAAATTATTTTTTTTAATTTTTATATTTTTTAATTCAAATATTTTAAACAACAAATTTAAATTTCATTAATAAAAAAAACATTACATAAATTATTCAAATTTTTAAAACAACAAGTTCGTCATCGTCATCGTTACTTGTGTCTTCGTCTTGATTGACTTCATTTCCATGATTTCTCCAAACGTGTTCGACCAAATCAGCTTTTAAGTTTAGATGAGTTGTTCGGTCGATTATCTCATGAGTAATTACTAACGATTCTTCATGCGATCTTAAGGGATCATGATCGCGGTGGCCCTCATCTTCGAACCATGTAGGAAATACCGTCCGGCCCTTGTTTCGAATGATCATATTATGTAATATGATACATGTGTACACAATATCTTGGAGATCACGACGCGACAGACCTCGAGCAGGAACTTTAAGCATTTTCCACTTCTTTTTCAAAACACCAAAAGCTCGTTCCATATCTTTCCTTGCTGCTTCTTGCTTCCTCTTGTACAATATTCTTTTATCATCACCAGTGGGAGAATTTGAAATGGACTTAATAAAAACGGCCCATTCCGGATATATCCCGTCAGTAAGATAATATCCCCTTTTATAAGCTATATCGTTAACCTCAAATGGAAGGTCATGTGCTCTCCCAGATTTGATATCATTGAAAACAGGGAAACGATGTAAAATGTTTATGTCGTTATTCATCCCGGAGACACCAAAGAACACATGTCAAATCCATAAATCTTGAGAGGCGATTGCTTCTAATAAAATGAATGGATGTGGCCCATGATCACCCTTAGCAAATTGACCTCTCAAACCATTTGGGCAATTCTCCCACTCCCAACTTGTACAATTGATCCGTGCTAAAGTACGTATATAAATAATATCAGACGGATACACGTGAATAAAGACAAATCAACCCTTTAGGAAAAAGGCTAACTTGCAAAAACTCACGTTTGTGATATGTGTGATACCAGGTAAGTGATTACCCGGGTCGTGTCCCAACGAGGTGTGAATGGGCGATATCGTTTAAGGTTTGGAATAGAGTGATTGATATCTGGAATATGGAATTTTGCTTTTTTAATTCTAATCTAATTAAATAATGAGAAACAAATTCTCACTAGAAAATTAAGATTAACACAATTTATATAAAAACGCGAAACGGAAAATCTAAAAACGGGATTAAAAAGTGAAATCTATAAAAATAAATCCTACAAGTACCAAATTATTTTTCCTAAGTTATAAATGACAAAAGAAAATTTTAGAAAAAATATTTATATTTGTATGACTTTTATGTTTTTTATTATGATTTAAAAACTAAACGTAAAAGAAAAATTAATTAAAAATACTAAATGAACTTGGAAAATTATAAAAAATTCCAGGAAATTACTTAATGATAATTAGAACCTATGAAAAATAAAAGTGGGCTAACTGCTTTTCTGAATAAGCAGTTAATAAGCAAACTGTGGAAATAAGCTTTAAAAATGAAAAGTGGTTAAATAAAAGGGTGTGTATGATTTTACTGAAATAAGTCCCTAGGGCAGATGGTTGGGTGTTGGGTGTGTGTGCTAAGAGACCAGGGTTCGAATCCCTTGGCTCTCTTTTTGCTGCTTATTTTATTTTTTTGATTTTTATTATTGAAACTCAACAAGCACAGGAAGATAAGCAATTTATATAACTACAACTTATTTTTAAAAACCTCAAATAAGCCCAGAATTAAGCCAAGCTTGCTGATCAGTAGGCTAAAAAGGAAAATAAGCCCAAGGTTTTTGCTAAAAGGCTGAAAAGCAATGAAATAAGCTAAGGCAAAGTTGCAATAAGCTAAACAACCAACAATTATCTGATAGGAACACTGAATAAGCACTAGAACTCAGAAATAAGCACTGATCAAAACTCAAATAAGCCAAAAAGTGAACTGATGCACAGGGCAGCTATTTGAATTCTAGGCAATTTTGGACTTATTTTTAAGCACTTAAATGATTACTAATCACCACAAAAACTGATTCCACTTAAAATTCACCTATTGAGGATCACACAAAACCAAAAAGCAGACCAAGAGTTGCTTATTTGTTGCTTAAAAATAAGCTGAGAAAGTGACTAGTCCAGACAAGTGTACACTGATTGCTCAGTGTATGCTTGTGTGGATAAGAGACTTTTGAGCTTAATTCAAAGCTTGAATAAGGTATGCTAAGGATCTGGGAATGGAAATAAGCAAAGATCAACTGGCTAGCTATTGAGAAATCCAAAATTTAAGCTTAAACTAACACAGATAAGCACTTTAATGGATGTAGAAAAATTATGCAGGTTGTGTTCTTGGTTCTGAGTATGCAGATATGAACAAAATTGGTCAAACCCATTCAAATCCTATGAAACAGCACCAACTTTGGCACATGCACTTCAACCACTAGTTTGTACTTCAAAATGCCAAAATTAGGTCCAGATAAGCTCAGGCTTGTGATAAGCTTATGTGAGCAGTCCCATATCTAAGATTCCCAAAATCCACTCAAAACTTTAAAAACTATTAAATTAACTCTAAATTACTTGAAAAAAACTTATGTAGACTATTTTAAGCAAGATCAAAGCTGAGCTTATGGAAAATGTACAGTGGAACACTAAAATTACCCATTTTGACCCATAGAACCAAACAGTCCTTAATGAAGGTCTGTGTTGGTTTATCAGTTGAACAGACAAAAAGAAACTAGAATTTAGGTATATTAAGATTATTCTAGGTTAATTAAGCACTAAAAAGTGTTTATAACACAACTAAGCACTGATAAGCAGTTTACTAGATTAAGCTATTTTTGACTTTTTGAAGATTTTTAAGGTAAAACTGAATATAAGTATCTAGCTACTACAAATAAGCACAATTATGGTTAAACAAGATACTGTTACTCTAATAAGCACTGAATTAACAGAAATAAGCAAAGGAACAGTAATAAGCTATAGGAACTTGAATTGAAAAATTGAGCTTACAATTGAACTGGCCTATAGAACAATAGAACTAGATCAGAAACAACCCTAGCTTGTTAACAACAAGCTAGAAACCAAATTTCAGCCTTCCAGAATAGCTTATTTCACCAGAAGAGGCTTATTTGGTCCAAGCTTGACTTTTGTTGACTTTCTTCATTTTTTGAAACTTGAACAGCTTAATACTAATATAAACTTACACAAAGCTATGAAAAGCTTTTATAAGATTATAGGAAGGGTAATTGTGGATTTTGAGTGATTCTTAACAACTGGAAAACTTAATACGAATTACCAAGATAACTTGAATTCTATTAAAATGAAAACTGAGTGCAATACTGAATTAAAAGAGAGTAAATAACTTAAAAATAACTTGAATTAACAACTGGAAATTGGAATTACAAAATATAAAGACTGAATAAATAAAAACGATTATTAAAAATTAACTACTTGCCAATTAAGGCTACATTGTCTCCTATTTATACTAAAACTAAGTGGGATATCTCTCTTGACTTCTTCTGAGCAATTTCTGACCCTTGGATTAGCTTGAGTCTAGTAACTTGTGTTGGGGAAGAAGCATTAATTGCTTTTGGCTTGTTAGGTGGAGTGGGATAGGAGGAGGGGGTGGGTTTGTCAGGGATAAGGCGGTGGCTATGGTGGTATGGTTTTGGCGGCATTTGGTTTTAGAAGAAAGGATTTGACCGAAGGTCAAACCTTTTGGTTAACTAAGGATGGGTTGGATCGGGTTGGGTTTTATTTAAATTGGGCTTGGGTAATTTAGTGAGTGGGCTGGGTTGGATTTAATGTGGGTTTAATATTTGGATTTAAGAATTGGCTGGGTTAGTTTTTAGAATAGAAATGGATTTAGTTTAAACTTTGAGGGACCATTGTTTTAACATTCTGAAAATCCAAGGACTAATTATGCCAATTCTGAAAACTATTTCCAAGGGCCAATTGTGTCATTTTGGCATATTTGGGGGTTAACTTGACTTTGTATTTGACTTTTGTCTTCACTTGATCAATTGTTGTCGAGTCGATCCAAAAATATTCGTTTTTGTTCCGTTTTCAATCCTTCAGTACCTGAAACACATAAAACACAAAACAAGGATATCTGCAATATATATATGGTGTTTTAGGTTATTTTAGTGTCTTTAATGGGTGTAAAATGATGAGTATTTACACACTCATCAACAATCAATGCTTCCCATCATCCCAGGAAACCCATGCTTATGCTCTTGACGAGCATATATTCTTTCAAGGTCAGAATACGTGGGCTTTCGCAAAAACTCAACACCATATAACTCCATGATAGCCGTACAAAACTTACGGAGACAATCACGGGCTGTTGTTGCACCCAGTTGCATATACTCGTCAAGAGAATCAGGAACGGCCGCGTATCCCAATTTACGAATTGTCGCATTATACATGATCAATGGGGAAATACCAAGTGTGCCCGTACAATCAGGATTTTGTTGAAAATAAGGAGAATAATTGGTTACCTCTTGAACAATTTGTGAGAATAGTTCTCGGCTCATTCGGAACCGCCGACGGAATGTTCTTTCGTCATACACCAGGTTTTCAGAGAAGTAAGCCGCCACTAAACGATTATGAGCACCCTGATGATCCCAAACTACGTAGTTTCATTGGCCTTTTGGCCGTGACGCTTGGTACTCGGCCCAAGAAAACTGCGTAAACTCCGCAAGCTCGCTAATAACTTCTTCTTCATCGTCGGAAGACGAAGAATTGAAAATAGCTCGTAAGACATAATTAAAAGAATGTGTTTGAAGGTGTTGAGAGAATTTTTGTTTGAATTTGTGAATGAAATGAGAAAATAAGTATGGTATTTATAATGTTGTAAAAGTGGTAAAGTTTATTATTTTTTTTATATGTCAAACGGTAACATTTTTGTTTGTTTGTGTTTTGTGAATTTAGTCGTGTGGCCGACCATGCTGGGCTTTTATTCGTTCGATGACCGATGCTCAAGACCGACCCACAGTGGGGCGACCGATCAAGACCGATCGGTTGACCTCAAGAGGACCAACCCACTGTGTTCAGCCTTAAGTCCATGGATTGGCCATGAACTTTCACGAATTTTTAATTGTTGGTAATGAACTTTATAAAGTACTACTACCACACTTGTAACTTTTAAATTCGTTCCAAAAACACCCATATTATCCATTTTTGCAACTGGTGACCGGTTGCAACCGGCTAATATTGTACGTATTAATAAAAAAATAAAAAAATAATCAGTTTTTTTTATTACTAAAACCCTATTAAATAACTTTACCTACAAACCACACTTTACCAAATTCATTTTCCCCCTAATTCTTACCACAACCCTAATTTTCAAATCTATGTAATCCTTTTAATTAACAATAATTAATGGTAATGGATTGCTCAAATTTGGGCGTTTGGGTGTATTGTGCTAGAGATGTTAAAAGGGAATCCTCCTTGGGGTTCGATGCTAGAAACGAATTGTGACGAAGTTTTAGCTAGAATTGGGGATAGTAATGAGGCGCCTTTGATTCCTAGAAACAAATTGTGACAAGGTTTTTAAAGGGGTGTTTCTTGAGGAAAGCTATGTTTAGATAGATAGCTGAGATGCTATTAGCTCATCCTTTCCTTAAAGGGGTTGATGACGACGAAGAAGACGGCGATAGTGAAGTTGAGGAACCGAGTAACGTTTTACACATAAATGTCATTACCTCGTCAGTAATGTCTGAAAATGTTGATGCTTATGATGATGATGAGATTAGTCTTTCATTGCTTTCAGATGGCTTTTTGTTGATGCAAATAATGTTTTAAAAACGTTATTTATATCTTTCGATAACTTCACGTTTTGAGGATGACAAAATGTGAAAGCACTTTACGTTAAAATTAACGTAAACAAGTTTTTTAATCGAAAGTTCTCATTTCTACGTAAATCACTCTAGGTATGAACAAACAAATTTACAACTTGACAAATGATCAAAGAAGTGAATTTGAGTTTAAGACTTCACATTTTTAATGTGACAAAATATTTTTTTTTTTCAAAAATATACTTTACAAATTATTTTTGAATAATTAAGAAATGTTTTATTGGAAAAATAAGTTCAAATATCATAACAAATATGTTTCCCCCCAAAATCAGCTCCAAACTTCCCCAAATAAACTTTCACCACAAAAGATAAAAAGAGGAGCGTTTTTGTCTGGACGGTACCACGGTACCACTAAATTTAGTGGTACCGTGTCCCCATAATGGCCAGATTTTCTCTGCCTATAAATATCAGCCCTCTTCACAGTTTTTGGGCATCCTTTTTCACACAGAACTTTCTGAGTTCAATACTCTCACCACATCTTTTCTTCTTGATCATTTAGTTTAGTTTTTCTTTTGTTTAAGAGTGATCCAATCATCCAACCTAGAGATCACCTTCATTCCTCTTCAAGTGCAAGAGAAGAACACAAGGTATCAAAGAAGATACAAAGTGTTGTAGTTGTAGTTAGAGCACATGTAACACTTGTTACATACTTGTTGTATCTTTGTATACATCAAGTTCATTTTTCTTTTGAGAGTTTGTGAGAGAAGATTATTGTGATCTTATAGAGATATTGAATATCTCTTGTAGCTTGTGAGCTAGTGTGTTGATCAAGTTGATCAAAGGTAGATAGGGTAGATTGAGTCAAGTGAGAGTTGATCATTGTGATCTTGTGAGATCTTAGAGATCTCTTGAAGCCATTGGGCTTGTGTGATTGATCAAGGGTAGATCGGGTAGATCGAGTCTAGTGTGTTATTTGTGTGAAGTAGAAAGGATCAACTGGATCATGGTAGATTAGTGCTAGCTAAGAATAGCACTCGACATTTAGCTTAGTGTCGAAAATAGGATAAGCGACGTTGTACGGTTTTCTCCGCCTGAATGGAGGTTTGTTGACATAGTGCTTGAAACTCTCGAGTGTGGTACTCGGGGAGTGGAGTAGGGCAATCTATGCAAAGACCACCACTTTTCGAAACCGATTGTTTTATATATTGGAAAACAAGATTCGAAACGTACGTGAAATCAAAAGACATTGATCTTTGGCATGTTATTACCGAGGGTGACTTTCAACCAATTGAAAAGAATCCGAAAACTAAAATGGATGAAATAGTTCCGTATAATGAACAAAGTGATAACCTTAAAATAAAACTAGCCAAAAATAATGAGGCTAAAATGATGATTTATAATGCCTTACCGAAAAAGGAATTTGAAAGAATTTTTATGTGTAATACGGCAATGGATATTTGGAAAATTTTGTTAGTCACTCACCAAGGTAATAATCAAGTCAAAGAGAACAAGATAGATCTTCTTGTTCAACAATATGAACAATTTTCCATTCCGGAAGATGAATCAATTGATAATGCTTTTGCTAGATTTAATATTATTATTACTAGTCTTAAAGCTCTTGATGAAGGTTATTCTAGCAAGAACTATGTTAGGAAGTTTCTTAGGGCTCTACATCCTAAATGGAGAGCAAAGGTCACCGCCATTGAAGAGTCAAAGGACTTGGCGACATTATCACTTGATGAACTTATAGGAAACTTGAAAGTTCATGAGATGATAATCAAGAAACACTCCGATATAGTCAAAGGCAAAAGTGAGAGAGTTAGATCTCTAGCATTGAAAGCCAAAAAGGAGTCTAGTGATAAGGAATGTTCGGGTTCCGATAGTGAAGATGAAGAGTACGCGTTAGCCGTTAGAGACTTTAAAAAGTTCTTTAGGAGAAGAGGTAGGTTCGTTAGGCAACCTCGTGATGATAAGAAGCTGTCACAAAAGAACCAAGTTGCAAAGAAAGGAACGAGTGATAGGAAATGCTTTAGATGCGGAGATCCTAATCACCTTATAGGAGAATGTCCCAAACCATCGAAAACCAATAACCAAAGAGCTTTCGTTGGAGGCTCTTGGATTGATAGCCGTGAAGAAGAAGAGAAGAAGCCCAACGACGAAACATGTCTTATAGCTCAAGCTTCAAATGAGGTACATTCCGATTCTTCTTATTATAGTGATGATAATTCGTCAATAGATGACAATAGATTATATGACGAATATAATCAACTATGTGAAGTAAGTTCTAAAATCATAACTAGAAACAAAACACTAAAAGCAAGATTGAATGAACTAGAAGTGCAAGTTTTAGAACTAAAGGATCAAGTAAAAAGACTTGAGAAAAATAAAGAAATAGATGTAGGTTGTAGGTCATGCATAAGTCTTCAAGTAGAAAATGAAAAACTCAAAGAAAATGCGTTAAGGATCATTAAGTTCGAAGAAGGAACAAAGGAACTTAATGATATGCTTGAAAACATTAGGTTTAGTGAACATGACTGTGCAGGCTTAGGATTTGACCCAAACCAAGCTTCTACAAGTGGTACTAAACAAGTAAAATTTGTAAAGCCTCGAGTATCTGGAATATCAGACGATGACACCATTAAAGGTACAGAATGCACCACTAAAATTAGTGGTTCCGTGGTACCGTCTGATGCTGAAGTCAGATCTGGGTCAATTTTAAAAAATAAATTAGGTCCTAAACCGAGTCACATAGTTATCAATAATGTAGAAGTACCTATTACTAGTAAAAAGGAAGTCAAATTTTTTTACAAACCATTGTCAACCCCCGGACTTGGTTTTGTAAAACCTGATGTTAGATCAAAGACTCCTTCACCTAGAAGAACAAATGTTCCTAAACCTCAGTCAAGAACTCCTCTACCGAGAGGTAACTTTAGAAGACAAAGTTATCCAAGTAACTTTCCTGTAACTTGGAATAACCGTCAACCATAAAGTTACTTACCATGGGAAATGTGTCCTCCATTCCAACATCCCAACCAAATGCAATAAATGCATGGGATGTTTAACACTAACAACTTTGGACCCATGAGATATTGGGGACTAAATGTTTGAGCTTCTTTTTTGCTAGATAGATATGGTTGTGAATCAACTTGAAGTCCAACAAATGGAGTACGATTAGTGATTGCACTAATCTTGTGACGCAATGTCAAGTCTTGTCTAATCTTGCTTAGCTTTCAACAAAGGTAGTCTAGTCTTCTAGTTTTAAGGGCAACACCTCAGGCTAAGGTACACTTTCTTAAAACCCCCTTTGTTAGTAGACATGTTAAGCATGTCGTGTTATTAGAATCTTACTCAGTAGGCACTAACATAATGGACGTGAAAAGTGCATTCCCCAAATGGTTTTGTCAACAAGGAGGTATATGTAGTACAACCTCCAGGATTTGTTGATTCATAAAAACCATATCATGTTTATAAACTCAAGAAAGCATTGTATGTTCTTAAACAAACTTCTCAAGCTTGATAAGACATATTAAAGGCTCTCTTACATAAACATGAATATACCATGAAAATGGTTGAAAACATGCTTTTCAAAAAGAAACGAAATTCACATCCCATCATGACTCAAATATTTGTCGAAGACAATTATGTCAAACTCAACTTGTCCAGAAATGTACAATGATCGCTCAAAGATCATGCGTGACAAGTTTGAAGATGAGCATGATGAGTAAATTAAGTTTTTGTCCTAGCCCTCATATAATATTACTTAAAGATGGTATCTTCTTAAGTCTAAGTATATATATATATATATATATAGCATAGAGCAATCTTAATCGATATAAACGCCCATGTCCGCGGAGACGAATCTCACAAGAGACGATGAAGGTGAGTGCGCGGATAATACTAGGTTAGGGGCATGATAGGTAAATTTTTTTACCTAACGGAAAGTAGGCCCGATATCATGTCTAGTGTCTGCCCTTGTGCTCGCTTGTAAGAAGGATCCCAAAACTTCTTACCTTAAAGCAGTTAAGTGCATCTTCCGATGCATTAAAGGCACTAAACACTTGGGATTGTGATATCTCAAGGGGATTGGTGCAGAAACTATTGTCTATACCAACTCTGATAATGCGGGAGATAATTTGGATTGAAAAAGTAAGAGTGATGTTTGTACCCTCATAGGTTGTTGTCAAACTTCTTGGTTCTCCAAGAAACAAACAACTCTTGCAACCTCCATGACCGAAGCCGAACACGTAAGCGCCGGAAAGGCATGACAACAAGCACTATGGATGAGACAAGCTCTAATCGACTGCGACATCCATCTCAATGACATTCCTGTGAAGTGCGACAACCGAAGTGCAAATTGACTTGACCGAGAACCCCGTGGATTGCTCATGTACGAAGCACATCGAAGTACGTCATCTCCTCCGTCGCGATAATGTTCAAAGAGGAATCATTTTCCTAGAAAAAGATTCCCTCAAAGGACAACATCATCGATATTCCAACCAAACCTCTCTAACGAGAAACCTCTAAATATCTTCGTCTAGGTCTAGGAATGATGGAACACATTCCGTGAATTTCATAATTCCCATGTGTTCAAATTCATCCTTTACATCCCTCTTATGACTATTTGAATATTTTACTGGAAATATTGAAGTCATCTCTTATATCTCGTCTCATGACTTTCTAAATATTTCACTAGAAATATTGAAGTCATTTCTTACGTCTCACCTCATGAGTTTTTAAGTCATTCCTTACATCCTTCCTATGACCATTCAAATATTTCACTGGAAATATTGAAGTCATTTCTCACATCCTCCTTATGACTACTTAAATATTTCACTGGAAATATTAAAGTCATCCCTTACGTCTCATCTCATAACTTGCTAAATATTTCACTGGAAATATTAAGTCATTCCTTACATCCTTCTTATGACCACTCAAATATTTCACTGGAAATATTGAAGTCATTTCTTACTTCTCGCATCATGACTTTTTGAGTCATCATTTTCATTCCTCTCATGACTACTTAAATATTTCATTGGAAATATTGAAGTCATTCCTTATGTCTCGTCTTATGACTTTTAAATATTTCACTGGAAATATTAAGTCATCCTTCACGTTCCTCGTATGATTACTTGAATATTTCACTGGAAATATTGAAGTCATCTCTTCTATCTCGTCTCATGACTTTTAGATATTTCACTGGAAATATCAAGTCATACCTTGCGTCTTGTCTCATGACTTCTAAATATTTCACTGGAAATATTAAAGTCATCCCTCGTATTCCTCCAATGGCTACTTATGCATTTCCTCGGAAATACTAAGGTCATTTCTTGTCATCTCGCCTAATCATTTCTGTTAAAAGAGTTTATTAGGTATAAACTCTTCCCTCGCGTCAAAAAGTCTTACTAAATAAGTAAGATTAATTCTTCAAAACTCAAAATGGAACAAAAATGGGTCTCAGACATGCACGACACCACTAAAGTGGCACGACATCACTAAACATTAGTGGTACCGTGTGTCTGAGGAAGCCCGTTTTCTTCCTTTTTCCCTCTGCACACTCATTCAAAACAAAATACCTATTCCCCTTTCGCTGTCAAAACCGAACACCACACTCAAATTCCAATTGCACTCTTGATAATCAAGATCGAGGCATAGCTATTAAAGAATCTTAATCACTACAACATCAATTGTAAGTTAATTAACCTTAATCTCTTTTCAATTTGAGTCTAGGGTTTGTTCTTATGCATAAAATCGAATTGGGGTTTTTTCAGTTTTGATTGAAGTTTTATGCAACTAAGACTAGGATTAGACAATGTATAACTTACATGATTCCCAAATTATAGGATTTGCATAAACCCACTTATATTATACATATTAGTCCGAATTTTACTAGTTAAATCGGATTAAGATTAAATATTTTTAGTGGAATTGTGTCTAGGATACTTAAAATTGGATTAGGAATCATTAACATTGAAGCTTTTCAATTTTAAGAATTTTGGCGCCGAATTGTCGCCTTTGCCAAACACCCCAATTCCATTGTTTTCACACAAAAAAATAAAAAATAAAAAAAATAATAAAAAAATAAATAAATAAATAAATCACGAAACTAGGATCATGAAACATTTTTCATGCATTGTTAATGCAAACTAAAAATGTTTTTGCATGCATACATGATCTCACAAATATTGATCGAATTACATAACTAATAAGTATCTCTTGACATATTTATTTGAGCTAAAGTGAAGTTAGGAGCGTTTGGGTAATCTCATTATTTTTTGTTTTAGAGTCGAGATTACCGCACCTCCACATCGTTTGCATTTAGGCACACACACACACTAGAAATGTGATCATCAAAATGCAATAAGTTAACATATACATACTTATAATTTTGTAGGTAACAATGCCTCGTATGGATTATCAAGATACCAAATCCTATATTCCTATCTTAGTCAATGATCAAAACATCTCCAATGAGAAAAAAGCTTATCTTCTTAGAGTCCAACATCGATATATACACGAAGGTCGTGTAGTCGATGCGTATTTTGTTCCTTTGTATGGCATCCAAGCATGCTTTTCTACTATACAATTTGATTGTTTATACAAAATAAATGATCAAATTTGTCCTCGTTTCATCCTCGAATTCTACAGTCGTGTCCGTACCTTCAATGATCCAAACATCTCCGATGAGCAAAAAGCTTATCTTCTCAGAGTCCAACATCGATATATACATGAAGGTCGTGTAGTCGATGTGTATTTTGTTCCTTTGTATGGCATCCAAGCATGCTTTCCTACTATCCAATTTGATTGTTTATACAAAATAAATGATCAAATTTGTCCTCATTTCATCCTCGAATTCTACAGTCGTGTTCGTACCTTCAATGACCTTGAAGGTAATGTCTTCCTTGATTTTTGGATCCAAAACAAAAATATCATGTTGTCCATCACCGAGCTTGGTGATATTCTCGGTGTTTTGTCATATGGTCAATCTGTATACACAGAAGACAATTCTTTAGAGTCACTTCACTATCACCTTGAAAGTCCTTATTGTACCGAAGTCCCCGACCTTCAAAGCATCAAACAACACGTCCAAATTCCTCGAGTCGCCAACACGCACCAAAAGCGTGATGGTTCCATAGTTCATCTCGACCCTAATCGCATCTACCTCAAAGAACTCCTTCCCGATCTCAAAAATTGGGAACTCCTTCTGCGTGAAAACGTGTTGTGTCTTGCGGGCAACCGGGATCATGTTCCGGCAAGTCTTGCCCATATGCTCTATTGCCTTAGTACCGAGGAGCCATACAACCTCGCATACTACATGGCAAAAAGAATGGCCAACATTCACAGTCGGACCGATAAGCTCATGCCATATGGTATGTTGCTTACTCGTCTATTCTGGTAGGTTATGACAAATTACCCACATGTAACTAGTGTCGACTATTTTCTTGTTAATCCCGTCATGAAACCTCTTGGTGGACCACAACGCCGCACTAAGCCACGTAGTGACAAAGGTGCTAAACGTGGTCGTAAATCCACCTCCGATGCTACTTTCTCGTCTTCCTCCTTCGGTCATGGATCGTCATCTCAACCTATGGATGAGGATGATGATGAGGTGAACGAAGAAGGAACTTCTCGTACTCGTACTCCCTCTCCTGACACTTTCTTTTGTAACCTTGACACGTCATCGTTCGAACCAACAACCGACCTTCCTTTTAACCAAACCAACTTAAGTTCGGTGATGAGAAGGCAAACAACGATGTACAACCGACAAGTCTCCATGCATGAGCAAACGATCGGGGGGTTCAAGTCCATTGGAAAAGCACTCAAGGGGATCGAGAACAAAATTAAGAAGTTGGGGAAGAAAAGAGATTAGATAATACTGACTTAATTAGTATCACTAACTCAAGTAGTATTAAACTATTATTAATGGGGTCTTGGCTACGGCCTCTAGCATTAACAATTTTGAATTTACTTAGTATTTCTTACTTGGCATTAGTAACTTTGATTAGTTGATCAGGCTTAATGCTTAATTATTTTTATGAGCTTTATCTAGTTCATATCCTTTATTTTACATTTTTCTTGCATGCACTAGATGATCAAATTGCTTGATATGATGCATGCTTAATAGTAGCCTAATTCTAGATAATCACATGATCTTATTAGTTGCTAGTTGTAGCTAGTGTTAGGAAAACTATGTGATTATTCTTTACTGAATTGAGGCAATAGGATTTGCTGCAAATAGTACCCCTAGGATTACCCATTTAGGCAGCCTAAAATCCTGCAGAATTGGTAAAAACGTCCACAGCAGGCCACGGCTCCACTAAATAGGGCACGACACCACTAAATTTAGTGGTATCGTGGGTCATTTAGTGGTCCCGTCCCATGGGTAGACGTTTTTAACTGTTTGCTTTCACTTTTTGACTTTCTTTTCCCCAGAATCTGCAAACTTATGCTAATTCTAACATTCCCAGTTCCCTAAATCCACCATCCTATCCATCCTTGCATTCCTTGATTTGGCTATATAAGCTCTTATCATGCATGCATCTCCCTCACCATCACACACATTCATCATACACTTGTCATGTCTTCCACCATGGCTACTACTTCTCACAAAGCAAAGAAGCCAAGGTTCAACCTCAAACCACCCAATGAGATAATTCTAATTGATCTTACATTGGATGATGATGAAGATGTTCACACACCAATACCCTCAACCAAAACAACCTCATCCATCTCTACACCTTTGGCTCCATCAAAAGCCACCTCAACTAGGCCTACCTCATCATCATCTTCCACCATTAGGACTACCACACCTTTACCCCCACCTAGTCCTCCTCAACCATTAGCACTAACCTTCACCCTATCTCCTACAACTCCTTTTGAGTTTGGGTCCAACACCTCATCATCTTCCGCCTCTCCATCACCACAACCTTTAATGGGTCACCCCATTCTCTACCCCTTAGAGCCACATAGCCTAAGTTGTGCATGTTGTCATCACAATCGACACCTCATTTTCAGCCTTAGGGATGAGTTTAACTTTATGTTCTCTTACCTTGAACACCTCCGCACACCACCACAATGACCCATCATACCACCTCCTCCACCAACCAATAGCCCAAACAACTAAACATCTTCATGTTTAGTTTCCAAAATAAAAACCTAGGATCCCTTTTGTCATTTGAAGCAAATCTTAGGGCCTCATATCACTTAAGATTTCTATATGCTCCTTGTAGATTGTTTTTCTTTTCTTGTTGTAGTCATACTTATGTATGACATTTTTTTATGAATGAATGGGCATGTTATGTGGTTGTTGTTGTTGTTGTGTTGTTTTTTTTTTTTTTTTTTTTTTTTTGGTGTTTAGCTACTAAGCCAATAATTTATTTGTGGTTGGATATTTTTTGTGATTGCTACATGTTAGATATTGTATACTTGTCATCTAACTTTGTTTTGTAGCAAGATCCATTGCTCGATTCCTTGGTGTCCTCCAAACGAGGGGGAGTATACATCAAGGGGGAGCCTTAGCAACCTTTTTGCTTCGACAAAAAGGGGGAGAAATGGGACGTAAACTCATTAAAAACTTGTTAAAATTATTCTTTAACTTAAAATGAGTTAATGCAAATAATTTTCTAAAAACGTTATTTATATCTTTCGATAACTTCACGTTTTGAGAATAACAAAATGTGAAAACACTTTATATTAAAATTAACGTAAACAAGTTTTTAATCGAAAGTTCCTATTTCTATGTAAATCACTCTAGGTATGAACAAACAAATTTACAACTTGACAAATGATCAAAGAAGTGAATTTGTGTTTAAGACTTCACATTTTTAATGTGACAAAACATTTTTTTTCAAAAATATACTTTACAAATTATTTTTGAATAATTAAGAAATATTTTATTGGAAAAATAAGTTCAAATATCATAACAGCTATTTTCCCCCCAAAATCAGCTCCAAACTTCCTCAAATAAACTTTCACCACAAAAGACAAAAAGAGGAGCGTTTTTGTCTGGCACGGTACAACTAAATTTAGTGGTACCGTGTGAATTTTAGTGGTACTGTGTCCCCATAACGGCCAGATTTTCTCTGCCTATAAATACCAGCCCTCTTCACAGTTTTTGGGCATCTTTATTCACACAGAACTTTTTGAGTTCAATACTCTCACCACATCTTTTCTTCTTGATCATTTAGTTTAGTTTTTCTTTTGTTTAAGAGTGATCCAATCATCCAACCTAGAGATCAGCTTCATCCCTCTTCAAGTGCAAGAGAAGAACACAATGTATCAAAGAAGATAGAAAGTGTTGTAGTTGTAGTTAGAGCACTTGTAACACTTGTTACATACTTGTTGTATCTTTGTATACATCAAGTTTATTTTTCTTTTGAGATTTTGTGAGAGAAGATCATTGTGATCTTATAGAGATATTGAATATCTCTTGTAGCTTGTGAGCTAGTGTGTTGATCAAGTTGATCAAAGGTAGATAGGGTAGATTGAGTCAAGTGAGAGTTGATCATTGTGATCTTGTGAGATCTTGGAGATCTCTTGAAGCCATTGGGCTTGTGTGATTGATCAAGTGGATCAAGGGTAGATCGTGGTAGATTGGTGCTAGCTAAGATTAGCACTCGACATTTAGCTTAGTGTCGAAAATAGGATAAGTGACGTTGTACGATTTTCTCCGCCTGAATGGAGGTTTGTTGACATAGTGCTTGAAACTCTCGAGTGTGGTACTCGGGGAGTGGAGTAGGGCGAAGAAGAGCTTCGTGACCGAACCACTATAAATCTCTTTGTCCCGGTTAGATCTTTCCATCTTTTATCTTACATTCATAGTTTATATTAGTTATTATAGTGTAGTGTTCATATTGGTGTTGATTGATTACACATAAGATTCGAATCAAGGTTTTCAAAAGTAAAGTTTTTAAGAAGATTTAAAAACCAGTAAAACTATTCAACCCCCCTTCTAGTTTTCCACACTTTTGTTATTTGTCGGAAGATGATGATGATGACATTGAGCACGACGTAAGTTCATGTTTTTCTGTAGAAGATAGTTTGGAAGCAGAAAGAAGTACAACTGCCGCAATGAATCAAGTACATCAGTACCCTATTGCCTTCACCATTTCAGGTGTCTAGGACTTCAGTTTATGAATTTTGAAGTTATATAGTTTGTTAATTGTTATATATAGTCAGAGTTGAAATATAGGTTGCACTAAATCCGTGTGAAATTTGATTCATTTTTAGTGTTTAGATATTGAGAATTAGTCATGTGTAAGCACGCGCCGGTTGTTGCATAATTCCCCAACGTCCTTGGAGAACACTAAAATCTCTTTCAACATCTTTTCGAGCACCTTCTTGTCGCCGTTTAAATAAGGCATTTTCTCGTCTCGTTGTAACCAAAAATGATTTGAAAAAAGTTGCCTACTGTGAGGTAAATCTCGTCAACTAAGTAATACCCTTTTTCAAATTTAACTCCATTTACTTCAAACGGAGACACAGGGGCGATGTCATCAAGAAGGTTATCGAATAACGGAAAATTATTAAAATGGTAAGACCGTTATTCACACGCTACCCCAAAAAATGCATGTCAAATCTAAAAATCGTACCGCAAAAGCTTCAAGCATTATAGTTAGATATTTTTTTTATCAACTTTACCAAATTGACTGTGCCATGCTTTCGGGAAGTTAACTCATTGCCAATGCATACAATCAATACTTTCAAGCATTTCCGAATACCCATGAACCCTTTTATGCGTTGCATATAAATTTTGAATATCATTAAAGTCGGGTTTTCTTAAAAACTCGGGCGTATACAAATCAATAATGCACTTAGTAAAATTATCTAGAAAATCGCGTGCACAAAGTTCACCCATTTGTAAATATTCATAAAATACATCAGGTGCTGTGCCGTATGCCAATTGGTGTATGACGGGAGTGCATTTCATAATAGGACTAATACTCATTTGACCCGTAGCATCGAGTCGGACTTTAAAGAATTTAAAATGGTCGGGAAGAGGATCAGAAGTATAAGTAATACTTTTTACTATTTATAAAAATAGTTTACGGCTCATACGAAATTGACATCTAAAATAGTACTCTAGATATTTTGGATCATCACCAAAATAGTCGGCTAACAAACGTGCTTTAGCAGTATCACGTTCACGGTGTATCGGATTACGAGTACAGCTTGTTGTTGTAACGATCGCTAATATTGAATCGCTTGCATAATCAACAAAATATCACTCAAATCATCGTCATCGGATGCATCGGAAAAAAGAATCAACAATAGACATTTTGGTAGAGAGTATGTGTGTTTTTTAGAGAGTATGTGTTTTTGATAGAGAAAGTTGTGTGAAAATTGGTTAAAATAGAGAAATATATATAATGTTTAAAAAGGTTAATTTGAAATTATTAAATTTTTTTTTTTTTGAAAAACTAACAACATTTTTTTTGTCTTCTTCCCAATTTCACACACGCCAGTTAACTGGCTCAACAGATGGTGCGGCCAGGGGGTATCGTGGTGTGAGGATGGCGGCGCCAATACAAGTGATATGTCGGATTTGACGTGAGTTTGAGCCACGGCACCGTGTGCTCTAAAGCATGTTGCAAGAATTTATTCCATACATGTCACTAAGTTGAACTTAGGCTGGGCACAGTCGATCGGTCAAGGGATCTGTAGGTCACGATGATAAGCTCATAACCCACACTCGTTAGGACTAAATGATGTACGTACTACTATCTATATATTAAGCTACGTATGAAACACAATAAGCTAATAAGCTAAACTAGAGAAGAGAACTAAGAAGAGAAGAATACGAATGGTAGGCTTTTCAATTAGATCAAACGTTACACGAACATAGCTTCCGCACATTACATGAAAAACCCACTTTAAGAGTGCACCCCATGCCTTGTATTTATAGGCAATGGGAGGGGAATCATTCTAGGAATATTCCCATGCATGTGACTAACATGAACTATCTAATGTGACCGGTCCATGGATTAATTAATGGACCGGTCCATAATTACAAACAATATAATCCTATTAAACTTGCAACATTATAAATGAACAAGACTTGTAAATATTTAAGACATGTTCCTAACAATCTCCCCCTAAGTCTTGATCATCAATGTTGCCTGACGTCTTCTTTGCTTCTTAGGCTTCCGACGTCTTTATAATCTTTGTTTCATTGTTCTTGAATAATGATGATATGATGTTGTCTCTATCTGCCAATCTCCAATGTCTTCTCGTCTTCTCCAACATGCTCATATGTCTTTGATTTGTTTTCTGCAATATGTTCTCACTTTTCAATCTTAAACTTGTGAGAGGTTGAGGTGCTTGAACTTTTGACTTTACTGTAGCTTGTGTTGAACTTTTGTAATAACTGAGTCATTGAGAGAACATTTCTTCAAGATATAAGCATGATGGAGTCTTGATGGTCGAACTCCAGCTCCTCAGCAGCAGCAGCAGCAACAGCAGCAACAGCACGAACCAACCGGTACTTACAGGCTCAGACTTGAGATCATCAACAGCATAGTGTGAAGACTTTCTCAAATCCTAACCCAGACCGTTCTGAACCGGATTCCCCCGAAAGGGATTACACGGACACACCGAAGTGCACCCACGATTCAGTGAGTCGCTGGAGATCACCCCACGACTGTAGACCGTTTGGAGCAAAAAAAAAACACTAAGCGTAACCCACAAGGAGTTACCGAAGTGACCTGCTGTCAGAGTTGTTTGATGTTGTTCTGGCAGGATTTCCATTCAATCATTGATAATCACAAATGTGACTTTTCTCATGAATGTTCTCGGCAGATTGCTAAGATCTGCGAAGGACACTTTTCCTAATTTACATCTGATGCCCATGATGTAGAACACCAGAGTAATTCTAAGTGTACCTAAGAGATCTTTTGATGAATCTCATGGCTCTAGACTCATTTAGTGCACATTTGTTTGGTCATCGGAGGCGTGGAGCAGATTGCCTCCTTTTCAATATCAACAATCTCGTAATGAGATGTCAATAGATTATGAAGGGTTCTCCGTGTGAATGAAACAAATGTCTTTTGAGAGACACTTGAGTGGCTTAGAAGGTTTATTAGTGCGTCACTGGGTCCATGACGTCTTTAGTCTTCAATACCGGTGATGCTCATCAACCAGTAGATTATGAATTGAACCCGGTGTCTGCCCTAAGGTTGAACAAATGGAGGGCTATTTCTTTTCACCCTTTTCTTTGCTTTTCTTTTTCATTCTTCAACCCCTTCTTTCTCCATTCATTCATTTTCCCCTTTTTTATATCATACCTAGGACTTTCTAGTTCTAAACTATTGGTATTGTCCTTGGGTAGATCCCTCTGGCTCTGGCGGATCATAGGACGGTTTTCCCTAACCTTAGTCACCTTATAACTCCATGACTATCCTAATGATGCCATAACCAAAACCTTTGAAAATCTCTCAAAGTGTCGATAATTGTAAAGACATTTTGTTGACACCTTGAGAGTTTGATGATTTTCAGAAATACTCCCCCTTAACATGTGCGCATAAGTAATAAATTTGAAATTTGCACATGCCGAAAAGAGTTGGCACTTTTGAATTGATTGAATTTCAATGAACCTGATCGTCGCGAGACACGCTTACATCACCAGTTAAACTGGCTTGAAATTATTACCCGTCCAGATTAGATTCAAAGATTATCGCTCAAAATCGGTACATTATACTTAGACACGTCCTTTGCGAGACACGCTTACATCACCAGATAAACTGGCTTGAAATTATTACCCGTCCGGGACATGTCCTTTCGACTACTGACTTTCCTATTCGTCAATTCGAGGGTCAATTCTGAGTATGAGCACACGAAATTCCAGCAGATGAGACATCATATTTTAATCATCTTTTTTTTTTTCTTCTCCCCCTCAAAAATAGCATACTCATGATGTTTTTGGAAAACGTTTATGATTAAAATATGCTGTTTTTGAGTTTTAGGGAAGAATTTCAAGAACATTTATAATTCTTTGAACAAAGATTATATTTTTCAAATACTCCCCCTTAACGAGGGAATACTTGTCCTTATGAGCAGAATGTTTTGAAAATCATTGGAAAAACATTCAGGTTTTAGTTCTGCTCATAAGTAAGAAGCTTTCGCTCCTTTTTCAGGATTGAGGCACTGAAGCGTACCTCAGGGTCCTTTCTTTGGGGTCCGGGTTGTACACTGTTATGTGTGCACAAGCCGTAATATACAGGCCAATAATGGAAAGAAGTATGATATGATGAACTTTGAGAATTGATTCTTACATCATCCACCTTTACCAAAAGTTGTGAACACTGGGTCAGTTCGCTGGAATAGTCTGATGGCGAATGGTGGACGACCCCCAACATAGCTCTCTAGCCTCCTCATCTGATCCCTATGGTATAACCGTTCTTCTATCTTCCGAATAAATTCCTTGACTTGTCGCAGCTCCTTTGAATTCCATCTTCTTGATTTTTCCAACATCGTATCCCGAACTCTATTAGCTAGCCCATCACGTACACTCTTGAGGGTATCATCACAGAACTTGTGAATTTCAGTGAATGCCATGAATCGGTGAAAATCAGTTGTGCTTCTGTAGACGAACCCAAAATTTGGATGATGTAGCATGGTGTACTGAGGGTCCTTTTTGCTGTGTAGAAGGAACTGAGGTTCAACAAGATTAAGCTGAGTCTGATAACTTTCCACACCAAGTTGGAGATCTTCTACACGTTCTTTGATGATGGTTCTCCTGATGTAATGACAAAGGGAAGTACTAAGTGCATATCGAAGGTCATTGGTAAGATGCTGCAGTTTGCCTTGAATCTTCATTAGATACATGTCTTCGATATCATTTAGACTCAAATCAGGAAAATCCGCCTCTGAGAATGTGTAGAGGTTGTTGTCGATTCTCTTTACTGTGATCTCGTCTAGAAATATATAATCGCATTTTCTGGATCCGCTTACGTTGATGACTGCCAAGATTCTGAGATCACTGTAAACTGGTTCTTTTGATTTCTGGAGGACAAGTTTGTACTTGTACCAGCTTTGTCTTTTAGAGTACCAGTGATGAATCCCCAGCTCTGCATCACGATTATATTTGACGAGCTGTTTAACAAACAGTTTGCTGTTGATAGCTGCCTCTTTAATAGCTGATTGTGTGTAATGAGCAGCTGGTGTGAAAGTGATAGATGTAGCGTACTTTGTCGTCCCTTGAGCTCCATTCTTTAGAAGTTCCAGGTCTTTGTTGAAGAACATTAGAAAAGGAATTTCCGAGTGATGATGTCTTCGAATCACGGTCAGTGGCTTGGTCCAATCAGTGGTGAATGGTTGATTCTTGCCCACTTTCCTGACGATGTCTGGACTAGCCCAGTCAAAGTCACTTGACATTGCCCGTGCAATGTTTTCAAGGTGATATTCGAGTTCTGCTGCGCTATTGGATTTGTTCTTCAGAAGAAGGAAAGCATCATTCTTGATCCGACGAAGTTCCTTTTTGGTCATTTTCTTAATATTGAGAGTTCTTTTAATTTCTTGAGTAACAGCAAAGGTGCTGTCTTCAACTCGTGAAGCTTCGTCAGTCTGAACTTGAGCGCTTGCAAGATGATCGAACCATTCATTTCCTAGCACATCCGTATCATTATCCAGCCATGAGACAACCGTTGGTCCGGTAGATGACTTTCTGCTGTGTGAAGGCTTGGACTTGGATGGCTTTGACTTTGGTGACGGTGATGGTGATGGTGAATGAGGTTGATCATCGTGTGGCTGGAATTCCATATCTTCATTTGTGAATTGGTCATTGTGATGCTCGGTTTCAGTTGGACCAGAGGATTGATGTTTGGGAGGTTGAGATGATGGTTTATGTTCAGTTGGCTCTTGTATGTGAATCCCTGACCCGCCTTTGTGTTTCTTTTGTGCGGGTTTAGGGTCCTGATCATCCTCATCATCTTCTCGAATCCGTTTTCCTTTGTCAGCAGTTTCTTTGCAGGATTTCTTCTCAATATGTGCTTGAAGAGCCGCAATCAGGTTAACTTCTTCTGGAGAAGGAGAGGTGATTTCAAAGAGTCGGTCGAGAAGCACAAGCTCGATATATTCAGTGGTGTGTTCTGGAAGTGGTTTGGTGTGTGAAGAAGAAGAGACAGCTTCTTTGATCTTTTCGTCCAATTGTGAATCAATATGATCATTGATGTTTTGTTGAAGATCAGGAAGAAATTGCTTAACAAATTTCTTTGCCTTGCGTGTCATATGATCTTTGACGTTGAAACCAAGGAATTCATCGATCTGCTTCTTGCTTTCCTGCATTTCTTCCATTTGTTGAGACAACTTTTTGACTGATTCTTCCATTTCAGCCAATTTAGTTGTAGCTTGGTTATCTCGTTGTGCTTGTGCTCTCTTTACCGCCTTTTTCAGTTTCTTTGCTGCAGGAGTCACAACCTCAACTTTCGTAACATGGACGATTCTTCTCTTGCTCTTTCCTTTGTAGGCCTTAAGAATGTTCTCAGAAACCGTTGCTTTTGGTTTTGATTTTTTTTTTTTTTTTTTTTTTTTTTTTTTTTAATATATATTTACAAAGATAGTTTGGATATTTGACTCATTTATTTGTTTTTGAGAAAGTTTGTTAATTCTTGAGGAGTCAAACATCGCATTCCAATTTGATGAACCAATTTCACAAAACGTTCATGAGGTAAAGCTTTCGTGAAAAGATCCGCCAATTGGTGTTCCGTTCCCACAAAATACAGCTCAATGGTACCCTGCTCCACATGCTCCTTGATGAAGTGATATCTGAGAGCGATGTGTTTGGACTTGGAATGCTGCACTGTGTTGCACGAGATAGCAATAGCACTTTTGGAGTCGCAGTACATCGGGATTTTGTTGAATATGTAACCATAATCCATTAGTTGTGATCGCATCCAAATGATTTGAGCACAACAGGCAGACATGGCTACATATTCTGATTCCGTTGATGATAGAGACGTACAATCTTGCTTCTTTGACTGCCAGGACACCAGCTTGTCACCGAGGAATTGAACACCACCAGATGTACTCTTTCTTGTATCAATACATCCCGCATGATCCGCATCTGAAAAAGCAGTTAGTGCAAAACCAGAATCCTTTGGATACCAGATCCCCAAGTGAATGGTTCCCTTGATGTATCGAAGGATTCTTTTAACAGCAGATAAATGTCTTTCTGTTGGGTTAGACTGATAGCGGGAACACAGGTATGTGGCAAATACAACATCCGGTCTGCTAGCTGTGAGATACATAAGAGACCCAATTATACTACGATAATTTGTAGGATCAGTGGGTTTCCCATGTAAATCAGCATCTAGCTTCGGGGATGAGGAGGCCATTGGGGTGTTATAGGTGTCACTAGTTGTCATGCCATGTTTCTTTAATATCTCTTGTGCATATTTAGACTGACTCAAGAATATACCACGAGGTGACTGGTGAACTTGTAATCCTAGAAAAAAGTTTAATTCACCGATCATGGACATCTCAAAGTTTTGTTTCATTAGTTTTGCAAAAGCGTTTGAGTACTTTTTATGGGTAGACCCAAAAATGATGTCATCCACATAAATTTGTACGATGAGAATGTCCTCCCCGTGTTTTTGTATAAACAGAGTCGGGTCCACAGATCCTTTAGTAAAATGATTAGCAAGCAAGAATGCAGCAAGTTTATCGTACCATGCTCTCGGAGCTTGTTTAAGACCATAGAGAGCTTTCTTAAGCCTGTAAACATGTTGTGGATGTTCTGGATCGACGAAGCCCTCTGGTTGTGAAACATACACCTCCTCACGAAGTTGTCCGTTCAGGAATGCTGTCTTCACGTCCATTTGGTAAACCGTGATGTTCTTATGAGCCGCGTACGCCAGAAACATTCGCACTGCTTCAAGCCTAGCCACTGGAGCAAATGATTCCTCGAAATCAATACCCTCTTCTTGGCTATACCCTTTAGCAACCAACCGAGACTTGTTACGAATAACCGTTCCTTCTGCATCCAGCTTATTTTTCCAGATCCATTTTAAACCCACAACATAAACTCCATCTGGTTTTTCAACGAGTTCCCAAACTTCTAATCTCTTGAACTGATCCAACTCTTCTTGCATTGATTCAATCCAATTGTCGTAAGTTAAGGCCTCTTTGATATTTTTCGGTTCAGATTGACAAACGGTGAGAGCGTAAATGCAGGTTTCACCATCTGTGTGGAGTTTCTGTCGTGTCATAACTGGTTTATCTGGATTGCCAATCACATTTACTAATGGATGATCCCGTGTCCATTTATGAGTGGATGGGTAGTGTTGAACGTTGTGATGATGATATGACGGGTCCATGTTGCTCGATGATGATTCTCCGGAATCTGGAACAGTTGATGGTGGAGCAAATGGATTAAAGAAGGCGTTCCCGTCATATCCTGATGGTGGTGGAACATTGTTAGAAATGGGGGATGAATCTTCAACTGCTGATTGAGGTGTTTTCTCCATTGTTGATGATGGTTCAGGTTGTGGTGCATCGGCAGCAACTACTGTAGAGGTAGATGCTGATGGATCAGGTGCTTGATGTGGAAGTTGTTGAGCAGCGGAACTGGTGGAAGCATCTGATGCACTAGTAACACGAACGTCATCGAACATTGGTGCAAACAAATCTTCCAGATCCTTCCTGTTGAAAGGTAGGGGTGCAGATGAAGATTCAGGAAAGTTCAGACGGTTGTGTGCGGGTTCTAAGCGGTCTTGCTCAGAAGCCATTTCGGTGAGTTCATCAAAATTAGCGTGTATGGTTTCTTGAATATCCCCAGTCCGACGATTCCAAATACGATATCCCTTGGAGTTCTCACAGTATCCAACAAAGATCCCAATATCTGCTTTAGCCTTAAGTTTACCAAGATCATCCTTATCATTCTTCGGATAACACAAAGCTCCAAAGACGTGAAAATGGTTGATGTTTGGTTTTCTCCCTTGTATAATCTCATATGGTGTTTTGGTGTGTCTTTTGGTGATCATTGCACGGTTCTGAGTATAACAAGCAGTGTTGACAGCTTCAGCCCAAAGATAATCCGGTAATTGAGCATTGATCAACATAGTTCGAGCTGCTTCCACGAGCGTCCGGTTTCGTCTTTCAACTACACCATTTTGTTCCGGAGTGCGAGCTATAGAAGTCTGATGAACAATCCCATGTTTCTCTGTGAAATCCCGAATGATTTGATTCTTAAATTCAGTCCCATTGTCTGTTCTGATGATTCGGACGGTGTTGCGGACTTGAACTTGAATTTTTGTCAGAAACGTGATGAGGATAGACGGAACTTGATCTTTAGTTCGAAGGAAATAGACCCAAGTCCATCTTGAGTAATCATCTACTATTACCAGAATATACTTCTTCCCGTTAATACTCTGAACGCGCATCGGACCACACAAATCCATATGAAGCAGTTGTAGGACATGGTCTGTGCTGTGTTCTGTTTTGGGAGGAAAATGGGCACGATGACTTTTCCCTTGTTCACAAGCAGAACACAAGTGATCCTTGGCATATCTGAACTTTGGTAGACCGTCAACTAATTTCTTCTTGGCAAGATCAGTCATGGTTTTAAAATTGAGATGAGACAATCTTTTGTGCCATAACCAAGCTTTCGTGGGATGAGCCTTGGAGAGTAAACAAATAGGAGAAGAAGTTGTCATGCCGTCAAAGGAGATAGAGTACAGACTTGTTCCGCGTTTCCCTTTCATAAGGTCGTTCCCTTGAAGATCACGAATAAAGCATGTTTTCTCCCTGAATGCTACTTCCAAGTCTCCATCGCAGAATTGTCCCACGGAAAACAAATTATGACCGAGACCTTCAACATAATACACACGGGCTGATTTCGATGTTCCCATTAATATAATCCCCATAGCCCATAATTGCAGCGAAGTGATCATTCCCGAATCTGACCGTTCCGATAAACTTTGCAACAAAGTTCTGAAGAAGTTTGAGATTGCCGGTCATATGTCGGGAGCACCCGCTATCAACAATCCAAAGGACGATTTGAATCACCTGCATCACAAACATCGAAAACAGGTGGAGAATTGATAACGGTTGGATCCGCTGGGTTAGTGACACAAGAGGTTAGTATTTTAGGTAACCATTTAAAATCAAAAGTGTTCTGTAACCAGCGTTGCCAGGTCCAACTAGTCTCTGCCTTTTTCCTAAGGTATGCACTAGGTGATTTTTTGGTCTTGGATTGGGGCTTTTCTATTTTCTCCTCAGAAACATCTAGTGGAGGCATCCCTAAAATGGATTTCGCAATGGTTTTAAGCCTAGAGGAAGCGCCACTAGTTCGTTTCTTTCTCTTAGTCAGCAAAGTTTTAGCAACACATTTTGTATGATCACCAGATAGTATGCTATGACGACAAAAAACACAAGTAGCATCAACCAAAACATCTTCATGAATATTTAAAGAGTTATCATCTGTTACATCATTCTTAGAACTAGACTCAGATAAGTGCAATTCTATTCCTGATGTTACATTTGTCTTATTCAAACTACTTTCTTGGACTTCTTCAGACTTAGATACTTCCTTCCTAGATTTCTTGACTCTATTCTTCTTCTGTTTCTTGTGAGTCTTGGAATGGTTGATCTTAGAGGTGGTTTCTAGTCCTGTGGAAGTACAAGTAGCTGAATCAGTGGTTGTGTCAGATGCTTGGGTATGTTCTTTGTCCACTACATACATTCCTGGAGCAATTTTATGAATGTTTGCTTTGCTCTTGCCTAAAACTCTGATCTTCTTCTTTAAATCAATAATGATGTGTTGGAACTCTTGATTTTGTGAATCTAATTTCCTGTTTAGGTAGACTGTGTCATTTCTGTTTTGAATAACTTCATCCAGGTCTTTTTCATTTTGAAACAGTTTAACTTTTAAGAAAGCCTTTGTTTCTTTGTTTTGTTCATGACTGTTTTGAAATGATAGAGATCCCATGAGATTTTGAAATTTGAGTTCAAATTCAAGACTTCGTTTTTGACACCAGTCCAACCTTTTTTGAAGATTAAAAGCTTTGTTTTCCACATCACCATTGATTTGTCGAAGATTCTCATTCTCATGTATCAGATTATCAATCTCCATATGCAACATCTTAATATCCACAGCATGATCATTCACAATTAAAGCATTACCAGATTCATAGAGCGAATTCATAATCACAGAGACTACGTCATAACACAAGACTTTTTCCAAGAGTCGATCATTTTCGTTTGCTAAAAATTTCTTTTGAAGTTTTTGACGTTGAACCTTGTCATCTTTAGCTTTGAAAATGGATTTCATAGATGCTAATTCCGTATATAACTCCTCTTCCCATCTTGTTGCACCCTTTTTCAGATTTCTGACATGAGGAAGAATTTTCTTTTGAAGAATCTCCTTCTTTTCTTTCTGAACAGGAGAAAGAAAAGACGAGATAGGAATTTGAGAACTGAACTCAATTTCACTTTCCAAACGAGAAATGTCATCCATAAATGTCTGAAAATATCGAAGAACCCGACATTCTTTAGGCATTTGTGGATCAACAAGATCCTCTGTCAAACAATCTTTGAATTGTACACCAGTCGTAGGGACAGAAGTTATAGACGAGGGAGCATTTATGTTTGTGTATGTTAACGTTTGTTTTGGATGATCCTTAGGAGGACCAAATGATTTGCTCAAATGAGGTCGGGCATTATAATCATAATGTACTTTTGAAAACTTTGTTTGTGAATTGGATCGACCCTCAATCTTGTTTTCAAGAAAATCAGTTTCTTCATCAACAGAATACATAACAACACGTTGAAAGGAATCATCTAACAGAAATGTTGCATTGTACAACTTAGGATTTTCTTTGAGTGCTTTGTGTAAATTGCGGGGTGTGTCACTGCCAAGTGCAAAACTTACTCCTTTAGGACTTGGTTTTACAACATTCTTTTGAATTTGCGTTACAGAATTACCCGTTTTATACACAACATTTTGAAAGTCTTTGAGTTTGGTTTCCAAATCCAGAATTTGATCAAGATAGGAGTCAACACATTTCCTATTGGCTTTCTTTTCTTCAAGAAGATCCTTCTGAGATGCAGAAAGCTCAGATTGAGTTTTCAACAACTCAGAATTTAAAGCTTCAAGTTGAATTTTAAACTCAAACTGATCCTTTTCTTTCTGAGAGAAAAGCTCAGCTTTGGCAATGGTTAGCTCACGAACTTGACTTTCTAAATTTTGAACTTTTACATACTCTTGTTGGAAAGCCGTTTCAAAACCTTTTTCACGTTTATCTTGTTTTAGATATCCGGAAAGTTGTAATTTGTAACACTCATTATCCTTTGTTAACAATGCAATTTTCTCTTTGAGCTTCTGATTGATGTCATTGCATTTTTCTATTTGTGACTGGGTGGTCAATAACAAGGCCTGTAATTCCGAATCTTGATCATCCAAATGATCTTTTTGTTCAAGATGATCACAATTAGCATCATCGATGAGATCATCAAAGGAAACAACGGTTTTATCATCATCAAATGATACAACTGTGTTAACTTGATCATCGGATGGTGATGATAATAACTCATTTTGAACAAAAGTTTCGTTTGTAGATGAAGATACAGAAGGTGAAGCAATTTCATGAATAAGACATGTAGGATCGGGTACCTGAGAAAGACCATCGGTATCATATACCGGGCCTGACTCGGACATATTCATTTCTTGCATATTAGCCATAAGCATGACTGCAGCATTTGCCTCAAGGTCTTCCATTTCGTCATCTGATTCTACATTTGCCATAAAACTTTGATCATTCTGAGTCATCATCCCAGCAGCTCTTTCATCTTTGAGTGCCATCATAAGAGCCTCTTTGTGATACTGACTGCCCATTGTTCTCGGCTTCGGACAAACATTAGCCATATGACCGTTCCCCCCACAATTGTAGCATGTGATAGACGTATTAGCAATGCCTTTCTGACCATTCCCAACATTCGAATTTCCTCTCTGAACATTCCCCATACTGTTTCTGTTTGCCCCTGCAGTATTGTACCTATTTCCTCCTGACTGAACCCTTTGATTACCATATCCACGATTTCCCGAACCATATCTGCCTGAAGACCTATTCTGAACTTCTACTCTCCCATCATTAACAACAGCCTGATTTCTGGTATTTGAAGATGAACGAAGACGGTTGTTGGATTTGGTGAATCTGCCAAATGCTTTAGCAATCAATCCAAATGCTTCATTAAGAGAATTGAAAGCATCCTCTTCTTCATCATAGTCTGCATTTGAGTACATCACTGAATCGGTGTTGTTGTAAGGAACCATCTGGTTATCAGAGTATTGTTGAGGTGCTTCATAGGAAATGATTTGATTATGAGGTTGGGGTGGAATGCTTGGTTGAAAAGATGAGTTTCCAAATTCCTGTTGTGGTAAAGAGAAGTTAGATTGAGCAACGAGAGCAAGTGAGTTTGGTGTTGGTGCTGGTGAGAAGCCTCCTCGTGCTGCAATTTCTTTATCCACTTCTGATTGATGTTGTCTGAGATAATCATACATGAGTCCGTATTTGACATCACCAATTTTCTTAGTTTGTCTCACAAAAGTTGCATATTTTTGCCATTCAGGACCAAGACATCCAAGGAATTTGGAGTTGATAGCAATCTTTGGTAACTTTATATCATGACGATCAAGGTCATTGATAATGTTGGTGAAACGGTGGTAGTAAGATTCAATGGTCTCCCCTGGTTCCATGATGAAGTGAGTGTACTCCATATATAACTTGGACTCAAGATCTTCTTGGTTCAACTCTGTTCCTTCCATGAGGAGATGAACATGTTCCCACATATCTTTGGCTGTCTTTTGAGCATCAATACTTCGGTAGATAGGATTGGGAATTCCTTGAAGTATGAAAGACATAGCCAATTGGTTTGCTTCTTGTTGTAATGTTTGCTCAGTTGTGTAATTGGCAACCGGAATGGGTGTGGATGTTTCTTCTCTCTCTGGAGTTGCTGAAACCACAGTAGCTGGAATAGGATAGGGTCCTTCTTCAATGACCTTCTTGAGATATTGACCATGGGGTTTTTTGAGTTCAACGAATCTGAGGAATCTACTAGCCCACTGCACGTAGTTACCCGGAGTTAGCATTGGTGGAGTTTCTTGACTTCCAGCTTCATGACGTGATTGCTGACTACTAATTGCTTCACACATCTTGTTAAACCAATGAGGTTCTCTGGAGTAGGATGAGTAATTCTGCAGTTGTTGATTCTGTTGCATGATTTGTTGTGGGGATACTTGTGGTGGAGAGAGAAATTGATGCTGTTGTACGAATGCTTGTTGTTGTTGATACTGAGGATGGAATTGTTGTTGTTGAGGATGTTGCTGTAGCTGATAGTAGTAATTGAAGTGAGGTGGTTGAGACATATCTGGATCTTGAAGATAATTAAGATATGTGTTGATGAGTTATGGAAAGTTGATTTTGAAAAATCCAAAAGATTTTGTTCAAATGCGATAGGTACTGTTCACCAATTGCGATAAGTCAATTCACCAAATGCGATAAACTAGTACACCAAATGCGATGAGTTGAGTTCACCAAGTGCGATAATATCAGTTGACCAAGTGCGATAAGGACAATTCACCAAGTGCGATAACCTTCAATAGCGATAACGAAAGTAGAAAATGCGATAAAAAACTATGAAGTGCGATAAACAATTACAATTTGGAAAAATTATCTTAAAGAGCGATAAAATATCAACTGCGATAAGATAAGAAATCAAACTGCGATAATTTATAGCAACTGCGATAATTTTATCACAAGTCCAATTTCGATAAATTCTCAATCTCTTATACAAGAGAAGAGAAGCAACCAAGTCGAAGTATGTAATCTTTCTAATACAAGAAAGTACAATACTGAGTCCCAAATGCGATAATCGAAGATCGTCCAAATGCGATGAAACCCTAATCTTTCTTGATTCAAACTGCGATAGAATCCTTAGTTAGCTTGCAACTGCGATGAAACCCTAATCTTTCTTGATTGCCAACTGCGATAAAACCCTTAATTGTCGAAGTTCACACAGAAGCCAAAAATCTCACTTTTCATCAACTTTTTCCAATCGCTAAAAATACGGATTACTCCAAATCGTCCAAATAACCAAAAATCACGATTGTTTTTGACGTTAAACGATTAGTAACCAATAGAGTTAATGAAGATTAATCTTGTTAACGATTAGAAAATGAAATTTAACGAAGATTTGTGAAAGTTTAACGAGCTCAAAGTGATTTTTCAACACAAACAAGAGTTTCACGTAAAGATTTGAACAAAAACCTTATTAGATCTAGAAAACCAACGTAATTAAGAATACGAATGACTCAAACACACTATCCTAATAATCCCTTGGCGTATGATACCACTTGTAGGTCACGATGATAAGCTCATAACCCACACTCGTTAGGACTAAATGATGTACGTACTACTATCTATATATTAAGCTACGTATGAAACACAATAAGCTAATAAGCTAAACTAGAGAAGAGAACTAAGAAGAGAAGAATAAGAATGGTAGGCTTTTCAATTAGATCAAACGTTACACGAACATAGCTTCCGCACATTACATGAAAAACCCACTTTAAGAGTGCACCCCATGCCTTGTATTTATAGGCAATGGGAGGGGAATCATTCTAGGAATATTCCCATGCATGTGACTAACATGAACTATCTAATGTGACCGGTCCATGGATTAATTAATGGACCGGTCCATAATTACAAACAATATAATCCTATTAAACTTGCAACATTATAAATGAACAAGACTTGTAAATATTTAAGACATGTTCCTAACAGGATCGATCACTTCATGGTCTTGGTCTGTCACGGCCATTGTGGGTGTTTGGTCATGATCGGTCGAGCAAGGAAGAAATCCCCAAGTAGGTCGAATTTTTGACCAATTTTTTACACACTTTTTTTTTCTTCTTCTTCATTTACATAATATAAAATATATTTCATCTTTTAACATTACTTCTTCATCTATCTGCTGCTGTGATCTTGAAATATATGAGAAGCGGCGAAGATGATGATAAGTTCCAGATGTAAACCTAACTTTAACTTCATATACTCTATACCTAATATAAGCCCAATAACAAAAATAGTCCATCTGGTTTCTTTAAAAGCCCGTTAAGTAATACATTAAAAGAGAATTATACTTCACTATAATTTTTTTTTTCTTTTTTTTTTCTTTTTTTTATAATTTTTTAATTTTATTTTTTATAATTTGTATGTATAAAAGATGAAGCCTGTCTAAAAAAACGTTTAGTTATAACACATTAAATTTGATGTTTAATTTATGTAATATCTTATTTTTAATGAATTTTAAATTTTTATTTAAAATATTTGAATTTAAAAAAAAATAAAAAAAAATAACTTGGTCACCGCTGTGTCAACTTGGCCGTCGTCAGGTCGTCGGAGAAGGAAAGCTGATGTGACAAGGTCGTGTCTGGTCATGACTGTGCCAAGCCTTATTGGTTGTCATTTCATAGTACATTTTGGATATTAAAAAGGGCTGATGTTATACTGACCCTCCCTGTAGGGAGGGTGTGTTGACCGACACTGCTGCCGCCGCTTGTACTGTCTGCTTTAATGCTTGTACTTTTTGACTAAAATAGGTGGACCCCCATGATAGAGAGGGTCCGGTTAGTATGACCCATTAAAAAGACTTGTAAATTATGGTTTATAAAACCAGAATGTTTTCCGTTCATAAATAAACTAGGTGTTTTGAGGTCCCAAAGTACAACTACATACTAGTAGTACTAGGAGAATATGCCCCTCCCCACAATCCCACAATCATCTCTTTACTCACCACTCATCTAGAAAGCTATAATCCAGATAAAAGAGATAAAGGAATAATCATATCATTTTTGTAAAGATTATGCTATACATTCTTATACTCTTCAAATTTAGAGGAGCAAGACATCATTTGTCAAAGCTGTCGATCACATAGTTGATGATAGCAACACGCTTGTCATTGAGTAAAATATCTGTAAAGTATCAACTGATTACAAACCTATTTGTATTATAGCAGATATGCAATTTGCTAATATCTGTAAAGGGTTTCTTTTTTTTTTTTTTTTTTTTGAAAAGCATCTGTAAAGGGTTTCTTAAAACATGCGCGCTTAGTTCTCAAAGACGGAACCGACCTGATAAGGGTCATAAACTAACCATTCTCACTACTTACATGACGTGATGTCTCATATGGGTGTTCGTAGGGCGGTTCGGTTAGTTGAAAGTATCCATCGCGGGGCGGTTAACTAATTTTACTATCCGAAATCGAACCGTACTAGGCGGGTAACCGGACAAACGGGTACCCAAAAGGAGCGGTTACCCGCGGTTCGGGTCACGGTTAACCATTTTATATATTTAATCGAGTTTAACCTTTTAAACAATAACATGTTCTAAAACGTAAGATATCATTTTAGTATAATTAAATGACATTTAATAGATAATAATTATATAAAAGTTATCCCGTTAGAATAATTGCATTCAAATATCCATACATAATCAATTAACAAAGTAATAGTTATTCGATGTTTATAGATTACAATCACATTTATCAACTTTAACACATAAATATTTAGAAATGTTCACATTAGGAGCGAAAAAGGCGTTATACAATAAAATTAGTGCAATAATATAATTAATACTTGTACAATTATTTGAATATTTAGTTAAAAAAACCTTCATGTATTAATCACGGTTCGGTTCGGTTAACCGCGGATATCAAAAAATAAAAACTGAAACCGAACCGTGATAAGCGGGTTTTTTCGGTTTCGGTTTTTTTCGGTTTCGAATTGAGTGGTTCGGCTCGGTTCTTCGGTTTCTCGGATTTTTTGAACACCCCTAATGTCTCACCTCATTTAGTTTTTGTTCTTAGGACATATAGACGAGTACCCGTGCATAACAACATAATTTTATACCGGCAAATAGTTTTAGTGATAAAAAAAAGTTTATGCGTTATAAACGAAAAATAATAAAAGTTTGAGAATTTGGGGATTAAACATAATGTTTTGAAACCCGATCGACCCGGGTGGTTCAACTGGTTGAAACGTTCCGATCGAAAAACGGGTCAATATAAACCGGGTCAACCCGACGGGTTAGGTCAAAAAACGGGTCAAATTAAACCGGACCAACCCGCTGGGTTTGAAGCGTCCCGAATCAACCCGGTTTTCGATATATATTAATAGTTTCCTTTTGAAACATATATGTATTAATAGTTAAAATTGCTCGTTATTAATTGTTTCAACATTTCACTTTTTATTTTTTTCACATTTCACTTTTTTGACTTTTCATTTTTATTTTGACCATTTTTGTTTTACAGATAATGTACAGATATTATGGTGAGTTTATGAAAAAGTTATAAAATGATGAAAATGTTTGTATGGAGTATTTCATTTCAACCACGGTACACATTCATTTCATGTCTAATTGTGAAGAAAAAGTCATAATTTTTGAACATCTTTATAATTTCAATACATTTAATGCATATGTTATATAAGACACTTCATTGGGCTACTAGACGAGTATCCGTGTATAGCAACGGGATTTTATAGCGGTAAATAGTTGTAGTGATAAAAAAAAGTTTATGGGTTATAAACAAAAATAATAAAAGTTTAAAAATTTGGAGATCAAACACGATTTAAACTGAATGAAAATAATATGGGTTATGAATTATAAATGGAAATAATAATAAAAGTTTAATTTTTTACTTTCAAGAATATATGTTTTTTATTTACATATAGTATAGATATGGATAAAGATTGAGGAGAGTTATTTTGCATACTAAAAAAATCTCACATACCAAGGGACAAATCTCCAACTTCCATCTTAATTTGATCTAATGGCTAGAATTATTAGCTGGTAATCAATTAAAAAAAAACAATTAGATTAATAAAAATGTTCGAGGGCATATTTGTAACTTCTCATTCACTCTTTTCACCTTCCCAACCATCAAATATCTCGTCCCAACTTTACACACCAAAACACACACACAAACACAGAGTAACATTTCCGATCAAAAATTCAAGCCCTAGATCTACCAAAAACACAAAACTAAACTGTAAAATCAAATCAAATCACGATACAATTGATTAATCTAGCATTTATATAGATATTTCTAAACAATACAGGGTGCAAACTAATGTTCTTCAACCTCAGTTCATGATCTCGTTTTAAATCTGGTTCAAAATCTGATTGAAGGTAGTGTTATGAGATTCTACTTCTAATTTGAATATAATACACAAATTATTTGCATATTTTAGATTATATTTGTGTATTGTGTATTTTTAAGCTGTTGTTTTTTACGAATAGATAATGATGATTAGTGTTGAATTGATAACTTGAGTGAATAAATGTGTGGCTGATAGTTATGTTTGGTTTTAGAAAAATTGTTGATGTTGGCGAAGAAGGTGTGATTATTAGTTAGGTTGAATGTTTATTAAAAATTTGTAGATATTATTGAGAATTTAGTGAACAAACATGTGGTTATTGAATAGGCTTTCATTGTTAATTGAAGTTTTGCTGAAGGTTATATTTATTTTTGTGAAGAAATGTGCATTTGGTAGTTATGTGTTCACTAGCATAATTATACTTAGTTATATCACAAGTGATAATTTGGGTTATATAGTTTTTTAAATGTATATTGAAGGTTTAGATAAAAATGAGTGATGTAATTATCATTAATGTATCGTTGCTATGTTATATCAAATGTGATAGATAGTTCATTAGGCGTAATCTAAAGCGTTGTTTTTCGATTGACCGAATCACATATCTACTTGTATAAATGTAGATACTAGCTTAATTGTACAAGACTCGTCAGTAGAAGATGTTCTTGTGGTGCAACTGTTTCGTTGTTGCTTGAAAAAAAAACTATATTTAAACATGCTGATGATAAAAGATAACTATTATGTCCCTAATGTTTTACTGTGAATAATCACTCTGATTGTGGAGGAAAATCACATGTGATAAAACTCACAATATAAACCTGAAAGTAACATTTTGTGATTGTGGAGGAAAATCACATGTGATAAAACCCACAATATAAACCTGAAAATAACATTTGTAGTGTGATGATCTACTTATATTTAACTATTTTAAATCAGTATAACAAAATATTAAATTTTATAACGCAGGAAAAGAGAAGACGGTGACTGAGATATAAATGAAAAACAAAAAGAGTTGATGAAGACGATAGTAAAGTTTATGAAAAAGATGTTGATGCACCTAATCAACAATCATGTCGCATGTGGCTAGTGCAATTTAGTTTAAGGCATTTGGTTTTCTATATCTAAGAGTTGGTAATCTTTGCAACTTGTTCTTTTGTCATGGATATATGCAGCTTACTATGTTACATACCTGGTGTTGGTGTATTTAAGATATGGACATGATATGCATGTATTTTTTTGGTAAACTAGAATCTTGGATCAAATGGTGAAACATCTACGATGTGTTTTCTTATTTAAGGTGTGTTCCCGTTGTGTTTCTGTTAGATCAATCCATGATCACATGTGATATTCAAATTATTATCACACATGTGTTCTAGATCACATGTGATTTTTTACTACCTTATGATTTAGTTAAAAATCACATGTGATTTTTTCCTACCTTTTGCAAAAAGAAAACTACCAGTGATATGTGATTTATGTAATGTTAAATCACATGTGATTTTTAACATATTTCAAATTTGTAACATATGCAAGAATTCACGCAACCACATCCAATTTGATATTTTATAACTTATATTCAAATTATTATCACATATGTGATTTAGTTAAAAATCACTTGTGATTTTTTACTACCTTATGATTTAGTTAAAAATCACATGTGATTTTTTACTACCTTTTGCATAAAGAAAAATAACAGTGATATGTGATTTCGGTAATGGTAAATCACATGTGATTTTTAACATATTTCAAATTTGTAACATATGCAAGAATTCGAGCAACCACATCCAATTTGATATTTTATAATTTGTACATATTTCTAAAAGGAAAATAAAATCCCATAATCATCAGCAAACATACTTTTATTCTGAATCTTGCACATAAGAAATCGTAACTAAGAAACTAAAAAAAAAAAAATAAATACTAACACGGTAAATAGTGAAAACGTTTGATGAATGGAACATGTAGTCGTTTTTCTATCTATTTTTTATTGTTGTAAATCCTCTTCTTGTGATTTCAACTTCTCAACAAAAGCAGTTAACTTTTTCACATCTTTGCTCAACAAATGCGCGCCCTCTGTCACTAAAGAAGTTGCCTCTTTTGCAAAGTCATCGACAGTTTCATTCATTCTACAATATTATCGTCAATCAGCATGTAATGGCAGAAAATATTGACTTAAATATGATGCTTTATTTTGACATTTTAGCCTTGACAAAGAATATACGAGCAAATAGACCTTTAACAAAGCACGAATATAAGAACGGATAATATCTCAATTGAGATTTGGCAGGCTAAGTGGAACATTGAACAACACTAAACAAGCAATCGAGATTGGAATCTTGTTTAACAAGCCCACAAAACTGTAATGAATAACACATATTTGATTACAAACATCTGCTTAAACCATGATTGGAATTATTTTATGTTTGTCGAGTGGATCAGAAAAAGATACCTGTAAGTGGTAGGATCGTGTTAGTTTAAGAACCACATAGAGGTGTAGCTAATGGTGAGTCCAAGAAGTCCGCCAGCAGTTGCTACAACCCAGAACATTGGAATCTTGATTTCATCCCTAGAAATCAACCAAAAATTAGATGAAGGTAAAAAACTTTTGGAAGATATTAGTAATTATAGAAGTTAAGCATTTTCTTACGCATTAATTACATAAGTCAACTCATCGAATATGATAATTAAAAACGCCCCAAATGGTAGTGATAACAAGTTATTAGTAACACCATTGATACTTCATTCAGAGATCCAGATTTTGTATAAGCTTTTGTTGTGTCCATGACTTTTCACTGGGTAAGCTGTTAAAATTTACAAATAATGTGTGTATTATTCTCAGTTTGTAACCTATAAACATACAAGATAAATTGTAATACTGAATACACAAAAAATATAACAACATACTGAGTAGCTTGCAGTAAGAAAACAATGTACCAATTGCCATGTGTAATTCGTTGCATCAAACAAGAGATCTGTGACACCACCAGTTACAGGAGAGATGATCTGCAGTAAACATATGCGGCTGTTGAAACTTCTTTGTAGAATATCAAAACATTATAAAGTCAAAGATAGTAATTTGAGCAAAACATGATTAGTGATGGAAATCACCTGATATGATTTATGCAAAAGTTACATACATAAATAGTGAGCTACGTCTACTTTAACAAACAAAAATTACCTCATAAAACGTCAATGATATACTGGTATTGAAAGAATAGCTTGAAAGAACAACTTTATTGAGCAATATCATACTGCAACAAGAAAGACAGTATGCGGTTCCAGAGATCAAAGGTCCGGATCTATTTAATCACATGTGAATATACACTTAGATTTCATATAAATGGTACTACAAACTATAAAATCATTTGCAAAAAGTCACGCACCTTAATCTAATTTGACATGATAACTCACTACAAAACTTGCCTTTGCAACATATTTCTCATATAGTATAATGCAATCCCCCTTCAAGTAAAAAACCTTAAGCTTAACTAGTAAAATGCATTAACCTACAAACCATAAACAAAATTAGCTAGTAATAAAGGTACTAAGCAATATATGTTCACTTTTAATATACCACATATAATTCAAGACAACTTAAACTTAAAAAACACCAGTTTCAAATCGCATACTTCACGTAACTTCTTAATCATAGTTTAACATCACACGTGATGTATTGCATTCTGAACAGCTAAAAGCTGCTCCATTTTGTACATTGGTGGAGGCACCGTGACCTTCGGTTCATCAACAGGTTGTCCTCTACTAGTATACCGTGTAAGCATCGTCTACTTGCAATAAAGATCAGTAGCAATGTAAAGACATAAGAAAGCCAACGCCTACAAGAGAAAAAAATTGGGTATAATCAAGGTCATAAAACTAACAACTGCAACCTAATTTAGGGAGTCGTAAAATCTACATCTGTGGCAACTGTATTTTCCCCAGCTTTTTACTTGAATCACTAAAACCTATTTTTTTTTCTTCAAAAAATCAGAATGAATTAGATTATAATATGCTTGTATAGCTTCAGATTTGATAATCAACAACATAATTCAAATCGATTACCTCGATGAAACGAATCAAAAATCGAATCTAATATAGATTGTGGTTGTTGATTAATGTAATGATAACGGTGACGATGAACATATATGATTTTGATGATGAATTGATGAATTGAAGAGTGAAATTAGGGTTTAATTAAAGGTTATGGAGGTTAAGGGAGATGCAGAGAAATTGGGGAGGAGAAAACACGTTTGTGTGTGTGTGTGTGTGTTTATGAGAGATTAAAGAATAGTTTTTTTAATTTTGTGTTTATATAGTTGACAATTATACTCTTTTAATGTAAAGTATGTATTTAACCACAACCATTAGATAAAATGAAGATATCAAATGAAGATGGAGAGTGGGTATTGATCTCTTGGTATGTAAACAAAGTTTGATCCTCAAATGATCTTAAATCATAAACATTTATACTAATACTAATGTTTGGTTTATAATATCAAAATGTCTAAAAATAATTGACGTGTCATTTTAACAATCAGATATAAATAAATTTAATATAGATCTACTATAGTTATATCAATTATTCTAATTCTTTAAAACCTTCATAACAACTAATCACTACCTATCTTATATTTATGTCTCACCCTAATTCGTGGTCCTCTTGGCAACATGGTAGTGATCATTCTCCATATTTACACAAAATTAAATAAATCAAAGATTCTCACTTAATTATATCAAATTTCCTTCCGTCTTTTCCCACAAGCAAAAAACAATCAATAACCCATTCAATAAATTAACAAAAAGAAAAAAAGAAAAAAAAAAAAAAAAAAAAAAAAAGTCCACAACACAACATCTAGATCTTGCCATACTACCGAAGCTTCACCTCTTTCACACACAAACAAAAACAAAAAACACAAAACACAAAATTTAATGTTTTAGTGACACAAATACCATGATACTAAATTACTAACACCATGAAACCTTATACAATAACAATCTTTGTCATCTTGACATTCTTTACAACCACCATAACCACCACTCACCGGAGAATACTCCACCAGCCATTATTCCCGGTAACACCATCACAACCACCACAACCACCATCACCACCATCATCACCAACCACCACCGACAACAACCCATTCTTCCACTCAAACCCTGATGACCCAAACGCACCATCACCACCACAACCACCGTCACAACCATCCACCACCACCACAACTAACTCCACTCACCCCATAGCCCCGCAACCAGCTAACAAACCAGCTAAAAAAATAGCAGTAGTAATATCAGTCGGAATAGTGACGCTTGGTATGCTGTCAGCTTTAGCTTTTTTTATATACCGACATAAAACAAAACAACAAAACGACACGACGAAACTTGTACGAGGTAACAGTTTTCATGAAACATCATCTAACAACAACAACTTACCGCCGTCAAATTTCTTATATATAGGTACAGTTGAACCACCTAGGACTGAATCTTTGTCGGATAACAACACTGCTACTTCAGTTAGTGTTAGTTCTCCTTATAGTAAGTTACATAGTATTAAAAGATCATCTCATGATAGGTATAGACCTAGTCCTGAGTTACAACCACTTCCACCGTTGAAAAAAACACAACTATCTACGCAACAACCGACGCATACGTCAGACATGACGTCGTCATCATCATCATCTGATGGTGATGATGATGTAGAGGAGGAGACTAATGAGTTTTATACACCACATGGTTCTACTGCTAGTACTACTGCTAGCACAGATGATGGGTATTCTCTGTTTAGTATAAATGCTACGCGTAAGATAAATTCGAGTTACATGTCTCATTCGAAACGAACGAGTCCCAAGTCGAGGCTTTCGGTTTCGAGTTCTCCGGATACTCAATCTGATCATCAGCATTCTCCTGTGGTGAAAAGTGGGAACAGGAGGGCTAAATTTGGTGGGCCACCGCCTGCTCCTGATATGACACGGTTGAATCTTGGTAGGAAGCCGCCTCAGCCGCCTCCGTTGCCTCCGGTGTTGCTGACGCCAGCAGAGAAGGTTGCGGCTTCTTCGATTAAAGGTTCAAAGTCAATGAGTCCTGGTGGTGCTAAAGTGATTCCAAAGATTGTTAAAACATTGTCTTTGCCAGATGGGAAGAATGATGATCTTGAAGGTGGTGATTCGAAGCCGAAGCTGAGGCCGTTACATTGGGATAAAGTGAGGGCTACTTCGGATAGAGCTACTGTGTGGGACCAGCTGAAATCGAGTTCGTTTCAGTAAGTGTGTGAAATTGATTAAATTGTGTGATTGTGGGATGTTAAAGATTGGATTTTGGATGTTTAATTTTGTTTGATTTTGTAGATTGAATGAGGATGTAATGGAGTCTCTTTTTGGATGTGATTCGGGTGGTTCTGGGAAGAAAGAAGATGGTCGGAAACCAAGTGTAGGTCCTGTGATTCGGGAGAAAAGCGTTTTGGATCCGAAGAAGTCACAGAATATAGCAATACTTTTGAGAGCATTAAATGTGACACAGGAAGAAGTATCAAAAGCACTTCTAGATGGTAAATTTCGACTCAAAGCCTTTACTTTGCATATTAGAAACAACTATTAGGCAAAATGTAAAAAAAAAAAAAAAAAAAAAAAAAAAAAAAAATAGCTAGCAATATGTTCACAAATAACAATAAATTGAGTAATGTGGTTTAGTGGAAAAGCTCTTGTGTGTGGTACATGGATTTCTAACTATGAATGTTTATAACCAGAATCCTTAGATATAAAGTTACAATTGGGTCAGCCAGTACATAATTAGTGCCCTTAGCTCTATGGCAGTTGTTCTTTTGCAATTCTACTTTGGGTTGTGTTGCCAAGTTTCAGTCCAGCTCAAACTCCATTCGGGTTGCCAGCAATTCCAAGTCACATTTAACAGAAACCGTAAAGATATGTCATTTATCACTTCATACATCTGCATCTTAGACCGTTTTTGTTCGGTGGAACAGGAAATGGAGACAGTTTGGGTGCTGAACTTTTGGAAACACTTGTAAAGATGGCTCCAACAAAAGAGGAAGAGATAAAACTTCGAGATTACAGAGGTGATATATCAACATTAGGGTCTGCAGAAAGATTCTTGAAGGCGATACTTGATATCCCATTCGCATTCAAAAGAGCCGAAGCCATGCTTTACCGAGCAAACTTTGAAAATGAAATAATATTCTTGAGGTCTTCTTTTCAGACATTAGAGGTACTTTTTTAAATCATGCAACAAAGTAAAATACTGGAATTTGTAGCTGATTTTATATGCATTTTATCTCAGTCAGCAAGTGAAGAACTAAAGAACAGCCGGTTATTCCTAAAGCTTCTTGAAGCTGTTTTACAAACAGGAAATCGCATGAATGTTGGCACGAATCGTGGTGATGCCAAAGCGTTCAAACTAGACACTCTCTTAAAATTAGTGGATGTAAAAGGAACAGATGGAAAAACAACCTTACTTCATTTCGTGGTTCAAGAAATCATCAGATCAGAAAGTACAGATTCTAATTCCAAAATCGACCCGTATCCAACATTCAGTGAAGGTACTTTTAAGAAACAAGGACTACAAATAGTCAGTGGGCTAAGCCGAGAATTAAGTCATGTCAAGAAAGCAGCAGGAATGGATTCGGATGTCTTACGCGGTTATGTGTCAAAACTTGAAACAGGGTTGCAGAAAATTCGATCAGAAGGTCACGAGACCTCAGAAATGCAAGGAAACTTTTACGGGTCGATGAGAGTGTTCTTTAAAGTAGCGGAAATAGAACTTGCAAAGATCAAGATTGATGAAAAGAAGGCGTTGACATCTGTGAAAGAGGTAACTGAGTATTTCCATGGTGATAACGCGAAAGAGGGAGCATACCCTCTAAGAATCTTTACGATTGTAAGAGATTTTTTGGGCATATTGGATAATGTATGCAAGGAGGTTGGACAAATGCAGGATAGAATAATGGTGGGTTCTGCAAGATCCTTTAGGGTTCCTACCAGTGCACCTTTACCACTTGTGACTAGATACAACACCCGTCATAGTAGCAGTTCCGAGGAAGAAAGCTCGTACTCATCTCCAAGAGACCGATAAGATTGGGACAGGAAATTCACCTTACATGTACAAAAATAAGATTACATTCTTATTTTACACTTGATCAAAGTGGATATCCGAAAACTGTTACCAAATCTTCTTGCAGAAGGTATCGGGAGGTCTAAAACTCAGGATTTCGTGGATCTTGGAATGAGGTATAGATTACAAATATATATTCGACTTAGTCTTTTTTGTTTACATACAACACTACAAGGACACAGTATTTATTGAGAGTATCATGTTTTAGTTTGTATTTTAGATCGATTATTTCATTTAAAGGCAAATTCTTTTATGTTTTCTGTTTCTTGATTTTCTTATAGGAGTGCCAAAATTTTGAACAATTTCTTATATGATCCACCAAACAACTACACATCACAGATGTTGGTGATAATTATTCGATTTAGATTCATATGTCTTCAAGTCGAGTAAACCACTTTGACTTCTACAGCTTTTAACGTTAGTGCTTGAGAAGCATACTTGAAGCTATGTTACTATACTAAGGACATGTAATAATGTCACACATACAATGCAGTCTTGGGCCCTGCCATAAGTTTAGCACTCACACCAGATAACCAAAAAAAAAATCATAATAGGTCACGTTAGGAAACCTGTATCAAAAGGATTGTTTTAGGGCCCCATTTATATGTCATTAAGTGTATGTTGTTTACTTATCTGAGAGAACCATTATGCACACTCAGGACGTAGGCCAGCTTTACAGGTAGAAACACACTATTCTCTGTTGAGGACTGATTAGGCTTGCTTAATTCAGAGCCCGAATTTCGTTCCATGCCAATACAGATTTCAAAGGTCATCTGAGGACCGCGCCTGGTCCATAAAAGGTATACCGGTTAGGCTATTTTGTGGTCAAATAGTCATGTAGATCTCTTTTGATTTAAACTGCTTAGGATGTGATCAAGTCGAAATTGTTCTCCCTGGTATGTTGCTAATGCTGCTTAATACGGAGTACTATTTTTAATAGTAGGGAGTATCGATTCTATCATACCAAGAGAACCACATTTAGGTGACACTCATTTCATTGTAAATGGACATCAACTCATATCTAATCTCCGAAAAGAACACTAACTAGTTTTTGTGTAATTTGATAATATTCTTCCATTAGATTTATCAACCAAACACAAACTTAGATTTAAGTACAATGAGCTGAAATAAAGCTGACCTTTGAATGTTCACCAGCTACATATATGGAAAGTACAAGCTTCACACTGAAGAAAGGGACTAGGGTGTAGTCTAAAGTTCAAAGTTCTTGTTGCTTTAGTAAAAGAGGAAACTAAAAGTGACCTTTAACAATGGAGGGATAGATAGATGAGTGGAAGAAGGAACTCCAAATGCTGAGGCATCTTATCTTACAAAATATTCTGTCTCAGTTCTTTTTACTGTAGTGTTAGTAAGACACAGGGAATCACGCCTAAAACGGTTCAAAATAATCGTAATTCAAAACCATGTATTCAAACCTTGGACGAAATTTGCTATCTATAAATTTTTTTAATGACTTAACAAGCTTCGCTAAACATCGTGTCAATAGTTCCTAAGATATCTATTAGATGATAAATATGGCCCAAGCCCGGTGTGCGGTTAGAGTCCATTAGGGTTTATAATCTATAAATATCGATCAATAATAAAGTTACACCGACGAGGTTTTATCATTGTTAGGGATGGCAATGGGGCGGGTTTGGAGCGGGGCGGCCATCCCCATCCCCAAACCCGATTACCGGAGTTCTCCCTAAACCCACCCCGATCCCCATCGGGGATCTAATCGGGGCGCCCCATTGGGGCGTGATGGTCCCCAAAACCCGCCCAATATTAATCGGGGATCTTATAGGGATGTCCTCTTTGGGTGCAATTCTAGAAAAATGCCGCACCATTTCACATTTATTGTTATTTTTAGACCATTAGCAATAACGAACCTATTAATAATCAATTACAAACAATCCTTATTTCCAACGATAGTATTATACATAAATAATGATAAATTATACCATCAAAAATTAAAACTTAAAAATATGATACTAAACCAGTTTGTATAATCACAATTTTGCATTCTTACATAAAAAAAAAAACCGATTAAAATCCCCGTTTAATCCCCAAACCTGTCCCGTAACCCGATTAGCATGCCCCGCCCCGCCCCAATTAGTTCGGGTTTCGGGTTTCCCCGTCGGGTTCGGGTTTTTTTGCCATCCCTAATCATTGTCTAACAATATCATGGTTAGTGAAAAGCATCAACTTACACCACCTTAATAGAAGATTACAACTATGCTTTGTTAGATGCTTTGGGGGGTTCAGCTTACAGCACCTTATACGACTCAATAGACTGGTTTGTTTAGAAGACAATACAATGTCAAATAGTAATTCTTGTATCCAATCTTTAGCTCAACCACATGCAGAAGACTGGCTTGGGGGGTTCAGCTTGTAGTATACGACTCAATAGACTGGCTTGTAGTATACGACTCAATAGACTGGTTTGTAGATTACACCTTAACATGACAATCTTAAACTCTTCGTTCATTAAAAAATGTGATTACATAGACGAGCCTCTTAACTGATAAACCATTTTATGCAGAATCGTCCCAACCATTTTATGCAGGAAATATCAATGCGAAATTGGAATTATTAGTGAAAGAAACTTTACAGGATAATCTTGTTCATTATCAAATAAAAATGACAAAATTTTAAGTACTAAGTAAGCAAATTGGAAAAGTACTTTAACTGAAGAACCACAATATTAGCTCAAAACTCTTGTACACATAAGAGATTCACCATCAGGATACTAGACTTTAACTAAATGTGGCCCGAAACCCCCTAAAATAAAAGTAATATCCGTGATCTCTCAAACCACTCACAATTTTCTTTAAGGTTGTAGTAAAATCCCATTTAATTTCATCTACTCGTCTACTGGATAGCTTAACGGAAAAGATTTGATCAAGTGGTACCTGTTCAAGAATGCTATTTAGATTAATGCCTTGATCAAAAGAATAAGCTTCTCAACCTAATGAAGATAAGATAACTCATCTAGCTGATGGAAACTCAAACTGGGATCATCTTCAAGATCACTGCAATCGGCATGCTCAAAAAGCCAGTCAAAATGCAATAGTACCATTGCATCATTGTTAGTGGATGTGTATTCGCAAAGGTACCCAGAAACTCGATGATTATGACTTGGAAAACCATAGTTGCACCAAGAACGCTCACAAACACGTTGTTATTCCATATCCCATTTAACACATCTATTTTCTCCATTTCTCTAGAGTTAACCTCGTTGAAAAGCTGAAACACATTAGCACAAAGATATAAGCATATGGTCATCTAAATATCACATATTAATGACCTCTTTTAAGTTACCTGACAGAAGACAAAAGAGTTGAATATTAGCGTGTTAAGGATCAAATCAGAATCGTCTCCGTAAAGGCCATAAAAAGATTTCCCTTTAGCCTGAAGTAGCCATATAACAACGAACTGGTACAAAGACTGTCCAAAGATGTTCCTCCACATAACGTTGCTTATGAAATTCCCTTGCCTTCCAACTGGGGTCCTCTTCATTAACGCATAATTTGGAGGCTCGGTGGCTAGTGCGAGTGCTCCCAATGTATCCATGATCATGTTAACCCACAACAGTTGAACAGCCGTGAGGGGAGTGCTTCCTAAAATAGTAACAAATAAATACAATTGAGCAGGCGATAAATACTTTAAGACGGATTTCGATTCAAGTAGTTTTACCTGTTAAACAGGCTGAGGTGAAGTTAACCATTAAAGCAACAATGTTGACTGTTAACTGAAACTGTACAAATTTTTGAATGTTAACGTAGACTGATCGTCCCCATTTGGCAACAGTCACAATTGTTGAGAAATTATCATCCAGAATTATAACATCTGCACTCTCTTTGGCTACCTGAAGAATGAAGATACATTAGAACTACAGATTTTACATCTAATTTGTAAAACCATGGTATGACGTCACTAATTCACCTCAGTTCCAGCAATGCCCATAGCAAGCCCGATATCTGCTTCATGAAGTGCTGGTGCATCATTTGTTCCATCACCCGTGACTGCCACAACCTCACCAAAAGTAGTCCTCAAGTGTTTTACCAGTGTATGTTTATCTAGAGGTGAAGATCGAGCCATCACCTATACGAAGTAAGAATATAAATTAGGTTAGGCTAATATCTTATCAAATACTGTCACTAGCCAACATATGCCATAATACAAACCTGAATCTTAGGGATGAGATCATATAATTCATCCAGACTCTTCTCACGAAAATCTGGACCTTCAATTGCTATACCATCATCTCTAAGTATACCACATTCTTTAGCTATAGCTTTTGCAGTATTTATATTGTCACCTGTAACCATACGAACGGTTATACCAGCTGATCTACAAAGAGCAACTGACTCCTTGACACCTGGACGGACAGGATCTTTAATACCCACAATTCCAATACAAGTATAGCCCGAGGATGGAATAGGAGTATCAGCCGACACATTCTTATCCAAATCTATGTAAGCAAGACATAGAGTTCTAAGAGCTTCACCAGCAAATTCATCAATAGTACTTTTTAAATGACCAAGCGATCCTTCTTTAAGGTTAACAATTTCACCATCTGCATTAATCACCTTGTCGCATGCATCCAATATTATTTCTGAAGCACCTTTACAATGAGCTCTAACACTACCATCCGGAAGCTTCAACACCACCCCCATTCGTTTTTTTGATGAGTTGAATGGCTCAACTCTAAGAACAGAAGACGAGTCATGCTCGGCGTGAAAATCACCACCAAGTGATAAACCGAATTCCAATATCGCGGCTTCTGTTGGTGATCCTAGTATTTCACGCTTCCCTTGTTTGTTATTCACTACTTCGCCACCTGTATTAGTGAATATTGATTCTAGAAGAATTTTAAATGCCTTATCTGGGATGTCGGGTTTTTCTTGTTTGCTTACATCTTTGATGTTTAAACAAATGCATGACTTGACAACAGTCATTTTATTGGTTGTTAATGTGCCGGTTTTATCGCTGCATATACTTGTTGCTGACCCCATAGTCTCACAAGCGGCAAGATGGCGAACAAGTGCTTTATCGTTCATCATTTTTTTCATAGCGAATGCAAGACTCAAGGTGACAGCAAGAGGAAGACCCTCAGGAACCGCAACAACAACAATAGTAACAGCAATAGCAAAATATTCCAATAGCTCTAAAGCATCATCACCAGACCAACTCCACTGAGATCCTACTTGAATCTTACGAGTAAGCAATTTTTGAACCAGAACTGCAAAAGTCACTAAAGCAAAGAATAGCCCTATTTTTCCAATTATAGTTGCGACTCCGTTTAGTTTAACTTGGAGAGGTGTTTCATCATCTCCCCCTTCACTAAGAGTCGCCATTAGTTTTCCCCATTGAGTTCTCATCCCAACTGTCGTAACTAACATTTTGCATGAACCATCTTGGACTTTAGTACCAGACATTAACCAAGGGTTCTCTGCACTTACCATAACTGGTTCACTCTCTCCAGTCAAACTTGATTCATCGATAGAAACTGCAAAACCTGAAAGGAAAAGACCATCTGCAGGGACTTGATCTCCTATAGCAAAATGTACAATATCACCAGGAAGTAGCTCATATATAGACAACTTTTGCCTATACCCGCTCCTTGTAACTTGTATCGATATCTTTTTCTTCTCTTTGTCAAGATCCCGAAACTGTAAAGATTGGCGATAATCACTTGTTGCAGTTACAAATACTACCAACAAAATACTGGCAACAATCCCAAGGCCGTCGTGAGCTCCTCTAGGCCATCCTTCTGTTGCAATGCCTACAACCAAAGAAACAAAAGCACACATTGCGAGTATCATAAGCGTCATATCATGAAGTGCTTCCCATACAAACACCCAAAAGCTTCGTTGGGGGCTTTCAGCAAACTTGTTGACTCCATAGACTTCTTGTCTGCTAGCTAATCCTTCGTTATCAATTGAAAGGCCGTTGGTGGTTGATGTGTTGAGCTTTTCTGCAAGGCCTTCGACTCCACCATGAAATTTTAGCTTTTTGAGGTCGTGTGCCTCAACAAGAGAACCGGCTTCATCAGCACAGATTTCAAAACCAGCAGCTCTTACTTCCTCAGGCACTTTATAGTCCCCACTTTGTGCTCCTGCGTAAATCATGTCATGAGAGTAGCATAAAACCAAAAACAGTATATGATGGATTAATAAGAAAATTTTGATTATAAGAGCATGTAAAACTTGCCTTGTATAAACTGAAATGCAGCCTTTGACACTAAAACCGCAATCCTCAACTTTTCCTAATCAATGAAAGCAAGATCGGTCAGTCACTAACGCATAAACAGAATATATAAAAATGCATAACAGATTCAGTTCAAGTATATTTTCAATCAGACCACGTTAATCACAATTGGCATGACTATATAAAACCTACCTAACCAATGCATTCCAAATCTTATAACTCATAAATCAATACAAATAGCACGACGTTGAGTGACCTTTAATTTGCATATACATATAACTTATTTTTAATAACAGAACCAAATTTTAAGGCAGAACTCTTGTGCGCCTAAGTGAGAGAAAAAACTACTCCGTATTTGATAATAATGAATACAGGGAGGGATATTTTACCTGATTGGTACGACGCATTGCAGCAGCCTCATTGCGTTTGGTGAGGTTAGCAGTATGACGAAAGCGTCGTTTAGGATTCTTGACAATGTGACACAGACTCCTCCATTTTTGTAACACCTCTTCCGATGAATGTTTACATTTAACTGCGTGAAAATTCTGATTCAAATAATTTTCCATCACCATTTTTTCCTCCTTCAAATCCCACCACTCATAAATTTTTTCTTTTCTTATATATAGATAAACTATAGATCTCCCTCTAATTTCTTAAAGCAAAATGAACGATCAAATCTCGAAATCAATACAGGAATTATCTTCTTTTCCAAACAACATTGCATTGTGTACGTGATATAAACTTTAACATAGTCTATTCACACGAAAAATGTTAGGTTCAATTCTTCCGAATGGTCTTTGTTAATCTAAGAGGAAAATGTAATTAGCCAAGGAGAAATGAAAAAGATGGTGAAGATCCGATATTTGCTGCTTTGTGACATAGAAACAAAGATGAGCTATGTTGTTAGTTAGTTAGTTTATAACGGTTTTTTCTTTCTTTCTCATTACAATTTTCCGAAACTTGAGGAAACCCAATGACCGGTTCTGTTTTTTTTATGAAGTTGTAACTAATTGTACTTAAATTTTTGAACATTAGGTAAAAAAAAATGCATAAGTTGTTAACTTGTTATTAAGTTTGGTAATCACACTAATACCAAATGGCAAAATCACAGAGAAACTTAAAATAACCAAGTATCATTTGTTGGATGATGTAAAACCCGTATGCTATGCTAAATTTTATTAATCGTCAAATACTTAGAGTATTTGTGATGAAAGGACTCAAGCCCACAACCGGGTTTCGGTCAACTACCTAATACCGTCTAATACTTCCCGGCAATTCGAACGACGAAATTGTGAAAATTCGAATTGGAGAAGAAGACTATAATCACTAAAAAAATAAAACTAAAGAAAAAAACTAAGAATAGTTATCTTGATTATTTAATCAAGACTTTCAGTCTTGATAGCACCTAGTTACAACGGGCGAATGAACTTTTTTTTCAGGCGACTGTCGAGACTTATAATGGCGCGTGACAGCGCATCCGACCAATGGAGGCTGCTATTTCGGATTATTTTCTTCGAAATTTAATTACGAGTCCAGGATCGTTGACGACGTCAACTAACTCTATGCGGTTTGAGAGTTATAAACCAACCAGTGAGCCAATTGCATTTTTTAAAGTCGGTGGCTTGCTACGGTGTGTCGTCGAGGATATAGTTGAGATCGCTCGGCATTTAATTACGAAGTTAATGACATTGATGGCGTCAGTTAACTTCTTGCGGTTTAAGAGTTATGGTCGAAACAATGACCAACTATGGTTTAAACCAAAAATTGGTTTGATTTCTATAAGCAATAAAGGGTTTGACGGGGTGCCATAGAGGTGTCGCTCCAGGCCGACTAGTTTAGAGGATCGACCTGCTCACATATCATGTTAGATGATGATTGAAAACTAGGCTAAATTTTATTAATAGTGTAATACCCCTTAATTTTTCAGACGTATTTCTATACGAGATTATCCCTATTTTTCATATAAAAACTTTTATAGAACTTATTTGGTTTAAAAACACGAAGTTATCTCACGAAACGTGAAAACCGTGCACAACGCGTACTGGCACAACCGACGATTTGATTTGATTATTTTATTATTTGTGAGAAACGAGGCGTATGAATAGTCGTTTTTATTGAAAATATTATTCTGAGCGCGATGGAGAAATTCTCGTGTCTTGAATCAACCGTTTACTAGTATAAATGAGCCCCGAATCTCATTTTGAGAAAAATAACAGAAATTACAATATTGGTTGTAGCAACCTGTAAAATTACCCAGTAATTTGTGAATATTAATCAAGTATTAAATTACCATTACAGTTCATTTAACCATTTTTACGAGCAAAATTTAAAAATTTTGTTTATTACATTACAATAATTCAAACACGTTGATACGTGACTCACATTACTTTGGAACGAGCTCACACACGGACCACGACAATCACCTATACTAATAAACAACCAAACGGAGCCGTGTTACTATTCTCGGCCCAATTCTGAGCCTGTTACTATTCAAGCCCAATCCAATTTTCACTAATTCTTTAATTTCACTTGGTCTAATTGTTATAGTCTCAATCAAACCTTATCTAACAACTACAATCAATGGGAGACACAAGAGAGAAGTGTGGTGAAGGAATTCTAGTGAGATAAACTAGAGAGAGAAACACACATTTGATACACACACCTCCAACCTGTGAAATGGGAGGTTGGAGGGTATTTATAGGTTTGATACAAAGGTGGGCTTGGACTTTTCTTTGGGCTTTATTTTTGCCTATTAGATTAACTCAAGCCCATTGACTATTCTTTTAACTAAACAACAACACTTTTACAAAAATAATAAAACACAAATGACCATCACTTTTTATAAAAGCTAACACTCTCCCCCTAAGGGATGGTCATTTAAATGACGCTCCGTGTGATTAGGTCTTTCGTCTTCATTGTCTTGAGCTTAGTGTGTTGTTTTTGAATAGTCTTGCTTCTTTGTTCCTTCATGCTTTGTGATCTTCAAAGTATCGTCTTTTGGTCGTTCTTGCCTTGATCAACATCTTTTGTACCGTTGCATCGTCGTTGTAGATGTTGAAATGTATGATGATGTTGAATGGACTTTCGTCAGTACCTGCATAAAACAGTTAGCAATAAATCGTCCAACGCTTACAGGTTCAGATTTTGAGATCGTTTGTAACACCCCAACCCGGCAAGGTAGAAGTATCACATTAATGGTTTCATATCAGATCAAACAAAGCATACATTCATTAGTAATACAAGAGTTCTCAAGGGTTACAATGAAATTCTGAAATTTACAAGGTTACAAAGGAAACAAAAGCTAAATACTAAGTCTGCAATTGCAAATCCTTCTACAAGTCTCTACTTCAAAATAACTATCAAGGTCTTCTAAGTCCAAAAGTCTCTTCACTCATACCCAGCTTCCAACTAAAACCTGCCGCGGGAAAAAGAAACGCGGCTGAGCTTAAAAAGCTTAGTGAACAAATATATAATAGACGGAAACGAAAGCAAAAGAAAACGAGCATACATGGTATAGTGCAAATGGAATAACATAAGGTATAGACAAATAATATAATAATGATGGAATGAAAAGAAAGGAAATAGAAAGAAATAAAAGGATCAGCAATCTACCACGAGCCCAGAAACAAACCAAATCACATCATCTCAAATGTAACCAAATAGAGTAGCTAGCTCCCAGATATGTGAAAGACGTGTATCGCACACACCATCAGTCACCAAATAAATAGAACAATAAACAAATAACATATACAGATAACAGGTCAAATCTAGGATGCACCCATACGCCCCTAAAGACAAATCAATAATCATAATTATAATGGCCATAGCAAATAATAAATAAGGGACGGAACAGGTCATCACTCTCCTGCCCTAGAGTCATGTCAGAGGTGCGTCACTGACATGGACATGAAACCCTCATGCCTAGTGATTGGCTCGTAATATCCAACTGTAGATCAAAGGTCGGGCGTACTATCAAATAATCAAAAGTTATATCTTAAGGGTACATGGCAAAAGGTTCATGTCAAACAGTCCAGAATAACTATCAAAGGTTCAAATCAAAGTTTATCAAACTAAGTTTTATCTCAAAATTAGGTTCAGATTTTAAGGACTATATCAAATGGTTTAGAAAAGGAATTCACAGGTTCATAATTAAAGTTCTTAGCAAAAGTTCATTTTAGAGATTCTTGTCAAAAGTTCATTTAAAGCATTCCTTTAATAACGGATTTTCAATAAAATGATCTTTCAGAATAGTTTTCGTAAAATAATCTTTCAAAACGGTTTTCCATAAAAAACATTCTTTAAAACTAATTTTCACAAAAGTTAACAACTGTCAGATGAAATAGTATCACCTCACCATTCATAATCATTCTTTTAAAATAACTGATTTTCTCAAAACATTTTCAAGTCATAATTAAAAAGGTTTTCACATTTATTTATCAAAATCAAATGAACCTTCAAATGTGATTCGAATACTGATATATATAACAAGGTAACGGACGAATATCAAATGGATCGTTATAGAGACTCAAAGCAAAGGGTCATATCGACATCAGGGTCAAAATGAATCAAACAAACGAACCAAAGAGTAGGGGAACATAGCAATGGTATAGGAAAATCCTAAACGAGTCAATACAAGAGATCAAGATAACGTAGGCACCTTACAAGAAGGGCAGAATATCTGTACCTTAGACCGCAAGTGAAAACATAAAAGAAACACAAGATCGGAAGCAAACTCCACCTTCAGCGAATCTACACGAATTCATGATCTCCTTATTAATAACTTATTTTAAGTCAGATTGCTCATTTTAGTCGGCTTTTCATTTTTAATAACTTTCCATTTTTAACAGGTTTCCCGAATGAGTAAGTTTCCATATTTAGTATCTTAGGTTACTTATAACTTAATTAGGGTTTCAAATCTTAGGTTCACATTTAATAATGCACTAATCATGATATAGGCCAATTTAGGTTATGAAGTATTAAGGTATCTTAATTACACATTTAAAGTTATATTAACGCTAAAGAGTATTTAGGTTAAAGCATATTAATGATAATTAGGTTTTAAAAACTTATAAAGCCCTTTTTAACACAAGACCTTAACGAACCCACACACAACACCCTCTCGTTACTCCTTTTTGCCATGCATACATGACGATCCTAAACACAATTTAACTCTTCACTCTCAAATTAAACACATGCATGAAACCTCACAAGTTTGACACTAACACATGCACACACATGATATAATCGATCCTATGCATGCAATACCACAAAATCACAACCATGTTTATTTTATTAGTTTCTGAAAGTTACTAACATATGTACACCTCATCCCATGCGATTATAATACAATTATTAACAGCATGTTCATAAGCCTTACCTCTTTTGTTTCGTTTATTGCCGATTGTAAACCTACCATGATCATGCCTTTTTCTTTTTATTTTAGCTCGTTAGGACTAGGTATAGGACATGTTTGAGTCGTATAAAAATGGGTCAAAACAGATTTAACATAAGCAGCTTCTCTATGTCGATATATAAGGGTCGCCAAAATCGTTATTTTATGTGAACTAGTTATGATTTTATGAACTTTTCTTCTATGATTTTATGTGACAGTAATATATATGTCATTCTTACTATCATTATATTGGAACACATTAAATTAGATTCCATGATTCATATATTCAAACTGCTTCGAATGGTCTCTAAACAGAAAGAAGTTCAACATATAGATTTTCATTGTATCATACGTATGTATATATATATTAGGTCGAAACACAAGCATAATTTTGGAGTACCTTAAGTCAGATAATAGGAATGAACAGGAATCACAAGAGCCAACACCTAGAACCCTTTCGACCAACCTCCTACACTCACGATCAATACCACTTTGTATCTGCTGAAACACCACGACGCAGCCACCAAATAGACGCACACAAAGACCTCCTTTGCTGCCTTGCTTTTTGACCGAACAGGAAGATAAAAACAGCAGCAGTAGACGCTTGTGTGGTTTGTAGGTTTTAGGTTTTAAAAAAAATATCGGTATATAATGTGATGATGACAAACCGTGAGTTTTGGGTTGCCTATTATTGTGGGATGTGACATCTTTTAAATTTAACACATATCTCCATCTTATTTGTTTCCTTTTGGCCGAATATTTCTTGGAGAGAAATTAGGGAGGTTAACAACTTCCATAGTTAATCAAGATCACACTTATCCTTTGGTATTAATTTATTTGGCCGAATTTTTAATAGTTAGGGACATCAAATAATTCGACTAGCATAGCTAGTATTTGTACATTTTATTTGTGATATCTAAATTATAGTATAAGGTTTTATTTGTAGCTTAGTTCCTCAAATAACTTAGGACAAAATTTATCTTAGGTTAAATGCACTTAATGTTACTTATAAAATTTTCATAAGTTCTCCAAATTTCAAATTTGAGGGCATTTTTGTCATTTCAGATTATATTCAGTTTTTGGGTTTTACATCGTTAACAGCATAGTGAGAAAACTTTCCCTAATCTTAACCAAGGCCGTTGAGAGCCTCTGAAGTATACCGGAGTATCACTTCAAGACTGTAGACCGTTTGATGCACGTACCCATCATGATATATGGCAAGATCCTTAGATCTCATTAAGACTCTTATAGCTTGTGTCCTTTTTGGTGAACACAAGTGTTTTGTAATAAGAGTGTTCCTAAGAGATCTATTGATGAATCTCATGGCTCTAGACTCAATAATGTGCGTTTTGGTTTTAGTCATCGGAGGCATGGAGCAGAGTGCCACCTTTTCAATATCAACACATCTCGGAGTGAGAGGCCGATAGATTATGTAGTGTTCTCCGTGAGAAATGAAACAAATATCTTTTAAGAGATATCTGAGTGGCTAGGAGGGGTGGTGCAGCGCGTCACTGGGTCCATGACGTCTTGTCTTCAATATCAGTATCAACTTGTGATAACCGATAGCAGATGTATTGACCCGGTTTCTGACCTAAGTTTTCATGGAGGGCTATTTCTTTTCACCCTTTCATTCAACTTTTCTTTTTAACTCTTCAACCCCTTCTTTCCCTTTCTCATTTACTTTTTTTTTTTTTTTTTTTTTTTTTTTTTCAATCTTACCTAAGGACTTCTAATTCTAATCTATTGGAATTGTCCTTGGGTAGATCCCTCCGGCTCTGGCGGATCATTGGACATAACCTAACCATAATCACCTTATTTCTCCATGATTATCCTAGATTAGTTGATTACATGCCATAAACCTTTTGTGAAAATCTCTCAAAGTGTTCATGAATAAACACATTTAGTTAACACATTGAGAGTTTTGCATTTTTGAAATACTCCCCCTTTCACATGTGCTCATGCATTTTTAGTATAAATTTGCACATGTTGGGTAGAGTTCGCACATTTTGAAATGATTAAATTTCAGTGAACATGACCTTCGCGAGACACGCTTACATCACTAGTTAGACTAGCTTGAAATTATTACCCGTCCCGGTCATATTCAAAGATCATCTCTCGAATTGGTACATTCTACTCAGACAAGTCCTTTGCGAGACACGTTTACATTACTAGTAAACCAGCTTGAAATTATTACCCGTCCAGGACATGTCTTTTCGATAACGGACATTTAGTTTCGTCAATTCGAGGGTTGTTCTGAGTCTTTTTGAAGAGCTCATTTTGAGATTCAAACCACAAAACTTCTTTTTGATCACATTTTAATCACGTCCTCTCCCCCTTATATCTAATAAACACTTAATCTCCCCCTCAAAAATAGCATGAAGTGGTATTTTTGAAAACAGTTGATTAAAATGAAACTTTTTGAGGAGAGATGGACTGAGTTTAGCATGAAAACGGAACATTTTTCATTTTATACTCCCCCTTAAACAAAGCATATAATTAAACGTTTGAGTTTAAAAGCATTTAAGGGTCTTAGAGGGAGTTATTGTGAGCACAAGATTTATAGAAAGACTTTGAAAAATCTTTTTGAAACAATTTTGATTAAGTGCTCACGAGTTTTAGCTTTTTGCCATTAACATTACGAGTCCTGATCAGAAATAATCAGAAGTCATCAATGTAGCCTTTATTTGAAATCTTTTCGAGTTGGAGTACTCGGGCCACAGTAAAAGATTTCACAATAAAGCACGGGTCTCGTACTGATATATACGAAAGCCTTAATGAAGAAAATTTTGAGAAACGACATGTTTTGGAAAAAATTTAAATGAACTCCCGCTCAAGCATCTGTACATGCCCGTATCATTGTTGAATGACATTTCTAGATACGTACAGAATATCGATTATACGAGAGACATGTCGTGAGAAGAATATTTTTGGTTTTTATGTTTTATATTTTTTATGTCTTTTTTGAAATTTTCTATTTTTATATTTTGTTTTTTGAAAAATATTTACATGCGAAGCTTCATAAGATAATTCACAAAGATTCGAGAAGACTTTCTAACTCTTCGGGAGTTAGGCTTCGCATTCCAATTCGACGAACTAAGTTTTCAAACCGCTCTTTTGGGAGGGCTTTAGTAAATAGATCGGCGAGTTGATATTCAGCCTTCACGAAAAAACAATTCAACAGTACCCTCTTCAACGTGCTCTTTTATGAAGTGATAGCGGACTCTAGTATGCTTGGTCTTGGAGTGTTGCACCGGATTGCACGAGATGGCTATGGCACTTTTCGAGTCACAATACAAAGGTATGCGGTCGAAAGAGAAACCATAATCTGTGAGTTGTGTCCTCATCCATAGAACTTGGGCACAACACGCAGATAGAGATACATACTCAGCTTCAGCGGTTGATAGTGCAGTAAAATCTTGTTTCCTTGATGACCAACCTACTAGCTTTTCTCCCAAAAATTGTGCTCCGCCTGATGTACTCTTTGCTGTAACTTGGCAACCGGCATGGTCTGCATCTGAAAATGCTATTAGTGTAAACTCCGAATCCTTCGGATACCAAAGTCCCATGTTAATGGTTCTTCGTAGGTATCGAAAGATCCGTTTAACCATTTGGAGGTGAAGTTCGGTAGGCCTTGCCTGAAACCGTGCTAATAAACAAACAGCAAAATGTATATCGGGTCGACTAGCAGTTAAGTACATGAGAGAACCAATCATGCTCCGATATTTCTTCGGATCCATGGGTTTCTGTTGGTCCCTTTACACGTTAAGAGTTAACTAGAAAGTTAATCTATTTGTGTTTATGACTAATACAATGTTTATGATTAATTCTAACAGTTATAAAACGTGAATATAGAAAACTCAATATAATTTTCAACGTTTAAATTCTTATTAGAAATGAATCAAAGAATCTATACCCAAGTGTTTTGCGGAACAAATACTTGGGATTGAATAGACAAGGTATGGTGGTGTCTCCTATCTAAACTCAAGTTTTGCTTGAGTGGTAACAATGCGACCTCACTGAGCTATCTCAGGGATGCGTTACTCTTTGTAGGAGAGAAGTTGTTTTGCAAAAGTCAAATCTTTAATTATACAAAACAAACTCAACTTCTCTCCTTCTCAATCTATTTATACACAAGTAATCTGAGTAAAAGTAATTAAAATATTACAAGTTGTTGAGCAAGCGTGTCTGACAATTACAACAGTAATTGTCATTTCCAAGAACCAATAGAAATGGCATATTAAGTCTTTAGGAGTGGTTGGTCTGACACTCCAAGACTTTAAGCCGTCTTAGGAAGGATTTCTTCCTGACAAGATAAGATTTGATCTTATCTTAAATCCTTCCTAGATATTTCTGCCTTTCTTCTCAGGCACTTAGTTCTTCAGGACACGCTTCTCAGTTATCATTTATAATTACTTCATTGTTGTTGAGGAGACTAGGGTTCAGTGAGTTCTTGTCCAACACTCACTGAACCATCATCTTCTTCTTTGGCTTAAGTGCTACTTCAGGGAGTACCGCCTTCCTGCGTAGTGAATCCTTCTATTTGAATTCGCCTTAAGCATCCTAAAGATGACTCACTGAGAGGCTGTTCTCTCAGTGACTTGAATTGTTCTCGGTTTAAGTTAACACTTAGTTAATTTGTGTCCAAATCATGTTTTAAGTATTCTTGGGTTTTTCATGACCCAACAATCTCCCCATATTTGGATATAAATTATTCCTAAGTGTTTTGATCAGTTATGAGTGAGCTAATGACTTCTACTCATACTGAATGTACTAGAATGTAAATAAGGACACTGAAATACTAAAAACATCATCTTATTGATATCATTACAAGTCCTAACAAGCTAAGTACAAAAAAGGGATAGTGGGGGTATTCAGGCAGATCTATCAGTTCAACTTAATACCAAGGGCTTCAAGTTTGGGTGTAAAACCCCGAAATTAATATAATATGAAATGACTAAGATACCCTCCGAATTTGAACTTTTAAGAATTTATGAAATTATATAAGTAATCTCGTGTGAACGTAACCTAAGTATCTAACACGCCAACAATTGAATATATGAACGTGATACGAATATTTAAGACTTATGTTATACACCAAATATTAACCCTACATCTAATATGCTAGGCGAAATTTTGTGAACTTATGCACCTATGATATTCCTAATTTTCGGCCCATATTTACTAAATAAGAATTCATGTAACTTGGTTGGTCCTAGCCCACATTAAACCCATCCATCCCTTATTTTTGGCCCATCAAAACAATCGGTATTTATTTATTTTTGATAGAACCGATCCTCAAAATTAAACAACCAAAAGAAACCCTAACTCTCAAAAAGATCGGCCTCTTTTTTTTCTTTGCTGCTGCTGTCGACCCAAGTATATCACAAAAGAAGCCCTTGAATCTTGTTCTTGTTCTAAGGTAACCATGTAACACAATCTAATCTTGATCTATATGAATTCGTGAAACCAAAATTAATCAAAACATGTGTTTTTGCTCTTGTTTTGCTGCTGTACGAACCAAGAAGGAGAAAAAGGAGGAGTTGGTGATTCGTGTATTCATGTTCTTGTGTTCTTCGTCGTATCTACGAGGGTATTGTATCATCTTTTTTCAATCCTTGTTCATGTCCTTGTGTTCTAGTCGAATTAATGGTCACATAAAATGATACATAAAATCATAATCATAAAACCCTAAATCTAATATGTATAAATCGACCAGGTGTGTGTATGACGAATTTATTAGTTTTGATTATGTTAAGACCTATTATGAATCGACCTAAACATGTTATGGACTCATCTATAATCGTTTTGTGTTATGAACTAAGGATTGGAATGAAGAAACCCTAGGATATTGCATGATATGATCAAACAGTGCTGTCCAAAAAAATGGTCTAACTTAAATCGAATGTAACTAAATGATGTGAACGTGTTTTTGGGTTGGGGTGTTACAATTATGGTATCAGAGAGACAGGCTGCGATTCGTAATACAATTACCCTTGGCCTGTGTAAGTTAGGACCACTAAGTTCTCCCTGTAGGCGCTCGTAAGACAACCTTTGAAAATTTGCTTTAAGATTTCCCTATAAGAACTTAAGTTTGACCAGTGAGGAATGGGTAGACTATAAGGTATCTGTTTAAGTATCATGGTTTCCGCATCACTCTAATTCGTGCCTTGCTTTTGGTTAGAGTTTGTTGATATCACTTCTGGAAATCGAAAGCTTATGCTTTGCACCACCTAAGTTTTGAAACTTAAATAAATCTGGAAGGCATTGAAAATTGCATAATAACTGCCTGACACTACTTGATCTCTATCTTCAGATTTTGATTCTGACCTCTGATCCTTTCGTTAACCATTTTGATGCCTCTTCGGTCATTCTGAGAATCTCTATGGCAATGACGTATTTGATGTATTCTCTTATTTGTCTTTTGTTTTTGATAAGTATCTATGAATCCTCCGACACTATTTGATTCGTTTCACCCACCTCTGTCCCTATGAGAATGTCTTGTGGTGTGTAACCACGAGTATAAGAATGTTTTCCCCTCACTTTTGAATGATAAAGATTTGACTTGTGATTCGTCTTTCTTTGAATAGTTAAACTTCGATTTTATTCTGACAAGGAATTGGTTGATTGATCACTCAAATATTGACAACTACCCTTCTATGTCTCACTTTGACGGTTGCAACAATTTTGAACTCCCTACTATGATTATCGATTGTTAAACCCTTTGCTATCACTATTACTCTGGAGACCTGTGTGTTACTTTCGCGGCTATGAAGTTTTCCTAGAACCCATTTCGTACCCCAATAAATGAATCTTACCTTGAGAGGTATTTGGCACCCTGAGTTTTCTGAATATGATTCGTGACTGAACCACATGTTTTCCACCAAAGTGTGAAGTAGGATTTGACATGATACCTAGAGATTGTCTAGTCACTAAGCGAAGGTGTCTTTCAGATGCTTTCGGGATCATATAAATTGATTCTAGCAACCGGGAAGAACAGCAACCGAAGACCAGGAAGTGAGTTTACTTAAGTGTATTTCCTGGGCGTGTTTTAGTTCGTTCGTGATAAAGAAGGATGGTGACTGGAGATAGCTGCACCGTATTACTGTTAGGAGCCAATATTCCTCCACCCTGAAACGACTATGGGTTTGTTTAATTTCAGAGCGCGAAGTTTCCTTCTGATGAATTGATTTTATTCTTGGAATCACCTTCCGTATTCGTAAACGACTGCTATGACGGTTAGTGACGCTAATAGTATTAGCTAAAGCTCTGACTGTTTTGCGAATTTGATAAATGATGTTTTCTCGTGAATACTTGGGCGAATGGTCATTGTATGACTTAATAATACGTTCAGGGACAAGGAAGATCATGAAAATCATCTTAGCACTTTGTTAGGAAATTCGTCGATCATTGTGCGTTCTGAGAGATTGATATTTGTTGAGACGGCGATGTTCTTAATTGAGGATATCTCTTTAAATCCCGCAAGTTTTGAAAACTATCACCAAGTGGTCAAGACCGATAACAAATGGAGAACTGAAACCTTTTGAGCTTTGCAGAAGAATTCTGGATGATGTTTACAATTTGTGATACCATTGAGAAATTTCGTGAACCGAGAGAAACAGCTTAGTTGATTGAGAATGGAATTTTGGAAAAGCTGAAATAGAAAGTAGATTCCATACCTTCAGCGGAACGAATTTTGGGGCATTCCAGTAAGAGACTCGGTTTTACTCTCTTACAGCACGGAAGGTTTTGCGTATGCATCAAGACAACTAGAAGCGCATCAGAAGAATTACTTCAATACCTGACCTGGAGTTGACAACAACGGTGGCTACCCTGAAGAGTGAAGACATTACTTACAAGGCAGAAGTGTTGGCAATGCAGAAGAAGAAATTCTTGTCAAGATGGAGAACCTGGAGCTGATGAAGACATGCAGTCTCACTTCCCTATTCATCTTGGTTGTACTAAGATGAATTGAGAGCGGAAGCAGACTGGATGATGAAGAGATTTAAAGATCGTGCCAGAAATCCACATTACTCCATCACATTCCAAGAAGAAATGCAGGAGGCTCGACGAACCAGACACAAGCTTCCGATTTTGGTTTCACTTCCCGATTGATAGACAGACGAAGACAGATTAACTGGACTTGAAGAGTTTGGATGTGTTGAATGAGCGGATTTTTGAAACAGACCCTTTATGTTTGGAAGAATTGATTCTATGAAGGCCGAAGTTCTTGGCGACTAACTTTCATTTCCGTTGACCCTCTTAAATTTCGTTAAATAGTAATAAGATCCTCTTATGATTTAAGTTTCCTAGAAGCATTTCAGTTCGTGTTCATTTTTCGTATATTCGGTGATGGCTTTGTTTGAGAGATTTTGGCGAGTTGTGGAAGATATGATGCTTATGACGGCGTGCCTCAATTCTGCTAGGCAATCTTGGATTTTGATACTCTTGCGAATAGTTTTGTTTTCCCTTTTGACTATGGTATTCGATTTTGGTTGACCTCAGAGACTGTAGAAGTACTAGGTGGATTTAGATAGGTGGTTTTGATTACGACTTGAGATAAAGTATGACCATCATGAGGGCATATTTATATGATGCCGGTATTATGACGTCTGGCCAACGTGATAATACTTACATCATATAACGTGCACTTGTTGTAGGCATAGGATATCTTGGGGAGTACCTAAGAAGCTTAGAATTTGATCTCCGTCGGATTATCCGTGATTAGTGAGACCTTAGGTTCGTTCTACCTATGCGTATACTCTGCTTTCGCTCATCAAATATCGGGATGACTTTGGACTCTCGTGTTGCATTCTGTTGACCTCAGTTATAAATCTTGAATTCTTGTAAAACTCTCTACTGTTGATATAGTTAATTTGATCTGAAATCTTGTTCGTATTTCCATATGAGCTTTCCGGAAGATTCACCTACCCTCCATTTTTGTTGCATGGTCATTTGATCGGAATCAACCTAATTTGTCTCCTTCTGAGGAATTTGAACCCACCTCATGTTGATTTGAGTCATGAGAAACTATTTGGTCTGAAGATCTTTTGGAAGAACCTCCTCGGGCGTGAGAATGTTTGTGATGATCTTTTGCGACTTGCTACGACTTCGTTTAACTTTACGACTTCAATTTTCGAGGACGAAATTTTTTTTTAAGAGGGGAAGAGTTGTAAAACCCCGAAATTAATATAATATGAAATGACTAAGATACCCTCCGAATTTGAACTTTTAAGAATTTATGAAATTATATAAGTAATCTCGTGTGAACGTAACCTAAGTATCTAACACGCCAACAATTGAATATATGAACGTGATACGAATATTTAAGACTTATGTTATACACCAAATATTAACCCTACATCTAATATGCTAGGCGAAATTTTGTGAACTTATGCACCTATGATATTCCTAATTTTCGGCCCATATTTACTAAATAAGAATTCATGTAACTTGGTTGGTCCTAGCCCACATTAAACCCATCCATCCCTTATTTTTGGCCCATCAAAACAATCAGTATTTATTTATTTTTGTTAGAACCGATCCTCAAAATTAAACAACCAAAAGAAACCCTAACTCTCAAAAAAGATCGGCCTCTTTTTTTTCTTTGCTGCTGCTGTCGACCCAAGTATATCACAAAAGAAGCCCTTGAATCTTGTTCTTGTTCTAAGGTAACCATGTAACACAATCTAATCTTGATCTATATGAATTCGTGAAACCAAAATTAATCAAAACATGTGTTTTTGCTCTTGTTTTACTGCTGTACGAACAAAGAAGGAGAAAAAGGAGGAGTTGGTGATTCGTGTATTCGTGTTCTTGTGTTCTTCGTCGTATCTACGAGGGTATTGTATTATCTTTGTTCAATCCTTGTGTTCTAGTCGAATTAATGGTCACATAAAATGATACATAAAATCATAATCATAAAAACCTAAATCTAATATGTATAAATCGACCAGGTGTGTGTATGACGAATTTATTGGTTTTGATTATGTTAAGACCTATTATGAATCGACCTAAACATGTTATGGACTCATCTATAATCGTTTTGTGTTATGAACTAAGGATTGGAATGAAGAAACCCTAGGATATTGCATGATATGATCAAACAGTGCTGTCCAAAAAAATGGTCTAACTTAAATCGAATGTAACTAAATGATGTGAACGTGTTTTTGGGTTGGGGTGTTACATTGGGCTTCTTTGACTGCAGCTCTTGTTGGTCAGGATGCTCATTGATTTTCCTTTTCAGATCTTGACAAAACTTCACATTTTCAGGACTCTTGAGTGGAGAGGCCATCATTAGAAAGCCAAGCATAGCTTTGATCCCTGACAAATTTATATCACTCCACCTTTGGAAGGCTTTGTATTCGAACTCATCAATGAAGAACAAACCTCTTTCAGGTTGTTTAATGACCATATTGTTCCTGAAAGGAACACCTTCAGGGAGAGCACTATTGCAGTCAAGACCAGGAATCTTGATCTCAAGCTCAGCTTCTATCTTCTTTCTTTTCCTTGAAGAAGACTGAGAGGGAGCTGGTTGTGCTGAATCAGGAAGAAGAGATGGAGTGCCATGTTCCTGAGGTGCATCTGCCAATCTTTCGTACCTCAGACTCAAGGACTTCAACAGGCTAGGGACCACAACATTTGATTTCTTTGCTATTAATGGACCCAACTCATCCAATTCTGTGATCCCAAAGTCAGCGAATCTGAATGGGGTATGAACATCAAAGTTTCTCATGTCAGCACCTCTGTAGACAGTAATAGAAGCAGGATTGGTGTTTCGATGAATATGAACATCAGTGATTGGTTCTGGCTTCAACCTGTTAGTCATATACCACTGATATTTCTTAATTCTGTTCTGCCTGATCTCTTCAGCCCTTTTATTCCTTTCCTCCCTTTTCTTCCTGAGAGTGATCATCTCCTCAGTCTGAGCCTTTACAAAGGTCATACCACCCTCTCTTCCTGAGAGATCCTTAGCCTCAAGACCAATCTTCTCAGCTTCTTCATGAACAACCTTAATTATAGCAGGCTTGCTCACCTTCTCTTCCTCCTTTAACTTCTTCTTTGCTTCCTCTTCCTCTAGGTAAGCACTGAGTTCATCAGCTGAGAAGTGGTGAAGAACTCCATCAATGTCATACGGGATCCTGGGTGGTGATTCAGGATCCTTTGCTACGGAGATTGGTGCTGGTTGAGGCTCAGGATTAGTGAGGATGCCTTTTCCTTTTTCTTGATGGGTGGAAGAAGCTTCAGGAATCTCCCCCTCAGTGTGAGAAGTAGGAGAAGGAGGTTTTTGGCTTGTGGAAGCTTCAGGGACTCCAGTGTCTTTCTCCCCCTCAACTGTTGCTTGAGCCATGGTGATAGCAAGAGTTGGAGCCACTAGAGTAGCAGGACCCTTGAAAGCCTGATAGATCTCAGTCATCATTGATTTGATGTCCGAGGTGTCTTTCTGAAGAGTTGAGATCTGATCCGCCAGAGATGCCTGAGAAGCTTCGATGCCTGACATCCTTGACCCAAGAGACCATGCCAAAGATGTTGAAGTTTGTGCCCAAGTACCCAGATGTTTTTCCTGAAGACCCAAAGAAGTCCTAATCGAGTCCAATGAAGAGCTAAGACTCTGAATATTAGAATCCTTCAGTAAGCTGAGAAGATCACTGAATTCAGCTGATTGCTTCTGGTAAGTCTCAGCAGCCTGAAGGACCTTCTTGTTGAGTTCTGGGTCATCCTTGACAGCTGTTTGAATAGTTCCAAGGCTTTTGGTGATGCCTTCAAGAGCAAGATTGGACTTCCTGAGATGAAGATCAATAGCTGTCAGGGAGTGATTGGTGTCAGAATGCATTTCGTTCACATCATCATGATAACTTTCAACATCTGCTTTCAGGTTGGCATAGTGAACAGCAGCTTCAGTGTGATGATCGAACATCTCTTCAGTGAGACCAGTGTAAAGAGCTCTATTGGTCTTGAGTAGGAACTTGACCAATTTTCTTTCAGTGAGGGGAAGAGAGTCATCATACTTTTTGAGGATGTCCCCAGTATCAGAAGAATCAGGAGTGTGAGAACCTGACTCTTCACTTTGGCGTGGAGATGACTGATGTGATTGTTCAGGTTGTTCGGGTTGTACATCAGTTTCCATATCCTCACCTGCCTCAAAAATTTCCTCTTCACTCTCTTCCCAGAGCTCTTCATCAGACTCAATAAAAGCCTGAAAGTCCCCCATGGACTCAATACCCAAAAATTCAACCGGCTCCTCTTTATAAAAAGACTCGCCTTTGGTTTGGTCAGGTCCTGACCTCGTTGTCATAATAACTGAGTGGGTTTGCTCAGCCTGACTAGCCATAATAACTGGGGTAACACCAGCCTGGCTTTTGGGGGCAGGTCCTGAGAGGATTGGACCGCCTGAGGGGTTTATGGGTTCCGTATCAGCGGGTTGTTTCTTTCCCTCTGAGTCTTTGTCCCCCTTAGCACCTTCAACCACTGATGGGTGTTTTCCAGTGGTATCACTAGGTACTGATTGTGAAAGTTGGTGGACCCCCTTCCCATCAGGATTGTGCTGACCTTTTGGGGATTTAGGGTCCTTTTCTCCCTGAGTTCCTGAGGGTGATTGCTTAGGAACGTTAGTGGGATGTGAATGTTTGTGGGTCCCCTTCTCAGTAAGGTAGTGCTTCCTTACCGAGGATTTAGAACCCTTTCCTCCCTTGGGAACTGATTGTTTTTTGACAGTTCCTTCATCGGGATGTGAGGGGGTGTGGGTCCTCTTCTCAGTAGGGTGGTGCTGCCCTACCGAGGATTTAGGACCCTTTCCTCCCTTGGGCACTGATTGTGATTTATCAGTACCTTCATCGGGATGTGAGGGGGGAATGCTTCCTGATCCCTCTGACTTGTTTATGTCAGTTGAACCATGTGGAAAGGGTGTGCCCGAGGTCACTGAGGATGATTGCTCAGTGACCTCCGTTGGCCTTTGTTTTGAGGTCAAGATGGTCTCAGAAATGGGTGTCTCAGAGGTCTCGGCCTTTTTCAACCTCTTTTTAAGGTTTAGTTGGTTTTGAGGATCAGTCTCAGTGGCGAGTGGCTTGGGTCTAACCACCTGGCTGGACTGACCCTTCTTTGTCTTCTTCACCTTTTTGGTCGGTGAAGGAACTGGTGAGATAGCGTCGTTACCCTGAATGACTGATTGCATGTATTCAGTCAGGGCAATATGTGTAACCTCACTAATGCTACTAGTGAAGTTTGACTTGTGCAGGACGTCAGGCTTCGTACTTTCTGCATCAGGCCTCACGTAGTCAGAACCAAGTAGGTCCTGAAGCACACAGGAAACAAATCTAGGGTAGGACATATGCCTTTGCCTATGTTTTCCTGAGAGCTTAGCAACAAGGTCTCGGAAGATTATTCCTCCGATGTCAATTTTTGTACCCTCAAGGAGACTGAACAACATCAATTGTTGTGATGAGTTCAATTGTTCCGTAGAGGATTTATTTCCACCCAGGACCTGAATGACAAATGTCATCAGTATCCTCCAGATAGGATGGAACCATGTTTTGACTACTGGAGCCTTCTCCAATAAGCCTCCCGCAGACGTTGTAGGACGTCTGGGGTCATGGGGTGCTAGAAAGATCAGTTCATTCTTTATGTCCTGATCAGTAGGGTTGGGTGCAAACGCTTCAACAAAGTCAAGGCCTGTGGCTTTGATGAAGGTTGAGTAGTCAAAGGAGAGGGTTCTGCTCCCATTCATCACCGTGAAGGTGATGATTGACTCTTTGGTGTCTTTGGGGCTGGTAGCCACAGCCGTGCACCAGAATTCCCTCAAATAGTCATGGTAGATGACTGAGGGGGTGTGGGTGAAAGCCTTTGCAAGAAAACAATTACGAAGAAATTTCATAACGTTCTTGTAGGCTGGGTAGTTTTGTGGATAAGATAAATTTCCTACCACATTGTTCATTGTTAGGTCAACGTCCCCAGTGAGGAATTCCACATTGGGGGCGTATGCTATAGCATTAGAAGAAGCCATTGTGGGTAAGTCTGGGTTTGACTAAGGTTTCTGGGTTTCTTAAGCTTAAGAATACACACACAATTTGTTTTTGAGAATTAAAATGGCAGAGTTTTGCTTAAGTTCTATAAAAACGTGTGTGTGTTTTCTTTTGGTTGGGTTATTTATAGGGAAGTGGAGATGGGGGTGTTTTAGACATTTGAGCGATCTTAATTTATTCAAAAAGAATTATTGGAAATTGTTTTGAATAATATGTTTTGGGATCCGCATTTAATGCCAACACTCCACTTTCCTGGTTTGGCGCAACAGTCGAAGTGAACAGTTGAGCAGTTCTGCAAAAGTGTAATTTGCAGAGATGAGTCATCACATATTTGTAATGTGATTGGAGAGGCATTTAATGCCAAGTGGGAATGTGGTGGCCCAGAGGTGGAAGCCAGAAAGGCAAAAAGAACAAATATTCTTGAATTAAATATGAGTTCAGTTACCAACCTCGGACATTTACTAACTAGATACTTAGAGCATTTAAGTCAGTATTTAATGTCTCTTTTCAGGGCCCTGAATGACTTTTCATTCAGTGATGGTTTTTCAGGGACTTGGCATTAGTCACTGATGATTCAGGAATATGGAATGATTCCTGAGCTACAAGGATTCAGGAACTTGGGTTTAGCTCCTGAACCCTAAAGATTTCAGGAACTTGGGTTTAGTTCCTGAGGTTGAGGATTCAGTGAGATGTTTTCACTGATGTACACATTGAGTCAGGGACCTGAGGTTTTAAGAATTTAACACTTCAGTTGGAAGGATTCAATCAGTGGACTGATTCTCTATATCCAACATTCCTAATTCAGCTTTCAACCTTGTGAAAGTTGGTTCATCCAAAGGTTTGGTGAAGATATCAGCTAACTGATATTCAGTAGGGATGAAGTGTAATTCAATGTCACCATTCATGACATGGTCCCTGATGAAATGATATCTGATATCAATGTGTTTTGTTCTCTGATGAAGAACAGGGTTGTTTGAAATTGCAATTGCACTTGTGTTATCACAAAAGATGGGTACCATCTTATACTGAATTCCATAGTCACTGAGTTGACTTTTCATCCAGAGTACATTTGCACAACAACTAGCTGCTGCAACATATTCAGCCTCAGCTGAGGACAAGGCAACTGATTGTTGCTTCTTAGCACTCCAACAGACTAGTTTCCCACCAAGGATTTGGCAAGATCCTGAGGTGCTTTTTCTGTCCTTGTTGCATCCAGCATAGTTAGAGTCTGAGTATCCTTTAAGATCAAGTCCTGAGCACTTTGGATAGTATAATCCAAGGTTAGGAGTGCCTTTCAGGTACCTGAATATCCTTTTCACAGCAGTGATATGAGATTCTCTTGGGTCAGATTGATATCTGGCACATAGACATACTGAGAATTGGATATCAGGCCTTGATGCAAGTAGATACATCAGTGATCCTATCATTCCTCTAAAGAGAGTTTGATTTACTGGTTTACCAGTGAGATCAGGACCAAGGTTGTTTGGGGGGACCATGGGAGTTTTGACTGAGGCACAGTCACTGAGATCATACTTCTTCAGTAGATTCTTTACATACTTCTCTTGACTGATAGTGGTTCCTCTATCAGTCTGCTTGATCTGTAGACCAAGGAAGTATGTCAGTTCTCCCATCATGCTCATTTCAAACTTCTTTGCCATTAGTTTTTCAAATTGTTTGCAAAGTTTGAAACTTGTTGAGCCAAAGATGATGTCTTATAGATAAACAATGTGTTGTCTATCTTGCCTCTGACAAATTTGTTTTGGATTAAGAAGGCTGAGAGAGTCTCATACCATGCCCTGGGAGCTTGCTTCAGTCCATAAAGGGCTTTGTTAAGCTTACAGACATGATCAGGAGACTCATGGCTTTCAAATCCAGGAGGTTGCTGAACATAAACTTCTTCTTTCAGTGAACCATTTAAGAATGCACTTTTAACATCCATTTGGTATACTCTGAAGTTCATGTATGTAGCAAAAGCAAGGAAGATCCTGATGGCTTCCATCCTTGCTACTGGTGCAAATGTTTCTTCATAGTCAATGCCTTCTTGTTGATTATAGCCTTTGGCTACAAGTCTGGCTTTGTTTTTAATGACTATGCCATTTTCATCAGTTTTGTTTTTGAATACCCATTTCATGCCAATGACTGAGACATTCTCAGGACATTTGACCAAGGTCATTACCTTGTTTCTGTCAAATTGTTCCAGTTCATCATGCATGGCCTGAACCCAACTTGGATGTGTAAGTGCTTCTTTAACACTTTTGGGTTCAATTGTGGAAATGAAGTCCACAAATAGGCATTCATTGGCTGAGGCTGCTCTTAGACTAGCAGCCATGCTCCTGGTGAGCATGCCTTCAGTAGGCTCTCCAATAATATTGACAAGTTCAATGTCCTGAGACCTAGTCCAACTTTCCTGAGGTCCTGGATACTGATTTGAACTTGTGGAGGCCTGATTGTGTAGAGGGGTTGGTTCTGGAGTAGACACATGATCATTGATTGGATCTTGAGTGTCTACCAGATCACTGAGATTGTTTGGTTCTTGAGTATTTTGAACAGACTGATTGATTTCATCAGTGTTTGCATGTGCCTCAACAAACTCAGTGATGGTTGGGTTAGGCAGGTTGTGAGGGGTTATGTAATAGGAGAGGTTAGCATCATCTTGATACTGAGTAGAAGGATTGTTTTCAGGAAGATATTCATCAGGAGGATATCTTGAAGAATTATCAATTCCTATCTCTTCTACTGAGGCAGTTGAGAACCTGATTGCATTAGTGCTCTCATCAAAGGTAACATGAAATGTTTCCTCAGTCTGCTGTCTCCTTGTGTTGAACACTCTGAAGGCTTTTGAGACAAGTGAGTATCCCAGGAAGTATCCATCATCAGCTTTTGCATCAAATTTCCCTAAGTGATCCTTGTGATTATGAATAAACACAAGACACCCAAAGACATGAAAGTAGCTGATGTCAGGGATTCTTCCTTTGAATAACTCATATGGGGTTTTCACATGTCTCTTGACAATGATGGATCTGTTTTGTGTATAACAGGCAGTTTTGACTGCATCAGTCCAAAAATGGTTGGAAAGGACTGATCCACATAGCATTGTCCTAGCAGCTTCAATGAATGTTCTATTTTTCCTTTTAGCAACACCATTTTGTTCAGGTGTGTATGGAGAGGAAAAGTTTTGGGAAATACCTTTCTCATCACAGAAACATTCAAGTTCATAATTTTTGAACTCAGTCCCATTGTCAGTTCTAATCTGTTTGACCTTAATGTCATTTTGATTTTCAATGTTCCTGACAAAGGACATGATTGTTTCAGCTGCCTGACTCTTTTTGATCAAGAAGAATACCCAAGTGTATCTAGAGTATTCATCCACTATGACCAGAGTATACTTCTCATGGTTAGTAGACCTTGGACTGATAGGTCCAAATAGATCCATATGGAGAAGATGTAGACAGTTCCTGATGGAAAAGTTGATTTTGGTTTTAAAGGATGCTCTGTGATGTTTACCTTTTTCACAAGCTGAGCATGGTTTATCCTTTGAAAACACAAGTGATGGTAAGCCAAGGACCTTGTTTTGTTTTACAATATTGTTTATGTTTTTAAAGTTCAGGTGGGTGAGTCTCTTATGCCAAAGCCAGTTGAGTGTATCAGTGGCCTTAGCAAAGAGACAAGTTCCATTCTGAGTTAGACTGGACATGTCTAGTACATAAACATCTTGTCTTCTTGGTGCAATGAGGACAATTTCCTTATTTGCATTGAAGATGGTTCCTTGCTTATCATCAAACTGAACTATGTATTTTGCATCACATAGTTGACTGACACTGATCAGATTATACTTAAGACCATTTACATAAGCTATCCTAGTAAAGACAATACCATTGCAGTTTACTGAACCATAGCCCTCAGTGAGACATGTTGAATTGTCTGCAAATATCACTTTGGGTCCTGGTTCTTCCACATATTTGTGCAGATACTCCTTAACACCAGTCATGCTCCTTGAACATCCACTGTCTAGATGCCAAATAGGATCCCTGGCATGCTTCTGCACAAATAGTAAACTGGGTCAGTTCTTTCTAGGACTCCATTTCATGGAGGGTTTGGTTTTGTAGGTCTTTATGAAAGTATTAATTGATTCATGGTCAGTGGTTGAGTGGACTGAGCTACCACATGTTTTGCATTTAGTCGCAGGGGTAGCCTCAGTAGTCTGAGAGGATTGTTTATTCATTCCTCTTCTTGACTGAATGACCTTCTCTTTTCCTGAGGATTTCTTAGTGGAACTTCCACTAGATTCACAGTATTTCTCCTTTTGACAATCCTCAGGAAGATGGTCATTGAATCTACATAAAGGGCAAGGTGGAAAAGGCTTGGCCTTTTGCTTATGTTTCTGCTTAGAATCAGAAGGGTAGTTCAGGAACTGAGGCTTAAGTCCTGAAAAGTTTGACATGACTGAGCATTGTTTATGATCAGAGGTCCTGTGATCTTCCTTTTTGCAAATCATGCAATAAAGGACTCTATAGCAATCATCAGTGAGATGATTTGTATAGTTGCATAGTTCACATCTTTTCAGGGGTTTTGTGGGTTTGGGTTTGGTCTTTAAGGAAGTTGGTTTTTGTTCCTTCTTGGATTGAGAAGGTTTCTCAGAAGATGCAATCTTCTCTCCCAGCTTCTTGACCATTTCAGTCAACTGATCAATTCTTGGATCAGGACTTTGGGTTGCAACTTCAGAAGGGACTGAAGTTGATGAGTCATCAGTATTTACTGAGACTTCAAGGGGTGGTCTTCTCAGGAGGATTCTACCTTTTCCTGATCTCTCCTTTGGAGAGTGTGGGGAGTAGACCAATGGTGGGAGGTCTGAGCTTGGTGCAGCACCCTGAAGGGTATTTAGTGGAGGGAGTGGAGGAGTTGATTCTGATTCAGGCTCACTGATTGGATCAGAAATACTGAGTTGGTCAAAGAGTCCAAGCATACCTTTCAGAGCCTGACTTTCAGGGAGCAAGATGTTTCCAATCTCAAAGTTTGGCAACTTACTGACTGGGTTGTCCCTGACAATCCAGTCATTTGACTTGGGTTCCATCTCTTGCTCAAAGGATATGCCAGCTGGAACAAAGGTCATTTCACTGGGACTCTCACTGGAGGTTTCAGTGAGGTGGTCAATTCCTATAGTTATCTTAGGAATTAAGCCCACAGAATCAAAGACCTTAGGGTTCTTTTTGGTCCAGCTTTCAATGACAGCTTTTTCTTTCTTAAGTTCTGTTTGAAGGGCTTGGTTTTGTTTCAAAATTTCAGTGTTCTGAATTTGTAGAGTAATAGATTCTAGTTTGGCTTGTTTCAATGCAAGCAGTTCATCTCTACATTTATTCAATTCAGACACAATATTGTTATATTTTGAAAACAGGTTAAACCTTTGTTCCTCAACAAACTTTAGATCAACACAAATATAACTCATGTAAGACTGCCAATCAGAATCATCATCCATAGAAAGTAAAGTATTTACCTTCTTCATGGTGATGTTGACCCACTCTCCATTCCTAGCATGGCTTTTTCCCACAGCCACCTGATCCTTTCTAGAAAGTGCCATCAGTGCACTAACTCTTATTTCCTCATCTGAGGAAACCTCTTCTTCATCCCAGTCATATGCTTCAGCTATTAAAACCTTGTTCTTTGTCTGAATAGGTTTAGATGTTTGAGCATCCTGAGACAATATGGGGTTAGTTTCAAGAAGTGCAAGTTTAGCTTTGATTTTCCTATATTTTGTTTCAAAATCCTTTTGACCCTTGTTTTGAAATTGTTGGGTGGACTGAAACATTTTAGGTTGAAACTTGCTAGTTCTTGAGAATTTGTAAAAGGGTTCTGAGATATTTTTAGAATAACAGTCCTTAGCAAAATGACCCTTTTTACCACATTTAAAGAATTCAGTGGTCTCATTTGCTTTTGGTTTTGTGAAGTTGGACTGATTTCTTTTGATGAAACGTCTAGAACTAGCAAGGAGTGCCCTTTCTTGGAATTCCAAGTTCAGGTCATTCAGGTACTCCTCACCAGTCCTTTCATCAATTTCTTCTTCAGAATCCTCTTGAGTATCCTGCACAACACCATTAGAATAGAAAGCAGTTGATATGGGTGTGGAGGTTAAGGCCTTTTTGGACTCAAGAGCTTTTGAGTCAGGGTATCTCCTTGAGATCAAGTTGTCTTCATAGACAAACTTCCCATAAATTTCAGGGAGCTCAAGGGTCTGAATGTGGTTAGCATTCCTCAGGCCTTGTGAGAAGTTGAGCCACTTCTCAGGGAGACTGTTGACAAAGCCAACATTTGTCGCATGCTTAGACAGTACAACACCATCATTTGATAATTCATTTATCAAAGTCTTGTATCTGGTGTAGGTCTGTGAGAGACTTTCAGAGTCTTTTTCCCTGAAAGTATTATACTCAAGTTTAAGGTCCATGACCCTATTTTCCTTGGTATCTGAGGGACCCTCAAAGCTGTTTACCAAGTCATCCCAAGTTTGCTTGGCTGTTAGACAGTTGATGACTGATTCCATTATATCATCAGGAAGACATGATATAAGGATGCTTTTCAGGCGTTGGTCTTGATTGACCACCCTCCTCTCATCAATGGTCCATTGGGCCTCAGGCTTGTTTAGCCCTGCGGCTGTCCTAGGGACAAATGGGCCATCCCTGATACAAGTGATGTAGTAGGGTTCCATACCGGTAAGATAGCTGTAACACCCCAACCCGACAAGGGTAAAGATGTCACGCAAATGGTTTCATATCAGATATAACAAAGCATACATTCAAAAGTAATACAAAGATTCTCAAAGGTTACAGAAGAATTACTGAAATTACAAGGTTACAAAAACGAATACAAATTCTAACAATGTAGAAATTTCCAATCGTCTCTAGGCCAAAATGATTATCAAGTCTTCTAAGTCCAAAAGTCTCTTCACTCATACCCATCTTCCAACTAAAACCTGCCGCACACGAAAACAAAACGTGCGGCTGAGCTTACAAAGCTCAGTGAACAGATACATAATACAAGCAAAGATAACGAAACAGAATATAGTGAAGTACTGGGAATGTCATAAGGTATAGTCAAAGCAAAAGAGTAATAAAGGAAATATAGGATAGTCATCTACCACGAGCCCAGAAACTCAAAGTCATAATCTCAACATCATAATCTCCAAGTCATAATCTCACAATCAGAGGGGATACCTCTTAGGCAACAGATAATATGAGGGGTGTCCTCATGTAACAAAAGGGGTGGAGTAGCTAGCTCCCAAAAATGTGAAAGGCGTATATTGCACACAAGCACCAGTCACCTCAAAGTCATACTCAAAGTCATAGTTAAATCCACTAAACATACATGCCTAGGATTGCAATCCATACGCCCCCACTCAAAGTCATCTCAAAATCATAATCTCAGAATCATAATGGCCATATCATAATATAAAAGGGGACGGCGTGAGAAATCACTCCCCCACACAGGAGTCATGCCAGTGGTGCATCACAGACATGGCCAGGTTACCTTCCTGGCTAGGAAACAAAAAGGTGGCTCGGGTATCAAACTAAGAGTCAGGTCTCAATGTCATGCAAACGGGTTCATCTCAAAGTCATATCAGAAGTGAATCTCAAAGTCATATGAAAAAGGTTCATATCAAAAGGTGCATCTCAAAATCATATCACAAGGTCCAGAGAAAGGGGTTCATATCGAATAGTTCATAATAGAGTGGTTCACCAAGGTCTTCCAAAGTTCATATCATAGTTTTAAAAACAGAGAGAATCAAAATTAAAGTTCAACGTCTGTATCAAAGGATCCATCTTCAAAGTCTTTATTCAACAGATTCATTTTAGAAAGCTTAATTAAGTTATTTAATTAAAATGGTCTTTAAATTGGTTTCATAAAGATAATCATTAAAATAGTCTTCGTAAAAGATAGTTCAAAACAAGTAGTTCAAAACCTTAGTTTAGTAAACCATTTCAAAATCTTAGTTTCTCACAAGGATAGTTCAGAACTTTAGCGCAACTTGGCAAAGGCATAGGTCAGATATACGAAGCTCAGATCATAATCAAGAGGAATATCAAAGGTTCACTCAAAGGGAACATAGCAATGGCTTGGGAAATCTTAACTGAATCATAACTCAAAATCAATGCATAGGATATAAGAACCCTTACTGAAACAAGGGCAGAGTATCTGTACCTTAACCGCCAACGAAACATAACATGAGGATAAGAAATCACTTTGCCTTCGGCGAATCTACACGAATTAATGATCGGCTTATTATTAATAATTTATTCAAATCAGATTTCTCATTTTTGTCGGCTTTCCATTTTTTGTAACTTAAAGGCTTAATATAACAAACCTTACATTTTATGGGTTAATATGACAACTTTTAATAGTTTGGAGTCTAAAGTGTAACTTAGATACTTATATGAAATTTCTCATATTTTGTACATTTAAGTCTCATACACGGTTCCATGCAATAACTTTACTTCACATATTAACAGTTAACTTATCCCCAAGAAACCTCTCTTGACCCATAAGTCTCTTTTCTTTGCCTAGGACGAGACCAACACAACCCGAGACAAAACATTTCAACTTATAATAACACACCATGTTCGACTCAAATCATGACTACCAATACTCCATATTTTCGTGACACCGAAATGCATATACTTTACATCCCTTTGCTAATCCACACGACATTATAACACACTAAACCACTTTGAACAGAAGTACACCACAGACTTCATTTGGAATTCGAAATAATGAACACATGGGACCCTTTTTTTTTTTTACCGACCCAAACTATGCCCATAATCAGCCCTTTTATGACAGCCACACAACATTAAAATTGACCACATAAAATCATGGACTTGACATACTCTTTACCTACTGTATGCTGATCGAACATATTAACACACAAACATGTCTTTCTCTTTTATTTCTGTTCGTAGGGTTAGTCTTATACGTGAAGAAGGGTTGGACACACACAAATCAAAACAGAAATATTAGGGTCGAATAAAGATCGATATATATATGTAAGCTTTTATAGTCGATAATTTGAGAACATTAGTTAAGATTTCATGTGACTCTTGTATCGTATCCATACTTGTATAATAACTAACTTATATCGTTTCATGCGACCTTGAATACGTTTATAAATAAGATCAAGGAAGGAATGAGACAAGTTCGATACCATACCTGATGCGTGTCGAAGCAAAGGAAGGAACCAGGGTCGAATACCAGCCCACCAAAACAGTTATCCTTCGCCGACGAACCGGATTAATCCCACGACTTCTTACCCTTTTGTCGAACCAAAGTTTCACCACGACCAAGCTCTAGTCGAACAGCAAGACACCCAAGATCACCAACGTTTACGTCCACCTTTTGAACCAGCAATGTCGACATGATCACACCACCACACCCTCCTTTGCACTATCTTGATTCGAGCAGAAAAAAAAATGGGACAAAGAAAAAGGGTTGCCGTCGTTTATTTATTTATCTTTTTAAAGAAGAAAACAATATACTAGATGTGTTTCTTGCTTCGGTATAGAGAGGAGGATGGAGGGAGTATAATATTGTTATATCAAGACGTGTGGAGGAGAAAAAGGAAACATGCAATCAGTTATATCAATTTGTTTATTCTTTGATTCGGTTTTAAAAGAGATGATATACGACTCATTAAACAAAATGTGGAGATAAATTAGGGTGAGGGCCGAAAGTTAGGGAATGATTGATTAGATTAAGTGACAATCATCAATTTACCTAAATTTCAAAATCATGTTGAACATAGCTTAGGAAATGTTGTGTACAAAATAATAAAGTGTATTAGTTCCCTTTAACATGGTTATCGTGCGATATAAGTTGTGTACAAAGTTTATATCTATTCGGCCCTTGTGTAATTTGTACAAAAACGTGTACCATTTTTATTAAACTTAGGTTACAATCATTATCCGTTCTTTCATAGGTTTTTGATTGAAGGGTATTTTGGGTATTTTACATGTTCAGAAATTCTGGGTTTTACAATAGCAAATCATACGCTTCTTCCATTTGCTAAATTTCCCAGTTTCAAGTCTAGGTGCAACAGCGGAGTAGCTGCCACCCTTTTTGTCGACTAGCTGGGGTACATTGATATCAGCCATAGTAGGATCTTGGTTTTAAAAACCTAGAGCACTCTTGGTTAGTTTAAAAAAGATTTTATAAACCAGAGGCTCTGATACCACTTGTTGGTCCCTTTACACGTTAAGAGTTAACTAGAAAGTTAATCTATTTGTGTTTATGACTAATACAATGTTTATGATTAATTCTAACAGTTATAAAACGTGAATATAGAAAACTCAATATAATTTTCAACGTTTAAATTCTTATTAGAAATGAATCAAAGAATCTATACCCAAGTGTTTTGCGGAACAAACACTTGGGATTGAATAGACAAGGTATGGTGGTGTCTCCTATCTAAACTCAAGTTTTGCTTGAGTGGTAACAATGCGACCTCACTGAGCTGTCTCAGGGATGCGTTACTCTTTGTAGGAGAGAAGTTGTTTTGCAAAAGTCTAAGCTTTAATTATACAAAACACACTCAACTTCTCTCCTTCTCAATCTATTTATACACAAGTAATCTGAGTAAAAGTAATTAAAATATTACAAGTTGTTGAGCAAGCGTGTCTGACAATTACAACAGTAATTGTCATTTCCAAGAACCAATAGAAATAGCCTATTAAGTCTTTAGGAGTGGTTGGTCTAACACTCCAAGACTTTAAGCCGTCTTAGGAAGGATTTCTTCCTGACAAGATAAGATTTGATATTATCTTAAATGCTTTCTAGATATTTCTGCCTTTCTTCTCAGGCACTTAGTTCTTCAGGACACGCTTCTCAGTTATCATTCATAATTACTTCATTGTTGTTGAGGAGACTAGGGTTCAGTGAGTTCTTGTCCAACACTCACTGAACCATCATCTTCTTCTTTGGCTTAAGTGCTACTTCAGGGAGTACTGCCTTCCTGCGTAGTGAATCCTTCTATTTGAATTCGCCTTAAGCATCCTGAAGATGACTCACTGAGAGGCTGTTCTCTCAGTGACTTGAATTGTTCTCGGTTTAAGTTAACACTTAGTTAATTTGTGTCCAAATCATGTTTTAAGTATTCTTGGGTTTTTCATGACCCAACAGTTTCCCATATAAATTAGCACCTATTTTGGGTGAAGTGACCATTGGAGTACCAACAGAGTCACAATTTTCCATTCCATGTTTTTTCAAAATCTCAATTGTATATTTAGCCTGATTAAGAAAAATACCACGTGGGGATTGATGAATTTGTAAACCCAGAAAGAATTTTAATTCCTCCATCATGGACATTTCAAATTTGCTTTTCATGAGATTTGCAAAATGTTTTGAATGTGTCGGATTAGTGGCCCCAAAGATTATGTCGTCCACGTAAATCTGAACAATCAAAATGTCATTTTTGAATTTTTTTGTAAACAAAGTCGGATCAATTGTTCCTTTGGTGAAATTATTATGAAGTAGGAAAGATGATAATTCGTCATACCAAGCTCGTAGGGCTTGTTTCAAACCATAGATTGCTTTTTTTAGCTTGTAGACGTATTTTGGATGATCTTTGTCAACGAATCCGTCTGGCTGACTCACGTACACTTCTTCTTTCAGAGTTCCATTCAAGAAAGCTGTCTTGATGTCCATCTGATAAACTGTGATGTTCTTGTGAGCGGCATATGCTAAGAAAATTCTGACTGCTTCAAGCCTTGCAACTGGCATGAATGACTCTTCAAAATCAATCCCCTCTTCCTGTCTAAATCCCTTTGCCACGAGACGAGCTTTGTTGCAAATGATAGTCATTTCTTCATCCTTTTTGTTTTTTCATAACCACTTAAGATCAATGACGAGTTTGTCAATTGGTCTTGGAACTAAATCCCAGGTGTCATGTAACTGATATTGAAGAAGTTCTTCCTGCATCGCTTAAATCCAGGCATTATCTACCATTGCTTCCCAAATGTTCTTAGGTTCTATGAGACTGACTAAGCAGACATAGATGCACATGTCACAATCGGTGTGTAGTTGTTTTCTCGTCTGAATTGGCCTTGAGGGTTCACCAATAACTTGTTCTATTGGATGGTCTTTTGTCCATTGTAATGTTGAAGGGTACCTTGGACTGAACGAATGCGTGTTAGACGGTTCATGTAATCTGGAAGATGATTCAGCAGATTCCGTTCCAAACGGGTTTTCGAATGGTTCTTCGTCTAACACCGCATTATTTTGTTCTTGCTCATCAATTCTTGGTAGAACAATTTCAATTACTGGAGTTAGAGGAGTAGATGTTGATGATGTGGAGGGATTTGGTACGCCAGCTTCGAATGTTGTGGATGCATCTGGATTTGGTGGTGGTGGTGGTGGTTGTTGATTTTGAGTGGGTGCAGCGGAACGTTGGTTAGATGCATTTTTCGAAGCGCCACCATAGTATTCATCATACATAAACTCGAAGAAATTATCCAGTTCCTAATTTTTGGGTTGTTCGTTATGAATTGATTGAGCTCCTTGAGATGTGAGTCCTGAGCTGATATGTCCAGAAGTCATCGGGTTAAGTGCGGGTTCTAGAGCGAGTCTCTCAGAAGCCATTTGTGAAATTTCATCAAACTTCACATTCATCGTCTCCATGATCTTTTTCGTTCTCCTGTTATACACCCTGAATGCCCTCGAGTTTTCAGAATAACCAATGAAGATTCCAATATCGCCCTTAGCTTTCAACTTTCCCAGATCTTCCCTGTCATTCGTTGGATAGCACAAAGCGCCAAATACATGAAGATAAGAAATATCCGGTTTTCTGTTGTTGACAAGTTCATATGGGGTTTTATTGAATCTTGGATGGATTAGGGATCGATTTTGAGTGAAACAGGCAGTGGCAACAGCATCAGCCCATAAAAATAACGGTGCACTAGAATAAATCAGCATTGTGCAAGCAGCTTCCACAAGAGTTCGATTTCTTCTTTCAACTACCCCATTCCGCTGTGGAGTTTTAACAGCTGATGTCTGGTGAGTTAGACCAGATTCTTCAAAATATGTTCTTAACTCCTGATTTGTGAATTCCGTGCCATTATCAGTTCTTACTATCCTTACTGGAGCTTGGAGTAGAACTTGAATCCGCTTCAGAAAAGTGATGATGTTGCCTGTTGCTTCGTCTTTTGACCTCAAAAACTTTACCCATGTATATCTTGAATAGTCATCGACGATTACAAGAATATACTTCTTCTTCATTTATGCTTTGAACTCTCATTGGGCCACATAAGTCCATATGCAACAAATGTAACCTATCAACCGAACTAGGTACGGGTTTAGGTTTGTATGTTGCTCTTTTGCTTTTGCCTTGCTCATAGGATGGACATAAGTGTTCTTTGGTGTATTTGAATTTTGGGAGACCATTGATGATGTTGTCTTTGGCAAGCTTGCTGATCGTGTCAAAGTTAAGATGGGACAAACGTCTATGCCACAACCAGGATTTTGTTTTGCCTGCCCTGGTCATGAGACAAATTGGTGATGAAGAGGCCATTTGGTTTATGTCAATTGCATATAGATTGTTGCCACGATTCCCAATTAAGAGATCATTTCCAACCAAATTTCTAACAAAGCAAGTGTTTCTCCTAAAAGCAACCTCTAAATCTGCATCACAAAACTGCCCGACTGAGAACAGATTGTGTCCCAACCCTTCGACATAGTAAACCCGAGTGATCAAGTAATTTCCAAACCAAAGATCTCCATAACCCAGAATAGCTGCAACATGATCATTCCCAAACCGTACAGTCCCCATGAACTGCCATACAAAGTTGATCAGCAGCTTCAGATTCCCAGTCATGTGCTTGGAGCAACCCGAGTCGACGATTCCAAAGACAAATTTCAATGACCTGCGAAGAACAAATGATTTTGTATATGGAAACCGTTTAACATTTGGTTCCAAGGGGTTAGATGTAACAGGTGAATTACACTTAGAGATGGTTTTCGTTGATGCATTGGGAACTATTTCTAATGTGCCATTCTTAAGTGTGAACATTCTACCCGTTGGTTTCCATGCACAAAACTTAAGGTGATCCTTAGGCAATAGGCTACTAGTGGTTTTATTAGCTTTTGCAATAAGTCTTCGAATATATCTAGACTTAGCCCTAGTTACTGAAGGAACCTTTTTCTGTTCAGGCATATCATTCACATTATCAGCATTAGAAACAATATCATCACAAGTATTTACAGACAAAGATTTCTTGTGCATTAAACAAACAGAGTCATTACATTCATTCAAAACACTGGTCTTAACATTACATCCAGATGATATATGTTTCTTATTTGAAAGCTTTAAATTCCTAGGGTGTTCTTCTACTTTCTTGCATGCACTCTCAGAAACAGGCGAGACACTAGTTTTCTTGTTAATGCTCCTAGTCTGTCTTCTGCTCCTAGAGTTGCTTTCTAATCCTGTAGATGGTAAGGCACACTCATTAGAATTTATGTTGTTGTCCTGAGATGATGTTGTAGCATTCCTAGACTCGTTTGGATTATCATTGTTACTTTTGTCTATCGCCCTATATGTTTTAGATGTAGAGGCAGACGCAGTAGTGGGACTAATCCTATAAAGGCCAGGCGCTATTACATTTGATGTTTCGACAACAGCTTTCTCTTTTTGTTTCTCATTAGGCAAGGGGGTTGATGGTGCTATACCCGTAGTTCCCTCACCCTGCCCTTTTTGACTTTCAAGCTGAGATTTCAAAAGATCAATTTGTTTTTGCATGTTGTGGTAGGAACGCTCATACAACAATTTGTCATACTTGCATTCTTCCTTTTTCTGATCAAGTTGTTTAAAATATGTGACATTTTGTTTTTCAATCTTGGCATGTGCCTTTTCATATTTTATAACAATTTCAGAAGTCTCAGCCCGAAGTCTTTCATCATCCTCAACAGAATATGTTTGGTAAATAATAGACATAATATCAGTCGATAGAGCTTCGAAGGAGAGAGAGTCATTTTATTTTTCCAAAACTTTTATATGTTCCAAGTATTCATTAGCTTCCTTCACTAAGGATTTATGGTCCTTAACGAATTCTGCTGATTCTTTCAAAAGATTATGTTCCACATTTTGAGCAACCACATAGATTCCATCAATATGTGGATTAATGTCATTCTCAAACACCTTTTTTAGTTCAGTTTGAAAACTTGAAAACCAGTCCAGCTGTTGACTGTTTGTTTTGGATCCCACAATACTTTGAAGTGTTTCAATTCTCTGTTTAAGATCAACCAAATATAGTCTAGCTGCACTTGTATCATAAGTGTTTTTAGATGCCATTTGTTCGATGTTAGGTAGATGTTTTGAAACAAATTTTCGTTTTGCGACAACCATCGGTTTTTTGAAAAATAGTGGTGACTCTTTTTGAACTAGATGAAACCCAGAAAGTTTGTTAAGTTCATTATAGTCAATGGGTTTTATTTCTTTGTTCATTTGTCGCATTTTGTTTCTACTCTCTTCGGAAAGCTCAATCGTTTCACACGAATCATAACCATCGGGAGGGTCATGGATATCATTTATCAGATTACCATTATAAAGCACATTCTGTTCTTTCTGAGCTTTCTTGAGATTATAAGGGTTTTCACAACCGATAGCCATCTTCTTTACTGTATGTAAAATCGGGTTTGGATCGTTGATTAACAAATTAATTGTTTGTGTAGAATGACTCATTTTTACAAGCAAATCTTCCAACTTTGCAATGGTTTCCTTTTTGTCAGTGATCTCTTTAAGAAGATCCTTTTCTCGTTTTGAAAACCTTTCATTCAACTCTTTCTTTTCTTTTTCAAGATTAGAACAAGTTGATTTTTGTTTTGAAAGCTGGTTGGTTAATTCAGAAATTTCCTTGTTTAGAGATTTGATTTGCACATTCAAATTGACATCCAAGGTGTCAAATTTGATTTGCAAATGTTTTTCTCTTAACTCAGAAGTTCTTAAACTAACTTCAAGTTCTGACTGTCGTTTATTATTAAAATCATAAGCTCTTGCATTATCCTTATAACTCTCAAGCTCAGTGGTCAATTTTGCATTCGCGGCCTTAACATCGCGATTGACCTTTTCTATTTCAATACTACAATTTTGCAATAATGATTCAAACAAAGCACGCGTTTCCTCAGCATTCTCAGTATGCTGTGACTCGAAGTCTCCATTAGAATCCATATCTGGAGTTGCCAAATTAGTATTGCTACAACTTGGTTCGTCCATGTATGTATCGTAAATGAGATTAGGAGTCGCAGGATGCTGTTCATTTTGAGGTGACATATCAAACATTTCATTATTGTGACATGTAGCATATGGTTGTACCTCAGAAACTGCATTGGTGTCAAAAGCAGGAGGTGCTTCCGAATCCGTGTCATACTTAGCCTCCTGAAGATTTGGCATGAAAATGCATTTTGCATCGATGTCCTCGAGATCTTCTGCATCATCCATAAGAGCCATGAAGTCATTCTCTTCAGCACTCAACTGTAACCCAACCGTTTCCTTCTGTGCCAACAATAATGTTTTCTGCAAGTAAGCTGGATCCCTCTTTTTTGGCTTATCTGGGCAGTTCCTAGCCATATGACCAACACCCTGACAGTTGAAGCACTTCATCAAATTACCCTGATTCATATTCCCAGCTCCCTGAGCACCAACATTCCCAAACTGATTCCCAGCATTCTGTCCCCTTTGATTACCAACAGCTGTACCTATCTGATTCCCTGCATACTGACCCATCTGATTACCAACATACTGCCCTGCAGTCTGATTACCCAACTGATATCGAGGAGCATATCCCTGCTGATTCTCATATCCCCCAACCATCTGTCCTTGTTGTCCCATGTTGAAACTCGGCTGTGCAATTTGCTTGTTGCGAGTGTTCGATGAGATTCTTTGGTTGTTGTTGGTAGGTGTGGAGTAGCGTCCTTGGAATACTTTGGTTAGGTAAGCAAATGCTTGAGTCAAAGCAGCAGTTGACTCGTCCTGATCATTAAAATCTTGATCTGGGTGTTGCGGGTATTGTTGTTGTGGGATTACTTCTTGTTGTTGTGGGTAGAACGGTGTTTGTGGGATATGTTGTTGTTGCATGAAGTGTTGTGATGAAGATGAAGGTTGTTGTGTATTGACTGTTGCAGGTGTAGGTGTTTGGACCATGAGCGCAAGAGGATCATGTTGTTTTGCTAACTTCTCTTTTCTGACTTCATTTGCCTCCTCCTGGTTTTGCTTTAGGAAATCATAGAGTTGATCATAGTTCACCTTGTGAAGGTTCTTTGTTTGGTTGACAATCGTGACATATCGTCCCCATTCCTCTGGTAGGTTGTTGAGAAACTTGATATTTTGAACAATTTGAGTTGGTGTCAACTTGTTTCTGATCAACTCGTTCATGAGAGTGCAAAACCTTGTATAGTAAGATTCAATGGGTTCAGCTGGAGTTGATGTGAACTTCTCCCATTCAGTTAGAAGCTTGTTTTCGATGTCTTGTTTACCGATTTCTGTGCCATGACAAAGTCGTCTAACTCGTGCCCACATATCATAGGCAGTTTCACAACTGTCTACAGCACAAAATATTTCTCGTGGTAAACCAAGTTGGATTAAATGCATTGCCAAGTCATCAGCTTCAATTTGCTTCCAATCTTCTGGTGTGTAGTCAGCTTTCGTTTGTTCCCGATAGGTGTCTAGAGTGGGAGGCGTTGCAGTTGGATTTCTAGCTGTTACTAGAATCCGATGAGGCTTGAATGGACCTTTCTCGATGGAGTTAATCAGGAGTCTGCCTTGTCCATTAGGTTTGGTTTTCATGTATCGAAGCATACGGCTCGTCCATGGAAGATAACCAATTTTTTCTAGCATGGGAGGACGGTTTTCGGCACCTGCTGCATGGATGTCTTGTTGAGTAGTCATTGATGAAGTTGTGTATGATAAAGTTGATGTTGGATCAGTTCAAAGAAGTATGAGTTGTGTTTGATGTTGGTATTGTCCTTTCTCGAGTTTTGCTTACTTGATGGATTTCTAAGTTGAAGGCTTCCTAAGTTGAAGGATTCCTAACTAGGAGGATTCCTAAGTAGGAGGATTTCTAAGTAGGAGGATTCCTAAGTAGGAGAAAAGCTTCTTACTCAGAAATTATGTTCCTAACTCGAAAAAATGTCCTTGCTTGGAATGTCCTAACTCGAAATGTCCTAACTCGGAACTTGTTCTCTTGCTCGAAATGTCCTAACTCGGAAGTTTTATATTTTACTCGGAAACAAGTTGCTCGGAAAACCTATCTCGCAATGTCTTTACTCGGAAATTATCACTTACTCGAAATGTCCTAAATCGGAAGAAAAACCTTGCTCGGAAGTTCTTGCTCGGAAAGTTTACCCTTGCTCGGAGGTTTTTGCTCGGAAGTTTTATCCTTGCTCGGAACTTTTTGCACTTACTCGGAAATTTTTGTTTCCTAACTCGGAAGTTTTTGGACTTACTCGGAGAAAAATTTCCTAACTCGGAAATATCGCTAAGAACAGTACCGAAAATCAAAACTTACACCCCTAGATCAATGTTTGGCTGTTGATACCACTTGTTATAGTCTCAATCAAACCTTACCTAACAACTACAATCAATGGGAGGCACAAGAGAGAAGTGTGGTGAAGGAATTCTAGTGAGATAAACTAGAGAGAGAAACACACATTTGATACACACACCTCCAACCTGTGAAATGGGAGGTTGGAGGGTATTTATAGGTTTGATACAATGGTGGGCTTGGGCTTTTCTTTGGGCTTTCTTTTTGCCTATTAGATTAACTCAAGCCCATTGACTATTCTTTTAACTAAACAACAACACTTTTACAAAAATAATAAAACACAAATGACCATCACTTTTTATAAAAGCTAACACTTGACCTCGATATTTTGAGATTTCAACATACAACCTATGATACATTTTACACCATTCGAATCTTCATACTTCAAATAATCAGGATTGACAAGCCACACTTCCTAATTCGAATGTTTGATCATTAAACGAGGCTCAAAGCTAATCCAAGTCGACACGAGTACAAAGTCATTCAAGTATATCCAATTCGACACAAGTTAATTTTTATCTAAGCTTTGTGTTGTTCCTAGTCGAATATGAGTCCGCAAGATTATTTCCCACCTTTTCTAATTCACTTGGTCACGTCTAATGTTGTTTGGACCCTTTATACATATCGAACATAATACATATACATGCAACTTGACATATAACCAAACTAACACACAAACCCCCCCCCCTTAATATCTGCTATACTCGAGTACTAGGCTAGGATTATTCTCCAAATCCTTATCTAAATCCTACTAGAAATCTAATCACCCAACTTGTAAGTATTAAAATACTATATACTCCTATATACATGCATATATACTCGTATAAACACACACACTCTCATTCACACTTGAAACATTCATCTCACATATTCTCCTAAGTCATTTCCTCTACTGCCGAGACCTTCCAAGCACAAGGATCATTATTCTATTAATTCGAGCCCTTTTCCAAAGCGTTCAAGCTTGGTTCGAATCATTTGTGGCCATTCTAGCAAGAGACGTGCATATCATCCGACTTCCAATTCATTTTTACGTGTTTCTCGCCACCCTTTTGGTGTAGTAAGCATTCGAACCCAATTTCCATTCATTCTTATGATTTTCTTTGATTCATGCACAAGTTTATATTTCATTCGATTCGTGTTCAAGCTTTCTATTCATTTTATGATTCCTTGTTATTTAATTTTCGTTTATATATGACCTCCTATTCAATGGATGGCTAGAAAATCAAATTATACATTCATTCGACATTTATTTCGTCAAACATATGCTTAACGAGACTCAATTCTAACTCATATTTCATATCGTACATTATTAAGTCATTTTAACACTTTGGACCTATTGAATTATTCGACTAGAAATGATCTCATTAAATCCATTTTATACATATAACCTATTGATTAAATTACACCATCTATTTCTCTACAATCCTAACTATTAAGCTGTTCGAATAAGCTCTTGTGATAAGCTCTAAAAAGTCCTTTTCTAACTTAAAAGTAATCGCTAATTAAAACAGTTACAAAACTCACTTATTTTGTCGAGTGGGCTTTTAAGCCCATTAAGCTCATAATAAGCACATTTGAATAAGCAGTCCAATAAGCTTTCTTGTTACGTTAACGATACCATGTAATAAGCCCAAAACCAAGCCCAAATGATTTTCAAACCCATTGGATCGATTACTCTTAATGGGCCTGTTTTATTTCGTTAAAGCCCATTAAGCACTTCATAAGCTCTTTTTGTGAAATAAGCACTTTTCTAAACTCAAATAAGCTGTTTGAAGCTTATACAACTCTCGGAAAACTTAATACATGATTTTTGTGAAATTTGGGCTTAAATTGCAAAACATATTACAAATCGGGTTAATATTGTAACTTTCATATAATCTTTGGTCAAACTGTCATTTTAGTAACTTGTGTGTAGAAATTGATAAAACAGTAAACAGAAGTATTAAAAAGTCATATTGGAACCTTTTTGGACTAAAAGTGTAGTTAATTACTAACTAGGGACTAACGGTGCAAAAGTTACTCTGTTAGGGTGGGAAGTGTAAAATTCACATAAATTCAGGGACCATTCAGTAACATGATTTCATATCCACATGTTTTATACATTTTCATGCATAAGGGGCATTTTTACAATTCGTACAATATATTCAAATCACGTTACGTTTATATATATTTAATTAACGAATATTCTAACGAATCACTCAACATGTCATTCAAACAACGTTCGAGGAAACGATATTTATGGATTCAATAACATAAAAACAAGATAATATTATATATAATATTATTTTTGAACTTTAAGCATTTTAAGCATATCATCCATTCTCATCACAGACCAATTCGTTATCCGATACATTTTTCACAATCATTATTCGTATTAAACCAAGCCAAAGCAATCGTAATCTCAGACTTCACTATTATTCAGGTCGTGTGTTGGAGCCGTTCCCATAATACATTTGATTTCACATTATCTTTGCCACTACATTCAAGGTGAGCTTATAGTCCCACTTTTATCTTTTACATACTTTCAAATACGTGGGGAGATACATGCTACAAAATAGAACACAAGTATTTTCTGTATGCTACACCTGATTGATATTGCCTAAGTTACCACTATTACCAAAAGCCCCTCATATCATGAACCATTAATCACTTGCAGGTGAACGCGAATATAGTGAATAGATCTATTGGAGGCTGACTGCCTATTTGAACTAGTGCCGGATGGATAGCCTTAGTTGCTAGCCGGATTAGTCAAATGCACTTTATTTGAAGGAAATAGGAAGATGACGATCTCCTACATGAGGGCCATAACTCACACCATTAATTTGGTGTGTTCACACCTTTTCACGGTACACTGTTAACGTTTACGTGTCATGAGACTTAGGGCAATATATCGAACTGCAATATCACCATTTCAAATATTATTGTAATTCAAATGCAATTATAGACTTGTGTTCAAATTGATTACAATTACAAACACTATGAATTCACTCAACAATTTTATTGACTTTTAGCATGTTTATCTCAGATAATTAACGGAGCATTCAAGGCACGGAGTGGGCATTAAACTAATGGTTTTTGGTGTTAAATAAATTTTGTCATTCATTACAAACTACTACACCTTTTGCGAGATATTACAACATTGAAATTTCCTTTTTGTATCTGAATTATTAAATGAATGACAATAACTTTCAAAACGCCTCTTTTGAGTCGTTTTCTATGATTATGACTATGATCCTCCCAATACCCCTATAAGTCTTCCGCTGTTAACTCAAAATTTAGGGGGTGTTACAGATTGGCATCAGAGACATGTTTATAGAGAAACAAGTGTTTTTAAAACATTGGACTATAACTACACTTTCAAAATGGATCACATTACACCATACCACTTTACGCCCTCCGTGCCTGCATATTTCACAACACTATGTTTAGAGTGTTGCTTAACAAGATTATTTCACATTGACTTTCATATACTTGATTTTTATTGATGAGTTACATTTACTACTTTCGGGGTTATTACAGTACCATGTCTACAGTGTCACACCTTAGCACCTCATCATCGGACATGGAGTCCGAGGATACTTTATCATCTATCACCTCACCCGTAGTTTCTAGCACATTGACTGCTACAGTATCGAACATCGCATCAGACGAAACGAAGCCCTTCGAGGAAGGTGAAGTCGTCGCTACACCACCTATGACACCTGTTGCACCAGGTAACCCAAACTCACCCATATCAGAAGACCCGCACGTACAAGCCAGACGGGCATATATTTCATCACCTCACCCGGTGAACCGTCCAGTTTCTCCCACTTACACTTCACTTACGGATGATCAGTATATGCAGACACAGCAGTGGCTGCTTGCAGCTGATTCAGAGACTCCATTACCTACACCACCACCCCCACCTACACCGGTATTCCGACGCAGGCGAGTCAGGATCTTACAACCCTATGAGCCCGAACCGTTTATGACATAATTGCGGAGCCATCCGAATGGCCCTATCAAGATGCACACTCCTCGCAAGAGAGTGCGATAACCAGTAGTTCCAATCATACCACCATCACCACCTTTATCCCCTACATCACCATTAGATATGATCAGGATGACACCACCATTATCTCCTGAGCATACATATGCATTGCCACCACTACTATCATCACCCCCTCCACCGTCGGTCAGACCCGACCACTTGTTTAACTTACTCACCCAATCATACCTGTTTTCACCTCTACAACGGGAGCCGACTCCAGAGGAGGATTTACCCTCTCAGAGCCGGGCCCGCATAGCAGGTCCCAGTCATTCGTCTTCATCATCATTACTGTTTCCATCAGGTTTTACCTCTCCAGCCCGAGTCTTCAAGACTGGAGAGAGCTCCAGGGCAGCAGTTTCCCGCACACCTACTCCCTCCACCATCATGACGCGACTGGAGCGTCATGAGGAGCAGATCGATGCACTTCTGAGCATCGTTGACAGAGCATTACTCGGCCGCCCCGAGATGGTCGACGGCACCCTACATGACCTCGTATCCGATAGGATGGACCTTCAGGATGGTTTGACGAGGATTCAGTCAGAGATGTTCGAGACATGCTCCCACATGACAGTTTTACAATGGGAGAGATTGAGGCAGATTGACGAAGTTCTACAAGCGCGCCGCAGAGCTGATACATTAGAGAGCCTCGTTGAGGACATGCAGGCCCAGCATCAGACCGACATACAGAGACTTCTGGATCAGATTTCAGAGCTCACAGGGCCCATGGATGAGACTTCCAGTTGTTAGACATATTGTACATCGGATATAGTTTTTAGGCATCTTAGCCTGCCGCATGTGGTATTAATAAAGGACCTTGTATCATTCTGTTTTGTAACACAATTGATTCATGTTATTAATATATGTTGTTGGTTATGGATTTACTATATATTGATGTCGATTTATGTTACTTTGGTTGTTCATGTGTATTGTGATTGTATTCAGACATGTCGTGATGTTACTTATGATTGTTATGGTTCTTTGAATGTTACAACTGGGATATAATTACAAACTTTTAATAAAGAAAATTTCAGAAGAAACTTGATGAATGAAGAGAAAGTTGCTGAACTTCAGCTTTTGTAGATGATGAATCACTTTGTTCCTTAGCAATCCTATACCAAGAGTTGATCATTTATTTACGATAGTACCCAAACATGTCGTGATTTTAATATTTCTTAGTTGGTTGTGATTTCACATTGTGACAATATTGTTAGGACTTGTATGCAATTACCCTATTACTCAATTTATTCTAACATGGTCATTATGTGGATTCTAAATCTGTGTTTTCTTGTGGCATTAATAGAATTATGGCTCGCACAAGAAAGGAGACTACCACCCCCACAACAGCAATGACTCTGGCAGCTATCTAGAAACTGGTAGCTGATAGCGTTGCTGCAGCTCTTGAAACTCATGAGGCTACCATAGCCCGCTCGAGTAGCAACAATAGGGCAACAACTGAAAGTGAGGCATCTTTGTCTCGCAAGTGCACCTATAAAGATTACATGAGTTGCAAGCCAACTTACTTCAAAGGTTCAGAAGGAGTGACCGAACTAGCTCAGTGGTTTGAGCGTACAGAAATGGTATTCATGAGAAGCAACTGTCTAGATAACAGCAAGGTCACCTTTGCTACGGGGACTCTTCTGGAAGATGCATTATCATGGTGGAACGCTACCGCCCAGACCATGGGTATGGAGGAAGCGTATCAGATTACCTGGATCGAACTGAAAACAAAAATACTAAAGAAGTACTGCCCGCATACAGAAATTAGGAAACTGGAGGAGGAATTCCACCAGTTGGTTGTGAGAGGGAACGATATAAGAACCTACAACAGAAGGTTCTAAGAACTATCCACACTGTGTCCAACAATGGTGCCGGATCTTGAAAGGACATTGGAGAAGTACGTCGAGGGGCTGCCTCAAAGCATCGAGGGAAATGTCACCTCATCAACACCATCAACTTTAGAAGAAGCTATCACAATAGCTCAACGATTACTAGAACGGGAAATCAAACAGAGTTCTACCTCCGGAAACAATGATCATAAACGAAGGCTAGATGATCGTGGAACCACCACTCACAACAACAACAACCGGAACAACAACAACCACAACAACAACAACAACCGTAACCGTAACTACCAACAAAATCGCAACAACCACCACCACCAACAAAATCGCAGACAGGAAGCTGCCAGAGCTTATGTTGCTGCACCCACTGAAGAAAGAGTTTATACCGGAACACTACCCCAGTGCAACCGATGTAAACTACATCACACTAGGCCTTTTCATGCAAGTTGCGAAAAATGCCTAAAAGTGGGCCATAAAATTAATGACTGCAGAGCTACGGGTGCAAATTTACAGCCGATAGCAATAGTGTGCCATGGGTGTGGCGAGAAAGGGCACTACAGGAACCAATGCCCAAAATAGAATACAAATCAGAACAACGCTGCTCGTGGGAGACATATGTGCTTGGTGACGGAAATGCACTACAGGACCCCGGCGTCGTCACGGGTACATTCTTACTAAACCAACAAAGTGGAAAACTATTATTTGATTCTGGAGCTGATAAGAGCTTTGTGTCTACTTCATTTGCTTCACTGCTTAACATTGCCCCAGTAGAACTAGACACTACGTACGAAATTGAAATAGCTAACGGAAACCTCATAGGCACCAATACAATAATCCAAGGTTGCACCCTAACATTACTCGACAAATCTTTTCCCATTGATCTCATGCCTATTCAACTCGGTAGCTTTGACGTCGTTATTGGCATGGATTGGTTATCCAAGCACCATGCAAGAATCGTTTGTGACTTGAAGGTCGTCCAAATTCCACTCAATGGTGAAACTCTTATCGTTCGTGGCGATCACAGTAAAACCCGACTCAACATCATCTTGTATATCAAGACGGTGAAGTATATGAACAAAGGATGTCACGTGTTCTTGGTTCAGGTGACGGAGAATGAATCAAAAGAGAAACAACTTGAAGAAGTGCCAATTGTCAAGGACTTTTCTTAAGTATTTCTGGAAGATTTGCCCGGTATTCCGCCAGTTCGTCAAGTAGAATTTCAGATTGATTTAGTGCCTGGAGCAGCACCGGTTGCAAAAGCACCTTATCGGTTGGCACCTTCTGAAATGAAAGAATTGTCTGAGCAGTTGAAAGAGCTGTGTTGGGAATTAAATATTTAAGAAGTTAAATATCGGATTCTATTCAAAGAAAAACATCAAGTGTGATTCTGCTGCTAGTGCATTTGGTTCTTGCTGCTAATGTTTGTTCCTGCTGCTAGAACATTTGATCCTACTGCTAGCGATAAATGATTCTGCTGTTAGGCTTAGCATTCTGCTGCTGTTGATCCTGCTGCTATTATACTTGTTCCTGCTGCTAGCGATAAACTCATTGCTGCTGCTAGTGAACATTCTGCTGCTAAGTGGATAAGATTGAAAAGATATTACTTGTATTTTGGTCAACAATATACGGTAGATAATATCTTACCCCATGTGCTTAGTTAACAAGTTGTGTACACAGATACATGTTGTATCTTATGTACTGACACACTCAAGATAAGTTAACAAGTAAGTTGGCTAGACTTTGAGCAATATGTAAAGATCTTCTTGGACTATAAAAGAAGATCTTAGTTAAAGTGATATGTGTGTCCATATGTGTTATTATTAGAACTCATAACTGTTAAGACATAGAACAAACACAAGAATATCACAAGTTGTAAGAACATAAGATTCAAGGTTATAACCCTAGTGATATTTCAAGATCACTCGTATTATTTTGAATAATATTGAATCGTTTTGGTGAAAAGCTTTCATTGTTTTATTGTCATAGAACTAACACAACCATTCCATTTCCATAACACAAATAACCTTCTAAGTGTGGTTAAGTAAATTCCGCGTACTTAATCATATTAACTCAATATATCATACACACAAAGTCACAAGGTTTAATCACCTTAACCGTGTGTCGAGTCCTATCAAGTGGTATCAGAGCAAGGCTGATATAGTTGATTTAGAAGCTAAAATAGAAATGGATGTTCAAGATGCTCAGGTTTCAAATGTTGCTGCAAAGTTGGCCATGATCAAACAAAATGAGTTTGAGTTATGGAGGATGAGAATTGAGCAATATTTTATGGTTCAAGATTATACTCTTTGGGATATCATTATGTATGGTGATTCTTTTTCACCAAGCTATTCAGATGTTGTCCTAGAAGGCAAAACACTTAGGAAAAGAAATACTGGACCAGTTTCCAATGATGAAAAGATACAGAAGAGAAATGATCAAAAAGCAAGAAATTTGTTGCTTATGACCATTCCTGGTGAGCAGATGCTATCTTTCAACAAGTATCTTGATGCAAAAACTCTTTTTGAAGAGATTTGTGCATGGTTTGGTGGTAATGAAACTACCAAAAAGACATAGAAGACATTGCTGAAACAACAATTTGAAAACTTTACTGCTTTTAGAAATGAAACTCTTGATAAGCTGTTCTGAAGGTTGCACAAGCGTGTCAGTCAGTTAGCTATGTTGGGTGTTGAGATAGAGAAGGAAGATCTCAACATGAAGTTTTTAAGAAGTCTACCTGATGAGTTCCATACTCATGTTATTGTCTGGATGAACAAGCCAGACATTGAAACCATGAAACTTAATGATTTGCACAACAACTTCAAAATTGTTGAACAAAGTCTAAAGAAGTCTGGAAACTATGGTACTAGTTCTGGGAATGCTGCACTCTTATCATTTCCTAGTACTAGTAAGTCTGAAGAGGTAGATGAAGTTGAAAGTGTTTCTAATGCTACTTATGGTGGTCCTTCTACTAGTTCTCAAAAGGATATTGCTGGACTTGGAGATCCAACATTTTATGCCTTTATAACCAGTCAATCTAGTGGTTCTCCTCTAAATCATGAAGACCTTGAGCAGGTAGATGGTGATGATTTGGAAGAGATGGATATTAAGTGGCAGGTTGCTTTACTTAGCATGAGGGCTAAGAAGTTTTGGCAAAAAACTGGGAAGCAAATTACCATTAATGGTAATGAAACTGCTGGGTTTGATAAGAAGAAAGTGGAGTGTTTCAACTGTCATAGGTTAGGACACTTTGCTAAAGAATGTAGAAGCCCAAGAAAGCAGGATAATAGGAACACATGGTATAAGCAAGATAAGAGAAAGGAAGTAATAGTCGAAGAGCCAAAGGCTATGTTGGCTATTGATGGTGTTGGATATGATTGGAGCTCTATGGCTAATGAAGAGGATGCACCACCAAATGCTGCTCTTGTTGCCGATGAGATTGCTCTAATGGCCTTTTCTGATTCAGAGGTAAATTCTATCATAAATTGTACTGAATCATGCTCTAATCTTAAAGCTTATGAAGACCTTAGTAAGAGATTTGATGCTCATCGAGAAGAGCTACTTAATGCTCTTTTTAATTTAGCTAATCACAAAAGAGGTCTAGGTGTTTTAGAAAAACAAGTCTTACATTTTAAGAATAATGAATCTAGTTTTGTTAATGACATTAATATACTTAAAAATGACATAAGGATCAAAGATTAGTGTATTGTTGAGCTGAATGATTCATTAGCTAGACACAAAAAGGAAAAAGAAAATGTTAAGATAACTGTAGATGCTTTAGCTCATGCCTCAGAAGGAGTTAATAAACTTTTTGAAGCTCAAGTAACCAATAAAGCTAATTCTGGTGTAGGTTATAACACTGTTCCTCCACCATATAGAGGTATTCATTCACCTCCAGGGATTGACCTAGCACACACAGGTTTAGCTGAGTTTCAAGAACCAATCATGGAATATGGTTCTAAGGCTAGTAAGAGTCTTAAGGTAGAAAAGATAAGTAAAAGTTTAGATAAAACTTTACTTTATCAGGACAAGGTGTCCTTTGTTAATAAAGGAGATGCTATAGTTGTTGAAGATTGTACAACTGATAGTGATGATGATGAAGAACAGGTTATGTCTAAACCTGTCTTGGTTAAGAAAGTAGGAACAAGTGTTCCTAAGATAGTCAATCATAATACTAACAGACCTAAAAACAATGTTAAACATGTTAGGCAACCAGTTAGATATTGTGAACAATATAGAACCACCAACAAGCCTAGAGGTAACCAAAGGAATTAGAACAACCTCAAGTCTAACCAATTAGGTGATGACTTTGCTTTTTATAATAAAGCTTGTTACACATGTGGTAGTTTTGACCATCTTGCAGCTTTCTGCAACCAATGGGTATCTGGGTATGAAAACAATAGAGTGAACTACAAAAGGCAAACTCCTAAGTCTCACTCTCACCCTAGTTCTAAGAAAACAAACCCCAGAGTAGTCAAAAACAAGTCTGGCTCAAACTCAGATCCTGCTGCTAGACTAATGGTTCCTGCTGTTAGACAAATTGTTCCTGCTGCTCGACCATTTATGACTATTAACCCAAAATCAACAGCTAAGGGTGCAAAAACAACTTTCAAACATGCACCAACAACTGTTCTAAGGCCCATTCAAACAAAAGCAGTGGTCCAAAAACAAGTTTGGAAACCAAAGGGTAGAACTGAAAAGTTAGCAGTTCCTGCTGCTAAGCAATCAGTTCCTGCTGCTAAGGGAAACAGGGCAAATGTTGTTAAGGCCTCAGCATGTTGGATTCTAAAATCCAATGTTGCATCAACTGTCCTTAAAAGATTGAATTATATTGATGCAAGAGGCAGATCCAAGTCAGTAATGGCTTGGGTCCCCAAAAGAAACTAACACTCTTATTTGTGTGCAGGAACATTCAATTGATAAACAAGAAGATCAAGGATTCTCAGATAGTGGATGTTCAAGGCACATGACAGGCAACATGTCTTATCTTTCAGATTTTCAATCATTCAATGGAGGATATGTTACCTTTGGAGGGGGTGTTCGTGGCAAAATTTCTGGTAAAGGTACAATCAAAACCGGAAATTTAGATTTTGAAGATGTGTTCTATGTAAAAGAGCTAAATTATAATCTTTTTAGTGTCTCACAAATGTGTGACAAAAAGAACAATGTTCTTTTCTGTGAGTCTGAATGTCTTGTACTTTCTCCTGATTTTAAGATGCCTGATGAAAGTCAAGTACTTCTTAGAATTCCTAGAAAGGGCAATATGTACAGTGTAGACATGAAGAACATTGTTCCTAAAAAGAATTTAACTTGTCTTGTTGCAAAGGCCACATTGGATGAATCAATGAAATGGCATAGAAGGCTTGGTCATATTAATTTCAAAACCATAAATAAAATTGTTAAGAATGGTTTGGTAAGAGGTTTACCTCACAAAAGATTTGAAAATGATCAAACATGCATTGCTTGTCTAAAAGGCAAACAACATAAAGCCACTTGTAAGCCCAAGATTTTTAACTCTATCAATCAATCTTTGTTTATACTACATATGGACTTATTTGGACCTGTTTCAGTAATGAGCATAATGCATAAGAGATGTTGTCTAGTTATTACTGATGACTATAGTAGATTTACATGGGTTTTCTTTTTAGCTACTAAGGATGAGACATCAAGCATCCTTAAGGATTTCATTACACAGATAGAAAACCAAGTAAGCAAGAAAGTAAAAGTCATTAGATGTGATAATGGGACAGAGTTTAAGAATAGAGTTATGGATGATTTCTGCAAACAAAAAGGTATTAGAAGAGAATTTAGTGTTGCTAGAACACCACAACAGAATGGTGTAGCTGAAAGAAAGAATAGAACACTAATTGAAGCTGCTAGAACAATGTTAGCTGATTCTAAGCTACCAATAGCCTTTTGGGCTGAAGCAGTCAACACTGCTTGCTATGTTCAAAATAGAGTTTTAGTTGTGCAGCCTCACAATAAGACATCATATGAGCTTTTTAATGGTAGAACTCCTGCAATATGATTTCTTAGACCTTTTGGATGTCTTGTGACCATTCTCAATACCTTAGACCATTTAGGAAAATTCGATGGTACAGCAGATGAAGGATTCTTTGTTGGATATTCTCTTAATAGCAAAGCATTTAGAGTTTACAACACAAGAACAGAAATTGTAGAGGAAAATCTACATGTGGAGTTTTTGGAAAACAAATCCAATGTAGAAGGTCAAGGACCAAAATGGCTATTTGATCTAGAGTATCTAACCAATTCATTGAATTATGTGCCTTTTGTTGCAGAAACTAATGATTTTGCAGGTTCTAATACAACAAGTGAGGCAGAGTTAGAGAAAGATCAAAATGATGTGATAATGCCAATAGGGTCAAGTACAATTGTGGAATCAACTTCAACAACTGATGAATCTTCTTATGGTAAAGCTAAAGAAGGTGTTGAAGAGGAAAGCAAAGAATTTGGAACTCAGGAACAACAAAATGTTTCTGCTGATAGCATTTCTGTTGCTGCTGGTAGTATATCTGTTCCTGCTGGTGATTCTGCTGCTAAGCTTACTGATTCTGCTGTTTGACCAAATGACTCTGCTGCTGGCCCTTCAGAAACGAAAGATGCAGAATTCTCAGATAATGAGGTGGATTTCAACAATCTTCCACCATCTTATCAAGTTCCTACTACACCATAAACAAGAATTCACAAAGTCCACTCCCTGGAACATGTGATTGGAGATGTACAATCTGGTGTGAAGACAAGACATCAATTGATGACTTCAGACCAACAAGGGCTTCTTGATGCCCTTTATGCTTCAAAACAGCATGAGTTTTCAAACTCTTGCTTGTTTGTATGTTTTCTCTCACAGGATGAACCAAAGAACATTCTTAAGGCCCTAGATGATTCAAGCTGGTTAGAGGCTATGCAAGAAGAGCTTCTTCAGTTCAAGATTCAAAAGGTTTGGGTGCTAGTTGATTTACCTACAGGTGTGAAGGTAATTGGCACTAGATGGGTTTTTAAGAACAAAAGGGATGAAAGGGGAATAGTGATTAAGAATAACGCTAGAGTAGTAGCCCAAGGGTACACACAAGAAGAAGGAATAGACTATGATGAGGTTTATGCTCCTGTAGCAAGGATTGAGGCAATTAGGCTTTTCTTAGCTTATGCTTCATTTTTAGGCTTCACAGTCTACCAAATGGATGTCAAAAGTGCATTTTTATATGGTAAAATTGAAGAAGAGGTGTATGTTTCACAACCTCCAGGCTTCATTAATCCATTACATCCAAACAAAGTGTACAGAGTAGTGAAAGCTCTATATGGCCTTCATCAGGCACCAAGAGCTTGGTATGCAACACTAGCTTCCTACTTATTAGAAAATGGATTTCAAAGAGGAAAGATTGATCAGATACTTTTCATCAAACAGCACAAGAAGGATCTTCTGTTAGTGCAGGTGTATGTGGATGACATTATCTTTGGATCTACAAGGAAAGAAATGTGTTTAGAATTTGAGAAGCTTATAAAAGATAAGTTTCAGATGAGTTCCATGGGGGAACTTACATTCTTTTTGGGTTTGCAAGTTAAGCAATCATCTGAAGGCATATTTATTAGTCAAGACAAATATGTTGTAGAGATACTTAGAAAATTTCAATTTGCTGATTCAAAAATAGCAAGCACACCAATAGACTCTGAGAAGCACCTTTCTGAAAGATGAAGATGGAGAGAGTGTGGATGTACACACTTACAGATCTATGATAGGCTCTTTGATGTACCTTACATCATCTAGACATGATATCATGTTCCCTGTTTGTGTTTGTGCAAGATTTCAAGTAACTCTAAAGGTTTCTCATTTAACTGCAGTCAAGAGAATTTTTAGATATCTCAAAGGTCAACCAAGGTTGGGTATATGGTATTCTAGGGAATCTCCTTTTGACTTGGTAGCATATTCGGATAGTGATTATGCTGGTGCTAGCTTGGACAGAAAGTCAACAACTGGAGGATGTCAATTCCTTGGGTGTAGACTTGTCTCATGGCAGTGTAAGAAGCAAACAAGTGTGGCAAATTCAACAACTGAAGCTGAATATATAGCTGCTGCAAGTTGCTCTAGTCAAGTTCCATGGCTTCAAAACCAACTTCTTGATTATGGGTACAATTTCTTAAACACTGTTATTCATATTGATAATAGTAGTACAATTTGTATTATTAAAAATCCAGTGCAACATTCTAAAACAAAACACATTGAAATCAGACATCACTTTATAAGAGACTGCAATGAGAAAAAGTTAATTCAAGTTCTTAAAGTTGCTTCAGAACACAACTTTGCAGATCTGCTAACAAAAGCTTTTGATGTTTCAAGGTTTCAGTACTTGGTAGCAAGTATTGGAATGCTTAATCTTTGAATTTTCAATCTAATGTGTTTTTGTAAATAAATTTTTGTTTCTGCTGCTGGCTTTATATAAATACTGCTGTAATTACAAAAAGTTTGTGTTGCTAGTACAAATTTAAAATGTGTTATTCATACAGTTGGTCTTATGATTTTTCTAATGCAAGACAAGTACTTTGTACTTTGTTCTTTTGGTTTTAGACTAACAATTTCAGGTATGAATATGTGAACACAAAGGAAATTTCAAGTGAAATGGAAGCAACACAATGCTGATATTGGCTGCTGCCATAATAGGTTTATGATGGATTGAGTTTGGGAATTCAAAACTCCTTAAAACTTCTTTCTTGAAATCTAGTTATGATATTTCACATTGAATTGATGACTTAGTTGATCAGATAGTAACTGATGCAACTCACTTTCTATCATTTTATACTTTTAAGTATAATGAGTAAGTCTAAGGACATCTGATAGAAAGAACAGCTAGTAAAAGTGAATCTAACACTTGTGTTAGAGGTAACAACTACTATGAGCTGGAAACCCTGTCAGGAAAGCTCTTTGAATGAGTTTATCTGCACACAGGCAGTTATTTATAACTGAAAAACATTGGTTCTCACACAACCAGAGGTTGCTTTAAACCGAAATATTGATTAAAGTGTCTGTTATACACTTAATCCCTTCAAAATGGTTGGAAGCAGTATGATTTTTCAATTCTAAAATCATGAACATACTGCTAAGTCAAATAATTTCTTAAACAAGGATTTTCAAAGGATTCACAAAAACCATCCATTGATGGACCATGAATCAAATGTCCAATGAATCACCTCTCATAGGAGTTAACACACCTAGAAGTGATGAGGGCAGTAACTTAAACTCTTAAGGAATTGATGGCTTCATGTACAACATTGTCTGACAACAAGTTCTAAATGATGGATCAGATTATAAGGAAAGATATATTTTGGTACATAATGAGATCTTCCAAACAAGGGGAGGAAACAAAAGTTATTTGTATCTCAGGGGAGGAAATAATAGCCCAGAAAAGGAAGATAATCCAATGAAAGGAAGGAGAAGACAAGAGCATACAAGATGATGACATGGAGGTTGAAAATGACAAGAACATTCCAAAGGAGAAAGTTCTGTCTAGGTCAAACGAAGAAAAGTTTCAATTTCAGTTTACCACATTTGTTCATCACTTGCAAAGACATGCTGATAGATGTTTAATTTCACTTGTTGAAACAAGCATCCAAGATACACAGCATCATTGCCTCTTATAATTCCTCCATCCAAGGAAATTGCACCATCTTTTAGTCCAAGATTGGAGCAATGTGTTGATATTGTTAAAGTCAAAGAACAAAGCAGATGAATTACTGAGAAGATATTCAATCTTGAAGAATAGAAGTGTTTGAAAGATCTTCAATCCATAATTTAATACAGAAACATGTTGAAATGGATTCACAAGTTTAGGGGAGGATTGTTGGGAATTAAATATACAAGAAGTTAAATATCGGATTCTATTCAAAGAAAAACATCAAGTGTGATTCTGCTGCTAGTGCATTTGGTTCCTGCTGCTAATGTTTGTTCCTGCTGCTAGAATATTTGATCCTGCTGCTAGCGATAAATGATTCTGCTGCTAGGCTTAGCATTCTGCTGCTGTTGATCCTGCTGCTATTATACTTGTTCCTGCTGCTAGCGATAAACTCATTGCTGCTGCTAGTGAACATTCTGCTGCTAAGTGGATAAGATTGAAAAGATATTATTTGTATTTTGGTCAACAATATACGGTAGATAATATCTTACCCCATGTGCTTAGTTAACAAGTTGTGTACACAGATACATGTTGTATCTTATGTACTGACACACTCAAGATAAGTTAACAAGTAAGTCGGCTAGACTTTAAGCAATATGTAAAGATCTTCTTGGACTATAAAAGAAGATCTTAGTTAAAGTGATATGTGTGTCCATATGTGTTATTATTAGAACTCATAACTGTTAAGACATAGAACAAACACAAGAATATCACAAGTTGTAAGAACATAAGATTCAAGGTTGTAACCCTAGTGATATTTCAAGATCACTCGTATTATTTTGAATAATATTGAATCATTTTGGTGAAAAGCTTTCATTGTTTTATTGTCATAGAACTAACACAACCATTCCATTTCCATAACACAAATAACCTTCTAAGTGTGGTTAAGTAAATTCCGCGTACTTAATCATATTAACTCAATATATCATACACACAAAGTCACAAGGTTTAATCACCTTAACCGTGTGTCGAGTCCTATCAGCTTTGTTTAGTAGTTGGATTGCTTGTTTCAGTCGTGTATTGGAAGTTTGAGCAAATTCGAGTGTTTTTTGTGACTTTTTCTTCGCTGCGATTTGAGTCTCGTTAAGACTTTCTTCATTGCGATTTGTGTTAATTAAGGAAAGGTGCAGTTGCGATTTCGTGCATCAAAATTGCGATTTGTCTTTTTAACTTAAAAAGGAAAAAAGTTGACAAATCACGTGACAGGGAATCTTTTGGCTTTTTGTGGGTTGCGATTTGGCCTAACAGCGACTGGTTTGTCCGGTATTGCATGCGATTTGACAGTTGCGATTTGGGTATTCTGATTGCGATTTGCTAATTGCGATTTGAGCTTTTCTGGGTTGCAATTTAAGTGTGCCTGTGATTTGACAAAGTCACTGCGATTTGATAAGTTGCGATTTGACTAGTTGCGATTTGACTGATTGCGATTTGACCAGTTGCGATTTGATGTTGCGAGTTGATACTTGCGATTTGACTCATTGCGATTTGGTTAATTGCGATTTGACTTGTTGCGATTTGACAAATTGTGACTTGACTTGTTCCGATTTGATCAGTTGCGGTTTGACCAAATTTGACTTTTTACGTCAAAACTTCAAACGGCCATAACTTTTGAACCGTAACTCCGTTTTCAGCCCACGACCTGTCAAAACGACCGTGAAACCGAGGAGAAGGACACGTTGAATGAATTCAACCCAACTTTCGAAGCCTGAAATCTCTCCAGAAAGAAGTTATCGAGCTGTGAAGTTTTTAGACCAAAATTTCACTCCAACTAAGGCACTTAACTGAAACCAAATCTCAACTAAACAACATATCACCAAGTCCACCAAACCTTCATCATCACACATTCAAGTAATCAAATCACGGTTTATTCTTGATTTTTGTAAAATCCCGCGAAAGAATCTATTTCTCGGTTTAAATCATAGAATTGTAAAATCCTGTGCACGTTTACATCATGTCTACTACTTCAGATTCTGCCATATCTGAGGTACTCAGATTGTACAACATGATTGACAAACGAACGATTCCCAAAGATGTACAACAGATAAATGTGCTTGAGTACTTTGGAGTCAATAGGGACTTTGTGTGCTCGAATTCTCAAGAGAAAGAGCTTCATCAGCCATAGACAAACATTGTTGAGTCAGATACTGCTATGAACAACGTGCAACACGTGAAAAACAATGAAGCGTCTGCTGAACCTAGTGGGGTATCTCCTGTTATTCATAATGATGATGTGTTGCATGAACGAAAGATTCCCAACAAAGTACAACAGACAAACGTTGTTGAGTCAGATGCTGCTAATCTGGGAAATAGCAATGTTATCCCATATAAACAGCATGTGAAACACAACGAAGTGTCTGTTGTACCAAGTGGTGCATCTTATGTTGTAGATAATGCTTGTGAGTGGCATGAGAACACTGTGTTTGTCCCTGATGACACCTTGACCACTAGGCTTAATATATATAAAGATCAGGTAGCAATTTATGAACAACGTGCAAAATTTGAGCTAACTGAACGTGAACAGAAAATGGATAGTCAAATGCGTACATTTGTAACAGAACGTAATTTAAGGGAAGAAACATTGAAAAAGGAGTTAGATTCTTTAAGAAAGCAACTTAATCAAACTGTTAAGCAAAAACAGGAGATTCAAGAAAGTGTAATTACACATAATTTCAAAGAAAAAGAATCAAAACTTCTAAATGATTTTTCCAGACTTAAAACGTTAAAGAATAAGATAGAAAACAAATTGTACACACAAGACCAGACCAGAAAAACTGCTCAAATGATGCAAAAGCACAAAAAATTGTGTGATAAGCATAGTGAAAATAATGTAGGTGAACCTAAATTAGCTCTCCTTAGGAATGCTAAAGTAGCCCAACCTGCGTTATATGATGGAAATGAAATGCTTAAGCCTATCCATGCCTCCCTTGATGTGTCATCATTTAAAGAGAGTAATGAGATAGAGGACAGAAACAGAGAGATATTAGCTGAAAAAATGAAGGACCCGAAATGTATAGCCAAACGAGTCATAGTTAAACCCCATAATTACTATGATCAAAATCGTTTGACTATCTTTGCACCTCAAACTAAGTTAACGTCTAAACAAATATTTTGGTCTTTGGACATAGAAAAGAGAAAGGCGGATGCACTTAAGGAAAAAACTCCACCCTTTAGGAAAATTACGGCTGCAACGGTGTATCCTCCCAATACACCTAGGCACTTAGTTCCCTTAACTCTTCCCACAGAATGCAATACTCTAATTAGCATCTATGTTCTGTGTCAACTATTTGCTGATTTTGATAAAACGTGTAAGAAGAGAATTACACCAACGGGAATTACCGAAGGGGAAAGAGGTTTTGAACTAACCAAAGCATGCTACTTAACTGAGGTTATTCCATTCTTTAAGCTTCTTAAGGAACATTTTGAGGGTATGCAAAAAACCCTTAGAAATGAAGTGAATGAGATGAAAGCAGTATTTAAAGATATGGAAAACGAAGTGTCCCAATGTGCGATAGAACTTAAGAGCCGTGAGATTGAGAGAAAAAACATTCTCATCACCAATGAGAATTTGATTGCTAAATGTGTTGCCCAGGATGTGTTTTATACTGCTACTGATGCTACACTTATTGCATGTCAATTTCATGAACTGTCTATTGCACTGAATGCTTCCCAGAATCGTGTTGTTGAGCTTGAGGGGGAGAATTGGAAATTGCATGAAAAAATTCAAAATGATGACCATGATAACATGGTTAAACGTTTTTCAAAACTAGTTGATTATCTTAATTTGCCACTAAAGTATCAACACTTAGAAGAAAGATGTAAAATCTCAAATGCCAAGACATCTTCGGATGCTCCTGAATTTGATACATATTTTAAATTAAGCAAACACGATGAAAAAATTCAAGCTCACACCAACATGATTCGACAATTGAGGGCACAAATTGCCCAATTAAAATCAAACAAGAGTGATGTGTATGGAACCCATAAACCATCGTCTTTAGATTCTCAGAATTTTCACTATCAAGACACCATCAATAAATTACAACATGTAAATGATTGTTTTCAAGCTGAAAATTCAAAAATCAAACAGCATTACAAAGAGTTATATGATTCGATTAGGATCACGTGGAACAATCACAATGAAAAGATAACTTCTTTGCTAAATGAGATTGAGAATCTAAAGACTTAGGTGAAAGGGAAAATGCCAATTATCACTAGTGATTATGTTGTTCCAAAGGTTTCTGCTTGTAGTAAGTATGCAATTGATGTTGTGCCTATTTCACTTCCCCTTAGGAACAATAGGTCTGCTCATCAAGTATATCTCACTCACCTTAAGGATAGCCTTGATACCCTTCGTGAGATCATAGAAGAGGATGGATAGATAAACCACTTGATAGTGCAGTTGTAGATGCCTGCTTGCTCACTAAACGATCTCAGGAATTTTTAGAATACGTCATTGGCACAAGTCCTAAGATTGATTACAAGCGAGATAGATTTGTTGCATCCTCCACGATGCCTAAGAATAAGCATGTAACCTTTGAGGTATCCTTGGAAACTTCAGATCCCAGCACATCAAAACATGTTCAGCAACCAGAAGTGAAAAAGACTAAGGTTCTCATCAGTCCTTCTACAGGAGTTAATAGTGACACTAAAGCTAGTAAGTCAAAACCTAGGAGAACCTTAAAGAATTATAGGACTTCACCAGCTAAAAGTGTTTCTAATAAAAAACTAGAAGACCACATGAGGAACAATAAGTCAGATTTGAACAAAAGGAATCATAATTCAACTCCTAATTCACTTTGCAAAACATGTAATGATTGTTTAATTTCGGGTAATCATGATAAATGTGTTGAGGAATTTTTGAAGTCGTCCAACAAAACCCTTGTCAAGCAAGTTTGGAGAGCCAAGCATGTCAAGCATACTTGGAGAGTAACAGGAAATGTATTTGCTAATGTTGGTTATCAATGGATGCCCACTGGAAGGAAATTCACTTTAGGAGAACAGTGCCCTTTAACTAGGATAACTAAGCCTAAAGTAGTGCCTGTACGTCAATGGAAGCCAACTGGAAGGAAATTCCCTGTAGGAGAATAGTACCCTTTAATTAGGTCTACTAAATCCGAAACAATGCCTTTAATTCAACCTAAACACGTTAGTACTAGTGAAAGTGTTATCACTGAGAGATTTTGTAACAATCCTCATACATCGTTAACTAAGTACCAACGTAGATCAAACAGAAAAAGGCTACTTCCACCAGCATTCCAACTTCTACTGAGACTCAGGAAAATGATGCTCCTGTTCCCACTAACCAACTGGACCCCAACTTAAATTGGGGATCCGGCACTCCAAACTCTCTATTTTCGTCTGTTTTCAAATGCAGGTCGTACAGATCATCCTTTGACATTTGGACTCAGGCTACTCACAACATATGAGGGGAAATCATAATGATGTCTATTTACATCAGTTCAGGCCTCGTTCTTCAACGACAATGACGTCTGTTCACATCAGTTCAGGCCTCGTTCTTCAACAAAAATGATGTCTGTTCACATCAGTTCAGGCCTCGATCTTCATCAAATATGACGTTTGAACACTGCAGTTCAAGCCTCGGGCCTCAATGTCAACATAATGGCGGCTGCTGACAACTCTTCAGGCCCCGTTCATCAAAGAAAAGAAAGGCGTACGCTTGAGTGCGCTTTATTTTCAAAAGAAGAGAAATCTTCTTGTTTCTGACTATTCTCATCAAAAAAGCTTCATACTTGCTCCATGCTCGTTCAGACATCAAGTGGATCTAGTTCCATCTGATTGGATGTTTATTCACTCGATCAAAAATGGCAACTTCAAATACAATTTTTGAGGGGGAGAAGTATGAACAGTTGATCAACCTCATATGCACTTGTTCAATCAAAAATGGCATCCTCATATGCAATTTTTGAGGGGAAGAAGTGTGAACAAGTGGATCGACATACATTTGATTGTTTGTTCACTCACTTGTTGGGCATCTAATTGTGACTACGGAGTTGATCAGGTATCACTTATTTGAGGTTGAAGTTGAATTTCTCAAAGGCGTGATCTTATTCTATCTTGAAGTCGGGGTTGGTTAGATGTATGACTTTCAATGATAACTTGCTCGTGCTTAAGATTTAAGTTGAAGACTTAGTTTATCTAGTTACCAGCAGTCGGGGTAAATGTTTGACGACCTGGTTAACTATCATTTAAAGGAGTTACGTTGTAGTACTCAGTGTCACACGCTGATGACGTTATGGATAATCGCAAGAGGTGTTAATGTCTCATACTTTGGTTGGGTATTGAGTACTTAGAGATTTGCTTGGAACATTAACTCTCTACACCGTTCTTCCAACATTAGTGCAAGTTTAAGTCACGAGAACGGGGAATTCTACTTCAGTGTCAAGTTTGGTATATCGGGTTTGCTCCATCAGTTATCACATCAAATAGCCTATTTAAGGGTTGGTAAAGATAGTCAGAGAGAGTTTCGGTAGCGGTTGATTCTCACTTGATACATTTGAGCCAATTGTGTTCTTCTCACAAGACGTCATGTATATGTGCGTAAACTGTGTTGCTGATTCTGAGGTATCAAAACCAGCAAGGGGGAAGGAGACATACATCTGGACGCACAACGAGTACACGTGATGAACTTTATACTTCTTCTTAATTGAAGTTATTCCGGGAAGACAGATGTCATAACCACAGAGAAAATCAGTGTTTTAACTCGTGGCCTCTTGGTGTATTATTCCAACTACGTGGGGGAAGAGATGTAAGAAACAGTTTCTGATGATTAAAGAGGTACACAATTGTATGATGATTCCTCTGGTCAGTCGGTGCCCAACAGAAGGAAATGTGTTCATCCGGGACTTACTTGATTTCGGTGCTTCTGTGGTACTGTCTTGGTGTTATCATTTAGACTACATACGGGATAAGTTGCTTACACTCGAGACTTAGGTGACTTTGGTGTAACAATTCTCAGCTGCAATTTCCTGAAGGGAGAAAAGGGGATTTCCGGGTCTTAATTGATCTTTGATGTTACTTTTTCGACTTCATTAATGGGATTGAGTGTGTACTTCGGGTTTTTGGGCTTCATACAATGAGACTGATTACATCACTTCAACTACTTGGGGGAAGTGGTCTCTGGATACTTTCGGTATGCATTCCTTCAGTCTTCAGCAGGAAGTAATGTGAGAAGAATTATTCAAGTGTGAGATGATTCACTGCTGATCTATTTGATGATCCCCCGAACGGAGAATCACGATGATTATTCTTAAAAGGAGCAGCAATATTTGATGTGGTTTGCTACGGTTTCCGTTGTACACTTACCTTTCGTTAGCTTGAAAGAGAGCTTTGAAACTGCTCAAAAGGAAGATTGTCAGTTTAGGGGGAAGCTGTCAGAGCTTCAAATTGAGAAGGCTCAAGTTCAGTCTATTATTCAGGAGCCTCGAAAGCTTTGGTGGTGAAAGTTTAAGAGATGTTGACTACTGACTTCTACAACGTACAGAATGATATCCTTATTTCGGTTTTCATGTCAACATCGTCTTAAATAGAGTAACATATTTTGTACATATCTTATACCAAAACGTAAATAGAAAAATATTAAACCAACAAATTGTAAATAGAAAAACTTAAACCCAGAAAAACCATATAAATAAGAAAAATAGAAAATACCAAAAATAGTTTCCTCTAGGCATGTCTTCTGTTTATCGATAACATTTACGATCTTAGAAATGTCATTCAATAATGACACGGGACTTTAAATGAAGCTCGAGCAGAAGTTAAAATGAATTGTTAAAACATGTCATGATGGCTTGCTATTACTTTAGATAGCAACCCGCGTTTCAAAATGGGGAAAGCACGTCGCCAAAAAGACGGTTGTTCCTCCCACTGGGTGAAGTTCACCCGGGCATGGATTACTTTATATCCATGTTTTCCCAATTTGATGTACGTTTCAGTGCATCAATTATTTGTGAGACACATGGTGGTAACGTGTTGGTTGAAAATTCTTTCAGACTTGGATTGTGCATAAAATTTGTCACTCAATCAATGACTACAGCTCTTTAACTAGAATACGGGTCATTGATTGAGGGGGAGAGTGATTTCAAATTTTATATCATCAAACGGGTTTCTTGGTTATCTCATAATTGTTAGAAAAGGTTTTGTAGTTAATGGGGTATTAGTTGAAGAGGAACTTACTAAGCTTTATATCTAATGGCCAAATGTGGTAGTTGTTAGAAAGATTAGGGCATTATGTGCAATTTGCGTATAGTTTCCTAGCTTTATGTAACTAGAAGGCTCATTTTTGTCACTTTGGAATCCTCGTTTAATCCCCTAAATACTTTAAAACTCAGAATCTAAAAGAAGTTAGAAAACCCATTGTGTTTGGTGTTCTTGAATACTCCACTGGCATTTGTATGATCTGAATGAATGAGTTTCAAATGTTGATTGACTTTTGTTAGTCGATAGCTGCTTAATTATTGTTGATTTAGTGCATGTGCACTCAGGATATGCTTAGGTATGTAGCTATCATGTTAGAATCATGTCCCTAAGATCCTGAGTTGAATGTTGAAATATGAGTGAATTGCCATGTTCATGATTGCTGATTGCTCTTCATGCTAGATAGCGGTTTGATATATTTCCTGACTGTGGTTTGATTATGAGATGAATTTGGTACTATGAGTTGGCAAGCTGCTATGTGGTAGCTATTAATGAAAAGTGTATCTGTATGTATGTATATCTGTGTTGATATTCTTATGCAGATTCCATGGCCAATATGAATGTGCCAGTTCCCGCTCTAACCATTTGATCAGATGTTCAAACTCTATTGACTGGCTCTGAATTCACCACAAAAACAACATCAGCAACAACAACAACAACAATGTCTTCACCACCACCACCTTTATTTCAACAAAGCAGTACTTATTCTGGTCTTGCAAAGTGGGGATCTACAATACTTGGGAAGTTTTGTTGGTGGATGGATAATTGATGTTGACTACTGACTCCCTCAGAGAAGCGGATGATCACATCATCTGTGCAAAAAGGTCAATATCATTTGTGTCATAACGATTATCTTTGTACATGATAAGTAGTGAATCCCCCTCATAAATTGAGGGGGAGCAGTTGCGTATTCCATTATCAGCACATATTAAAACTGACCACATTTTCTCCCATAATTTCTAACTCATTTAAATCATTGGGATCATAAATCTCAAATGGTTTGAAATTTTTGATCGGGGGAGAGAATGTGATTTAAATATGAAATCTGATAAAACGTGATTCTTTGGACATAAGTGTAAGCTCTCCCATATGTGCTAAACTCTTTCGTATAATCGATGCACATATTGAGGGGGAGCAAACGGTGTGATTGCAAAAAGGATGTGGCATCTTACGTGAGCACGACTCAGACTTCACCAAGGAATTGACGAAACATAAACTATCATTAATCGAAAGGATGCGTTCTGGCCGGGTAATAATTTCAAGCTGGTCTAACCAGTGATGTAAGCGTGTCTCGAAGAGGATATGTCTGAGTAAAGTGTACCATTTTGAGAAGCTTTCTATGGATGTGACCAGGCCGGGTAATAATTTCAAGCTAGTCTAACTAGTGATGTAAGCGTGTCTCGAATCGGTCATGTTCACTGAAAGTGGATCAATTCAAAAGTGCGAACTCCATTCAATATGTGCAAATTTAAAATTAAAACATATGAGCACATGTTGAGGGGGAGCTTTTTGAAAAATATAAAACTCTCAGAGTGTTAGTAAAATGTGTTTTATAATCATAGACACTTTGAGAGATTTTTCAAGCATTTGGTTAATGGCAACATAGGATAGTCATGAAGCTATAAGGTGGCTAAAGTTAGGAAAAACCGTCCTATGATCCGCCAGAGCCGGAGGGATCTACCCAAGGACAATACCGAATAGTTAGTATTAGAAAGTCCTTAGGTATGATTATGAAAAAAGAAGTAATATGAGAAAGGAGAAAGAAAGGGTTGAAGAATTAAAAAGAAAAGAAATGAGAAAGGGTGAAAAGAAATAGCCCTCCAATCATTCAACCTTAGAGCAGTAACCGGATTCAATTCATATACTACTGGTGGTTACTAATGTAACACCGGTATTGAAGACAAGAGGTCATGGACCCAATGACGCACTGCACTAAACCTTCTAAACCACTCAAGTTCTCTTAAAAGGACTTGTTTTATTCTCACGGGGAACCCTGCATAATCTATCGACAGCTCATTACGAGCTATGTTGATATTGAAAAAGGAGACACCGCTCTAGTCTCCGACTACCAAAAATGCACTTATTAAGTCTAGAGCCAAGAGATGCATCAAAAGATCTCAATAGGAACACATGTTACTTCTACACTGGTTGTTCAACATTAAGGACACCAGGTGTAAACTTATGAGTCCTACGCAGATCTTAGCAATCTGCCAGAACATTCATGAGAGAATTTACAAATGTAATTCTCAGTGATTGAATGGAAATTCCTGCCAGGGTCAACATCAAATAGCCCTGAAAGAAGGTTACTTCGGTAATTCTTTGTGGATTACGCTCAGTGGTCACGGCAGTTTCAAACGGTCTACAGTCATGGAGTGAACTCCAGCGACTCACCTAATCGTTGATGTACTACGGTAGATCTTGTAAACCCTCTTGGGGGTTTCCGATTCATGAACGGCCTTGGAAAGGATTAGAGAAAGTTTTCACACTATGTTGTTAACAATCTCGAAATCCAAACCTATAAGTGCCGGACTTTTTTATTGCTAACTGTCGTATGCAGGAATCCATGGTGGTTGTAGCTAATTGCCGAGAAGATGCTGATTCATCAACCCATGCTCACATTTCATCAACATAATCAAAGAAATCATGATATCTAAAAGACCTTCAACACTGCTTCCGCAACTCTGATGCTGAAGATCATGATCCAGAAAAGTGTGAACATGTCGGTTCAACATCACAACTTCATATGGAGGAGACGCTGCATGATGACTTGAAGACATATGTTGGATGATATTCTCAAAGAAACCTCAAATATCATCCAAGACAAGAGATCAGTCATCAAAAGTTCGCTACTGAACGCACAAAGGTTAATGATTTTGAAGAATCAAGAACTACGAGCTAGGAAGTCATAGTCATATGATAAAATGCTAAAATTCTAAACATTATTTCCGGGGTGACCTCCCTTAGGGGGAGATTGTTAGGAATACAATTATTCATGTGAAGACTCGGTTACCCCGAGTATTTGTTAGTGTTAACTAGATCGTAGGATTATTAGTAACATTAGTAATAGTTTAGTTATTAAAGTATTCGTGGAGTGGGTCGTGTCTTTACCCTCTGTCAGCTCACTCCACAGCCCACACAGGGCACCATATGTATTACTATATAAAGCCCTTCCCACACAAGGGAAGGGTTGGACCTTTCACACATATTAATCTTACCTTCTACTTTCTCTCTCTACAAAGGCTCCCAACTCACTTTCTCTCTATAAATCTCTTCATACTATTCGGCCAAGATCTAATCCATACGTGTTATATGTTAGTGAACATCTTACAAGCTGTCAGATAAAGGATTCATCTGACCAAGTTCATCACCTTGGGGAGCTCCGGTCTTATTTGTCAAGAAGAAAGACGGAACGTTCCGAATGTGTACTGATTATAGGGAGTTGAACAAACTCACCGTAAAGAATAGATATCCATTGCCCAGGATTGATGATTTGTTTGACCAATTGCAAGGATCAAGTTTCTACTCGAAAATTGATCCGACGTCGGGATATCATCAACTAAGAGTCAGAGAAGAAAACATCCCCAAAACAGCCTTCAGAACGCGGTACGGACATTACGAATTTCAAGTAATGCCATTTGGTCTCACCAATGCACCCACAGTGTTCATGGACTTGATGAACCGAGTATGCAAACCATACTTGGACAAATTCGTGATCGTATTCATAGATGACATCCTAATCTACTCACGCAGCAAGGAAGAACATGCTGAACACTTGAGAACCATTTTAGAGTTACTCAAAAAGGAAAAGTTGTACGCTAAATTCTCCAAATGTGATTTCTGGATTCCAATGGTAAAATTTCTTAGCCATGTTATCAACAGTCAAGGTATCCACGTAGACCCTGCCAAGATTGAGGCGGTTAAAGATTGGGCATCTCCTATAAACCCAACAGAGATTTGTCAATTTTTAGGTCTCGCTGGTTACTATAAGAGATTCATAGAAGATTTTTCAAAGATCGCAAAACCTCTGACAGAACTGACCCAGAGGAACAAGAAGTATATCTGGGAAGAAAAACAAGAGTAAGCTTTCCAACTCTTGAAGCAAAAACTATGTGAAGCACCAATCTTATCACTACCCGAAGGAAGTGAAGACTTCGTAGTGTATTGTGATGCGTCACATCACGGTTTAGGGGCAGTACTGATGCAAAGAAGCAAAGTAATTGCCTATGCTTCTCGACAGCTCAAGAAGAATGAAGAAAACTACACAACTCATGATCTAGAATTAGGAGCAGTGGTCTTTGCTCTTAAGATATAGAGAAATTACTTGTACGGTACCAAGTGCAAGGTTTTCACCGATCACAAAAGTCTTCAGCACATCCTGGATCAAAAGGAGCTGAACATGAGACAGCGCCGATGGTTAGAGTTACTCAACGACTACGATTGTGAAATTCGCTATCACCCTGGGAAGGCGAACGTTGTGGCTGATGCCTTGAGCAAAAAGGAACGAATCAAACCTCTCTGAGTCCGATCTATAGGAATGACCATTTGTTCACCACTTCTATTACAGATCCTCATAGCCCAATCAGAAGCTCTCAGGGAAGAGAACAGACCCCATGAGAAAATTTACGGTATGCCAGAGAATGAAAATGGTTTCGTGAAAAGATCTGACGGAATGCTTTGTTTCAAAGAAAGAAGTTAGGTTCCTCTCTACGGAAGTATACGTGATCTCATCATGCATGAATCCCATAAATCCAAGTACTCTATTCATCCGGGTTCTGACAAGATGTATCAGGATCTCAAGAAGATCTATTGGTGGCCAAATATGAAAGCCGACATCGCTGAGTATGTTGGGAAATGTTTGACTTGTTCAAGAGTCAAGGCAGAAAGTCAAAAGCCATCAGGATTGCTTGTACAACTTGAACTATTAGTATGGAAATGGGAAAGAATTACTATGGACTTCATCAGCAAATTACAAAGGACGTCAACTGGATTGGACACCATCTGGGTATTGATCGTCTCACCAAGTCCGCTCATTTCCTACTAATCAAAGAAACTGACGAGATGAGCACTCTCGCACAGTTGTATCTAAAGGAAATAGTGTCTCGACATGGAGTTCCGATCTCCATTATCTCAGATAGATATAGCCGATTTACTTCAAGATTTTGGTAGACTCTACAGAAAGCTCTCGGTACACGTTTAAACATGAGCACCGCTTATCACCCTCAGACTGATGGGCAGAGTGAAAGAACAATCCAAACCTTAGAAGACATGCTTCGGGCATGTGTAATAGACTTTGGAAAAGGTTGGGATAAACACTTGCCTTTGGCTGAATTTTCCTACAACAACAGCTACCATGCCAGCATCAAGGTGACACCATTTGAAGTACTTTATGGTCGAAAGTGCAGATCGCCTGTTTGTTGGGCTGAAGTGGGTGATGTACAACTCACAGGACCTAAACTGATACACGAAACAACGGAAAAGATATTTAAGATCAGGAAACGACTACAAGCCGTACGTGACAGACAAAATAGTTACGCCGATGTGAGGCGAAAATCCATGGAATTCCAGGTTGGAGACAGGGTTATGTTAAAAGTTTCTCCATGGAAAGGAATGGTACGCTTTGGAAAGCGTGGAAAGTTAAATCCAAGGTACATTGGACCGTTCAAAATCCTTGAAAGGATTGGTACAGTTGCTTATAAACTTGAGCTCCCAGAGGAACTCAGCAGAGTACACAACACATTTCACGTATCGAACTTGAAAAAATGTCTGTCAGATGAAACTCTTGTCATTCCAATGAAAGAAATCCGACTTGATGACAAACTCATATTTACAGAGGAACCAGTGGAAATAATGGATAAAGAGGTGAAACAGCTAAAGCAAAACCGTATTCCCATTGTCAAAGTTCGATGGAACTCTTAGCGAGGACCCGAGTATACATGGGAATGTGAGGACCAAATTTGCGACAAATATCCACATTTATTTCCATAGACAGCCCTAACAACTATCTTAGACTTAAATTTCGGGACGGAATTCTGTTTGACGGGTAGGTACTGTAGCAACATGTAAAATTTCCCAGTAATTTGTGAATGTTATGTTGGAGTATGCTCGTGTCATAATAAATAATTAGAGTAAATATCAAAAATTGTAACACCCCAACCCGACAAGGGTAGAAGTATCACATTATGGTGACATATCAAAGCATACATAATAAACAGCGGAAGTCTTAAACATAAATAATCAAAGGGGTTAAGTCAACATGACTTAAACCAATACATAAGTCCAAAAGAAAGGAAATACTCCAAATGGAACAACGAAATCCAAGTCTAAATAAGTCATGACAAAAATAAATGGTAACTAGGGTAAAGTCTCCATAAGCTCTACTCTCATCCCAAAGCAAATCCCCAGCTCCTAGCTTAAGTACCTGCCGCATGGAAAAGGAAACGCGGCTGAGCATAAAACGCTCAGTGAACAGATATATAAACAAAGCAGAAATGATAACAGCATAATCAAATGAACATGAATCAAAGGTACACATGCATACACATCACGGTAAGAATAGCTCTAGAGTCAAAGAAATAAACGACAACGAACACATCCAACCGAGCCACTCGATCGGACCAAAGATACCTAACAGATAGCCACGAGCGTATCTATACGAGCCACTCGTATAGACCAAACAAATCACATCACATATACCTATCATATCTAAGTGTACGAAGAGGGGAGACCTCTAAGTACCAAAACAGTGAGTGGGGTATAGGGCACATACAACCAGTCACCAATAAATCATATCACATATCAAATACCTAGGATGCATCCATACGCCCCCTGCAAAACAAAAGATACATATGCAAGTACTAGACTGTACACATGTATACATACTAATCAAAGTGCGCAAATATCATATCATATCATATCAAAATGGGGACACCGGGGATCAATTACACCTCCCCAGGAAGTGTCATGCCATCGGTGCCTCAATGACATGGCCATGGTACCTCCATGGCTAGTTAGCTCGGGCGACAAACATACAAAGCACACATCATATCATCATATCAAAGGCATATACCGACAGAATCATATCAGAGGATCACATAGGTGAGACCATAGCAAAGCTCATGTCAAATGAATCATATCAAAAGATCATAGCAAAGGAATCATATCAAAGGAATCAAAGCATATCAAATCATACGAATCAGAATCAAAGATCGAATCAAAGTATAAGGGAACATAGCAATGGCTTAGGGAATCCTATAATGAATCAGAATTCAAGATTAATAAGTCACGAGGATGAAAGAACCCTTACTGAAAAAGGGTAGAATATCTGTACCTTATTCGATAGCAAAAACAACCAAAGATAGACCACACGACAACGGATCACTCCCGCTTCACAGAACCTATACGAATTCATAACCGCATATTACTTTTAAGTTTATAAGAATTAGGTTACTCTTTTTAGTATTCTTTCCCTTTTTAGTAACTTTCTATTTTGGTATTCCGTCGTATTTAGGAATCTTCCCGATTTAGTAATTTAATACTTTAAAGTTATTATTGACAATTTATAATATTTAGGAGTTAAAATGACAATTATAATAGTTTAGGGTTAGTTACGCTAATTTAATAAAGTCTATGGTTAAAAGCGTAATTTATCCCATTTAAATATTAACATGTCACATAAAACTATTTTAAAGCTTATGATAATTTTAGATCCCAACGTCCACAGTTTATTCACGCATTATCGACTCTAATTTTATACCGCTATGACCAATTATTTTATTGTTATAAGTACGACTCTATTGACTAATTTAACGACACACGTATCCACACAAGGTCACACGTTTGAACTACCAGATCGCTTATGTCTACTTATTTCATTCCACCCAAGTGAAACCAATTTGACCCTCTAGTATACACATTATGGTTTGCACAAAAACTAATTAATATCATGCAACCATACTGGTGTTAGTAGTCCTAGTTCGACACACCATTTACCACAACACAACATGCCTAAGACCAGACCGTACTAGACTTACTAGCTAGGCAAGGTTAGTCGTACCCTTGATTTTACAACACCATCACACTTCCCATCCAACAACTCTATTTTTATTTTATTTTAATTTTACCAACTCATATATTTATTTATAAACTTGTACTAGGAAGTAATATGAGTAAAGCCAATGAAATATGTTCCAGAGTAAAGATTACCGAGAGAGAATCAGAGAAAAGATATAAAATAATGTGGTAAAAATGGCTAGATGACATTTTTCATTCATTGTTAACATAACAAACTCACATGTAACCCTCTTGTTTACCAGCCCCAACAACACATCAGCAACAGCCAATTCATGCACCAAAAACCCCTTATTTTGCCCAGCCATACGACTCAACATCTTACCACAAACGTTCACCCTTTTTTCCAGCCTACAATACCCCATGTCGACCCACATAAAATCACAACAACTCATATTCAACAATTGAAATCGCAGCCCTTTTCCAGCCCCATCGACACAGCCTTAAACGCATGAATAACAGCCCTTTTGACAACCATTTAACACCACACGACACCCACACACAAGACCCATTTACAGCCACCTTTTTACACACTAAAATAAACACGTAACTCACCCTTGTTTACTGCCTAGTTCGACCCATAAACAACCCACCTAGCGACTCTTTTTCACAGCCACACGACACTACCATTGACCACATAAAATCATAGACTCCACCCTACTCAACATACTCGTTACCTACTGTATGGTGATCGAAAATATTAACAAAACAAACATGTCTTTCTCTCTTTTATTTCAGTTTGTAATGGATTAGATTCAACAGTTTTTTAGTCGTGTATTATAGGCCATATACATGCGCATAACATGGTCGAGAAAACAAGCCACAAATGGTTTAACTGCTAGGCTTTTAGATTGATAGTTTTAAGTATTATCTTTATGATTTCATGCGACTTTTATGTGGTATCATACATGTATATTAAACTGGTTTATATCGTTTCATGTGACATTCATACGTTGATAAAGAGATCAACCAAAAGTGAATAAAGTAAGGTCGAAACCATACCCTCGTAGCGTGATCAAAACGCACAAAGAAAACACGAACACCCACCCCTCGAACTTGTTGTAGAGCACCGCGACTAGACACCAACTAGGAGCCACAAGAGTCTTTTTCCTGCCTTTTTGAATCGAACAAAATAGCAGCCGACCAAATGTGTAAGTTTGTGTTTAGGGTTTGAGTTTGGAGAATGTTGTGTGCATGCACACGTATAAAACAAAATCGTGTGGGGTAACTTTACAAGAAAGTAAATGCATATCTTGGTAAAAAGGAAAGGAGCGTGTGTGAGGGAATATCAAAAAGGAAAATTTCTGTGATTGAAGGAATTCAAACGTGGGCATGATACGATAAATCAAGAAAACGTGTGATGGGTTTGGTAACTTGCTTAAACAGTGGCTTGATTTGTGAGAAGTATGGCAATGATATAAAGAGAATGGTAACTTGCTAGTAATATATTGTATAAGAAATTCGGTTATGGCATTTATTATTATTATTATTATTATTATTATTATTTTTTGCGTGTGATTTATTTATTATCGTTAAATACTTAGAGTATATCCAGGATTTAAATGCCTTAAAGTTTTAAACGTCAATTATGAATATGAGATCAAGGGTAATTTGGGTATTTTACATGTTCAGAATTTCTGGGTTTTACAAAAATCGTCCCTGTGGTTTACCGGGTCATTTGGAAATGGTCCCTATGGTTTAAAAAACTCAGATTTGGTCCCTGTGGTTTACGACCCATACGGATCTGGTCCCTTGACCGTGTCAACCGTCAGTTGACCATTAGTGGAGGACTCAAAAAGACGAATATACCCTCATCTTCACTGTGATATCATTTGACCTAACCCTACACACATATCACTGTGATATCCACTCCCTCTTAAACTTTTCTCTCCTCATCTATCATCTAACCGATCATAGCTCAACATCAAATCTCGTCTCATCATCATCACCTATAAATCACAGAAGATATTAGTCCCTTTATTACTCCTGTAACCGAGCATCAATAACCCTTTACGAATCTTAAATAAGAACATTACAAACCCTTCATTTCTGTAAAACAAACGCCACACTCATCTTTCATTCTTGTGTCTTTCTACCATAACCTGAACACCAAGCAAACAACCTTTCGTGTGTTCCTTTCAACTACGGATCCAAACAGCCAACAGGAATCTTCTTGTGTAGAGCACGGCTTCACGATCTTTAATGGTCTAGGGTAGGTGTTATGTTGTTTCGTTTAAACAAAATAAAGGAAGAATAAAACATAATTGTTCTTGTTCTTTGGAGATTCTTTCAAATAAAAGTGATGCTTTTGATAGATCTATGATGATTTCTTCAAACAAAAAATATTTAAAAGATTGGTAACAAATTTGAACAAATTGAGATCTTATGTTATTCGTGTCTTGTTTGTTTGAGAGTTGAGGAGTGATGTGAGGGTCTTGGTTGTGTCTAGAAGTAGGATTGATGTTGTTAGTGGTTTTGGTTTTGTTTGCGGACAGGTTGTGGTCTTCTTCTTCTATGTCCTTTCTTTTTCGTTTAAAGCTTTGGACTAATGATGGTTTAAAACTGAGATCTACAAGAGTTATAGGTATTTTGTTTTGGTCAAACTGAGAAACTTGAAGCCTAAGAGAAGCTCGAAGTTCTCTTGAGAACATCATCATCACTTTTATTTTTCGAGTGATATGCTTTTAAAGTGAAAAATTGTACAAGAAAGGAGGATGAGTTGCTTAGAATTATCAGAAACAATGTGATTGATAAGTTGAGCAGTCTAAAGTGAAAAAGCCCCTAGCTGTGGTCTCAGTAGCTAAAGTGTGGGGTTTAAGTTGGGATAATATGAAGCTGATTCGAGGAGGAAAATAGTTTTTTGATTGGTTGTCATTGGAATGTGATTAAAGGGGTGCTTGGTTGAAGTATGATTTTCTGGAAGGGAATTCTTCTCTATGTTGTATGTGTATCAGAGGTATGTGAGTAGCAAGACTGTCAATTTGGTGAGTGATGAAAGATGACACCACCCTATAGAGGTTGCTACTCACAAAGTGTCAATGGTTTTAAAGTGAAGTTCATTCTATGGGAGTTTTGGGTTGCTGATGGCCTTGTATCTTGGGTATGATGAAAAGTCTAAGCAAATAACCAGGTATCTTGGCTTGGAGTGGCAACTAGCATTTGATTACTTGCACTGTTTATTTGGATTAGTAGTTATACTCATAAAGTAGCTTTCCAGATTGTTTGGTGGAGTGCCAGCCTGATGAGGCCCAGTCTTTGTAATTTCATTGCCATTTGTGATGAGGATCAGTTGGTGTTATGAGATGATCAAAGGTCTGGGAAATGTAGTGATGCGTGGTTTTGCGACCATACAACAGGTTTTACCTCTCGAGGGATCTCAAGAGGCTTGCAATCCCCACCAGGCAGTGTACCTGACCGATGTAGTATAGTGTAGTGGCAAGTACCGGGGGATTGATCGTTCTCTAGGGGAATAGTGTCGTTAGGATTGAAAAACTACTCTAATAGGTCTAAGGGTGAGGGAAGATTCTTTTTGTATTTTTATATTTTTATGAAAGCAAGTAAAATCTCGGGTTTGAAGGAGTGGGCGGAATTAGTTGCTAGTCAACTAACCCAAATAACTACAAATGCAAATAAAATAAAATAACTGAAAATAAAAAGGTTGTGGAACTTATATGGGGAGAAATGTGTTTACTTAGATTTCCTTACTCCCTAACTATCTTTTACCGGTTGATTAGTGTGTATTAATCGCGTGGATGACGGGTGTATTCCTTAATACCAATCATGGGGTGGCGTACGTACTTCCCCAACTCTACAAGCTCCTACTTCACTCCTATGTCGAGCCGGCTAAGAAGCTCCTAACATGGGATCACTAGAATTCGCTCATGCATTAAATACAACCATAAAAACCTTAGTACGCATTGGTTCATGTTTCTTAAGACGTTCAAGCAAATTACCGTATAGGAGGTTAGCCAGTTTTCTTAAGCCTAACATCGATAAACAATCATCCAAAACAATTAATGACACACCAACAACCAATAATCAATAGTTAGGTTTCATTAGATCTAAGCAAACACAAGATAAATCTAGCCTAGCATGTTAATTAAAAGACAAGAACAAGATATAATCAAACAACACATAGACATATTGAATGATTAATTGATTACTTATCTTCAATTAAACATGGGAGATCCAAGGGTATAAAACCCTTAAAAATGGCAGAAAATTCGTCTTAGGGTTTCTCCTCACAAAGTTTGCACACTAATGACTAAAAATTGCAAAACTATATATAGAATTTAGGGGCTGACGGCGTCACGTTGTAGGAGGTGACGCCGTCACCTCGCCGCAGCTAGGGTTCCCGGATGGTCTTCCTGACGCCGTCCCTTTTTCATCTTTAAAAATCCTCTCTGGCGCGTCAAGGGTTGACGCCGTCAGAATTGTGCTTGACGCCGTCTCTCTTTAACTTAAACCGTGACGACCTTGATCACCTTAAAGGGTGACGCCGTCAGATTTTCATTGTAAAACTCTCTGGCGCGTCACGTGTATTTTGTCATGTCTACTTCTTTTGCCAAGCCGTGACACCGTCAGGAGCAATCCTTGACGCCGTCACATGTACTTTTCCAGCAGCTTTGGAGACTTTGTCGTTTTCTTCACTTTTATGCTCCAAAAACGTCCAAAATGCTTCCTTTTCCAGATTTCTTCTCCAAAGTACCTAAAATGACAAAAGGAACGATTTAGGGCAATATTTGATCAAATAAATACGATTTAGGGCTTAAATGACCCCCTAAAAGCGGTACACTTTTCGCTTCATCAAATACCCTTACACTTGAGATTTGCTTGTCCTCAAGCAAATGCGCTTTTATTCTAATCAAAATACAAGTTAGGGATCATTTAATGCTAATATAAAAGTAATTACAACAAATAGTCGTTCCACTTTAATCATAATAAGCACGGAGATTACAAACTAGCACCTCACAAGTAGTGTTTAGATACTCACATCTCTCAGGTGTCATAAAAGTATATCTCATAAATGAAAACGGATAATATCTCTCACTACCTGCCATAGCAAATAGATTACCATAGGCTTGGGAAAGGATCAAAAACCTTCTCCACTAGGCGTAAGCACCTAAGATAAACTATCAAAGAGGGCTTTTAAACGGGTTATAACGTTAGGTGTAGGGATATGATAAACACGGATTTGTTGGATAAGGGATATTTTACTGGTGGCGAGTTAAAGATCTTGATTAATTACATGTACAATATGGCGTTGCTAAGCCAAGACTAGACTCGACTTAAGCTAATGAAAGAAATAGAAAAAAGATAAAATAAACATAAAATGAAACGGGATGGTAGTCCGTATGTTTTTTCTACTTTTCTTTTTCTCTTTTTTTTTTTGTATTTTTCTTGATTTTTTCGATTTTTTTTTTTTTTTTTTTTTTCATACGCTCTTGCCCTACCATCCAAAATAATACATCATAGGGGCGTTGCATTCCCCTTACGCTTGAACTTTTACATAACTTTACAATTAACTATTCTAATGACTCGAATTAAGATAATCGAAACACTTGGAGTACTTTTAAAATATTTAGCACATATGGGGGTAATAATGTTGTTCTTCCCCATTACTCCATTACACTAGTACTTTACCCATGAGTCCCAATCGTCCCAAAATAATATGTACAAGGATATGACTCGACTTAGCAACCATGTAATCAATTAGATAATTAACTTGGGGTTTAAACAAATGTTGTCACAATAATGCACTAAAAATGAGTGCATACAAGGTAGGCTAAGGCGATTTGGGTGTACATTTAAGTGGGGTGTAAACAAATTCTTACTTTAAGTACAATGCTTAAAGTTAGAAACGAAAAGATAGGCTCTGAGGGGTGTACTAGGGGTATCGTGTACTAAAAATGAGTACAACGCAAAGGGTGTGGGAGAATTACTTGACCAATGTAGCCAATGTAATTATAACAAAAACACAGGTGTAAAACAATGGGTTAATCCTAATGCCTCTTATCATGTAGTAAATCTAACTACACGAATGTAGTCTCACTTGTGGCCTCGAAATGGTCCTAACGCAAGTTCTAGAATCTAAGTGCTACCGGTACACACATCATAGCATAAATGCTTTTCCTACCAATTCTAGGGGCGAACCTCACATATTTGGGGGTGGAAAATTTTTTTAGTGGTACGGTTTTGTGCTAGTCATATAACTCCTATCCATGAGATGCTCATTAAGATCAAAGTTTCACTTCCTATATGTTGTAAAAAAATTTAAATTTGGCACTAAAATTGCCCTAACAAGTATTTCTCTCAGTTTTATTACACATCTACCATTAAACAAACAAAAATCAAGTGTAATTGCATTCTCTAAGGTATCGTACTTTACCCCCCCCCCCCCCCCCTTACACTTAAGATGAACATTGTCCCCAATGTTCAAATAACAAGATGTAAAAGTAAATAAGGTAAAAGAATGAAATCAAATACTCCCCTGATTCGCTCGGTGGATAAAGAGGTAACATGGTTAGATCTTCTTCCAAGAGAATGTAGAAGCTCTAAGACTAAAGCATCGCCAAAAGCTTGATTCCACATACATCTCCTTGTCCAAAATAACCTGTTAAACCTGAGAAAACAAACACGAAAACCTGCATAACATCGGCGGGATAAATCTATATAAGGATATAATGCTTGTGGAATGATTATTTTGCAGATTCCTGGAGTTTATAAGTTAGAGATTTAATAAAAACTTTTTATGATTCCGGTAGAAAAACAAAACTTTCAAAATTTTCAGAAAATTAAAACCTGACGCCGTCAGGTTGTAATGCCTGACGCCGTCAGAAATGATCTGACAGAATTCTCATGTTAAGTTTCCGGAAAATTTCTGGAAAAACCTATACCTTACTTCCTGTAAATCCTGCAAAATATCATTATGACTCGATACAAGCATTTGACTCAAACAATTACTAATATGTATGTTAATTTAATATTGTTATGATTCATGTTCATTTGTTCTAATAAACCAATTTGGATTTCCCTTACACTTATCTTTTGCAAAATACCTTTATATGTAGTTAAGACGAAGTTAAAAACTAGATAAAGCATTTTCACAATTTAGTTTCGAACATGAATCAATAATAATAAAAATTAAACATACATACGGAAGCAAATAAAATCAAAAAAACAAATAAATAAACACACAAAGCAAATAAAGCTTGGGTTGCCTCCCAAGAAGCGCTTTTCTTTATTAACGAGTCTTGTAGCTAGACTCAAAGTCACGTACATTACGTGATTCCATCATTGGTCACGGTTTCTAGGCCATTCTCATGTCCGGTTTTATATTCTGGTCCTAATTTCAGACAATCCTTGTAGAAACCGGATATCCTTTCCATGACATAGTCTACTCCTTTACTTCTATCTTCATCATTCCTATAGTAGACCGCTTGCTTAAGCTCCTTCTCAACATTTGACAAGTGTTGGAATTGCTCTATCTTATATGGCATTTGGTAGTTTACCTCATCGGTCTCATTCTTAAATCTAACTATCCCTAAGGAAGGTTCATAAGTCATTCTAGAGACCTCAACAAATGGTTTTCCAAAAACTACTTGAGTTAAGCATGCATCGACTATTGGGCGGATATCTTCTACAATTACAAAGTCGGTGACATAGGTGAAGTTTCCTACATAAACCGGTAATCCCTTAACTCTTCCCGTGAAGTTACTCATCCAACCCTTATCAGGGAACATCCTATACCCAAGTTGATTTTTCACTATTAAGTTGTAGTGGGCTCTAGTCATGATGTTTATGGGTGATCTAAGGTCGATGTAAGCTTTCCACACATGCAAATGTCCGATGTTGCATGGTATGTTGAGATTAGAAGGGTCGCCTATTTTTATAATTGGTCTACCTAGGAAGTATGGTGTCTCGGGGTCATCGAATAAGTCTGTATGATATGCACGCTCTTCCTTAGTGGGTAGCCTATTGAAGTAGTCCTCATCATCATCTACTTCTTCAATCTCACTTTTCCTAACTTCTTTATCAACCTCGACTTTCTTAACCTCATCCTCAGGTTCACTATTATCCTCATTCCTAACAATTGGTTTAATAGTGACAATGTTGACGAAGTGGACGTGTTTGGATGAAGAGGGGTCTTTTACTTGGGGTCCGCTATTTGTGTTCCTAGCGTCCTTATGTGGAGGTGATAGCACTTGGTTATCGAGGGCTTTCAATAAGTTGTCAATTTTATTGGTCATCTCCGTTTGTTGTTGATTGAATTCAGATTCAAATTTGGCCAAACGAGCTTCTTGAGATGCCATAAATTGGGACATCAATCCTTCAAAGTTATTGGTACTACCATAATTGTTGGAAGGATTGTTATTGAAAGTACGGTTCGAGTTGGAACCGCTTGATTGGAAACGATTAGGTGGGTTGGAAGAATTGGTTTGTTGTGCGTTTTGGTTTTTTTTCCACCTAAGGTTTGGGTGATTTTTCCATGAGGGGTTGTATGAATCACCGTAGGGGTTTGGCTCGGGTTTGAAAGTGTACCACTTGTCTCCCGCTCCGTTGGTACGCGAGGATGCGTAGTCCGCAAAAGCTTGTTCGGGGAGTTCCATGCAATCACGAGTGTCGTGGGGACCACTACATAATTTACACGAAGAAGTGATTTTGTTCACTTGGCTTGAAGGTTTAGGAGCCTCGTAGGATTTCATAAGAAACTTGACTTGGTCTTCAAGTTCTATGATCCTACGGTCGGAAGTGTTTGAATTGTTCGAAGGCAAAGATATTGCCTTGACCGTTTTATTCAAATCACGGGGATCACTCCAACTTTCGTTGTCATAAAGAGCAAGATCTTCCAGGAGAGCCCATGATTGTTCCGTACTTAGATCACGTAGCTTACCACCGGCCGATTGGTCAATGGTTTGCCTCGTGGAGAGATTGATATGGTCATAGAAGATTTGGACTTGGAGCCAAAGTTCTATGCCATGGTGAGGGATTTTTTGGAGTAAGTCCTTGAATCGAGTCCATGCCTCGTAGTGGGTTTCGCCTTGACGTTGTTGGAACATCAAGATATCATTCCTTAGCTTGGTAGTTCTTCCTGGTGGGAAAAACTGAGCGAGGAAACGAGTGGTGAGATCATCCCAAGAGGTGATGGATCCTGCGGGTAGACGCTCTAGCCATTGACTAGCTTGGTCCCGCAGAGAGAATTGAAAGAGACGCAGTCGGGTCGTCTCTCGAGTGGCAACATCAAGGTCTATAGAATCAACGATTTTGAGGAAATCCTTGAGATGTTGATTAGGATCTTCGGAACGAAGTCCATGGAATGCGCATCCGCTTTGCACCAACCGGATGGTGTCGGATCGCAAGGGAGTGACATTAGCTCCTTGAGTGAGCTCAATGGTGTTTCGATAGCCATGGTGGCTAGGACGGGAGTAGTCTCCTAAGGTACGGGCTCTAGGAGGTGGGGGTTGTTGTGGTGGTGGGTTGTTGGGATCAAGGATATTACCACCTTCCATGATGTCGGATGGTAATGGTTACGAACAAAGAAACGAAGAAAAAAGATAGACTAAAGAAAAACCTACAAAAATAAAATAAAAATCTCACTAGAAAGGAATCTAGTGAGTAGACCTAACAAAATAAAAATTCAACCTAAACAATAACTATTCCCCGGCAGCGGCGCCAAAAACTTGATGCGTGGTTTTGCGACCTTACAACAGGTTTTACCTCTCGAGGGATCTCAAGAGGCTTGCAATCCCCACCAGGCAGTGTACCTGACCGATGTAGTATAGTGTAGTGGCAAGTACCGGGGGATTGATCGTTCTCTAGGGGAATAGTGTCGTTAGGATTGAAAAACTACTCTAATAGGTCTAAGGGTGAGGGAAGATTCTTTTTGTATTTTTATATTTTTATGAAAGCAAGTAAAATCTCGGGTTTGAAGGAGTGGGCGGAATTAGTTGCTAGTCAACTAACCCAAATAACTACAAATGCAAATAAAATAAAATAACTGAAAATAAAAAGGTTGTGGAACTTATATGGGGAGAAATGTGTTTACTTAGATTTCCTTACTCCCTAACTATCTTTTACCGGTTGATTAGTGTGTATTAATCGCGTGGATGACGGGTGTATTCCTTAATACCAATCATGGGTGGCGTACGTACTTCCCCAACTCTACAAGCTCCTACTTCACTCCTATGTCGAGCCGGCTAAGAAGCTCCTAACATGGGATCACTAGAATTCGCTCATGCATTAAATACAACCATAAAAACCTTAGTACGCATTGGTTCATGTTTCTTAAGACGTTCAAGCAAATTACCGTATAGGAGGTTAGCCAGTTTTCTTAAGCCTAACATCGATAAACAATCATCCAAAACAATTAATGACACACCAACAACCAATAATCAATAGTTAGGTTTCATTAGATCTAAGCAAACACAAGATAAATCTAGCCTAGCATGTTAATTAAAAGACAAGAACAAGATATAATCAAACAACACATAGACATATTGAATGATTAATTGATTACTTATCTTCAATTAAACATGGGAGATCCAAGGGTATAAAACCCTTAAAAATGGCAGAAAATTCGTCTTAGGGTTTCTCCTCACAAAGTTTGCACACTAATGACTAAAAATTGCAAAACTATATATAGAATTTAGGGGCTGACGGCGTCACATTGTAGGAGGTGACGCCGTCACCTCGCCGCGGCTAGGGTTCCCGGATGGTCTTCCTGACGCCGTCCCTTTTTAATCTTTAAAAATCCTCTCTGGCGCGTCAAGGGTTGACGCCGTCAGAATTGTGCTTGACGCCGTCTCTCTTTAACTTAAACCGTGACGACCTTGATCACCTTAAAGGGTGACGCCGTCAGATTTTCATTGTAAAACTCTCTGGCGCGTCACGTGTATTTTGTCATGTCCACTTCTTTTGCCAAGCCGTGACGCCGTCAGGAGCAATCCTTGACGCCGTCACATGTACTTTTCCAGCAGCTTTGGAGACTTTGTCGTTTTCTTCACTTTTATGCTCCAAAAACATCCAAAATGCTTCCTTTTCCAGATTTCTTCTCCAAAGTACCTAAAATGACAAAAGGAACGATTTAGGGCAATATTTGATCAAATAAATACGATTTAGGGCTTAAATGACCCCCTAAAAGCGGTACACTTTTTGCTCCATCATGTAGTCAAGGTGGGATGTCTCCTTGAGTAACTCTATACACTTGAGTGATGCTAGTAATGGAAATGTAGCTCTGTGTATTTGAGCCTCAATGGAACAGGAATTTTTCTTCGTTTCTTGATGATGCCTGTGGATAAGAGCCTTTGGTTTCATTTGTATGGGTTACAGGTTTGATCAGCTAAGGTATTTGTCCATGTAGAAATGTAGTCAAGTTGGAAATTTTCTCCATGGTTGCCTAAAGTTATCCTAGTTACATTGTGCTAACTTTAGAAGAATGGTGAGTTGGTGCCATTTTTTTCTAACTTTTCTCAAAAACAAGAACAACCCATATCAAGATTTGCAAGATTTTGTAATGGGTTTATGACAAAAAATGAAAATTTTGTGTCATCAGTTTTCTTTTTGGATCTTGAAAGTGGAAAAATGTTTGGTTTAATTATTGGAAGTGTTGTGTATAAATATTAAGGAAGATGTTTCTGTTGGTTCAGTGGAGGACTGATAAATATATGAAAAGACCAATATACCCTTTAAGTTAACGGTCAACTGATGGTTGACCCGGTCAAGGGACCAAACCCGTATGGGTCGTAAACCACAGGGACCAAATCCGGGTTTTTTTAACCACAGGGACCATTTCCAAATGACCCGGTAAACCACAAGAACGATTTTTGATATTTACTCAAATAAATATATGGCTAGACATATGTGAGCCTATGGGGTCACACACTTATACACAGAGACATCATTTTATAGATTGTAATTATCGTATTTACAATATATAAACGGCTATGTAACTCAGGATCTATAACGGGCCATTAAATACTAAATTAGACTTAGCGTTCTTGGATTGGACCAACAATGGACAAGCCCATTTTGGGCCCTTATGGTGGCCGACCTTATGGAGTGGCTTGGAGGGACTTATGGTGCTTTTACTAGGTGCTAAGTGTAAATGTGTAATTGATAAGATCAATCAAGAATTAATCATATCAATCACACTTAATACTTTCCACATAACAAGAGTGATTCTCTCCCTCTCCTCTCCATATACCTCACGGCACCATCTCCCCCCCCCCCTAGGGGTTTTGTTTTCCATCCCACTTTTGCATAAACATATTATATGTGTTGCTAGTTCAAGGTTACAAGCAAAAGACTAGCATCTAATTGGTGATCAAGGAAGTGTAGTGTGTATCACTCTTAGAAAAGATCAACCTCATTGATCTCTTGGGTTTCTCCATCTCATCTTGGTGATATTGGTGTTATTGGTGCATCCGTGATCACGCTTCAAAGGTATAATAGTTATATTCATTTATATGATTGATCATATGGCTATATAGATCCGTTGTTGGTGATGTTATCCACTGCATTTTATTTGTTTAATATGTTATTATATATTCAACATCACCTATAGTGGTATCACGAGCCATCATATGTGCCATATGATTATCGGGTATGCATAAAAGTGGCTAAAACGGGTGTTTTTTGATGATTTATGAAACCACCAATTAAAACAGCCCCTAGGGCTCTATTTTCTCACAAAATTCTACCCCTAAGAGGGCTAAACATCTGTGATTTTTCACCTCATAGCCATTTGTTATGCATATGCTAATTTGTTTACTTGTCGTGTACGCGAAAAATGGATTAAAACGCATTATTTTGATCGATTTGTGAAACGATTTCAAAACAGCCCCTATGGCTTAATTTTTTGTGGTAAAATGATAATTAGAAGTAACTAATATCAATGGGTTTTGAACCTAAGGCCATTTGACACGAGTACCATTCGGGGTTTTTAATTCTAGTTAATTAATTTCTTCGTTTCGTTAGCTAATTATTAAATTCTTGTTATTAATTTTGTATCCATGGCAAATACATGCATGTTTATCCATGGAGTTAGCCAACACCTTGTTTTGTTCATAATATTATTGTATTATTATGTATATATGCAAATCCGATGAAAACCAAGACCACTTGTGCTATGTGTGGTTGTGATTTGTCGTTAATTTCTTGTTATTGGGGTTTTGCCATTGTTTCGGCTCTTATGTAATGTATTTCATTTTGGTTTTGCCATTGTTTGAGCATTTTTACAATTGATAGGAAGTAGATTAGTTGTATTTTACTTCATATATTATGTAACCAAAGCTTGGAATGGAATGGCAAAAGAATGAAAGACTTAAGACTGAAGAATGGCTGCTGGACACACAACAGAAAAACGCGATTTCCAGGAGATTGGTAAGGTATTTTGGGCTAAATGTTTTTGTGCAGGTTCACAAGACATGGGCCTACAACTTTCTAGTTTGGACCGAAGCAAGAGGAGGACTCCTTCTAGGCGTTTTGGGCCTCCAAAGACAGAAAATCTGGGCGGACAGAATCTATATTTCATGTGCATAATGGGCTTTTACTTGCTCATGATCGTCTTGGAGCAAGTGGGAGCCCTCCGTGTGGTTGTGTATCATGTCCCTAGTTGACTCTTGGTTCTCGTGATGGCTCACGAGACCAAGCATAGGATTTTCATCGGTTGAGGCTTTGCATATTGTGGTTGTGTGTTTGTTTGGTTGCTTTTATATATGCTATGATTATATGTAAAACGCAAATTGTTTTCTAAAAAATTGAAACGAAACACAAACCAATTTAAACTAAGTCTTATGATTTAGTTTAACTAAGTTTAAATTTGGATTTGAAACTTAAAATTATTGTTTTCTAAATAACACTTAAACTTGTTAAGCTTGTTTATTTATTGTATTGTCCAAACTTAATTATAATCCACTTAGGATTTATATTAGTCTTGAAAATGGACAACTTGACACAGATAAATTAAAACAATGATTAGACTTAAGTTAAGAAAAGTTTTTAACTTGTGCTACGAAGAATGAATGCATGCTTCTTTCGTACACTTTTTGATCCACATCAAATATTTTACCCGTCAAAATTTAAGTCATGCCGTCCAATTGTTGAGAACACTTGCAATTACCTTTTGCCTATGCGTGGGACCTAGGTTGAATTGTAACCCAATGTGACTATTCTCTATGTGTGGGACCTAGATATATTCTCACACGTTTTTAAATTGGATGACTTAATCGAGTTAAGTGGTTAGACCTTGACCCGAGGCAAAGATGGGACTAAACATGCCAGCTTGACACTAGTTGCTTGTTCACTAGTGCCATGAGTCCCATAAAGTTCTAAGAGTTGCACTTGTAATGCACTTGGTCGACGTTACCTACCTATTGAATCTACCATTGCTAGTAGATCAACTGATGTGATGGTGGAACCTCAATGAGGATCTTAGCCTTTTCGTAAAATTAATTGTTTTAAGATGGTAAACTTGGGTAGTTAATTTTAAAAAGGATTAATTATTGAAACTTACTAAAATTTGAACTTTGTTTATTTTGTAGATGACAACTCCTAATCAAACCATCAACAACTCGTCAATCAGATCAATTCTTGAAAAAGAGAAATTGAATGGTAACAAATTTTTGGACTGGTATCGCAACCTGAGGATCGTCCTCAAGGCTGAACAAAAGTTTTACCATCTGGAAGAAGCTTTACCTGAAGCACCTCCTGCTAATGCCTTCGCTACTGTTCGTAACGCCTACACTTATAGGGTTAATGAGCAACAAGAAGTGGCTTTTCTCATGCTTGCAAGCATGATCCCTGAGCTCCAAAAGAACTTGGAGGACCTTGTAGCATTTGACATGCTGAGAGAACTGAAAACCATGTTCGAATAGCAAGCTGAGCAAGAACTGTTTGACACTGTCAAATTCATGCTTGCAAGCAGGAGGAGGGCTAATCGGTCAGTAGCTATGTCATGAAAATGAAAGGCTATCTGGACCAAATGGAGCGTCTGGGATACCCCATGCCTCAAATCCTTGGAGTGAGCTTGATTCTTACCTCACTGTCGAAGGATTGTGATCAATTTGTGCAGAACTACAACATGCACAGCATGGGCAAGACCATTCATGAACTGCACAACATGCTTAAACTTGCAGAAAAAGGCATGACCAAGAAGGCTCCAATGGTCCTAGCTATCAAGCAAGGCAGAATCCAGAAAAAGAACAAGTTGCTGACACATGACAAAGGACAAGGTAAGGGCAAGGGTAAGCGTGCTTACGCCCCCAAACCAAAAGTCCCGCCACCTGCCAAGAAGAAGCACCCGGCTAAGGACACCCCGTGCCACCACTGTGGAGTGAAGGGGCACTGGAGACGAAACTGTCTGGTCTACCTAGAAGAGTTAAAGAAGAACAAAGCTAGCGGCGCTAGCACATCAGGTATCTTCACTATAGAACTCTATACTTTTCCTAACAAATCCTGGGTATATGATACAGGTTGTGGTACTCACATTTGTAATAATGTGCAGGGTCTTAGGGGAAGCAGGAAGTTGAAACAAGGAGCTTTGAACCTATATGTTGGTAATGGCAACCGTGCAGCTGTCGAAGCGATAGGGAGCTTTGATCTCATCCTCCCTAATGGACTAGTTATTGTTTTGAATAATTGCCATTTTGCACCTACTATCACTAGAGGTGTTGTTTCACTTTCACGTTTGAAAGATGATGGTTACATTCATACTTTTACGGATTTTGGCATTTCAGTTTCTATGGATAATGTTTTTTATTTTAATGCTATTCCTCGTGATGACATTTTTGAAATTGATATGCGTGATTCTATTTCAAACGATGGTTCTATATATAATGTTAGCAAAAAGAAATCCAAACGTAACTTGGATTCCACTTTTCTATGGCATTGCCGTCTTTGCCACATAAACAAGAAACGCATTACGAAGCTGCAACGCGATGGGCTTTTAGAGTCAACCGACCAAGAGTCATTTGATAAATGCATTTCTTGCATATCTGGTAAGATGGCACGAAAGCCTTTCTCCCATGTTGGAGAAAGAGCTAAAGATCTACTTGGACTCATACATATTGACGTATGTGGCCCATTTAGAACAACATCCAGGGAAGGAGCTAACTACTTCATTACTTTCACTGATGATTTCAGTAGATATGGTTATGTTTACTTGATTAAGCATAAACATGAAGTATTTGAAACATTCAAAGTCTTTCAAAATGAAGTAGAAAATCAACTCGGCAAGACCATAAAGGCTCTTCGATCTGATCGAGGAGGTGAATATATGAGTCAAAAGTTTTTAGATCATCTAAAAAGGTGTGGGATCGTCTCAAAATTCACTCCTCCATACACACCACAACATAATGGTGTATCTGAAAGGAGAAATCGAACTTTGCTAGACATGGTTCGATCTATGATGAGTCTAACAACATTGCCAATGTCCTTTTGGGGTTATGCTCTAGAGTCTGCTACACGCATTCTCAACATGGTTCCAACCAAAAAGGTTGATAAGACACCATATGAAATATGGCATAGGAAGGTCCCTAATCTGTCTTACTTGAAAGTCTGGGGTTGTGAGGCTCTCGTGAAACGAGACACACCTAACAAACTTGAGCCCAGAGCTATCAAATGTATCTTTGTAGGATACCCAAAGGAAACAATGGGTTACTACTTCTACTACCTACCCGAGAACAAAATATCTGTTGCTCGGTATGCTGAGTTTCTTGAGAATAGTCTCATTTCACAGGAAGCAAGTGGGAGCAAAATAGACCTTGATGAAATTCAAGAGGAAGATGCACAACCTTCTGGTAACACTAGTGAACATCAAAATGAGACTAAACATGAAAATGTTGAACCTCATCAAGATGTTGCACCCATTCGAAGATCCGCAAGGATACCTCAAGCACCTGAGCGATATGGTTTCTATGTCGATGCTGAGGAACATGAGTTAGGGGATCATGGCAAACCTGCAAACTATCGAGATGCATTATCGAGTCCTGAACACGATAAATGGATCGAAGCTAGGAATGCGGAGATGCAATCCATGAAAGACAATGATGTCTGGGTCGAAGTCGACCTACCTCCTAATGCTAAAACCGTTGGGAGTAAATGGCTCTTCAAGAAGAAGACCGACATGGATGGAAATGTACACACCTATAAAGCTCGTCTAGTAGCAAAAGGTTTCACTCAAACCTACGGGATTGACTATGAAGAAACCTTCTCGCCTGTTGCAGACGTTAAGGAAATTAGGATTCTTATAGCCATCGCAGCATACTATGACTATGAGATTTGGCAAATGGATGTCAAGACATCCTTCTTGAACAGCCACCTGAACGAAGACGTTTATATGGTGCAACCCGAGGGCTTCGTGAATCCTAAACATCCCAGTAAGGTATGCAAGCTTCAAAGATCCATTTATGGACTAAAGCAAGCATCCAGAAGCTGGCATAAGAGATTTGATGAGGAAATCAAGAAGATTGGTTTTACTCAAAATCTCGATGAGCCATGTGTATATATGAAAACTAGTGGAAGTATTGTCGTGTTCCTAGTCTTATATGTCGATGACATATTACTCATGGGAAACAACATTCCAATGCTACAAGATGTAAAATCCTGGCTTGGAAATTGCTTTGCCATGAAAGACCTAGGAGAAGCTGCGTACATACTTAGAGTCAAGATCTATCAGGATAGATCAAATCGGTTAATCGACTTGTGTCAAAGTGCATACATTGACAAAATCCTGAAGCGATTTAGGATGCAAGATTCCAAACGTGGAAGTCTTCCAATGCAACCAAATACAAAATTGAGTAAGGCTCAAGGACCCTCTACACCCGTTGAGGTGAAGAGGATGAAAGGAATCCCTTATGCTTCGGCTGTGAGATCCATAATGTATGTGGTTAGGTGCACTAGACCTGATGTAGCGTTCTCTCAGAACCTAACAAGTAGATTTCAACAGAATCCAGGAGAATGTCACTGGACTGCTGTTAAGAACATATTAAAGTATCTACGAAATACTAAAGATATGTTTCTTGTTTATGGTGGTGATGTCAAGCGTGAGCTCAGTGTTACTTGTTACACTGACGCAAGCTTTGAAACGGATCGTGATGACACCAAATCCCAGACAGGATATGTTTTCGTCATGAATGGAGGTGCTGTTGAGTAGAAAAGTGCCAAACAAAGCACTATTGCAATGTCCTCTACAGAAGCTGAATACATAGCTGCTTCTGAAGCTGCAATGGAAGCGATTTGGATACGAAAATTCATTTCTGGGCTTCGCGTTGTCCCCCGCAATGAACGACCTATGGATATGTACTGTGCTAATTCTGGTGCCATTGTCATAGCCAATGAACCAGGTGTTCTAAAGGGTGCCAAACACTTTCGTTAGAAGGTTCACTACATTCGAGAAGTTATCGAAAGTGGTGATATTCTTCTTCTCAAAGTTCACACAGATGACAATTTAGCTGATCCTATAACGAAACCAATGCCTTGTACCAAACATGTCGAGCATGCTAGGAACATTGGGCTTCGACCTGCTAGTAGTCTCATGTAGATCTGTTTTTTTAGTATTTGAATAATTGGAATGTTAAACAGTTTATATTTAAAATGAATTGATATACTGGGTATGATCGTTTTCATCTATATCAACTTTATTCTATATTTGCGTGTTTAATCCATGAATGATTTAGTTATTCTAAAATTGTCCATTGTCGGTTGACGATACGGGAGTATCATCAAATTAAGGCAAATGTGAGCGTGTTGGTGATTATTTACCAAACTCACATGTTGTTCATTGTGATGAACATTGGACTGACCCAACCTACAAGTATTCACTACATAGATCGTCGTCAATAGTGAATCTTGCAAGTGGTTATGTCTCTTATCCTTAGACTTGAGATGCAAGTAGGTCTTGCATGCGTGGAATTTCATTCCTTGATATGGTTAAACGTTGTCCTGAATAAGGTAGTTATAAAAACCATCTTCATGAGTGATATGAAACACATGAATGACACGTGCAGTCAAAATAGGATTTGTTCCTCCACATGTAATGGAGTTAGATACTATTGGGCCCCTCGATGAATTGGACGGATATTTGTATGGCCATACCCAAATGAGATTAAGATGAATCTTAATCCACTTGGTAATCTTGTTCAATACCTGTATCGAGAAACATAATACTTGAACAATTAGAATGACATTTGAACCATGTCTAATGTTTAACATCGTATCTGTAACAAAAGGATAGATGACATATAAACCATTTAAAATGAGACGTTTGAGAAACAATTCTCACATATCTCTAAGGGCATTGGCGTGTTGCTAGACGCTAACCTTTGCTTGTATAATTACTTGATTATTATGACGTCGCAAGTGGGAGCTGTTGGAGTATACTCGTGTCATAATAAATAATTATATGGCTATACATATGTGAGCCTATGGGGTCACACACTTATACACAGAGACATCATTTTATAGATTGTAATTATCGTATTTACAATATATAAACGGCAATGTAACTCAGGATCTATAACGGGCCATTAAATACTAAGTTAGACTTAGCGTTTTTGGATTGGACCAACAATGGGCAAGCCCATTGTGGGCCCTTATGGTGGCCGGCCTTATGGAGGGGCTTGGAGGGACTTATGGTGCTTTTACTAGGTGCTAAGTGTAAATGTGTAATTGATAAGATCAATCAAGAATTAATCATATCAATCACACTTAATACTTTTCACATAACAAGAGTGATTCTCTCCCTCTCCTCTCCATATACCTCACGGTACCATCTCCCCCCCCCCTCCTAGGGGTTTTGTTTTCTGTTAGGAATATGAATATTCAGTTGAAGACTTTGTCACCCCAAGTACTTATTAGCACATCATAGCTCGTAGGATTATTAGTATTATTATTAGTAGTTTAGTTATTATTAGTATTGTGGAGTGGGTTGGGTCTTTACCCACTGTCAGCTCGTTCCACAGCCCGCTAGGGGCACAATATGTATGTAGTATAAATACCCCTTCCCACACTTGGGAAGGGTTGGACCTTTTCTCACTTAATCTAATATCTCTTTCTTTCTCTCACTAAAGGTTCCACTCTTCCACTTTCTCTCTCTAGTTTCTTCCTAGTTCGATCCATATAGCACCCAATCTTGTGTTTATTAGTTCATGAATATCCTACAATTGGTATCAAGAGCCATGGTTAGATTCATGTAGTGCATATTCAGATTCGTGTTTGGTTTTTGGGTGTGTTTTGGTTCGAACAAATGAGTAAGAAAAAGACCCTTGTTTGATCTTGTTTTCTGGTTAAAGTAGTGTAATACTTGTACTTTTAGGTTCATAAAGGTGTCTTAGATCGTTCTTGATAAGTCACAACAGTGTTAGTGAGTTATTTGTGGAAGATCTGTCGAGTTTCTTGCCAGCGGGTTACTGTTCGTACAAAGTTTCTTCGCAGCGATTTGACAATCTGCTTTAGTTTCTTGTTAGCGGCTTACCATATTCAGCTGTTCTGCTCCAGCAGCTTGACTAATAGCGGTTTGTAGTTTATCCGTTTCTAGAAAAGGACAAACTGTACTGAAAAGGACAGTTTGTCAACTAGTGGCAGCGGTTTGTCAGAAATTGTCAACTAGCGGTTTGTCGTTTTGTGGCAGAGGTTTACGGTTTGTCTATTTGTGGCAGTGGTTTACTGGTTTCAGCGGGTTAAGTATCAGCGGGTTAAGGTTCAGCGGCTTTAGTCTCAGCGGGTTAATCATCCAGCGGTTTAGGTCTCAGCGGGTTAGTTGTCCAGCGGTTTAGGTTCAGCGGGTTAATTATCAGCTGGTTAGATTTTAGCGGCTCTAGTTTCAGCGGTTTAATCTTCCAGCGGTTTAGCGTTCAGCGGTTTAATCCTCAGCGGTTTAACTTCTAGCGGTTCTGCTTTCAGCGGCTTGATACTTCTGGTTCAGCGGTTTGAAATTTAGCGGTTTGAGTCTAGCGGTTTGACTTCTAGCGGTTTGAAATTCAGCTGTTTGACCAAAGTTGACTTTTTACGTCAAAACTTCAAACGGCCATAACTTTTGAACCGTAACTCCGTTTTCAGCGAAATACCTGTCAAAACGACCGGAACAGCCTGAATAGTGTGAAGGTTCACCACAAAGTCGTGAAACGAATTTTTCGAGGCCCAAAACCCTTCCGAAAAGAAGTTATTGAGGTTTTAAGTTTTTCAGACCAAAATTTCGCCATAATAACTTGCAACAACCATACCAAACAGATCAACAAGTCTACCAGACCTTCATCATAACACATATCAAGCATCATTTCACAGTTTATTCTTGATTTTGTAAAACCCCGTGATGAAGCGAAAAGTGTACCGCTTTTAAGGGGTCATTTAAGCCCTAAATCGTATTTATTTGATCAAATATTGCCCTAAATCGTTCCTTTTGTCATTTTAGGTACTTTTGAGAAGAAATCTGGAAAAGGAAGCATTTTGGACGTTTTTGGAGCATAAAAGTGAAGAAAACGACAAAGTCTCAAAATCTTGCTGGAAGTTACCTTTGACGGCGTCAGGATTAACCCTGGACGGCGTCATGGCTTGGCAAAAGTGGTGGATGTGAAATTTACTCATGATAAGCCAGAGAAATTGCATGGAAATTCTGACGGCGTCACGCTTTAATCTGATCAAGGTCGTCACGTTATAATTTAAAGAGGGACGGCGTCACGTTCATAGTCTGACGGCGTCAAGCCTTGATAAGCCAGAACGGATTTTGGAGAGCTAAAGAGGGACGGCGTCAAGAAGGTCATCCGAGAACCCTAAAAGCGGCGAGGTGACGGCGTCACACTCCATAACGTGACGCCGTCAGATCCAAAAATCTATATATAGTTTTGCAATTCTTTGTCATTAGTGTGGAACTTATTGGGGAACTTTGTGTGTGAAAACCCTAGGACGAATTTGGCAGCTCTTTCAAGGCTTTTTGCCTTGAGATCTTCCATGTTACATTGAAGATAAGTTATCAATTAATCATTCAATATGTCTATGTGTTGTTTGATTCTATCTTATTCTTGTCTTTTGTTTAACATGTTAGGCTAGATTTATCTTGTGTTTGCTTAGATCTAATGAAACCTAGCTATTGATTATTGGTTATTAGTGTGTTGTTAGTTGTATTGGATGATTTTTCATCTATGTTAGGCTTAAGAAAACTGGCTAACTTCCTATTCGGTAACTTGCTTGAACGTCTTAAGAAACATGAACCAATGCGTACTAAAGGTTTTTATGGTTGTATTTAATGCACAAGCGAATTCTAGTGATCCCATGTTAGGAGCTTCCTAGCCGGCTCGACATAGGAGTGAAGTAGGAGCTTGTAGAGTTGGGGAAGTACGTACGCCACCCCACGAATGGTATTAAGGAATACACCCGTCATCCACGCAACTAATACACACTAATCAACCGGTAAAAGATAGTTAGGGAGTAAGGAAATCTAAGTAAACACATTTCCCTCCACATAAGTTTTCACCAACATTTTCATTTTTGTTATTTTATTTTATTTGCATTCGTAGTAATTTGGGTTAGTTGACTAGCAACTAATTCCGCCCACTCTTTCAAACCCGAGATTTTACTTGCTTTCATAAAAAATTATAAAAACATAAAAAGAATCTTCTCTCACCCTTAGACCTATTAAAGTAGTTTTTCATACCTAACGAACACTATTCCCTGTGGAGAACGATCAATCCCCCGTACTTACCACTACACTATACTACATCGGTCAGGTACACTGCCTGGTGGGGTTGTAAGCCTCTTGAGATCCCTCGAGAGGTAAAACCTGTTGTAAGGTCGCAAAACCACGCATCAAGTTTTTGGCGCCGCTGCCGGGGAATAGTTATTGTTTAGGTTGAATTTTTATTTTATAGGTCTACTCACTAGACTCCCTTCTAGTGAGATTTTTATTTTATTTTTCTAGGATTTTCTTTAGTCTATCTTTTTCTTTGTGTCTTTGTTCGTAAAAGAAATTTCCATTGACTCTTCCGTTCACCATTATGGAGAACGTGAATCCACTACATAATCTACCCCTTCCACTCCAAAATGACATCTTTATATTCCGTCGACATAAGGGTGAATCTTTTTCCGATACATGGACTCGTTTCAAATACTTATTAAAAAAGGTCTTTCATCATGGTCTTGACCTATTGTTTCCACTTCAAATCTTTTACACTCGTATCGACCGCCAAACCCAACAGGAGATTGAAAATATGGAAGATGGGAAAATGTGGGATTATGGTGATGAAGAGGCATGGGAAATCTTTGAGATTCTCGCCCAAAAAAGAAGTGGAACATGTGACCCAAAAAATGCAAGCTTAGACCTATTTGGTATTTGGATAAATCAATCGGAAGGTTTGTTTAGGAATGAGGTGGGTAGAGTTGAGGTACCTAAGTGCATGTCATGGTTAGGCACTACCATAATACAGGATGAACACATAGGTGACCTTGATGTGATGGAGGATTTAGCCGAACATGATCACATTAATCAAAAAGACCTAGGTTTTATGATTGATGACGTTGAATCTCAAGAAACACATGATGAATCTTTTAGGCAATTTGTATATAGCAGTCAGAATATTGAGGATGATCCTTATGATTCGGACATAGAAGTTGAGATGCCTAGAGAAGCACTTGAGATACTTGGGAAAATGTTAGGGTTAGATCCTACTAAAACACATGATGTGTAATACCTGAAATTCAGATAACCCGTAAAATTACCAAATTACCCCTGATAATATAAAACCTTATTAAATAACTTATAAAATCCCGAAATAATTTCAACACATCTGAAATCGAATTATATCTGAAACGAAAAAATTTATGAGACAATGTTACATCATTTTAGATATTTAAAAATTAACTTACACATTATTTTAAAAAATTCCGAAAAGCACAAATTATATACATTTAACTAAATAATGTTTTAATTCTTTTTAATTAAATTATATGTTAAGTAAAGTAGGATAAGATCAAAGAAAATCAACCAAATATTCTCATTGATATCATGGGCCGAAATTCCTGATTCTTGCCCCCCAAGGTCGGTTATTTATTTTATAAACAAATCCTTTATTATTTTCTTCAAAAAAAACAAACCGACTAGTTCTCAAAAAACCCTAGCGATCTAAAGAAATTCGTCAAGGCCATCACACGACTTCTGGGTTTGAACAAGTATTTTTCTGGTGTTATTGGGGGTGCAAGGAAGCTAGGAAAATTGATAGTTGCTGCGTTTTCTCTTTGGTTCATCCTTGTTCTTAATTTCTTGTCGACTTACACTAAATCAAGGTAATAATTCTTGCGACTTAACCAAACGTGTTAAAATTAATATGGCATTTTTCCAGTGATATTTAGATGTTATATAACTTATATAAAATATGTAAATCGATCCATGCATGCTAATTCTATGCGTATAAAAATATTATGGCTAAAGAAAACGTAAATCACAATTATATGTAATTCGAATTTCTGGACATGATAGCTATTTTATTTAGACCTCTTATGATGTAATAGACCTGGAAAAAATGATAGATCGAATTATGGTGGCCTAAATCAAGTCGTTGTAATTTTAGTGTCTAAAACATACGTAAATATGCAATATATGTTAAACGAATTTTCTGGGCATGTTCACTATTTTTCGTGGGTTCCTTATGAGTCATATGATCTGGGAAAAATATGGTTTTGATTTTTAGAAGCTTAAATTTAACGTGGTTAATTATTGTAATAACCGGATTTTAGAAAAAACAAAGAAATAAAATAAATGGAAATCGTGGCTTCTAGGGTTAGGGTTCTTGGACATGAATCTGGTCATTAATGTTGTTTTAAGGATGATTAAATGATGGTTCAATGATTGGTGCATAGTAGGGTTTCTAATTGTTTGTAAAAAGTAATACCGATTTGAAGTTAAATGCATAAGGACCTGTTTTGCCAAGTTTGAAACTTCTGGGATATTTTTGTAAGATCATATACATCTGTAGGAATGTGGGAAAAATATAACTTTGGGGTCCTAAGTGTAAATATTGCATAATAATGAATTAATGGGAAATTAGGGTTTCGAATGGAAATAATTTAAAAGTGAGGGACCAAAAGTGTAAATCTGGAATTCTGAAGTTGTTTTGTGTTAATACTGATATAAAAAGGTTGTTGTGTAATTTTGAGGATTTTTGGGCTAATTATGTAATTGTTATGGAATTATGACTTAATATATATGTTTTGTAAACTTAAAGGGCTAAATTTGTAAATTCTGAATTTTGAGGGGGTCAAATATGTAAAGTACTAACTTCTGATGTTATATTCTGTAAATTTGAAATATAATATGCTTAGTTGGTAATTATGGATATTGTAGGGTTTAAATTGTAAAATATATAATTATAAGGTTGGTTTTGTAAATTTGTAACTAAAGGGGTGTAATATGTAAATTATGAAACTTAAGTGAATAAAATGTAATTCTGAATAAAATGTGTATATAATTCTGTAATTTAAAGTAATTTCACTAATGACCTTGGAAATTGATGAAGTTACATTTAAAACCCTAAACTATGTAAACATGTCATAATTAAATCTAAACTTCTGTAACTTGATAAAATGTATCATTATTCCATAATAATCTTTGAATAAGAGTTTAACTTAATCTGAAAGAGTAATAATCTGAATTAGAATCTCTAGTAATTCTGTCTTCCTCTTCCTTAGGTGTGAAGAAGGAGAAGCCCTGACTTTCATCTTTGTGTTTGTTTGTTTTTCTGCTGTGCAATAAGGTACAGATATTCTGTCCTTTTTCAGTAAGGGCGTTTCATTTCCTTTTCTTTCAGTATTTCATTTTCCTTATTAGGATTCCCCATACCACTGCTATGTTCCCTTCTGTGTGTAACTTTGTTGTGACCTGTTTATCTGGAACCTTTGTTTTGAACCGTCTGCCATGATTCTTTTCTGAACCTTACTTAAACATTGATTTTGAACCTTTGACATTTCTTTCTAGACTTGACATGAACCTGTTTGCATGTACCCTTAAGATATGACCTTCTGACTTTGATAGTATATCTGACCTTTGACCTACAGTTTGATATTACGAGCCAATCACTAGGCATGAGGGTTTCATGTCCATGTCATTGACGCACCTCTGACATGACTCTAGGGCAGGAGAGTGATGACCTGTCCCGTCCCTTATTTATTATCTGCTATGGCCATTATGTTATGATTATTGATTATCTGTGGGGCGTATGGGTGCACTCTAGATTTGATCTGATATCTGTTATATGCTTTCTGTTTATTATATCTGGTGACTGATGGTGTGTGCGATACACGTCTTTCACATTATCTGAGAGTTTGGCCACTCTATACAGGTTTGTTGCATTATATGTTTTGTTATCTGGGCTCCTGATAGATTACTGTTTTTCTCTAAACCTGATTTGTTTAATTATTCTTTTTCATTCTTCTCTTATTCCTTTCCTATGCTTTCACTTTGATTCTGTATCGATATTGTTTGTATTCCTGATTTGTTTTACCTGCTACTTGTTATCGTTTCCGTTATCCATATATCTGTTCACTGGGCTCTTGTAGCTCAGCCGTACGTTTCTTTTCATGTACGGCAGGTACTTAAGCTAGGAAGCTGGGTTTTAGCTTTGGGATGAGAGCAATCTGACTTGGAGTTTTGACCTTAGTTATTCAGCTTTACCATATGGACTTTCATTTATTTTGTTATGCCATTGTTTAGGCATTTGATTATTGGATCTTGTACTTCGGTTATTTTGTCTTGCATTTGGTATAAGTCATGTTGACTTATTTTGAATTTAATGTTAAGACTTCCGTTGTTTTATTATAGTATGCTATGTTAGTTCTGATATGAAACCATATACTTGTGACATCTTTGCCCTTGTCGGGTTGGGGTGTTACATGATGAGGTAAGTAACATAAGCCCACCAAGTACCCCACAAGTCCTACCATCATTTGAGGCACGCACACCGCCCGTGACTTACCCGGAAGAAGTTGAGGAGACTATAGGAACCCCAGTAAAGGTAGAGCCCTTGGACCAAACACAACTAGAAGAAATAGGTTTGAATGATTTTAGTGATCACAACCTTTCTTTTAGTCCTATGGAAGTTCCTAGTTTTGATGAGCCGGAGCCTCAACCAAAACCGTTACCTAATCTTCCATCCTTGGATGAAAATTTAGGAATTGAATTAGGTCCCGATCCACCCATCAAAACATATAGTCCGGGTAGTCTTAAGTTTAAGGTAGTAGACATTAAGCCTTGTAGTGAGGAAGACAATATAGGAGTGAAAAATGACCTTACATGTCTACATCACCCATTCATGATTGATCACAAGAAACATTATGGGTTTAAACCGGGTCTATTGGGTCAAGATGGATTCCCAATTAGGAGTCTCTCGAAGTTGTTAGAAAATGATCCCTTTTTAGGAGGAAACTCAAAATCACCCATTGACCAAAGTGAACTAGGCAAGGTTATGATGAAAGGAGCACACCCCTTTGAGCATATAATTCATCCACCACTCTTTCCTCATGTGGCATACTCCTACCGAGCTGGTATGTATCGCTACTATCACCCGCACTTAATCCTAAGTGTAGGGAAAACCTCTCCTTTATCCATTAAATAAGGGTAGAGTCAGGCTCATGACTCGAACAAAAACAAGCGCTTCTTGGGAGGCAACCCAAGCGTTATTTGTTTTATTTGCTTTGCGTGTTTATTTCTTTGTTTGTTTGATTTTATTTGTTTTCGTATGTGTGTTTAAGTTTTATTATTATTGATTCATGTTAAAAACTAATTTGTGAAAATGCTTTATCTTGTTTTTAACTTCGTCTTAACTACATATGAAGGTATTTTGCAAAAGTTAAGTGTAAGGGAAATCTAAATCGGTTTATTAGAGAACAAATGAACATGAATCATAATAATAATAAATTAACATACATATTAGTATTTGTTTGAGTCAAATGCTTGTATCGAGTCATAATGATGTTTTGCAGGATTTCCAGGAAGTAAGGTATAGGTTTTTTCCAAAAAATTTTCCGGAAACGTAACATGAGAATTCTGTCAGATCATATCTGACGGCGTCAGGCGTTATAACCTGACGGCGTCAGGTTTAATTTTCTGAAAATTTTTGAAAGTTTTGTTTTCATAGAAAGTTTTTATTAAATCTCTAACTTATAATCTCCAGGAATCTGCAAAATTATCATCCCACAAGCATTATATCCTTATATATAGAGTTTATCCCGCCGATGTTATGCAGGTTTTCGTGTTTGTTTTCTCAGGTTTAACAGGTTATTTTGGACAAGGAAATGTTTTGGATCAAGCTTTTGGCGATGCATTAGTCATGAAGCTTTTACATTCTCTTTGGAAGAAGATCTAACCGTGTTACTTCATTATCCACCGAACGAATCAGGGGAGTATTTGATCTCATTCTTTTACTTTATACTTTTACATCTTGTTATTTGAACATTGGGGACAATGTTCATCGTAAGTGTAAGGGGGGGTAAAAGTACGATTAGAGAATACAATTGCGCTTGATTTTTGTTTGTTTGATGGTAGATGTGTAATAAAACTGAGATAAATACCTGTTAGGGTAATTTTAGTGCCAAATTTAAAATTTTTTACAACATATAGGAGTGAAACTTTGATCTTAATGAGCGTCTCATGGATAGGAGTTATATGACTAGCACAAAACCGTACCACTAAAAAATTTTCCACCCCCAAATATGTGAGGTTCGCCCCTAGAATTGGTAGGAAAAGCATTTATGCTATGATGTGTGTACCGGTAGCACTTAGATTCTAGAACTTGCGTTAGGACCATTCCGAGGCCACAAGTGAGACTACATTCGTGTAGTTAGGATTGACTACATGATAAGAGGCATTAGGATTAACCCATTGTTTTACACCTGTGTTTTTGTTATAATTACATTGGCTACATTGGTCAAGTAATTCCCCCACACCCTTTGCGTTGTACTCATTTTTAGTACACGATACCCCTAGTACACCCCTCAGAGCCTATCTTTTCGTTTCGACCTTTAAGCATTTTACTTAAAGGAAGAATTTGTTACACCCCACTTAAATGTACACCCAAATCGCCTTAGCCTACCTTGTATGCACTCATTTTTAGTGCATTATTGTTACAACATTTGTTTAAACCCAAGTTAATTATCTAATTGATTACATGGTTGCTAAGTCGAGTCATATCCTTGTACATATTGTTTTGGGACGATTGGGACTCATGGGTAAAATACTAGTGTAATGGAGTAATGGGGAAGAACATCATTTATTACCCCCATATGTGCTAAATATTTTAAAAGTACTCCAAGTTTTTCAATTATCTTAATTCGAGTCATTAGAATAGTTATTTGTAAAGTTATGTAAAAGTTCAAGTGTAAGGGGAATGCAATGCCCCTATGATGTATTATTTTGGATGGTAGGGCAAAAGTGTATGCAAAAAAAAAAAAAAAAAAAAAAAAAAAAAAAAAAAAAATCGAAAAAATCAAGAAAAATACAAAAAAAATGAGAAAAAGAAAAGTAGAAAAAACATACGGACTACCATCCCGTTTCATTTTATGTTTGTTTTATGTTTTTGTTATTTTCTTTCATTAGCTTAGATTGAGTCGAGTCTTGGCTTAGCAACATTGTATAGTACATGTAATTGATCAAGATCTTTAACTCGCCACCAGTAAAATATCCTTTATCCAACAAAACCGTGTTTTCCTTTTCCCTACACCTAACGTTATAACCCATTTAAAAGCCCTCTTTGATAGTTTATCTTAGGTGCTTACGCCTAGTGGAGGAGGTTTTCGATCCTTTTCCAAGTCTATGGTAATCTATTTGCTATGACAGGTAGTGAGAGATATTATCCGTTTTCATTTATGAGATTTATTTTGATGACACTTGAGAGATGTGAGTATCTAAACACTACTTGTGAGGTGCTAGTTTATAATCTCCGTGCTTATTATGATTAAATTGGAACGAATATTTGTTGTAATTACTTTTATGTTAGCATTAAATGACCCCTAACTTGTATTTTGATTAGAATAAAAGCGCATTTGCTTGAGGACAAGCAAATCTCAAGTGTAAGGGTATTTGATGAAGCGAAAAGTGTACCGCTTTTAAAGGGTCATTTAAGCCCTAAATCGTATTTATTTGATCAAATATTGCCCTAAATCGTTCCTTTTATCATTTTAGGTACTTTTGAGAAGAAATCTGGAAAAGGAAACATTTTGGACGTTTTTGGAGCATAAAAGTGAAGAAAACGACAAAGTCTCAAAATCTTGCTGGAAGTTACCTTTGACGGCGTCAGGATTAACCCTGGACGGCGTCATGGCTTGGCAAAAGTGGTGGATGTGAAATTTACTCATGATAAGCCAGAGAAATTGCATGGAAATTCTGACGGCGTCACGCTTTAATCTGATCAAGGTCGTCACGTTATAATTTAAAGAGGGACGGCGTCACGTTCATAGTCTGACGGCGTCAAGCCTTGATAAGCCAGAACGGATTTTGGAGAGCTAAAGAGGGACGGCGTCAAGAAGGTCATCCGAGAACCCTAAAAGCGGCGAGGTGACGGCGTCACACTCCATAACGTGACGCCGTCAGATCCAAAAATCTATATATAGTTTTGCAATTCTTTGTCATTAGTGTGGAACTTATTGGGGAACTTTGTGTGTGAAAACCCTAGGACGAATTTGGCAGCTCTTTCAAGGCTTTTTGCCTTGAGATCTTCCATGTTACATTGAAGATAAGTTATCAATTAATCATTCAATATGTCTATGTGTTGTTTGATTCTATCTTATTCTTGTCTTTTGTTTAACATGTTAGGCTAGATTTATCTTGTGTTTGCTTAGATCTAATGAAACCTAGCTATTGATTATTGGTTATTAGTGTGTTGTTAGTTGTATTGGATGATTGTTCATCTATGTTAGGCTTAAGAAAACTGGCTAACTTCCTATTCGGTAACTTGCTTGAACGTCTTAAGAAACATGAACCAATGCGTACTAAAGGTTTTTATGGTTGTATTTAATGCACAAGCGAATTCTAGTGATCCCATGTTAGGAGCTTCCTAGCCGGCTCGACATAGGAGTGAAGTAGGAGCTTGTAGAGTTGGGGAAGTACGTACGCCACCCCACGAATGGTATTAAGGAATACACCCGTCATCCACGCAACTAATACACACTAATCAACCGGTAAAAGATAGTTAGGGAGTAAGGAAATCTAAGTAAACACATTTCCCTCCACATAAGTTTTCACCAACATTTTCATTTTTGTTATTTTATTTTATTTGCATTCGTAGTAATTTGGGTTAGTTGACTAGCAACTAATTCCGCCCACTCTTTCAAACCCGAGATTTTACTTGCTTTCATAAAAAATTATAAAAACATAAAAAGAATCTTCTCTCACCCTTAGACCTATTAAAGTAGTTTTTCATACCTAACGAACACTATTCCCTGTGGAGAACGATCAATCCCCCGTACTTACCACTACACTATACTACATCGGTCAGGTACACTGCCTGGTGGGGTTGTAAGCCTCTTGAGATCCCTCGAGAGGTAAAACCTGTTGTAAGGTCGCAAAACCACGCATCACCCTGCGAAAGAATCTATTTCTCGGCTTAAATCATAGAATTGTAAAATCCCGTACACGTTAATATCATGTCAAATACTTCAGACTCTGCTATATCAGAGATACTCAGATTGTACAACATGATGGACAAACAAAAGATTCCCAAAGATGTTCGACAGATAAACGTGTTTGACTATGTCGGTGCCAATAGAGAAATTATGTGCCCGAATTCTCAAGAAAACAAGCTTCATCAGCCACTGACAAATGTTGGGGAGTCAGATACTGCTAGGAACAACGTGCAACATGAGAAACACAACGAAGCGTCTGCTGAACCTAATGGGGTATCTTCTGTCATTAATAATGATAATGTGTTGCATGAACAAAAGATTCCCGACAAAGTACAACAGACAAACGTTGTTGAGTCAGATATTGCTTATATGGGAAATAGCGATGTTTTCCCATATGAACAATATGTGAATCACAACGAAGCGTCTATTGTACCTAGTTGTGCATCTTCTGTTCTAAATGATGATTATGTGCTGCATGAGAACATTGTGTTTGTCCCTGATGATAACTTGATCACTAGACTAAACATCTACAAGGAACAAGTAGCTATGTATGAACAGCGTGCTAAGTTTGAACTTAATGAACGTGAGCAGAAATTAGAAGGTCAAATGAGTACACTTATTAAAGAGTCTAGAGTAAGAGAAGAAACGTTAAAACATGAGTTGAATTCTTTGAAAAATCAGCTAGAACAGTCTGTCAAACAGAAACAGGAAGTACAAAAATGTATAACTACACTTAAGCTAGAATTCAAAGAAAAAGAAACAACACTTTTAAATGATTTCTCTAGACTCAAGACGTTAAAAAATAAGCTTGAAGATAAGTTGTACACACAAGATCAAACCATACAAACTGCTCAAATGATTCATAAGCACATAAAGTTGAGTGATAAGCATAGTAAGATCATGATAGGTAAACCCAAGTCAACCATCCTTAGGGGCATGAAAGTAGCTCAACCTGCCCTATATGATGGTAATGTGATGCTTATGCCTATTCATGACCCGCCTGAGCTTATCTACACTAAAGAGGAGGAGGAGATGAGTGAGAGAACAAGGGAAAGAATGAATGAGAAAATGAGGGATCCCGAGTGCATAGCCAGACGAATAATAATCAAGCCCCATGACTATAGTGAGGAAAATCGTTTGACTGTGTTTGCTCCTCAAAAGAAGTTAACACCTGAACAGATATTCTGGAAACAAGATAATGAAAAACTTAAGGAAGAAAAACTTAAGGCCAACACCCCTCTCATTAGAAAAGTTGCGTCCATAACGGTGTATCCTCCCAATACACCTAGGAATTTGGTGCCATTGTCTCTTCCCACTGAATGCAAAACCTTTATTAGCTTATATGTGCTTTGGCAACTGTTTGCTGATTTTGATAAAAACATGTAAGAAGAGAATCACACCAACCGGCATTACTGAGGGGGAAAGGTGTTTTGAACATGCAAAAAGGTGTTACTTAACTGAGGTCATGCCATTCTTTAAACTACTCAAAGAACATTTTGAAGGGCTGCAAACTGCCCTCAACAGAGAAATAAAAGAAATGAAAGTAGTGTTTAAAGATATGGAAAATGAGGTGAATGAATATGCAATAGAACTTAAGAGTCGTGAGATTGAAAGAAAAAACATACTCATCACTAATGACAACTTGATTGCTAAATGTATTGCACAAGATGTATTTTACACTGCTACTGATTCTGCATTGTCTGCTTGTCAATTTAATGAGTATGCTATTGCGTTAAATGTCACCCAGAATCGTGTTGTTGAGCTTGAGGGGGAGAATTTAAAATTGCTTAAAAAAATTCAAAATGATGACCATGATAACATGGTTAAACGTTTTTCAAAACTAGAAGTTGATTATCTGAATTTGCAACTCAAACATCAACACTTAGAAGAAAAATGCAAAATATCAAATGTCAAGACATCCTCGGATGCTCCTGAGTTTGATACATATTTTGAATTAAGCAAACGTGATGAAAAAATTCAAGCTCACACAAACACGATTCGACTGTTGAGGGCCCAAGTTGCCCAATTGAAATCCAACAAATGTGAGGTATATGGCACCAATAAACCTTCGTCTTCAGATTCTCAGAATTTTCAGTATCAAGACACCATCAACAAGTTACATTATGAAAATGAGTGTTTTCGAGAAGAAAATTCTAAGATTAAACAGCATTACAAAGAGTTATATGACTCAATTAAAGTCACACGAAATAGTCATAATGAAAAGATAACTTCTTTGATAAATGAGATTGAGAATCTTAAGACTCAGGTGAAAGGAAAAATGCCATGTACCACTTGTAATTGTGTTGCATCAAAGGTCTCTGCTTGTAAAATGTACGATGTTGATGTGAGGCCTATTCCATTTCCCATGAGAAACAATAGACCTGTCCATCAAATGTACCTCTGTCACCTTAGGGATGGACTTGACACTCTTCGTGAGGTTGTGGAAGAGGACAGAATAGGAAAACCACTCGATAAGGCAGTAAGTTATGCCTGCGTCCTCACAAAAAGGATCCAGGAACAGTTAGAATATGCCATTGGCACGGGCCCTAAGTCTCACAACTAAAGAAATAGAATAGTTGCATCGTCATCCACAATTAAGAACAAGCATGTAACCTTTGAGGTATCTTTGGAAACTTCAGATCCCAACACATCAAAACATGTTCAGCAACTAGAAGTGAAGAAGACTAAGATTCCCATCAGTCCTTCTACAGGAGTTAATAGTGACACTAAAGCTAGAGAGTCAAAACCTAGGAGAAACATAAAGAATTCTAGGATTTCACCAGCTAAAAGTGTTCCTAAAAAGAAAGTAGAAGACCACATGAGAAACAACAAGTCAGATTTGAACAAAAGGAATCATAATTCGAATCCAAATTCACTTTGCAAAACATGTAATGAATGCATAATTTCGTGTAATCATGATAAATGTGTTAAGAAATTTCTGAAGTCGTCCAACAAATCCCTAGTTAGGAAAGTTTGGAGAGCTAGACAAATTAAGCAATCTTGGAAACCTACAGGGAAAATGTTTACCAATGTGGGCTTTCAGTGGAAGCCCACGGGCCGAACATTCACACTAGGGGATCATTGCCCTTTAACAAGGATTACAATTCCTAGAGTAGTGCCTGTTAAGGAATGGAAGCCTACTAGTAGAGTTATCCCTTTAGATACACAATGTCCCTTAACTAGGTCCATTGCATCTACTAGTGTTGCCCCTATTGTTAAAACCAAGGCACCTATGGTTTCAGCAGCCCCAAAGATTGTTTGCACTAACCAACTGGAACCCAACCTAAATTGGGGATCCGGCTCTCCAAATTCTCTTGTTTCGTCTGTTTTCAAATGCAGGTCGTACGGATCGTCCTTTGACATTTGGACACAGGCTGCTCACAACATATGAGGGGAATCATAATGACATCTGTACACATCAGTGCAGGCCTCGGTCTTCATCATTATGACGTCTGTACACATCAGTGCAGGCCTCGGTCTTCATCATTATGACGTCTGTACACATCAGTGCAGGCCTCGGTCTTCATCATTATGACGTCTGAATACATCAGTTCAGGCCTCGCTCTTCAATGACAATGGCATCTGCTGACATCTCTTCAGGCCCCGTTCATCAAAGAAAAGAAAGGCGTACGCTTGAGTGCGCTTTATCTTCAGAAGAAGAGGAATCTTCTTATTTATGACCATTCTCATCAAGCTTCATGTTCTTCAAATGCTCATTCAGTCACCAAAGGGGATAAACGTACATTGGAGTATATTCTTATTCACCTGGTCTATCAAAAATGGCAGTTGGTCGTCATATGCAATTTTTGAGGGGGAGAAGGGTGAATAAACTACATGGTGATTGAGAGTTGAGAAATGGTCATACGAATATTCTTGTTTCTGACTACTCTTATCTAAAGGCTTCAGACTTGCTCCATGCGCATTCAGACATCAAGTGGATCTACTTCCATCAGATGCGATTTCGAATGCAATTTTTGAGGGGGAGAAGTGTGAACAGTGGATCAACCTCATATGTACTTGTTCAATCAAAAATGGCATCCTCATATGCAATTTTTGAGGGGGAGAAGTGTGAACAAGTGAGTGAACAAACAATCATTTGTTGGGCATCTAAGTGTGACTACGAAATTGATCAGGTATCACTTATTTGGAGTTGAAGTTGACTTTCTCAAAGGCGTGATCTTACTCTATCTTGAAGTCGGGGTTGGTTGGATGCATGACCTTCAATGATAACTTGCTCGTGCTTAAGATTTAAGTTGAAGACTTAGGTTATCTAGTTACCAGCAGTCGGGGTAACTATCACTTAAAGGAGTTACGATGTAGTACTCAGTGTCACACGCCGTTGACGTTGTGGATAATCGTAAGAGGTGTTAATGTCTCATACCTTGGTTGGGTATTGAGTACTTAGAGATTTGCTTGGAGCACTAATTCTCTACACCGTTCTTCCAACATTAGTGCAAGCATAAGTCACAAGAATGGGGAATTCTATCTTCAGGTTCAAGTTTGTTATATCGTGTTTGCTCCATCAGTTATCACTTCGAATAGCCTACTTAAGGGTTGATAAAGATAGTCAGAGACGGTTTCGACAGCAGTTAATTCTCACTTGATACATTTGAGCTAATTTTGTTCTTCTCACAAGATCTCAAGAATATATGCGTAAAATGTGTTGCTGATTCTGAGGTATCAAAACCAGCAAGGGGGAAGGAGACATACAGTTGAATACACAACGAGTACACGTGATGAACTTTATTCCGGGAAGACAAATGTCATAACCGCAGAGAAAATCAGTGTTGTAACTCGTGCCTTCGGGTGTATTATTCTAACTACGTGGGGGAAGAGATGTAAGAGACAGTTTTTCATAATTAAAGAGGTACACAACTGTATGATGATTACACTCGGGACTTAGATGACTTTGGTGTAGCAATTCTCATCTGCAAATTCCAGAAGGGAGAAAAGTGCATTGGGTCTTAATCGATCTTGATGTTACGTGTTCGACTTTATCAAATGGGATTGAGTGTGTACTTCGGGTTTTTGGGCTTCATATAATGAGACTGATTGCATCACTTCAACTACTTGGGGGAAGTGGTCTCTGGATACTCTTGGCATGCATTACTTCAGTCTTCAGCGGGAAGTAATGTGAGAAGAATTATTCAAATGTGAGATGATTCGTTGCTGATCTATTTGAGGATCCCCGAACGGAGAATCACGATGATTATTCTTAAAAAGGAGCAGTAATACTTGATGTGGTTTGCTACGGTTTCCACTGTACACTTACCTTATGTAAGCTTGAAAGAGAGCTTAGAATCTGCTCAGTAAGAAGATTGTCAGTTTGAGGGGAAGCTACCAAAGCTGTACATTGTGAAGGCTCAAGTTCCGTCGATTGTTCAGGAGCCTCAAAAGCTTTGGTGGTGAAAGTTTAAGAGATGATTGACCACAGATTTCTACAACATACTGAACGTATCCTCATTTCGGTATTCATTTCATCATCGTCTTAAACTGAATAATATAGTTTGTACATATCTTAAAACATACTGTAAATAGAAAATTATAGAACCAGAAAATTGTATATAGAAAAATATTAAAACCAAGAAAAACCATAAAAATTAAAAAATAGAAAATACCAAAAATAGTTTCACCTAGGCATGTCTTCTGTTTATCGATAACATTTACGGACTTAGAAATGTCATTCAATAATGGCACGGGTCTGTAAATGAAGCTCGAGCAGAAGTTAAAATGGATTGTTAAAACATGTCTAAATGGCTTGCAGTTACTTCATACTGCAACCCGCGCTGTACAATGGGGAAAGCATGTCGCCAAAAAGACAGCTGTTCCTCCAACCGGGTGATGTTCACCTGGGCATGGATTACTTTATATCCATGTTTCCCCGATTTGATGTACGTTTCAGTGCATCATTTCGCGTATAAGAAGAGAAGTCTTCTTTGCACCATGAACTCTTTCAGTTCTATGATTCTTCAAGAGAGTTTTGGTGTTTCACAAGGTGGTAACTGGACTTAAATTTCACAAATACTTATCTCTCAATTGAATGACTACAGCTCTTTAAATAGAAAACGGGTCATTAATTGAGGGGGAGTTTATTTGTTCAAATTTTGACACCTTTTTAAACATTGTGCAACATCAGCAGTGACACTCTCTCTTGGTTTGAGGGGGAGCATTGTATGCATCTTAATCAGAATATATTAAACCTGACCACATTTTCTCCCAAATTTTCTAAAAAATATTTAAATCAATTGGGATCACAAATCTCAAATGGTTTGAAATTTTTGATCGGGGGAGAGAATGTGATTTAAATATGAAATTCTGATAAAAATGTGATCTTTTGGAACTCAAGTGTAGGCTCTCCCATATGTGCTAAACCTTTTTGTATATCGATGCACATATTGAGGGGAGCGAATGATTTATGATGGCAACTGTGGAAGAATACCAAAGACCGACCAATCTTACTTTAATGCATTGGAGTTATAAGGATGGTGAGGTTAGGTATTTGTTCCCATGATCCAGCCAGAACCGGAGGGATCTTCCCAGGGACAATCCTCTAGTTAGAATAGAAGTCCTTAGGAATGATTAAAAAGGAGAAAAGTGAATAAGGGAAGAGTGCCGACTGAGATGGAGCTAGCACTGGAACAAACCCAACAAGGTGCTAGTTATGAAGTCTCGGTAAGCATTGAAGGGATTGAAGAATGAAAAAGAAACGTAAAGATAAAGGGTGAAAAGAAAGAAGCCCTCCTTACATCTTAGGCAGAAACCGGGTCAATACATATGCTGTCAGAATCACTTAGTTGATTGCTGACATTGAAGACAAAGTATCATGGACCCAGTGATACGCTGCACAACCCTCCCTAGCCACTCAAGGTCCCTTAAAGGACTCTTGTTTCACTTGTCACGGAGATCAATTCATTGCTATCATCTCTCTCACTCCGAGTTGGATGATATTGAAAAGGTGGCAGTCCTCTCCAGCCTCTGATCACTAAATCAAAACGCACTATTGAGTCTAGAGCCTAGAGATCATCAACAAATCTCAGTAGGACACATTTCCAATATGCTTGCTGTTTCGTACACCGTGAAAAGCAAGAAAATATATATGAAGAGTCCTACGCATTATCCTTGTGGTATTGCCAGAACATCCGAGTGATACGTAAAGTATTCACAATGAAGATGGAAATCCTTCTAGAGCCAACATCAAACAAGCTCTTGGTGGGTGACATGTGAGATCCTTCATGGATCATGCTTGTGACAACTAGAAAGAAACGATGGGGCGATTCAAATTTGAATCAAACCTGTTCCAGGATATGGATTGACGGATGCTTTTGGAAAACCCTTCAATGTGCTCATCAAATGAATTTCGAGCGCATTGATTGTGAAAATTTTCAAACAAAAGTATTTATGACAGAAATGTGATTTAATGTGTAAAACCCTCGTCGTGTTACATAAAAATTGTTTATCTAGTAACACGCGAGTGATTTTTCTAATCAATTTCTCATCAATCAGTGGGTAGTCAATTCACTGATTCACTCAACCGTGTTGTCTGCTTTGAGACGTTCCGGTATGAGAACATGCTTGTAAGACGAATCCAATGTTAGCTCATTGAATGAGTCTTTACAACAAGCTGGAAATTCCTGTCAAGGAGAATCTTCTTTAAAGGGAATTCTACCTGATCACAGGTCGGTCTTCACAGAACCGAAGGTTAACTCCAACCACATATCGAACGAATGACAAAGCCATATTCGTTCTCCGACTTTATTGCTAACTGTTTTATTTCAGATTCATATAAAGATGGCGATGGTGGTTCCTGATTCCAGCTGAGACGTGTCAATCCACCCTCCATGCTCACACTTCCAACTCATTACCAAAGACATCATGATAGTTGAAAGACCTACAACAATGCTTCCGCAACTCTGATGAAATCTATCATGATCCAGAAAAGTGTGAGTATGTGAGTCCAACAGTCACAACAAGTCACATAGAGGCAATATCACTGCAGTGGATAAGCTCAGAGATTTTCGGTGACTGATGATCTCTAAGAAAGCTCAAAGATCACAACTTCATATGAAGTTGAAGATGCAAGATGACTTGAAGACACAAGTTGGATGATAATGTCAAAGAATGATCAAAGATCATCCAAGATAGAAGAACAGTCATCTAAAGGTCATTCCTGAAGGCACAAAGATTGATGATATTGAAGAATCAAAGTCAACGAGCTATGAAGTCAAGAGCCAAGGATGAAGTGCAAGAATTAAGAACATTACTTCCGGGGTGACCTCCCTTAGGGGGAGATTGTTAGGAATATGAATATTCAGTTGAAGACTCGGTCACCCCGAGTACTTATTAGCACATCATAGCTCGTAGGATTATTAGTATTATTATTAGTAGTTTAGTTATTATTAGTATTGTGGAGTGGGTCAGGTCTTTACCCACTGTCAGCTTGCTCCACAGCCCGCTAGGGGCACAATATGTATGTAGTATAAATACCCCTTCCCACACTTGGGAAGGGTTGGACCTTTTCTCACTTAATCTAATATCTCTTTCTTTCTCTCACTAAAGGTTCCACTCTTCCACTTTCTCTCTATAGTTTCTTCCTAGTTCGATCCATATAGCACCCAATCTTGTGTTTATTAGTTCATGAATATCCTACATTTTCCATCCCACTTTTGCATAAACATATTGTATGTGTTGCTAGTTCAAGGTTACAAGCAAAAGACTAGCATCTAATTGGTGATCAAGGAAGTTGAGTGTGTATCACTCTTAGAAGAGATCAACCTCATTGATCTCTTGGGTTTCTCCACCTCATCTTGGGGATATTGGTGTTATTGGTGCATCCGTGATCACGCTTCAAAGGTATAATAGTTATATTCATTTATATGATTGATCATATGGCTATATGGATCCGTTGTTGGTGCTGTTATCCGCTGCATTATAATTGTTTAAGATGTTATTATATATTCAACATCACCTATATGTTAATCAAGTATTAAATTACCATTACAGTTCATTTAACCATTTTTACGAGCAAAATTTAAAAATTTTGTTTATTACATTACAATAATTCAAACACGTTGATACGTGACTCACAATACTTTGGAACGAGTTCACACACGGACCACGACAATCACCTATACAAATAAACTACCAAACAGAGCCATGTTACTATTCTCAGCCCAATTCTAAGCCTGTTACGATTCAAGCCTAATCCAATTTTCACTAATTCTTTAATTTCACTCGGTCTAATACACCAACACTTGACCTCGATATTTTGAGATTTCAACACACAACCTATGCTACATTTTACACCATTCGAATCTTTATGCTTCAAATAATCAGGATTGACAAGCCTCACTTCCTAATTTGAACGTTTGATCATTAAACGAGGCTCAAAGCTAATCCAAGTCGACACGACTACAAAGTCATTCAAGTATATCCAATTCGACACAACTTAATTTTTATCTAAGCTTTGTGATGTTCCTAGTCGAATATGAGTCCACAAGATTATTTCCCACCTTTTCTAATTCACTTGGTCACGTCTAATGTTGTTTGGACCCTTTATACATATCGAACATAATACATATACATGCAACTTGACATATAACCAAACCAACACACAACCCCCCCCCCTTAATATCTACTATACTCGAGTACTAGGCTAGGATTATTCTCCAAATCCTTATCTAAATTTGGCTACAAATCTAATCACCCAACTTGTATGTATTAAAATACTATATACTCGTATATACATGCATATATACTCGTATAAACACACACACTCTCATTCACACTTGAAACATGCATCTCACATATTCTCCTAAGTCATTTCCTCTACTGCCGAGACCTTCCAAGCACAAGGATCATTATTCTAGTCATTCGAGCCCTTTTCCAAAGCGTTCAAGCTTGGTTCGAATCATTTGTGGCCATTCTAGCAATAGATGTGCATATCATCCAAATTCCAATTCATTTTTACGTGTTTCTCACCACCCTTTTTGTGTAGTAAGCATTCGAACTCAATTTCCATTCATTCTTATGATTTTCTTTGATTCATGCACAAGTTTATATTTCATTCGATTCGTGTTCAAGCTTTCTATGCATTTTACGATTCCTTGTTATTTAATTTTCGTTTATATATGACCTCCTATTCAATGGATGGCTAGAAAATCAAGTTTTACATTCATTCGACATTTATTTCATCATACATATGCTTAACGAGACTCAATTCTAACTCATATTTCATATCGTATATTATTAAGTCATTTTAACACTTTGGACCTATTGAATTATTCGACTAGAAATGATCTCATTAAATCCATTTTATACATATAACCTATCGATTAAATTACACCATCTATTTCTCTACAATCCTAACTATTAAGCTGTTCAAATAAGCTCTTGTGATAAGCTCTAAAAGGACATTTTCTAACTTAAAAGTAATCGCTAATTAAAACAGTTACAAAACTCACTTATTTTGTCGAGTGGGCTTTTAAGCCCATTAAACTCATAATAAGCACATTTGAATAAGCAGTCCAATAAGCTCTCTTGTTACGTTAACGATACCATGTAATAAGCCCAAATGACTTTCAAACCCATTGGATCGATTACTCTTTATGGGCCTATTTTATTTCGTTAAAGCCCATTAAGCACTTTATAAGCTCTTTTGTGAAATAAGCACTTTTCTAAACTCAAATAAGTTGTTTGCAGCTTATACAACTCTCGGAAAACTTAATACATGACTTTTGTGAAATTTGGACTTAAATTGCAAAACATATTACAAATCGGGTTAATATTGTAACTTTCATATAATCTATGGTCAAACTGTCATTTTAGTAACTTGTGGGTAGAAATTGATAAAATAGTAAACAGAAGTATTAAAAAGTCATATTAGAACCTTTTTGGACTAAAAGTGTAATTAATTACTAACTAGGGACTAACGGTGCAAAAGTTATTCCGTTATGGTGGAAAGTGTAAAATTCACATAAATTCAGGGACCATTCAGTAACATGATTTCATATCTAGTTCCATTACATGTTTTATACATTTTCATGCATAAGGGGCATTTTTACAATTCATACAATATATTCAAATCACGTTACGTTTATATATATTTAATTAACGAATATTCTAACGAATCACTTAACGTGTCATTCAAACAACGTTCGAGGAAACGATATTTATGGATTCAATAACATAAAAACAAGATAATATTATATATAATATTATTTTTGAACTTTATGCATTTTAAGCATATCATCCATTCTCATCACGGACCAATTCGTTATCCGATACATTTTTCACAATCATTATTCGTATTAAACCAAGCCAAAACAATCGTAATCTCAGACTTCACTATTATTCAGGTCGTGTGTTGTAGCCGTTCCCATAATACATTTGATTTCACATTATCTTTGCCACTACATTCAAGGTGAGCTCATAGTCCCACTTTTATCTTTTACATACTTTCAAATACGTGGGGAGATACATGCTACAAAATAGAACACAAGTATTTTCTGTATGCTACACCTGATTGATATTGCCTAAGTTACCACTATTGCCAAAAGCCCCTCACATCATGAACCATTAATCACTTGCGGGTGAACGAGAATATAGTGAATAGATCTATTGGAGGCTGACTGCCTATTTGAACTAGTGCCGGATGGATAGCCTTAGTTTCTAGCCGAATTAGTAAAATGCACTTTATTTGAAGGAAATAGAAAGATGGCAATCTCCTACATGAGGGCCATAACTCACACCAATAATTTGGTGTGTTCACACCGTTTCACAGTAAACTGTTAACGTTTACGTGTCATGAGACTTAGGACAATATATCGAACTGCAATATCACCATTTCAAATATGATTGTAATTCAAATGCAATTATAGACTTGTGTTCAAATTGATTACAATTACAAACACTATGAATTCACTCAGCAATTTTGTTGACTTTTTGCATGTTTATCTCAGGTAATTAACAGAGCATTCAAGGCACGGAGTGGGCATTAAACTGATAGTTTTTGGTGTTAAATAAATTCTGTCATTCATTTCAAACTACTACACCTTTTGTGAGATATTACAACATTGAAATTTCCTTTTTGTATCTGAATTATTAAATGAATGACAATAACTTTTAAAACGCCTCTTTTGAGTCGTTTTCTATGATTATGACTATGATCCTCCCAGTAATACCCCTATTAGTCTTCCACTATTAACTCAAAATTTAGGGGATGTTATATTGGTCCCTGGACTAAAGTTTCACCACCAGCCCCTGAAATTCCTAGGGTTACACAATCAGTCCCTAGGGTTTACAAGAATAGTATTGGGTCCATTCCGTACCCAAGCGTCCTAAAAACAAGGATTTGAATACAAATTAGCCCAAGTATTTTGTCCTGATTAGTTAGGTCATTCTTTTTGTCTTTTAAGTCACAGGTGCTCTTTTATACTTGTATATAAATAGGATCATAAGGGAGAAAAGTGGATAAGTTTTGTGCACTTAATGCTTAGACATTCACAAAACCACTTTTCTCCCCCAAAGAGCAACCTAGTCCCTGAGATAGCTCAGTGGTTCATTCATAGTTGCCACTTAAGCATAGCTTAAGTTTAGTGAGGAGACCATACCATACTTTGTCGTTTCAATCCCAAGTGTTTTTTTCCGCGAACACTTGGGTATAGATTCTTTTGATTAACTTCTAATAAGAATTTAAATGTTGAAAAACTCTTGTGTTTATCTTTTACGTTTTACTTATTTTGCTTTGTTAATCAATACATTACTCAGTCATGGAACATGATTAGCTTAACTTTGTAGTTAATGCTAATTGTGTAACGGGAACAACAAGTGGTATCAGAGCCTCTTGTTTATAAAATCTTTCAAAAACTAAAGAGTGCTCAAAAGGTTTTTAAAACCAAGATCCTACCATAGCTGATACTAATGTGCCCCAGCTAGTTGACAAAAAGGGAGGAAGCTATTCAGCTATTGCTCCCAGACTAGAAGCTGGAAAATTAGCAAGTGGAAAAAGTGTATGCTTTGCTACTTGACTGGTATGGAACCATACTACATCACATGTATCAATGAAGGTCCCTTTGTCCCTAAGACTGCTGAAGGGTTACCTAAACCTGAAGCTCAGTGGACCATTGATGAGAGAAGGGTGGTTAACCAAGACCAATGCCTGAAAAGCATCATTATATCACCTAACAATACAATGGAATCAGTCATTAACTGTACAACAGCCAAACAAACTTGGCTTGACTTGGTTCATAGCTTTGAAGGTCCCTCAGATATCAAGGAAAACAGGATCATGGACCTGAAACTTGAGTATAACACTTTCAGGGCCAAAGACTCTGAAAGTCTCTCTCAGACCTATACTAGATACAAAACCTTAATAAATGAACTATCAAATGATGGTGTAGTTTTGTCTAAGCATGAAATCAATGTTGGCTTTGTCAAAGTCTCCTTGAGAAGTGGTTAAACTTCTCTAAGGGCCTCAGGAATGCTAACCACATTCAGACCCTTGAGCTCCCTGAGATCTATGGAAAGTTTGTCTTTGAGGACAACTTAATCTCTAGGAGAAACCCTGACTCAAAGAAAGCTCTTGAGACCAAAAAGGCCCTGACAACCATACACATATCAACTGCCTTTTATTCGAATAGTGTAGTGCAGGATTTCCAAGAGAATTCTGGTGATGAGGCTGATGAGAGAACCAGTGAGGAGTACCTTAATGATTTACACTTAGAATTTCAAGAAAGGGCACTCCTTGCTAATTCAAACCGGTTTATTAAAAGAATTCAGTCAAACTTTACTAAAGCAAAAGCAAATGAAACCACTGAATGTTTCAAATGTGGTAAAAAAGGTCATTTTGCAAAAGACTGTTTTTCTAAAATCACCTCAGAACCCTCTTATAAATTCTCTGGTAACTGTTCTTCTTCAGGAACTAGCAAGTTTCAACCTAAAATGCTTCAGTCTACTCAACATTTTCAAAACAAAACTGTTAAAAATGGTCAAAAAGACTTTGAAGCTAAATATAGAAAAGCTAAAGCTAAACTTGCTCTCCTTGAGGCCAATCCATCAGTGTCTCAGGCTGCTCAAACTTCTAAACCTGTTCAAGCAAAGAAAAGGGTTCTTGTAGCTGAAGCCTATAACTGAGATGAAGAAGAGGTCTCCTCAGATGATGAAGAAGTAAGAGTCGGTGCACTGATGGCACTTTCAGATAATGATCAGTTGGCTGTTGGAAAAAGCCATGCAAGAAATGGAGAGTAGGTTAACATCACCATGAAAAAGGTAAATATTTTACTTTCTATGGATGATGATTCTGATTGGCAATCTTAGTTGAATTACATTAATGTTGATCTTAAGTTTGTTGAAGAGCAAAGACTTAATTTGCTTTTAAAATATAACAATCTTGTTCAAGAATTAAATAAGTGTAGAGATGAATTTCTTGTCTTAAAACAAGCCAAGCTAGAAGCTGTTACACTTCAAATTCAAAACACTGAGATTTTGAAACAAAATCAAGCTCTTCAAAATGAACTTAACAAAGAAAAGGCTGTCATTGAAAGCTGGACTAAAAAGAATCCTAAAGTCTATGAAACTGTCAGTCTTATTCCTAGTGCTAACAAGAAAGTCATAGGATAAGACCAACTCACTGAATCCCTCAGTGAGAGTCATAGTAAAAAGGCCTTTATACTAGCTGGCATATCTTTTGAGCAAGAAATGGAACCCAAGTCTAGTGACTGAGTTGTAAGAAACAACCCAGTCAGTAAGTTACCTAACTTTGAGACTGGGAAAATCTTGCATCTTGAAAGTCAGGCTATAAAAGATATGCTTGGACTCACTGATAAACTCAGTAACACTAAGTCTGTCAATGAGTCTGAATCAGAATCACGTGCACCACTCCCACCTCTGAAAGTCCTTCAGGGAGCTACACCATGCTCAGACCTTACAGCATTAGTCTACACTCAGCATTCTCCATAGGAGAAGTCAGGAATGGGTAAAACCATTCTGAAGAGACCCACACCTGAAGTCTCAGTTCCTACTGATTACTCAACAACTTCAGTTCCAACTGAGGTAAAAACTAAAAGCCCTGATTCAAAATATGATCAGTTGGTTGAGCTTGTCAGGAAGCTGAGTGAGAAGATTGAATCTTCTGAAAAACATCCTCAATCTAAGATTAAGGAACTCAAATCAGCTTCCTCAAGCACCTCCAAACCAAAACCCTCAAAACCTTAGCAAAGATGTGAGCTGTGTCACTATACAAATCATTCCACTGATGATTGTTATAGAATCCTCTTTTGCATGATATGAAAAAAGGAATATCACAGGACTTCTGATCACCTGTCATACACAGCCACATCAAATATTGCAAACTTTAAAGCACAGGCTTTTAAGTATCCCTCTGATTCTAAGCAAAAGCAGAGACAAAAGGCTAAGCCTTTTTCACCTTGCCCACATTGTGGCTTCAATGACCACCTTCCTGAGGATTGTCTAATGGATCCTAGTTGTGACATATGTGGAGATCCCACTCATGACACCTCATGACATGAAAAGGTCATTCAGGCTATAAGAGGAATCACCAAGTCATCCTCTCAGTCTTCTGAGTCCACATCTGCAATCAAATGCAAAATATGTGGAAGCACAGTCCATACCACAATTGACCATGCATCAATTGTTACTTTTAAAAAGGCCATTAAAGCCAAGCCCTCCAAGAAGAGGGGTCCTAGAAAGAACTGACACGGTTTACTATTCGTGCAGAGACATGCCATGGAGCCAGTTTGGCATCTAGATAGTGGATGTTCAAGGAGCATGACTGGTGTGAAAGAATATCTGCACAAATATGTAGAGGAACCAGGACCTCAGGTGGTATTTGCTGATAACTCATCATGTCTCACTGAAGGTTATGGTTCAGTAAACTGTAGTGGAATAGTTTTTACTAGGATAGCTTATGTTAATGGTCTAAAGTACAATCTTATCAGTGTCAGTCAACTATGTGATGCAAAATACATAGTTCAGTTTGATGATAAGCAAGGTACCATCTTTAATGAAAATAAAGAAGTAGTTCTTATTGCACCAAGAAGACAAGATATTTATGTGTTAGATATGTCTACTCTAACTCACAATGGAACTTGTCTCTTTGCTAAAGCCACTGAAACTCTCAACTGGCTTTGGCATAAGAGACTCTCCCATCTGAACTTCAAAAACATAAACAATCTTGTCAAACAAAACAAGGTCCTTGGCTTACCATCACTTGTGTTTTCAAAGGATAAACCCTGCTCTGCCTGTGAAAAAGGTAAACATCATAGAGCATCCTTTAAAACCAAACAAAACTTCTCCATCAAAAGTTGTCTTCATCTTCTCCATATGGATCTCTTTGGGCCCATCAGTCCTAGATCCATTAACCATGAGAAGTATACTCTGGTCATTATGGATGAATATTCAAGATACACTTAGGATTACTTCCTGACCAAGAAAAGTCGGGCAGCTGGAACAATCATGTCCTTTGTCAGGAACATTGAAAACCAAAATGACATAAAAGTCAAACAAATCAGGACTGACAATGGGACTGAGTTCAAAAACCATGAACTTGAGTGTTTCTGTGATGAGAGAGGAATCTCTCAAAATTTCTCCTCTCCTTACACACCTGAACAAAATGGTGTTGCTGAAAGGAAGAATAGAACACTCATTGAGGCTGCTAGGACAATGCAAAATGAATCAGTCCTATCTAAACACTTTTGGACTGAAGCAGTCAAAACTGCCTGTTATACTCAAAACAGATCCATCATTGTCAAGAGACATAACAAAACTCCTTATGAGTTATTCAAAGGAAGAATCCCTGACATCAGCTATTTTCATGTCTTTGGGTGCCCTGTATTTATTCATAATCACAAGGATCACTTAGGGAAATTTGATGCAAAAGCTGATAATGGATACTTTCTAGGATAATCTCTTGTCTTTAAAGCCTTCAGGGTGTTCAATAAAAGGAGACAACAAACTGAGGAAACATTCCATGTCACCTTTGATGAGAGTGCTATAGCAATCAGATTCTCAAACACCTCAGTGGAAAAGATAGGAATTGATGATTCATCAAGATATCCTCCTGATGAATATCATCCTGACAATAATCCTTCCACCCAATATCAAGCAGATACTGATATATCCTATTACATTATCCCTCATAACCTCCCTTATTCAACCATCACTGAGTTTGTTGAAGCACAGACATGTACTGATGTAATCAATCAGTCTAAACAAAGTGCTCAGGAACCAATCAATCTCAGTGATCAGCCAAGTCAGTCAGACACTCAAGATCCTGTAGATCCTCAAGTGTCTGCACCAGAACCTACACCTCCACCCAATCAGGCATCCATAAGTTCTAATCAATATCCAAGACCTCAGGACAGTTGGACTAGGTCTAAAGATATAGAACTTGTCAACATAATTGGAGAGCCTACTGAAGGTATGCTTACTAGAAGCATGGCTGCTAAACTGAAGGCAGCCTCAACCAATGAATGCCTGTTTGTGGACTTCATTTCCACCATTGAACCTAAAAGTGTCAAAGAAGCACTGAAACATCCTAGTTGGGTTCAGGCTATGCATGATGAACTGGAACAATTTGACAGAAACAAGGTAATGACCTTGGTCAAATGCCCTCAGGATGTTTCAGTCATTGGCATGAAATGGGTGTTCAAAAACAAAACTGATGAAAATGGCATAGTCATTAAAAACAAGTCCAGACTTGTTGCCAAAGGCTACAATCAACAAGAAGGCATTGACTATGAAGAGACATTTGCACCAGTGGCAAGGATGGAAGCCATCAGGATCTTCCTTGCATTTGCAACCTACATGAACTTCAAAGTGTATCAAATGGATGTAAAAAGTGCAATCCTAAATGGATCACTGAAAGAAGAAGTTTATGTTCAACAACCTCCTGGATTTGAAAGCAGTGAGTTTCCTGACTATGTCTGCAAGCTTGACAAAGCCCTTTATAGACTAAAACAAGCTCCTAGGGCATGGTATGAAACTCTTTCAGCCTTTCTCATCCAAAACAAATTTGTCAGAGGCAAGATAGACAACACATTGTTTATCTATAGGACAAAAGAAGATGTCATTCTTGTTCAAGTGTATGTGGATGACATCATATTTGGTTGAACAAGTTATAAACTTTGCAAACAGTTTAAAAAACTGATGGCAAAGAAATTTGAAATGAGCATGATAGGAGAACTCACTTACTTTCTTGGACTGCAAATTAAGCATACTAATAAAGGAACCTCCATCAGTCAAGAAAAATACACTAGAAGCCTACTGAAGAAGTATGACCTCAGTGACTTTGCCTCAGTGAAAACACCAATGGTTCCCCCAAACAACCTTGGTCCTGACCTTACTGGTAAACCAGTGAATCAAACTCTTTTTAGAGGAATGATTGGGTCACTGATGTACCTACTTGCATCAAGGCCTGATATCCAATTCTCAGTCTGTTTGTGTGCCAGATATCAGTCTGACCCAAGAGAATCACATCTCACAGCTGTGAAAAGGATCCTCAGGTACCTGAAGGGTACTCCAAGTCTTGGATTGTACTACCCCAAATGTTCAGGTTTTGATCTCAAAGGGTACTCAGACTCTGACTATGCAGGCTGCAACATGGATAGAAAAAGTACTTCAGGCTCCTGCCAATTTCTTGGTGGTAAATTAGTCTGTTGGAGTACTAAGAAGCAATAATCAGTTGCCATGTCCTCAGCAGAAGCTGAATATGTTGCAGCTGCCAGTTGCTGTGCAAATGTGCTATGGATGAAAAGTCAACTCAGTAACTATGACATCCATTATAAGATGGTTCCCATCTTTTGTGATAACACAAGTGCAATTGCTATCTCAAACAACCCTGTTCTTCATCAGAGAACCAAACACATTGATATCAGATATCATTTCATCAGGAACCATGTCATGAATGGTGACATTGAATTACACTTCATTCCCACTGAATATCAGCTAGCTGATATATTTACAAAACCATTGGATGAACCAACTTTCACAAGACTGAAAGCTGAATTGAGAATGTTGGATATTGAGAATCAGTCCACTGATTGAATCCATCCAACTAAGTGTAAATTCTGATAACCTCAGGTCCCTGACTCAATGAATCTCTCAGTGAATAAGACCACTGAATAACCTTCCCTGAACACCCTCACACTGAATGAAAAGTCATTCAGGGGCCTCAAGACTAAACAAATGATATTCAATGTTATACTTAATGCTTTAAGTATTTAGTTAGTAAATGTTCGAGGTTGGTAACTGAACACCTATTTAATATAGGAATATATGTTCTTTTGCCATATGGCATTCACATCTTGGGCCCCCACTTCATCACCACCTATCCCACTTGGCATTTAATGTCTCTCCTCATAAATAATATCCTTTGATATTATATATGGTGATGTCACTCTCCAAAATACACTTTTTGCAGACGGCACAACTGTTCACCTTGGCAGTTGCGCAAAACCCGGGAAAGTGGAGTGGTGGCATTTAATGCGGATATCAAACGTTTTGTACAAAACAGTTTTCAAATTTTGAGTAAAATTCGCAAACGTGCAAAAACCACTCCTCCTCTCCACTTCCCTATAAATACCCACAAATAAATTAACACACACACGGTTTGAAATTATAATCAAACTCTTGCCTTTTTTCAAAAACTAGTGTGTGTGTTCTTGACCTCTAAACCCAGACCTTTTTTTCTTGCAAAACCAAGACCATCTCTTACAATGGCTGCTTCTAAAGCTATTACCTGCGCCCCTAATGTGGAATTCCAACTAGAGGGCGTGGATTTGACCAAAAATAATGTCGTAGGGAATTTTGCCTATCCGGAAAAATTTCCGGCCTATAAGGATATGGTGAAATACTTGCAAAATTGCTTCCTCTCTATGGCATTTACCAAGACACCCCCAGTCATCTACCATGACTACCTAAGGGAGTTCTGGTGCACAGCAGTGGTCACCAACCCTGATGTCACCAAGGACTCTATAATCACCTTCTCAGTGAACAATGGGAGAAAGACCCTCTCCCTAGACTACCAAACCTTCATCAAAGCTACAGGCCTTGATTTCACTGAGAACTTTGACCCTCAGCCCACTGAAAGTGAAGTAAAGGCTGAACTGCTTTTACTAGGGCCACATGATGATAAACACCCTGATGTGGCCCCAAGGACTCTTTTGGCCAAAGCCCCCATCATCAAAACCTGGTTTCCTGCAGTCTGGAGGATACTTATGACCTTTGTCATTCAGGTCCTTGGTGGAAACAAGTCCTCCACGGAGAAATTCAACACTGCTCAACAAATGATAGTGTTCAGCCTCCTGGCGGGTAGAAAAATAGATATTGGAGAAATAATCTTCAAAGACCTCATAGTCAAGCTATCAGGGAAATCCAGGCAAAGACACATGTCTTACCCTAGGTTCATTTCATGTGCGCTTCAGGACCTATTAGGCTCTGAGTATGTTAGACCCAATGTCCAGGGATCTGACCCTGATGTCTTACACAAGGCAAACTACTCAAGAGACCTCACTGAGGTTACACCCGTTGCCCTGACCACATACATGCTGATGGTCATTCAGGGCGCAGACGCAATATCACCAGTTCCTTCTCCTTCCAAGTAGGAGAAGAAGAAAAAGAAAGGGGGGGTCCAGGAAGGTGGTTCAACCCAAACCACTCGACACTGAGACCTCTGCCTCAAATCCTGAGAAAAGAAGGCAAAAAACGGCCAAGCCCACTAAGACACCCACAGTTGAGACCCAATTGGCCAAAGAACAACTTCCAAAAGTGGGCACTGAGAAATCACCCTCAGTGTCCTCGGGCAAACCTGCTCCTAAAGACTCTGCTGGCATATACACGTCAGTGGAGTCAGGACCCATCCAACCCTCACATCCCTATGAAGGCATTCGTCAATCACCACCTTTGCCTGAGGGAGAACAGGGTCCTATATCCTCAGTAGAGCAGCACTACTCTGCTAAGAAGGGGACCCACACCCTCTCACATCCCGTTTACGGCTTTGACAAATCACAGTCAGAGTCTCAGGGAGGACTGGTCCCTAAATCTTCATCAAGGCAGTACAACCTTGGTGGAAAGGGGGACCTCACCATTCAACATCCTTTTTACGGCTCTGATCAATCACAATCAGGGTCTCAGGGAGAAACGGTCCCTATATCTTCGTCAGGGCAGTCCAACCCTGATGGAAAGGGGGACCTCAACACCTCATTGCCTAGTGATGGTACTGGAAAAAACCCACCAGTCCCTGAAGGCACCTCAGGGGACAAAGACTCAGGGGGCATGCAACCACCCGCTGATATGGAACCTACAACCCCCATGGCGAAACAAGTCTCTTGGGAACTGGCCCTAAGGACCAGGCAGATAAAACCCAGTCTGCCGGAATAGAGGGGTCAGGACCTGGCCACAACGAAGGCGAGCCTTCTTCTGAGGGGGAGCCAGATATACATCTGGTTCTAACTCTTGCTGATCTCCAAATGCTCATAAATGAAGAATCAGAAGAGGAAATGGTTGATTTTGGAGATGACGAAGTTTTTGCTGCTGGGGATGACATGGAGACTGAGACTTACAACTCTCCTCAGCACACTGAACAGCCAACATCATCTCCTCCTCTTGAGGAACAAGAACCCCATCACAACCCTATAACATCATCATCATCATCAGGCAACTCCTCAGAATACACAGACTCTGCTCCTGCAACTCCTGAATATCTGCAGAAGTATGATAATGTTCTACCTCTTACTGAAAGGCAGCTGGTAAAGTTCCTCAGAAAATCCAACACTGCCCTCTTTACTGAGATTACAAAAGAACAATGGGATCAGCACACTGACGCAGCAGCCTCATATGCTGACTTCAGGGCTGCTGTTGAAGGCGCTCATGGTAAACTTCATCTGGTCACTGCTTCCACTGATAAACATATCAGTAACCTGAGGACCTCGTTGAGCAACTGGGCTTTGAACAAGACACACAATTCCACAATGTGCTGCAGACTCTTAGTGCAATTCAAGAAGAGTTCAAAGATGACCCAACTCTCCTTACCAAGCTGACTGAGTTCATGGATACTTAGAAGACCACCTCCTCCAACATTACTGAGCTTCTTAAGCTCCTCAAAGAGGTGGATCTTGCACCTCTCAGGTCTCAGCAAGACGCCATTCAAAATTCAGTGTCTGATACCCAAGGATGTCTGAAGGAAATTTCCTCAGCCTTTGACCAGCTCTCTACAAAACATAATGAGTTGGTTAGTCATTACACCACCAAGGTCACTGAACTCTCAGAAGCTCAAGTCTCCATGGCCGCTGACATATCCACCCTAAAGAACGAGACCACTGATATCAAGAATATGGTCTCCACCATACTGTCAGTTCTTCAGACTTCTCAAGTTCCCCCAGCTCCTCAGTCAACAGATGCTTACACTGAAGCTCCAGCATCTGTTGAGGGGGAGAAACCTGAAGATTCAGTACCTGAACCCAGTATCACTGAAGTTGTTCCTCTACAAAGTTTCATGCCAGGAACCTCAACTTCCTCAACCCTTGTTGTTGTTACTACCACTCCTATTCCAACCGAAGCAACAACAACAACAACAGAGTTCCCTGAAGCCTCCTTCAGTACACCCACTCCCACTGACAAAGGGAAGGGAATTATGGAGACTGAAGATTCTCCTCCAAAATTGGTAAAGGCACCAAGAGACGTGCGTCCTGACCCAGATGCACTACCACTCTTGGAAATCACCTTAGATGATGAGAGAAAATTCAAGGGAACCACTGAAGAAGTGGCAGCTATTTTGGATGAAGAGGAAAGGCTCAAGATTGATAGACTCAGTAGGCCAGTGATTGCTGAAGTGGCGAAAGAAGTCATCAGGGAAACTGAACAGAATATCAGGGGGAACAATTCCTCAAATTTTAGGCTGACCGAATCAAAGAACACAACCTCAAGGTCAAGCTGAACACTGAAAGGAAGAGGAAGAATTATGAGAAGTATGTCTGGTACATGACGAAGACAAAGGGTGAAGGTCCCATTACTGACATGACCATTCATGCCAACAATGATCCCATAGCCATCACGGTTCACAGAGGGCCAAGGAAGTCTGAGAAGAACAAACCTTTCAAGCAAGGCTGTCAAAATCGCGATCCCATGTGAGATCGTTTTTGTCTTTGCAAGATCGAGATCGTAGGATCGGATCGAGATCCTACGATCCTACCAATTTGTCATATTTTGTAAACAATTGATAAACAAGTCAAACTGTTTTACATTTCTACTCAACGTCAAAGATAAATTCATATAATATCCTCTTGAAAATGCTAAGTTCAAATTTCTACTCAAGTGTTTTACATTAGCTTCGTTAACAGTAGCCTCACCAATATTATATTAGTACTTGAAAACTAGAAAGTAAAAAGCAAATGAAAAGTAAATAGTAAATGAAAAGTCAAACAACATAAATGCTCCATACATAAATCAGAAAGTAAAAGAGCAAATGAAAAGAAAGAGTGTCTTGAAAACTGGAAAAAAGTAAAAACGTGTGAACCAAAAATTAGTATTAAAACTCAAAAGCTCATTCTTTTTCTATTAGTATCTTATTATATTTCTTCTTTAATTGTCTTCTTCACCAATTCACAGCCATAACCGACGCCGGACTTGCCAACAAGACATCACCACTCACCACCATCTTCACGTCTTCATTTCAACTTCACACAAGGTAAACTTGTATCGACACACGATCTTACGCTCAAGTTTACGATCTTACTCACGATCCCACCAAAGATGCGATCCTACAACGATACTACACGATTTTATCTGGTGTACACGTAAGATCGTACGATCTTACGTGTAAACTCGCGAGTTTGACAGCTATGCTTTCAAGTTCTCAGAATATGGGATCAAGGAATGGGACATGATGGGTCCCATCCTGAGGAAGAAGCAGAACAGGTGTGTTCTTGACTGATGTGTTTTTTTACGTCTATAATAAACTACCAAGTTTTAAATTTATATTTTGCCGAACTAACCTATAGACTCTAAACACTAACGAGCAGTGTACCCGGTCAATGTAGATAGTTTCTAGGTAAGCAAGGGTCGTTCACTAGGAGTGAGATTTCTAATATACTAATTCTAGAGGTATTCGACTCTCCTAAACTAACGTAAAAGGGGGTTCAGCCTGAGAGACTGGCACGGGTTTGGTTTTATTCTAACTAAACTAAGATAAACAAACAATACAAGTATGAAGACACCAAAGATAGGAAGAAAGGGTTAGCCAAGTCTAATCCATTTTATAGTTATACATGCTTATGTCTACTTGTTTTAATTCATTCAATTGTTAATCGGCATATCAATTACGAAATTCTGTCACAATTAAGTAACTAGCCCTCGGGGCGGATATGACGAAAGATCATAGTGACTCGTCTAGCATCAATACTAACTTATTGCTTTAAACCATCTAACCTAGTTCGGTATTACACGCTACTAGTCCTATTAGGTTGTAGACACGTTCCGTTTATGCCAAACAATGATTCCTAATAGAGATTCGGGTTAACACGCATATAACTCAACCAAAGCAACCACAATTACAGGTAGTTAAGTCACATCAATTAAAGTTATAAGGATCATAACCTAGTTACATAGACTTCTACTAGTTATAAGCAATAAACGAGTTTTTATCGACAAGCACCCAATCCAATAACAAAGCAAACACATCGACAAAATCATAAAAACTAATAAAACTTCATAAACATGGCTAACACCTAAGGGTGTTAGCCCATAATCTCTGTAACAAAGTACATAAACATAATCATAACGAATAAAGTATGAAACATAATGAATACGATACGCTAACCGAATGATTAAGTAATGTAACAATGATTAGAGATGTTCTTCAAGGATGATTAGGTCTTCAATATTGATCTTCTACTGTTTGGAGAGGCTTTGATCGTCTGGGAATGCCCCTAAGGGTTCCCAAAGATGCCCAAATTCGTTAATGAGTTCGGTATTTATAGATTCTGAAATCTGGGTCGATACGGCGCATCTATAGAGTTAGATGCGCCGCATCTATAAGTAAACGTAGCCTCCAAGTCTGAAACTGACCCAATACGGCGCATCTAAATACCAGATGCGCCTCATCTCCCAATACGGCGCATCTAAGGACCAGATGCGCCGCATCTCCTTCAGATACAGGTAGATCTCCTTTTTCTCTTTCCGTGGCCGCTTGAATCACCTAAAACGGAGTCCGGATGAAGATTTTATGGCCAAAATACGAAAGCATCTTCAAGTGTCGACTTGTAATCTTTACTTCTTCATTAAGCTTCTAATCTCCACTTGATTTCTTGGTAAGGATTGTGTATAGCTGATACGGCGCATCGGATTGGTCCGATGCGGCGTATCTGGAATAGAACAAGTTGGTTCTTCTTCGTTGACCAAAGTTTCATATGCGACGCATGATAAAATCAGATGCGGCGCATGCTTCAAAGTCAGGCAATGGTCTTTAATCTCTTCAATTCAGCTGACTTTTCCAACTTGATTCATTTTGCTCCAATTTTCGTCTGAAATCATTAACCTTCACCTAATGCTTGTTTATAACTGAGAATTACAAAAGTAAACGATTAAGTATCAATTCTCATACAAAGTGATATAAAACAAGTCAATAACATAGGATAAATGATGCTAATAATATGTCGTTATTTGATGTCATCATTGACCTTCTGGCTGCCCTGAGCAACAAATATGAGGAACTAGAAAGGGTGGCCAAGAGCTTGGGAATCGATCATGAGAAAGCACTTGCTTCTCAGGGACTTACAATCCCTGAACCAACTCAGAAGACTGGGAAGAAGAGGAAAGCTATAGGCCAAGAACCAAAACAATTCATAGCTGCTCTTCACTGCAACAGGATTTCTCCTGAAGGGGTCAAGTTTGTTCCCAACAAAGTGATCAAGCTTCCTGAGTTTGGTATCTTCTTCATCGATGAGTTTGGCCAACAGGCCTTTTCAAAGGGTCAGTGATATACACCTGGTGGAAACAACAACTCTTCTGGCATATAAGCTGATGGCATTTCACGTGAAGAGCCCTGAAAATGAAGAGTTTATAAGGCTGATGGACAAGATGATGAATGAAAGACCCGACAAGGAGAAGTTAGTGTCTAAGAAGGCTAAATTGGAACTCATGGGAATTATGGAAGCCTGAGTACATTTCCCTGAGTATTATGTTTAGATGATAGGACTGATGTAATGAAATGAATAAAATGATGGCCCACGTTTTGTTATATCAATGTTCTTTAATAGCATTCTAATATATTCAGTGTAAGAAGAAGCCCATTTGCTCACTTACATTGATCAAACACTTAGGCATAATTTATATCCAAATAGGGGGAGATTGTTGGGTCCATTCAGTACTCAAGCGTCCTGAAAACAAGGATTTGAATACAAATTAGCCCAAGTGTCAAACAACCGTGAACGCTCTCAGGTCACTGAGTAAACAGTCACATTTCGCAAACACATTTTAGAAACAGCAAGCGGGAATATACTTTGAAACACATTTCATAAACACCGCAAGTAGGGATATCCTTTGACACAAACACTACAACGGATCTATTTGGCTTCGAAAAATGTCGACATCACCATTTTACACAGAAGAGGTATTAAATTTTACGCTTTTTCAATATTACATGCAAAAATATATTACGTTTATAAAAAAAGGACAAAAAGACATATCGAGATTTTTAATAGGCTCGGATTATTGTCTTTTTATCATATGGTTGCAAATTTGAAGGTTGCAAAGTGGAAAAATCTCACTTTATCGTCCATTCGGTTTTGCCAAGCCAATCAACATAAGCCTTTTTTTTTAAATCATCATCGCCTTATCTCGATTTTTTCAACAGAAACTAAGTTTTTTCAACAGCCATAACCATTTCAAGAAACCAATTGCTTATTTCATAATAAGCAGTTTCACGAACCACAACCTGATAACACATTTTATAGGATTTTAACCACATACTGCTTATCTAATTATTTTATAAAAAAAAACCACAAACTGCTTATCAAATTAAGCAGTTTCAATAAGCAGTTTCGAAATGGTTTGGCCTAAAACCACAACCACAACCACAACCATAGGATTTTAACCAAACCACAACCATAAATCGTATACAAGAACCACAAACTGCTCATCTTATTTAATAATAAGCAGTTTGAAAAACTCATAATAAGCAGTTTCTTGAAACAACCATCAGAAACAACCATTTTTTTCAAGATCTAACAAGATCTTGAAAAAAAAGTTCTAACAAAACTTTCAACCAAAACTTTTATAAAAATAACAACTTTTATAAAAACTCACCCCCAGTTTTATAACCCGCCGTTTGTTTTCCATACAACCCTACAACCTCCCTTCCCCCCACCATTCATTCTCTGTCACACGTTTTCAAGAAACCATACGATTTCAAGAAAGCAGAAACCATCAAGATCTAAAAAGATCTAACACCATCACCAATCGTATACAACACAATCACCACTCCCGGATAATCACCCACAATGAAAGGCGTATAGACATGGCGAGGCATCCGCATGGGAAACTTTATATTTCGATCGACAACGCGTGTATACTGAAATTATTCAGAATATAAGAAGACAAATGTAATAAATGATTACTGATTTATATTGTAAATAATTATACCGACAAAACATAGTAAATGACTACTTATTTATGTTGTAAATAACTATTTGTATTCTAACACCGACGAAACATAGTAAATGATTAAAAATTTATTTAAATTAATAATAACATTACTGATTTATGTTGTAAATAATTATACAAATTCTTTAGCTAGATGGAACGAAATAATCCTTTCTTGTGTCATTGTCAAAGAGGATTCATAATAGAAAGAACATCATGTCAGTCTGGTACTTATGGTCAATAGTATTAAGCATGTCCTTTTTCAAAGGTAAATAATCATACGTTTGCTTATTTACGTAAATATATAAATAATTTGTTTGCTAAGAATACATTTCTTATAATTTTCTTAACATGTAACAGCCAGGAACAGACGATTATGGGTGTGGAACTGTGGATACTCTATGTGGAAGGATGCTTTTGAACGAAAGTTTGGTCAAGCCTCTTCTTCAACGCAGTGCTCAAACTGCGAAGCTAAAGATATTACGATTATCATGCTTGAAGCAAGAAACAAGATGTTATTGTCTCAAAACAAGATGTTGAAGACAAGAATAAAGACGCTGGAGGCGTCACTGGAATTGGAAAGGAATCCCGAGGATCACGCATGTCAGTCGGGTGCAATACTCCATGACCTTATAGATGAAATAAATAAACTTCATATGGAGTAGGTGTTGTTGTTAAATAATGTGTTAATGTTGTTGTTGCTATTGTTGTAGTAGTAGTAGCAGTTGTTGTTGTAGTTGTTTAATGTGTTATTGTTGTTGTTGTTGTTTAATTAAATAGAAACACATTAGACGAATTTAGCTCGATCTTTTGGCAATGACATATCCTTGCCAAAAGTTTGCGTTTAATTTTTCTTAACCTTTTACAAAGTTTATTAATCATAAAAATTAAAAAAAAAAAAAAAAAAAAAAAAAAAAAAAAAAAAAAAAAAAAATCAATCAATTAAAGTAAAAAGTAAAAAAGAGTGAAAAAGAAAAATTGTCGTTACTAAAAAAAACCATGTCCCTAAAAGTGTTTTTGCTTGTAGTGCGCGCAAGTAGTACGTTATTAATTTAAAAAAAAAAAAAAAAAAAAAAAAAAAAAAAAAAAAAAAAAAAAAAACATAAAGACAAAAAAGTGGGGGGTGTATAACCTCCCTCTTCTAAGTTTGCAAGTTTGCACTATTGACTCTACAAACTTGTAAGACCATGGAAAATCTCTACTAGCATTGTATTAAGGCTAGTCACACCGGGTCGAGAAATATCGGTCGACTAACTAGGGTGACCGATTTGAAGATTGGTCGAGTCCATTGTGTGAGGTTGGGCAAATATCGGTCGAACAAGGTGTAAACACAAGGTCGGTCATAATTTCGACCGATTTTCACTTCCTCCAAATCTAACTGTTTGAATTAAAAAAAAAAAAAAAATTAAAACTTTACCACTTTTACATCCTTATAAATACCAACCTCAAACACACAATTTCAAATACAATTCAAACAACTTCTCATCCATATTTGATCTTCAACGAAAGCAAGTGGAAATCATGGACATCACAAAACGGGATCAAGATTGATCTTCTACAATTCAGCAATCGACCCAACTTTGCCCGAACGACAACGAAATGAACTTTTGCAACTTAAGGTACCAATCAAGGCACGCTACAACTTAGATTACTAGTTTAAGTTTTTAATAATTATTGTAATGTTTTTATTTTTAATGAATTTTAAATTTGTTGTTTAAAATAAATTAAAAAAAAAAAAAAAAAGGTCACCACTGTGGTAACGTAAACCATTTCTGACTTCCAAACAAAGTTTTAACGTTATCTAATCAAATCCCAAATCTGCCCGAAGACTTTTTGGTGGAGTTTTTCATTGTCGGCCCTAAAAGTGATCTAAACTTTGTTTATAGGAAGCCAAGTGATTTTCCATAGAAAAGTGCGATGAGTATAGACGGTGTATGTGGCAGCCAATTCCAACTCATCTACGCCACTACATCCTATACTGAATACAGGGACCCATGTTTCATTGTCTTGTTCCCAGGCAAACATTTTTAGTGAAACTAGTAGTGTGGTACAAGTCATCTTTCATTCGGTTTATGATTTGTATGGATAACTCAGAAAAGATAAACGCAACATAAATATATAAGGAAAAAAAAAGGAAAAAGGAAAACGAGTCATATTATTTGCACCATTTATATATATGTTTAATTCACAAACAAAACGCCGCCGTTTTGCCCCTATTTTTCCCGCCAAAAACTGCGGGCTAACTGCAGGCTAAAATTAGCCCAATCTGTTGGCCTTTGTAACTATGTAGCCCAAGTAACCCACTTATACATATTATACAGATATTATACGATGAAGATTCAAGAAGAAGCTAGAACACCATAGCCTCATCTTGATACCACAGCATAGCGTCATCTTGCTACCGGTTTTTCAAATCAACCAATAAGTTCACCTATTTGATGTATGTAAACATGAAATCTTTGGACTTCAGAAGCTCGGAGCAAGAAGGTTGCAACAATAAATCTGAAATCTTAAGTGACTTCAAATCTTCAGGTTCAACTTAATTGTTGGGGAAGGTTTTAATTTATCCATGTTTATAAAGATTTAATTTTTATGAGATTTTTGTTTAACTGTTAGGGTTTCAATTTTTGGGGCTTCTTTTGCTTTAAATTTTTTGCTGGAAGATTACTGGGAAAATCAACAAGGTATGTATGCTTATTAATTAATTATTTAGTTTGAGTGTTTAGATTGCTTATTTCTTGTGTTCACGGTTGTATTTAAAATAAGAAATCCAAGTATAGAAAAAAAAAAAAAAAAAAAAACGATTTTCAAGGGGATGTTTGTTTCAGCTGATGTTTTGTTATGCTTGGTTCGGTGAACTTATTGTTAACGACACGCGGTGCAGGGCAAAACATCACAGACACATCTTGGTTTGGGTTAGGATCATTTTCTCGAGTTAGGGGGATATAACAAGTTAAGTTTCAATAGCGTACCCAAATTATGTTTTCGTTTGTATGTTTTGAATTTTCTCCACGTCTTTGCAGGGATACGCATACTGAATTGGGATTGTTTGACAGTTTCATTTGTAGTAACCTTTAGTAATTCGTTTGTCACAGGTTTTGGTTTTGCTGAGGATAGAGGAACGGGATTGTACCAAATTCTGGAACGGTGTTGCTTATCAACCTCAATAGCCACAATACTTGGCAAGCTCATCAGCAGGATTGCGAACTATTAAGCGTGTTGAACAATTCTTACAAGAGCTTAAGGTTTCTTACTATCTTATAATAGCTAATGTATTATAATGTATTATTATCTTATTCATACTCTTTGAGGTATTGGCTATGTTGTAGTAAACTAAATGTGTCTCATTTACTCATTTGTACAGGTGAATTTGAAACCCAAAGTCCCGATTAAGGCTGTTTGTGCAGACCATCTGGAATTGCGAAAAGAGATACTGACTCTCTTAAATCTTTAGAAACTGGTATTGTTTTGCTTTATGTTTATCTGTTTAATTAGTCTATGCTCATTATCCTCCACTTACTAATTAGTTTCTCTTGTTATTGTTTTCAGTTGCAAAATAAGGAGGAAGGCTCCTCTTATCGCGAAAGTTCATATACCGAAACACCAGACGCACCAAAGGTTACTAAACCCTTTTAAGAATTTGGAATCTTTTTAGTTGTATTTTCTTCTTTGCAATTTATGTTCCGGCTATATCATATGTTTTCATATGCTTTATTTGATCTTACAGCGTGCCATGGATCAGGACCGAACATTTGTTCCTAACTCGGTCAGCTATAGAGGTAATTACTTTCCTCGGATTTCATATTTTTTTGTTTTTGTTTTTGGCCTTCTAATTTAATCTACATTTACTTTCCAGCGCTTCATTGCAAAGAGATTAGCTACATGGTCCATATGTATGTAACTCGGTTATCTATTCAAGGTAAGAAAAATTTTTAAACACAAGACATATATAAGGAACATGTACGAAATGATTCTGAGTATGCTGACTTTTTTTCAAACTGCTATTACTACAGCTGCAGACGGAATAACGCGACAACAGTTAAGTGGAATACATACAAATACCGGGAACCTACATTCTATGAGTCAAGGTGAATAAATAAAATGGTTTTTTATGAGCTCTATTCGACAAATTCGGCAGATTACTTATGATTTCACATGCATTTCGCATATATTCTGAGCACTTATACTTGATTTTCACTTATATTTTTGCATATTTTTTATTGTATTAATCTTTCGTCAATTGGTGTATTTTGCAGTCATCATTACAATAATACGCCGGGTCAGTCAGTTTTCATGCTAAAAGAAAAGGGATCTCCCGCGGCCAAACAGCAAGCAAAAGGCAGTTCGACATTTGTATCAGGTAAGGTTGCATAAAATTTTTCTAACCGCACTTGCCCTGCATCACTACAATCAGACGAGCATGGTATGTATTTTCCTGTAATTTAACATGTGTAAATATACGAACTGCTGATATACATGGTTGTCCGGTTGTAAACAATGACAAACCACATGTACCAGTTGCAACTCTGTTAATGCTTGCATTATTTTTCTTATGCCTTCATCTTATACATGTTTTCCTTTAGATAATTGTATCTATGCATTTTATAGCCTTCATTTTCTGTACATGTGCAGAGCGTGATCGAATATGCTGATACAGTATTCGTTTTTTCTCGGCTGTATAGATGAAAATGCGCAGACGACCAGCCAGCCCCACGGTCACTAAACAAAATTCAGGTAATAACATGCGATGGTTTTTAAGGCAAATGAATTTTCATATGGCGCCGCATAAATATGCTACTTTATTTATACGAAATGAATGAATGAGTGTACGTAATTCGAAAGTCACAAATATGGTATGTCGTGTGGCAGCCGGTTTAGGAGGCGAAAGCGGAAAGTCAAGGGACAATGGAGTTGTAACACCCCAACCCGACAAGGGTAAAGATATCACAATAATGGATTCATATCAGATCAAAACAGAGCATACATCTACAGTAATACCAAAAAAAAAATCTCAAAGGATTACAATTGAAATACTGAATCTACAAGGTTACAATGAAAACTTTCAAAACTAATTCTAAAACATAATATCTTCTATCCAAATCTAATCCAGAGTAGCTACCAAGCCTTCTAAGTCCAGAGGTACACTCTCACTCATTCCCAGCTTCCTACTAAAACCTGCCGCAGGAAAAGAAATGCGGCTGAGCTTCAAAAGCTCAGTGAACAGATATATAGATGACAGAAACGATAACAGATAACAATACAGAAACAAATCAGAAAATACAGATTATACAGATACAGAATTAAAGTGAAAGAATAGGAAAGAAATAAGGGTGAAAGAAAAGAAATGAGAAAGGGATAATGTACAAACCAGGTTTAGGGAAATACAGAAATCCATCACGAGCCCAGAGATAACAGATAATATCATAACAGAGTAATCATATAATAATCCAGAGGGGATGCCTCTCAAGTAACAGATAATATGAGGGGTGACCTCATGTATCAATTGGAGTGATCAGCTCCCAGATAATGTGAAAGACGTGTATCGCACACACCATCAATCACCAGAGATATATATATAACAGATAACATAATAACAGATAACAGAAATCAGATCAGAACTAGGATGCATCCATGCGCCCCAGTAGGCCAGAATCTTCTCCTACATAACAGATAAAATCAGGGACGGGACAGGTCATCACTCTCCTGCCCTAGAGTCATGCCATCGGTGCATCAATGACATGGACATGAAACCCTCATGCCTAGTGATTGGCTCGGATATCAGACTGTGGTCAAGGTCAGATGTCATATAATAAACAGAGTCACATCTAAGGGTTCATGGCAGAAGATCATGTCAACAATTCAGATTAAGATAATAAGGTTTAAATCAGAGTTTATCAGATTAAGTTTAATATCAAAGCTTAAGTTCAGATTAAAAGGTTTATTTCCAATAGTCCAAAAGAGTATATCAAAGGTTAATAATTACAAGTTTATAGCAATAATCCATTTCAGAAGTTCCTGTCAAAAGTTCATTTAAATCAATCCTTTAATAATGGTTTTCATTTAAATGATCTTACAAAATAGTTTTCATAAAAATGGTCTTCCAAAACGTTTAGTAACTTCCATTTCAAGTGGTATCGCTTCTTTTTAAAATAGCTTTTCTTAAACAGTTTCATATGTAGTTTAATAAAGGTTCAAAATCAATTAGGTTCAGATAAGGATTTAACAGGTTAAGGTTTATACCAAAATCGAATCAAAGTTTACAAAAGATATATCAGGTTAAGGTTCAGAACAAGGTTCACAGATCAGATTCAATCAAGATTCACAAATTCAGGGTTCAGAACAAGAGATCAATCAGAGTTCAGGAAAAAGGTTCAGAATACAAGAATCATAGCAGAGGTTCAAACAAAGATTCAAGATAAACAGATCACAACAGAGATTCACAAACAGAGGGGAACATAGCAATGGTATAGGGAATCCTAATAAGGAAAATGAAATACTCAGAGAAAAGGGAAAGAAACACCCTTACTGAAATAGGGCAGAATATCTGTACCTTATTAGCACAGAAGACAAACAAACAAACACAGAAATCAGATCAGGACTTCTCCTTCTTCACACCTAAGGAAGAGGAAGACAGAATTACTAAAGTTTCTTATTCAGATTATTCCTTTTAATTTACCTTTACATTTTAAGTACTTTCTATTTTTAGTAACTTTCCAGATTTAGTAAGTTCTCATAATTAGCAGGTTTCCAGAATTATCAGATATTATCATTTCAGATTAGGTTTAACCCTTATTCAGAGATTATTATGGGATAACAGTATATTTTATCCAGTTACAGAAGTTTAGGGTTTTAAATGACAATTATACAAAGTTTAGGGTTTTAAATGTAACTTCATTAATTTCCAAGGTCATTTGTGAAAATACTTCAAGTTACAGAATTATACACTCATTTTATTCAGAATTACACTTTATTCCCTTAAGTTTCACAATTTACAGATTACTCCCCTTTAGTTACATAATTTACAAAACCAACCTTATAACTACATATTTTACAAATTAAACCCTACAATATCCATATTTACCAACCAAGCATATTATATTTCATAATTATAGAATATATCATCAGAACTTAGTACATTACAGATTAGACCCCTCAGAATTCAGAATTTACATATTTAGTCCTTAAAGTTTACAAAACATATATATTAAATCATAATTCATAACAATTACATATTTAACCCATAAATCCTCAAAATTACACAATAACCTTTTCATATCAGTATTAACTCAAAATAACCTCAAAATTTCAGATTTACACTTTTGGTCCCTTTCTTTTATTTAATTTCCATTCGTACCCTTTAATATGCATTTAATTCATTATATTGCAATATTTACACTTAGGACCCCAAAGTTATATTTTTCTTATATTATTACAGATGTATATGACCTTACAAAAATATTCCAAAAGTTTCAAAGTTGGCAAAACAGGTCCTTATACTTTTTACTTTAAATCGGCTAGACTTTTTAGAAACAATTACAAACCCTACTATTTACCAATCATTGCACCATCATTAATTCATCCTTAAAACACCTTTAATGATCAGATTTATGCCCAAGAAACCTAACCCTAATAACCCCGATTTGTATTTTATTTGTTTTCTTTGTTTTATTAAAATCCGGTTTTAACAATAATTCACCACGTTAAATCTAGGCTTCCAAAAATCAAACTCATATTTTTCCCAGATCATATGACTTATAAAGAACCCACGAAAAATAATTAGCATGCCCAGAAAAATCGTTTAACACATATTTGATTTTTATGTACGTTTTAGACATCAAAATTACCACGACATGATTTAGGCTACCATAAATCGATCTATCATTTTTCCCAGGTCTATTACATCATATGAGGTCTAAATAAAATATTCATCATGCCCAGAAATTCGGATTACATATATTTGAGATTTACGTGTTCTATGATCATAATATTTTCATACGCATAGATTTGCTTGCATGATTCGATTCACATAATTTACATGAGTTATATAACATGTAAAGATCACAGGAAAATTGTTATATCAATTTTAGAACGTGTGGTTTAGGCGTACAGAATTATACCTTGCGTATGAGCAATTCGACAAGAAAATAGAACCACGAACGAACCAATGAAAACACACACCAACCCTTATTTTTCCTAGCTTTCTTGCACCTCCAAGAACCCCAGAAAAATACTTGTTCACGTCCAGAAATTGTGTAGATGATTTGGTCGAATTTTGTTCATGCGCTAGGGTTTTTAGTTTTGATTTTGCGATTAGGGTTTTTTGCTAGAAAATAAAAGATTTGCTTATATCATAAGGAACCGACCTAGGGGGGGCTGAATCAGTATTTTCGGATGTTAGGATCAAATATTTATTTGGGTTGATTTTATATAATCCTTCCTTAATTTATTTTACATATTATTTAATTAAAAAGATTTAAACATTATATTTAGTTAAATTATGTAATTCGGAATTTTAATAAATAAATGAGTATGATTATTTTTGAACATTTAAAATGATGTAACATTGTCTCAGAAATTTGTTTGTTTCAGATATAGTTCGTTTTCAGAAGTTTGGAATTGTTTCAGAATTTTATAAGTTATTTAATTAGGTTTTATGTTATCAGGGGTAATTTGGTCATTTTATGTGTTATCTGAATTTCAGGTATTACAACTTGCGCTAAAGAGAAGGTTGAAAATGTATACAAACCAATGAAAGCAGGAGAGGGTTTAGAGGCCGAGATAGAGGCAGTGGGCAACAAGTACTACCTTAGGAGAGAAAGGTATCTGACTTCCTTTCCGAGCATTAGAGTATTCTTATTTTTTGCGCGTGCAATATAGTCATAGTATTTGTGGTTCGTTTTTAACATTGCATGATTGAGGCTTAGATCAAACTTTTATTCACACGTTGCCGGTTTTTATGTATAAAGAGGTTGTGGGTACTAAAGAGTCATTTGATTGTGTAGTTCGTTTGTGTGAGTTTTGTGAAATTGATATGTTAAGATTGTTGCCAACTTGCAGCCATGCTAATACCTTATTGAACATAATGGATCCTCTAATATATGCAGTTACCGTTGATTGATAATATGATGCAATATTTGTTTTACCATTATGTTGTTCCTGGCGTGATATTTATGAAAGAGTGTATTTTTTATAATTATAACAAAGACACATAGCTGTTTGGTTAAAGAATTGCATATGGTGCCTGTTTATCCAAAAAAGTAATACTATATGATGCAAAAAAAGTTTTAACCCTGGATTAGAGAAACATAAGTAATTAACCAAAGTGTAGGAGCAAAAATATAATCAGTTAGAACTGATGCTGGTTTTATATGTTACCTCATCAATCAAAGTTGAAATAACCAGCACGAAAATGAAATGTTATAAGCGTGAATTAAAGTTTTCAGGACATGAACTCACATTGACTCGGCTTAACATCTGTTACAAACTTACTACTGCGCGCTGGGAGCTGCATGTTCCTAATCTGGTGTAAGTGTACCAGATTAGATTTCGGGTAAAAAGGGGTAAATAAACATTAAAAAAAATGGTAACTGCTCAAGCTTGCTTATTGTTGATTGACATCATCCTGTTTACCTGGGTGTGTGTTGGTTATTTGAAACTCATTATGTCACCAGGTAAACAACCTCATGGTCTCAGTTTGTTTAGAGGTCACTTTTTAATGTTAATTAACATAATGTGCCGCAACCTTTATTAAACAAACGGTGTATGCAAAGCATCCTGCAGCGAAGTGAAGGTAGCAAAATGTCATATCAAAAGGTACAATCAAAAAAGTATGTCATTGTATAGTATTAAATGTTATTACTGGCTGAAAAATAGGCAAGCCCGCAACGCGGGCGTCGTCGCCATGCTCGTTTTTATTGTTTTTTTAAAACTGCTGGGTTAGTATAGTTAGTGAGAGCCCTCTCTCATACAGTCATATTCTTACAGGAGGAAATTACCATCGCGAGACTCGAACTCGAGACCTCTCGCATGAAAAAGAGCCCCTGACCAATTCTGCTAGGCAAATTTGCACCATTTATTGGTACACCTTATTGTGATACCTTCTTAGTTTTCTTTTTTCTTTTTTTATTTTTATAATTTTGTTCTTATTATAAAACTGCGAAAGAAAAAATATAAAGTTTGACAAATCAAAAGTAGTAAAACATAAAAAATGCGGAGCAGAAGACCTTATCTTGTCTTGTTAATAAATTGAGTAAAACTGCCAAAAAAGTACGAAACATAAAATATAAAGTTTGACAAGTAAAGAACAGTAAAAGACAAATGATACGGAACAAAAAAACTTTCATGTCTTATCAATAAAATAGATAAAAGAGGGAAGCGGTAAGAAAGGTAACGGGTGTACTAATAATAATACCCTTTTGTAGTTTTTTTTTTTTTTTTTTTTTTTTTTTTTTTTTTTTTTTAATTTTTTTTAATTAATTTGTTTCATAAGAGCATCGGATAAGAAGGAAGCCCCCCCCCCCCCCCCCCCCCTCCCCCCAAACCAAAAAAAAACTCTAATGACCCACACAAAAATACACTTGTCAAATAAAATAATGTCTTTTTTTTATACTTTCGTGTGTGCCTTTCAGTTTTTTTTATGAGCTCTGCTTTCTTATCTTGTGATCTGGGACACAGTTAAAAAAAAAGTAAAAAAAGACAAACAAAAGGATTGTCATAAATTGACATTATACTTAAATGATTAGATTTAGGAACATGTTTATTCATTAAAATAATGAATAATCCACATCACAAAATCAATATGTGTTGGTATTACGGCTACGAGCACGAATTTGATAAACATAAAACTTAAGAACATATAATATCCGAATTAAGTTGAGTAATTAACCATAATTTTATGGGTGATGATTTGAACATTTTAATTTTTTTTTTTCATACTCTAATGTACAGTTGAAGTAAAATGTTAATATTATACAAGTATTTAACGCATAAATTAGAGTGTCCCAATCAATACTAAAATGTGCAAATCAATTCCCTAAATTTACTGGATGCCATAGACAAAAGCAAGAGCTAGACATTAACCACATGTAAGACCGGAAGTAATAATGTGTGGAACGTTAGCGCTACATCGGCATCAACTCTTTCAATCAAACCTATCATCAATCTCTTGCGATAGTTGATACCAATCTCTATCACATAAATATACCCCATTTAGGGTAGAGGGCATGGTTAAAGTATTTTTCTCGATACATCAGCTTTACATTATCAAAAAAACATTTCATTTATTTTTTCTCTCAGTTTTCTTTCAACCATTGCAGCACATACTTTCTCTTCCCTTCAACTTTCTTTTATTTTTTATCACTAGAAAATATCTCAAATACACATACATCCAATCACAACAACTAATAAAATACAATCTCTCCATCAAAATAATTTTTCTCCCTCCTAAATGTTTCGGGACTCAAGTCCCGCAAGAGGTGTTTCTAGGATTTTCCCACAATTTGCCGCAATGAGGGGGAGGGAATTTTTTTTCCCGCTTGATTCCTTGAGGTGTTTCCCGCTACACACCCTCCTACCTTAATGACAAACATACTCAGAACACACTCACACACAAATCACTTAAATTTCGTTCGGTGAGGCCGACCATCAAACCGCCCAAAAAATCCATAGAGCAACAACGGAACGTACATGTAGCAAGGGGTAGTGCGTGGTCATGGCGGTTGACGCGTGATCCATAACCAATCATGGTTTGAAGTTAAACATAACGACAAGTGCCACGACCTCCGATTTTTCCTCAAAACTAAAAAAGTAATAAAATGACATTGTAAATTGTTTAGTGTTGCCCATTTGCACGAAAATGATATTAGACTGCGAGTTCTACCCCTTAAGAAATACTCCCTCCGTCCCAAAATTATTGTTTCACTTTGACTTTTTTTGTCTTTTTTTCTCAACTTTAACTATAAATATTTTTGTTTGTATTATACAATACTTGATGAAAATTATATCAATAAAAATACATTTAAAACTCAATCTATTCATATATTTTGCATCAACTATTATGTAATATAAATAAAAATATTTAAAGTTAAAGTTGAAAAATAAATACCGAAAAAGTCAAAAAAGGACAATAATTTTGAAACGGATGGAGTATTTATAAAATCATTGTATTACGCGAACACCATACTAATATTCATAAGATTTAAACATCTATCTTTCGTCACTAAATTCTTTTTTTATTGGTTGAAATCAATGTTGCAAAAATCGTGAATCGGTAGCCGGGCGGTCGACCACCCTGCAGCGATTAATCGGCCAAGGCTGGATTAATCGGTGATTAATCGGATTGGCATTTTTTGCATGTTTTGGGTATTTCTGGAGACCAAACTAAAGATCGTAACTGATTCCAAGCCTACTATGTTTCCAAACCTCAATAAAAGGCTCCAATTCTGATTATGAGGCTCATTTTGCGTTATAAGTGAAATAAACGATCCCCAAATTAAGTAGAATGCCTAAATTTTTATTTTTTTAAAGCTGACCGATTTGGCCAATTCGGCCGATTTTTTTGCCTGACCGATTTTCAAAATTCTACAAGGTATACGGCCGATTACCTTGTAATCGGCGATTAATCGGCCGAGTTGACCCATTTTTGCAACATTGGTTGAAATATAAAATGAATACTTACGATATAACAAAATAATACTTTAATATTTACAACTGTTTTGATGAATAAATGCACCATGTATGCAAAACTTTAACCGACAATTCCATGTTTAAATCTTGATTCACACATCATCCAATAATTTTATTTTAGGCATATAAAAAGATTTTAAAAAGTTAACTACATTTTTTTTTTTTTTTTTATTATTATTATTATTATTATTTTTTATTTTTTTGTAAGACATGTTTGTCAAATTACATTGTAGAAGGTGGTGGACTATTAAAATTATATTGAGTTAACTACAGTTTTAGTCTTTGTGGTTTATCGGGTGTAACGATTTTGGTCCAATAGTTTGAAAAGTAACGGATCTTGTCCAGAACCCGCTGACCCGTAACGGTTTTGGTCCAAATTTAACACTCCCGTTATCTTTGACCATTAACTCATTTAGTTGACTAAAATGTGAGGGCAAATTAGTCATTCTCCATTAATCTTCTTTATATTTTCTTCCCTTCTCTTTTCTAATTCATTTACAGTTAACCTAAAACAAAAAACACACCTAACACACAACCATGGTTCATTGTCCAAGGTGTCATTCAAGAGCAATTGTTCGAACATCATGGACTGATATTAATCCAGGAAGGCGTTTCTATTGCTATTCTAGAAGGGTAAGACATTAATTATGAGATCTTTTAAATATCACATACTTTCCCTAATTTGGTTATTTTTTGATTAGGGCACAAATTGTGGTATTATTGATTGGTACGACCCACCAATTTGTGAAAGAGTTGTTCAAATTATTCATGGGCTTTTACAAAACATGAATGGTTTACAAGCTAGTGTTGCAAGATACCAAGGTGAAGCAAGAAGATTGAAGATAATGTTAGGGTTTACTTGGCTGGTTTTTGTATTGTATTTTCTTGTTAAATGAAGTTGGTGATTGTTGGTTTCAATTGAATGCAATGTCTTTGGTAATCTCAGTAGTAGGTCTTTTGTGTTTTCTCAAGATTTGTTGTAACTTGAAGTTAATGCAATGCACTTTTGTGTTTTTCCAAGATTTGTTGTAGTTGACTTTTTTAACATGTCAAATGGGTTTGTTTGTAGTTGTAAAACAAGTAGATTGCAAATACCAATATTATCCCACCCCACTTGGACCTTGACTTACACTTGGGCCTTGACTTTGGCCTTCACTCAGCCCAACAACATTTGAACCACTTGGCCCACTATTAGAAAATGATGGAACAATACATTTGCACTTTGCTCTTACCATTTCCTTATCATTTTTAGTCAAATATATTTGCCTCCTCTGCTCAACTGAAATTCTTGTCACCATTTCTTTTATCAACTCTTTGTTAGAAAATGTTTGACTAACATAAAAGTTTTCAGTACACAACTTACCATCTACAGGCTTGTGACATTTGTCCAACTTCCTCAAAGCTTTCCTCCTCTCAGCCTCATCATCATCAGAATCAATTTTACTATCAAAATCCTCAATGTCACATTCCTCATATTCCATGTCAACATCATCATATACTTCACTAGGATCTACCTCATCAGAACCAACGCATTCTACACTAGGATCAGTGTTTTTTCTAAACATTTACATGTCAACATCAACATCATTAATCCTATCCTCTAGATCACAGTTAAGATCACTATCTTCACTGTCATCATTTGAATCACTTTTATCACTACCTTCACTGTCTTCTCTAACATCAGTAGTCTCATTAGGACTAGGTCCAGGCTCACTTGACTGTCCCATTTCATTGTCTGTGACAGGGTAAGAAAACAAAGGATCAAACTCATCAACATTAGGACTAGGTCTAGGCTCACTTGACTGCCCTAAATCAACATTAACATCAACATTATCATTCCCTAAACCAACATTGGCACTCCCTAAATCATCACTTTCCTGTTTGTCTAAACCTATATTAGCATTCTCTAAATCAACATTTTCCTGGTTTTCAACGTCTATTTCTATAACAGTGCTATCAACAGGATGCTCAACAAATACCTCCATTAGTTTGAACTTATGCACATAGGTTATCATATCCAACACATCAACATCTTTGAATAATGGTTCAAGCCCTTTATCTAAATCTTGTGTAGGTCTTTTGAAATACACTTTCATTTTAGGATTCACATAACCTAACTCTTTTAGCATACCTGATACTTCTATCATTGAAAACCCATCTGCATCAACATCATCAAACCAGTCCGCATCACCACTTCTGTATACACGTCTGGGAGCCCTAGTTCTTTTTGGACCAGGAAAATAAGTGAAATGACCTCCATGGTTGACTTTCAGAGAAAAAAGGTTAGGCTCATTCTCTGTATCAAAAAATTACAACAATCAATCATCAAACACACATTCCTTTAAACAAATAAAAAACCAAATCCAATAAGCAAAAGACCAAAATGACTTACTATATTTCACGTATGGATTAAATGTGGCACCTTTTTCTCTCAACTTCTAATTTGAAATGACCATTCTTGGGGGATATCAATCTCACTTAGGGTTTTCAATTATCAATGATGAAAATTATAGGTGGGAGTGAATGTGAAAGTAGGTGGATGGTTTTTGATAGGACTGTGTATTAATTGGACTGATTGAGTGAGTGACTAAAGGTTTATAGCGGGAAATAGTAAAAGACATATATGTCCCTGTAAATATTAGTGAATCACAAGTTTACCTTCATATGAGTGTCACGTGAGGGCAACACTTAACGGGAGTGTTAAATTTGGACCAAAACCGTTACAGGTCAGCGGGTTCTGGATAAGATCCGTTACTTTTCAAACTATTGGACCAAAATCGTTACACCCGGTAAACGACAAGGACCAAAAATGTAGTTAACTCTATTATATTATTATATTTCTTATTCTAAAATTTAAGGTGGACTATTAATATTACATTATTATATTTCTTATTCTAAGTGGACACATACAAGCTCCGACAGCGAACTATGTTTTTTTTTTTTTTTTTTTTTTTTTTTTTTTTTTTTTAAGATCATAAAAAACATTTGAGATCTTCACGCTTTTTATTTCCCCAAATCTACACCAACTCAACATCCTTATATTTTGTCTTCATTCACTAAACAATACGTAACATTCTAGTCTTTCATTAAATTTAATGTTGTGTATCGTTTTGAGCTTTAAATCAATGAGATGATTGCTGTTGGAACCCATTCACTGTTTATCAATTCTAAGAAACTATCATACAGTTGTTGTCGGAAGGTGACGTCATCATCGACAAAAGTAGTGTCAATAAAAGCAAAGGAGATGTCGTTAAAAACTAGTATAGAAGTTAGGTCAAATGAAGGTGGTGGCAGTAACATGACGGATGATTCTTGTGGTACTATTAAGTTTGTTAAGTATATTTATATAAAGTTGATTTGGTTTTGGAATATTCTCTAACTGTTTAAAAATTGAAATGAAATTTATTGTTAGGTTCGAAAAGGAGATCAACGAATATTGTGTGGCATAAATGTTCTGTTGAGAAAATTGACAGACAGGAGTTGCTGAAACAAAAAGGTTGTGTTATTTGGATTACCGGTCTAAGTGGTTCAGGTTAGTATATTGACCGTAACATAATGTTTTTGTGCTTTTTAAGTGTTTTGTAGTTTTGGATGTTTAATTGTTAGGTTCGAAAAGGAGATCAACTAATATCTAGTAGCCTCTTTATGGTAAGCTTTACCAAACACCTTCAAGGAGCTTAATTGCTTCCTCAAAACACAGTAAACTATTAATCTCATTAAATAAACTTAACCAAACACTCCCTAAGTACACTCTGTTCTAAAAAAAATAATAAATAAATAAAAAGAAAGTGAAAGTAAAGTAAAGAAAGAGATGGGAAGTAAAGTTGTCTTACACCCCAAAATGGGGTGAAAGTTTTAAAAGCAAAATCTCCTCACTTTCACTCATTTACTTTCTCTTTCATTCTTAAAGAAAACTTGAGAACACAACTTTTATCACTTTCACTTTCTTTCCTCCCTTTTACTCAACTTGAGAACACAGTGTTTAGAGTTTAGACTCGTGATGTAATAAAATAGGTCCCGCAAACTACTATTTTTGGATACATATAACAGTTGTCATGATATCTATATACATTTCTCATATATTCAAAGTTTTTGTGTTTAATGTCATCACTTTATGATTGTGGCACATGACCGCTAAAAATCCATTAGATGACCTCGACAGTTGTTAGAAGAGAAATAGTGCTGCCGGAAAACTGTAATCAGTAAACTAAATTGATTTTAGTTATGGGTCTTCCACTTTCTTGATGACAACTTAGGCTGGGCACAGTCGTGACCCAGCATTACCCTGCCACATCAGTTTTCTCTCTCCGATGACCAAACACGACCAAATTGCCACAGTCGTTGACCAAGTTAATTTTATTTTATTTTTTATTTTTTATTTTTATTTTATTTCAAATATGTTAAACAAACAAATTTAAAATTCATTAAAAATAAAAACATTACATAAATTATTCAAATAAACATTAAAAACATTACGTAAATTATTCAAATAACATTAAAAAGATTACAAAAATTCTTCATCGTCATCATCATTGTCACTTGCGTCTTCGTCTTCATTCTCTTGATTGACTTGATTTCTCCGATTTCTCCAAATGTGTTCGATCAAATCAGATTTTAAGTGTAGATAAGTTGATGAGTCCATTAGCTTCTAAGTAACTACTAACGATTCTTCATGCGATCTTAAGGGATCATGATCATGGTGGCCCTCATTTTCGAACCATGTAGGACATATCGCCCGCTCCTTGTGTTGAATGATCATATTATGTAATATGATACATGTATACATAATATCTTGGAGATCCTGTTTATACAACCCTCGAGCCGGAACTTTAAGCATTTTCCACTTCTTTTTCAACACATCAAAAGCTCGTTCCACATCTTTCCTTGCTGCTTCGTGCTTCCTCTTGTACAATATTCTTTTATCATCACCTGTGGGAGGATTTGAAATGGACTTAATAAGAACGGACCATTGTGGATATATCCCGTCAGTAAGATAATATCCCCTTTTATAAGATACATCGTTAACCTCGAATTCAAGGTCTGGTGCTCTCCCAGATTTAATATCATTGAAAACAGGGGAACGACGTAAAACGTTTGTTAGAGTTAATGGAAAAATATTAAACGTGTATGTCTAGATTCGAACACGGGACCGAGGGATTGCACACTTTACGTATGAATGATCAAGTAAATAATTAATATGTATTATTATTGTATATATTAATTATTTGGACACGAAATGATACATAACGAACGTTATGTAATTAACGGTGTTGACTAACGACCGTTAAGTAAAAAGTGGAAGGACTGTTAGTGAAATTTGGGAATCAGGAAGGATCTAGAACACCTCATGGAGGTGGATACCGATCGGCCTAAAGGGTTATCAAACCCTAATCGCATAACTTGTTCCCAAAGCTACCATTCACTATAAATACAAACCTATGGGTCATTGTTTTCTCACCTTGTGCAATACTATAACCCTAAAAGTTTGTGTTTTCTCTTCCTACTCCTAAAACCGGTCGACATCTATTTAATAGGGTCGATCTATATTTTTTTGTTTAGCAAAATTATTGGTTTTAATTGTGTTTATTCACTAGCATCATTATTTGATCGGTTATAGTACGTGTGTACAAGAGTTCGGTAACAACTCACTTTAGTTGTTCATCTTGGATTGTGGAACAAAACGGTAAGGGGTTCCACGCTAATCCTATTTGTTGATCTTGTAATTAGAAGAGAAGACCGATCCTTGTTCTTGCTAGGATCTCAAGGTAACTCTATTTACCTTTCGGTAATTCATTATATGTGTTAAATAAGATCTTGCTTCCGCGCTACGTTCTCTTGATGTGTTTATTTACTTAGATGTTGATCATGCTATTTAAATTCCAACAGTGGCATCATGAGCCATTTTAACATGTTAATGTAATTACCTAAACGCATAATTAAAATCAATACTTGATTTATACATACATGTTATGTCGATTTTTATTTTTTAGGGTTTGTTTTTATAGAAAACATACTAATAAAAATCGAATAGAATTTAGGGTTAGGGTTTCGACCCTAGTTTAACTAATTAATTAGTTTGTAACCCTAAATTAAGAACATGTTGTGCTATGTGTTTATTTGAGTAATTAGGGTTACGTTCGTGATTGATCCATAATTCTTCATGCAAGGAATTATGGATTAGGTTTTGTTTATGTGCTACATGTTTTTAGATAAATCTAAAATTAGGGAAGACCTAATTATATATATTAATGAATCAGTTATGTGCAATGTGGTATGTAATTATTAAAACTTACGAGGTCAATTTATTGGCGTCTGTGGTCCATTGGGTACAATGAGCTCGAAAACCAATGGGAGTTTTATTAATTATATACATTAAAAATTCACATAGAGATTATTAATAGGGTTTATCAAAAGGTTTGCATGTGGCTATATGATTTATATCATATATGTGTTATTATGTGTTTATTTATTTTTTGAATTACTTGATCTTTTTTGTTTTAATTATGATGGATTGTAAACATCAAAGAGGGTAATTTTTTGAATAAAAAATAAATGAACCTAATAACTATGAAACCTTTGTGGTAAATTATTTATTGCCAAGTCTTATGTGCCGATAGTGGTTCGCTTCGCACGGTAATTTGCTCCCAGGCGAGACTAGCAATTTAATAATTTACTACATAAATGTTTTAAGCTTTAAAATCTTAAAGTTTTTAATTGATTGATGCAACTGTACATAATGGTCGAAGCGGCGGACCTAATGTTGACAAACTATAAAGTGGGTATAAGGTTGGTTTCGCATTAAATTGTGCCCTTAAAGAGACTCCATTCTGTCTCTCCGCTCGTCTGTGCGTCACATTAGACTTACCAAGTACACCATTATACATGTACGAAGCATCTTAAGGCAAAGTTGTAAGTTTCTCAACGCCATCAATTAAAATTTTGTTGATTTTAAGCTGCTAATGAGTAAATGGTTTTTGTAGAAAACATATGTTACAAGATGAATGCATGACATCTTGTACATATTTTGATATCACACATCAAAATTAATACCCTTAAAATTTAAGTTATATGCCATCCAATGAAAACGGAAACACATGAGATTAGGTTCCCTCATTACTAGCAGCCAAAGCTGATGTAATGATCAAAGGATGGTAATCAAAGGGTGAAATTGAGTACTTTCATTACTAGCAGCCAAAGCTCATGTGATGAAACGACGTCAATTTGCAGTTTCTTAAGTTGGTTAACTTAATTGAGCACTTTCATTACTAGGAGCCAAAGCTGGTGTAATGAAACGGCGTCAAGGCATAAAGATTTGGGGATTAAACATGCTTACATTTGCAACTGAGGTTGGCAAAATATGTAAGTCCCATGACTCTAGGAATTGCAATTGGATATTGGCAATTGAGTTTAACTCTACCTTATTGAGTACTTTCATTGCTAGCAGACAAAGCTGATGTGATGAAACGACGTCAATTTGGATCCTAGTTTTCAGTGAAAATTAAATGGTTAAATGTTAATTTACCATGGGTGTTTAATTTTCTTGAAAAATTTAATTATCGAAAGTACTAACTTTTGAACTTTTTCTGTAGAAATGGCCCAACCCGACAACACTAACATGTCAAACATGAGTTCTGCTTTCAAAACTATGATTGAAAGAGAAAAGTTGACTGGGACTAAAAATTTCAATGATTGGTACCGTTCTTTGAGGATTGTTCTTAGAATGGCCAAAAGATTTGAATATCTTAGTAAGCCTCTTCCTACAGCTCCTACTGCTTCTTCATCTAATGAAGTGCTTGAAGAGTATAACAATGATTATGAGAAGCACAATGATGTGGCTTGTCTAATGTTATCTGGGATGGACACTCAATTGCAAAAGCAATTTGAGAACTATGGTCCCATGGACATGATCAACGAACTCAAACGCATGTTTGAGAAGCCACCTATGGCAGAGTTGTATGATGTCTTAGACTCTCTGGCCAAGTGTAAGCAGGAAGCTGGTAAACCCGTGAGTTGCCATGTATTGGAGATGAAAGGATATTTGGACCAATTGGATGCACTCGGATGTGGTTACGTGCAGGATGTACAAGTTGGCCTCATCAATCGATCCCTCAATGAGGAATTGTATGGTGAGTTTGTGCGCAACTTCAATATGCATTGCACGGGGAAGACAATAAGTGATTTGCATGCAATGCTTATTGACTTTGAGAAGGGACTCTCGAAGAAGGCACCTACACCTACTGTAATGGCAGTTCAAGGTGGTAGGATTACTAAGCCCAACAAACCGCGACATGCGAACAAGAAGGGCAAAGGTAAAGCTGACAAGGGGAAACAGGTTGTGATCCATCAGGAGAATCCTCCTGTGAAGAAGGATTATCCCAAGAAGGATACGGCTGCTTGTCACCACTGCAACACTCCTGGACATTGGAAGAGGGACTGTCCATTGTTGCTTGAGGAGTGTCGCAAGAATAAAAATGCCAAGGCTGCAAATGGCGCGAGCACTTCAGGTATTTTTATGATTGAATTATTTTCTTTTCCTCGTAAGCAAAATGCCTGGATATATGATACAGGATGTGGTACTCACATTTGTAATACATCGCAGGGGCTTAGAGGAGCGAAGAAGCTGAACTATGGGGAATGCTACTTGTACGTGGGCAATGGAATACGTGCAGCAGTTGACGCCATAGGGACATTTGACTTAGTTTTACCTTCGGGTTTAATTTTAGTATTGAACAATTGTCATTATGCACCGTCTATTATTAGATGTGTTGTTTCAGTTTCTTTATTATTGGATGATGGTTTTGATCACACATTTAATAAAAATGGAATTTCGGTTTCTTTAAATTCTGTTTTTTACTTTAATGCAATTTCATTAAATGGTGTGTTTGAAATTGATATGGAGAATCATGTATCCAATGGAAATAATTCTGTGTATAGCATTAGCAATAAGAGAATCAAGTCGAACTTGGATTTGTCTTATCTTTGGCACTGTCGTCTTGCTCATATAGGCAAGAAACGAATGGAAAAGCTGCAACATGATGGGCTTTTGCAAAATATCAATGATGATTCATTTGATAAATGCGAGTCTTGCATATCTGGGAAGATGGAAAGGAAACATTTTTCACATCATGTGGAAAGGGCTACAGATCTACTTGGATTGATACACACTGATGTATGTGGTCCACTTAGACATGTGTCAAAACGCGGTGCTAGCTACTTCCTAACCTTTACGGATGACTATAGTCGTTATGGTTGTGTTTATTTACTTAAACATAAACATGAAGTCTTTACATTCAAGGTTTTTAAAAGTGAAGTAGAATTACAACTCGGTAAGAAGATTAAGGCTCTTCGATCCGATAGAGGTGGTGAATATTTAAGCCAAGAGTTTAAAGATTATCTAGCTGAGTGTGGAATTGTCCAGCAACTCACATCTCCTTATACTCCACAGCAAAATGGTGTATCTGAAAGGAGAAATCGTACATTGCTTGATATGGTACGATCTATGTTTAATCTGACAACTCTTCCCTTATCCTTTTGGGACTATGCTCTTGAAAGTGCTGTTCGCATATTGAATATGGTTCCGACAAAGAAGGTTGATAAAACTCCATATGAATTATGGACTGGAAAAGCTCCCAACTTGTCTTACTTAAAGGTCTGGGGTTGTGAGGCGTTTGTTAAACGTGACTCACCAGATAAACTCCAACAAAGATCTGTTAAGTGTATCTTCGTAGGATACCCTAAGGAAACAAAGGGTTACTGCTTTTACTTCCCACCTGAGAATAAAGTCATTGTGGCTAGGTATGGAGATTTCCTTGAGGAGAATCTCATAGCTCAAGAATTCAGTGGGAGAGTTTATGATCTTGAAAGTGATCAAGAAGATACGTCACCTTCTAAGAACACTAGCACACTTCCTGTGGAACCTGAAAGTTTAGGTCCTCCACCTGAAGTTGAAGTGGTTCCCATTCGCAGATCTTCAAGATCTGTAAAAGCTCCTGAACGTCTATGTTTAAACGTAGAGTGCGAGGAAACTATACTAGGGGATCTTGATGAACCTACTAGTTATAGGGCTGCCATTAATAGTCCTGAGAAGGATAAATGGCAGGTTGCTATGAATGGTGAAATGCAATTCATGAGAGACAATGAAGTCTGGATTGAAGTAGACCTTCCTCCCAATGCTAAGGTTGTTGGGAGTAAGTGGCTCTTCAAAAAGAAAACGGATATGGATGGCAATGTACACACCTATAAAGCTCGTTTGGTGGCTAAAGGCTTTACCCAAACATATGGTGTTGACTATGAGGAGACCTTTTCTCCTATAGCTGACATTAGAGCTATTAGGATTCTCATAGCCATAGCTGCACACTATGATTATGAGATTTGGCAGATGGATGTCAAAACCGCATTCTTGAATGGTCGCCTTGATGAAGACATCTATATGGCGCAACCTGAGGGGTTTGTGAATCCAAAATTCCCTAATCGTGCAAGCTTCAAAGATCCATTTATGGATTGAAGCAAGCATCATGTCAATGGAATAAAAGATTTGATGAGGAAATCAAAAGATTTGGATTTACTCAAAATCTTGATGAGCCGTGTGTATACCACAAAGCTAGTGGGAGTGATGTTATTTTCCTAGTTCTATATGTTGATGACATATTGATCATGGGTAAAAACATTCCAAGTTTACATGAGGTGAAAGCCTATCTTGAGAAGTGTTTTTCCATGAAGGATCTAGGAGAAGCAGCATACATTCTAGGAATCAAGATCTACAGAGATAGATCTAGGCGGTTGATTGGTTTAAGCCAAAGTGCTTACATTGACAAGATATTGAAGAGATTCAATATGAAAAATTCCAAGAAGGGATTTTTGTCAATGCAAGTTGAACATGGCTTGAGTAGCAAAGCTTGTGCTTCAACACCTGAAGAGGTGGAACGCATGAAGAGAATCCCTTATGCTTCGGCTGTGGGATCGATTATGTATGCGGTACGATGTACAAGGCCCGATGTGGCATTTGCTCAAAACATTACCAGTCGTTATCAGCAGAACCCAGGTGAACTCCACTGGACTGCTGTGAAACATATTCTCAAGTATTTAAGATCTACGAGAGAAATGTTTTTAGTGTACGGGGGAAATCCAGAAGCAGAACTGTGTGTTACAGGTTACTGCGATGCATCCTGAAAGTGTGATAAAGATGATACGAAGTCGCAGACGGGTTATGTCTTTGTCGTCAATGGAGGTGTAGTGGATTGGAAGAGCAAGAAGCAGAGTACTATAGCGATGTCTGCAACAGAAAGTGAGTATATTGCTGCCTCAGAAGCCGCAATGGAAGCAGTCTGGATTAGGAAGTTCGTTTCAGGACTTGGAGTAATGCCCTTAATCGATAGACCTATAAAAATGTATTGTGACAACTCAGCCGCAATAACATTTGCTAATGAGCCTGGAATCATGAAGGGCACCAGACATTTCCCGATCCGGTACCACTATGTTAGAGAACAAGTGGAGATAGGCGAGATCGAATTACTCAAAGTTCACACAGATAACAACTTAGCAGATCCATTAACGAAAGCTCTACCTGGTGGAAAGCTTAAACAACTTTCGGAGGGTATAGGACTTCGTTTAGCTGATAGTTTCATGCATATCTGTGATTAGTATTTGGATAATGGGATGTTGTAAAACAGTTATTATTTTAATGAAATAAAATACGGTGTTATGTTTATTTATCATTATCTTAATAATATATCCTATATTTGCATGTTTATATCCATGAGTATATTTATATATTCTAAACTGTCCGTTGTCGATTAATGATATAGGAATATCATTAAATGAAGACAAATGTGAGTATTGGTAGAATATACTTGAAGGTATATTGATGAATTGAGATACCAATTTCACATGATATTCAAAGATTTGAATATAGGACTTATCCCGACTTCATGAGTTTACTTTATGGATCTTGTCATTAAGTAAATCATGTATATAGTTATCCTCAGACCTGAGATACCAGATAACCGTCATGCATGTAGTGCATTTCTGTAATTCAATTTAACGCTATACGTAACTGGTAGCTATATGGATTGTTTTCGGAAGTGTTGCGAACTGTATGAGTTATGCTCGTAGTCAAAATGGAATTTGTTCCTTCAAATTTGTTTGGAGTTTAATACTGCTGGGCCCCTCGTGGGATTAATAAGATGTTTGTGTGGCCACACCCAAAGTCTCCCCTGATAATTCAGAAGATTTGGTAATCTTATTTAATCATGAATAACGAGAAACAGAATTATTAATAAAGAATGACTTAGATCCATATCTTTATTAATGTGGTATTAGAAACAAAAGGATAAGTATGATGAGTTATCATCAAGTGGTTTTTCCAGGAGACCACCACCCGAGTTGTACTAGGGGCATTGGCGTGTTGCTAGACGCTAACCAATGTCATTACACTTTTAATAGATTTTCAAGTGGGAGCTGTTAGAGTTAATGGAAAAATATTAAACGTGTATGTCTAGATTCGAACACGGGACCGAGGGATTGCACACTTTACGTATGAATGATCAAGTAAATAATTAATATGTATTATTATTGTATATATTAATTATTTGGACACGAAATGATACATAACGAACGTTATGTAATTAACGGTGTTGACTAACGACCGTTAAGTAAAAAGTGGAAGGACTGTTAGTGAAATTTGGGAATCAGGAAGGATCTAGATCACCTCATGGAGGTGGATACCGATCGGCCTAAAGGGTTATCAAACCCTAATCGCATAGCTTGTTCCCAAAGCTACCATTCACTATAAATACAAACCTATGGGTCATTGTTTTCTCACCTTGTGCAATACTATAACCCTAAAAGTTTGTGTTTTCTCTTCCTACTCCTAAAACCGGTCGACATCTATTTAATAGGGTCGATCTATATTTTTTTGTGTAGCAAAATTATTGGTTTTAATGGTGTTCAATCACTAGCATCATTACTTTATCGGTTATAGTACGTGTGTACAAGAGTTCGGTAACAACTCACTTTAGTTGTTCATCTTGGATTGTGGAACAAAACGGTAAGGGGTTCCACGCTAATCCTATTTGTTGATCTTGTGATTAGAAGAGAAGACCGATCCTTGTTCTTGCTAGGATCTCAAGGTAACTCTATTTACCTTTCGGTAATTCATTATATGTGTTAAATAAGATCTTGCTTCCGCTACGTTCTCTTGATGTGTTTATTTACTTAGATGTTGATCATTCTATTTAAATTCCAACAACGTTTACGTCGTTATTCATCCCGGAGACACTAAAGAACGCATGCAAAATCCATAGATCTTGGGAGGCGACCGCTTCCAATAAAACTAAGCACCATATAACTCCATGATAGCCTTGCAAAACTTACGGAAACATTCATGGGATGTTGTTGCAGCCACTTGCAGATTCTCATCAAGAGAATCAGGAACGGCCGCGTATCTCAATTGACGAATTGCCGCAGTACACTTGACCAATGGGCTAATACCAGGTATGCCCCTAGTATCAAGAGTTTGTTGAAAATAAGGAGAATAATCGGTTACCTCTCGAACAATTTGTGTGAATAGTTCTCGGCTCATTCGGAACCGTTGACGGAATGTTCTTTCGTCGAACTGCGGGTTTTCGGAGAAGTATGCCGCCACTAAACGATTATTAGCACCCTCATGATCCCTACGTATGTACTTTCGTCGAACTTTTGGCTGTGATGCTTGGTATGCGTTCCAAGCAAACTCCGCAAACTCACTCATAACTTCTTCATCATCGTCGGAAGACGAAGAACCAAAAAATAGCTCGTAAGACATAATTAAAAGAATGTGTTTGAAGGTATTGATAGAAATGTTGTTTGAAATTGTGTGTTTAGAAGTGTGTTTGAGGTTGGTATTAATAAGGTTGTAAAGTGGTAAAGTTTTTTTAAATATCAAACGGATACATTTTTTGAAATTTTGTGTGTGCAAATTATCGGTCGTTATTTAGACCGATCTCTCCAAAATCGTGACCCTCGACCGATATTCACATTTTGCCCACAGTGGGGATGACCGAACAAAATATCGATCGACCGGTCATGGTGACCGATCGACTGCGAGTAGCCTTATAGGTCCTTGTTTTAGATTTTATTTTGATAACGTGTTGTTCCTTAATCATATATGCTCATCGGTTAAAGTATGTATTGTTGAATGTTGTTTATATGGTTAGCCAGATATTGTTAGGTTTAATTATGAATGTGCATTCAGGAAAGAGCACATTGGCTTGTGCACTAACACGAGCTTTGCATTCACGAGGGAAGCTGACATACGTCCTTGATGGTGATAATGTCAGGCATGGTCTTAATAGCGATCTTACTTTTAAAGCGGAAGACCGCGCTGAGAATATACGAAGAATTGGTTGGTCTAATTTTATCTTAAGATGTTCATAGTAATTGGTTTTTTTATGCTGATTTTATTAAAACTATGGATTTTTAGGAGAAGTTGCAAAACTGTTTGCTGATTCTGGAATTATCTGCATTGCTAGTGTGATATCTCCTTACAGAAAAGATCGTGATGCTTGTCGATCCAAACTTCCAGAAGGAGATTTCATTGAGGTTGGTCCTATACCTCCTATAAATTTGAGCTTTTAAATATGTAGTTTGCCTTTTCTTAATTATTTGCATGAGATGTGATTGAAAGGTTTACATGGATATGCCTTTACGGGTTTGTGAGGCCAGGGATCCAAAGGGTTTGTACAAGCTTGCACGCGCTGGAAAGATTACAGGTAACTTATTACATTACTTGAATAGTGTTTGGCCTATCCATTATGAGTTTATCTGAATCCTCATTTTTATATCGGTTAAACTTCTGTTAAGTGCGCTTTTTAACGGCAATTAGCAGTGTTTATATATCTCTCTCTTAGGTTATCTGTTTTTTTATTTATTTATTTTATTGATGGGTTACATCTTACAGTATTATCATGGCAGGTTTTACTGGTGTTGATGACCCGTATGAAGCGCCACTAAATTGTGAGGTATGCTTATCTGAAACAGTATATAAATTTGCTGTACCTTACAAACTTGAGTAATCTCAATTAGCCTTCTTGTGGTTTTCCAAGTTCAATTACTTGGCATATTCCATTTTGAGAATCCCTTGCCCATTTTTGCTAAGAAAGACTGAGAATGTGATTATGGGGAGAAACTGGGGAAGCTATGCTTCAGCACACATGTTTCATATAGTAATATAGAAATTACAATGGCTTGTAACTGTGAGTTTGGTGGTAAATTTGATGTTAGCTATTGATTCTCCCACAGATCGATCATATTTCTATTACACAGACAAATTCATTCAGCATTAGCGTACTTATTGTCTGCATGATCATATCAATTTTGATATTAGTGGTTGAGATGCAACTAATATTCATATTACTAAAGTTGAAATATGTGATCGAACTTCGATATTATTTAACTGGAAGAAGTATGAAAGTTTGATGACGAGTACATCTGCTAATTTGTTATGTGCAGATAGTAATACAGCAGGAAGGGGAGGTGTGCCCTCCACCTGAGGTCATGGCTGAGAAAGTGATATGTTACCTAGATGCAAAAGGGTACCTGCAGGCATAATATCAAAACATCCTCTGATGTGTGTATATCACAAAATTCAAATAAAATGTTCCATCTCCAGGAAATTCTCGTTTCCTGGTTCCATTTTCTTCATAGCCTCTCAATTAACTAATCGGTTAATTATTGTCAAATATTATATAATTGTTGTGTATGAATAATGTTAACATTGAGTAGGATTTCGTAACGTAAATGTTACGGATGGTACCAAGTTATTTTAAGAATAATAAGATTCTGCAGCCTCGTGTATATCTTTATGTTCATGGAACTTTATTGCCAGCATCTTGCTTAGATGATGAATATTGATGCTCTTCTAGACGCAGCTGTCCAGTATACTGCAACACTTATTATGAATGAGGTTTTGGGTCTTATCATACCTTTTAAGTAGGAATGAGACTCTTTAACCCGTTTTCATTGCAAAAAAAGTTTCAATACGTCAAATTAATACAAATAAAACCATATAACAATACTGATTGAAGATGAAACTCTAAAGACCCATTGAACGGCATTCAAGTATCTCACAAATCTAAGTTACACAATAAAACCACAACCTGTTGGGTATGCTCCAGTGTGACTAATTCTTAGCTTAACTAAATAAAGCTTTTGCACTACAATGACAACAATATCGAATATCAAATGTTCACTTGAACAGCCAAGAAAAAAACTGTTCACTTCAAGCGCATTTGTCTAGCAATAGCAGGCAGCCATCTTTCCCCTCGAATCTTTTTGAGCTCAGCAACCCTCTCTTCCTCTTTTTGGGCTTTTAGTTTTGCAGCTGCCTCTCTTGCTGCTAACTTAGCTAGAAACTTTTCACGTGCTTGTTTTGCTGAAGCTATAATGTCGTTCCCATCCACAGCAGCTGATTTGATTTGTTGTCTAAACTGCAAAAAAAAAAAAAAAAAAAAAAACAGTTTGTTAGCACAACATCCAGCATATAACGTATTGTAAACAATGCAGCAAAAATACGGACCTTTTTGGATTTTTCATCAACCTCCTCTCTAGGAATAATTCTTGGTCGCTTTAGCGGCCCTTGATATTCATCTGGTAAAATAAAACCGAAAGAATATATTTAAATTAAACTACTAAAACTAGTATTCAAGATAACCAATATAATGATAACTGAGTCAACTTACTAGCTCGATCAAACACTATGCCGATTGGAGCATCTCTAAATAGTCTAACACCACCACCTCCACTAGCAATCGAATCATCTTCCACAACTTCAGTAGGCTCATGTGTCACAACTTGTAAACTCTTTTCTAATATGTCATCTAATAGCTTCTGTGCCTGTTGTAAATCGCAACCAATTATCATGACATGTAAGGAACAACACAATAAACCATTGAAATTGAACATATGGGCGTGGTCACAACCTAAGGCTCACAAACAACAAATTCTTGCATTATGCGAACATGCCCCCACTCTAATAGAGTATTGTCCGGTTTGGTACGAACCCATAAATTCTATCAAAACGCGTCTCACAAGTCAAGGCCAAGTTCATTCTTTAAATACCCAAGTTCTCCTATTTCACACGGGCAATGTGGGACAAGAATATATTAACACATATCGATATGTATCCTAGTATCCTAGATTATTAACTTATGAGTATTGTTTAAGGAAATAAGCAAGGGAACGATGTAGTGGTATAGGTTATTATTAGTACTAACTAAAACAAGACAGAATAATATTAATAAGAAGAAAGACCTTGATATGATATAGTTTTGTCGTCTTGTTGTCGGATTGAGTTTCGTTTGTGGTAGTTGGTTTGAAGGAAGTAATGAAGGTGGTGGTTGCGATGGAATTAATGGAGGCTCTCCACTCAGCATCGCCGTCTTCACTGCTAGAATCATCGCTGCTCCTGGAGCCACCCATCTTCGTCGAAGTACCGTTTTTGGGCTCAGTCACGTTTCTCTTCTATAACAATGTTTCAGGCCCAAGTTATTCTTCTTTGGGCTTCTATAAGTTCTCTTTGATTTGTACCAAGTGGTACATCGAGCTTATAAAACTATACTCACAAAATGATTTGACAATTTGACATCTGTGATAGTTGAATCATTTTGCATCATAATATTTTTTTTTTCTTCTTATTTTTTACCCTCTACAACTAACTGACAAGTCATTGGATATAATTTTGTAAATTTTTTGTGAACATAGCATTTCTCGTACCAAAGTGGGGTTGCTGATGTGTTTGGTCAAAATAGCAACGAACGGTTGTTATTTTCTTTTTATAAAAACATAACATTAACATAAGTAATCATAATGTGTAAAATAACATATATATATTTAGATAGAAAACTATTTAATAAATAATAAAGTTACTTTTACATGCTTGATATTACATAAATATCATGATACACTAGTAATAAATTATTCACGACATGCGTTTCATACTGAAATGACAATGTCATTACGAATTTGTTTCATCTTGTTAGATGTCATTCAATCAAATCGAATTTGCAATAATCATATTACTTGAAAAGAAAATTTTGCAAACATACATGGGATTAATCAAATTTATTTTGTATTAGCTACATAACCTAAAAGCGATCAACGTTTTGCGTTTAACACACCTAATTTAATGAAGACTAGAACTGCGAGAGAAACAACGAACTCACTTGGTATTTTGGAGGGCATTGTTGGGAATTAAATGTTCTGAAGATTAGTACTGCTGGTTCATAAAGGAAAATACTTTTAAGTGTCGATACTACTGCTAGTGTATTCAATACTACTGCTAGTGTTGGAGATACTACTGCTGAAAGATACTGCTGCTAGAGTAAAAGATACTGTTGTTGGAGTGACTCATACTACTGCTGAGTGGATAACTATCACGTATTCCACTGCTGAGTAGATAAGTATGAAAAAGATATTTGTGTATAAAAGTCAAATATATACGATAGATAATATCTTAGATATGTGTTCAGTCAACAAGTTGTAAACACATAACATGTTGTATCTTAGCTACTGACACACTCAAGCTAGCAAGTAGTCGAATACTCAAGTGTGCATGTGCTTAGATATTACATATATAGAGAGTTAGTCATTAGTTAGAAAGTGACTGAGTTGATATAATACAATAGAAAATAGTTTTCTTTGTAATAGAGATTCAAGGTTTTGTAACTCTAGTGATAGTGAAGATCACTCGTATTATTCTCAATAATATTGAATCGTTTGATGTTATACTTTCTGTGTTCATTATCCAATAACAAGCATTACTGTTCCATTTCCAATAACCAATATCCTTCTAAGTGTGGTTAAGTAGATTCCGCATACTTAATCATATTCACTCAAAGTATCATATACACGCGTTACAAAGGACTAACATCCTCATAGTGTATTTAAAACAATCCTCACAAGTGATAAAGGGTTGTTTGATCCTCTCAATTGGTATCAGAGACAGGCTGATATCTTTGATTTAGAAGAAGAAATGGAGATGGAGAATACCCAGTCTACAAACATTGCTGCTAAGTTACCTATGCTCAAACAGAATGAGTTTGAGATGTGGAGGCTAAGGATTGAACAATACTTCTTGGTTCAAGATTATGCTCTCTGGGATATTATTCTGTATGGTGATTCTTTTACACCAGGTCTTACAGAATCCATTGTTGAAGGCAAAACAGTTCAGACAAGGAACACTGGACCAGTTACCAATGATGAAAGGATACATAAGAGGAATGATCAAAAGGAAAGGAATTTGCTGCTTCTGACCATTCCTGGTGAACAAATGTTATCTTTTAGCAAGTATCCTGATGCAAAAACTCTGTTTGAAGAGTTATGTGCATGGTTTGGTGGTAATGAAACTACCAAGAAGACTCAGAAGACATTGCTGAAACAAAGTTTTGAAAACTTTAGCTCAAACAGCAATGAATCTCTTGATAAGATGTTCACAAGATTGCACAGGCTTGTCAGTCAGTTAGCTGTGTTGGGAGTTGAGATAGCTAAGGAAGATCTCAACATGAAGTTTTTAAGAAGTCTACCTGTAGAATTCAATACTCATGTGGTTTTCTGGATGAATAAGCCAGACATTGAAACCATGAAACTCAATTATTTGTACAACAATTTCAAAATTGTTGAACAAAGTCTGAAGAAGTCTGGAAGCTACAGTACTAGTTCTGGGAATGTGACATGTGACAACTCGTAATTTCAGGTCATTTTCCAAACTTCGACAATTTACTATTCATCATTCACTATTCATGGACATCATTCATCACTACGTAAACTAGGTTTGCGGGTATTCAAATGCGCGTAACCAGTATGGTTTAGCTGCGTATTCATGTATCATCAGTAAGAACACTTCATATAGACTAAGACTATGTCCAGTCTACACTTTTTATACAATTTTAGTTCCTTACAATTCTATTTTAAAGGTCACTGTTCACTTTTTCCATTTTACGTAAACCTTGCGCCTTTTACGTCTTACGCGTTCTAAACCTTCGTTTTTGGATTTTAATTATATTTGTACCCTCCGATGAACTCACCACTCATCTAAAATAATAAAATAGGTCATGATGACAAGTTTTTATATTTTTAGAAGTTTTACAATTTTACGTTACCCGGTATTGCATTTCGTGACTTAAAGGTTTAACATTAGTAATTACCGGGACCAAACTTTACCTCATAAACCAATATTTATCACTTATAACAAATAATAACCACCTCAAAACTCTAGGTGGCGTCCAATGCTCATAATCAAGCCCATGTGGCCTTGTTTTAATACAACTCTTCATGCAAAGACTACACATGTCCTTCCAATTATACAAAAGCTTCACCAAAACCACTAGACCACTCAAAACACATGCAAATTCACTAAAATTCTGGTTTTCCTCTCTTCAAAGTCGTGGCTTCTCAAGACCTAAGACACCCTTGTTAGTTAATTTTTCTATTCCAAGATTGTCCAAGATGAAGGTCCACTAATGCTAGCTTGTTCTTGGTTTTCTTGAATTTCTTGTTCATCATCATTTGTAAGGAACCAACCCTCACTCTTTTTATTTATTTCACTACTGATTTTACATGTCATTCCATGTATTTTATATGCTATATGAGTTATTTATGCTTGATTATGCTTGGTACATACTTTAAATTGCTAGAAGACTCTAAAATGACTTGTATTGCAAAACAGATTTCTGTTCAGTGCTAAAGATTGAATTAACTGGAACAATCAGTAGACTTTGGGCCCAAGGGAAAAATATGTAGTTGTAGATCTATGTCTTTTGGTCATTTCCCCGGGTGGTGATTCCCGTGATGATACCCAATGATTAAGTTATGATTTTTTTGGTAAAAACAGTCAGATCTGGTGTACTGTTCCCATTCGGGGCAAAACTCAAGTTTTATAGCATAACTTTTTAAATATCAAATATGTAGCCTAGTATGTGCTTATTCACATACCTTTTCTCGACAAAAACCGGACCAAAATAACCAAAAACCGACCAAAATGCCAAAAGATATTGTGTTTTTGTGTTTTTATATGTGCAGAGACGGATATCGAGGAAAAATGACAAAAAGACACGAAAAACAGGGAAATCGAGCACGGGATACGGAAAAGACTCAAAGCCGAAGCCGGGGAATCAAATGATCAAAGATATGCTCTGAAAGTCAAAGTCAACCCCTGAAGAATCATCAGTTGTCAATTCAGACCCTTAGATCAACTTTGAAGAATTGGCAAGATCAGTCCCTAAATTTTCAGCAATTACATAAATGGTCCCTAGAATCAAAAATCCTTAAACCCTTAAACCATTAAACATTTCTTATACCCTAATCCATAACACATAGCCAACCCAACCCTGTTTTCTTAAACAATAAACCCAGCCCATCAAAACCTGAAACCAGCCCAACCCACTATCTTATACCCTGACCCGACCCAAAAATCAGAAAAACCCAGTCAACCCTTTCTATAACTCTCACAGTCAAAAAAATATATTAAAACCACATACACACCCACACGCGCGCCAAACTAAACATCCCCAAAAATCACTGTACGATGAACCCTAAGATTTACCGTACCAATCATTTACCCCGTCCCTTAATAATTACCTAATCATTAAAATATCTAGAAGGACCTGACACAATAGAATGACACGTGGGTGCAGCTGATTGGAGGAGCCACCTCATCGATTTGATCAAACGGTTGGAATTGATGCGTAGAGGGCAAGCCAAGGATCAATGGGTAGGATTGATGCTGAGAAATCCCTGGAAGGTTCTGGTGAAGGCTATAAATAGCCCTTTCTCATTCACGTTTGGGGATGTTAGCTAGTTAGATTATTAGGGTTAGGTCTAGGGTTAATTAGGAGTATCTTTTAATGTAGTTATAGCTTATGGTTCTGCTTATTTTGTAATTTCTTCTTTACAGTTCTCAGATTGTACTCTCATTTTGGTATTTTAATGCAAGTCAAACTTTGGTCAAACATATGTTCCTCTGCTTATCTCTACTTCTGGTACTGCTTATTCTCTCAATCTCAGCTTATCTCAGCTTGTTTTAACTAGTTATAGCTTATTTTATGTTTGTCTTGAATTTCTGTTTGATTTGAGTATGGTACTATTCTGATTCTGCTTAAACTGCTTTTTGTTAATCTAGTTGTTAGTTGCTGGTTTTTACTGTTCTAAGGGCTTTTTATATAGTTAAGTTAATCAGTTGAGGCATTGGTTTGGTAGTTTAAGGCTTGATTCTTCAAAAGTTAGTGAAACTGTTTGATTAAGGGTTGTTTGGATCAGTGGTGTTCTCTGTGTTTTAGCTGTTTGCTTGTGGTCTGTTTAGCCTAAATATATTACATAGGGTATTTTAAAATCAGAATAGTCATAAAAATGGTAGGTTGCTTAGTGTAGAGTCAATATTAGATCTTAATCCATCTTCTATGCTTAAGTTTCTGTTTTGTTGGCTGCAAACATAGATATAGGTTCAAATTAGTGTAACATAGGTTAAACAAGATTTAAACAAGCTCATTATATCATTTAGAGTAAGTTTTGGTCAGCGGAAACTCAATTTAGTCAAAGTTGCTTCACAATAAAAAAAAGTCAAGTCTGCAACACAGATTGCCTAGCAGCCCTTAAATCTGCCAAATAGACCATCTTCTCAGCATTATTTCTGCTTATCTGTAGCTTTTTAGAATCCGAATTTTGGGTTTATTAGTAGCTTATAGTAGTGGCTTTTAGGAATTGAGCTGGTATTTCATTTTGAAGCTTATTAGATAGCTTATTTTTTGTTCTGCAATAGTCCCCTTAGAGCTGTTCAGTGCATGCATCAATTTTTGTGTTCTAATCCCATCTGATCTAGGCCTTAATTAGATAAGCAAATGAACTTTGATTTTGGGCATTTTTGGTCTGGTAGTAGTTTTTCATATAAGCTTCAAATACTTGCCTCTGGATTCCCCCAATAAGCTCTTGCCTAGCTTATTGGTCAACTTAAAATAGGTACATCAAGCCATTGAATCTGTTTTAATCCAAGTACTGTGCAGCAGCTTATATGCTTATTTCTTGGGCTTATTTGAGATTTTTTTTAGTTGAATTCAGCTTTTAATAGTATATTGCATCATTCTTGAGCTTTTTGTAAATTTTGGCAATCTTTAGCTTATTTCTAGCTTATTTGCAAACTGCTTAATTGGCTGTTCAGCTTATTTTAGCTGAATTAAGTTTTAAATTTATTTTTCCTAGATAGAAAATTTAATTTTAGATTTACTCAGAATTTTCCAGATTTTTCCTAGTTGTTTTAATATTTTTAAATCATTTAAATAGTTTTAATTAGTTTTTAATTCATAAAAAATAATTAAAAAGTCAAAAAAATATTTTTCTTTTTCTCAAAATTTTCTTTTATCATATAGAATATAGGAAAATTATTTTCATAATTGTAGGACTTAAAATTTTAGCATTTCACTTTTATTCGCGTTTTTAAATTCGTAGCGTAACGTTTTTAATTCCGATTTTCGTTTTTAAATTCACATGCTTAGATTATTTGTTCCCGTAGCTTAATTAGTTGTTTTCTTTTGATATTTCATTGTTCATAGTGTAGAAAACCCAAATTCTCTTTTTAATCACTCATTCACTACACGAATCACGTCCCGGGAACACAAATTCCATTCGATCTTCGTCGGGACAACGAACTCGGGGTTTTCACATTATTTACCTTTTGTGAATTCCTTCCTTTTGAGATATAAATTGTTTGAAACCATAGCCTGTTCTAAAGAAATAGGGTTATCATCTCCAATTGATTTCACCTTCATAGGGTCTGTAGATTTCAAGATATGGCCTTTTTGGCAAGACCTAAAACTCAGTCAATATAACCTTTAGGACTGACTTGTAAACAAAAATTATAAAAAGTGGTTATACTTGGATATTTTTTAGTAAACTTATTTTTACAGTAAAGTAGGGACTGAGAGGAAGCTAGGGATGTAAAGAACATGATTTTTAGACTTACGGTTTGCAAGTTATAAATTTTTGAAAGTGGACAAGTTATAAAAATTCCATCAGATTTGGATTAAAAGATGCGAAAAGATTGATAACTTGTATATTTGGACCTTGAGCTTTTATTTTGAACCACCTAATATATTTTGGACCCTTAGACATAATTTGAACCTTTTGACTAAAAGTTGAACCCTTAAACTTAATTTGGACCCTTAAGACTTATTTTGGACTTAAAGTCAAGACATGATTTAAAACTTGAAATTGGATAAGAAATATATTTCATACTTGTAAATCATTTTAAAAGCCAAATTCAACCTTGAAAATTATTTAAACATTATGTACAAAGCATAATTGAGGTTACAACTTACATGGCACATAGAAATAAATGTATCATTATTTTTAAAAGCTAAGACCCGCGTATATATATATATATATATATATATATATATATATATATATTATATATATATATATATATATATATATATATATATAGGTTGCTTGTAGGATTCTCGCGGTTATTCCTTCATTATCTCACTTGATTGTGCACTTTGTTTTCGGTGAGTTCATGGCCCCTACTTTTACTTGTTTTGTAACTGTTTTGGGGGAGAATACATGCTCGTTTATATTTAAACTTTATGCTCGTTTTACATTTAAACTCACTGTTCGTTTTACAATTAAACACCATGCTTGTTTTACTTGTAATGTGACTTGTCTTTTAAACATTATTAATTGTTTATATGGCGACATTGTCAGAATCGATTATATGGCGACATTGTCAGATTTATTTATATGGCGACATTGTCAGAATTGTTTATATGGCGACATTGTCAGCATTGATTAGATGGCGACATTTCCACACTTATCTTTATATGGCGACATTTTCACACTTATCTTTATATAGCGACATTGTCACACTTATCTTTGAATCTTGGTCCATATATTACTTTTGTTTACATAAACCAAAACTTATTTGGCAGTGGGTTGTAAACACACAGGTTGCAAGTCTTATATGGGCGGGACTTAGGACTGGGTGGATTTACAATGCCTTTGCTGGGAAATCATTTTCAAATGCTTTACATTGTACACTAAACTCTATGAACTCACCAACCTCGTGTTGACACTTTAGCATGTATTTTCAGGTTTTAAGCAATAGCACGCTACTAGAGGCTTTTGGCAGGGCATGACATGGTCATAGAAGACTCTGATAAACATTTGGGACCGTTTAACTTATTTAAAGGCCTATTTCCGCACTACTTTTCATAATGTAAATTTAACACTTCTGATTTCTCAAATATATTCTAAATGATTGTGGCGAAAACCGTTCTTTGTACTTGTGTTATGATACCAATTGAGTTGCACCCCAGCGACGTGTATGCTTCCTTTGGACCCGATTTCTGGGGGTGTGACAGATTGGTATCAGAGCCTTGGCTATTGAGAACTGGGTGATTTTAAAACCTAGACTATAGCTACTTTTACAAAAACTTAACCCTATGACTGCCGCGTGCCTGCCTGCCAAGCTGATGCCTCCTTTGTGGTTTGTTGCTGACATATTTAATGAGATTTGTGTCTTATTTATACCCACTTGTTCTCGTTGATTACTATAGTTGTCATTCATATAAGTGTAAGGACCAAGATCACGTTCAGGAGGTCGGGGAAACTCGTGATAAAGATTAAACATGGTATAATCGGTTTATTGATTGGGGGAGGTGTGTATGTTTTCTAGAGAGAGAAGTAAAGAAAACACACACACCTCAAGTGTTACAATGAGAATCCCACCTTCCTAGTGTTGACTAGGAAGGTATTTATTACAATGCTACAAGACTAACTTAGCACTAATGACTAAACTAGTCCTTGTACTTTAAATGCTATTGCAATTCCCGACTATAACAAAACTTTAAAGCTAACAATCTCTCCCCAAAGTGAAGTTATACGGGAATTGCTTACAACGTTCCCTACAAGTAAAATATAAACCATAAGCACAGAGAATAGTCTTCAAACTTCATTACTTCGTTCAGCTTGCAGAGTCTTCTCAGTTGTCATTTCTCTACTTGCAGACGAACCATGTGAGCAAATCTAATTAGGGATCAATTCAGAGTGCCCTGAGTGCTCTCCCCTAATTAGTGCTCTCCCCTAAACTGACAACCTCATATTTTGAATGCCCTGAGTGCCCTGCAGTTCGGGGGAATAGACTATCAACATATTTATCTCACCAAAAGCATCCCAGTTATTTTTCCCATGAGAGATCAGCCCGTACATTTCTCTCCCCTGCTGGTTACGATTTATCAGAATCAGCATACTGATGTGTACGTGAAATACAAACTGGAAGCCCTTTATCAGGAATCATATCAGCCCGTGAGAAGATGTCGATATACCCAATCTAACCTCCTGTATTAAAAACAACGGCTTCATGTACTGACTACTGATGGAGAAAACCCACTATGACGAATTTGAGACTGAAGTAAAATAACCCAAACTTGTGACTTAAACTTGCACTAATGTACGACTAAGAACCTATACTGAGCACTATGTTGACATAAATAATGCCTAAAAACATTATTCATATCTCTATGTTTTAATGATCACAAAATATAAACTCATTAAACATAAACTTATCAAATAAACAAGTATTTAGTTGTAAATATTCACTTCTACAACTTAATCACTTAAGGTATGAATAAACAAGTGCTTAATGCATTATATGATCAAAGGAACATTTTCTTAAACACTAGATTTTTTATAAAATGTCAAAAACATTTTATATCTTTTAGAAAAACATTTTTGGTAATAAATAAAAATGTTTAATCTTTTATAAAAATATGAATTCAAATTTTTAACCAAAATCAGTTAAAATGTTCCAGAAAAACCTTCCCCACAAAAGGACAAAACTGGCCAACGTTCAGCAGGGGCGGCCCCCTTAATTTTACTAGGCGGCCCCCTTAAAATTAAGGGGACCGCCCCCCTATTTAAGGGGGTCGGCCACGCTCCAGTAGGCTCCAGCTGTCTAGATTTTTCTCCTATAAATACCAGCCTTCCCCTGGATTTTTACTTACCTTTTGCACACTGAAACTTTCTGTTTTAAATCACATTTCATATCTTCAAAAACCCTTTGATCATATAATCTTAAGCTTTGGTTTCTAAGTGATCCAAGCTTCCTCCATTCAAGTGCAAGAGAAGAATACTCCTTCAACAACTAGAGAAGAAGTATTACAACTTAGATACCTAAGTTGTTTGTGTCATCATACATTTGTATATAAGTTGTGTATTGTTGTTAGATAGTTGTGTGTATAATTGTTTGGGATAGGTTAGTGTGTAAGTAGAGAAGTTGTGTTGTTAAGGTGTGTAAGTAGTGAAGGTGTGAAGAAGTAGAAGTATACATAGGTTGTGCTTAGTTGTGAAGTGTCGTGAAGAAGTAGTGAAGAAGTCGTGAAGAAGTCGTGAAGAAGTTGTGAAGAAGTCGTGAAGTAGTCGTGAAGAAGAAGGTGTGATTAAGTCGTGTTTAAGTTGTGAGATTGGTTCTAGCTACGATTAGAACTCGACATCTAGCTTTGTGTCGTTAAGCCGGTGTAAGCTAAAGTTGTGTAAAGGTTTTCTCCGCCATAAGGGAGCTTGTTGACATAGTGAAGAAAACTCTCGAGTTAGGTGCTCGGGGAGTGGAGTAGGGCAAGGAAGGTGTCCTTGTAGCCGAACCACTATAAATCTCTTGTCTCTCGGTTAGATCTTTCCATCTCTAGCTTTCATTTCATTTTATTACCTTACTTGCATTACTTATTTATATTTACTTATATTATATATATATATATATATAATATATATATATATATATATATAATATATATATATATATAATATATATATATATATATATATATATATATATATATATATATATATTGTTCATATTGTTCAAGGAGTTGAGATCACATAAATTCGAATCTAAGTTTTAAAAAGTAAACAAAGTTTTCACAATAAAATTTAAAAGGACATAAAACTATTCAACCCCCCTTCTAGTTTTCCACAATTGGTATCAAGAGCCAGGTCAAACAAGATTTTTAAAATTAACTGTATTTTAAAACTAGAAACGATCTATGGAATCTTTAAAATATTTAGAAGGGCAATCTATGCAAAGACCACCACTATTTGAAAGTGATGGTTTTCTTTATTGGAAAAATAGATTCGAAACTTATATGAAATCAAAGGATCTTGATCTTTGACATGTTATTACCTATGGTAATTTTCCCCCTATTCAATATAATATCCTAACTAAAATAGATGAAATTGTACCTTTTGAAAAACAAAATGATGATTTAAAAAAGAAACTTGCAAAAAATAATGAAGCTAAAATGGTAATTTATAACGCGTTACCACGCAAAGAATATGAAAGAATTTTTATGTGTGAAACCGCAAAAGAGATTTGGGATTCTTTACTAATCACTCACCAAGGTAATAGTCAAGTCAAAGATAATAAAATAGATATTCTTGTTCAACAATATGAACAATTTACAATTCCTGAAGAGGAATCGATTGATAATGCATTTGCTAAATTTAACACAATCATCACAAGTTTAAAAGCACTTGATGAGACTTTTTCTAGCAAAAATTGTGTAAGGAAATTTTTTAGGGCATTACATCTGAAATGGCGCTCGAAGGTCACGGCGATTGAAGAGTCAAAGAACTTGATGACGTTATCACTTGATGAACTTATTGGCAACTTGAAGGTTCATGAAGAAATTATAAAAAGGGACTCGGAAACGGTCAAGAGCAAGAAAGATCAAATCAAGTCTCTCGCGCTAAAAGCCAAAAAGGAACTTAGTGATGACGATGATTCAAGTGACGATAGTGAAGACGAAGAATATGCAATGGCCGTAAGAGAATTCAAGAAATTCTTCAAGAGACGAGGAAGATTCACGAGACAACCGCGAGATGAAAGAAAATCGCTACAAAGAAATAGAAATGATAACTAAGGGAAAAGAAAGTGCTTTAGATGTGGAAGCCAAAACCATCTCATTGGCGAATGTCCAAAGCCATCGGGTTATGATTACGAAAGCGTATTTGTTAGTGGAGCATGGAGCGATAGCGACAAAGATGAAGCGGACAAAGCTAAAGACGAAAAGTGCCTTGTAGCTCAAGCCACCAATGAAATATGTCTTGGGGTAAATTTGAAGCCCGACGAATGGATTAAGGATAGTGGATGCTCGAAGTACATGACGGGAAACCGGAAGCTATTCTCATCCTACAAGGCATACAACGGAGGTAATGTTATTTTCGGTAGTGATTTTCATAGAAAAATCATTGGCAAAGGTACGATCTCTCAAGACTCCCTAACTATTGAAAATGTTGAGCATGTAGATAACTTAACATATAACTTGCTTAGTATAGGACAAATATGCGATAATAAGTGTAGGGTTACTTTTACAAGTAAAGATAGCGAAATAGTTAAGGACGGAAAGGTCATAGGTAGAGGAGTTAGGAAAGGTGGCGTATATGTTATGAAACTAGGAAATAAACTGGAAGATAAAATATGTCTAGCAACCTTAGATGAAAACTCTACATTGTGGCATAGAAGATTAGGTCACGCAAATATGCAACAAATACAATCCCTAGCCTCTAAAGAATTAGTTAGAAACTTGCCTAACATAAGATATGACCAACACTTTTGCGATGCATGTAAAATAGGAAAACAAGCACATGCTAGTCACAAAGCTAAGAATATAGTCTCCACTACTAGATGCCTAGAATTATTACACATGGACCTTTTTGGTCCAACCGCTGTGCGGAGTTACGGAGGTAATCGTTATACCTTAGTAATTGTAGATGACTATTCACGATACACGTGGACTAGATTTTTAAGTGATAAAACCGAAGCCTTTAATAAGTTTGAAATATTTAGTAAAATGATTCAAAATAAATTAGGATGTTCTATAGTATCAATTAGGACGGACCATGGTCGGGAATTTGATAACGAAGTGCAATTCGGAAAATATTGTGATTTAAATGGGATATCTCACAATTTCTCCGCTCCTCGCACTCCACAATCAAATGGGGTAGTAGAAAGAAAGAATCGAACCTTACAAGAAATGAGTAGAACAATGCTAAATGAACAATCTATCCCACAAAAATTTTGGTGTCACGCTGTAGATACGTCGACATATATAATAAATAGAGTCTCAATTAGGCGAATTTTAGGAAAAACCCCATATGAGTTATTAAGAGGTAGAAAACCTAATCTAAATTACTTTAGGGTATTCGGGAGCAAATGTTTTGTTCTCAATACAAAAGATTACCTTACTAAGTTTGATCCTAAGTCGTACGAAGGAATCTTTCTAGGGTATTCACAAAATAGTAAATCATACATAATTCTTAATAAACACACTATGAAAGTAGAAGAGTCTTTAAATGTAACTTTTGATGAAACTCCACCACCACCTAAGACATTGCCCCTAGAAGATGATGACCTAGTTGAAGAAGAAGCTATTGAGGTTAGTAAAATTAAACCTTTAGGCGATGATAATGAAGATATAACATTAGGTGAAAACGAAATTGTAAATGTTAAGGAATCTAAATCACACCCGTTAGATAATATAATAGGAAACCTAAATCAAAGAACCCTTAGATCACAGGCTCAAGATAAAAATAACTTCTTTTGTTTCCTATCAACTATAGAACCTAAAAATATAAATGAGGCATTAAAAGATGAAAGTTGGGTTATGGCTATGCAAGAAGAACTAAATCAATTTAAGACTAATGACGTTTGGGAACTAGTCCCAAATCCCATGAACATGACCATCATAGGAACTAAGTGGGTTTATAGAAATAAGTTAGACGAAAATGGAATAGTTACTAGGAACAAAGCTAGGTTAGTTGCCCAAGGATATAATCAACAAGAAGGAATAGATTATGACGAAACTTATGCCCCCGTAGCTAGATTAGAATCTATAAGAATACTACTTGCCTATGCATGCGCCCTAGATTTTAAGTTATTTCAAATGGACGTGAAAAGTGCATTCCTTAACGGTTTTATCAATGAGGAGGTATACGTGGTACAACCTCCAGGATTCATTGACTTCGCAAAACCTGATTATGTTTATAAACTCAAGAAAGCTTTATATGGACTCAAACAAGCTCCCAAGGCTTGGTATGATCGATTAAAGGCATTTCTTATTAAACATGATTATTCCATGGGAATGGTAGATAACACTCTTTTCACGAAAAAGAAAAGCCCAAATCTCATCATTGTCCAAATATATGTCGACGACATTATATTCGGATCGACTTGTCAGGATATGTGTGATGAATTCGCCAAAATCATGCATGATGAGTTTGAGATGAGTATGATGGGTGAACTTAATTTCTTCCTAGGATTACAAATAAAACAATTAGAAGATGGAATATTTTTTAATCAATCTAAGTACATTAAGGAAATGCTTAAGAAATTTGGATTAGAAGACGCTAAGCCCATGAAGACACCGATGTCTACGGAAGTAAAACTCACAAGAGATGAAGAGGGTGAGTCCGTAGAAAACACTAAGTATAGAGGAATGATAGGTAGTTTACTATACTTAACGGCAAGTAGACCGGATATCATGTTTAGTGTCTGCCTTTGTGCTCGCTTCCAAGAGGATCCCAAAACCTCTCACCTAGAAGCGGTTAAGCGTATCTTCCGATACATTAAAGGCACTATACACTTAGGATTATGGTATCCTAAGGGATCGGGCATAGAAACCATCGTCTATGCGGATTCGGATCATGCGGGAGACTACGTGGATAGAAAAAGCACTAGCGGAATTTGCACGTTAATGGGATGTTGTCTAACATCTTGGTTCTTGACGAAGCAAACCACTCTTGCTATTTCTACCACAGAATCCGAATATGTAAGCGCTGGAAAGGCATGTCAACAAGCACTATGGATGAAACAAGCTCTCGTAGATTATGGCATTAGGTTAGATGATGTCCCAATTATGTGTGATAACAAAGGTGCTATAGATTTAAGTAAGAATCCCGTTCAACACTCTATGACTAAACATATAGAAATACGCCACCACTTCCTCCGTGATAACGTTCAAAAAGGAAACATATCTATAGAAAAGGTTGCATCGGAAGATAACTTAGCAGACATATTCACTAAGCCCCTTAAGCGTGAACTCTTTAACCACTTACGTTTAGGCCTAGGAATGATGGAACAAATTGATTGAATTTTCTGCATTTTTGGTACATTTTTTTTCCAGATGGGCGGACCCCTTAATGTTATAAAGGCGGTCCCCTTAATTTTTAAGGGGACCGGCTTGTCATTAAGAGGACCGGCCATTTGTCTGTAACATTTTTTTTCTGTTTCCTCCCATCTGAGTCTAGGAATCTGTTTTGCACAAAATAAAAGATTGGGATATTTCTTTGCATAAACATATTTATAAACAAAACCCAATCTATTTTCTACAAATCATTCTCACATCTAGGAAAACACATGAAAACCATTTTTCTTACATTGTTGAATAATGCTAAAAATATTTTTTTTTCATGCATAAAGATCTCACATGAATTGTCAAAGTATATAATCTAATATATACATCTTTGATATTCATATATTGAGCAAAATCAAATCAAGGAGACCTTGGATTGTTTCTTAGGAAATTTTTGCATTTAGGAGTCGAAACAATCAAATCTCCACATTTGTTGCATATAGGCACACACTAGAACAAGCTTATTAATCACATCCTCACAATTGTTCCATCACTTATTCCCCATTAGTTTCTAGTGCCTTTGCTTCATTACCCTTGCCTTAGATGATTAGGTTCCTTAATTCTCTAAATTGCTAGATATTAATTATTGCTTGCTTATTTATTTATCTTATATGTCATGCATGCTTAATATGTTTCTCTATTGCCTCAAAGAGTGGGACTTGCCTAAAACCAGAAGCTCAAAACATAGCCATCCTCACCTATTTCTGCAGAAAAACCCATTTCTGGAACCCAGAAAGGTACCAGATGGGCGGCCCCCTTAATTATTAAGGGGACCGCCCATAATTAAGGGGACTGGCCATCTGCTGGACGGGTTCACAGAATCTTTTTCTGCTTTTTAGCCCATTTTATCCTATACCTCCCCAAAATTCACAAACACATTCTGTCCTAATCACCCATCAAGCCTATTCATTCCTAAACAACACAAATCCTCCACTATAAATAACCCCATATCTCACCACATTCAATCATCCCATCATGTCTTCTCCTATCAACCAAAAACCAAAAACCTCAAAGCTAGCAAGGATGACCTTAAAACCCGGGTGGAAAAGAAAACCTCACCCTCACCATAAGCCCATCACAACTAGACAACCAACACCTCCATCATCATTCATCCCCAACTACTCTCCAAGATCACAACCTCATTCCATTGAACCATTTCACAAACCTTACCATTTTGGCCAAACATCCACATTCATTCCAAACTACTCCCCTAAACCTCAAACCAACTTCAATGGAATCCTTGAAAACCCTCATCACCTTGGTCAAACATCAAACTTTTCACCCCAATACCATCCATTTCCACCAAATAACCAAATCCCCATTCATGAAAGGCAAAAGCTTCATGAAGAGATTAACCAAATCCATGATCTTAATGATCTCCTTGCTATGCACCTCACACAACGCAACAAGGGACAACCTCCATCCTCACCTTACTCAAATTGCCTACCCCACTCTCTTAACTTGGATCAAGTTACAAACCACACCCACTATTGCCCTTGTTGCATCTTCCTTCAAAAACAAATTCTCCACTTAAGGGATCGAATATCTACTCACTCATCCCCATCCCATTCCTCCACTACAACGATATAACATCAATGGATCCGCTCCATTTCCCTCACCATCACATAACTAAAACCCATCCACATGCTTTCCGCCTCAAAATAAACTCCCTCACCCTTTTGTGTCGCAAGCAAGTCCAATCGCTCTCTTTGGCAATATGAGGACCATTAGTATTTCTAGTTATGTTGTAATCATTATGTTTCAAGTATTTTATGTAATGTAATGATGATTCATATGTTATATATGAACATATTGAATGCATAAATAAATTAGTTGGTTGTTCTAAATATTTTTGCTATGTATATGTATCTTGTGTCTCCTAACTTGTTTTTGCAGCCAAGATTTCCATAGCTCGTCTCCTTGGTGCCCTCGAACGAGGGGGAGTAAACATCAAGGGGGAGTTCTCGTCCCGACAAATTTACTTTCTAAGACTTTTCGGCATAACCTTTTTGATTCTACAAAAAGGGGGAGAAGTGAATATAAACTCACTAAATACTTGTCCAAAAATAAATTTTTGGATTTAATAAGTTTAAGTTTTGTAATCATCAAAAAGGGGGAGATTGTTGACATAAATAATGCCTAAAAACATTATTCATATCTCTATGTTTTAATGATCACAAAATATAAACTCATTAAACATAAACTTATCAAATAAACAAGTATTTAGTTGTAAATATTCACTTCTACAACTTAATCACTTAAGGTATGAATAAACAAGTGCTTAATGCATTATATGATCAAAGGAACATTTTCTTAAACACTAGATTTTTTATAAAATGTCAAAAACATTTTATATCTTTTAGAAAAACATTTTTGGTAATAAATAAAAATGTTTAATCTTTTATAAAAATATGAATTCAAATTTTTAACCAAAATCAGTTAAAATGTTCCAGAAAAACCTTCCCCACAAAAGGACAAAACTGGCCAACGTTCAGCAGGGGCGTCCCCCTTAATTTTACTAGGCGGCCCCCTTAAAATTAAGGGGACCGCCCCCTATTTAAGGGGGCCGGCCACGCTCCAGTAGGCTCCAGCTGTCCAGATTTTTCTCCTATAAATACCAGCCTTCCCCTAGATTTTTACTTACCTTTTGCACACTGAAACTTTCTGTTTTAAATCACATTTCATATCTTCAAAAACCCTTTGATCATATAATCTTAAGCTTTTGGTTTCTAAGTGATCCAAGCTTCCTCCATTCAAGTGCAAGAGAAGAATACTCCTTCAACAACTAGAGAAGAAGTATTGCAACTTAGATACCTAAGTTGTTTGTGTCATCATACATTTGTATATAAGTTGTGTATTGTTGTTAGATAGTTGTGTGTATAATTGTTTGGGATAGGTTAGTGTGTAAGTAGAGAAGTTGTGTTGTTAAGGTGTGTAAGTAGTGAAGGTGTGAAGAAGTAGAAGTGTACATAGGTTGTGCTTAGTTGTGAAGTGTCGTGAAGAAGTAGTGAAGAAGTCGTGAAGAAGTCGTGAAGAAGTTGTGAAGAAGTCGTGAAGAAGTCGTGAAGTAGTCGTGAAGAAGAAGGTGTGATTAAGTCGTGTTTAAGTTGTGAGATTGGTTCTAGCTATGATTAGAACTCGACATCTAGCTTTGTGTCGTTAAGCCGGTGTAATCTAAAGTTGTGTAAAGGTTTTCTCCGCCATAAGGGAGCTTGTTGACATAGTGAAGAAAACTCTCGAGTTAGGTGCTCGGGGAGTGGAGTAGGGCAAGGAAGGTGTCCTTGTAGCCGAACCACTATAAATCTCTTGTCTCTCGGTTAGATCTTTCTATCTCTAGCTTTCATTTCATTTTATTATCTTACTTGCATTACTTATTTATATTTACTTATATATATATATATATATATATATATTGTTCATATATATATATATATATATAATTACTTATTTATATTTACTTATATATATATATATATATATATATATTGTTCATATTGTTCAAGGAGTTGAGATCACATAAATTCGAATCTAAGTTTTAAAAAGTAAACAAAGTTTTCACAATAAAATTTAAAAGGACATAAAACTATTCAACCCCCCTTCTAGTTTTCCACACACTACAACGTAACTCCTTTAAGCATAGATCGTTTCATATACCCATCCAACCGTCCTTTACTGTATATGAACTCATCTTGAATTATCCACATCTTTGTGTGACACTTGAGCACTACAACGTAACTCCTTTAAAGTGATAGCTATACTCTGTGAGCACAACAACGTAACTCCTTACATCAAGTATAACTAGACAAATCAAGTCTTAATCATTCAATAAGCGCCCAAGCAAGGATCTTGAAGAATCATGCATCCAACCAACCCTGATATCTTCAAGATACTAAGTACACGCACCCATGATATTCCACTTCAACTTCAAATAAGTAACAACGAATCATCATCCTAGTAGTCACAGTTGATAACAATCAATTTTGTAGCCATTGTTATTTGATTATGAATCTTGATCAGGATCTTTTCGGCTATACGTGGTGATGTTGAAGGTACAGTCCGATAATTTCATTTGTGATTTTGGTGTGAAATATGCCATAAAATGACATTTTGATGATGCTGGAAAAATTTGAGTTTAAGAGATTTTTACGCCAAAAATTCCCCGAAAAATTCGAATTTTGACCTAAAAATTTGAATTTTGGGCCAAAATTTTTACTATTGTACCAGAATTTGAATTTCGAGTAAAAATTGACCGTTAAGTCTATCCTCCAAATTAAATTTTACTCAACTTTTCCCGCCAAAAAACTTTTTTTTTCAATTGCGAAAGGAAGGACCAATTGCGAAAGCTGCTTGATTTGCGAAAGCCTGAATCAACTGCGAAAATCTAGCCCAATTCCGAAACCAATTCTGAAAGGAATTCCGAAACCAATTCCGAAATCAATTTCGATAAGTGCACCTATCGCAATCTTATACAAGAATGCGATGTTTCTGATTTGCGAAAGGATTGGGAATTGCGAAAGATAACAATTTCGAAAGGTCAGTGCCAATTGCGAAATACCATGGCAATTTCGAAACTGTCCAATTTCGAGATTCTTGGCCAATTTCGAAAGATGGCAGTTTACCAACTCTTGTCCTTTTGTCACATGCCCACTGACTTTCCACTGCCATGCCCATGCTAACTGTCACCAACTTACTAACTTTTACCAACTTCTTCAATAATTCTTTTGGAAAGAATTATACGCCAAAGAAATCAATAAAATATCCACAAACAAATCTTGTACAAACTTTTGTGATTTGAGTCGATCTAACAACTTAGAACACAAAAGAAATCCAACCTTTAAACACAAGATTCGAGTGAAAAACTAGCAAACCTTCACAAACCAAGTCGATCAAACACAAACAAACACAATCTTGAACCTTAAACTTTGTGTACGATTCCAAGATAAGCAAAAAAGCTCACGTTTTTATAACAAAAACGCAACTTTTGGTTACACACCATAAATCACATTTTTTACCTCAAATACACCACGATTCGCCCCCGGTTAGCTCTTGATACCAATTGTAAGGACCAAGATCACGTTCAGGAGATCGGAGAAACTCGTGATAAAGATTAAACATGGTATAATCGGTTTATTGATTGAGGGAGGTGTATATGTTTTCTAGAGAGAGAAGTAAAGAAAACACACACACCTCAAGTGTTACAATGAGAATCCCACCTTCCTAGTGTTGACTAGGAAGGTATTTATTACAATGCTACAAGACTAACTTAGCACTAATGACTAAACTAGCCCTTGTACTTTAAATGCTAGTGCAATTCCCGACTATAACAAAACTTTAAAGCTAATAATAAGCATGCTCACATATCGTACACGTCTCAGCGTTACGTCTTTTCCTTGCGTAGTTTCATCATTCGACCTCGAGTTTGGTCGCTTGCCTTGAAACATCCTTTAAATGCGAAGGACATAGTATTAGTATAACTGAGCTGAGTTTTTTAAAATTCATTGAACCTCGGTGGAATATAGACTGGTCATCTATATTCGACCCGGGACAGTGGGACATAGGCTGACCACCTATGTCTGACTCAGAGATGAATTTTGCAATACTGGGAATAGTTATAATAAAATTATATCCGGGTTGCATTTCTACTCGATTTCTAAAGGTTTCAAAAATTCCTGTGTGTGTACTCAATCATTGCAAGAGCATTCACATCTACATCACCTCGTGAACCACCTCCTAGAAGCACGTTAGCTAGTTATAACACGACTTCGATCTTTCATTCTACGACAAGCCACCTTATGGCACCTACTTTTAGGAAACGTCTTATTTACGTTTCACTCTCCTTTTCTTGTTTTGAAGAGTTATGCCACCCAAGAGATCCACTCCAGCGATGACACCAGCTGAGATCAGGAAGCTTGTGGCCGATAGTATTGAGGCAGCACTAGTAGTTGAAAGAGACGCCGTAGCTGCACGGACTGCTGCAGCCGCTGCTGAAGCCGCTTCTCAGGCAGAGACGGCAGAATCAACCAGGCTTACTAATGGTACTAATGGGCGTAAATGTACGTACAAGGACTTTAAAAGTGGTGATCCCGAAAAATTCAAAGGCACTGAAGGAGCCACTGCTATGATTCGTTGGTTTGAAAAGACAGAATCTATATTTCTTTTATGCAATTGTCCAGAGAAGGACAAGGTAAAGTTTGCTACCAGTACACTTGTTGAGGAAGCGATGTCATGGTGGAATTCTTATGCAAAGCCCATGGGAATGGAAAATGCTCACAAGCTTACATGGGATGAATTCAAGAAGTTGTTAACTAAGAAGTTCTGTCCACGCACAGAAGTAAAGAAGTTGGAAACAGAGTTTTATGAGCTAGTGACAGCAGGAAATGATATCGAGGCATACATCAGGAGGTTTCAGGAGTTGGCAACATTATGTCCGACTATGGTTCCAGATAATGAGAAGTTGTTAGAAAATTTCATTGGTGGACTACCTCACAGCATCCGTGGAGATGTGATTTCTTTTGACCCACAAACACTTGACGAAGCTATCAGAATATCTCAGAAGCTTATGGCCCAAGTGGTGAAGAAGGGAACTACTGTCAACAACAATGACCATAACAACAACAACAACAGCAACCACGACAACAAAAGGAAAAGGGAGGACAACCAAGAAAATGACCAAGTTCGGCCGCCACACAAACAACATGAAGTGGTTAGGGCCTACGTTGCGAGGCCAAGTGAAAAGAAAGGATATGCAGGGACTTTACCCAAGTGCAACAAGTGTCGGTTTCACCACAATGGACCTTGCCCCACTCAATGTGGAAACTGCCAAAAAGTCGGACACAAAGCCAAGGATTGAAAGGCTCCCACCCTCGTAATGCATCAGAAAGTCACGGTAACCTGCCATGAGTGTGGAGTAATTGGACACTTCAAGAGTGAATGCCCAGAGCTGAGAAACCAGAATGGAGGAAGAGCTCGTTGAAGTGCGAAGCTCGTCAGAACAACAACAACAATGACAATGTTTAAGAAGAGAACACCTGCCTTAAAAATAAACCGAAGCCTAAACTCTCTAGTGTTGTATTTCTTTTGTGTTTCACTTTACGTTCTATCGTATAAGTTTCATGTACTATTACGAATTCCTATCTAATGAATGTCTTATCTTTTATCACCGCAATGCGACTCAAATATCCGCATCTTTTCACCGAATCCACCCCAGAAACCAACACGAGCTGAATTCAGGGACTGAATTCCTTTTTGGGTGGGCGACTGTGACAAATCGTAATTTTAGGTCATTTTCCAAACCTCGACAATTTACTATTCATCATTCACTATTCATGGTCATCATTCATCACTACGTAAACTAGGTTTACGGGTATTCAAATGCGCGTAACCAGTATGGTTTAGCTGCATATTCATGTATCATCAGTAAGAACACTTCATATAGACTAAGACTATGTCCAGTCTACATTTTTTATACAATTTTGGTTCCTTACAATTCTATTTTAAAGGTCACTGTTCACTTTTTCCATTTTACATAAACCTTGCGCCTTTTACGTCTTACGCGTTCTAAACCTTCGTTTTTGGATTTTAATTATATTTGTACCCTCCGATGAACTCACCACTCATCTAAAATAATAAAATAGGTCATGATGACAAGTTTTTATATTTTTAGAAGTTTTACAATTTTACGTTACCCGGTATTGCGTTTCGTGACTTAAATGTTTAACATTAGTAATTACCGGCACCAAACTTTACCTCATAAACCAATATTTATCACTTATAACAAATAATAACCACCTCAAAACTCTAGGTGGCATCCAATGCTCATAATCAAGCCCATGTGGCCTTGTTTTAATACAACTCTTCATGCAAAGAGTACACATGTCCTTCCAATTATACAAAAGCTTCACCAAAACCACTAGACCACTCAAAACACATGCAAATTCACTAAAATTCTGGTTTTCCTCTCTTCAAAGTCATGGCTTCTCAAGACCTAAGACACCCTTGTTAGTTAATTTTTCTATTCCAAGATTGTCCAAGATGAAGGTCCACTAGTGCTAGCTTGTTCTTGGTTTTCTTGAATTTCTTGTTCATCATCATTTGTAAGGAACCAACCCTCACTCTTTTTATTCATTTCACTACTGATTTTACATGTCATTCCATGTATTTTATATGCTATATGAGTTATTTATGCTTGATTATGCTTGGTACATACTTTAAATTGCTAGAAGACTCTAAAATGACTTGTATTGCAAAACAGATTTCTGTTCAGTAGTAAAGATTGAATTAACTGGAACAATCAATAGACTTTGGGCCTAAGGGAAAAATATGTAGTTGTAGATCTATGTTTTTTGGTCATTTCCCCAGGTGGTGATTCCCGTGATGATACCCGATGATTAAGTTATGATTTTTTTGGTAAAAACAGTCAGATCTGGTGTACTGTTCCCATTCGGGGCAAAACTCAAGTTTTATAGTCTGGGGGTGATCTTTCGATTTGATGAAAAATGAAAAAAATGGTGATGAATAAAAAAGAGAAAAATGCAAAAGTCAAAAATATAAATAAAAACCTTGATGTGGACCTCATTTTCAAAGCAACGGTTCTCGAGAGAAGATTGAAAACTACTTAGCGTCTTAATTTAGTATCTTTATCGGACTAAAAATTATCAAAACGAGAAAATATGAAGCAATTCATTTCTCACCAAAAATAAAATAAATAGAGGCGAATTAGGAAAATGAGAGCAAGAGGTAATTACACAAGTAACTTCCATGGGTTGTGTTGGCATCTAACTTGTAAATAGACAATGATTTCATTTTTAAGCTTAGTTTGGGGACTCGTGAAAAATCAGGGACGACGAATTTTATCCGTATGGTCACTTCTTTATGAGTCGTGTTTCCTACTCGATGACCCTAAAAGTTATTAAAAGATAATGATTGTCAACAAAACCGTCACAAGATATGAAAAATACAAAAATAGAATAAAAAGGAAAATCGGGGAGTTTTTAAAACTTAAGATTTCTTAAACTCTTTTGAAAATTTTGCTACTTCTCAAAGTTAGTAAAAAGAGGTTAGAAATTTTTGGATTTAAAAACGTGTTTTTATAACATTGCGTGAGGACACTGCAATATCTTAGTCTGGGGGATTTTGGTATGTGCTTATTCACATACCTTTTATTTACCAAATTAAGACCAAAACGACCAAAAACTAACCATAAATGCCAAAGATATTGTGTTTTTGTGTTTGTTTATATGCAGGTACGGATATTTAGAAATATGGACAAAATCAAGCAAAAACCGGGAAAACGAGCACGAGATTTGGAAAAGTGTCTAAAGCCGAAGCCGGGGAAGCAAATGATCAAAGTTTATTCTTAAAATGTCACCAAAAATCCTTGAAGAATCAAAGTATTACAAGAATGGCTCTTGGATCAAATTATTAAAGCTTGGCAGATTCAGTCCTTGGAGTTTCAGAAATTACAACATTGGTCCTTATTGCTAAACCAAAAATAAAACACAAACCCAAAAAAAATAACTAAATCCGGATTTTATTTTAAACCCAATCCATTTACCAAACCCACAGCCCAAACCAAAAGCCCACCTTTTTATCCACACCCGATCCATAACCCATAACCGGTCAACCCGTAATAAATTTCAGTCAAACAAATAATAAAAATAATTACCCCTTTTTCCCACCCCCCAAATTTACCCAGTTCCTCAAGAACCCTAATTACCCGTCCAAAGTTTTACCACAATTAAGGGAAAATCCGTACTTCACCCTCGATTCTAGAAGAAGCCTAACATGTCAGCAATCCCAGGGCAAATCAAGGCTTCTGATTGGCTGGTGATACGTGGAGTGATGATCTAAGGGCTGAGATTGATTGAGTGGTGTCCAAGTTTGATCAAAGGGCTGAAATCGGCTTGAAGAAGCACAAATGAAGGTGTAGATCGATGACATGGCTGCCCTAGAAGCATCCAAGCTCGGCTATAAATAGAGCTCCCTTGTCCTCAGATTTCAAGTAGTTTTTTAGTTAATGTTATGCTGTTAAAATAGTTTTTGAATTGTAATCCTAAGTTTACTCTTGTAATTTTTAAAGTTTGATTAATGAAATTTAGTTTAAATTTTTCCTTAATTCGTATTCCTTTAGCTTAAGAGTCTCATATTAGCTTATTAAATTTTTCAGTATATTATATTAAACTTGTTTAGCTTATCTAAACTTTTCTCATTTCATCTTTGTTCATCTTAATACAAAAATCCAAAAAAAATTAGAAAAGTATCTCAAAAATACAAAAATATTCTTAAATCAGCTTTCAATAGGCTATTTACTGTTAGAACAAGCTCATATATGCTATTTAGCATATAGTGAGTGATAGTTAAGGATCAGAATTGTTTTAGTCTCAAATTTCCAAAAAGTCAACAAAAAAGTCAAAGTTACTGTTCAATAAGCTGTTGAAGAATAAGCTGATCTGGAAGAGCTTATTGGGTTATTTCTGGTTTATGTGTTAAGCCTGGTTATATGGTTTGGTTGATTCAGATCTGTGCACACATAAGTCCTACTTGTAAGCTTCACTTGATTTTCATTCATAGCTTATTATTATTCAACTGCTTATTCTAGTTAATTTAGTGCTTATTTTGAGTAGTCATAATTAGTTAATCTCAATTGTGCTTATAGATTTGTAGTTGTTAGGTTTAATTTCATTTTGGCCTTAAGAATCACAAAAAGCTAAAAAAAAGTCAACATAGCTTTTAGTTGTTTAAGTGCTTATTTCAGAGTAGAATATTGCTTATTAGTGGATAAATTAGTTAGATACTCAGTAGTAATAAGTTGCATAGCTTATTTTGGTGGTTATTGTTGATACATAATCTGGCGCGGACTGATTCAACGACTCTCCCTGGGCCGTTAGTCGTCTTCTCGAGCCCTAAGTAGACCTGTTCAACAAAGAGAACCCATTAGGAGTGGACCCGAGGCCGTAGCCCCGGGATCCACCTCCGACGGTCAAGTTAGTATTGGTGCGATATAGGTTGATTAGGGTTAGGTTTAGAGTAACCTGTTAAAGATCGTCCTGAAGAAGGGGATTCCACCCCTATATTTATAGGGCATGGATTAGGGTTAGGCGTAGAGTGGGCCGCTGTTTGCCGGGCCTGGCCCACTTGTCGTGGGTCAGTCCAGACCATACGTCTACAAGCCCCCCAAGTCTAGTGTGACATAGTGCGTGGCTATGTTATGCTAGACTTAAGTCCTGTTCGTGGCCACGTAGGCCCAACCAACTATGACGGCGTGACCATAACGCGCAGCCCAAATGCGACAGTGCGCACTGGGTCCGTGGTGCAGTGCGTGATGACCATGGGCGCGTCCTTGTTGGCGCGAATTTGTAGGCGCGTCCTTGTAGGCGCGACCTGAGTAACATTGACATTGCGATTGTGATTGTCTCACAATGGTGAAGGTGGATTCCTGTATGCTGCGTCCTGGGTAAGGGCGTGCCTTTGTACCAGTAGCGGTGCAGCATGATGCGACAGAAGACGTACTTCTGTGGCAGAGGTGCGCGCTGTGCGCAGTGGTGCGAACATTACATCCGTCTTTACAACCAACAAAGGTGCGCGCTGTGCGCATGCCTCTTTCGTACGATCTGCTTCCAAATATGCCTGCGTGACGCGTACGGAACCAGTGTATACCCTGGTAGCCCCCCAAGTTTGATGGTGCTACTCGTGTAGGAGCATTAAACTTACTTATCCAAATCCTGAAAAACACTTAATGCAAATATTAGAAGTATATGCCGCGAATCGCAACATATAAAAGGTAATGAAGTAAAAAATTAGCGCATAGCATATATATAGCACGTAGCATGTAAAATTAACACATAAGAGAAGTAGCAGTGCAAATTACACCTATCGTGAGGTTTTACAAACTACATAAATAATTAATTGTTTGTTGTTTTTTTTTTTAGTGCGCGTTGTGCGCAACAAAGAGGTGTGACAGAAGGCGTGCTTCTGTGACCGCGACTAATAGTTTCAATCGCACGTACAGACGCAGATGGATGTATCGTGACCGCATAGACTCTAACGTTTGTGGATGATCGCAGATGACCACGGCTTTTGTCCAGTGCGCTCATGGCGATTGACTAGCATCGTGGTGCCTGTACGTGACAGTGCGCTCATGGCGCCAGTCTGCGAAGATCTCTATACGCACGGCCTAACACGGGTAGATTTATAGTTACTGCGCTGTTCGCGGCTAAAAGATATAGTAGGTCCGATCGTGCGGACTTAGTGTGACTTAGGTAAAATCGTGTTTACCAATTTAAAAGATTTACATAAAATCAAATCGCATGTCGAATCGTGTTGACCAATCAAATCGTGTTGATTTACATAAAAGATTTACATAAAATCGTGTTTAACCAATCAAATCGGGAAACAGTTAATAAATAAGATGCTTTTGCAAAAGTATGTCACATGTTTAATTGCTGTACGATAATAAATAATAAAGTACCTTTACCAAGTCTAGTGGACCAGGAATGACCAATCAAATTGCATGCGCGAATCGATTTATAATTAATGATGGCGATGTATAATTAATGATTCGCAGTACGAATCGATAATAAATAATACCGGCTTTTGAACCCGATGGTTGCTTTCCAGTGATGTGAGACCACGAAACTTGTCGGGTCCCACGGATGGTGCAATCTGTTGATACATAATCTGGCACGGACTGATTCAACGACTCTCCCTGGGCCGTTAGTCATCTTCTCGAGCCCTAAGTAGACCTGTTCAACAAAGAGAACCCGTTAGGAGTGGACCCGAGGCCGTAGCCCCGGGATCCATCTCCGATGGTCAAGTTAGTATTGGTGCGATTTAGGTTGATTAGGGTTAGGTTTAGAGTAACCTGTTAAAGATCGTCCTGAAGAAGGGGATTCCACCCCTATATTTATAGGGCATGGATTAGGGTTAGGCGTAGAGTGGGCCACTGTTTGCCGGGCCTGGCCCACTTGTCGTGGGTCAGTCCAGACCATACGTCTACAGTTATAGTTTGTAAAATTGCCAAATCAGTTCTATTAAGGGTGTTTGGGATAAGTACTGATTTGGGTCATAAGCTCAGGTACTGTTCATGTGCCATTTGCTGAGCTTTGATCTAGCTTAAATAAGGTTAGATAAGCTGTAGTTGTCTGGTTTTAAGTTGATTTAATTACTTTTGAGGATTTGAGTTTATAGGTGCATTTTTAGAAGTTGAAACTGCCTTTATAAGCCCCCAATAAGTTAAGCTTAATTTGGTGGTAACTTTTGGAAGTTTTAGGTGTAATTCAGTATTTTAAGTAAAGTTCCAAGAGTTGGTCTTGTTTCATCAAGTATTAAAAGACTTATGTGCAATTATCCATAACTGCTGCATCAGAATCATTGTGCAGACCTGCACAATCAGTTGGCCCATCACAGCATTTTACTTGGACTATAACTGCTTATTTACTTGGGTTCCTTTCATGGTATTTGGTTTATGAGTAGCTAGTAGTAGTAGCTTTAGAGTTGTAAGCTTGTATCTCACTCAGTAGCTTGTTAACTAGCTTAAATTTGGGCTGCAAAGTGCCCCATTGGGACTACTCAGACCTGCATCAAATTTAGTTTCTATGAGCACCTGTTCTTTGCCTCAACTGAATTAGCAATTAGTAGTGAAAATTGGGCATTTTCAGTTTGCTAGTAGCTTGTAATATAGGCTTGAGTTTTCTGAGCTTGAATTTCACTTAGAAGCTTATTTGATTAGCTTAAATTGGTCTGCAAGTTGCCATTTTGGACTGTTTTAGCTTTATTCAGTTGTTGACTGCATAAGTACTTATTGGCTTATTCTAAGAGCTATTTTGGTCACAATAAGTTACTTTAAGCTTGTATTAGTGTGCTTATCTATATTTGAGCTTTTGGTGAATTTTGGGACTGAAGTGCTTATTTTAAGTGCTTATTTGAAACAGCTTTTTACCCAAACTGCTTATTAGGGTTTAGAAAAGTTCAAATTTCTTTTTTCATAGCTTCATAATATCATTTAAGATTTTTCTGCAAATTTTCATAATTTTCCAAATCATTTTGCTATTTTTACACATTTTATTAGTCTCTTTTAGTTTTTAATTCATAAAAAAATAAAATAAAAATCAAAAAAATATAATTCTTTTTTCTAAAATTTTCTTTTAGTATTTAGCACTTAGGAAAATTATTTTCATAATTTTAGGGCTTATAATTTAGGATTCCACTATTTAGGTGCGTTTTTAGATTTCGTATCGTACGTTTTTAAATTTAGATTGCGTTTTAGGATTCTGGTGCTTAGATTGCTTGTACTCTTAGTGAATACGTTAAAATTGAATCGTCCCTTGGAAAAAAGTCTCTATCCCACCGCTCGAAGGGCCCTCATGTGAAATTATTTTCACGAGTTTATTGTCGTTGTATAATAATTAAAGTAAGGGTCGTTGTCAAATTATTAAAGGTGTCGGCCAATTGTATCAAGTTAATAATGGCCTGGAATATTCCCTGGCATATGCCATGGTTTATTCTCTGGAATATGCTAGATGCTAAGGCATATTCCCAGTTTATTCTCTTTCGTTTAGCCTATATAAGGCATTGTAATCTTTCGTTGTAAACACATCCCCACAACCCACAAAAACAATCACCACCACCATTGTAACAAAGCTTCCGCAGTATTTTAATAAAAGGTGTGTTTTAAGTAATACTTGTACTTTAAAGTTTTAGTTTTTGAGCTTTAGTACAAGATAAAAATTCCAGGCAACGTAATTTTTATCTTGGTATCAGAGCTTTGAATCAAAACGTTCTTAGCTCTATGGAAGGCTAAACCACTCAGGTATATTCAGGGGAAACAGTGAAGGTATTATTTATCAATAACCTGTATTTCTACAGTAACATTTCAGTTAAAAACTTCATAAAACCACTTGTTTTCTGGTAAAAGACAGCGCAATTGCTTCTTTAAAAGAAAATACCGAAGGAGTCGGGAAAAGTTTGAAGTTAACCGTTTGGTGAACCTTAAAACAAGTTTGTAAATATAAACCTTTGAAGTTTTTAATGTTATGTCTGAGCGCTTTGAGCAAGAAATACAATATTGGTATGATAATTCACGAACTGTAGAACCTGAATATATCGTCTTTAACGAAAATAGTTCTAAACCTACAACTACAGATTTAGCCAATAATTTAGCCTGTGTCTATTATCGTTTAAATCTCTTTTCTAAAGTAGCACTTAAGAATTTCAAAAATATTTCCGAAAAACAAAAAGATTTAGAGTTAAAAGTCCAAGTTTGTCAAGAAAAACTTGAAACTGTTGAGGAGCTATTAAGAAAAACCCAGAGTGAAACCAGAAAAAGCCTCCAACAAATTTCAACTGAAATCCATCAATCAAAACCACTCACTAAAAGAGAAACCTTGAACTTAGTCCAAGAAATAGCTGAGCAACCAAAGTTAGTTGAAAAAGAAGCCTTCAGACTAACAGAAGACCTCAATCACAAAGTCCAGAAGGTAGAACACCTTCTTCACGAAGTCAAAAAGCTCATCACCGGATGAGTATTGTTAATCAAAAGGCAACTAGTGAATATCAAAGGGCAGATATACGTCTTTGAAGATCCTAACAAAATCTTCAAGGAACAATTTGGAAGAGAATCAAAGAAATGACTTCCAGAAGGCCCAGTATACTTGGCAGAAGTTCTAATCAAACTCAAGCAGAACTTCCGACCCAAGAAGATCAAGTTCGTGGCTATCAACAAATGGCACGAAGCAGATATCAAGCAACCAGAGCGGCTAGAAGAGTTTTTGGAAGAAACAATTACAATACAACTCTTGAAACAACTGTAGACCCAGAAAGACAGCTTGAAATATCAAGAGAACGACGAGCGAACCTTGTCCCAGCAGAAGTACTCTACTCAAATAATAGGAGTACTACAAGGCACAGAGTATATGAGCACTACTCTGAAAGAAGAATCTTGTGTGTCGGAGAAGATCAAACAAATCTCCCACTATGTAACCAAGAAAGTTACCAAAGCTTGAGGACCTCAGGTCTTCAGCATATCCACTTGGGAATATTTATGATAAGACTCCATGTACTCCACCGATGAAGTGCTGGAACGAATGCTCTAGTTGTCCTTAGAGACACTAGATGGAAAGATAGCCGACAAATCATTGGAACTATGGAAGTAGATCTCTCTACTGGAACGCAGTTAATCTACATGTTTCCTGACATGGTTCTAAGTATTGATGACTTCCATAATCATATAGAAGTAGCAATACAGACCCATGGATATGAAACTTGGCAAGGAGGCGAAAGTAATCTGCTTATTACAATGGCTATGATAGGCAGATTATCCAACACCAGCTACATGGGATTCCAATACAGCGTAGAAAATGTTGTTGACCATCTCACAACAACAGGCATCACAGCAATACCAGGCGAAAGGAGAAGTATAGAAGAACTTGAAGGTATGAGCTGGAATCTGAAGCCATCAGAACAAACCACTGTACGTGTCCCATCAAGAGTAGTTGTCAGTGAAAGGCTTAACAGATCAGTAAGCCTTAGATTCGAAAGGTACCGTCAAACACCTCAACCACCAAGATACTCAGTAGACCTAAATGATCGAGAAGCACTAAGGAATGATCGTCTAGATGAAGATGAAGAACACTTCATAGGAGTTTGCCTACAAGAACCTCATACCAAACATATCTTTTATGATGTATGTTTCTGTGAGGAATGTCTAGAAGAAGCAAGAATCCTAGAAGAGGAACCACTCAATAAACCCAGACGTTCCAATAAACCAAAGCGATCAAGATAAAATTGGTCAACTCTTGGTGAACCATCAGGAAAGTGGGACTATTATGTCAGTTACAATGCACCACTCAACACCATCCCAATTGAAGAAGTAGCAGCAACTGGATGGGAAGACGAGTTTTCAGATGACGAAATCACCCCAGGAAAAGTGATAATTAAGTCAAGTGATGATGAGGACTGGGATGATGAAAGTAGTAAAAAGATCCTTACTACACGAGAAAGGCTTTCACAAAATCAACAAGATTTTCTTGAAAAATACTTACCACAATGGGATGAGCAGTTGGCAACTCAGAAACAAAGATCAGAGTTAGAATGGGAAAACCCATTCGCAGCAAAGTGTGGTGAAGACCATACAGTTTTTCATCTTTCCAAGGAAGAAAGTAATGATGACGATCTGCCATACCCAAAATTCCGAAAATTGGCAGCAAAAATCATCAGTAAGCATGAAGAGCACGCGTTTCCTGGTACAGATACGGAGTCAACCAGTACTTATCAACCTCCAAATGATGCAGTCTTAGGGCCAGCAACTTATCCACCGGCACGAGAAAATCCACAGCCATTCTATAGACCAGACTATCAGTTTGGTTATCCTCAAGGAAGAAGCAGCACATTTAATGGAGGATATGGCGAGTATCATAATTCGCAATGGACTTTACCACCAGTATGGACGGAATCAGGAGTAATGCTTGTCTTACCAGCAGATCCAGGTTTATGGTCAGAAGTAATATCCAGATGGGAGTCTATTACAATTAATAGGCTCAACAATCAAACATGGCCTGATAACAAAGCAAAGTTAGCCTTTGTGGAGAATCTCCTTGGAGAAAGTGAGAAGTTGATGTGGCAACAATGGCGGACTATGTATCCAGAAGCCTACTCTGCTCTTGAAGCAATCGCAGATGAGCCACAAAACATAACGTCACAAGTAAGGCAGCTAATCCTGTTGGAAGATCCATATCGAGGTTCAACTGATGAACAAGACAGGGCTTACAGAGACCTTGACAGGATAACTTGTGAAGAAACCAAGAATTTGTGGTCATTCTTGGAAGATTTCAGGCAGCTAGCAATTAAATCAGGGAAATTATATTTCCCCTCGACAACAGAAAAGCTTTTTGCTAAGCTACCACCTTCTCTATCTAAGAAGATAGAAGAATCATTTAAGGCCAAATACCCTGGTCTTAATGCAGGAGTCTTACCCGCAATCAAGTTTACTCACACCTTTGTCTCAGAAATGTGCAAAGATGCGGCGCTTGCAAAAGAATTAAGGGACTCGTCTCTTTGTTCTGCCATGCCAATTCCTGGCTACTACAAAAATAACAGGAAAAGATATGGAATAAGAAGATCAAGAACATATATAGGAAAACCGCATAACTCTCATGTGAAGCCGTTCAAAAGAAAGTACAAGGATGACAGAGGGCGAGTCAAAAAGTGTAAATGTTTCATTTGTGGAAAAGAAGGACATTTTGCAAAAGATTGCAGAAGCAAGCAGGGTAATATTGCAAGATCAGCTGTTTATCAAGAATTGGATCTTGATGACAACTGGGATATCGTCTCAGCAGACTTTGATGACAGCAGTGTCTACAGCATATCGGAAGGAGAAGGTGATACTCATCAAAATATTAGTATGATGATACAAGACACTCCACTTGAAGAAACAACTTTCATGGCAATAGGAGAAATTGAAGAATACGATAGTGAAGAAGAAGAGGAAGATGATAGCCAATACAGTTATCATACTTCTGGTCATGCCTTCATGTTCCACCTTGGACCACCAACAAAAATAGCAGACATGGTTCAATCTGCAGGATCATGGAGACCGATCAAGGAATTACCAGCAAAGAGCCAAGAATGTGATCATGATTGGAAGGAGAATGCGGTCACCAACTACACAATCTGCTATTACTGTGGAATACTAACCACAGATATGTCAAGACTTAACTGTCCTAGATGCCAACTCACAACTTGCGCTTTATGTGCAAAAAATTACCTTGGCAAAACAGTTAATGTCAAAGGGAAGCAAATACACCAGCCTGAAGAAGAAAAGGATTTGGGAAGTAGGGAAGTAAAACTTCTCAAAGAACTTCAAAAAGAAAAGACGGAGCAGGTGCAATAGATGATCAGAGATCAAGCCAAAGAGTATTATGAAAGCAGAATTGAAATACAAAAGAAAGAGGAATCATGGCAGCTTGAAAGAAGTTTGCTGATGAAGGATCTCACAGATGCTCTTAAAATCATTGATCAGCTTAAGGCTGAACAAGTGAGGATTGAAGAACAGAAGGATGAAGAAATAATGAAGTTAAAGGCACAACTACAGAAGAAAAAGGAGAAAGATGCAGAGGTTCAATTCTCAAGAGAAGAATTCCCACCATTAAGAGAAACCCATACAGCAAGACCCTGTATCGAGTCAGAAATCCAGTATACCAGAAATTCTGCAGAAATTCCAAAAGTCAGGAGAATAACAAACCAACTTTACAATGTAAAAGTTGAGTTTAACATTCCTAACTGCCCAGCGTTCGGAATAACTGCAATAATAGACACCGGAGCATCAGCATGTTGCATAAACAAGAAGGTCATTCCAGAAGAGGCACTTGAAGATTTAACTCAAGTTATTTTCTTCAACGGCTTGAACTCCAGACAGCAAGCTACTCACAGAATAAAGCAAGGCCATTTCTTTATTGAAGGAAACAAGTTCAAAATACCCCTTATATATGCATTTGATATGCATGATAGTGGTGGTATCGAAATGCTAATAGGTGCCAATTTCATAAGATCTATGAAAGGAGGAATTCGTATAGAAGGAGACAAGGTAACCTTTTACAAAAAGATTACCAAGATCAAGACCTCGGATCAAACAGAAATTGCTGAGCTAGCCATCACTGAGCTAGAAGTTGATGAAGAAGAATTCCTGGAGGTAAATGAATCCATTTATTTTAATCAAGAAGGAAACAAAGGGTTCCTAGAGCAATTCAAGCCTACCATAAACAGGCTAAAAGAACAAGGATACATTGGAGAAGAACCCTTGAAGCACTGGAAGAAGAATGGCGAACTTTGTAAACTGGATATCATTAATCCATATATTACAATTGAAGATAAGCCATTAAAACATGTGACACCAGCAATGGAATATTCATTCAAAAAGCATGTTGATAGTCTTCTCAAAATTGGTGCTATTCGTCCAAGCAAGAGCAGGCACAGAACTATGGCGATGATCGTGAATTCAGGAACAACAATTGATCTAGTGACAGGAAAGGAAGTCAAAGGAAAAGAAAGAATGGTTTTCAATTACAAATCCTTAAATGATAATACGTATAAGGATCAATACTCCTTACCAGGCATAAATACGATCATCAAGAGAATAGGAGGTGCAAAGATATTCTCAAAGTTTGATCTCAAATCAGGGTTCCATCAAGTAGCCATGGATGAAGAATCAATCCCATGGACAGCTTTTCTAGTACCAGGAGGACTCTATGAATGGCTTGTTATGCCATTTGGCCTGAAGAACGCTCCAGCAGTATTCCAAAGAAAAATGGACAAATGCTTCAAAGGAACGGAATCATTTATCGCAGTATATATTGACGATATACTGGTTTTCTCAAAAAATGAAAAGGAGCATGCCAGACATTTGGAAATAATGTTGAAGATCTGTGAAGACAATGGTTTAGTCTTATCTCCAACAAAGATAAAGATAGCAGTTCCAACAATAGATTTTCTGGGAGCAGTCATAGGAGAAGGAACCATAAAGCTTCAACAGCACATCATAAAGAAGATTGTGAGCTTTAATGAAGAGGAATTGAAAACAAAGAAAGGATTAAGGTCGTTCTTAGGAATCCTTAATTATGCACGCAGTTATATCCCAAAATTAGGGATACTCCTCAGACCACTGTATGAAAAGACCAACGCTCATGGAGATAAAAGACTGAAGCCTTCTGATTATGAATTAATCAGAAAAATCAAAACACAAGTTCAGAACCTTCCAGACCTAGAAATTCCGCCTGAAGGTGCTCATATCATCCTGGAAACAGATGGATGCATGGAAGGATGGGGAGGCATAGTTAAGTGGAAGAATAACAAAGAAGGACCAAGAAGTTCAGAAAGGATTTGCGCATATGCAAGTGGCAAATTCTCAACAGCTCAATCCACAATTGATGCAGAAATCAATGCCTGTATCAACACTCTGGAAAAGTTAAAGATATACTATCTTGACAAACCAGAAATCACTCTAAGGACAGATTGTCAAGCCATCATTAGCTTTTACAATAAAGCTAATAGTAATAAATCCTCTAGAGTAAGGTGGATCAAATTCGCAGATGCAATCACAGGAACAGGCGTCAAAATTAACATAGAACACATAGACGGAAGGCATAACACCCTCGCTGATTCTCTCTCAAGACTTGTTAATCTTTGTTTTGCAGAATGCACAGAAGAAATGAAGCAATTGGCAGCAGCAGCTCTTTACTCAGTGGAGGAAGTTCTACAATCCCCTTCTGCCTATCAGAAGAATATGAAGACCACCTGCGTAGAAGTCATGAAGATTTCCAGCCACTTCCAAGAATCTTCACAAAGACTATCTTCTCTAATGAAGAACCAGGAGCGTTATACAAACAGTACCAACTCAAAGCCAACCAAACCCCAATCAGAATGGATAAATCTGATGCATGGAGATCAGTCGCCCAAGACATTGAACTCTCCGCAGCAAAAGAGGCAGTTAAAGCCATACGAAACTTACAAGCAATCATACAATACAAAACCCAGGTTTGCCTTGGATTATCCACCAAAGATAACCACTAGTCCGATCAAAAAGAAGACGTCCGCATCCAAAACAAAGAAGCCAGAAGAATACTCATCGAACTCGAAGCACTTGCACAGCGATTGGGCCGTAATAACATCTAAGCCCATCAAAGTTCATAGCCCAGAAGAAGAACTTCTAGAAGATGATGAAAGCAGTGACGATTCAATTTTAATTGTGGACCCCTAGCTTGAGTACTTGATTTTAGTTGTTATTTCATATTCGTAGTGTAAAAACACCAAAATATCACTCTTTTACACCATTTCACTTCACATTTCGACACCGTTACGACAAATCGACTTCAACCTTCGTTGGGACTACGACCCGGGGAAATACATTCGTTGTATTTTCTTTGGAAAATAAAAATATACTATAAACGACAAATAAAAAATGGCGCCGCTGCCGGGGAAGACTTGAGAAGAGTTTGTTAATTTCGATCGTTGATTCGTGTTTTGAAGACCCTTCCCTCGGAAGTTACTTGTTTTTGTTATAAAAAGAAAATAAATAAAACACTTTGTCTAAAGTGTTTTCAAAAATACAAAAATAATATAACCTCACTTTATTGAAAGTGTTGTAAACCATTCCGAAATAAACAACAAAACAATCGTGAAATCATTTGATTTCGGATTATTTTTAGACTACAACCTATAAAAGGGGTTTAAGGAGGTCTTGACATTAAATTGCAGACCGAAAAGAGATCCATTCTTTTCTTCCGCCACTCTGCGAGTAGTCTTAAGAGAAACGATATCGATTGAGGGATCGGTACCAAAAATATTGTGATTAATTTTTCCTTATATATAAAAATCCAAAAATATTTTCTTTTTCAAAATTTTTGTTTTTGTTTTTGTTTTTGAATTTTGGTTTCTTTTTGGTGTATGCACACCCGTTCTTCTTCTTCTCCCAATCTTCTTTCGCCTCTCTCAAATCCTGAGAGAATTATCCGTCACAATCACCGAGTTAATTTCCCAAACATTGAGGAAATGAACAACAACGATCAACCCCCGCCGATGGGTGGTGAAGATCATATGCCAGCTCACGATCTCCGAACGATGGAGGAGTTGTGCCAACCTACAATGCTTGGACGTGGTGGCTCGATTGCCCCCCTTAATATCCAAGCCGCGGATTTTGGACTTAAGCATCACATGATTCAACAAGTCCAAAATTCTTGCCAATTTCACGGTTTGCCGGGTGACGATGCAAACAAGCATCTTGACAAATTCATAACCGTTACCCAAAGTATGAAACACAATGGGGTCACCGATGACTACCTTCGTCTATATCTTTTCCCATATTCCTTGACGCATCATGCCACCGCATGGTTTGATCGTCTTCCCAAGAACTCTATTCACACTTTTGATGAGATGGTTTCAAAGTTCTTGGCGAAATATTTCCCACCGTCGATGGTGACGAAATTAAGGAATGAGATTAGCAATTTCCGTCAGCTTCCTGACGAATATTTATTCGAAGCATGGGAATGCTATAAGCTCTCGATTGATCGGTGTCCTAACCATAATATGTTATTGGTCACCATTATAGACACATTTTATAATGGTTTGACATTACGACACTGTGATACGATTAATGCTGCAGCCGGAGGTACTTTCATGAAAAGACGTCCAGAAGAGTGCTATGATCTCATTGAAAACATGACTACCCATCATAATTATTGGGATTCCTCTGCCGAGAGGAATGAGTCAACTAGGTCTGACACTTCTTCTTCTACCTCCAAGATAGTTGCTCTTTCTAAGCAAATGAATGATATGTCCATTGCTATCTTAAGGATACATCAAAGTATGAATCAGAATAACAATAATCAGCATGTTAATGTGGTCAATCAGAGTTGTGAAACATGTGGTGGTCCACATTCGTATTTCGAGTGCTCGGCCTCCGGTGGCTACACTCAAGAGAATGTTTATGCTGCAACGGGAACCTTTAACACGGGTGGTAACGGTTACCAACCGCAAGGAGACCGTAATCTTCTCAGCTACCGTTCTAACAATTTTCTCGGACCACCCGGTTTCACTCAAAATCAAAATCAGAATGTGTAAAACCACAATGTTCAATATAACCAAAATCAAAATCGGGCAAATCAAGGTTATCAAAACCAGGGGAATTATAACCGAGCCCCGAATCAAGGGAATTTTCAAAATCAGAATCAAGGGAAATTTTCAAACAGGAAATTTTAATCAGGGAAATTTTCAAAATAACAATCAGGGTTTTAATCAAAACAACCGAGGGCCAAATCTTAACAATAAACAAAATCAAGGATTTGTGCAAAATCAATCGCCCTCGGATGAGTTGTTAAAACAACTAATTCTTCAAAATCAGAATCAGCAAAATTTCAATAAAAACCAAGAAGAGACAACTAGGTTTTTGATTAAGGAAATGACAGAAATCAGGAAGTCTTTAAATGATTGACCCTCGGGCTCTGGAACTCTTCCAAGCAATACGATCGCTAACCCGAGGGGCGATGTTAAGGCGATCACTACAAGGAGTGGTGTATCATATGATGGACCCACGGCTCCGACTACCTCTTCTTCTCTACCTCCCAAGGTAGTCGTCCGTGAGACCGAGGTGACAAAGGACACGGAACTTCCTACTAATAACGGAAGGACCGAAGACGTCTAACCTCCGGTTGTCCAACTGTCTAAACCAAAGGTTGTGCTTGAGCCCGAAGAAGCTCCCGTAAAAACCAAACTTCCGTATCCTTCAAGATTGAATGATCAAAAGCTCCGCGAAAAAGCTTCAAATCAAATGGAGAAATTCTTTCAAATCTTCCAAGATTTGCATTTTGATATAAGCTTCGCAGATGCTTTACTTCTGATGCCTAAGTTTGCTTCTACCATCAAAGGTTTATTGAGTAATAAGAAAAAATTATTTGAACTGGCAAAAACTCCTCTGAACGAGAATTGCTCAGCGGTTCTCCTTAAAAAGCTCCCCGAAAAGCTTGGAGATCCCAAAAAATTTCTCATTCCATGTGAATTTCCGGGGATGGTTGAATGCTACGCCTTGGCCGATCTTGGTGCAAGCATCAACCTAATGCCGCTGTCCGTATGGAAAAAACTTTCTCTGCCCGAACTCACCCTCACTTGCATGACCCTCGAGCTTGCGGACCGGACCATAACCCATCCTAAGGGTGTAGCCGAGGATGTCTTTGTCAAGGTGGGGAAGTTCCATTTCCCCGTCGATTTTGTGGTGGTTGATTTCGATGCCGACACCCGGGTTCCTCTAATTCTTGGAAGATCATTCCTGAGGACCGGGCGTGCTCTAATTGATGTTTATAGTGAAGAAATGACACTGCGGGTTGATAATGAGGCCGTGACTTTCAACCTAGACTGAACGTTCAAATACTCCTCCAATTACGATTCCGTCTCGGTTAATCGAATCGATGTGATTGATGTTGCCTCGGAGGAGTATTCTCAAGAAATTCTTGGATTTGCCGATAAATCCTCGAGTGGCAATCCCACTCATTCTTCTCAACCTATTCTTTCCGACTCTTCCCCTCCCCTCACTCCGTTTGAGGGAAGTGATTTCATCTTGGAAGAGATCGAGGCTTGTCTTAAGAATGAATCAGTTTCACCGGAAATTGATGATTCAGACTTTGACCCGGAGGGAGACCTTCTCCTCCTTGAGAAGTTACTTAATAGTGATCCATCATCTTCTCTCCCTCCAGAAGAAATTCAAAAAGAAGAAATCAAAGAAGTAAAGCCGTCTACTGAGAATCCTCCGGAGCTCGAGCTCAAGGATTTACCTCCTCATCTCGAATATGCTTTCTTAGAAGAAACCGACAAATATCCCGTCATCATTTCTAAAGACCTTAAAGATGAGGAGAAGACCCAACTCTTAGACGTGCTTAAGAAGAATAAGAGTGCCATCGCTTGGCAGATCTCCGACATAAAGGGCATAGACCCTCGTTTCTGTACTCACAAGATCTTACTTGAAGAAAATTTAAAACCCGCCGTCCAGCAGCAGAGACGGGTTAACCCAAAAATCCATGATGTCATCAAAAAGGAAGTTATCAAACTCCTTGACGCAGGGATGATTTATCCGATTTCAGATAGCTCATGGGTTAGCTCGGTCCACTGTGTGCCCAAAAAGGGTGGAATGACCGTTGTAACAAACGAAGAAAATGAGTTAATCCCCACACGTCTCGTCACCGGATGGAGAGTGTGTATCGATTACCGAAAACTCAATGATGCTACCCGTAAAGACCATTTCCCGCTACCTTTTATGGACCAAATGCTTGAGCGTTTGGAGGGAAATGAGTTCTATTGTTTTCTCGATGGCTTTTCCGGGTATTTTCAAATACCAATTGATCCCCAAGATCAGGAAAAGACCACCTTCACTTGCCCTTATGGTACGTTTGCCTACCGACGCATGCCTTTTGGCTTATGCAATGCTCCGGGCACGTTTCAGAGGTGCATGATGGCCATATTTCACGATATGATCGAGAAGACGGTGGAGGTCTTTATGGATGATTTCTCTGTGTATGGAAATTCTTTCTCATCGTGCCTCTCCCATTTAGACAAAATGCTGCAAAGGTGCGAAGACACCAATCTTGTGCTAAATTGGGAGAAGTGTCATTTCATGGTTAAAGAGGGTATTGTCCTCGGCCACAAAATATCAAATGCCGGGATTGAGGTAGATCGAGCCAAAGTCGATGTGATCGCAAAACTACCTCATCCCACTACCGTTAAAGGAATCCGAAGTTTCCTCGGTCATGCTGGTTTCTACAGACGATTTATTCAAGACTTCTCTAAAATCGCCCGGCCTCTGACCCATCTTCTTGAAAAAGATGCTCCGTTCTTCTTCTCTCCCGAATGCATCGAAGCATTCGAGGTTCTTAAAAAGAAATTGACTGAAGCACCAATATTGGTTGCCCCCGATTGGGACTTGCCCTTTCAGCTAATGTGTGATGCGAGTGATTATGCTATTGGTGCAGTCCTGGGGCAACGCAAATCAAAATACTTTCAGCCGATACACTATGCTAGCAAGACAATGACCGACGCTCAATCTCACTATACTACTACCGAGAAAGAGTTGTTGGCCGTTGTCTACGCTTTTAAGAAATTTAGACCATATCTTGTCTTATCAAAAAGCATAGTGTATACGGACCATTCTGCTCTCAAGTATCTCTTAGCAAAGCAAGATGCTAAGCCGAGATTACTTCGGTGGATTCTTCTGCTCCAGGAATTTGATATTATCATTCGTGATAAAAAAGGAGCAGAGAATCTAGCCGCTGATCACTTATCTAGACTTGAAAATCCCCATCAAAGTGATCTCGAGAATAAGGAAATCACCGAAACATTTCCTCTCGAGACACTTGGGATGGTATCTTTAAAGAATTACCCGAGTACCTCATGGTTTGTCGACTATGAAAATAACCATGCGGGGAATTTTGTGGTAAAAGGGATGCCGTCCCAGCAGAAAAAGAAATTTTTCAAAGATGTTAAACATTATTTTTGGGACGACCCCTATTTGTTCAGAATATGTGCCGATCAAGTGATTAGACAGTGTGTGCATGGCCAAGAAGCCGTTGACATCCTCACGGCTTGCCATAATGGACCCACGGGGGGACATCATGGTGCCAGCTACACCACTAAAAAAGTATTTGATTCTGGGTTTTATTGGCCAACAATCTACCGCGATGCCCACGACTTGGTAAAGTCATGTGACTCTTGCCAACGTCAAGGAAAAATCTCACAAAAAGACGAAATGTCTCAAAATGCAATTCAAGTCTGCGAGATTTTTGACGTGTGGGGCATCGATTTCATGGGGCCATTCCCGTCTTCACAAGGGAATAAGTATATACTCGTGGCCGTCGACTACTTGTCCAAATGGGTTGAAGCAAAAGCGCTCCCCACTAATGACGCCCGAGTTGTGGTTAAGTTCTTGAAAAATCTCTTCTCCCGATTCGGAACCCCTCGGGCTATAATCAGTGATCGCGGTACTTACTTCTGCAATGATCAATTTGCAAAAGTTATGCTCAAGTATGGTGCCACTCACCGACTTTCTACCGCGTATCACCCGCAAACGAGCGGTCAAGTCGAGGTTTCGAATCGTGGATTGAAACGTATCCTTGAAAGAACCGTTGGTGAAAATCGAGCCTCGTGGGCCGACAAATTGGATGATGCTTTATGGGCCTTCCGAACAGCTTACAAAACACCCATCGGGTGTACTCCTTACAAGCTAGTTTACGGAAAAGCCTGCCATCTGCCCATCGAGCTCGAGCATAAGGCATTGATGAAGTGAAAAGTGTACCGCTTTTAGGGGGTCATTTAAGCCCTAAATCGTATTTATTTGATCAAATATTGCCCTAAATCGTTCCTTTTATCATTTTAGGTACTTTGGAGAAGAAATCTGGAAAAGGAAGCATTTTGAACGTTTTTGGAGCATAAAAGTGAAGAAAACGACAAAGTCTCAAAATCGGCTGGAAAAGTACCTGTGACGGCGTCAAGCACCATTGTGACGCCGTCAACCCTTGACGCGCCAGAGAGGATTTTGGATGATTAAAAGGGGACGGCGTCAAGAAGGCCATCAAGAAACCCTAACCGCGGCGAGGTGACGGCGTCAGCTCTATAACGTGACGCCGTCTGATCTGATTTTCTATATATATTCTTATAATTTTTAGTCATTAGTGTGCAACTTTGTGAGGAGAAACCCTAAGATGATTTTTCTGCTACTTTTAAGGGTTTTATACCCTTGGGTCTCCCATATTCAATTGAAGATAAGTAATCAATTAATCATTCAATATGTCTATGTGTTGTTTGATTATATCTTGTTCTTGTATTTTATTTAACATGCTAGGCTAGATTTATCTTGTGTTTGCTTAGATCTAATGAAACCTAACTATTGATTATTGGTTGTTGGTGTGTTATTAATTGTATTGGATGATTGTTTATCGATGTTAGGCTTAAGAAAACTGGCTAACCTCCTATACGGTAACTTGCTTGAACGTCGTAAGAAACATGAACCAATGCGTACTAAGGTTTTTATGGTTGTATTTAATGCATGAGCGAATTCTAGTGATCCCATGTTAGGAGCTTCTTAGCCGGCTCGACATAGGAGTGAAGTAGGAGCTTATAGAGTTGGGGAAGTACGTACGCCACCCCACGATTGGTATTAAGGAATACACCCGTCATCCACGCAATTAATACACACTAATCAACCGGTAAAAGATAGTTAGGGAGTAAGGAAATCTAAGTAAACACATTTCTCTCCATATAAGTTCCACAACCTTTTTATTTTCAGTTATTTTATTTTATTTGCAATTGTAGTTATTTGGGTTAGTTGACTAGCAACTAATTCCGCCCACTCCTTCAAACCCGAGATTTTACTTGCTTTTATAAAAATATAAAAAAAAAATACAAAAAGAATCTTCCCTCACCCTTAGACCTATTAGAGTAGTTTTTCAATCCTAACAACACTATTCCCCTAGAGAACGATCAATCCCCCGGTACTTGCCACTACACTATACTACATCGGTCACGTAAACTGCCTGGTGGGGATTGCAAGCCTCTTGAGATCCCTCGAGAGGTAAAACCTGTCGTAAGGTCGCAAAACCACGCATCAAGTTTTTGGCGCCGCTGCCGGGGAGTAGTTATTGCTTAGGTTGAAATTCTTTTTTATTAGGTCTACTTACTAGATTCCTTTCTAGTAAGATTTTTATTTTCTTTTTATAGGTCTTCTTTAGTCTATCTTATTTCTTTGTGTGTTTGTTCGTAATTTCCATTGACTCTTCCGTTCATCATTATGGAGAACGCGAATCCACCATACCACCAACCACGTAATTCACCCACTCCATATGACATCTTGATGTTTAAACAACATAAAGATGAACCTCTCTATGATGCATGGACTCGTTTTAAATATTTACTCCAAAAAGTCCCATCATCATAACTTCGATTTTTGGTCCCTAACTCAAATCTTTTACAATCATGTCGACCGACATGCCCAAAGGGACATTTACCATTTTGCCGGCAGGGATCTTAGGGAATTAAGTGCTGAGGAAGCATGGGAAGCTATTGAGAATTGTGCCCAATATTATTATATAGTAGACAACCCAACAAACATTAATACAAGTCAATTGACCACAAATTTCAAGGATCATGAAACAAGTTTGTTTGGGGATGAGGGTAGAGTTGAGCCACCTAGCTGCATGTCATGGTTAGGCACTACCATAATACAGGATGAACACATAGGTGACCTTGATGTGATGGAGGATTTAGCCGAACATGATCACATTGATCAAAAAGACCTAGGTTTTATGATCAATGACTCTAAATCTCAAGAAACACATGAGGAATCCTTTAGCCAATTTGAATATAATAGTCAGAATATTGAGGATGATCCTTATGATTCGGACATAGAAGTTGAGATGCCTAGAGAAGCACTTGAGATACTTGGGAAAATGTTAGGGTTAGATCCTACTAAAACACATGATGAGGATATAGGTGATCTTGACATAAGGAATGATGAGGTAAGTAACATAAGCCCACCAAGTACCCTACAAGTCCTACCATCATTTGAGGCACACACACCACCCGTGACTTACACGAAAGAAGTAGAAGAGACTATAGGAACCCCAATAGAGGTAGAACCTTTGAACCAAACACAACTAGAGGATATAGGTTTGAATGCTTTTAGTGATCACAACCTTACTCTTAGTTCTATGGAAGTTCCTAGTTTTGATGAAGCGGAGCCTCAACCAAAACCGTTACCTAATCTTCCATCCTTGGATGAAAATTTAGGAATTGAAAAAGGCCCCAATCCACCCATCGAACCATATGATCCGGGTAGTTTTAGGTTGGAGGTTGTTGACTTTGAGCCTTGTAGAGAGGAAGCTAACATAGGAGTGAACCATAACCTTACATACTTACATCACCCATTCATGATTGGTCGTAAGAAACATTATGGGTTTAAACCGGGTTTATTAGGTCAAGATGGATTCCCAACTAGGAGTCTCTCAAAGTTGATAGAAGATGATCCCTTTTTAGGAGGAAACTTTAATTCACCCATTGACCAAAGTAAACTAGGTAGGGTTATGATGAACGGAACACACCCCTTTGAGTATATAATTCATCCGTCACTCTTTTCTCATGAGGCATGCTTCCACCGAAATGGTATGTATCAATACTATCACCCACACTTAATCTTAAGTGTAGGGAAAACCTCTCTTATTTCCGTTAAATAAGGGTAGAGTCAGGCTCGTGACTCGAACAAAAACAAGCGCTTCTTGGGAGGCAACCCAAGCTTTTTGTGTTTATTTGTTTGTTTGTTTGATTTTATTTGCTTCCGTATGTATGTTTAATTTTTATTATTATTGATTCATGTTCGAAACTAAATTGTGAAAATGCTTTATCTTGTTTTTAACTTCGTCTTAACTACATATAAAGGTATTTTGCAAAAGATAAGTGTAAGGAAAATCCAAATCGGTTTATTAGAACAAATGAACATGAATCATAACAATATTAAATTAACATACATATTAGTAATTGTTTGAGTCAAATGCTTGTATCGAGTCATAATGATATTTTGCAGGATTTCCAGGAAATAAGGATTGAGTTTTTCCAGAAATTTTCCGGAAACTTAACATGAAAAATCTGTCAGATCACTTTTGACGGCGTCAGACCCCAGTCTGACGGCGTCAGGAACAGTTTTCTGGAATTTTTTTTTTGAAAGTTTTGTTTTTCTTTCGGAATCATAAAATGCTTTATTAAATCTCTAACTTATAAACTCCAGGAATCTGCAAAATAATCATTCCACAAGCATTATATCCTTATACAGATTTATCCCGCCGATGTTATGCAGGTTTTCGTGTTTGTTTTCTCAGGTTTAACAGGTTATTTTGGACAAGGAGATGTATGTGGAATCTAGCTTTTGGCGCTGCTTTAGTCTTGAAGCTTCAACATTACCTTGGAAGAAGATCTAACCATGTTACCTCTTTATCCACCGAGCGAATCAGGGGAGTATTTGATTTCATTCTTTTACCTTATTTACTTTTACATCTTGTTATTTGAACATTGGGGACAATGTTCATCTTAAGTGTAAGGGGGGGTAAAGTACGATACCTTAGAGAATGCAATTACGCTTGATTTTTCATTTGTTTAATAGTAGATGTGTAATAAAACTGAGAGAAATACTTGTTAAGGCAATTTTAGTGCCAAATTAAAAAAAATTTACAACATATAGGAGTGAAACTTTGGTCTTAATGAGCTTCTTACGGATAGGAGTTATATGACTAGCACAAAACCGTACTACTAAAAAAATTTCCACCCCTAAATATGTGAGGTTCGCCCCTAGAATTGGTAGGAAAAGCATTTATGCTATGATGTGTGTACCGGTAGCACTTAGATTCTAGAACTTGCGTTAGGACCATTCCGAGGCCACAAGTGAGACTACATTCGTGTAGTTAGATTTACTACATGATAAGAGGCATTAGGATTAACCCATTGTTTTACACCTGTGTTTTTGTTATAATTACATTGGCTACATTGGTCAAGTAATTCTCCCACACCCTTTGCGTTGTACTTATTTTTAGTACACGATACCCCTAGTACACCCCTCAGAGCCTATCTTTTCGTTTCTAACTTTAAGCATTTTACTTAAATTAAGAATTTGTTTACACCCCACTTAAATGTACACCCAAATCGCCTTAGCCTACCTTGTATGCACTCATTTTTAGTGCATTATTGTGACAACATTTGTTTAAACCCCAAGTTAATTATCTAATTGATTACATGGTTGCTAAGTCGAGTCATATCCTTGTACATATTGTTTTGGGACGATTGGGACTCATGGGTAAAGTACTAGTGTAATGGAGTAATGGGGAAGAACAACATTATTACCCCCATATGTGCTAAATATTTTAAAAGTACTCCAAGTGTTTCGATTATCTTAATTCGAGTCATTAGAATAGTTAATTGTAAAGTTATGTAAAATTTCAAGTGTAAGGGGGATGCAACCCCCCTACGATGTATTATTTTGGATGGTAGGGCAAGAGTGTATGCAAAAAAAAAAAAAAAAAAAAAAAAAAAAAAAGTAGAAAAAAACATACGGACTACCATCCCGTTTCATTTTATGTTTATTTTATATTTTTGTTATTTTTTTTTCATTAGCTTAAGTCGAGTCTAGTCTTGGCTTAGCAACGCCATATTGTACATGTAATTAATCAAGATCTTTAACTCGCCACCAGTAAAATATCCTTTATCCAACAAAACCGTGTTTATCATATCCCTACACCTAACGTTATAACCCGTTTAAAAGCCCTCTTTGATAGTTTATCTTAGGTGCTTATGCCTAGTGGAGGAGGTTTTTGATCCTTTCCCAAGCCTATGGTAATCTATTTGCTATGACAGGTAGTGAGAGATATTATTCATTTTCATTTATGAGATATACTTTTATGACACCTGAGAGATGTGAGTATCTAAACACTACTTGTGAGGTGCTAGTCTGTAATCTCCGTGCTTATTATGATTAAAGTGGAACGACTATTTGTTGTAATTACTTTTATATTAGCGTTAAATGACCCCTAACTTGTATTTTGATTATAATAAAAGCGCATTTGCTTGAGGACAAACAAATCTCAAGTGTAAGGGTATTTGATGAAGCGAAAAGTGTACCGCTTTTAGGGGGTCATTTAAGCCCTAAATCGTATTTATTTGATCAAATATTGCCCTAAATCGTTCCTTTTGTCATTTTAGGTACTTTGGAGAAGAAATCTGGAAAAGGAAGCATTTTGGACGTTTTTGGAGCATAAAAGTGAAGAAAACGACAAAGTCTCAAAATCGGCTGGAAAAGTACCTGTGACAGCGTCAAGCACCATTGTGACGCCGTCAACCCTTGACGCGCCAGAGAGGATTTTGGATGATTAAAAGGGGACGGCGTCAAGAAGGCCATCAAGAAACCCTAACCGCGGCGAGGTGACGGCGTCAGCTCTATAACGTGACGCCGTCAGATCTGATTTTCTATATATATTCTCATAATTTTTAGTCATTAGTGTGCAACTTTGTGAGGAGAAACCCTAAGACGATTTTTTTGCTACTTTTAAGGGTTTTATACCCTTGGGTCTCCCATGTTCAATTGAAGATAAGTAATCAATTAATCATTCAATATGTCTATGTGTTGTTTGATTATATCTTGTTCTTGTCTTTTATTTAACATGCTAGGCTAGATTTATCTTGTGTTTGCTTAGATCTAATGAAACCTAACTATTGATTATTGGTTGTTGGTGTGTTATTAATTGTATTGGATGATTGTTTATCGATGTTAGGCTTAAGAAAACTGGCTAACCTCCTATACGGTAACTTGCTTGAACGTCTTAAGAAACATGAACCAATGCGTACTAAGGTTTTTATGGTTGTATTTAATGCATGAGCGAATTCTAGTGATCCCATGTTAGGAGCTTCTTAGCCGGCTCGACATAGGAGTGAAGTAGGAGCTTATAGAGTTGGGGAAGTATGTACGCCACCCCACGATTGGTATTAAGGAATACACTCGTCATCCACGCAATTAATACACACTAATCAACTGGTAAAAGATAGTTAGGGAGTAAGGAAATCTAAGTAAACACATTTCTCTCCATATAAGTTCCACAACCTTTTTATTTTCAGTTATTTTATTTTATTTGCAATTGTAGTTATTTGGGTTAGTTGACTAGCAACTAATTCCGCCCACTCCTTCAAACCCGAGATTTTACTTGCTTTTATAAAAATATAAAAAAAATACAAAAAGAATCTTCCCTCACCCTTAGACCTATTAGAGTAGTTTTTCAATCCTAACGACACTATTCCCCTAGAGAACGATCAATCCCCCGGTACTTGCCACTACACTATGCTACATCGGTCAGGTACACTGCCTGGTGGGGATTGCAAGCCTCTTGAGATCCCTCGAGAGGTAAAACCTGTTGTAAGGTCGCAAAACCACGCATCAGGCATATTGGGCCTTAAAACATGCCAATTTTGACCTCAAGACCGCTGGTGATCATCATAAGCTCCAAATTAATGAATTAAATGAGCTTCGGGATCAGGCCTACGAGAATTCTCTGATCTATAAGGCGAAAACAAAGAGGATTCATGACTCTAAGATTAAAAACCGCATCTTCAATGTTGGTGATCGAGTCCTCCTCTTCAATTCTCGATTAAAGATTTTCTCGGGCAAACTCAAAACCCGCTGGTCTGGGCCGTTCACCATCACTCAAGTTTTTCCATATGGAACCGTCGAGTTAGCTCAACCCGACGGTCCAAACTTTAAGGTGAACGGTCATAGGTTGAAGCACTATTTTGGAGGGGACATACCATCCATGGTTGTCCCGGATCTCCAAACTTTCCCCATGGACAAATAAATTCGGGGATCGAGTCAAGCTAAGTGACTCGGTTAACAAAAATAAAGCGCTTCGTAGGAGATCCGGCGGATCCCATAAAAGGGATCCGTCCTTTATATCGTTTGGTTCCGCCAACTTGACAGCAAAATGACAGCTAAGAGTTTTTGGAAATCTTTCCAAATCCAGCTGTATCCTCCACACCTTTGTCATGTCATATCAAAATCTTCCAAAGTCAACTATCTTGCTTGAAGATCTAGCCAAGATATTATGTATGATGCATGCCATGATGTCATTGTATCATTTTAAACATAAAATTTCCTTTTAAGGAAATAAACTAGTAGATGTGTAAAATGTAATTCTAAGTAAACTTGTGAAATGTAAAATATGTTTTAAAGAGACTTTAGCTAGCATTTATAATTTGCTAAAGGAGATACTTTGTAATTGTCATTAACAAAACTAAGTAAAGATCGTAAAATATAAATAACGTTTTTAGGACGATATTTGTATTAACAATCTCCCCCTTTTTGTTGATGACAAAACATAAAGTATATTTTTGAGCAAAGGAATAAATATAGCATGAGTTCTTTAAAATATAGATTAAGTTTGTTTTATTTGAGTTTTAAAAACTCTTTTTATGCAAAAGTGTATGTACTGTGATGATTCACAGTTATGCAAACTTAATCCTTTCTCCCCCTTTTTGTCGAAACAAAAAGAAGAGTTGCGTAGCGGAATGCGATTTTGAGAACTTTAAGAGCTCCCCCTTGTTTGATACTCCACCTAAATGGAGTAACAAGGTAATGATGCATGATCCTACAAAACAAATGGTTAGAAAAATGAAATGCTCCCCCTTGATGTATACTCCCCATTACAAGAGTCCCAACGTATACATTAGAAGGGTATGAGATGCTGCAAAAGAAATGTTAGTTGTGAATAGCCTCAATGGAGAAGCATAATGCATATGATATGGTCATTCAAATAAGAATGATAATCTAGTTGACTTTAAAAAGTCAAAATGTAGTGTCTGATCAAAATTTTGTACCTAAAGTACAAGTGATCAAACTAGAATGTAGATTCCAAGTAGCTATATAATGATGTTAGTTACCTAACTAATGATAATATGCTTTATGTTGATCACTCATAAGCATAAAAAATCACATTCATTCATTGAAAATTATGTGACAAAAGTCACAAACATAATATGATGTTACATGAAAATGAAAAATACATCCTAAAATTAAAAAATCCCACAACAACATCTAAAGGACTTATATAATGAGACTAAAATTCTCCTATTGAGGAGGATGAGAGATGGCGTTTAGACGCTCAAGAATGTGGTTCAAAATGAACCTCATTTCATTTTGGAGCTCGTGCACCAAAATGTTTGTCCTTTGAGCTATGTGAGCGGTTCTTTCACACATGTTGCAATCATGACGAGCAAAACCGGGCGGAAGAGTAGACTCATTTGGTTGTGGTGGTGGTGGTGATGATTGGTTGTTGGTTGGTGGTGGTTGTGCTTGTTCATTGGTTGTTGGTGGTGTTTGTAGGGAGTTCATGAGGATGTTTTGGAGGTCCATGGCTTCATTGAGGCGGTGATCTACCATACCCGAGAGAGTGTAGAGACGGTTTAGCTCTTCACTAATCTCCTCTTGGGTTTGAGGCAAATTGATCCACATTGCCTCGTCTATGGCAATGAGAGTTGATGTGGGTGAGAGAGGTGGTATTTGAGGTTGAGATGATGGTGCATCATGGTATAAAGGACCATGGATATCCGGGAAAATCGGATGAAAAAGCATAGGCTCTTGACCTTCAAAGGTCATGGGTGGAGGATTGGTTGATCTTGGTGGGAGATCCTCCAAGTCATCAAGGTATAGATGAGGTGATGTAGGTGGAGTCCTAAATAGCTCCATAGGTTGGAGTTTGGGTGAGTTTGGTTGTGATTGAGATTTGACAGTCTGTGATGGTGCGGGTGGTGGTGTGGTTGCTATTGGAGTTATGGATGGAGGTGGAGTTTGTATGACAACATTGGATGGTGTAGGTGTGGATAAATTAAGAAAATTTTCACTTGCTATAGGAGATGAGATATTAAGAGGAGATGATTCCTCTGATGATGAGTTAGCAAGATTTATGAAGCAACATGGCTTAACACTAATGCGGGCAGTGCGTTTTGGAGTTCTAGAGGTGGAGGAGTTGGTTGATTTGGTCATGGTGAGCTAAGAGAACTAAGATGTACAGGTTGTATGTTGTGAAGAAGGTGAATGAGTGAGTTTTGCTCTAAGTTATGATCTTAATATATAGGCAGATGGTTTATAGAAACTAGTGTTTGGATTTGATGTAAATCCAATAGAGAATGTTGGTTCCTAATGATTTGGAACAAAAATTTGTGCAAATCACATCACATAAGTCAATCCATAAAACTTATGTTGAGTAATATGATGAAGATATGCAGTAAATGCAAAGGGATAGTGGAAAATCCTGTGATGTGATGTACCCACGGATTTGAAGGATCCCTAAAAAGGGTTCCTTGTTTGTATAGGAAAGGTAACTCACTCCTTAAATTTAAAAATTCAAATTTTGGTGGGAAATGTTGTTCTTAAGTTTCTAAGAGTTTCTAAATCATTCTAAGATGTATAATGATCAGTGAACCTATTCTAAAGAATACTAGAAACTAAAATCTAAGAATCGGGATGAGTCGAAAAGTTTTAAGAAGTTTACTATTATACCTACGGATCCAATCGACAAGGCGTGCGGATCCAAAATTAGAGATCCGCCAGATCCGTGGTTAGGCTTGTAGGAAGAATGTTAGTGTCTAAAAAAAAATTGTCTAAAAAATGAGAGGCCAAATCTATCATGTATTAAAGTAAGATAGTACTACAAATATTTGATCATCTACAAATATTGAAATATAACTTTTATTCATTGAACATTTGTTTGTGACAAACGTCTCAAACTTGAAGCTACATTAGAAGGTCCCTAAAACTTGAAGAAATCTAAGAATAAGTATACTAAGATGATACTTATGAAAAGCTAACAGCTTCTATGAAGTGGAATTTGTTGGTGTTGATGGAGATATGATGGAAGCTAGCCACATAGTTTCTAAATCCTTAGTGTCACAAAGGTTAGTGTTATGTTCTTCATTTTCTTGAGTGTTTGTTTGATTTACCCACATTGAATCATCATTGTGTTGAAGAGTGGTAAGTAGATCATGTGGTTGAAGGTTGGGTGAATTTAGTGGTGATGATGATTTTCTTTCTTCAGATGATAAAGGTGATGGTGAGGAAGCTATTGGTGTAGTTACAGGTGGTGGTGTGCTATATGTGGGTGATGATGTTGTACCTAGTGGAATTATGATTGGTGATGGTGATTTTGTAGATGAAGACATGTTGACTATAGGAGTTATGATAGAAGTTGTAATGGCAGTAGTGGATATGATTGGTGAGCTTACGTTTGAAATTAGATTAACGAGCCAGTAAGGTCTAACACTAATTCTAGCGGTTTATCTGTATGGTCTAGACATGTGAGATTTGTTTGATTTGTGCATTGTGAGAGGTTTACAGGTATGATGTGCAAAGAAGATGAAGATTTAGTGTGTTATGATCATCTTTAAGGTTCTAATTTATACTTCCCATTTTTATAGAAGTTGGGGTTTGGATTAATGAAGTGTAAATTTCAAAGACTTGGAACAAGATAAAGTAGTTTGTCCTATTGACAAAGTCAATCCATAGAAATGAAGTTGACATGAAGATATGCAGAAAGATGACTCAAAAGGGAGAAATGTGATTGATTCACAGTTTTCGAAAAGGTAATGAAAGAGTCTGTGAGTTATGAGCAGGACAAAATATTCAAATTTTGATGAGAGGTGAATTTTCCTAATTTTCTAAGATGTCTAAATATAATCTAAGAAAGCTAAACTGCAATCTAAGCATTGAAAAGAGTTAGATTTTGTGAAAAAGATTACTGTGTATTCCTGCTGATCCAATTGACAAAGCATGCGGATCCAAAACTTTTGGATCCGTCTGATCCGCAGGTTTAAGATGGGCGGAGCCAATGTTAACACTAGGCGGATCCAAACTGAGGGATCCGCCAGATCCACCGAACAAAATTCCTAAAACAAATAGAGAGCAATGCAAATTTTGCGTTTTTCGATGAAAACCCGTAAATTCTCCTGGAACATATCTATTGTCTATTATGTAAAGCGAAGCTACCAAATATGTAGATTCTAACATACGTTATAAATAAAATTGATCAACAAACTTCATCACAAAAGAAGTTAAGCCAAACAGTGGCTTAAATTAGGAAAATTGATAACAATACATGTTATCATTAGTTCAAGCTGAGCTAAATCACAAAAGAGTCAAGTGCTTATCATAAGGTCTTAGTAAGCACATAAATCAATACATAGTCTAATAATGTATTATACCAAACACTCTTTAAATCTCACTTATCCTTCAATAATTTAAGTATTTTCTTCTGATCCTTGCGGAGTTTCATCATCCATCGTCCAACATTCTTTAAAATTCCCTTTGCTTGTCGATGTTCCGCAGATTCATCATCAAGGAAAGGAAGTTGACTCAAGTAGTCAATTGGAGGAAGCTTAGAGTTAGGTAAACCATCTTCATCACTAGCTGATGATGATGATGAAGATGAGGATGAGGTGTGAGCCCGTTTCCCTTTTCCTACTGCCACTCTATAGTTACTAAGCGGAACGAAGGTGTGTTTGATTTCGACGTAGTCTGGAACAAAGCCGAATGAGTCTAGAGGAATAGGAATGGAAGCTCTAAACAAATGTGTAAGAAGCATTCCATATGGCATTGAGGTTTTTCCTAAGATACGTATATCGACCATTCTTTTGGCGATATAGTAGGCTAGATTGAACTTTTGATGGGTAGACACACAATAGAGCATGTAGCATAAGCTTGCATTCACATGATCTTTGTTTCCAATGGTGCTAATGACATTAGCTCTAAGAATCTCTTCAAGTTTCTTAAATTCGGGTTTAAGTTCATTTAGTTCCATAGCGAATGGATCACGACTAACATCCTTTCCTCGGAGTTTCTTGGTTTGGTTGCTTCTAGGCTTGAAAAGATGATCACGGATTGTTTCTTTAGGAGTTAGAGGAGTATCATATGGGTGTTCACGACCTAGGTTTGAATCAAGAATGGTTAAAGGCCATTTGTCTGAGTAGAAACAAGTTTCTTCTCTAGGAATGCCTAATACTTCCCTGAAATGATCTAATGGGAAATTGTAGGGATTTTGATTTATTTTGAAATGGATGCTAAAAGATCCAAGGTCATCAGTGATGAGTTTCACGGAAGCATAAAACTCGAGAATGAACCTAGGGATGATTGTCTCATCTATGTCTAGGAGTGCATCAAATTGAATGACAGTCATTTGTTCACGGATGTTTGTTTCTTCTAAGAATGATGAATCTACAGTTTTGCCTTCATGAACGTACCGACTTTCTAAAGCTTTAAAAATTTTGACTTGAGATTCTGAGAGTCCCTTTGTTTGATGATGTTTGGGTAGGTATTTGGTGGTCTTTTTGTGATCATAGTTAGTAGCGGGAGGCATGGTTTTCCTAGACATATAATTAAAGTTAGAATCACATAATATATACATATGTGTCTGAATGAGAATAATGTGGAGTATGATTATCTCGACTCTTTTGAAGCAAAGATTTTTGTAGTAAAATATGAGATAATCCAAACACTCCTGATCCGAAAATATATGTGGATTATAACGTTTTTGATTTTGTATGAACAATGATTAAAAGGAGTTTTTCCTAGTTGTGAAAAAGTAATCTCAATGGAGTATTTGATGATTATTGTAGTGTCTAATTGAAAACATGATTTTTGAAGTGCCTCATTATTTTTGATAATCCCTAATTTAATTTAGTGCAACCTATATAAATTCTAGACACAAATAAGAGATTGAGATGGATTAGGGTACTTACAATGATCGATTAGGAATGAGTTAATTGTGGCGAATGAAATATTTGAGCTTTGGGATGATAAGGGTCGTCAACAAATTGGTTTTAGTGTGGTTAGTGGGTGTAATGAACAGTAAAAAGTGTCTATTTATTGAGAATTAGTCTCAGCAAAGCACGGATCCAGCGGATCCCAAACAAGGGTTCCGCCCTTGTTATCGATTGGATCCGCATGATCAGAATATATGTTTGTTTATTTTCGTTTTTGTTTGGACTAGGATTTAACTACTTTCTAGGTTTCAATAAACCATAGATAGAAGTAGGATTCTTTCTTGAGGTATTAGTGAGAGGATTATCAATGTTATCTTTTGAGAAACTTTCTCAATTCGAGATGTTTTATCATCTAAACATTGTTTAATACGTTTTATCATCTAAACATTGTTTAATACGGAAATGATGATGGAAAACTAAACTTTTGCTGGGATGAACAGTTGCAATGATGTTGCAACAAAGAAAAAGGTTATGGAGGTCAACAATATTGACCACGAGAATTTTCTCCACACTTTGCCTTAAAGTAGCAAGGACCGTTTGTTTCTTAGTAAATCATGATGTGATACAATGTCTCACATTAGTACACATATTATTTGAACTATTCCTATATCTCCAATTCCCGGGAAGATCATATATTATGGTTTCTACACCTGTTCCTTTGGGATGTTTCTTAAGTTCCTAAATGTTTGATGGTTTTGAGTTGGAATCATCTTGAAAGTGTAGACGTATATAATATTTGGTGTACTAGCTATGGGATAGAGTATTCTACCTAATGCATCTCTATGTTTAGGGTCATCTTATGAATTTACTATCTTTATCCATGATGAGTCTGGTTTAGGAAAACGTGAGTGTTTTTCAAATAGTTTCCAGTCATATCTGTGATATATTCAAATTGGTTGAAAATATCATTTTTCCTAATTGTTAACTTTTTTTAAGATCTTTAGATGAAGTTTTATCTACTTATTTCAAGATTTGTTATGCATGATTTTGAGAAGTCATGCCATATCTTGACAAGATGATTTGAAGACGATGTCATCCTAATAGTACATGATCCTACTTAGTAATGAGTGTTCTCTACTAGGTTAGTTGTGTACTTGATCATTCCAAACTTTTGATGCTTGCTTAAGTTTGTGATCACGGCAATGCCAAGAGAATATGCTATTTACTTATCTTATTTTATCTAAGTATTGATGCTATATTGTTGAGATATAATCCAAGTTAAAACAATACTTGTCTCTAGGAGTTTTAATCTAATTTTATGTCATAAAGATTTAAGAACCTTTTCCTACTCATAATGCTAATTTTCAAATACTATATTAAAGATGTGGTACTAATAACTTATGTTAAGTGAGTATGAAAACTGAATTATCTATGATAGCAATTTTCATGAGGAGTTATGAGGAACCGTACCTTTTTCCAATGATTGTTTCTAAGAATGCTATTGAACAAAATACAACCTCTGTTGGACACATTGTGGATCTAGTCCTTTCTTTCAAGCATACCTAATAAAAGCTCAAGTATTTGGTCCCCAATATCTCATGGGTCCATTTGGGTTAATCAAATATATTACCAAGGTTCACTAATATCTTGGAGGTAGTCAAATGGGATTTCTTTATATAATGAAGTGTCAACTGTCGTTTTAACTTCATTCTTATCTTTTCTTCTAATTGAATTAGTGTTAGGCTCTCTAGATATCTTAACAGGTTCAATACTACTTAAGTTTTGACTTTTCTGTACTGTACCTACGGATCCTTTGGTTATACCGTGCGGATCCAAAGTTTTGGATCCGTGGGATCCGTGGGTCACTGACTCAGTTGATGTAGTCTTATTTTCTTTTGTCATTTGAATCTGAAAATCATTTAAGTGTCCATTTTTCATGAAATCTGGCTTGAAACTACCATAAGGTATTTTTAGTAACCTCATTGTATCATTTGTACAGTTTATGTGCTTATTGAATCTTTTAAAAATGGAGTTTTATTTTATAAGATTCTCTTGGGTAAGCTTTAGTATTTCTAATTCATGTTTTAGTTCTTGACATAAGACACATGTTTTAGTACTTTTACCTTTTTCTAATCCTATGACTTTTTCTTTTAACTGATGAACTTTATTTTCTAAAAATTCCTTTTTGGTTTTTAAGAACTTATTTTTACTTATGATTTGTAGAATAATTTTACATAATTTGTTATATTCTATATCTAACGTGTTATCATTTATAAAAGAGTATGACGAGTCAGAAAGTACTTCTTCTGTGTCATTGGCCATGAGAGCAACTTCATTGATCTTTGGTTTGTTGTCATTGTCTTTACAATCTCCTATTTGAGATTTGTTCTTTGGAGGCTTTGGACAATCTCTTATCAAGTGACTAAAATTCCTGAATCTAAAACACTTTCTATGGTTCTTTGACTTCACATAAGTCTCAAAGTGATTTTTCCAGTCTATAAAATTGTTTGGTTTAAAAAGTGATGGTCTTTGCATAGATTGCCCTTCTTTAAAGTTTTCAAAATCCATTTGATCGTTTCAAGTTTTAAAATACAATATATTTTAAATTTCTTGAGTAACACCGCTCTGGTACCAATTGTGAAAAACTAGAAGGGGGGTTGAATAGTTTTACCGTTTTAAAATTAAATTAAACCGTTTTGTAACTTATGTGAATTCAACGAAACTATGCACAGAAATAATCAAACAATATATCCAAGAAGTAAAGAGAGAAATGATCAAACCACATAACACGGATGTTTATAGTGGTTCGGCTACAAGGACTCTTTTCCTTGTCCTACTCCACTTCCCCGAGCCTTTAACTCGAGAGTTATCTTTCACTAAGAAACAAACTCTCTTCTAGGTGGAGAAAACCTTTGCACGTCGCTTACTTCCTTTTCCGGTACTAAGCTAAACACCGGGTTCTATTTCAAGGTAGAACCAACCTAACGTCGCCTATACAATTACCGACACTAAGCTAGATGTCGAGTTCTTTACAAGGGTACAACCACTCCCGTTTGGTTCTTTTACAAGGGTACAACCACTCCCTACACTCTTTGTGTTTTGAGGACTAAAACACTAACCACACTCACTGAGATAAATGATACAAATAATGATGTGTGAACTACAACTATATCACACAGTAACTTATGCTAAAGGTTTTACACGTCTGTGTTGAACCTTGATGCTTAATCTCCTTTGCTACAAAAGGAAAGATCAATGAAATGAATGAATGATAAATGTTAGATGATATGTAAATGAATGAGTATGAATGTTAGGCTCTATGAGTGATGGTGTGTCCAAATGATCAGCTTGCTATTTATAGGCAAGCTGGTGAACAGCCGGCGGATCCCATAAAAGGGATCCGTCCTTTATATCGTTTGGTTCCGCCAACTTGACAGCAAAATGACAGCTAAGAGTTTTTGGAAATCTTTCCAAATCCAGCTGTATCCTCCACACCTTTGTCATGTCATATCAAAATCTTCCAAAGTCAACTATCTTGCTTGAAGATTTAGCCAAGATATTATGTATGATGCATGCCATGATGTCATTGTATCATTTTAAAAATAAAGTTTCCTCTTAAGGAAATAAACTAGTAGATGTGTAAAATGTAATTCTAAGTAATCTTGTGAAATGTAAAATGTGTTTTAAAGAGACTTTAGCTAGCATTTATAATTTGCTAAAGGAGATACTTTGTAATTGTCATTAACAAAACTAAGCAAAGATCGTAAAATATAAATAACGTTTTTAGGACGATATTTGTATTAACACTCTAACTCCCCATCGCCACAAAATCCTCCGTATGGGACGCAATTGCCTCCCGAGGCGATTTACCAAAACCAACAATTTGCGTTTCAAGGATTCGCAAATTACCCCTAACGTCAACCTTCCCAATCGCAACTACAGCTCTATAACCCATCGCAACCTTCATCATTTCCTATACCACAATCAGAACCTCAATACAAAGTACCTGCGGCCCGTGAACCGTCCAAATCACGCGGAAAAAAAAAACAATGGCTCGAAAATAAAAAAAAAGTCGTGAATTTGGACGATGACGATGATGATGACCTTGAGGCGGTGGCTCAAGGTTCGAAGAGAAACTGGTCCAAGGAAGAAGAGAAACTGCTTGCGAAACTTTGGATTGAAATTTCACAAGACAAAGATATCGGAAATGACCGTTCCGATGAATTCTTTTGGAACCAGATTCTGGAGATGTTCAACGAGCAATCAAGCCGTGAGCCTCGTACCAAAAATATGCTCACCGGTAAATGGACACGAGTTAACGGTGATTGCCAAAAATTCAACGCTGTCTACAAACATTTGCAGCGTCGAAGCGGTGAAAACGACAACGATCATTTGGAGAATGCGAAGGAAAATTTCGAACAACGCTTTGCCGGGAGAAAGTTCGCATATGTTCACGTGTGGGATATTTTGAAAAAGTACCCCAAATGGGATGCGAAGGATTCGATTGACGTTACATGTCTCGAGGATATTTTTGGTCCTGACAGATGTCCTCGTCCCGAAGGCGCCTACAAAGCGCGGGCTTCAAAGAGACAGAAGTCGACTTCAACGTCGAGCGCGGCGAGCTCCGGTGGGAGTCAAACGAGTTCTTTTTCGGGTCACTTATCCGAAAAATATTACCAAAAAGCGGACGTTCAAATATCTGCGTACGAGGTGAGGAGGGAGAAGGATCTGAAGACGTTAGAGATGGAGGATATGAGGTTTCTGATGATAGATCCCGACATGAGCACACCGGCCAAATCCGCTGTCATTCGCAAGCGGCAAGAACAAATATTGAAGAAATATCAAGATGCCGAGTGAAATGTTTATGTTTCGTATTATTAATATTTGTTGTTGGGAATTAAATGTTCACAAAGTTAGTACTGCTAGTACAAACAAATGTACTACTGGTGCATAAAGGAAAATACTCTAAGTGTCAAATACTACTGCTAGTGTTGGAGATTCTACTACTGCAAGAATACTACTGCTAGTGTATCAGATACTGCTGTTGGAGTGACTCATACTACTGCTTAATGGATAACTGTCGTGTATACTACTGCTGAAAGGATAAGTATGTAAAAGATATTTTGTGTATAAAAGTCAAGTATATACGATAGATAATATCTTAGATAAGTGATCAGTCAACAAGTTGAATACACAGAACAAGTTGTATCTTTGCTACTGACACACTCAACAAGCAAGTAGTTGACAAGGCTTGACAATATTGTAAAGATCTCATTTGGACTATAAAAGGGAGATCTTAGCTTAGATATTAAGAGTGCTAGATTAAGAGTGTATAAATCATAACAGAAATAGTTATATTTCGATAGAGATTCAAGGTTTTGTAACCCTAGTGATAGTAAAGATCACTCGTATTATTTTCAATAATATTGAATCATTTAGTGATATACTTCCTGTGTTCATTGTTCAATTTCAAAGTCATTACTGTTCCATTATCCACAAACCAATATTCTTCTAAGTATGGTTAAGTAGATTCCGCATATTTAATCATATTCACTCAAAGTATCTCATACACACGTTATAAAGGACTAACATCCTCAAAGTGTACTACATCCTCTCATTTGTTGTATTGTTATTTTAATTCCTGTATTGTTTTATTTTAATGAAATGAATTTAGTTTATTTGGTTATTTGAATAAAAGAAATAAAAATAGATAGTGGTAGGGCCAAATAAGTAAGTTGTGGTATGTTATTGGGGAGGGGGTCGTAAAGGGAGGTTAAAAAAATATTAAAAAAAACTAATATCGTGTTAAAAAAAAGAAAAAAACTAGAGTAATATGGACTCTTTTACCCTGGCCAAAGTCGGCTCCGTATCACAGATCCAGCCCCAATAATCTTCCGACCATCCCCTAAACAGAGCCCTGTTATCAAAATCCCCAAAACAAAACCCTAACTGAGTCGAAGGTAAAGATGGGGAAGAAACAACACAGCAAAGATCGGATGTACATCACCACCACTGAGTGGGCGACAGAGTGGGGCGGTGCTAAGTCTAAAGAACTCCGTACTCCTTTTAAGCGTCTCCCCTTCTATTGCTGCGCGTACTTTCTTTTTCTATTTCAATCAATACTGTTTCATTTATTTATTATTATCTGATATCAATTGTATTGTTTTCAATTTTCAGGCTCACGTTTACTCCTTTTGAGGATGCTGTCTGCACCGATGACGGCAGCGTTTTCGATATCATGTCAGTACTCTTTCTTATTCTCAACTTTTTTAAAATAATTAGGAAAAGTAAAAAAAAAAACTTACATTGCGCGATTTTCTCTTATTTAAATTAGAAGAAGTAGACAATCAGATGTAACAAAACGCGATAATAGTTAGATAAACACGTGTTTGAGTATTTAGCAATTTTGCCGTATAAATGCGATACATAGTTTTAATAAGAAATCCCAAACACATCCTAGTGGTATCCTTGTGCTCAAGAAGAAACATGGATACTTTGGAGAAGCTTTCAGATATCGTAACGTTAAATGGAATTGCACATGATCTGCATTACTTTATTTCTTTTAAAAACAGTCTGACAATTTCGTCAACTAGTTTCTATGATGATTCAAGGATAGAGATCCTTCGAGAGGATGATATGTTCTATAAGATCCCAGCAGGTTCACATTTTGATGAAGAGAGAAAATTGTGCCACGTGATTAGGTTGATTATTAGGTTCACATTTTGGGCCAATGTCATTACTCTTTATCATTAGCCATCATTAGTTTATGCCAGCAAACAGTTTTTTTAGAGCTTAGGTTCAATACCAGTTAAATTCCATTTCTACGCGGATCATGTATTATTCATGTTCTAGGGGGTGTTTGGGTTTGGTTGCTTAAATTGCTTATGCTCTTTGAATTTGGCAGTAGCAGATTATCAGATGTAACAAAATGCAATGTATGAGATAAGTGTTTGGATGTGCGTCTAGTCTACTGTAACAGAACACAATAAATATCAGATACCATGTTCGAGTATTTGGCAAAGTTTGCTTATTTGCAGAGTAATTGGTACAATAATCATGAATCTCCTGATCAGATAACAAGCTTAAACAAGCAACTCCAAAACTGAATTTTTGAGAATGTTTATTCAACACTCAAATAAGCAGATATATAGGCAGTTTGTTTCCATCCAAACACTCTATGCTGCTTATCTATTGTATCAAAATGCTCCCCAATGGTATCAGACTATCAGTGTATCACTGTGCTTAGGATTACATTAACTTTGAATAAGGGAACTACACACGGTCAGAATTTCTCTTAATTACTCACTTCATAGGCAGTGTGACAATTTCTCGGCTAGTTCCTAAACTGATTCGAGGATTGGAAAAGTCATAGATCATTTGAGACTAATATAAAGATCCCAACAGGTCCATTTATCGAGTGACAGATGATCGTTTAGCATCATTAGTTTATGACAGAAAACAAGTCTCTTAGAGCTTAGGTGTATTTGATATCATGTCAGTAGTTTTTCTCATCTTCAGTAATTGCTCTTCATAAACTGTTAAGCTTTATCAATTTACTGTTACTTTTCTAAGATATTCATGTTTAAATGGCACCCCTGTGCGTAAGAAAAAAAATCGTCAACAATGAATACTTAGGAGGAGCTTCTTTTGTGTGCCATAAGCACGTAACTATGGATGTAAATACATATGATCAGTCTTTTAACTTAAAATACAACTTTGACCAGAATTTGCTTTGTAAATAGTAGTTAAATACTATGCCCCCTTGTTCTAACAGTTCCATGAAGAAGTTTATATGTTGATTTATGGGTTGGGGAGTCATAGAGAGTATTTGGATTGCATATTATATTTTTTTTTTTTTTTTTTTTTTTTTTTTTTTTTTTTTTTTTTTTTTTTTAAATTCGTTTCTTGAGGAGTAGAGAGAAGAATGTTAGAGGGCTGCCATATCTCTTTCGAAGGGTTTTTTTAGGTTAAATATGAAGGTAAAAAGCTAACTTTATTTTCATCTTATGTGAGAACTTCGAAATAAGAATGTCCAAAACTTCTAACTTTATCCTAAAATGAGCTGATAAACAGTTTGGATCATCCGAAGTCCGAACACGTTATGAACACGTTATACCGCTTGTTATAACTTAAAACTAACCAGAAAATAAGCAAATCCCAGACACCGGCTATGTTTGGCAAAAGTAGCTGTGAGGAGTAGCAATGAGCTGTAGCTGTGAGCTATAGCCACAGCTCACACAGCTCACTGCTCACCGCTCACAGCTTCTTAAAGAAGCATTGGAAAAATGAGCTTTTTTAAAAAATAGCAAAGCTCACAGCTCTTTTGCCAAACGAACACTAAAAATCAAAAAGCTCATTGCTCACCGCTCATCGCCTCAAAAAGCTCCAAAAAGCTCTGTGCCAAACATAGCCACTATCTATAATTCACTTGATAGTAAGATATGTTGTTTTATGAGTTTTCAAAAGGTTCATTTATCCTGCGACCTGTGGTTATGATACTTCTGTCATTAGCTTGTGCAACAAACAGTTTTTGTAGAGCTTAAATTCGATACAAGTCAATATCTTATGTGTTTGTTAGTTTTTATTTTTATTTTTTTATTGTTTAGTTGTTTGAGCCCGTTTATGGAATTTAAAATGTAGGCAAATTGTTCCCTACATAAGGAAGTTCGGGAAGCATCCGGTTACTGGAGCTCCTCTCAAACAAGAAGATCTCATCCCACTAACGTTTCACAAGAACTCTGAAGGTATTATTGCATTCCCTCCCCCCTCCCTCGTTTTGTATGTGCTCTTTCTGTAATCCATTTTCAGTTCACAGTTATTGTGGAATCTATTTTTTTTAAACTTTTATCATTCTAGTCTTTGTGCACCGTGTATATAGATAGCTAGCCTTCCCCCACAAACTCCTTTTGTTGCTGCGTAAATTTACCTATGTCTTATGTGCTTTTCTTAGCCTGCTGTCCACTCTACCATGTAGTAAAGTTATTGACGCCAAAAAAATTTCAAAATATTCTAACTCTTGAGAACCATTTACTGTTTTGTAGGAGAATGTCATTGCCCTGTGTTGAACAAGGTTTTTACAGAATTCACACATATTGTTGCAGTAAAGACAACTGGAAATGTGTTCTCTTATGAGGTATATGTAAATATAGTCATTACTTATATATTATACGATATATTTTTTTTCCTAAAGTCAGTACATCAAATTCTATATCTTGCACAGGCAATTAAAGAGTTGAATATTAAAACAAAAAACTGGAAGGAGCTTCTAACTGATGAACCATTTAAAAGGGAAGACATCATTACCATTCAGGTAATATGTCACTCAATGCATTTCATATTCTCTGTGACTCAATACATAAATATATGTTCTTACATCTTAAGGTTCTTCTTACCTATGTATGCTTTTGTAGAATCCAAACACTCTTGACAACAAATCTCTCGTGAATTTTGACCATGTGAAGAAAAATTTGAAAGTTGACGATGAAGGTAAATGCAGCCTCTTTTCTATCCTTGAAAGTATTGGTGTACATCTGTTTTACTTTTCAATGTGGTCATGGAAAATCTAGAATTTCTTTTTCAGAAATTCAAAAAATGGAGTCAGATCCAAGCTACAACATAAATATGAAGGGCGATTTAAAGCAGATGTTAAAGGAGCTTAAGACCGAGAAGGGGCGAGAACTTGCACTACATGGAGGCGGCGGAGATAAGGCTCAGAATGAAAGAGCTGCTGTACTTGCTACAATCTTAGCTGCTCGAGAACGCATTAAGGACAACCCCAAAACTGGAGAAGCGAAACCTCCGCAGGCCTTCAGTATTGTTGATGCCGCATCTGCTTCTGTGCATGGAAGAAGTGCTGCTGCTGCTAAGGCTGCTTCAAGTGATAAAACTGCTGCTCGAATAGCCATGCATATGTCTGGTGACAGGACACCAGTCAACGCTAAGATGGTTGGTTTTCTTTATGATTCTTTCATAGTTTAAAATAAAACATCTATGAGCGGTTTCTAATGCTTAATGTAGTCGCGTTTACTATTGGACATCTCTTATATTGAGAACTTATCTTTCAGGTAAAGAGCCGTTACACAAGTGGTGCAACATCTAGATCTTTCACATCTACATCATATGATCCGGTTACAAAGAATGAGTTTGAATATGTCAAAGTCGAAAAAAACCCAAAGAAAAAAGGTTACGTACAGTTGCATACCACACACGGTGATCTAAACATTGAACTACATTGTGATATTGCTCCAAGAGCTTGTGAGAACTTCATCACTCTATGCGAACGGGGCTATTACGATGGAGTAGTTTTTCACAGAAACATAAGGTATTTTCTTTCTTTGTTTGTTTCATCTCATGTTTGATGTTTCGTTGCAAGTCTTCCTCTGACATAAGAGTTAAATGTCATATACAATTTGCAGGAACTTTATGATACAAGGTGGTGATCCAACTGGGACTGGTAAAGGAGGTGAATCTATATGGGGAAAGCTATTTAACGACGAAGTGAACTCAAAACTGCTTCATTCTGGAAGGGGCGTTGTTAGCATGGCAAACAGTGGAGCCCACACCAACGGCTCACAGTTTTTCATCCTCTACAAGTCTGCAAACCATCTAAATTTCAAGCATACGGTTTTTGGTGGAGTCGTAGGAGGCTTAACAACTTTATCAGTGATGGAGAAGGTCCCTGTTGATGATGATGATCGACCTCTGGTTAGTCTTCCCTCCTAATTCCTTTTTATATATATATTTCGAGTGCCAGTTCCATACATTGCAGAATGGCCCAGTTTGATTTTTCATACTTTTTTATGTTCTATCTTGGTAATTGAAGTTACGAGAATGGACTAGTTTTGGTAATTATACTGTTTTATGTCATATCTTGGTACTTAAAGTTGATGACTATTTAGGTAATTAAAGTCTTTTCGGTCCAATTTGGTACTGACATGTTCACACCATTATAACCAACTTAAACCATATCAAAAAATATGTTGCTGCTGTTCCCGTTATTTTCAGGTAGATTTCCGTGTTTGGTAAAGCTACACGTTATAACATATTTCTTAATTTCGAATCTTGTGCAGGAAGAGATAAAGATAAACAGTGTATCGGTATTTGTGAATCCTTACTCTGAACCAGATGAAGAAGAAGAGGAAAAGAAGACCGAAGAAGAGAAGACCCTGGAGGATGTAGAAAATGTTAGTGTCGTTGTGACCGTAATGGTTTTTATAGCTTTCTATTTTTTATTACGTTTTCTAATATTTATGGGCTATTGTTCAGGAGAAGATTGGTTCATGGTATAGCAATCCTGGGACAGGTTCAGAACCCGAAGCTTCGGGTGGTGGTGTTGGTAAATACCTGAAAGCCAGGACCACCACAAAGATCGACACGACCTCTGTACCTGATGGTGGTGGACAGTCACATGCTGTAGTGAAGAAAAGGAAATTGGTTGCCTCAACACAAGAACTCAAAGATTTTTCTGGATGGTAACCTTTTTTACATGTACGCATTTTCATCCAGGTAATGATGTACCATATCAGCTTGAGTCAGCAGGAAAAACATAGCGTCAGACTTTGATTTTTTATTGATCCAGAATGTAGTTGTACTTTGTGTACAGTTAATGCATTTAAAGAGAAAATGTCAAACTATGATATTTGTAAGCTTGGACGCTGAGCTAGTTAGCTAGCTATGCTGCTAGTTTTGGATAAAAGCACCTTACAATCTAAGGGTTTCGGGTAATCCTATTAGTCTTTGGCATACTAGCTCATATTACACCTAGTATACACAAAATATATTGCCAGATCATGTACAAGCTATATACACCTCCTATCTATGGGTTGGTTAGTGTCCATGTTCCCTCGGTAGTCTTGGATCGACATGTGGTTCTTTTACCATCAATCTTGTGTTTAAGTCGTTGCCGGAGGTCTTATTTCGAAGCAGTTTTTCTACCCTTGAGTAGGGGTATGATGGATTCCTTGTTTCTTGCTCCGGCAGACTTGGGTATATGTTGTTGTGGCTTGTGTTTAAGTCGGGACTGTTAGATGAATGTTAGTGTTTTTGCAAGACAATTCATTAATATGAAAAGAATTTGCATGAACCGAAAGTCTTGTCTCGTATTCCATCCAAGTCCAAGTAGACGGATAAATAATAATTTTGTACCTTTATATGTCACTCTATTTGTTCTCCCTATCAAATGTTCAATTATGGTTCATTAAAATCATATTAGTTTGCTCTCAAGTATTGGACTTATTGGACCACCAAACTCTTAACCTTTTTTGATAAATGAAAAAAAAAACCCAACAGAATCCACCAAATTAGAATCCAGAACAAAGCCAAATAACCTACTTTCACTAGTCAATATGAAACCAAATTCCATATAATAGGGCAAATGTGTTAAAAGTGAGTCCACATATGTTGAAGGACACATGCTGAGTTTGGGTGTCACTCGTACTTTAAAAGTCAACATAAAACGGTTGTATATTAAAAGACAGTTGTTGAGGTCTCAAAAGTGTGTTGATTGTCGATTGGTAAAAGATAATAAACGAACATATAAGTCTTAAAATTATAGTTGATCCCGATCCTGATCTTAGGATCTTACGATTTTACGATTCTACAAAGCAAAAATGATCTGGATCCTACGTAGGATCTTAACAACCTTAAGATCTTATAGGATCTCGATCTTAACTATAGGATCTTAAGATCTATTCCGTTCTGATCTTACTTTTCTCGAACCGCAAACTAAAAAACTACAAATTTATGATTTATGTTTTTATATAATTTAAAAACAACATGTAATTCCTCTTAAATATTTCATATTCATAATTTAGGACAACATTTCCATAAAGTATTCATATAATTTCGTGTTTATACTATATAATAATTTGTAGATTTGAATAATATTACAAAGATCATTAAAAAATGACATTATAGTAGGATCTTATGATCTCGATCCGATCTTGCAAAGACGAAAACGATCCTAGATAGGATCCCGATCTTAAAAACCTTGCTTAAAATGTTACCAAAAACTACATGCGAATGAAATTTCCAAAATTTAAATCACACTTAATTTTTTTAGTACAAATTACACAGTTGGGACTTGGGAGTACCACGCTTATTGGGATTGAAAATCCAGTCAAATCAATGTGGGTTGAACTTTATTTTCCTATCAGGAATCCAGTAGTGTGGAATGATTTTGATGTATTCAACAAAAGTATCTTTGCGAGGAGACTCCGAATCGAAAGAAAATGATTTGCACACTTTATTTTTTATTGAGACACTCAATCATATGTATTAAACTGCTGTACTGTGTATATACATTGGTTTAACAAGTTGTACACATGAGTGTGCAAATCAAAGAATAATGTGCAAATCATCTCCCCAAATCAAAACACTTCCCATTTTGATATTTCCATAAGCACCACATGGTAGATTGGACCACCGTATCGAGGTAAATCTTCATGAGACTATCAAGGTTAACAGAGTCTGTATGAAAAAGAAGTTATGCCAACGTGTGGTTGATAGAATATTAGTATTTTGAAAAAGAAATGGCCTCACCATAACCTTGGATTATTTTATTATTCTCGATAGTATACGCACGAGATTTACATATGAATCAAATTTGTTTTAAGATTTTAGTTTAATATACGGATATATAAGAATTTACCCGAGTTTAATTTTTGTAATTTTGATATAAGTACAACTAATAAATATGCACAAAGTAAATCTTTGTCTCCTTTCTTCCATTCACCAATTTGAGTGTCGAAAGTCTTGCCTTTCCCCTTTTTGATACCTTTCACCAAATGTCCAAGCTGCCCTGATTTGATAGCTTCCTCTATCTGATGCCTTAGCTCTCTACACTGGTTTGTGTCATGCCCATGGTCTTCGTGGAAGTGACAGAACTTGGACATGTCGTTAGATCTTTTGCTTCCTACCATTCGAGGAGGTGGAGGGGAAGGCTTCAGCAACCTTCTCCGTAGGTAGAATCTCTCGAGGAGTCTTAACAAGATTCCCCAAGATGCCATGATTGGACCCCTTGTTGTAAGGAGTAAAGCAGTATCTGTTCTTCTTTTTATTCTTCGAATCCCTCTAAGAGAAACATTTGAGAACTTGTCAGAGCCCTCCTTTTGTTCTGCTAGGGCTCCATTAGTGGCTACCTCTTTAGCCTCAGTCCATGTATATGTCTTCTCGATTAGAGCTTTGTAGGTTGTAGGGAGGTCAGTGGATAAGAACTCCATAAGGCTGCGTGTCCCCAGGCCATGTACAAAGCCTGATATGTGTTGATCTTCGTGCAACCCCTGAATCTATAAAGTGTCATCAGTGTACCTAGTAATGAAGGCTGTGGTACTTTCCCCTTTTCTCTGGTTCATGCTATGAACTACCAAGTGTGTCTTTGTGAACCTTTTCTGTTGGCTAAAGTTTGATCAGAACTTGGCGTTAAAGTCATCAAAGCTTACAACAGTCCATGCCTTCTGTCCATTCCACCATATCCGAGCAAAATCTCAAAGGGTATATGTGAACATATGACAGGCTACTGGCATGACCCATTTTTGCATCATTATTTCACCTTCAAAGAGATGCAAGTACTTGTCTAGGTCCCTTTTCCCATCATAGGTTCCAATATGGCTGGGCATTTTAAGAGGATAATCTTCGATCTAGCGAACGAAAGTTGTCACAAAACCCATAGGATCTGAAAATAGGCCAGGGTTATAGTTGTATGTAGGAGCAGGTTGGTAAAGTGTAGAAGGATATGTAAGGTGCGAATGATTTGCAGTAGGTACCATTGGGGTAGGCATAGCTCCGGTAATGTATCGACCATAACCATTAGGAGGAGCCCCCGATGTATAACTTGGGTATAATGGATACAAATAATACCCTCCGAACGGAGGGTTCCTCCCATCTGAGGCTGGTTATTAGGTAGGCTATTGTTAGGCTGAGCATAAGGATTAGTAAAACTATTAAACTGACCATTTGGTGGAGGGTACATGCCATTAGGGTATGGTGGTGGAACATTATACGAAGGGTACATACGATTGGGAAGATTCCCTCCTTGATTAATCGAAGGTAGAGTACCTCCGTATCCAGAGGTGAGAGATGATTGCAAAGGTTGCTCATTCTCGCTTCTCCCCAAAGAGCTGCGAGTAGAGGAGGTAAGTTCAATCCTTAATTCCCCTCATTCCTACACTGTTACTTTGTTCCTCAGGTGCCCTTTCGTCGGACCCCCTTGCATATTTGATCGAACGCCTATCTCTTTCATCTTCGAAGCCAACCACCTTTCTCCTAGACCTTCGAGTGCGTAGGGAACCACTCCTTAGGATAGGAGTGGTTTCATGATAACATAAAATAGTATATACTTTTCTCTAACAAATTTCCTTGTATTACGCTCTTATTTCTTGTATTTATATAAGATTAGGTACTTAATTGCTTACTATTTGTTTAATAGGATTTATCTGAGCATTGAGCGAGAAGCCGAGAAGATGCGAAATTGAGAAGCTATTTATTGGAAAACGAGAAAATGCTGGAGCAGAAGACATATGAGACGTAGCTGGCATCCAAGACCTGTGCCATATTCATATTTAAAGCTGTCTTATCAAAGTCAACTCAAAGGAGCCATACGGCGTAATCACATCGTCACTAATACGCCGTATTATTATTAAAGACTTAATGGGTATCCGTATTACAAGGCTTATATGGCGTAACAAGGATACCATATATACGCCGTAGCCAAGGACATAAAGTTAACGAGAGTTGATGCTATGCAGTGCTTCCTTTACCTCTGCGCCGTAAGGATATCAAATGCTGGAAGGATTTCATAATTATGGCATATCCAACGTAACTGGATCGGTGCAACTGCGCCGTAACTATCATGAAGCTTTGAAGAAACTATTTACCGAAAGCACGTCCGGCGTAACCCTTAGCTTAAGGTTACGCCATATATATGTCAAGGCCAGTAAAACTATAAATACAAACCCTAAATCATTCACAACATACACATCCATTCCACCTCTCAGTTGGAGAACGACTAGGGTTCTATTCAAGGTCAATTTCCAGCAACATCGAAGAGCTTTTCAAGGGAGAATTCACAACCAAACATCATCGAAGATAGATCGACATAGATTAATCGTATCAAACACTATGTTTATTACTTTTTCAGTTTTAATCATAAGTTTTGTTGTACTTTACAACATGTCCGGCTAAACACCTTTGGTGTTAGCCTAGTGGTATGTGCTTAAACACATACCATTTCTAGACCAAAACCGGACCCAAAAAGACCAAAAACCCGACCAAAATGCCAAATATATTGTGTTTTTGTGTTTTTGTGTTTTTACATATGCAGGCACGGATATCAAAGAAAAGGACAAAATCAAGCAAAGAACCAGGAAACCGAGCACGAGATATGGAAGTGTTATTTTTAGCCAGAACCGGGAAAGTCATGCTTGGTCAACAAGTCAGAAATCACCCTTAGATCACATTGGAATATTAGCCAATTCGGTCCCTTGATTTTCAGGATTTACATATTTGGTCCTTGATTGTTAAATTCTTAAATTTGCAACATCCGGATTTAACAAAAACAATATTACTCTAAACCAACTATCCTAGCCCACTTCTCGATAACCCCAAGTCCACACCCCTAAACCCAAAACCCGGCCCAACCATTATTAACTAAACCCCCAATACCCGATCCATTTCACCCGGTCAAACCTTATTCATCTTCGGTCATATAAATATAAAAATAAAACAAACACACTCACACTAACCCGCATCCCAGTTCTTCCCCTTTTCACCTTAGTTACTATTCACCAAAACCCTAGAATTACCGTACGAATTTTTACGGCAATTAAGGGTATTAATGTCAATGATTGGATCATCTAGAAGGCCCTGACAGAGAGAATGACACATGGCAGCAGGCTATTGGACCGAACACATCGCTACTTTGATCATACGGCTGGAAATGAAGCTTGGTGAGCAAGATGTAATCTAAGGGTGGATATAGCTGTGAACACACGAGGATCGCCAGCGTGGACACTCCAGAAGGATCGATCGAGTGCTATAAATAGAGGGATTTCTCCTCTCGTTTGGAGGCTTGTAATTTTTCTTAAAGTTTTAGATTTATTGTTTTATTGTAATTTTTAATTTTAAATCAATTTTAATTGTATCCGAATTTGTCTTTGTAATTTCATTTTGGTTAATGAAAATTTCATTTTCAGTTTAATGGTAGTTTAATGTTCTTGAATTAAAGTTTCTTAATCTTTTGTTTATTATTTTCTGATTTTCAATCTAAAAAAAAAAAAAAAAAAAAAAAAAAGTCAAAGTAAAAGTCAAAGGTAATAAGCTGTGAAAAAAGCTGATGGAAAGTTGAGCTGGATATTGGGTTATATTTGTGGCTTATAAGTCTGGGTTGTGTTAGTAATTCTGAGATCACAAATCACAGCAAGATTACTCGTGAGTTCAATATCATTTTTTTAGCTTATCTTTTTTGTCTGCTTATTTATATCAGCTTATATTACTGCATTAGCTTGACAGTTATTTCTGCTTTAGTAGCTTATGAGATCATAGGGTAGTAGTAGCTTGTTTCAGTTAGTTTTAGAGTAATTTTAGTGAATCAGATTGATTAGGTGTGTTTGGGGTGTTTGATTGAAGACCTTTAGCTGCTTAAGATTACTTGTGCCATGTACTCAGCATTAGATCCCATTTGATCAAGGTTAAACCAGCTTGAATCAGTAGATTTAAAGTAGTTGCGAAGTCAATTGGAGTTTTTTGACTTATATTTGAAAAATGATGATCAAAACTGTCCTAATAAGCTCAGCATAAGCTGAGCTTATCTGAGTTTCACTTTGAGTATTTTCTAAGTGTTTTTTTTATGAGTTAACTCATTTTCTTAAACTTGGTTTGTACTGGTTCAAAGTTTACACAAGTTTGCGCCAACTTTTCATTTCTGCTGCTGTCATAAGAACCTTAGTACAGAATCAGATTTTCAGCTGCTGATCTGGGCCTCAATTAGCATTCAATTTGTTTATGTAATTTAGGGCTTCTGTGATTTTTGCATTCTCAGATGGCCTGTGCAACTTTTGCCCCCCTAATTTTCACCTTAACAGCTTATTGGACTGCTTATTTGGCTGTCTAAAATTGCCCTGCACCTAGGACTTGTCTGATTGCAGCCTCATTCATAAGCCTCTTTCTAGTTGGTCTATTGAGCTTATTGTTTGATTATTGGGGCAAATAGTAGCTAGCTGTACTGGTTTCTTAGATTTGCAATAGGTTTACTTGTTACAGCTTATTAGAACTGCTTAATTTGGCCTTCTAGTTGAGTGTTTGGACCTGATTTTTGTGGAACTGCTACTTGCATTTTGTACTGATTCTGTGAGCTTAGCTTGTGTTTAGAAGTTGATTTAGACTTAATTGAGTTTCTAGTACTGTCCCTGAGCTTTTAGAAAGTTTTTAGTGGAGAGTGCTTATTATTAAGCACTTGGTCAAACTGCTTATTTGACCAGACTGCTTATTATGGTTTAATCAAGTTCTTATTTTAATTTTCCTAGATAGATAATTTAATTTTAGAATTGCTCAAAAATTTTCAGATTTTTCCAATTAGTTTTACTATTTTTAAATCATTTAAATTGTTTTAATTAGTTTTTAATTCATAAAAAATTATTAAAAAGTCAAAAAAATATTTTTATTTTTCCAAAAAATTTCTTTTATTAGTTTTTATATAGGAAAATTATTTTTATATTTTTAGGTCTTAAATTTTAGAATTTCACTTTTATTTACGTTTTATAATTCGTCGCGTAACGTCTTTAAAATTCAAATTTTCGTTTTTAAGTTCGTATGCTTAGTTTAATTGCTTAATTAGCCTAATTAGTTGTTTGCTTTTATTATTTTATTGTTCGTAGTATAAAATCACAAATCAATCACTCTTTTTCACACACATTCACCACACGTATTCGACACGTTACGACAACTCGATATTCGACCTTCGATGGGAAAACGACCCGGGGAAAACGCATACGTTGCCTTTTCCTTTGGAAAAATATACTATAAAAAGAATCGAATCAAAAAAATGGCGCCGTTGCCGGGGAAGGCTTGAAAAGAGTTGGAGTTTCGCCATAAGAATCGTGTTTTGAAGATCCTTCCTCGGAAGTTTTCGTTTTCATAAAAATAAAAAATACAAAAATATAATAATTAAAAAAAACACTTTTCCTAAAGTGTTTTCTCTATTAATAACAAATCCTCGGTCTTCCGTTGAAGGAGGGCGGTTGTAAACCATTCCAAAATAACAACAAAAGAGATCGGAAAATTAAACGTTTCTTGGATTATTTCTTTACTACAACCTAATTACGGGGTTTAAGGAGGTCTTGACATTAAATTGCAGACCGAAGAGAGATCCATTCTTCTCTCCCGCCACGCTGCGCGTAGTTTTGAAAGAAACGAGTACGGTTGATTAACGATCACCAAAAAGATAATAAATCTAATTTTTTTATTAAATATAAAAACCCAAAAATATTTTCTTTTTCAATTTGATTTTTGTTTTTATGATTGAAAAAACCAAAAAGAATCTCCGTTATCCTCTTCATGTTTGATTCTCTTCTTTTACCCTCTATACCGTTTGATTCTTGATCTTCTTACCCTCTAAAGTTTGATTCTTCTTCTCACACCCTCTTATGTTTAATTCTTATGGATCCTATTTGTTTTAAGTGTGGAGAACCCTTCTTCGGAGGGTTGTGTGTTTGGTGTACGTGCGAACAATGTGGTGGTGATATTCATGACGGAGTTTGTTGGAATTGTAATTCTAACACGTATGTTCAAAGGTCGTTCAACAATCTTTCAAACGTTCCCGATTACCCTCCACCGCCGCCTCCATTCACTTGTTTTAATTGTGGAAATCCCTCCGAAGAAGGAGTACCTTGTGGACAGTGTTTTTGTAATCAATGTGGATACACCAATTGTATGTGTTACGCCCCGAGTAATGAAATGTCTTACGCTTATGATACAAGCTTTGATAATTATCCTCAAAACGATTTTGATCTTCCCCCTCAAAATTTTTATGAACAAGAACCGTGTTTCAATAATGATTCATCAACTTTTGAATATTGTGAGGAAACGTTTGAGAATATTTATTATGCGCCGAATCCGTCACAAAACTATGAAGAAAGCGGTGAAGACGAATCTTTGAAAGAAGAAAACGTAATCAATTCTTCGAGTGGCAATCCCACTCCATCTTGTGAACCTTTAAATGATGAAAATTTTGCTATGGCATCTCTTGACGACGATTTCTTTAAACTTAGGGCTTTTAAGATAAAAATGGAACAACTTTACGCCTTGTCAAAAATTTCGAAATTCGTGTTGATGGACCATCGATTCCTACTCCCTCTCCGGTGAGGGAAATGGAACGAGAAACCGAGGTGACAAAGGACCCGGTACTTTCCACTAACAATGGAAGTACTAAATACGTCCAACCTACGGTTGTCCAAGAATCAATGGTTCCTCCTAAACCGTCAAGATTTGATCCGAGTCTTTCACAAATTACGGTTAAGAGTGTGTCAAGTTTACGTGCCGAGCTTAAAAGGAGAAATTTGCCTAATCAAGAACAAGAACCGGAGTCCATAACGGAAGTGGTGGAAATTCCTAGCTCTCAGAGCACACCACTTGTCCAACCTCCGGATTCTTCGAGATGTTCTTCGCGACTTGAAAGTCATGTTGATTTTGTTGATTCTTTGAATAATAATTTTGTTGAGCCGAATTTTGAGAATCATGTTTTTAATGAACTTTCTTTTCCTCCCGTAGAACCCGAGGACTCTCTAAAAATGGGGGACGAGCATCTAAACACTATTCCGGCAACGGAATCGAACGAATTCGAAAAGTCTAGTGTTGAGAACCTCGTCCCAATCCAAAGTGAGTCCGGGGAAAATTCTAACGGTGATTGTGATTTTGTTGAAAATGATCGTTTTGATAATCTCGTTGATACGAATGATGAGCCGTGTGATGATATTCATGTTGAGAAGAACGATGATGAGATGTACTCCGATTCCGACAATGACGATTCGTTATCTTGTGGAGATATCGACTATGTGGAGGATTTACCTTCTGAGCTCGTCAGCTTAGAAGAAGAGAATGATGAAGATGATAATGAAATCCAAGATGAAGCTCTTCGTGAAAAATTATTCCTTATTAATCTTCTCATTTCTAAGATCGAGGCATTACATGATCCCCCGACTTCTTCATTTCCTATCCCCGTTGTGGATAGTGACTTTGTTCCCGAGCTTGAGATTTTTTGTTTTGAAGAGACGGATAGTGGCAATCCCACTTTTCATGCTTTCTCTCTTCCGGATTATGAGCATTTTGATATGGAAACTATTTTAAATGTTATTTCCGATAATCCGTCACGTGAACCTCTTCTTGTTTCGGATGACTCGATACCACCGGGTATTGAGAATGAAGAGAATGGTTTTATTGAAGAAATACCTAATGATGATTTACTTTCTACTACTGATTCATCTCTCTTCAATTTGCCGTCTTCTCGTCCACCCGCGAAACCACCGGATGTAGATCTTGGATCCGGTGTGAATGAAGTAATTGATGGAGTGGTAGACGAGACTTATGATAATGATTCGATTCTTTTTATAGTATATTTTTCCAAAGGAAAAGGCAACGTATGCGTTTTCCCCGGGTCGTTTTCCCAACGAAGGTCGAATATCGAGTTGTCGTAACGTGTCGAATACGTGTGGTGAATGTGTGTGAAAAAGAGTGATTGATTTGTGATTTTATACTACGAACAATAAAATAATAAAAGCAAACAACTAATTAGGCTAATTAAGCAATTAAACTAAGCATACGAACTTAAAAACGAAAATTTGAATTTTAAAGACGTTACGCGACGAATTATAAAACGTAAATAAAAGTGAAATTCTAAAATTTAAGACCTAAAAATATAAAAATAATTTTCCTATATAAAAACTGATAAAAGAAAATTTTTGGAAAAAGAAAAATATTTTTTTGACTTTTTAATAATTTTTTATGAATTAAAAACTAATTAAAACAATTTAAATGATTTAAAAATAGTAAAACTAATTGGAAAAATCTGAAAATTTTTGAGCAATTCTAAAATTAAATTATCTATCTAGGAAAATTAAAATAAGAACTTGATTAAACCATAATAAGTAGTCTGGTCAAATAAGCAGTTTGACCAAGTGCTTAATAATAAGCACTCTCCACTAAAAACTTCCTAAAAGCTCAGGGACAGTACTAGAAACTCAATTAAGTCTAAATCAACTTCTAAACACAAGCTAAGCTCACAGAATCAGTACAAAATGCAAGTAGCAGTTCCACAAAAATCAGGTCCAAACACTCAACTAGAAGGCCAAATTAAGCAGTTCTAATAAGCTGTAACAAGTAAACCTATTGCAAATCTAAGAAACCAGTACAGCTAGCTACTATGTGCCCCAATAATCAAACAATAAGCTCAATAGACCAACTAGAAAGAGGCTTATGAATGAGGCTGCAATCAGACAAGTCCTAGGTGCAGGGCAATTTTAGACAGCCAAATAAGCAGTCCAATAAGCTGTTAAGGTGAAAATTAGGGGGGCAAAAGTTGCACAGGCCATCTGAGAATGCAAAAATCACAGAAGCCCTAAATTACATAAACAAATTGAATGCTAATTGAGGCCCAGATCAGCAGCTGAAAATCTGATTCTGTACTAAGGTTCTTATGACAGCAGAAATGAAAAGTTGGCGCAAACTTGTGTAAACTTTGAACCAGTCCTAACCTTTCTAACCTTTGCACATATGTTTTAATTAAAACTTAGAAATGCTAAATTTGAACTTCAAACAAGCTCAGCTTATGCTGAGCTTAAAAGGACAGTTTAAACTTCCAAATTGCTTATAATGACTCAAAACCCTCAATTTACTCCAAATTACTTTAATCCTACTGAATATGGATTATTTAATCTACAATAAGCTCAAACAAACCTCAAATTATGGCACTAGATCAGTAAAAGCCAGAAAAATCACCAAGTATAATCATAAACCAAACACCTCTTTCCTGATCTGTTTTGCAATTTACTCTAAACTAACTTATTTCAAGCTTAAAACTAACCTACCCTGGTACTACTAAAGCTATTAATAAGCTAGACAATCAGAAGCTAAATCTAATAAGAACTAAAATTAAGCTGCAACAATTAAGTTTTAAACAGGCTGAAAATAGCAGATGGCACTTACAGGCTGTCCTGCTAAAGGTACTTGATCCAGGCTAACTCACTATAACCCAGGCTATTAAGCCAATAACATAACCCAATATCCAGCTTCTGTCTACCATCAGCTTAACCAGCTTATCAGCTGATTATAATAATATTTTTTTTAATTGATACTCAGATATAAAAACAATACTAAGAAAACTTTAATTCAAGAACATTAAACTACCATTAAACTGAAAATGAAATTTTCATTAACCAAAATGAAATTACAAAGACAAATTCGGATACAATTAAAATTGATTTAAAATTAAAAATTACAATAAAACAATAAATCTAAAACTTTAAGAAAAATTACAAGCCTCCAAACGAGAGGAGAAATCCCTCTATTTATAGCACTCGATCGATCCTTCTGGAGTGTCCACGCTGGCGATCCTCGTGTGTTCACAGCTATATCCACCCTTAGATTACATCTTGCTCACCAAGCTTCATTTCCAGCCGTATGATCAAAGTAGCGATGTGTTCGGTCCAATAGCCTGCTGCCATGTGTCATTCTCTCTGTCAGGGCCTTCTAGATGATCCAATCATTGACATTAATACCCTTAATTGCCGTAAAAATTCGTACGGTAATTCTAGGGTTTTGGTGAATAGTAACTAAGGTGAAAAGGGGAAGAACTGGGATGCGGGTTAGTGTGAGTGTGTTTGTTTTATTTTTATATTTATATGACCGAAGATGAATAAGGTTTGACCGGGTGAAATGGATCGGGTATTGGGGGTTTAGTTAATAATGGTTGGGCCGGGTTTTGGGTTTAGGGGTGTGGACTTGGGGTTATCGAGAAGTGGGCTAGGATAGTTGGTTTAGAGTAATATTGTTTTTGTTAAATCCGGATGTTGCAAATTTAAGAATTTAACAATCAAGGACCAAATATGTAAATCCTGAAAATCAAGGGACCGAATTGGCTAATATTCCAAAGTGATCTAAGGGTGATTTCTGACTTGTTGACCAAGCATGACTTTCCCGGTTCTGGCTAAAAATAACACTTCCATATCTCGTGCTCGGTTTCCCGGTTCTTTGCTTGATTTTGTCCTTTTCTTTGATATCCGTGCCTGCATATGTAAAAACACAAAAACACAATATATTTGGCATTTTGGTCGGGTTTTTGGTCTTTTTGGGTCCGGTTTTGGTCTAGAAATGGTATGTGTTTAAGCACATACCAAAATTCCCCCAGACTAAGCTATTGCAATGTCCTCATGCAATGTTATAAAAACACGTTTTCAAAACCAAAAATTTCCAATCTCTTTTTACTAATTTTGAAAGTAGCAAAATTTTCAAAAGAGATTAAGAAATCTTAAATTCTAAAAACTCCCCGATTTTCCTTTTTATTCTATTTTTGTATTTTTCTTATTATTCATGTGACGGCTTTGTCGACAATCATTATCTTTCGATAACTTTTAGGGTCTTCGAGTAGGAAACACGACTCATAAAGAAGTGACCATACGGATAAAATTCGTCGTTCCTGATTTTTCACGAGTCCCCAAACTAAGCTTAAAAACGAAATCATTGTCATTTACAAGTTAGATTGCCAACACTACTCAGAAAGCTAATTGTGGACTTCTTGTTCCCAAATTCCTATTTTCCTCTATTTATTTTATTTTTGGTGAGAAATGAATTTCTTCAAATTCTCGTTTCGATAATTTTTAAGCCGATAAAGATACCTTAGCTTAAACGCTAAGTAGTTTCCAAACCTTCCCTCGAAAACCGTTGCATACAAAAATGAGGTCCACATCAAGGTCTCTGATTTAACACGATTTTGAGGATATCCCTTTTATTTGCGACCGAAACAACTCATCTACGAGTCCAGAGACGGAAGCCTTTATTAGGATACCTCGGAGTCGAGATTTGGCATTATTAACATTATTAAGCACATATACGTATTTAATCCTTGGCCCTTTATAACAATCACAACATCGGCTGCGAACCGGCAAGATGTGATAGTCTATTATGACCTTGGAATTTTTCCTCTGCCTTTATTAGAAGTCTACAACATCGGCTGCGAACCGGCAAGATGCAGAAAACTTTTTATGGCTTTGGATTATTATTATTATTCATTATTATATATTTTGCCAAATCCCGAGTCCTACGGCTTTTATAACAATCCCAACATCGGTTGCGAGCCGGCAAGATGGAATAGTCTATTACACCGTAACACTGGCAGTACCTTGATGTGTACCCAACTCTTATAAGCAAGAATTCTCTAAGGAAGAAATAAAAACTAATTATCACCAAAACTAAAATAGCTTTAATTATTCCTAAATTTCTATTTTTGAGTGAAACAAGCTTATGGGAACAAAAAGCCACAAGTAACTTCGATGAGCTCTAAAGAGATCCAACTACTCCACGTTTAGCAATCTAACTTACAAACAACTCTATCATTTCTCGTTCTTCGCAAATTTAAAATCTTAAATAATAAGATCCGCGAATGCTTAGCCTTATAATCAAGCCATGCATATATAAAGTCAAATACGGGAACTTGCAAACTCTTAAAAAGAATTCGCGTTTTCTAGCTCCTTGTGTAAAAGACTAGCACAAGCTTATAGATTATAAAATGGTTAAGAGGACAAGCTAGGGCTCAACACGCCCGGTCAAGTCAGAATTTTATTCCTACTCTCTCCAGCGAAAAATCAACAAAAATGTCAAAATTTATTATATTTTTGGAAAAAATTTTAAAATTTTTCTCATTTTTTTGGATTTTTTCAATTTTGGAGGAAAAACGGGGTTACATGAGAAAATGGCAAAAATGCAAGGCAAAAATCAAATCGCAAGATTACCCCCCCAGACTAAAACGAGACATTGTCCTCAATGTCTTAAAGGTAAGGGTTCTCCTACATAAATCTAAGGCCGTTTATTAATTATGCCAAAAGATAGATGTAAAACGATAAGATTTTAGGATATCGGATGAGCAACGAATGATGAAACTCGAGTAGCGTGAAGGAAACTACGAGCACGAGAGTCTTCATCATCGGGCTAACCTGGACACATCACAAGAGAAACCACAAAACACAAGATATGGAAGAGGAAGCCCTCCTCACGTCACTGTATTAGAAAAGAGATAAGAAGATAGAAGGATATGCATGGGGTGCCTCCCACGAAGCGCTTGTTTTTTGTAACCGAGTCACATGAGCTTGACTCGACCCCGAATTTATTTGTTCATGGGGGAGCAAGAGGAACGGACACCCGGCACGAAGAACGGAGATGCCGGGGTCGAAGACGGTATCTTCACTCCCGGATGAGTGGAAAGATGGAGAAATGATGGGATAAGTGAAGAATGGGTGAAACACACGGATGGTGAAAGCATAAACATCATTGGAATCACGGGTGGGTTGGGTGGGTAAAATATCAAGCACGGGATCATCAATATCATAAGTCTCGTCTACCACTCCATCAATTACTTCATTCACACCGGATCCAAGATCTACATCCGGTGGTTTTGCGGGTGGACGAGAAGACGGTAAATTGAAGAGAGATGAATCAGTAGTAGAAAGTAAATCATCATTAGGTATTTCTTCAATAAAACCATTCTCGTCATTCTCAATACCCGGTGGTATCGAGTCATCCGAAACAAGAAGAGGTTCACGTGACGGATTATCGGAAATAACATTTAAAATAGTTTCCATATCAAAATGCTCATAATCCGGAAGAGAGAAAGCATGAAAAGTGGGATTGCCACTATCCGTCTCTTCAAAACGAAAAATCTCAAGCTCGGGAACAAAGTCACTATCCACAACGGGGATAGGAAATGAAGAAGTCGGGGGATCATGTAATGCCTCGATCTTAGAAATGAGAAGATTAACAAGGAATAATTTTTCACGAAGAGCTTCATCTTGGATTTCATTATCATTATCTTCATCATCCTCTTCTTCTAAGCTGACGAGCTCAGAAGGTACCTCATCAACATAGTCGATGTCTCCACAAGATAACGAATCGTCATTGTCGGAATCGGAGTACATCTCATCATCGTTCTTCTCAACATGAATATCATCACACGGCTCATCATTCGTATCAACGAGATTATCAAAACGATCATTTTCAACAAAATCACAATCACCGTTAGAATTTTCCCCGGACTCACTTTGGATTGGGACGAGGTTCTCAACACTAGACTTTTCGAATTCGTTCGATTCCGTTGCCGGAATAGTGTTTAGATGCTCGTCCCCCATTTTTAGAGAGTCCTCGGGTTCTACGGGAGGAAAAGAAAGTTCATTAAAAACATGATTCTCAAAATTCGGCTCAACAAAATTATTATTCAAAGAATCAACAAAATCAACATGACTTTCAAGTCGCGAAGAACATCTCGAAGAATCCGGAGGTTGGACAAGTGGTGTGCTCTGAGAGCTAGGAATTTCCACCACTTCCGTTATGGACTCCGGTTCTTGTTCTTGATTAGGCAAATTTCTCCTTTTAAGCTCGGCACGTAAACTTGACACACTCTTAACCGTAATTTGTGAAAGACTCGGATCAAATCTTGACGGTTTAGGAGGAACCATTGATTCTTGGACAACCGTAGGTTGGACGTATTTAGTACTTCCATTGTTAGTGGAAAGTACCGGGTCCTTTGTCACCTCGGCTTCTCGTTCCATTTCCCGCACCGGAGAGGGAGTAGGAATCGATGGTCCATCAACACGACATTTCGAAATTTTTGACAAGGCGTAAAGTTGTTCCATTTTTATCTTAAAAGCCCTAAGTTTAAAGAAATCGTCGTCAAGAGATGCCATAGCAAAATTTTCATCATTTAAAGGTTCACAAGATGGAGTGGGATTGCCACTCGAAGAATTGATTACGTTTTCTTCTTTCAAAGATTCGTCTTCACCGCTTTCTTCATAGTTTTGTGACGGATTCGGCGCATAATAAATATTCTCAAACGTTTCCTCACAATATTCAAAAGTTGATGAATCATTATTGAAACACGGTTCTTGTTCATAAAAATTTTGAGGGGGAAGATCAAAATCGTTTTGAGGATAATTATCAAAGCTTGTATCATAAGCGTAAGACATTTCATTACTCGGGGCGTAACACATACAATTGGTGTATCCACATTGATTACAAAAACACTGTCCACAAGGTACTCCTTCTTCGGAGGGATTTCCACAATTAAAACAAGTGAATGGAGGCGGCGGTGGAGGGTAATCGGGAACGTTTGAAAGATTGTTGAACGACCTTTGAACATACGTGTTAGAATTACAATTCCAACAAACTCCGTCATGAATATCACCACCACATTGTTCGCACGTACACCAAACACACAACCCTCCGAAGAAGGGTTCTCCACACTTAAAACAAATAGGATCCATAAGAATTAAACATAAGAGGGTGTGAGAAGAAGAATCAAACTTTAGAGGGTAAGAAGATCAAGAATCAAACGGTATAGAGGGTAAAAGAAGAGAATCAAACATGAAGAGGATAACGGAGATTCTTTTTGGTTTTTTCAATCATAAAAACAAAAATCAAATTGAAAAAGAAAATATTTTTGGGTTTTTATATTTAATAAAAAATTAGATTTATTATCTTTTTGGTGATCGTTAATCAACCGTACTCGTTTCTTTCAAAACTACGCGCAGCGTGGCGGGAGAGAAGAATGGATCTCTCTTCGGTCTGCAATTTAATGTCAAGACCTCCTTAAACCCCGTAATTAGGTTGTAGTAAAGAAATAATCCAAGAAACGTTTAATTTTCCGATCTCTTTTGTTGTTATTTTGGAATGGTTTACAACCGCCCTCCTTCAACGGAAGACCGAGGATTTATTATTAATAGAGAAAACACTTTAGGAAAAGTGTTTTTTTTTAATTATTATATTTTTATATTTTTTTATTTTTATGAAAACGAAAACTTCCGAGGAAGGATCTTCAAAACACGATTCTAATGGCGAAACTCCAACTCTTTTCAAGCCTTCCCCGGCAGCGGCGCCATTTCTTTGATTCGATTCTTTTTATAGTATATTTTTCCAAAGGAAAAGGCAACGTATGCGTTTTCCCCGGGTCGTTTTCCCAACGAAGGTCGAATATCGAGTTGTCGTAACGTGTCGAATACGTGTGGTGAATGTGTGTGAAAAAGAGTGATTGATTTGTGATTTTATACTACGAACAATAAAATAATAAAAGCAAACAACTAATTAGGCTAATTAAGCAATTAAACTAAGCATACGAACTTAAAAACGAAAATTTGAATTTTAAAGACGTTACGCGACGAATTATAAAACGTAAATAAAAGTGAAATTCTAAAATTTAAGACCTAAAAATATAAAAATAATTTTCCTATATAAAAACTGATAAAAGAAAATTTTTGGAAAAAGAAAAATATTTTTTTGACTTTTTAATAATTTTTTATGAATTAAAAACTAATTAAAACAATTTAAATGATTTAAAAATAGTAAAACTAATTGGAAAAATCTGAAAATTTTTGAGCAATTCTAAAATTAAATTATCTATCTAGGAAAATTAAAATAAGAACTTGATTAAACCATAATAAGCAGTCTGGTCAAATAAGCAGTTTGACCAATTGCTTAATAATAAGCACTCTCCACTAAAAACTTTCTAAAAGCTCAGGGACAGTACTAGAAACTCAATTAAGTCTAAATTAACTTCTAAACACAAGCTAAGCTCACAGAATCAGTACAAAATGCAAGTAGCAGTTCCACAAAAATCAGGTCCAAACACTCAACTAGAAGGCCAAATTAAGCAGTTCTAATAAGCTGTAACAAGTAAACCTATTGCAAATCTAAGAAACCAGTACAGCTAGCTACTATTTGCCCCAATAATCAAACAATAAGCTCAATAGACCAACTAGAAAGAGGCTTATGAATGAGGCTGCAATCAGACAAGTCCTAGGTGCAGGGCAATTTTAGACAGCCAAATAAGCAGTCCAATAAGCTGTTAAGGTGAAAATTAGGGGGGCAAAAGTTGCACAGGCCATCTGAGAATGCAAAAATCACAGAAGCCCTAAATTACATAAACAAATTGAATGCTAATTGAGGCCCAGATCAGCAGCTGAAAATCTGATTCTGTACTAAGGTTCTTATGACAGCAGAAATGAAAAGTTGGCGCAAACTTGTGTAAACTTTGAACCAGTCCTAACCTTTCTAACCTTTGCACATATGTTTTAATTAAAACTTAGAAATGCTAAATTTGAACTTCAAACAAGCTCAGCTTATGCTGAGCTTAAAAGGACAGTTTAAACTTCCAAATTGCTTATAATGACTCAAAACCCTCAATTTACTCCAAATTACTTTAATCCTACTGAATATGGATTATTTAATCTACAATAAGCTCAAACAAACCTCAAATTATGGCACTAGATCAGTAAAAGCCAGAAAAATCACCAAGTATAATCATAAACCAAACACCTCTTTCCTGATCTGTTTTGCAATTTACTCTAAACTAACTTATTTCAAGCTTAAAACTAACCTACCCTGGTACTACTAAAGCTATTAATAAGCTAGACAATCAGAAGCTAAATCTAATAAGAACTAAAATTAAGCTGCAACAATTAAGCTTTAAACAGGCTGAAAATAGCAGATGGCACTTACAGGCTGTCCTGCTAAAGGTACTTGATCCAGGCTAACTCACTATAACCCAGGCTATTAAGCCAATAACATAACCCAATATCCAGCTTCTGTCCACCATCAGCTTAACCAGCTTATCAGCTGATTATAATAATATTTTTTTTAATTGATACTCAGATATAAAAACAATACTAAGAAAACTTTAATTCAAGAACATTAAACTACCATTAAACTGAAAATGAAATTTTCATTAACCAAAATGAAATTACAAAGACAAATTCGGATACAATTAAAATTGATTTAAAATTAAAAATTACAATAAAACAATAAATCTAAAACTTTAAGAAAAATTACAAGCCTCCAAACGAGAGGAGAAATCCCTCTATTTATAGCACTCGATCGATCCTTCTGGAGTGTCCACGCTGGCGATCCTCGTGTGTTCACAGCTATATCCACCCTTAGATTACATCTTGCTCACCAAGCTTCATTTCCAGCCGTATGATCAAAGTAGCGATGTGTTCGGTCCAATAGCCTGCTGCCATGTGTCATTCTCTCTGTCAGGGCCTTCTAGATGATCCAATCATTGACATTAATACCCTTAATTGCCGTAAAAATTCGTACGGTAATTCTAGGGTTTTGGTGAATAGTAACTAAGGTGAAAAGGGGAAGAACTGGGATGCGGGTTAGTGTGAGTGTGTTTGTTTTATTTTTATATTTATATGACCGAAGATGAATAAGGTTTGACCGGGTGAAATGGATCGGGTATTGGGGGTTTAGTTAATAATGGTTGGGCCGGGTTTTGGGTTTAGGGGTGTGGACTTGGGGTTATCGAGAAGTGGGCTAGGATAGTTGGTTTAGAGTAATATTGTTTTTGTTAAATCCGGATGTTGCAAATTTAAGAATTTAACAATCAAGGACCAAATATGTAAATCCTGAAAATCAAGGGACCGAATTGGCTAATATTCCAAAGTGATCTAAGGGTGATTTCTGACTTGTTGACCAAGCATGACTTTCCCGTTCTGGCTAAAAATAACACTTCCATATCTCGTGCTCGGTTTCCCGGTTCTTTGCTTGATTTTGTCCTTTTCTTTGATATCCGTGCCTGCATATGTAAAAACACAAAAACACAATATATTTGCATTTTGGTCGGGTTTTTGGTCTTTTTGGGTCCGGTTTTGGTCTAGAAATGGTATGTGTTTAAGCACATACCAAAATTCCCCCAGACTAAGCTATTGCAATGTCCTCATGCAATGTTATAAAAACACGTTTTCAAAACCAAAAATTTCCAATCTCTTTTTACTAATTTTGAAAGTAGCAAAATTTTCAAAAGAGATTAAGAAATCTTAAATTCTAAAAACTCCCCGATTTTCCTTTTTATTCTATTTTTGTATTTTTCTTATTATTCATGTGACGGCTTTGTCGACAATCATTATCTTTCGATAACTTTTAGGGTCTTCGAGTAGGAAACACGACTCATAAAGAAGTGACCATACGGATAAAATTCGTCGTTCCTGATTTTTCACGAGTCCCCAAACTAAGCTTAAAAACGAAATCATTGTCATTTACAAGTTAGATTGCCAACACTACTCAGAAAGCTAATTGTGGACTTCTTGTTCCCAAATTCCTATTTTCCTCTATTTATTTTATTTTTGGTGAGAAATGAATTTCTTCAAATTCTTGTTTCGATAATTTTTAAGCCGATAAAGATACCTTAGCTTAAACGCTAAGTAGTTTCCAAACCTTCCCTCGAAAACCGTTGCATACAAAAATGAGGTCCACATCAAGGTCTCTGATTTAACACGATTTTGAGGATATCCCTTTTATTTGCGACCGAAACAACTCATCTACGAGTCCAGAGACGGAAGCCTTTATTAGGATACCTCGGAGTCGAGATTTGGCATTATTAACATTATTAAGCACATATACGTATTTAATCCTTGGCCCTTTATAACAATCACAACATCGGCTGCGAACCGGCAAGATGTGATAGTCTATTATGACCTTGGAATTTTTCCTCTGCCTTTATTAGAAGTCTACAACATCGGCTGCGAACCGGCAAGATGCAGAAAACTTTTTATGGCTTTGGATTATTATTATTATTCATTATTATATATTTTGCCAAATCCCGAGTCCTACGGCTTTTATAACAATCCCAACATCGGTTGCGAGCCGGCAAGATGAAATAGTCTATTACACCGTAACACTGGCAGTACCTTGATGTGTACCCAACTCTTATAAGCAAGAATTCTCTAAGGAAGAAATAAAAACTAATTATCACCAAAACTAAAATAGCTTTAATTATTCCTAAATTTCTATTTTTGAGTGAAACAAGCTTATGGGAACAAAAAGCCACAAGTAACTTCGATGAGCTCTAAAGAGATCCAACTACTCCACGTTTAGCAATCTAACTTACAAACAACTCTATCATTTCTCGTTCTTCGCAAATTTAAAATCTTAAATAATAAGATCCGCGAATGCTTAGCCTTATAATCAAGCCATGCATATATAAAGTCAAATACGGGAACTTGCAAACTCTTAAAAAGAATTCGCGTTTTCTAGCTCCTTGTGTAAAAGACTAGCACAAGCTTATAGATTATAAAATGGTTAAGAGGACAAGCTAGGGCTCAACACGCCCGGTCAAGTCAGAATTTTATTCCTACTCTCTCCAGCGGAAAATCAACAAAAATGTCAAAATTTATTATATTTTTGGAAAAAATTTTAAAATTTTTCTCATTTTTTTGGATTTTTTCAATTTTGGAGGAAAAACGGGGTTACATGAGAAAATGGCAAAAATGCAAGGCAAAAATCAAATCGCAAGACCTAGTTATGAATTAATTCATGTTATGTTCATTATTCCTTCGTTTATTTATCCTCGATTATTGGATATCTATGTGTTTGTTATGAGATCATTGCGTTGTAGTAATGCTTAGAGGTATTTAGCTCCTGATCACTAGGATTAGAGACCAACTCATTTGGGAAATTGGGATGATTAAGGGATTGACAACCTCTTGGTTGTATATGGATTGACCATATCACCACCTAAATAATTATGAGCATTTAAACAATGTAAGTTAGTCTCTTGAATGACCAATTGGGCGCCTAAATGCTAAAAAGTGGGAATGTTAGCATAATAACAAATCACATAGGTAGTTGTTACTTAAAGACTAGGGACTAGTTAATTGGTATGATGACCATTCTACCGAGACTAGGAACTATAGGCTAGTAACATAATGACCATTTATGCCTAGCGACACAAGATCATTAATAAACGTGATAATTAGACATTGCACTAGGAAGACGAACATAGCATTAGTTAATGATTAACTAGGTTAACACATTTTCTCCTCTTGATTAGTACACATAACCATTTACTTTCAGTATTTACTTTATTTTAATTATTTCTTCAATTTAATCGTGCAATTAAGTTGATTAGTTATAAGACTCAATTTGATAGACCACCTCATAGCTCTTAGGAATGACCTCGGATTTACCACTTCCTCAGTACGTATGATCGGGTACACTGCCCGTTAGTATAGGTTTTGATCCAATAGGTAGACGAGACTTTATAAATTTAAGACCTGATCAATGTGTATCATTTCATGAGGACGCACAGGTCTAGGCTATGCTTTTATCTCATCATCATAATCCTCGCTGAAGTATTCCAACTCTGTTCGGACCTTTTCATTACGTGCTTGCCTTCTTCGTTCCTTCATGAGGGACTCCAAGGCTTCATAATTGGCTTCCACGAAGGCTGGGCTAATCATAGGTTCCGAATTAGCCGAAGTAGAAGCACGGTTAGTGAGTGGGGTATCCTTTGGTGAGCGAGCGGTAAATGCGGAAATAGTTATGGGTGGTAAGTTGGCTACGTCTGGAACGTGTAGTAGGGTTAAGGTTGATAAACCCGATGGGGGTGTTTCTTCTCTTCCTTCTGTTATGCCGGAAAAGTAGGGTAATTGGTTTAATGGTTACGAACTCGGATTAAATGGGACTAATTTTAACGGTCCCATGGATGGCGCCACTGATCATACAAATAAAGGTACTACCAGGTGATGCGCGTGATGTGTCGTTGCGGTTTAGCAGTATTAATGCCTACTCAAGTTTTAAATTTATATTTAGCCGACTTATCAATAACACACACACTTAACGAGCAGTGTACCCGGTCAGTATGAATATAATGGTAAGTAGAGTGTCGATCACTAAGAGTGGAACGTATTATCTAGTTATTCTAATCAGTATTTTAATATCCTAAGTTAGCTATACAACCTAATCTAACGCAAGGGGGTTCAGCCTGAGAGACTGGCACGGTTTGGTTATGATTAAATATAAACTAAACTAATGAGCACGAATCAGCGATTAGCACACACGTACACAGATAGATACTTGAGACAATAAGAAGACCTGTCCTGATAATTAAGTAGCTTGTCACTTGTTTTATTGCTAGTTTTATATGAAGTGTATATAATTAAACCTTTCTCGTTGGCTCTAATCTTATCGGCGAGTAAACCCTTAATGATTACTTATGTCTATCCTATTTATTAAGCGTCTCTTAAATAGGCGAGGAAGGGGCATGGCGACCCAAGCAATGCTCAGCTAGACACAGAGGTTATCAATGCACTAATAAAAGTCACCAAAGACATCAACATATAAACTTTAATTAATGGGAAAGCAATATTAAGGGGAGTGCATGATTTTCCGTAGTCACATGACACAAGCCCATCAATCCTGATGAATTAAAGTGTACTAATACAATAAAACAAAACTACTTAATGAATTGAATACATGCAGGACCTTCTTACAGCTCTTGTATCTTCGTTTTGGTGTGTCTTGTGCTGCTTGGTCGTCTGAATTCGGCTCTAGGGTTATTCCTTCACACACTGTCCAACTCTCAAATTCGTCTGACCTTGGGGTATTTATAGTTTCTGTCTCAGGGATAGATGCGGCGCATTGAATGAATAGATGCGGCGCATTGACTTAACTTCGCGTGGGGTCCAAGATTAATATATTCTGGAATATTCGTACACCGTCTTCAGATGCGGCGTATCTTGATCTTTGTATGCGGCGCATGTACTTGGATTGTATCTTGTGAAATCTTGATAGTGATACGCCGTATGTTAGAAGTATGTTGCGGCGTATCTGGAGTAGAACGAGCTTGATCTTCTGGATTTCAGTAGGCTTTTGATATCTTGCTTGTTTTGCTCCATAATTAGTCCAAAATCGCCAAGTTTCACATAATGCTTGTTTTTACCTGAGAATTACTAAAGTAAACATTAACGTATCGATTCTCATAGATAATATAATAAAACAAGTCAAATAAACAGGATAAATGATGATAATAAAATGTACTTATTTGAGTTCATCAAATATCCCCCCACTTGAACTTTACTTGTCCAAAGTAAACCTTAGAATTAATTAAGTGAAAATGTATCCTAAAAGATATTAGGATTTATTTTTATATTTAAGCACGTATTCGTTTTGTCATAATCACACAACCAAACACTTAACGAAGTAGAAACCAAAATAATTTTTAATGTAAAACAATTCTAAATCGATTAGTTGCTTAGTCGTGACGAATATTCTATCATAGGCTTGGCAAGTATACGCATCTCCCCCACTAAAGCCAAGGAATAACAAGTCTAAAGCGGTAAAAAGGGTTTTTTGGTTAAGGGTTGATCATCCTTTTTAATCTCTATCGATCTCATATTCCAGAAAAGGCGACAAAATTACAAATACATGATCGAATCCACGACCACGATACTTGCAATTGCTCAAATCCTTAACTCGAATAGGCTAAAGATAGGACCAAGTAATCTTCACCAATAATATTATATTAAAAAGGGCGACAAAATCATAAATACATAGCCGAATCCACGACTACGATATTTAAGATTGCTCAAATCCCTAATCTCAATAAATCAAAGGTTTGGATGAAGAATGATATAGGGTATGGATAATATTTGGGATACAAATTGGTGTAAAATGAAAAATAAACAAAACAGATAAATTAAAATCCTAAGTGTGGTTAATCACTTTCCCAACCATCCCATGAATAAGACTCATATCATTGAATAACTCACGCTTTAACACTTGAAACACACGCTTTAGGTAGACACGAATTATACTCAACAAGATCTCAATCAAAGAATAACCATAGTTGGCGTTCCCATAACGGCCAACTCCCATTCAATCCATAAATATAATATACAACAAATAGTGGTGATATCTCCCACTTAATACAAAACTTTACATAAGTTGGTTAAAACAAACTTCCAACTTTTCCTGTTTTTTTTTTTTTTTTTTTTTTTTTTTTTTTTTTTTTTTTTTTTTTTGAACTTTATATGTGTAAAATTTCACAACTTTACTATCACTTATTTTTCCGGATAATTTTTCCATACTCTTCATACTTTCAGAAATAACTGTAATAGTGAAAGTAGCAAACACACGAAAAATAAACTAAAGGATATACAATATTTACTTTCATACCAATTGCATTGTGCAATTTCCTGACCTAACCAAAGATAATGAATTACGCACGCGAACACAGGTAATGTAAGGAAACACACTTTGCCTAAAGCAATTAACCACGGATTTTAATCTACAGGGTAGGCTAAGGTGTAAGGGTGTATCGAAACATTATAACAAAGGTGTAAGAAACGAAAGGAATGGCTCTGAGGGTTTTTCTAGGGGTATCTTACTCTAAAAGTGAGAGTAACAAAGGGTTTATACGGGGGTTAACTAACCAGTGTAGTTAGTTAATATCACATATAAAGGCTATTTGGGTGTAATCCTAGAAATTTACCAATTTAGACAAGTCACTCCAATTATATAGATAATACTTATTATGGTGGTCTCGAATAGTATACAAGCCAAGTTCTAAAGTTTACAAGTCACCAGCACACTAAAGTTTTAATATTTTTGAAAAATAGAGTTATGTGTGCGGTTATGTAATTTAGACTTTAAACAAAAACATGCTAAAAATTTTAAATTTTGATATATTAAGCGCATTTTAAGCATATTTTGAAAAAGTTTAGGACAAGTAAGTGTTCTAATTCTCCAATCCCCCCACTTAAGTTAAACAACGTCCTCGTTGTTTGTGTCAAAGGTTAAAAACTGGAATATAAAAGAATTAGAACAGAAAAACTCCCCTGAGATTTGCTCGGTATGATCCTCCATTATTCGTATAAGAGCAAAAATCAACTTCTTGGGGATTAGAACGTTTAAGCTTCATAGATGATGTATCCACAAAAATTGCAGGAATCTATAATACCATTAAGACTTTAACACATCTGAGTTAAGAAGGTTCAAACTTGCATAATACATTAGTAGTTAGTAAAATTAAAACATAAAAAATTAAATTGTAAATCATCAGGTCAGTCGATACGCCGTATCTTATGGAAGAAGATACGCCGTATCGAGCCTGGAATAAATACGAATCAGAATAAAAGATGCGTCGCATCCTTAACCAGGGATGCGCCACATTAAAGAAACTGACAGAAAGTTTTAAAGTCAAAAATAAAAATGCAGAAAATAAAATAAGATATGACCAGTGCAAGTGATGCGTCGCATCTATTATGGAGATGCGCCGCATCTTCTGCAGGTCTGACAGACTCGACAGAACATAAAAGTAAAAATTTTTCTTCCGGGTTGTCTCCCGGTCAGCACTTGTCTTTATTCCAGATTCTTCAAGTTTGACTCACGTTCAGCTCCTTATTTTGCTCTAGCGAGATCTTCCATCTCAATCTCTCTCTTAGTTCCATATTCAAGTAACCAAACATTCTTTCCGCTAATTGGAACATCCTTGACACTAATCCGCCTCTAGTAGTTATTCCATTCTGGTTGTGCCTTTGGAACAAAACTCCTTTAATCACCTTCGACAATTGGTGCACCTCAATCGTCAATTCTCTAATCATATAGTTTTGTTCTTTCAGCAACAGTCCATTGATGAAAGTTTCGACCTCATGATGCTCCTTATCACATTCGTGGGCGAACTTAGATACAATCTCATCGGTTGTAAGTTTAATCCATGGTCCTCCGAACCAGCTTGGGAAAATATCAATCATGATTCCTGAAACACAAAACAAATAGGCTTCGAAGTAAAAAATTTCTAAGAGACAGGAAAGATGATTAGAATTTTCTCCGTTCGGGATAAATAAAAGTTACTGATATCTGAAGACGATGCGCCGTATCCTATAAATAGGATGCGCCGTATCTTATAATCGTTAAAAATAAATCAGACTTTTATTCAGAAAATAGATACGCCGCTTATGAATTAGAATGCGCCGTATCAAGTTTAAATTATCAAAAATCGATTATATTTATTAAAATTAAATGCGACTTATTAACAAAAGCTAATGCGCCGTATTTTCGTTACGTTTCAAAATACAAGATTTTTGATTTAGTAGATGCGCCGTATCGATAAATATCGATGCGTCGTATCTATTTAATAATTCGAAAAACTGTTTTTAATTTAAATAGAAAATACGCCGTATCTGTTAAAACAGATGCGTCGTATGGCGTTAGGGTTTAGAAAAATTTCTTATTAAAAACAGAATACGCCGTATCTTGGGAAAAGATGCGTCGTACTCGAATTTATTAAACGCGTTGTATTTTATAAAAATTAAATGCAATACGCCGTATCTGTGAAAACAGATGCGCCGTATCGTTTGTATTAGCACAGTACAACGATAGCAGAATACAGAAAAATATAGAAAAGAAAAACAAAAATAAAATCAAACAAAAAGAAACAAAAATTACAGAAACAAAAACACACAAAAACAGAAAATATGCAAACTATACAATGAATGCAATCTATCTAATATATAACAGGGTTAGAGGTTAGAATCTAAAAAAAACTAAAAAGAAAAACCTAATTAAAATACTAATCAAATTAACAGATAATAACAATTCACTCCCCGGCAGCGGCGCCAAAAACTTGATGCGCGTGATGTGTCGTTGCGGTTTAGCAGTATTAATGCCTACTCAAGTTTTAAATTTATATTTAGCCGACTTATCAATAACACACACACTTAACGAGCAGTGTACCCGGTCAGTATGAATATAATGGTAAGTCGAGTGTCGATCACTAAGAGTGGAACGTATTATCTAGTTATTCTAATCAGTATTTTAATATCCTAAGTTAGCTATACAACCTAATCTAACGCAAGGGGGTTCAGCCTGAGAGACTGGCACGGTTTGGTTATGATTAAATATAAACTAAACTAATGAGCACGAATCAGCGATTAGCACACACGTACACAGATAGATACTTGAGACAATAAGAAGACCTGTCCTGATAATTAAGTAGCTTGTCACTTGTTTTATTGCTAGTTTTATATGAAGTGTATATAATTAAACCTTTCTCGTTGGCTCTAATCTTATCGGCGAGTAAACCCTTAATGATTACTTATGTCTATCCTATTTATTAAGCGTCTCTTAAATAGGCGAGGAAGGGGCATGGCGACCCAAGCAATGCTCAGCTAGACACAGAGGTTATCAATGCACTAATAAAAGTCACCAAAGACATCAACATATAAACTTTAATTAATGGGAAAGCAATATTAAGGGGAGTGCATGATTTTCCGTAGTCACATGACACAAGCCCATCAATCCTGATGAATTAAAGTGTACTAATACAATAAAACAAAACTACTTAATGAATTGAATACATGCAGGACCTTCTTACAGCTCTTGTATCTTCGTTTAGGTGTGTCTTGTGCTGCTTGGTCGTCTGAATTCGGCTCTAGGGTTATTCCTTCACACACTGTCCAACTCTCAAATTCGTCTGACCTTGGGGTATTTATAGTTTCTGTCTCAGGGATAGATGCGGCGCATTGAATGAATAGATGCGGCGCATTGACTTAACTTCGCGTGGGGTCCAAGATTAATATATTCTGGAATATTCGTACACCGTCTTCAGATGCGGCGTATCTTGATCTTTGTATGCGGCGCATGTACTTGGATTGTATCTTGTGAAATCTTGATAGTGATACGCCGTATGTTAGAAGTATGTTGCGGCGTATCTGGAGTAGAACGAGCTTGATCTTCTGGATTTCAGTAGGCTTTTGATATCTTGCTTGTTTTGCTCCATAATTAGTCCAAAATCGCCAAGTTTCACATAATGCTTGTTTTTACCTGAGAATTACTAAAGTAAACATTAACGTATCGATTCTCATAGATAATATAATAAAACAAGTCAAATAAATAGGATAAATGATGATAATAAAATGTACTTATTTGAGTTCATCACCAGGCCTTGTGATGGTGATTGAAGGATTAAGGTTTGTGTGGCTTGCCAAGCTTCGAGTAACATGTGATAACACAAATGGAAACACTACGTTAAGTGATGCGTAGGGTTTGGACCCTGCGAATCACCTCTGGCGTGAGAGTAAGTATACGTTTATGATTGCAATAAGTGTTTAAGTGTAAAAGTAGGTGTTGAGAGCATATCCAAACCTTTGTGACCTACCAAGCTATTTATAGATGGTGAAAATAGGCTTAGCCAAGCCTCTGCACTGAAACCAAAGATCATGGGGGTGTCCCATGTTTTTAGGTGATTGTTGAGGATCATGTAACACGATCCCTATCTTGGTGGGAAATCCTTGATAAGGTGGAGAACATGGGTTTGACTTAGTCTATGCCTACTTCTGTGTTACTGTCATCGAAGGGAACACCTTGGAAGGTGTTGGGGCTTCGACTGGCGGATTCCCATACTGGTAATCATTGCGTGAGAATGATTTTATGCCATATGAGATTTTCAGAGGTTTGCCCAAGTCTTTCGGAGTGTAGTATCCGTGTAAGCTCGAAAGGGAGGACTTTGAGCTGTTCGGAGGGTACGACATTAACTATCACTTGGAAAAATCATATCCAAATACCAACTCAGTTTTTAACTACATTTTATTTCTTACATGTACTGTATTATTCTTTAAATATGATCCATAGTTTCTTCTACCTCAAACACAAGGTGCGCGATATCAAATAAGCTCGGTGAATCATCATTCGCTGAAGGAAGTGACGTGGAAGGTAAATCTTCTATTAACTACTGCGTTTCAATTGTTTCTAATGCTTATTTATAATAACTAAAAGGAAATGGAACCTAAACATTCTATGTCGAAGTACTTTGTTAATGCAAATAAACCTTCAAAACGTTTATTTATATTTTACGATCTTTTAATGTTTTGTCGATAACAAACGTAAAATTATTTTAACGAGATAAATAAATTATGTAATGCTTTGAGCCAATAGTTTACTAACGCATTTTATTAAACAAGTAAACCTTAAACATATCTAGTTAACAAGTTTACATGAAAGCAAAACTATTTTATAAAAACACTTAAGTAACATTTGTTACTTACATTTTATAAAATACATGTTAAGAAAAAGCTAGTAAACACTTGGACTATCCATGGCCCAAAACCAAGTCCATAAACCATAAACCATGGAGCTTGACCCATAACCCATGACCCATTGCATGACATCATGCATGACATCCATAATAGGTAAAACCCATAACCCATGACCCAAAGTCCATAACCTATAACCCAAAGTCCATGACCCATGACCCAAGATGTCTTTGACATCAGGCATGACATCATCTATCCATGGATCATAACCCATAACCCATAACCCGGTTTGTAACCCAAAATCGGGACTGGTTTACCCAGTTACCCGGATCCCTCGGTTTACACTAGCCGGATCCCTTTGCGAAGGGATCCGGTGGAACCGGGTGAACAGTAGGCAGTTTTGCCTATAAATAGTGAGCCATTTCTCTCTTATCTCTCACCCCTTTTAGAGTTTACTTCTCTCTATACTCTAAACTCTCTAACCTCCGATCCAAGGATCTTTCTATGTAGTTTCTCTTTGTGATTCTCTAGGCTCCTTCCATAAGGCGAGATCACAACCTCTCGAAGACGTGCAAGCTCATGATATGGGTTGCTTTGATTCTTCTCTTCCAAGATCACAGAAGTGACTCTTGTTCTTTATTTCTTCTCAAAGGGTGTTGTAGATGTGTTGTGTCGATAGGTGTAAAAGGACGTTGGATCCTTTAGTCGAGTTGTAATGGGTGTGTTGGTTTGGTCCGCCGTGCTAAGGACCCGATATCTAGCCTTGTACCGGATAAAGTGTAGGCGAAGAAGGTTTGGTCTACCTTGTGTGAAAGACCCGGTATCTAGCTTTGTACCGGATAAAGTGTAAGCGACGTTGTGAAGGTTTCTCCATCATGTGAAAGGAGTTTGTGTTGTGAAGTGATAACGAACTCTCGAGTAGGTGACTCGGGGAGTGGAGTAGGGAAAGGAAGGTATCCTTGTAGCTGAACCACTATAAATACTTGTGTTGTGGTTGTGTCTCTCTAACTCTATCTCCTAGTTTAGTTTATATGCTTTTATTTCTATCAATATCCAACACGTCAAAACTAGATTGACATAAGTCGATCTATAAGTTTTAATAAGTGATTTTAATCGGTAAAACTATTCAACCCCCCTTCTAGTTTTCTACAATTGGCATCAGAGCTTCGTTACCAAGTTTCTTAGAGTATATTGTACTTTAAAAACTTGATACGATCCGTGTATGTTTTGCAAACTACAACGAAGGAAAAACCTTTTGTAAAAGTTGACATGTAACTCATTTTTACAAAAATAATAACACTATCTATACTTGGATATTGATAAAATTGTTATAACATTTAAGTGTTTCTAACATACCTCCTTGTAGAAATCTTCATGTTGGAAAGCTCTTTTATAACTCATGAAGTATTGCTTATCTAGGAGTATTCTCACCCTTAAGAATAATATGGCAAAGGTATGTTTGTTTTTATTTTTAAGTGATTATTTGTTTGTGATTAAAAATGTTGATCTATCTGGTACATAATTACTTGATATACTTGTGCTTACCTGTTTTGTTCTTCAAAATTATTTTGAACATTGTTGTTAAAAGAGTCATATCAACACAAAACTTTTAATCTAAATCACAACTTTTAAAAAGTCTCTCTCCACTAATCTTTCAAACTAGAAGGAATTGTATTCCATCATTCCTTGGTCAATAAAAGTTTTTCAAGTCTTGATCATCATCTCAAACTCATAAACATTCTTTCTCGTCTTAAAATAAGTATTTCACTCTTCAAAAATTCCTCACTCTTGCGACAAACTTTCTTACTCTCTTAACAACCACCTCATCAAAAGAAAAAATGAAGACAACACAACTACGGTCTTTCATACGCTTTCACTCTCGTTTCAAAACTACCCAAACTCTCACTTCTGAAAATTATTTCTCGTTGCGATATATATTCTAATATGCCGCATCTAAACTTCGTCTAAATCCTTCAAATTAATTCTCTAATCTTCTGATTCTTACTTAGAAAAATTAGTCATAATCAAATGCTAAAACAAACTGATTAAAAGGACTAATACACCAAACACCATCCTTGTTTTTTCGAATGTCTTCCCGGATCCTTCTATTATAACCTACCGGATCCCTTTTTCAAAGGATCCGGCAGAACCGGCACATCAGATAGCAGATACGTATTTCAAACATAAACAAACAATAATTTTTCCCTCTCACTACACCAAAAACGATCAAAAGCAAAACCGTCTCATCCTAGGGTTCCATCCTCTTCAAACTCAATCTTCTAATCATCTTTTGTAAGTAACTACATCATCCCCTTTAGTTTTTATTTCTAATTTAAATTTCTAGGGCTTATTTATCAAAAACTAATTCAAATGGGTATAATTGAATCATTCAAATATTTTCTAACTAAAAGAGTTTATTAAATTATTCTGAACTAATCAAATGTTGTTCTTGGCATTGTTAATAAAAATGAAACCTTCATCTTAAAACCCATTTGAGTAAGTATGGATAACATAGTTAACCAAATTCTTACAATGCTTAATTTTTTGTTTAAATTTTGTCTAGGATCAAAATGCCTAAAAATACCCAACAAGACCATCATGATACCACCTACTATATCCCTAGATACTACTGCAAAGACGGTCTCTCCACCAATGATCGTAAAATCTTCAAAATGCTCTATAAGCGTCTTATTCATGAAGGACGTGTTGTTGAGAATTCCATCCTTGAGGATACCAACATTCCTCAAATATTCTCCGCAATCAATTTTGATTGTCTTCTCAAAATCAATGAACAAATTTGTCCGGTGTTCATTTTTGAATTCTACAAAAGTGTTCAGATTATTCGAAACAATGATGAAACTATTTCTCTCTCCTTCATCATAAACAACCAAACTTTCATTCTACCTCTCACCGTGTTTGCCAAAGTCTTACACATTCCTTGCGAAGGAATTTGTATGTACTCCAAGGATTGGTCCATCGTCAACCAACACCTCGCCTTGGATCCTAGTCCTATTTACCACACACCTCTTAATGACCCTATCTTAGTTTGAGACACCATCTTCACCAAAAGAACTGATCAATCTCGCTCAACTTGAAACAAGGAAGTCATTTACCGTGACCCCTTTCAAATGGAACTCTTTGAAATGCTTCCAACTTACAAAAAGTGGGAAGAAATTCTAAGGGAGAATGTCATTTGTTCGGCTGGTAACAAAGACCACCCAAACGCCTGTCTTATCCAAATGATCTTTTGCCTCATTCACGAAAAACCTTTTAACCTAGCATACTATATCGCCAAAAGAATGGTTGGTGTCTACAAGACCAACAAAATGGTTCTTCCATATGGTATGCTCCTCACTCGTCTTTTTAAGTACGTTTGTGCAATCCAACCTTCCCCAATCACCAACGATCATACTCTTGCAAACCATGTCATGGTACCCCTCACTCAAGATCCTGTCAAAAGATTTATGATCAAAGGCAAAAGACCTCACCGTCTTCCTCAGATGAAGCTGAAGCCGATGAAGACAATACCATTTCAAACTTTCAAGTTGATCCTATTTCGTACATTGAACAACTTCCCAAACTTCCCAAAGAAACTAAAGAATTCAAGCAAACAAAGGGAATGATCAAGTGTCTTGCTCACTTCATCACAAACAATGGGAAAAAGAAAAAGTGAAAAGATTGAGAGTTGTGGTTTAGTCATCTTTTGAATATTTCTAAAACTTTTGAAGTCATTTATCTCTTTTGAACTATTTGTCTAATGTGATCTTCTCTGAATATTTTTTTTGATCATACTCATGTATGTTTGACATATTTGATCTTTTTGAATAATACTGTGTGCTTCTTACATGATCTTATTAGTATATCTCACTTACACCTATGTGTAAGTGTTGCCTGAAATGTTACAATCTCTTTTCAACTAGTAAACTAAACTATGCGAGCCTACTGTAAACATATTAGTCACAGCTGCTTGATCCATCAGTTATAACTGACCGGATCCCTCCTAGAAAGGAACCAGAAGAACCGGCCATATAGAGGAATTTTTAGACCATTTCTCATCAGACTCAACCATTCTAACCTCGGTACACTAGTTAGTCATCTCCTATTAGTCATATTTGAGCTGACTTTGAGGTTAGTAGTCTTGTTGAACTCTTAAGAAAGACTTAAGTATCATCCTAGGTGTTTTTGATTTATCATTTCCATAATAACCACTATTTCTCAGTTCCACTTCTTGCATCACCTCTCTCTGATCATTTTACACTTACCTATAATTTAAATAAAATTTTAACAAATTTATTTCCACCATCTCTACCTCAAAATACTCTAAAAACAATCTTTTAATTCTTATGATTTTTAAAGAATTTTTAAAATTTTCATACCACCTTTTCCTGAAACCTACAAATATTTAACACTTAGTGATATGATTATCTTAATCCATATTCACTTAATGGCCTACTTAGACCTCTTTCTCACATCTAAAGATCATTTATGACAACCCCTTATCATTAGTCTTATAACACTCAGAGTTGCCTTCACTAAAACACTATCTTACACTCATTACATCAGGAAATATAGGCATGCAATAGCTAGATGACCATCATTTCTCACCTTTATCTGATCTGTTAGCCGGTTCCCTCAGCTAAAGCTAGCCGGATCCCTTTTGGGAAGGATCCGCTGGAACCGGGCAAACAGAAACAGATTTTATCACCTATAGCATTCCAATACTCAACTTTATCCACTCAAGCACTCCACATTGCCTTGAATATATCTCCTAGAAGAATGTATCACTGTAATTGACCTTGGTGCATGCATATCATTGTAATTCAAATGATTTTAGTGGTTTAGGCTTTAAATTCACTTGCATGATCCTTTACTATTTAAGCCACTTATGTTTGTGCTTCCAAACCACACCAAAACAAACCATCCTCTACTGCAAACTCACACTCTAAACCTACCCAAAAACATGACTAAGGCACCAAGTGCAAGATCATCCACTAGGAGCCCTCCAAGAAAAACCGCACGAATAATGTATGAAATATCCTCAACCGAAACCTCACCCATCAAAGCACCCCCCACAAGAACACCTCTCCTAAACTACATCCAAACTCCTCCATATAATGAACCAACTCCAACACAACTAGCTTACAACAAACCAACCTCACCACAACTTCCATCTCTTGAACCATCACCACCACAACTTGCTTCCACTAAAACAAAACCACCACAATCAACTTCTCTTGAACCTACATCTCCCATTGAACCTACATTACCAAACACTCCTATTTCCACTCAACCAACAAAACCTTCACCTCTTGAACCAAGACTTCTCTCTTTTACCACACCTCATTCATCACCTTACCTCTACTTCAACTCATTGGAGGACTTACCTCCTAGACATTCTAATCCACCACCATTACCAACATTCTCATCCATTGGGAGAATGTCAACACAACTACCATCTCATTACCTAGATGTTGACATCAACATACCACCACCCATACCATACTTACCTTCCTCTCCACCACCCTCAAATGGCCCATTTTGGGTAACGAGAAGATGTCAATGATCACAAACACCTCAATCACCTCAACCAAACAATGACACACTTCCATCCACACATGTTTCTTTACCAACACCCATGGTACATCCACAATCTCTAAACCTAGGTGCTTCCACCTCAAACATACCTCAACTACCTTCTATCTTAACCTCACAACAAACAAACAACAATGATACTTGTAATCATTGTCAACATGTCCAAACCTTAGTTCATGAACTACGTGATGAAGTACGTTTCATGTTCTACCACCTTCTTGAACGTCTTGATGACATCAACAAACCAAACCTTCTGTCACAACCCGTAATTTCAGGTCATTTTCCAAACATCGACAAGTTACTATTTACAGATTACTATTCACCAATCACTATTCATCATTTACTATTCATCATTCACTATTCATCGTTTTTAAAGTCAGTTTGCGACTTTGAGATATTTTCAAAAAATTTACTATTTATGAAACACTATTCATTCCGGAGGGAAATCACTATTCATGGTCATTATTCATCAGTTCGTAAACTAGGTTTACGGGTATTCAAATTCGTGTAACCATTATGGTTTAGCTGCGTATTCATGAAACGTCATTAGGGACACCTCATATAGACTAAAGTAGTCTACATATCATCAGTAGCATCATCTGCATATTAGGTCATGCACGGATATGCATTATTTCAATTTACGTATGGTTATTTATTTAATAAACGTTACCACTCAGTCTTTACTACGAATAATATACCCGATACTCCCGACTATGATCCTAATATATTTTCATATTCATTATAATGATATAAAAATTATATTATTAATTTACCAGGTGTTTTGAGACCTTTTGCTATATTTTCCGGAATACGCTTAAAACTACGTCGGATCACGATATCTCAACACGACGACTATTTTAATACCCGATTCTTATCAGTAATGTGATTTCTTAATTATTTCAACGTCGTCATATTTTATTTGGTACCGTTAAAATTCATTTCTAGCTAGCTCGGTACCCGGTATCCTCTAAAACTCTAAATATCTAACAAGATCTTACATAAAAGTCAAATATTTCTTACAAAATCTTCATTCTCATCCCATTTGTACGCCACCCCCATCCCATTATTCTTACACATTGAAATTCTTACACATCCTTCATTAATAATATGTACTCTTTGTCCAAATTTTCTTCCAAGCCTATTTTATATACATCAAAACCTTACAGAATATAACACTAGCCAAGAAGAATATCTCCCTTTCTCTCTAGCTCAAAACCCACGGCCAAAGGAGAAAACCAAGCAAGATCCATAAATTTTTCAAGCTCAAGTGTTAATCTAGTCTCTTTAGTGTTCCTTGTTAGGATTTTGAAATAAAAATCCCAAGGTTCTTAAGCATTTTTAATCCAAATCTCATTTAAACATCAAGTAAGTGAGTTATACATTTTTCTCAATCTTTTATACTCTCATTTGATATATTTTCAAGTTATAGAAGTAGATCATGAAAATATATATGTTATATATACCACTTTGTACAATAATACTCTTTAATCATAGATCTATAAGTTTTATTAGTACCTTCAAGAGATCCACCATTTTTGGTGATGATTAGAAACCCATGACACCCTAAGAAGGTGTATGGTAGGATTAGATTAGTTGTGGAGTTGATTGGAAGTGTTTTGATCAAGCCTTGAACTAGAAAAATGAGTTTTAACAAGTTATAAATAGGCTACTGTCCTTTTTTGGAAATTCTGGAAAACTCAGTAACTCAGGGGACATTTTGGCTTACATTTTTAGAAAATACCTTCAAAAACGAAACCGTGGGCGCTTGAATGAGTAAAAACCGACTTACGACGAAGAAGATATGATTTTTCTAAGTTTGACGACGAAAACTAATTTTCTGAAAATTGCGTGCTGTTTGCCGAATTTCAACGGACAAAACGAGGCATTAGACGTGATCTAGATGACCCGACCTACTGAAATTATGTTAGTTCATGTTAATACGAAGCCGTGGATATAAAGAACGTAGAAAACGAGCACATAACGACAATTTCACTAAAATTCCATCAGCTTTTAACAAAAATGTTTCTAAGTATAGAAGAACCATTTTTTCAATACACTATATTGAGAGCCGTATTTCTTATCAATCGAGACCCGTATGATCAAAAGTTAAATGACACGTCTTCAAGACATCGTTACAAGTTTTCAAAGACACCGAGCCGATTCACTAACACTTAACGAGCACCCATTTATGACTAGTTTTGCAAAGTCATTTGGTCACATATTTTCAAGTTAAGAAAAATATTAAATTACGACGAAAACATTATATTTACCGATAGAACACCAAACGAGGATCGTGGAGTACCGTTTCAACATATTTACACGAAAAGTAGTTTATAACTTAACGAGACGTCAAAAATGTATTTTTCGACGATAAACATTATTTTCAAAATTAACGAGTGGTATCAATAACATACGTATTTGCATGTGTAGCATCATTTCATTTGCTTACATTAGATCATATCCTTATATTAGGTCGCGGTTAGAGACCGAGCCTCATTTCAGCATATTCGTTATTACCATTGTTGCTATCACATCAGGTGAGTTTCATAGCCCCTACTTTTACTTGTTTTATAACTGTTTTGGGGGAGAATACATGTTCGTTTTACATTTAAACTCCATGTCCGTTTTACAATTAAACTCCATGCTTGTTTTACTGGAAATGTGATTGGTCTTTCAAACATTATTGATTGGCTAAATACTTAATTTGTTACTCGAAATTATCACGTGTTTAAACAATTAATTGCCTATGTTATGAACTGTTAATTAGGTATTATTTTAATTATATGGCGACATTGTCAGATTTGATTATATGGCGACATTGTCATGGCGACACTGTCAGATTTGATTATATGGCGACATTGTCATGGCGACACTGTCAGATTTAATTGTATGGCGACATTGTCAGAATTAATTATATGACAACATTGTCATGACGACATTGTCAAAGTTATTTTTAATCTTGTAGTCCATATATTACTCTTGTTTACATAAACCAGATCTTATTTAGCAGTGGGTTGTAAACACACAGGTTGCAAGTCTTGTATGGGCGGGACTTGGGACTGGGTGGATTTACAATGCCTTTGCTAGGAAATCATTATTCAAATGATTTACATTTTACACTAAACTCTATGAACTTACCAACCTCGTGTTGACACTTTAGCATGTATTTTCAGGTATTAAGCAATTTCACGCTACTGGAGGCTTTTGGCAGGGCATGGCATGGTCATAGAAGACTCTGATATATTCGGGACCATTTGAAATATTTTATGGGCTCATATTTCCGCACCACTTTTGAAATGTTGTAAACAAATCACTTTTGATTATGAAATCTACTTTAAATGGTTGAGGTAAAACCATTCTTTATACTTGTGTTGTGATGCCAATTGAGTTGCACCCCAGCGACGTGTATGCTTCCGCTGGACCTGATTTCTGGGGGTGTGACATCTTCCCTAAAAACCTTGTAGTACAAGCACAAGTGGTCTCACTATTCTAGCTTTAGGCCAAACTTTAGTCGAATAGGAATTTTTCATGCTAAGATCATTTTCTTAGTTTTAGATATTTGACCAATGTGTGTATCATTTATCTTGTTTTATTAAATGAATCTACATGATTATGTGTTTCTTGTCTATGTGAACATGATTTGTGTGATTATTACTTGCCTTCATACCTTTTCTATTATGTACTGCTGCTAACAAGTTGCAAGTAAGCCGGATCCTTCACTTTGTACTAATCGGATCCCTTTTTCATGGGAACCGGTGGATCCGGACAAATAGAACACTAACCAAATTTTATGCAGCTCCATTTTCTGCAAAGGGACACAATATACTTGTCTTCTAACCTATGTTTTGTAGATTTTCAAAAATACACATGGAGTACTTGACGCCCTCATTAAGGGGGAGTTTTCGTCCAAGCAAAACCATTGTAAAAACTTGCAATGAGCACATCTAAGTCTCCCTAATTACTTGACGCCCTCAATAAGTGGGAGCAACTGTCGAGGGGGAGCAACTAAGATCTTCTTACTCTCTTCTCTCTATTCTACACCTTTTCTTTCACTTACTTTTCTTAAAACTTGCATTCGGGTTAGTTTCCATTCGGCGCTCTTTTTGTTTCGACAAAAAAGGGGAGAAAGAGTAAAAACTACAATTCAAAACTTTACGAATTTTATTTTTTACTTAAAATAATTTTATGTTTTGTCAACAACAAAAAGGGGGAGATTGTTAGTACAAATAAACCTTCAAAATGTTTATTTATATTTTACGATCTTTCAATATTTTGTCGATAACAAACGTAAAATCATTTTAACGAGATAAATAAATTACGTAATGCTTTGAACCAATAGTTTACTAACTCATTTCATTAAACAAGTAAACCTTAAACATATCTAGTTAACAAATTTACATGAAACCAAAACTATTTTATAAAAACACTTAAGTAACATTTGTTACTTACATTTTATAAAATACATGTTAAGAAAAAGCTAGTAAACACTTGGACTATCCATGGCTCAAAACCAAGTCCATAAACCATAAACCATGGAGCTTGACCCATAACCCATGACCCATTGCATGACATCATGCATGACATCCATAATGGTTAAAACCCAGGACTCATAACCCAAAGTCCATAACCCATAACAAAAAGTCCATGACCCATGACCCAAGATGTCTTTGACATCAGGCATGGCATCATCTATCCATGGATCATAACCCATAACCCATAACCCGGTTTTTAACCCAAAATCCGGACTGGTTTACCTAGTTACTCGGATCCCTCGGTTTACACTAGCCGGATCCCTCTAGGAAGGGATCCGGTGGAATCGGGTAAACAGTAGGCAGTTTTGCTTATAAATAGTGAGCCATTTCTCTCTTATCTCTCACCCTTTTTAGAGTTTACTTCTCTCTATACTCTAAACTCTCTAACCTCCGATCCAAGGATCTTTCTATGTAGTTTCTCTTTGTGATTCTCTAGGTTCCTTCCATAAGGCAAGATCACAACCTCTCAAAGACGTGCAGGCTCGTGATATGGGTTGCTTTGATTCTTCTCTTCCAAGATCACAGAAGTGATTCTTGTTCTTTCTTTCTTCTCAAAGGGTGTTGTAGATGTGTTGAGTCGATAGGTGTAAAAGGACGTTGGATCCTTTAGTCGAGTTGTATTTGGTGTGTTGGTTTGGTCAGCCGTGCTAAGGACCCGGTATCTAGCCTTGTACTGGATAAAGTGTAGGCGACGAAGGTTTGGTCTACCTTGTGTGAAAGACCCGGTATCTAGCTTTGTACTGAATAAAGTGTAAGAGACGTTGTGAAGGTTTCTCCATCATGTGAAAGGAGTTTGTGTTGTGAAGTGATAACGAACTCTCGAGTAGGTGACTCGGGGGGTGGAGTAGGGCAAGGAAGGTGTCCTTGTAGCCTAACCACTATAAATACTTGTGTTGTGGTTGTGTCTCTCTAACTCTATCTCCTAGTTTAGTTTATATGCTTTTATTTCTATCAATATCCAACACGTCAAAACTAGATTGACATAAGTCGATCTATAAGTTTTAATAAGTGATTTTAATCGGTAAAACTATTCAACCCCCCTTCTAGTTTTCTACATACTTTATAAAATACTTTGTAATATATATTTCGATCGCTATTGTAATATTTTTCTTTTGTATTTGAATCATCTTTAGGTGGCATGATTTTTGCCAAAATCGGCTTGGTCAAGGAATGTGGAATTAACAATCAGCATATCAAATTGGTAAGTAGATTAACCAAATGCATTTTGCTGTATTTTTTTCTGCTCTCAATAATGTTAAGGGCTTATTTGGGTTTACAAAAACGGCGATCTAGACCTTCTTAGTAGATCTAAAGGATGGCAATGCATGTAGGTATCTGTTGTGGCTTGCCCTCCAGTCCTCATAAAGCTGGACGAGAAGTATCCGAGGTACAGTACGTACTATGTGTTCCCTTGCTTTATAATGTATAGAGGTGTGTCATTGCCTTATATAAACTGAAGGGCAAGCCTTTGTATAGAAGTTGTTTTCATTATAAAGACATTTAATAAATTTTATTAATTTGGTTCATTTGTGTAGGTTTGGAGTCATTGTTAGATATATTGCAGAAGAAGTATACGTTCTTACGCGATAGGGATAAAAGTTTGGACGGTATGAGTTTTGAGCTTGTGTATGTATGTAATGTGTATCTTAGAGCGTTTTACTAAATGTTTATGTACTACAGGAAACCCGTGTTGATTACTTCAAGGGAAAAGATTTTGTTCCTTTTGAGAGGATCTAAACACATACGAATTATGTTGAGGATGCTTTGAGTATATACCAAATAGTATGCGGAATCTACTACTTGATACTTAGAAGATTTGTTAATGGAATAGTAATGAACAATATGAACAGTAATGATTTTACCAAACGCTTCAATATTATTAAATATAATATGAGTGACCTTGCTTATCACTAGGGTTTACAAACCTTGAAGCTTAACAAAACATACGTCTTGATCATCTAACCAAGGACCTCCTTTTATAGCACAAGGAGTCCTTTACAAGATAAGTATGATATTCTAAACATGCAGAATATCCGTATAATTCTAACTATATAAGATATACGCAAAATCTATTCTATACTTATCCTCTTACACGTCTTCATAAGCAGTACTATCTTCAGTCTTCAAGCAGTCCAGCAGTATCAACTTCTATACTAGCAGTACTAACTCAGTCAGTTAGTACTGTTAGTTATATCTTCAGCAGTCTTCAACTTTAACTCTGGCAGTACTAATATTTACACTAGCAGTACTAACTCCATTAGTACTGTTAGTGTTATTCTTCAGCAGTACAAACACAAAACCAATGTCTTGAACATTTAATTCCTAACACCTTTTTCGAGATATGAAGCTCAATGAAATTTTAGAATCAGATAGGCATATGGAAGTAGACGATTTTATCGATGTGTTGCTAAGCAAGAATTTTTTAGGTCTTTGTGACCATATGGTGGTGGAAATAGTACGTCTTGGAAAGAACAAAATTGTCAACATAGCTATCTCATCTAGAAATTTATTGTAACACCACAACCCGACAAGGGTCAAAATGTCACAGCTTATGGTGTCATACAAAGCATAATACGCAAGCGGAAGACTTAATACAAATAAAGTAAAGTCAAGAAACATCATGACTTCCAAATCTTACAAAATCCCAACAGAACTGAAATGAAATATCCGTAACATAAGTATAATCATAAATCCAGAACAAAGGGAATTCTAAGCTTGGTAGGTCTTCTAAGCTCCTACTCTCATCACTCATGCCTGATGCCCCGCTTATTACCTGCCACATAGAAAAGAAAACGCGACTGAGTTTAAAAAGTCCAGTGAAAAGATATATATATATATACAAAGCAGATATAATAAACATAATGAACGGAAATGAACCATATGAAGTCAACTAAATAAGTATCATAAGTCAAATGAGATAAAAAAATGAGATAATCAAGAGATAATACGAATATCAGATAATCATAATGAGTCAAGGAATCAAACAGGAATGGCCATGAGCGTGTCTAAACGTGATACACGAATAGACCCAAATAATCACATAATCCGTCAATCATATGTGTACAAGGAGGGGAGACCTCTCAAGTACCAGAAGTGAGAGGGGTGTACGACACGCACAAACCAATCACTAAGTCACATCATAATCACACCAATCACACCAAACGTATACCTAGGATGCATCCATACGCCCCATGCAAAACAAATCTGTTGGGAACACGTTTTTATTATAATTTAATTCTTAGTCATGTTTAGTTTATTTGGTTGCTTATACATTATGGGCTATATGTATAGTAGAAAGCCCAAGGCACATTAGTAGCCCATGTGCCAAGGGAATCCAATAAGAATATTTCTAGAATATGCTTAGAATATGCTAAGCACATGTGGCGCCCTAATCTTCTCCTATAAATAGAAGCTTAGGGTGCTCATTTCTATGGTTGGTTTTATTCTCATTTGTGCGGAAGATTTGCTACTCCTTTGTATGAAATAGAATCATCCGTCTAGTGTTTCTCTTAATCTCTTCTCTACTCTCTCGTAATACATATTAGTCTCGTTGTTATTTAATTTCATAGTTATTAGAGTAGTTGTAGTCGTAGTTATATTAGTTGAGTAGATCTTGTCTTACGTAGTTGATAGGGACCATCAAGTGGTATCATTCGCCAAAGGATAGTTAAGTGTGTGTTTAAGAGCAGTTTACATCGTAATTAGTAAGTTTTACGTTTGGTTTAGTAGAATTACGTGTGGTTTTGTGGACAATACGATCAAAAATCTCATTTCGTTCACTTATCTTCAAGCTTGTAAAGTGAAAAGATATTATAGTGAATTGAGGTTAGATTTAACGTCGTTATTTGAGTTTTTTGTTCAAATTTGAATCGTAAAACACTGGTTTAGATCATTGCTAGTTGTCGAAGTTCACCAAAAACAATCGGATAAATCATTATTTTCATAAGTTCGACGTAATTGAAAAAGTTGGTGAAAAGAGGGTTTTTCGCAATTTGGATCAGAAGAGGGTTTTTCGCAATTGTGGAAAAAGAGGGTTTTTCGCAATTCTCAAGAGTTTATCACAATCTTCAGCAGCCTTCGGATTTATCGCACTTGGAACTCAGTATTTTCCTTGCTTGTATAAGTTTGTGAAAATACTTCGACTTGGCGTTGAATCTCATATCTTGTATAAGATTTGAGAAAGTGATCGAAATTGTAATTTTGAAAATCTTTCGAAATTGCTAGATCTTTCGCAATTCTGATTAATTTATCTCAATTGCCTTTTATATCGCAAGTGAGATAACTTTTCGCAATTGTTTGATCTTTCGCAATTATAAAGTTTATTGAAATTATCTATTTCTTATCGCAATTGTTGGAGCTTTTCACAATTCTTGGGATTTTTCGCAATTATAAACCTTATCACAATTGGCAGTGTGAACAGTGTTTTCACAATTGTTGTGAACAGTGATCTTTCGCAATTGATCAAAAACTTCATTTAACCAAAACCAAATCTTATAACTCATAACACACATCTTAATTATCTACACGATCAACAAAAACACAAGGATGTCTCAACCACCATACAATTACAACTTCTACAATCAACAACAGCAACAGTACCATCAACAACCATTTTAGCAGCAATATCCTCAGCAACAGTATCAACCATCATACCCACCTCAGTATCAACAACATCAAATGTTCATGCATCAACATCAATTCCCTTAGCAGCAAAAACTTCTTCCACAGCCAATGCAGAACTACCAACCATCTTCCAGAGAACCACATAGGTTTACCAAAATGTGTGAAGCCATAAGTAGTCAGCAATCAAGGCATGAAGCAGGTTCTTTTGACACACCACCTATGCTCACACCAGGAAACTACGTGCAGTGGTCCAGTCATTTTCTACGCTTCATAGAACTAAGGAAACCTCACGGGAAGTATCTCAAAAAGGTCATCATTGATGGACCGTATCCAACACCTACAACAACCATTCCAGCTGATCCAACTCAAGTACCTCCAAGAGAAGCGACCACAAACCCTGTTCCTCTAGCTCAACAAACTGCAGAACAAGTCTTACAACAAGAGGCCAATGAGCTAGCTATGTCTTATATACTCCAAGGGATTCCCAATCCCATCTTCAGATGTATTGATGCCCAAAAGACAGCCAAGGACATGTGGGAGCACGTCCATCTGCTTATGGAAGGAACTGAACTGAATCAAGAGGACTTGGAATCAAAGTTGTACATGGAGTATACACATTTCATGATCGAACATGAGGAATCATTGGAATCATACTATCATCGTTTCACCAACATCATTAATGATCTGGATCGCCACAATATCATATTACCAAAGATTGCTATCAACTCCAAGTTTTTGGGATGTCTCGGCCCAGATTGGCAGAAGTACGTCACGTTTGTTCGACAAGCCAAAAAGATCAATGACGTGTCTTATGGGTTATTGTAAGATTACCTAAAACAACACCAATCTGAAGTTGATAAAGAACGTGCAGCATGTGGAGGATTCTCAACAGCACCTAATCCAAACTCACTTGCTCTCATGGCTCAATCACATTTTCCACCAAACCAGGAGTTTGTTCCACCACCACCACCTCATTCAGGGTTTACACCACCACCGTCAAATCAAATTATCCCTTATGAAGCACCTGAACAATACCCTGATAATCAACTTGTTCCATTCGACAACACTGATTACAGCATGTACTCCAATGTTGACACTGATGAAGATGATGCCTTTAATTCTTTAAATGAGGGGTTTGCATTGATCGCCCATGCATTCAGCAAATTCTCCAACAGATCGAACAATCGTCTGAGGACATCATCAAACACCAGAAATCAAGCAGTAGTTAACAATGGACGGGTTGAGATTCAGAATCGGTCTTCAGGAAGGTTTTGCTCAGGAAACATGGGGAATTCTGGTGGGCAACGATTCAGTTCAGGAGGAGGTAGTCGAAACAGCATAGGTAACAATCAGAGAAGGAATCAGTTTGCTGACAAAGGGAAAGGGATTGCTAATACATCCATCACTTGCTACAATTGTGGGGGAAATGGTCATATGGCTAATGCATGCCCCAAGCCGAGGACTATGGGTAGTGCATACCATAAAGAAGCTCTTCTCATGGCATTGAAGGATGAAAAGGCCAGTGGAATTTTGACAGAGAAGGAGCAGAGTTTTATGGCAAATGCATACTCTAATGACGAAATGGAGGATCTGGAGGCTAATGCTGCAGTCATGTTAATGGCCAACATGCAGGAGATGAACATGAGTGAGACAGGCCCGGTATATGACACCGATGGCTTATCTCAGGTATCTGATGCAGATTGTCTTATTCATGAAATTGCCTCACCATCTGCATCTTCATCTGCACAAGAAACTTTTGTTCAAAATGATTTATCATTTTCATCTCAAGAAAATGATCAAATAAACAGAGTGGTTACCTTTGATGATGATCAAATTAACCCAGTGGTTTCATTTGATGATTCTTTTAAAGATGACAATCATGATCATCTTGAACAAAATGATCCTATGCACGATTCAGATTCAGAACTCATGACCTTATTGCTTGCCACCCAATCACAATTGAATGCACATAAATCTCAGATGGACAAATGCAATGACATTAACAAAAACTTAAAAGCCAAAGTTGCATTATTAACAAAGGACCTTGAGTGCTACCAGCAACAAATTTCAAATTATGAAAATCAAGAAAAACGTGAGAAAAACTTTGAGATTGCATTCCAACAATCATTTGTTCAGGTAAAGAATTTAGAACATCAAGTTCATGAGTTAACTATTTCTAAAAATGATTTGATTTCTCAAAAAGAACAAGAGCAATTCGAATTTCAAAAACTTGACAGTTTAAACTCTGAGCTTTCCAAAACTAAAACAGAGTTTTCAAATTGTCAAAATGATCTTATTGAAGAAAAAAAAAAACCACAAGGAAACGAGTTAACTCATATCTTGAGTAGATTGTTGCGTTGGAATCTAAGCTCAAAGATTTTCAAAACGTTGTTTATAAAACGGGTAATTCTGTTACAACTATTCAAAACCTAACTGTCAAACCAAATCCTCGCGGATATGGATTTGCAATTGGACATGATCAACCTCGTTTTTTAAACAAAGCACTCAAGGAACATCCTAAGTTGTATAGTACAGAGTTATTCTTTGATGATACTTTTCAACGTGTTGTTGTTTATAACACTGAAGAGGAACTAGCGAACGAGAGTCGATCCAAAATGAGTTGTATTTATTACAATAAACCATATGATTATTCGAAAGCACCTCATATTAAAGAATCTTTTGTACCTAAAAAGGAAAGATCTGTACAACCGTGCTCTTTAACTGAAACAAATACTTCATCTGACGTTGGTCCAGTAACCACTGTTGCACAAGTCAATGGTCCATTACCAAGTCAGGGTGTTAATGAACAAATGCCAAAAGAATGTCGCATTCTTAAATATTTTAAAACATTTATGGAGGACATTCAACTTTTGGAAAACACAATTGAAAGAAATTCTGAAATCAAAATCTCCACTTTTCTCTTTCCTTATGAGAAAGAAAAGCGAGAAGTTTTTAAAAAACAATTTTTGCCACTTGTCAAACACCTGCGACTTTGTGCGACTCAGTGGGAATAGGAACTCCAGTCAGAAGTTGTATCAATGATGAGTATTTTCAAAGCAAAAGATGACAAAATTGCAAAACAAAAAGGTCAAAAGAAAGCTTTGGAAAAAGATGTCGATCGACTCTTGACGAATGTTCTCAGTTCTGATGTGATATCTGTGCTTATGAATGCTATCTATTTGTCGTGCAATGAATTGCTTGTTTATGATCACTGTGTTGAAGTTGAGACAATGAGAATTGAGATTGATAATCTAAGAAAAGAAAATAAGAGACTCAGACAAATCAATGATGATGTGGAAACCAAATGTGCAAAAGAAAATTTCAAATTACACCAAAGACTGCAATGGTGTCAGAATCAAAGTATTAACTTTGAATTAGCATTACAAAGTCAAAAAGAATCTTTGTCTTCTCAAAATGTTTGTGTTTCAACACTTCAAAATCTTGAAAAAGAAAATGAGGTTTTAAAACATCAAATTTTAGAGTATGAAAAAGATATTGTTGAAGTTTGTGATAATAGAAATGACACTGTTCAGTTAAATAGAAAGTTGGAATCAAAAATTCAAGAACAAAACCACATCATCATTGAAATGAAAGAGAAACTCAGAGTTCTTGACAAAGGGAAATTTGTACCAAAAAATGTGATTGCACCAGGAATGTACAGAATAGACGAGACTCATAAGACAACATCTTTAATAACCACTAATGTGAATACTTCAACTTCCACAGGATTAGGAAACACATCTAAGGCTAGAAGCTTAAAGACCACCTAGAGTCAAAAGAAGAATAGAGTTTGGCAACCTAAGAGTGGATTATCTAAGAATGCAGAAGTAGAAGTTCATGATAGTAGTTTGAATAAAACACATGTTATGTCTAGATTAGAATCCAACTTGTCCAAGTGTCATTCTGAATCTGATGTAATGAATGTTGAATCTTTGAATGTTAGTAATGCTACTATGGTTGATGCTTATTGTGTATTCTGTCGTTCTAGTATGTTGTCTGGAAATCATCAGAAATGCATTGCTAAAACCTTGTTGTCAAGAAAACAGAAACGTACTACTGGCATTTCCTATAGGCCCATAACCGCTGCTAAGTCCATTTTAGGAAAATTGCCACAAGTAGTTTCTGAGACCACCGTTGACAAGCCCCTAATTGCCCCTAAGAAGAAAGCACATTCACCTAGCACATTCACTAAGAAGAAAGCACAAACTAGTTGGACGTGGCAGCGTTGGTTACAATACAAACCTAGTTTCACTTAGGTTCCAAAGATACTTAAAACATGTATTACTAACCCAACTGGATCCACTGGTTCCAACTCTCCTGTGTCCTCTTCTTGTGATGCAGGTAATTCAAATTGTGCTATGGATTATTGATAGCGGGTGTTCCCGTCACATGACAGGGAATTTAAAGCTTCTTGTAAACTTCGTTGCAAAGTTCATAGGCACTGTCAGGTTCGAGAATGATCATTTTGCGGCTATCATGGGTTACGGAGATTATGTCAATGGAAATATCAAGATTAGCTGTGTCTATTATGTCGAGGGCCTTGGTCATAATTTGTTCTCCGTCGGGCAATTCTGCGATGGTGATTTAGAAGTGGCTTTTCGGGAGAAAACATGTTTTGTTCGAGATCTTCAAGGAAATGATTTGATGAAAGGAAAGCACGGAACCAGTCTTTATACTATTTCCTTCTCGGACATGACAACTTCCTCACCAATTTGTCTACTTTCCAAGGCACATCCCATCAAATCATGGTTGTGGCACAAGCGTATGTCTCACCTGAACTTCAAAACCATGATCGAGCTCGCTCGTAAAAAGTTGGTCGATGGTCTTCCAAAATTCAGATACGCCAAAGATCATCTATGTCCCGCCTGTGAACAAGGAAAAAGTACTCGTTCTCACTTTCCTCCTAAACCCGAGCACAGTACTGATCACATACTTCAACTGTTGCATATGGATTTGTGTGGCCCTATGCGTGTTCAAACTATTAATGGGAAGCGGTACATACTGGTAATCGTTGATGATTATTCGAGATGGACTTGGACTTATTTTCTTCGCAGTAAAGATCAAGCACCATCAATGATAATCACTTTTCTCACAAAGATTCAAGTTCAGCTCCGGAACACAGTCAGAAAAATTCAAACAGATAATGGAACTGAATTCAAGAATCAGACTCTTCGGGAGTATTATGAGAAAGTGGGTATTGAACATCAAACGTCCATTGCTTGCAGCCCCGAACAGAACGGTGTGATCGAAAGATGCAACCAAACTTTAGTGGAAGCAGCTAGAACAATGTTAATCAATTTTCAGTTACCGGATTACCTATGGGCCGAAGCCGTTTCAACTGCCTGCTACACCTAAAATAGATGCATGATCACCAAAAGGCACACCAAGACACCATATGAAATTTTTCACCGTAGAAAACCAAACATCAATTACTTTCATCTCTTTGGAGCTCTCTGCTATCCAAAGAATGATCGTGATGACCTCAGAAAATTGAAGGCTAAAGCGGATATAGGGATTTTTTTCGGTTATTGTGAAAATTCAAAGGGATTCAGAATTTGTAACTGTCGCACCCGGGAGATTCAGGAGACTATACATGCTAATTTCGATGAGCTCACCGATATGGCTTCTGAGCAAAACAACTTAGGACCCGAAACCAACCGTCTCAACTTTCCTGATTCTTCAGCTGCATCCTTCTCTCTAAACCTCAAAGATCTAGAAGACTTGTTTGCTCCATTGTTTGATGACACTATGGTTAGTCGTGCTCCTGATGTATCCACAAGCTCCGCTGCACAAGCACTCGTCGATAATCAAGTACCTGATACACCACTGACTACAACCACTGCAGTTGCTGAAGATGCACTTCAACCAGAAACATCATCATCTGTAGATCAAACACCTTCTACCTCTGCGTCTGCAGCTGAAGATCCCCTCTACATTCTTTTGAAATACCCACACCAGCAGATTATGATGGCAACACATTCTTCAATCCATTTTCGCCAGTTCCCACCATTCCTGATATCGCAGAGTCGTCCGCACTTAATTTGGAACCGTCAAATCTGCACCATACCTATCAACATTACCCATCAACACAAAAATGGACAAAGGATCATCCCCTTGTAAATGTGATTGGCAACCCAGAAAACCCTGCCATGACACGACAACGACTCCATACAGACAGTGAAACCTGCATTTATGCACTCACCGTTTGTCAGTCCGAACCCAAAAACATTAAAGAAGCCCTTACCTACGACAACTGGATTGAGTCGATGCAAGAGGAATTGGATCAATTCAAGAGGTTGGAAGTTTGGGAATTGGTAGAGAGACCAGATGGGGTTTACGTCGTTGGTTTGAAGTGGATCTGGAAAAATAAGTTAGATGCGAACGGTACAGTTATTCGTAACAAGTCCCGCTTGGTCGCCAAAGGGTTCAGTCAGGCAGAAAGGATTGACTTCGAAGAATCATTTGCACCAGTGGCTCGTCTTGAGGCTGTTTGTATGTTCCTGGCGTACACTGCTCATAAAAATATCACAGTATACCAGATGGATGTAAAGACGGCATTTCTCAATGGACAACTCCGGGAAGAGGTGTACGTTTCTCAACCAGATGGTTTCGTCGATCCAGAACATCCGAACCACGTCTACAGGCTCAAGAAAGCCCTCTACGGCCTTAAACAAGCCCCGAGGGCATGGTACGATAAACTGTCTGCATTCTTATTAGCCAATCATTTTACTAAAGGATCTGTTGACCCGAATTTATTTATACAAAAACACGGGGAGGATATTCTCATTGTTCAAATTTATGTAGATGATATCATTTTTGGATCAACTCATAAAAAATATTCAAACGCTTTTGCAAGACTTATGAAACAAAACTTTGAGATGTCCATGATGGGTGAACTCAAGTTCTTTCTAGGACTGCAAGTTCATCAATCACCCCGTGGTATATTTTTTAGTCAGTCCAAATATGCACAGGAAATATTGAAAAAGCATGGCATGAATACTTGTGACTCCTATAATACCCCTATGTCTTTCTCATCCCCAAAGCTAGATGCTGATCTACATGGCACACCCATTGATCCTACGAAATATCGCAGTATCATTGGGTCTCTCATGTATCTCACCGCTAGCCGGCCGGATGTTGTATTTGCCACGTACCTATGTTTCCGTTACCAGTCTCGACCTACTGAATGTCATTTGTCTGCTGTTAAGTGGATCCTTCGATACATTAAGGGAACCATTCATCTGGGAATCTGGTATTCGAAGGATTACGGGTTTGAACTTGTTGCTTTTTCAGACGCTGACCATGCAGGTTGTTTAGACACGAGAAAAAGTACGTCTGGGGGAGTACAGTTTTTAGGTGACAAGCTCGTCTCTTGGCAGTCAAAGAAGCAAGACTGTACATCATTGTCGTCCACAGAATCAGAATACGTCGCCATGTCTGCCTGCTGTGCTCAAGTCATTTGGATGCGATCTCAGTTGATGGACTACGGATATGTGTTTAACAAGATTCTGATGTACTGCGACTCCAAGAGTGCCATCGCTATTTCATGCAACACGGTTCAACACTGCAAATCAAAGCATATTGCTCTCTGATATCACTTTATCAAGGAGCATGTGGAAATGGGTACAGTTGAATTATATTTTGTGGGTACTGAACACCAATTGACGGATTTGTTCACCAAAGCCTTGCCTCATGCAAGATTTGGGGAACTGGTTCATCAAATTGGTATGTGATGTTTGACTCCTGATGACTTAAACAATTTTCTTACTCAAAATTAAGGAGTCAATCATCAAACTATCTTAGTAAATATTTAATGAAAAAAAAAATCAAAAAGATTTTCCATTTTCTCTTAAAAAAAAAAAAACATTTTTTTGCAAGTACAAAACTTTCAACACTATGTTCATTTTAAACCGTTATCATTTATTTCTAGCCACTCAGGTGTCTCTCAAAAGGCACTTGTTTCATTTCTCACGGAGAACCGTTCATCATCTGTCGACCTCTCACTACGAGATGTGTTGATATTGAAAAGGAGGCACTCTGCTCCATGCCTCTGACGACCAAACAAATGTGCACTAATCGAGTCTAGAGCCATGAGATTCATCAAAGATCTCTTAGGTACACTTAGTAAACACTGGTTGTTCAACAAAAAGAACACCAGTTGTAAATTATAGGAGTGTCCTTCGCAGATCTTAGCAATCTGCCGAGAACATTCATGAGAGAAACCACATATGTGATTCTCAGTGATTGAATGGAAATCCTGCCAGGGTCAACATCAAACAGCCCTAACAGCAGGTCACTTCGGTAATCCCTTGTGGATTACGCTTAGTGTTTGCTCCAAAAGTGGTCTACAGTCGTGGGGTGATCTCTAGCGACTCACTGAATCATGGGTGCACTTCGGTGTGTCCATGTAAGCCCTTTCGGGGGTATCCGATTCAGAATTGCCTGGGTTTGGATTAGAGAAAGTCTTCACACTATGCTGTTGATGATCTCGAAGTCCAAATCTGTAAGTACCGGATGATTTATTGCTAACTATTTACCTGCAGCGAATCATGAATACCTGGAGTTCCATCACCTTTCCATCATGCTCATATTCTGAGGCAAAGATCTCACAAAGACTATGGAATAACAAAAACTCAAAGTAATTCAAGAAAAGTCAAAGATCAAGTATGTTAATCTTTCACAAGTCTAAGATCAAGCTTATGAAGAGAGAAATACGTGATATATGAAGAACAAAAGTCGAAGAACATATGGGCATGATGGAAACGACGTAAAGACACCAGTACTAAAGACCATTGGAGGACGGCAGATCATTACCATACCATACCATATCAGATCAAGAACAAAGAACAAAGATTATGAAGACGTCAGAAGCCCAAGAAGTAAAGATGATGTCAAGCAACCAAGATGACCAAGACTTAGGGGGAGATTTTTGGGAATACGTTTTTATTATAATTCAAGTTTTAGTCATGTTTAGTTTATTTAGTTGCTTATACGTTATGGGCTATACGTATAGTAAAAAGCCCAAGGCACATTAGTAGCCCATGTGCCAAGGGAATCCAATAAGAATATTTCTAGAATATGCTTAGAATATGCTAAGCACATGTGGCGCCCTAATCTTCTCCTATAAATAGAGGCTTAGGGTGCTCATTTCTATGGTTGGTTTTATTCTCATTTGTGCGGAAGCTTTGCTACTCCTTTGTATGAAATAGAATCATCCGTCTAGTGTTTCTCTTAATCTCTTCTCTACTCTCTCATAATACATATTAGTCTCGCTGTTATTTACTTTCATAGTTATTAGAGTAGTTGTAGTCGTGGTTATATTAGTTGAGTAGATCTTGTGTTACGTAGTTGATAGGGACTATCAAAATCATATATATACACCTGCTCACGACAGGTATATACACATATCATAATGGCCAATGTGCACAAATATCATAACAGAATAGAAGGGATGCCGTGGATCAATCATACCTCCACAGAAAGTGTCATTCCATTGGTGTCTCAATGACATGGCCATGCTACATCTATGGCTAGTTAGCTCGGGCACTGAACAGAACATATCATATCAAAGAATATCCATAATCATATCGTATTGATGAAGCGAAAAGTGTACCGCTTTTAAGGGGTCATTTAAGCCCTAAATCGTATTTATTTGATCAAATATTGCCCTAAATCGTTCCTTTTGTCATTTTAGGTACTTTTGAGAAGAAATCTGGAAAAGGAAGCATTTTGGACATTTTTGGAGCATAAAAGTGAAGAAAACGACAAAGTCTCAAAATCTTGCTGGAAGTTACCTTTGACGGCGTCAGGATTAACCCTGGACGGCGTCATGGCTTGGCAAAAGTGGTGGATGTGAAATTTACTCATGATAAGCCAGAGAAATTGCATGGAAATTCTGACGGCGTCACGCTTTAATCTGATCAAGGTCGTCACGTTATAATTTAAAGAGGGACGGCGTCACGTTCATAGTCTGAGGGCGTCAAGCCTTGATAAGCCAGAACGGATTTTGGAGAGCTAAAGAGGGACGGCGTCAAGAAGGTCATCCGAGAACCTTAAAAGCGGCGAGGTGACGGCGTCACACTCCATAACGTGACGCCGTCAGATCCAAAAATCTATATATAGTTTTGCAATTCTTTGTCATTAGTGTGGAACTTATTGGGGAACTTTGTGTGTGAAAACCCTAGGACAAATTTGGCAGCTCTTTCAAGGCTTTTTGCCTTGAGATCTTCCATGTTACATTGAAGATAAGTTATCAATTAATCATTCAATATGTCTATGTGTTGTTTGATTCTATCTTATTCTTGTCTTTTGTTTAACATGTTAGGCTAGATTTATCTTGTGTTTGCTTAGATCTAATGAAACCTAGCTATTGATTATTGGTTATTAGTGTGTTGTTAGTTGTATTGGATGATTGTTCATCTATGTTAGGCTTAAGAAAACTGGCTAACTTCCTATTCGGTAACTTGCTTGAACGTCTTAAGAAACATGAACCAATGCGTACTAAAGGTTTTTATGGTTGTATTTAATGCACAAGCGAATTCTAGTGATCCCATGTTAGGAGCTTCCTAGCCGGCTCGACATAGGAGTGAAGTAGGAGCTTGTAGAGTTGGGGAAGTACGTACGCCACCCCACGAATGGTATTAAGGAATACACCCGTCATCCACGCGACTAATACACACTAATCAACCGGTAAAAGATAGTTAGGGAGTAAGGAAATCTAAGTAAACACATTTCCCTCCACATAAGTTTTCACCAACATTTTCATTTTCTGTTATTTTATTTTAATTGCATTCGTAGTAATTTGGGTTAGTTGACTAGCAACTAATTCCGCCCACTCTTTCAAACCCGAGATTTTACTTGCTTTCATAAAAATATAAAAACATAAAAAGAATCTTCTCTCACCCTTAGACCTATTAGAGTAATTTTTCATACCTAACGAACACTATTCCCTGTGGAGAACGATCAATCCCCCGTACTTACCACTACACTATACTACATCGGTCAGGTACACTGCCTGGTGGGGTTGTAAGCCTCTTGAGATTCCTCGAGAGGTAAAACCTGTTGTAAGGTCGCAAAACCACGCATCACGTATCCAAACAGATCATATCAACAGAACGAAATCATATCTGAGCGAATCATACCAAACGGAATCTTATCAAATGAATCATATCAACAAATGAATCGAAGTCAAGGATCGAGAAGTCATGAGAAATCCCTACTGAAAAGGGAAAGAATATCTGTACCTTAACGATGTAAACAAATGAGAGAAAAGATCACGAGAGATGAATCACTCCCTTCTCACGAAATCTACACAAGGTAATGATCACGTATTACTTATAAGTTCATTTTACAAGCTTAGTTCGTATAGTTATCCAGATTAGGGTTTCTTTATATTTTTAGAGACTTTCTATTTTTAGTAACTTTCCATATTTAGCAGGTTTCCATAAATAGCAGTTTCCATAATTAGTAAATTTCCATAATTAGTCGAATTAGGGTTTCAAATAAGTAATAGCTAGGTTTAGGGTTTAAAACGCAATTAACTTCATTAATGGCCAAATTAGGGTTTCTAATGTAATTAATTAGGTTCAAAAAAAATATCTTAATTACAATTAGGTTTTTAGGGTCTTTTAATGACATTTTAGTAAAGTCTAGGGTCTAACATGACAATAATCAAAGTATAGGGTTAAAAGTGACAACTTATCATAGTCTAGGGTTTAATGTGTAAAAACATCATCCAACCTTTAACCACGTACTAACCATGCATCTGTATCGATCCAAAACATACCACAAAACCTTCATGAAATACGTATAACAAAAGACTAGTTTTCTTAGTTCATTAAGTGGTCGAATCAATAGATTATTAGGGTGCGTTATATTGTGACAAAAGGGTCAACTTTTAGGGCAAATAACACATAATGTTAGAACAACTATAAGACCATGATTGTAATTGTTTAAAATAGATTTCAGCTCATACGAATTAGTTCTCAACGAGTCACAAACGAGGCCAAACCATGCACTTTTCCAAACAGGTTCAGTGATTACTGAGGTGCGTTTTCTGTTTGAGTTTATGGTCGACAAAGGCTGAAGACACGACCCATTAATCTGCCCTACAATCCGACACTAGAGCATCCCCCAACTCCCATGATTACGAGTCACAGCAAGATTAAAAACCCCTCATAAACGTCACAACTTCATGGTCTAGGTTTTCTATTTCTTTACCATTTCGAAATGATTATTAGGGTTCTCTTAGTTTTACAGATTACCTAGGGCACGTTAGGTTGTTCTTAGGGTTGATAAGGGTCGCAAGAATGACCAAGTACATTCGACATAGAGTAATTACATAGAAAGACATGAAACAACAGCCCCCAAACCCGACACAACACATATACGACTTATGTTTATCTATTATTACATGACATGCAAGATTTATGTTTCTTTCGTACATACTAGATGTTAATGGTATACGAACTAGGTTTTTATATATGTATCACGCGTATCAGCTTTAGTCGAACAAGAAGAACATCAAGACGAAGCTAGGGTTACCTTTAGACCAGATAAAAGGGATGAAACAAGGACTAACGAAGTACAATGAACGAACAACCCACGAACCACTCTTTCTACGATCAAAGCTTCTTCAATCGTTCTTCAAGATGGATCGATTTTGTTGGAGTTGTTGCTGTGTGTTATTTTTTTCAATGATCACGTATGGGAGAAAAATGGGTGAGGGTGTGTGTGTGTTCTCTAAGTGTACATTTAGGAAACAATGGGAGAAGGTGTGGGTGAGTCGTTTATATTAAACGAGTAGAGGGGTTTTCAAAATAAGGAATGTTATCGAAAGAATACGTGAATTAGGGAGATGTTTTTGATAAGTTTTAGGTTAGTTGCCAAGTGATTATCTATAATTGGTGTGATGTAAATATTCAGTGATAGACTTACCTTATTTCCAAAATATTGTGTGCACAAAATAACAAATAAAATCGGTCCGGGGACTTTATATAAAACGTGTGATGTACTTATCCAAAGGTAGTTACCATATTTTTGATTTTCAATATGTGTATACAAAATAAATAAAAATCGGACCTAGCATGACTTTTAAACGTGTGATATAACTTAAATTAGGTGATAGGTTTTAATTTGTACGTTTAGTTTAGACTAGGTTAAATTCGTATCATATATTAAAAGTTAATTCGAATTTGGGTCATTATAATTCTTCCCCTCTAAAACAAAAATTTCGTCCTCGAAATTGAAGTAGGAAAGTCGAAACGTATACGTACCGAATCATGAAAAGAAATGAGGATAACTAGCTCGCATCGATTCCTCAATCTCCCAAGTAGCCTCGCGCTCCGGATGGTTCTTCCACATAATCTTAACGAACAGAATTGTTTTATTTCTCATGACTCGATCCTGACGCTCCAAAATAGCCTCGGGCTTTTCAACAAAAGACGAATCTGATCTAACGAAAAATATATAAAGCGGATGGTAGTTGTAACTTGTCAAGATAACCGGTGATCCCAATAAGGTCAAGTTACATGGTGTAACTATTATCACATTGGTCAGGCATCATAATACTCGCAACATATAGACATGCCTTTATTGAAGTCATATTCTATCTTAAGTTGTGACTATGCAACCCATCAGCACCAGATCGAATCAACTTCACTCTCAGGTGGTATCAAAATCAAACATTTCCAACAGAACAAAATTAGCAGAACATATCTTATCATAAAAGGTAATGGAATGATAACAAAACAGATAAAGCAAAATCTAATAAGGTAGAGGAAACCTTAGTATGTCTTGCAGAAGCGAAGTATACCATCGATTGCGTCAAACACAACATGATCATAAGAATCCTCAGAACGAACAAATTAAACCAATATCCCAAAAATCAACATAGAACGAAAATACTAAATGAGAACATAAAATATCCGTACGACTAATCAACAAAGCAACCAACATATCATAATAATAGTAAAGAGAAGCGGGTATCAAAATAAAGAGAATTGACTAATCAACAAAGCAACCAACATATCATAATAATAGTAAAGAGTAGAGAAATAACTAATAGCGAACGTGACCTCCTTCCTGAACTGGTTTGTTGTCCCTGGCACTCCTATTGTTGTCGTTGATACCACCAAACTTGGGACATTCCCTAGCCATATGCCTAGTCGATCCACAAGAGAAACATGCACCAATAGCCTTATAACAAGTCCTTCCTGGGTGAGACTTTCCTCAATAATCACAAGCTGTGCCACCCTTCTAACTAGACGAACCCGAGGAACGATGCTACTGATAACCACGAGACTGCTGATCCCTGTCCCGCCATGACCTCTAGTTGTTGTTTCCTTGCCTGTAGTTACCACACCTATCATAACCCCTGTTTTCGTAACCTCTCTGATCAGAACCCCTGTGATTACTACCCTAAGCCATCGAATGAATACGGTCACCATCATGATTTCTCTTATTACTCTGTCCCTCTCTTTCCCACAAAATCTCGATGTTGCGAGCGGTGTTGGCAACTTGTGCCACATCTGTGAACTCAGTGTTCACGATTCTGTCCAAGATCCAGTGACTCAAGCCCCACTTAAAATTTTTAGCTTGTTCCGCCGGGGATTACCTGCTCTTGCACCTAAGAACCCAGCCAAACAAAGGAAACTCTTCATGAAATTAGCACTCGACTCCCTCTCCATTTTCTGAATAGAATGGTACTCTCTTTCATACTTCTGCTGCTCAGACAACGGGAAGTACTGAAGGAAGAAAGTATCACGAAAATCATTCCGTGACAAAGCAGCAACAAAATCATCTCCACCCTTAGCTAGCTTGTACGCTTTCCACCAACTGAGTGCGTCACCCTCAAACTTATAGCTGGCCAACCTTGCCTTGAACTAGTCGGCACATCCCAGAACTTCAAAAATCTTCTCTATATGGGCAATCCAGTTCTCCGCCTCAACTGGAGTAGATGCGGAGCTAAAGGACCGAGGTTTCTACTTCATGAACCTCTCTAACCAAGTATGAATAGTCACAGGCGGAGTACCACCACCAGAACCACCACTACCACTAGCCGTATTCTGACGGACCTCATCTGTGATTCGTGTGGTAAGGTCCGGTAACAGAGTGTTAACTGCCCGCTGGACTGCTGCAGCAAAAGCAGGGTTAGAACTAAAGTCTTCGATATTGCGAGTGTTCACCATCTGAATAATCAATAAACGAATCAACAAAGACAAATTAGAGGATAAAATCGAAATACGAAAGGAAGAGATCATATCGAAAGGAAGCCTAATGTCTACCCAATCCTCACAGGTCATAGCCTAAGCTCTACAGGGTAAAACCTAGGCTCTGATACCATAATTGTAACAGTACGTCTTGGAAAGAACAAAATTGTCAACATAGTCATTTCATCTAGAAATTAATTGTAACACCCCAAACCGACAAGGGTCAAAATATCACAGCTTATGGTGTCATACAAAGCTTAATACGCAAGCGGAAGACTTAATACAAATAAAGTAAAGTCAAGGAACATCATGACTTCCAAATATTACAAAATCCCAACAGAACTGAAATGAAATATCCGAAACACAAGTCTAATCATAAATCCAAAACAAAGGGAATTCTAAGCATGGTAGGTCTTCTAAGCTCCAACTCTTATCACTCATGCCCGATGCCCCGCTTATTACCTGCCGCATAGAAAAGAAAATGCGGCTGAGCTTAAAAAGCCTAGTGAACATATAATATATATATAAATATATATATATATATATATATATATATATATATATATATATATATATACATATATATATATACAAAGCAGATATAATAAACATAATGAATGGAAATGAATCATATGAAGTCAACTGAATAAGTATCATAAGTCAAATGAGATAAACGAAATGAGATAATCAAGAGATAATACGAATATCAGATAATCATAATGAGTTAAGGAATCAAACAGGAATGGCCACGAGCGTGTCTAAATGTGATACACGAATAGACCCAAATAATCACATAATTCGTCAATCATATGTGTACAAGGAGGGGAGACCTCTCAAGTACCAGAAGTGAGAGGGGTGCACGACCCGCACAAACCAATCACTAAGTCACATCATAATCACACCAATCACACCAAACATATACCTAGGATGCATCCATACGCCCCCTGCAAAATAAATCATATATATACACCTGCTCATGACAGGTATATACACATATCATAATGGCCAATGTGCACAAATATGTTAACAGAACAGAAGAGGACGCTGTGGATCAATCACACCTCCATAGAAAGTGTCATGCCATTGGTGCCTCAATGACATGGCCATGCTACCTCCATGGCTAGTTAGCTCGGGCACTGAAAAGATCATATCATATCAAAGCATATCCATAATCATATCATATCCAAACAGATCATATCAACAAAATGAAATCATATTAGAGCGAATCATACCAAACGGAATCATATCAAATGAATCATATCACATGAATTAGTTTTCAACGAGTCACAAACGTGGCCAAACCATGCACGTTTCCAAACAGGTTCAATGATTACTTAGGTGCATTTTCTGTTTGAGTTTATGGTCGACAAAGGCTGAAGATACGACACATTAATCTGCCCTACAATCTGACACAAGAGCAGCCCCTTACTCCCATGATTACGAGTCACAACACGATTAAAAACCCCTCACAAACATCACAACTGCATGGTCTAGGTTTCCTATTTCTTTACTATTTCGTAAATGATTATTAGGGTTCTCTTAGTTTCATAGATTACCTAGGGCACGTTAGGTTGTTCTTAGGGTTGATAAGGGTCGCAAGAATGACCAAGTACATTCGACATAGAGTAATTACATAGAACGACATGAAACAACAGCCCCCAAACCCGAAACAACACATATACGGCTTATGTTTATCTATTATTACGTGACATGCAAAGATTTATGCTTCTTTCGTACATACTAGATGGTAATGGTATACGAATGAGGTTTTTATATATGTATCACGCGTATCAGCTTTAGTCGAACAAGAAGAGCATCAAGACGAAGCTAGGGTTACCTTTAGACCAAATAAAAGGGACAAAACAAGGACTAACGAAGTACGATGAATGAACAGCCCACGAACCACTCTCCCTACGATCAAAGCTTCTTCAATCGTTCTTCAAGATGGATCGGTTTTTATAACAACCAGCAATTTTTTAGGCCATTATTTTAATAATACTACTATTTATTTTTGACAAATAATAAAAATTACATATTTACTGACATTTACTGATGTTTAAATTTAAAAACGAGAGGTTATCACATTTTTCCTAAAAAATGACACCATACGCGTACCGAAACCATGCTAGTAACAGTTAAACCTCAAGAATCATTTTCGGAGTCAATAAATTTTATTTTATGCCAGTTTTATAAAAACGTCTCAGAAATTATAATTTTCGCGTTATATCAAACCAGAGGACCACATTTACCCCGGTGCTCAACGGGACACGGGTACACATGATACACACTTTAATAATAAAACAAGTCATATAATAAAAACCTATAACACACAAATATAAAAACGTTTCTTTATATATTCTTTTCTGCTCTCTCTCCCCTACCTTATCTTCTTCATGCTTCTCTCGATATTGCCCCCCTCACCTCCTCATCCACACCGTTCCATCACCATCAAATGTTCTGGATCGAGGTGCTTTCTATACTCCCAAGATAATTTTCGTCCTCACAAACCTTTCCCCTGGAGGTCAACGAGCATAGAAAGTGTAACAACCGAGAAATTTCCAAGTCATTATTTTACTAATTTTATTTGCTTATTTTGCTATTTTAAGTAAATTGGCTTTTACCGGGAAAGTTGCCCGCGTATGTCGTGACACGTACACTGAAATTTGTAAATTGACTCATGCTATGCTCAGTTTACCCGTTAATATGATTTATATTCCCCCTCGTACTTGTTTTCATATGGAATAATGTAATTTTCCATTTCTACGCGAAGTGTGCACATTTTACGTTTTACGCGTTTTCGGCTCGCGGTTTGAACTTTAAAGACGTTATAACACTCCGGAAGACTCGGGAAATTTATGAAACATCAAATTAGGTCATTTTAAGTTAAATTTAACATTTTTATGAAAATAGTATCTTCACGACATATATTTCCATAATTTAGGCTTATAATGTTACCGGTTTAGCTCCGTTGACCCTTAAACCACTCCGGGACTTATACTACTTATACTAAGTGTAGCAATACACTAAATAAATAAATAAATAAGAGATAAAACCAGCCCACATGCCCCTAGGCCGGCCTCCCCTCCCCTTTAACTACTTACACACCCTTTAATACTTCATTTTTCAAGAATACTTCATCATTAGTTCATGCATTCAAAGATAAAACTCTCTCTCACTAAAGAAATCATCCAACCTCAAATCTCCTTCTTCTCCTGGCCATTTGCTGCTGCCGTGACCTCCCTCCCCCTCAAGACCATCTTATTTAAGCTTCCAAGCAATCAAGACCTTGTATTAGTTGTTCCTTTTTAGCCCTAGTAAGTTTCTCTACTTAGTTTCACCTCATTTTCTTTGGTTTCTTATGGTTATTAGTGATTATTTTTAAGACAAAGCAAACTTCTATTGCATGTGTCATTTTAGTTGATTAGAGTCAAGATCTTATGGGAAATAGGTGGTTTGATAATTGGTTAGTGTTGATAGGTAAAAGTTATGCAAGAGATTAATGGATCTTATTGAGTTTTTGGCTAGTTATGGATGTTTATCTTGGATGTTTGTTATTAAAAACTGAAGTTAAAACTAAAGATAATCTTTCATCTCCTGGAAATATTGAGTTATTGGATGAATAAAAGAGTAGGAATCATTGGTCTTGAGCATGCATGTGTATTAGAGGTAATAAATGTACAAAAGTAGCCATTTTGATTGGTCAATAGTCTATCCCAGATTTGATGCTTCAAGATCCATTCACCATTTTGTACCCAGAAGGTTTTATGAAAAAATAAAAATATTGGGAGATAGCTACAAGTCTTAGGATCATTTATCCGAAAACCTTACCTCCTAATTCGTCCTGGAGATTTTTAGAGAAAATCCACACTAAAACTGGTCCAGGAATGCATGTCAGATTTGAAAGGCTAATTACTCTAAAATGTTGTAAAGAATATTAGGTTGGTGTAAACATGAAAGTTGTAGCCAAGACCTTTAGAAAACTTTTACCATAAGGCATGTTTCCATTAGACCTGTAGATAAGAAGATACACTCTTTTTCCTAAACCCATTTGGATGCTGAGTATAACTATCTAGAGACACAGGGTTAAATTTGTAATTTTACCCATGTTCTGAAGTTCTCAGTAATGTGAGGCCTTGATTTTCATATTTTACAGAGTCATACCTTTCTAAGCATATAAAGTTCATAATTTTAGCCTTCACGGTTTAGAAATGGCGACCCAATTGGTGCGGTAATTTTATAAAATTTCCATCAGCATTGCATTTTTAAACCATATAAACTTTATTAAACGTCTTTCGACCCATGTCTTGCTATAAGACTTTTAAATAAATGACCATGTGATATTTTGAGTTCAAGTACTGGTTAAGTCATAAATAATAAGTATTATACTTTAATCCCCGAGCCTAAGCCGTGTTATATTTTATTTAGGTCACTTGTGATCTTGCTGTTTTCTCGACATGCACACTTCTCCGGTTTTCGTTGCTACTACATCGTTGGTGAGTTCATAGCCCCACCTTTTACTTGTTTAACTGTTTACAAACTCTGTGGGGGAGATACATGCTAGTTACTTTTATTATGATCACAACTGCTTGAAAACTGTATTCTAAACTGAATGTATTATTGACACTAAGTACTACTATTGCCATGAAGTCCCCGTATCATGAATCGTTAATCACTTGCGAGTGAGCGCGAATATTGTGAATAGATCTATTTGGGATTGAACTCCCCATATTGGACCGCTGCCCTTGCATGGGCAACCATATGCACTATATTTGAGGTCTCTAGGTGCTTGGCAAGGCACCCACTGGGGCAAACTTACATACTTATTACTTAAGGCGTCGATGTCATGAGCTTAGTGCAATAATTACCTTACTAGACTCTGCATTTGTTGCTTAGTCACTTTTATAAATGATATTGTGATCAACTGCTTATTACTAAAACTCTATGGATTCACTCAACCTTTGTGTTGACCTTTTTAGCATGTTTTATCTCAGGTTTAAAGGCATGAAGGTCTTGGATGGAGTCGCACGGATATATTTTGAGGACTCGGCATATTTTCACATTTGAAGAGTCTATATTTTAAAGATTTATGTTATGTTTAAAACATTTGCAAATCTTTTGAAAACATTGTGTTTTATGAAAACTGTTGGGACCTTTGCAAACTCTGAGAATTTAATGTTTCAAATGTGAAACACTTTTAAAACGTCTCTTTTCAAGGGTCGTTTTCCATGACTTGTACTTTGTGCTAGGAAGTAATACCCCAGTGATCTATCTTCCGCTGTTATAATTTTGGGGGTGTTACAGAAAGAATCGAGGTGACAAGGATAGAAAGGGATTTTTGCTACAAACGGATTCTTCCCATCTCCCAAGACCAAAAAGTGTGTCGACAAGTTCCTTATTTCTTTCTTTTTATTGTGAACCAATTTTCGGTATATCCACACACCCAAACACATCACACTAGCTTTGTTTCAAGATCTGAGGATACGGGAGTATCAGCCTGCAAATCGGTGGTGTGTGGATTTTGCTTGAAACCGGATTTGGGTTTTCGACCTTTCTTTGGTTTCCTTGTTAACCGACACTAATTTTTGTAAGAATCCCAAACCCTTGTTTGATGTTTTCAGTCGAATATGTATATGTTTCTGTGATTTATTGACATCTCGATTCGTTATTTTTCTTTTTGTTATTGTTATGTTCTGGTTGAAATTTAATGTTGTGTTTCATTCGATCTTTTGTTGTTATTGTTATGGTGTGGTTAAGATTAAAACCAAGAACAAAAATCAAAACTGGGATTTGGCTCGATGTTGAAATGTGTATGTCGTAGGTTATTGTGTCCAAACTTTTGCTTATTGCTGGTTTCGATTTTAGTAATCAGTTAATAAGCTAGATAAAAAGATGATGTAAGCTAAGTTGAGTCTATGAGTTAGGGTGTTAAACATTGATGTGTTTGTGTCTATACTCGGTTTTGTGTTTATGTTAAGGTTCGGATTTAGATGTGTTCATGCTTGATGTTTTATAACATTCTGGCCTTGTGTTGAGAACTAATGATGTCTTGCATGTATCTGCTCCTTAGTGTGTCTCAGTGGTGTTGTGAGCCGTGAGGCGTCGACTGGATTAGTCTTACCTTTTTGGTCATTAAAACACCCACGGGGTGCGTCACTTTTGCTCGGTCAAAAAGGGTTGTAAACCCTTATAATAAGGGCAGTTTGAGTTGTGTCGGGTTCACAAGGTCGAGAGTATTATAGGTCGAGTACGAGGGTTTGAGTCATCCTAAGTGATTTCTACACAAGCAGGCTATAACACAAATGCTTGTGACTGTGTCTTCTTTTCTCTGAAAATGGTGTTATTCGTTTTAAAGTTTGATTGGCTGGGTCAGTGTTTAAACCGTGAATGGGCTGAAGCCATTTTAAACTTCAAAATATGGGTGTGTTAAATCTTGCTAGATTGGGCCGAAGCCCATGTAGCAAATATAGAGTCCATATTTTCTTATTCAGCCCAATTCGTCAAAACCCTTCATATGAGCTGGTTGAATAGCCTGTTTTGGAATCTGAGGTGTTGTCATGATCGTCCAAATAATCCTTCTCGGTTAATTCAAACTTTATACTCCACGACTTAGAAATACTTGACTTGTATCGACTAAAATCTCGTTACACATATATATTTTAAACCATGCAACATTTATAAACAACTCGACATGACTTTTATAGACAAACCAACCAAGTTAGTTTTGCTCCATAACTCTTTTATACATTTAACAACAATAAAGAACGAAGTGAAAAACAAAGCTTGTGAATTTAAACTCGTTCGTTATTATAAACCATTTATTCGATTACATATAAACTCGATGTATTTTGTCAAAGCTCATATGGACTTATTAGGTCATAAAACGACTAGTTAAGCATACACAAACCTTATAACTTTTGTACCACTAGAAAGCAACACACAATACACGGGTTATGCTCGGATTTTATCAAAATGAACAAGTTTATCAAGTTTTATCAAGATTTATAAACCAAACCTTATATATATATAATCTCTACAAACTAGTTTTACATTACGAATCATTTAAAACCATGATTAGTCCTACACTTCAAATATATCGTTAGTAAATATTTCCAGAAACAACTACCTATATACTCTTATAACCAGTATTTTTACACCCTTAATAATAATGTTCCTACATTCCGACATGTCTAGTAGTGTTCGTAACCACTTTTTGTTCATCGTATTTTGGTTATTGTCAAATCAAAATCTCATCCGTCCTTGATATATCCATTGTCACACACTTATACCCTTCCGATGAGCCAATACCTTCAAATGCTTAGAAAATCATTTTAAACTTAAATGCTGCCACACCAGCAACAATAACATAAACTCTCTAAAACTTTTGAAATTAAGTCTTAAACATAGTCTGTGAACTAAAACAACCTTTCTAATCTAGGTCGCGTGTTAGTGCTAAACACTATCTGAACTATTGTAATATCAACTGCTATATGCCGAGGTGAGTATTCACAGCCCCCTTTTTACTGCTTTACTTATTTGGGGTGGAATGCATGACTTGACATTTTATTTGAAATTATGACATATATTTTTACCTGAACTATTTGAAATTGACTTTGAACCTTAAGATATTATTTTGAACTTATGACTTGTTTTGAACTATTGACGTGCCGTACACACTTAAATTTTAGTCTCCATTGTCTATGGAGCAGTCTTAATTAAATAAGTATATAATAGTTGTTATGATGTACTATTCGTACATTCGCATTGTTAGTCCCTGATTGGTTTGCCGTTCGCACTCCAATTTAGACGTACCATTCGTACGGCTCCCTTGTGCGGAGCAGTAGGTAGTATGGATAGTGCTATTAGAGGTCGGCCAACCTCTGATTTCCCTGTCTACGGAATGCATATTATTTATTTTTGGGGCTTTGCCGCATACATTATTATATACCTAGTGCCTTTAGTGTGAACCTGATGAGCATGTGTGTTTGACTATAAAATGTACAATTTTCTATATAATGGTTGTGAAACCATAGGTTACAAGTCTTGTATGGGTAGGACCTGTAACTGAATGGTTTGCACTACCTCTACCATAAGGAATTTTCTCAAAAACCTTAGACTCCTTTTGAATAAAACCAATATACTCACCAACTATTTTCATAGTTGACCCGTTTTTCTCATGCATTTCAGGTAATCTCTAGTAAGTGTATTTTATGAATACATTAGCATTAAAGAGTGTTCATCTATCATGTCTAGTTGGATGAAATAAAATGTTATCTTTTGGAAACAAACTTAAATGTTTCAAAGGCCGTTGTTGGCTAAAACAATGTTGTATTAATGTACTGTTTCTTTAAATTTTAAATTATGGTATTGTACTATATCTCTTTTGCGATGTATATTGATTTCATAGCACCCCAGGACCCGAATGCTTCCGCAATACCACATTTTGGGGGTGTTATAGATTGGTATCAGAGCCTAAGGTTATAGAGAATGCTGGTTTTTCTAAAATAAAAATCGCAACTATAACCAGAATAAAGTTTTCTTAAATGCCGAACATCATACGAGTTGACTAGTCCAAGCATTGCATCATTATTCCTCAATTATGCATAGCCTGATCACCTATGCTTAATTTGGGAAAAATCATGCAATGATGGGAATAGTAGTCTCGGATCATGTTTTGGTCGGGTCTTAAGAGTCTGATCACCTGCAATTGCATTAGTCGTTTGTGTATGCATATCATGTTCGAACAACCCCGTTTATGTTAATATACTTTATATATATATATATATATATATATATATATATATATATATATATATATATATATATATATATATATATATATATATTCATATATATGCCTTCTCCATTGCCACATTATGACCTGATAGACTAAGCCCGTCCTTGTTCCCGTCATGTCACAATTACTACGTCTCCAAAACTGTCGTTGTCCCGCAACATCATCCGCCATCGTCCATGTATAACTCACACAACCAAATGTTTTTGGCCTATTGTAGAATCATGACTACAAGGAACACTCGTTCAGGAAGCATCAACAATGAAACCCCAAGAGACAGTGCTGCTAAATTGGCAGATCTCCTCACCCAGATTGTTGCACACATTGATGCAGGACGAACCAATGAGGGAGCTGGTACCTCGACCAACGGCCATGGATGCAGCTATAAGACTTTTATGGCATGCAAGCAAAAGGAATTTTATGGCACTGAGGGTGCCATTGGCCTACTATCTTGGCTCGAGAATGTCGAAACGAAACTCAACATCACTAAATGTGCTGAAGGAGATAAGGTTGAGTTCTCTTCTGGTCTACTCCAAGGTCGAGCATTCACTTGGTGTAACAACCAGTTACAGACCAGAGGAAGAGAAGCTGCAAATGGGTTATCTTGGGCAGAATTCAAGAAATTACTAACTGAGGAGTACTGCAGAAAAGACAAAGTGCAGAAATTGGAAGTAGAGTTTCGGAACCACTTGATGGTAGGAGTAGAAGTTGACAAATACACGACCCATTTCCACGAGCTGACCAGAATGGTCCCTCACATGGTCTCCACTATAGAGAAGCTGATTGATCGATATATTTGGGGTTGGATCCCTGAAGTTAGAAGAGATGTGTAACACCCCCAAAATTTAACAGTCGCGGAAGCATACAGAACTTTGAGGGTGCTACTTGCGTAGATTGGAAATCACAACACAAGGTAAACAAAGAACGGAATACATACTCCGTTTTAATTAAATCAACATTTAGTGTTTTTAAAAGATAATTCATTGTTTAGGAAAATAGACCCATTGGTTACATTGGTCCCACATAAAAACAAGTCTCAAATTATTTGCCACTTCTTCAGAAAAGGTCCATGACCCTTGCCTTGCCAAATCCTTGCCATAACAAATCAAATTACACACCTGAGAAAACATGCTAAAAGTCAGCAAAATGCTGGTGAGTTCATAGGTTTAGATAAAAGCATTAAATAATAAGTTTGGACCAGCATGATCATTACAACACATATAATGTCATACAAAATTTTCTATCGCGCTAGCACTAAGTCATGCAACCGAAGCTCAACAGTTTAGTGCGCTAAACTATAGCACATAAATAATAGTCAAGGGGCCCTTAGCGAGTGTTTAACTCAATACACTCGAAGTCCGACTTGCTATACGTCCGCATTGACCTGTCTGGCCAACCGAACGGTGGAGTCACCCCAATAGATCTATCTAAAGAAATCGTGCTTCCCAAAGGGAACTAACGGCTCATGAAGAATGGGCATGATAGTGGGTTCTAGGGCTTAGGCTAACTACGCAATAGTTTTGAGAAAATGTTATAATATTATGGTCCATAAAATGATTTGCATGTTTCTCACCCCATATTTGTAAAAGAAGTATAAATAAAATGGGGCTATAAACTCACCTTTAATGGCCTGAACAGTGAATGGTGTGAAATTAAGGGGTGTACGGCACCAACACGCAACCTAGATTAATAAACCATGTTTTAGTTTCAAGTATTAAATTAAGTCTTTTCAGAATTAAATTCCAATGTTTTAAAGTGTTTATGTTGTTGTCACTTGTGTGGCGGCAAGTGAGGTTACGAATGTATTCCCTAAGAAATGGTAAGGTTTAGCTCTACGAATGACTTATATGTAAGGAAATGAGGAAACGAGAATATTATAGGAAACTTGAGTGACGGAATTTGGAAAGAAATAAAATGAATGATTTAAGGCACGAATAGACATAATCGAGATGTGATATATATATATATATTAAGGTCGGGTAGTTTAGTCGTTATATTTGGTTATATAGATTTTGAAATAAAATTAAGCGTAAGTGACGTTTATTATCTAATAGTTTAATGTTTTGAGAAAAATGTAATATAAAGTTGGTTTAATAACAATTATGTTTATCTCGTTTATTAAAATGAACTAAGTTTATTTAATTATTAATGATGAGTTATGACTTGTTTATAATTTACAAGTTTAGGAAAACCTTTGATCTCGTTATAGTACTTTAAGTAAAGTTTATGTTAAATTTCATTTTCTAGTTTTTAGTAACAACATGATTATTGGTTGATTAAATAAATATCAAATTATATATTTACCTATGTGTTTTATTTTGTACTTAGTAAGAACTTGATTTGGTCACTATCTTAGTCAAGTTTTACATTTTAGCGACCTATGTATGTATATAAAATTTGTATTCCTTTATGTTAATATAAATATCGTCCTAAAAACGTTATTTATATTTTACGATCTTTGCTTTATTTTGTTAATGAAAATTATAAGGTTTATCTTTATCAAAGCATAAATATAAGTTAAAGTCTTTTACATTTTTAGTAACAAGTCTTTTAAAACGCATTTTCTCATTACATGATCACTAGGAATTACATTGCATACATATATACCTATACATGTTTAATTTTATTTCTTAAAATTATATATATATATATATATATATATATATATATATATATATATATAACATGACATCATGGCATACCTCATTAGAAAATCTTTATATATCTTGGTAGATTTGTTATATATTTTGGAAAGATCTTGAAGCTAAAGAGTTGACTTTACAAGATCTTGACAAGTGCTCACAAGATATGGAAAGATATGGGAAAACCATAGCTGGGATTTCCCGGCGGAACCAAACCAATATATGGGCGGATCCCATATTTTGGATCCGCCGGATCCGCCACTTTTGATCAGCTTTGCCTATAAATAGCAAGCTGATCATTCAGGCACACTCATCACATACATAGCATAAATTATACATTCATTCATTTATACATTACTAACCCATTTCATTCACTTCATTCTTAGTGATATTTCTTTTTGTTGCAAAAGAGATCAAGCATCAACAAGCTTCAACACTGTGTTGCAAGTCTTGATTAGTTAGTTACTGTGTGATCTAGTAGCGTTTACACATCATTGTTATACCATTCATTCAGTAGTGATCGGTTAGTGTTTTAGTCCTCAAAACACATAGAGTGTCGGGAGTGGTTGTACCCTTGTTAAAGAACCAACGGGAGTGGTTGTACCCTTGTAAAGAACCCGGTGTTTAGCTTAGTACCGGATAAAGTGTAAGCGACGGGTATAAAGGTTTTCTCCGCGGAGAAGGGAGTTTTATTTCTTAGTGAAGAAAAACTCTTGAGTTAGAGGCTCGAGGAGTGGAGTAGGGCAAGGAAGAGAGTCCTTGTAGCCGAACCACTATAAATCTCCGTGTTGTGGTTTGATTATTCCTTTCCTTACTTACTTAACTTATATTGTTTGTTTGTGCGTATTTACTTTGAAATCATGTTAAGTCACAAAGTGAATTAATTTTAAAAAGGTAAAAACTATTCAACCTTCCTTCTAGTTTTCCACAATTGGCATCAAAGCTACGTTACTCAAGATTTTCAAAATATATTGTATTTTAAAAACTTGAAACGATCAATGGATTTTGAAAACTTTAAAGAAGGGCAATCTATGCAAAGACCACCACTATTTGAACCAAATTGTTTCATATATTGGAAAAACCGCTTTGAGACGTATGTGAAGTCAAAGGATATAGATCTATGGTATATCATTGTAGAGGGTGATTACAAACCCATAAGTAATGATATATCAAGTGGTCGGGATATGGATACTTCTCTTACTCGTCACAGTGATGAGCAAAAGAAGTTGATTGCCAAGAATAATGAAGCCGAAATGATGCTTTATAATGCCTTACCTAAGAAAGAATATGAAAGAGTTTTTATGTGTAAAACGGCTAAGGATATTTGGCAATCATTGATTATCACTCATCAAGGGAACTCACAAGTCAAAGATAATAAAATTGATCTTCTTGTTCAACAATATGAAAATTTTTTTATCTTTGAAGATGAGACCATTGATATTGCTTTTTCTAGGTTTAATACTATAATTACTTCTCTTAAAGCACTTGATGACTCTTTTTCTAGTAAGAACTTTGTCAGGAAATTTCTTAGGGCACTTCATCCGAAATAGAGAGCAAAGGTGACGGCTATTGAAGAATCCAAGGATCTTTCAAGCTTGACACTTGACGAGCTCATCGGAAATCTCAAAGTTCACAAAATGGTGATGGAAAAAGACTCAGAAATAGTTAAAGGAAAAAAAGGAGAAGATGAAGTCCATTTCCTTAAAAGCTAGAGTAGAATCAAGTGATGAAGAGTCTAGTTCAGATAGCGAAGACGAAGAGTATGCCATGGCCGTTAGAGATTTCAAGAAGTTCTTTAGGAGACGAGGAAAGTTCATAAAACAACCTCGTGAAGAAAAGAAATCCTTCCGGAAAGACCGTGATGATAGGAAAGGAAAAGTAGATAGAATGTGTTTTAGGTGCGGAGATTCCGGTCACCTAATAGGAGAATGTTCAAAGCCTCCAAAGAACAAGTCTCAAAGAGCATTTGTTAGTAGAGCTTGGAGTGACAGTGAAGGTGATGACGACGAGCCAAAGAACGACGAAGTTGCTCTTATGGATAATGACTCAAACGAGGTACTATCTGACTCATCCTACTCCTCTATTGATGATGACACAGTAGAAATAGAATATAACAAACTGTGTGAAATTACCCTTAAAATCATAAGCAAAAACAAGTTCTTAAAAACCAAAAAGGAATTTTTGGAAAACGAAGTATATTGGTTAAAAGAGAAAGCTTTAAGATTAGAAAAGGGTAAAAATACTAAGGAAACATGTGTCTCATGTCAAGAACTTAAACTAGAAATAGAAACACTTAAGTCCATACAGGAAAAACTTATCAAACTAAATTCTAAATTTAAAAGGTTTGATAAACACATTAATTGTATGGATGATATAATGAAAGATCAAAAGTTTCAGCTTGATAAGACCAAGCTACATTTTATGAAACTAAGAAACTTAAGTGACTTTGAGAAACAAACTGTGAAAGTACAAGAACCTGTTCCAACTAAGTCAGACACCCACGGATCTGACGGATCCAAAATTTTGGATCTGCCAGTTGTACCAAAAGGATCCGCAGGTACAGTTGATGAACAGAAGGTTCGTAATTCGGTTCGTACTGAATTCATTAAGGTCACTAGAAAAACTAGCACTAGTACAACTATTAAAAAACTAAAACCATCAGTTTCTATAGGAAAAGGTCAAGTTAAAAATGAGTTTAGAACCAAAACGGTTCAACAGACGCCTAAAACTAGTTTTCCCAAACACCCTTTTCCAAAGAGTAATTTCAACTCACAGTGTCATCATCAAAATGGTTGGAACCAAAACATGTCTAGAAACTTTCAAGGTCCCAACTACATTACATGGAACACTTGTCCACCATTTGCATACATGAACCAATATAATGCAATGTTTAACCTAAATTGACCCAAGAGATATTGGGGACCAAATGCTTGAGTTTTTCTTTAACTTAGGTGTGCTTGAAAGTCGGGTTAGAACTGGATGAGTGGATCAAAGATAGTGGGTGTTCAAGACACATGACGGGAAACAAAAGCCTTTTCTCAACCTACCAAGTGTATGATGGAGGTAATGTCACATTCGGTAGCAAGCTTAAAAGTAAAATCATCAGAAAAGGTACGGTCTCTCATGACTTTCTCACTATTGATGATGTTGCTCATATAGATAACTTAGGATTTAACTTGCTTAGTATTAGTCAATTATGCCGCAAAAAGTATAACGTCCTTTTCAGTGAAAATGGAAGTAAAATACTTAAGGATGGCATAACCGTAGGAAAAGGTGTTTTGAAGAATAACGTTTACGTTATGAAGTTAGACAAAACACCTAAAGACAAACTTTGTCTCACTTCTTTGGACGAAAACTCAACTCTATGGCATAGACGCTTAAGTCATGCTAATATGAGGTTAATCCAATCCTTATCATCTAAGGAACTCGTTAGGAACCTACCCAAGTTGAAATATGACCAACACTTTTGTGATGCTTGCCAAATTGGGAAACAAAATCATAATAGCCATAAGGCTAAGAACATGGTGTCTACATCTAGGCGTCTAGAATTGTTACATATGGATTTGTTTGGTCCATCCGCTATACAAAGTTATGGGGGAAACTTCTATACTTTGGTAATAGTAGATGATTACTCTAGATATACATGCAATAAGTTTTTGAAAACTAAAAACGAGGCATTTGATAAATTTGAAATTCTAAGTAAGAAAATTCAAAATCAAATAGGAAATAACATTTTGTCTATTAGAACCGACCACGGTCATGAATTTGATAACGAAATCCAATTCGGAGCTTTTTGTGATGCTAATGGCATAACACATAATTTCTCAGATCCTCGAACTCCTCAATCTAACGGTGTAGTAGAATGCAAAAATAGAAAAATTTAAGAAATGAGTAGAACAATGTTAAATGAACAAAACATACCTCAAAAGTTTTGGTGTCACGCCGTAGATACATCCACATATATCCTAAATCGAGTTTTAATTAGACCATTCTTGAAAAAGACACCATATGAGTTATATTGAGGCAAAAAGCCTACTTTAGGATATTTCAGAGTTTTTGGAAGCAAGTGCTTCATTTTAAACACAAAGGATTATCTCACCAAGTTCGACCCAAAGTCGTATGAAGGTGCATTTCTTGGGTATTCACAAAATAGTAAAGCCTACATTGTTTTGAACAAAGAAACTTCAAGAGTCAAGGAATCGTTGAACATAACATTCGACAAAAGTCCACCTCCCTCTAAGACATCACCTTTGGTAGATGATGACTTAGTTGAAAGTCAAATGGTTGAAAACCAAGAAAATGTTGAAAGTGACAAAGAAGATGAACCGGTAAAAAGAGAAATAGTTAACATCAAAGAAACCAAAAGTCATCCATTAGAAAACTTCATAGGAAAAATTAATGAAAGAACATTAAGATCTAAAGCTCAAAACCAAAGTAATTTCTTTTGTTTTGTTTCAACCGTTGAGCCTAAAAATATAAATGAGACCATAAAAGATGAATCTTGGGTCATAGCGATGCAAGAGGAATTAAATCAATTTGTTAGAAATGACGTTTGGACATTGGTCCCTCAACCTAAAAATCAAACCATAATTGGAATTAAATGGGTGTTTAGGAACAAAATGGATGAAAATGGAGTAGTGTCTAGAAACAAAGCTAGGCTAGTAGCTCAAGGCTATAATCAACAAGAAAGTATAGATTATGACGAGACATTTGCACCCGTCGCTAGGCTTGAGTTAATTAGAATATTACTTGCTTATGCATGTGCACACGACTTTAAACTATTCCAAATGGATGTTAAAAGTGTTTTTCTAAATGGTTTTATTAATGAGGAAGTATACGTTGCACAACCTCCCGGCTTTGCCGATTTTGAAAAACCTAATCATGTCTACAAACTTAAGAAAGCTTTATACGGACTTAAGCAAGCACCAAAAGCTTGGTATGATCGACTTAAGACTTTCTTAGTTGATCATAAGTATACCATAGGCCTAGTAGACAACACTCTCTTTACCAAGAAAAAGGATCACATATTATCATAGTCCATATATATGTGGATGACATTATATTAGGTTCAACTTGTCAAGAGTTATGCGATGAATTTTCAAAAATCATGCATGATGAGTTTGAAATGAGTATGATGGGGGAACTAAACTTTTTCTTAGGTCTCCAAATAAAACAATTAGAAGATGGGATATTCTTCAACCAATCCAAGTATATAAGGGTTATGCTTAAGAAATTTGGTCTTGAAGATTCCAAACCCATGAAAACACCCATGTCCTCCGAAACCAAACTCACCAAGGATGACGAAAGTGAATCCGTAGATAGCACTAAATATAGGGGAACGATTGGTAGTTTATGTAACACCCCCATTTTCGGATCACACAGCGGAATATAAGCTTGGGGTGCTACTTCATGGTTCACAGTCATGGAAATAGAAAACGACTCGAAAAGAGACGTTTTTAAATAAAAATTGTTATCATTCATTTATTTAATATCAGAGTACATAATATAGGTCCCATAGGGAGGGTCAGAAATACATAATAAAAGTTACATTTATTTATTGAATGATAACAAAGTGGACACTCTTGTAAAAAGAAAGTCCACAGCCACTTCGTGCCATCGCCAGACTTCTAGATACCTGAGATAAACATGCTTAAAAAGTCAACACAAAGGTTGAGTGAATCTATAGCGTTTAACGTTTAAATAATCGATTTGAACACAAGCTAAATAAGAGAAATCAGTTATATCATATTCAACAATATTGCACTAAACCTCATGACACGCAATGCGTTAACAGTTTCCAGATTCCACAATCATGATTGAAATGAGAGTGGTCTCGCCCCCGAGTTAAAGATATCAAATATAATGCATCTGCCTAACCGGCTACCACGAAGATATCCATCCGGTTAGAACAAATGGGTCGTCAGGCCAATAGATCTATTCATATATTCGCGCTCACCCAGCAGGTGACTAATGGTGCATGATATGAGGGTCTTTTAAATAAATAATTCAATCCCAACAATAACGAACAGTTAGCCTAGTGCAATAACAATCAGGAAAATACTTGTGTTCGATTTAATAGCGTGTATCTCCCCACATATTTGGAAAACTCGTAAGTAAAAAGTGGGACTATAAACTCACCTGAACAATCTGGATGGAAAACAAAAGGAAATACAGTTGATAAACGTCTCCGGCTTGCAACCTAGGTTGGTATATCAAGTTCTCAGTAATCATTTTCGAATATAAGTTTTATTTCCCATTTTAGGTTTTCAGTTTCGTTATTAGGTTTTAAATTTCTAATATTAAATAATAATAATAATAATAAAATAATAATAATATTATTAAATTAAATTTAGGGTTTTAAGTATATTTTCCTTTTAATCCTTTAAGTATCTAGGGTTGGCGAGTTCTACCCTCAACTTTATGAAAATGACAATTTGTATCCTTGAACTTTTAGAAATATACAAAATTTACCCCTGAAACTTTAGTTAATTGACACTTTATACCTTTATGTTTCAAAATGGACAACTTTTACCCCTTAGGGACTTCTCGATTACACAACAAGTCTATTTTAGAAAGTTATTTAAAATCTGACAATTTCAGTCCCTATGTCTCACTTATTTCCCACTCGACATCCTTGTTCCAAAAACATTTTATTTCGGGCGTTTTAAGCCAAGATCTTTTACGTAACCTTTTCCTAAGTATTCTTAACTGTTTTAAAAGTATTCTTGTAAAATATTGAAGCTTGGTTCGAACCCACGAATTAGCAATTCGAAACAGAACCTATACGACCTAGTTTTACTCGACAGAAAAGTACACCCAACTTTATACGCCTGGTTCTCTTTCATTTCTTAACGAAAATTCGTGATTCTTTTTCCTACAATTAGCCCTTTCAAAGTACTTCAAGTATGTCGAATCTTAGAATTTATAGATTACGTTTGATAGGGTAAAACAACGACCAAAACAGCAGGTCTGCTGTTGGTCGACTGAAACAAAAAGAAAAAGAAAACGCATATATTTCTATATCCGATTTTTAGACACCATGTTTTTATGATTTGGTTAGTTATTATAACATGTTTTAAGCATCTCTAAACTACTTTTAATAATCTAGATCCTATAGAACATTATTTCGAATTTTAGGTTATATATGAACTCGATAAACATAAAATTTAAACAAGTTGTGTTTTAATTATTTCTGGGTTATAACACATGTTTTAAACTTCATTTGAACATATTTTATCTATATGAAATCAAGTAAAAAGGGCTAGGATATACCTTTCTTGAAATGGTCGACTAGGGTTAATTGGGGTGTGATATGGTTCGAACTTGGTTCCTACTGGACTTGGCTTGCTCCTACTGCTTCTCTAGGCTTGGTTTAGCTTATGTAGGACTAAGGGATCATTGGTGTGAAAGGGTGGTGGCTGGTTATGGTGGTTCGTATGGTGGATGATGGTTCTAGGGTTTCATATGTGTTGCTATTTATAGAGGGCTAAGCTAGGGTTTCCTGGGACTTCTAGGGTTCTGTGGGGTCGTGTAAGATGAGGTGTATGGCTGTGGTTGGTTCCATGTGGAGAGGAGGGGACAAGAATGAGGTGTAGGGTTCTCCTTCACACATGTGGTGCTTAATCTAGAAGAAGAATGATGTGGCTAATTTAGGTTTACACATGTGGAGGTTTAGGGTTTGGAAAAATCTGAGGTTTAATTTAAATATGGTTGTAATCGAACTAGACTAGCCTAACTAGAAGGATTTGGTTCGTGTGGTGTATTATAGGGTAGTACCTAAGGCTTAGTTGGGTAGTACACTAGGGTTTTAGGCATGGTTAGGGTTTCCTAAGTTTAAGGTAAGCTAGAAATAAAACTTGAATCTATTTAACCAAATTTTGTATGTATCGAATTGTATATATTAGGTGAAAAATAGTTTTTGTGCTTTGGGAGATTGTACTTTAGGCTAAGGAGACTTGTACTAGGGTTAGGAAAATAAGAAAAATATAATTTTAATTATTTCCTAATTTTATGTAATTTTTATATAATTTTTATTAAGCTTTTTATACCTTTTAATGAGTTTTCAAGTTTTTGTGCATAAATGAGTTGTACATTATGTTTATGAAGTTGTACATATATAAAATAAATAAATAAATTATTTTTATAATTTATTATATGAAACTATTACAAATAAATGTTATTTAAATAATTATTTCTAATGTTTTTATAAAGTTTTTAAGTTATTAAATTTTCATGCTTAAAGGACTTGTACCTTGACTTAAAATATTTGTACATAATATTTTTATAAAAATATTAACTAGTGTTTACAAATAAAATAATAATTTCTGAGAAATTAGGGTTTTATTAGAAGTTATAGTGAAATTAGGGTTTTTGTGCTTTAGTGACTTGTACATAATTTAAATTATTTACATGTTGCTATTTTTATAGTTTCGTTATCTTCACATGTTAATATGGTGGTTTAGTGTTTTATAAGATTCTTATTAAATAAGAAACATTCAATTTTAAATGTACATTAGCGAAATAACGTAAAGTGGTAAGTGGAATCTCATAACATTTTAGATCAATGATGTTTTCATAGATAAATACTGAATCAATTAAGGTTAGGTTGCAAGCAGGGTTTTCAGTGATGTGATCTTCGTCTCATAGGATAATGATTACAATCAAGAAAGAAGAAAAAAAAAATTCTACGTGGAAAAAGTTAAGTATTAGAAACTTATATATATATATATATAGGGAAATCTTACAGTGGTTACATTATCCCCCCGTTGAAGGGAATCTCGTCCCGAGATTCAGTCAGTGTTGGTTGAGGAATTAGGGAAAAGATGCGGATACTTGACCCAGATTTGATCCTCTCGTTCCCAGGTAAATTCTGGTCCTCTCTTGGAGTTCCATCTAACCTTTACGATAGGAACGCGACTTCGTTTCAATCGTTTGATCTCTCTATCCATAATCTCCACAGGTTCTTCCACAAAATTGAGCTTATCATTGAGACGAAGCTCTTTCATGGGAATCACGAGTGTTTCATCTGATAGACACTTCTTTAAGTTCGAGACGTGAAAGATAGGATGTATTCTACTAAGTTCTATGGGAAGTTCAAGTCGGTAAGCTACTGGACCGATTTTCTCCAAAATCTTAAATGGCCCAATATATCGGGGATTCAACTTTCCTCGTTTTCCGAATCTAACTATTCCCTTCCACGGTGACACCTTTAACATAACTCTGTCTCCTATTTCAAACTCCATAGGCTTTCGTCTGGTATCTGCGTAACTTTTCTGCCTATCTCGGGCTGCTTGCAAATGCTGTCGGATTTGCACAATTTTATCGGTGGTTTCCTGTATTAACTCAGGCCCAGTAAGTTGGAATTCTCCGACTTCTGCCCAGCATACAGGTGACCGGCACTTTCTTCCATAAAGTGCTTCAAATGGTGCTGCTTTAATGCTTGCATGGTAACTATTGTTGTATGAGAATTCTGCCAAAGGCAAATGTCTATCCCATCCTTTTCCAAAATCTATTACACATGCTCTAAGCATATCCTCCAGCGTTTGAATAGTCCTCTCACTCTGTCCGTCGGTTTGTGGATGATAAGCCGTACTCATATCTAAATTTGTACCCAAAGCTTTCTGAAGCTTTTCCCAAAATCGAGATGTGAAACGAGAATCACGATCCGAAATAATAGAGATGGGTACCCCATGTCGTGATATTATCTCTTTTAGATATAGTTTGGCTAGGTCCTCTACTTCATCAGTTTCTTTGATTGGCAAAAAGTGAGCGGATTTTGTAAGACGATCAACTATGACCCAAATAGTGTCATATCCACTAGATGTCCTAGGCAATTTGGTGATAAAATCCATTGTTATTCGCTCCCATTTCCATTCAGGAATCTCAGGTTGAGTCAATAGACCGGATGGCCTTTGATGCTCTGCTTTAACTCGTGCACAAGTCAAACATTTACTGACATACTCAGCTATATCAGCTTTCATGTTTGGCCACCAGTAAAGTTTCTTGAGATCCTGGTACATCTTTTCAGATCCCGGATGGATAGAATATTTGGATTTATGTGATTCGTGCATAATCACATTTCTTAAATCACCAAAGAGCGGTAACCAACTCCGATTCTTTATACAACGAATCCCGTTAGGGCGGATTTCAAATACTTTGTCCATACCTCTCAAATTCTCAGCCTGCACATTTTCTTCCTTTATTGCTTCGGCTTGTGCATTGAGAATTTGGGATGGTAAATTCAAATTAACGGTCATTACTAAAGCTCTAACTCGAAGAGGCTTACTTCGTTCCTTTCTGCTTAGCGCATCTGCTACGACGTTTGCTTTTCCAGGATGATACTGAATTTCACAGTCGTAGTCGCTTAATAACTCCAACCATCGGCGTTGTCTCATATTTAATTCCTTCTGGTCGAGAATATGCTGAAGGCTCTTATGATCTGTATACACAACGCATTTTGTGCCATACAGATAATGTCTCCAGATTTTAAGAGCAAATACAACTACTCCTAGTTCAAGATCATGAGTAGTATAATTTTCCTCATGAGACTTGAGTTGTCTAGAGGCATAAGCAATCACTTTATTCCTCTGCATCAACACCGCTCCTAAACCTTGGTGTGACGCGTCGCAATACACAACAAAATCCTCACTTCCTTCTGGTAAAGCTAGAATTGGAGCTTCACAAAGCTTTTGCTTTAATAGCTGGAAAGCTTTCTCTTGATTTTCTCCCCATACGTACTTCTTACCTTTCTGAGTTAATTCCGTTAAAGATTTGGCAATCTTTGAGAATCCCTCAATAAATCTCCGGTAATAACCAGCGAGTCCTAAAAATTGTCGCACTTCAGTAGGAGTCGTTGGTATTGGCCAATTCTTAACTGCTTCTATTTTGGATGGATCTACGTGGATTCCATGGCGATCAACCACATGTCCAAGAAACTGCACGGTATGAATCCAAAAATCACATTTGGAAAATTTAGCGTACAGTTGTTCCCTCTTGAGTAGTTCCAAAATAGTCTTAAAATGCTCTGCATGTTCTTCTTCACTCCGAGAATAGATGAGAATATCATCAATGAACACGATCACAAATTTATCCAAATAGGGTCTGCATGCACGATTCATGAGATCCATGAATATAGCTGGTGCATTGGTCATCCCAAATGGCATAACTTGAAACTCATAGTGACCGTATCTTGTTCTAAAAGCTGTTTTAGGAATATCTTCTTCCTTAACACGCAGTTGATGATATCCGGATCTTAGATCGATTTTTGAGTAAATGCTAGATCCTTGTAGTTGATCGAACAAATCATCGATCCTTGGTAATGGATATCGATTCTTTACCGTAAGTTTATTCAACTCTCGGTAATCAATACACATTCTAAGAGTTCCGTCCTTCTTTTTAACAAATAAGACAGGTGCTCCCCAAGGCGATGAACTAGGTCGAATAAAACCTTTATCCAATAACTCCTGCAGTTGATTGGATAATTCTTGCATTTCTGATGGCGCTAAACGGTAAGGAGCTCGTGCTACTGGTGCTGCTCCTGGTACTAAGTCAATCTGGAATTCTACCTGACGAACAGGTGGTAATCCAGGTAACTCTTCAGGAAATACTTCCGGAAAATTTCGTACTACCGGTACATCTTCCAGTCGCTTTTCATCCGTTTTCTTCTCTGTTACATGAGCTAAAAACGCTGGACACCCTCGGTTAATATATTTCATGGTTTTGATGCAAGATATTATGCTTAACTTGGTTTTACTTTGACTACCTCGAATAATCAAAGTCTCATCCTTAAAAGGAATGTGAACCACTCTCTCATTACATAATATCTTGGCGTGATGTTTGGATAACCAGTCCATGCCAACGATTACGTCAAAGCTTCCTAATTCAATAGGCATAAGGTCGATGTCGAAAGGCTGATTTAATAGGGTTAAGGTACAACCTTGGATTACGGAATTAGTGCCTACTAATTTTCCATTAGCTAGCTCAATTTCATACGTTCGGGTTAAAGCAGTGGGATTGAGTTTAAGTAAAGAAGCGAAAGTAAGAGATATAAAACTTTTATCAGCTCCGGTATCAAATAATACTCTAGCTAAATGCTGATTGAGAGGAAACGTACCCGTGACTATGTCTGGGTTCTGCTGCTCATTACCATCACCCAACACGTACACTCGTCCGCGGGCACCATTATTTGGATTCACATTTATCTTCGGGCACTGATTTTTGTAATGTCCTTTTTCTCCACATCTGTGGCACGTCACGATCACCGGCTGCAGATTTGCTCCCGTTGCCTTACAGTCTTTGGTCTGGTGTCCTATCTTCTGACACTTTATGCACTTAACAGTACATGGACCAAAGTGATGTAGCAAGCATCGACTGCATTGCGGCTTTGTACCAATATACCCACTCTCCTCAGCAGAAGGGGTAATATAGGCTTTGGCTGCTTCTTGTCGTCGGTTTTGCTGATGATGGTATTGGTTACGGTTTTGATGATAATGGTTTTGGTTGTTGCGATTGTTGTTGTTGTTGGAACGGTAGTCGAAATGATGGGAATTCCTTTTATCATCAAACTTTCGTTTGGGATCATTGTTTCCCTGAACTGAATTTCGCTTAATTTCTCTATCCATCAGTTTCTGAGTCGTAGTCATTGCTTCTTCCAATGATTGAGGCTTTGAAACAGTAACATCCCCTTCGATGCTCCGAGGCAACCCTTCAACATATTTCTCCAGCAACTTCTCAAGATCAGACACCATATTAGGACATAGGAGAGCAAGCTCCTGAAACCTTCTATTGTATGCCTTGACATCTGTTCCTTTCACTATTAGCTGGTGAAATTCATCCTCCAATTTCTTGATTTCAGTACGAGGGCAATATTTGCTTAACATTCTCTTCTTGAGATCATCCCAAGTGAGTTGATGAGCTGCTTCTACTCCCATCGTTCGGGAAGTAGCAGACCACCAAGACAAAGCATCATCTAACAAAGTTCCTGTTGCGAAGGCAACTTTGCAATCATCAGAACACCCGCTCCTTACAAAGACCACTTCCATACGTTCAAACCAACGAGCTAATGCTGTAACTCCTTCAGTTCCTTTGAAGAAAGTCGGTTGGCAGTTCATAAAGTCTTTGTAAGTACACTTGCGAGCATTGACTGACTCATTATCTCCATTAGGTCGGCTTGAGCTTCCAGTACGAGCCATCTCCGCTGCTTGAGTTTCAAGAGCTGCAGCGACACTGTCTGCAACAAGCTTTCGAATAGCAGCTTGCGACATGTTTGGTTCTGGGGATTTACGAGACATATTTCTATCACCACATGGAAATGTATATATTTAGATTTATACCATTCACAGCAAAAATATCTAAACCATATATAGCCATAAATAACTTGTTATCTCGTTATACATAACAAAATTGATACAAGTGTCACATTTAGGCTACATACCTTATGGTTGATATAATAGTACAAAAGCTGTTTTGATACAAACTACATATTAGTGCCATGTCTATACTATATTTTCCCAAAATTTAGACGTAGCACTCAAAAGATAATATATATATATATATATATATATATATATATATATATATATATATATATATATATATATATATAATATATATATATATATATATATATATATAGTGGTTAGATCTACTGTCCTCCAGACGTTCCCTTGAGCTGACTGCCGAGTTCGGCTATCATACTAATGAGAACCTTCATATTCTCCTGGTACATTATCTGCATCTCTGCGACCGTCATTTCTAAAGTTGCGATCCGATTTTGTGCTGTTGCTAACTCCTCATTCTTTTTGATCATTTCTTCTATTATCTTCAATTCATTTTCATAGACAATGGGTATCTCATGTCTAATCTCCTCGTAACGCTTCTCAGATTCTTCGCGGTTCTCATTCATCTTTTGCTTTATCACTTCCTGATCTGCCATCATGTCTTCTATTCTGCCTTCAATACCTTCAAGGCGCTCTAGCGGAAGTTCGTCAAGATGTCCCAATGCAGTCTCAGTCTGCTCCTCTTGGCGCTCTAGCCGTGATAGAAGAGTAGAGACAGACGGCTGACGCTCCTGTGCCGCTTGGGAACTTTCTCCTATCTCAAAAACTCGTGGAGGGGTAGAGATATCAGGAGTAGGAGATCGAGGCATGGCATTATATAGTGCAATAATAGCTTGGACCTCATCACTCAATTCAAATGGTACGGATGAAGGTGTGAAGTTGGTAGATGATGGTGGTGGCGGAGGTAAAGACGTTGGAACTACAAGTTCAAAATTAGGTAGCATATATGGATATGGACGAGGTAAAGGCGAGGAAAATACTGGGAGAGTTCTCATTCGTGCGGTTCTCCGAGTTCTCTCTAGAGGTCTCTCCAAAACTGAAGTAGGATCTGGCTCAGAGGATTCTCCTTCTGCAATCATATGATCTCTTTCTCTTACTTGCACATAAGGATCCTCAGAATTTGGCACAACATCTGTCATCAAGGTATCTTCCGATGATTCCTCTATAGGGTCTGATTCCGAATCATGCCCAAAAGCTGAAGGAATTTCGGGTACCACCATGACATCCTCTGCTGAATCCAACTCTATTACTTGCCTGGGTTGTGGTATGACGTCTGGTACAATTACGATATTTTCGATTTCCGCGGTCGACATAGAGATAATAGAATGGAGAGGGAATTTTATAGCTCTGTAACCACCCAAAAATTATAAATATTCCACTATATAATTAAATAATGAATAATAATTCATATATAAATAATGTTTCAATATCGTCGTGGCACGAAGGACTCTGGCTGCGTTTTTGTGAAAACCGGTTATAGTCCAATGTTTGAAAACATTTGGTTCTCTATAACCACAAGCTCTGATACCAATCTGTAACACCCCCATTTTCGGATTACGCAGCGGAATATAAGCTTGGGGTGCTACTTCATGGTTCACAGTCATGGAAATAGAAAACGACTCGAAAAGAGACGTTTTTAAATAAAAATTGTTATCATTCATTTATTTAATATCAGAGTACATAAGATAGGTCCCAGAGGGAGGTTCAGAAATACATAATAAAGATTACATTTATTTATTGAATGATAACAAAGTGGACGCTCTTGTAAAAAGAAAGTCCACAGCCACTTCGTGCCATCGCTATACTCCTAGTTACCTCAGATAAACATGCTTAAAAAGTCAACACAAAGGTTGAGTGAATCTATAGCGTTTAAAATTATAATCAATTGAACACAAGCCAAATATATGAAATCAGTTATATCGTAATTTAACAATATTCCACTAAGCCTCATGACACGCAATGCGTTAACAGTTTCCAGATTCCACAATCATGATTGAAATGAGAGTGGTCTCGCCCCCGAGTTAAAGATATCAAATATAATGCATCTGCCTAACCGGCTACCACAAAGATATCCATCCGGTTAGAACAAATGGGTCGTCAGGCCAATAGATCTATTCATATATTCGCGCTCACCCAGCAGGTGACTAATGGTGCATGATATGAGGGTCTTTTAAATAAATAATTCAATCTCATTAATAACGAACAGTTAGCCTAGTGCAATAACAATCAGGAAAATACTTGTGTTCAGTTTAATAGCATGTATCTCCCCACATATTTGGAAAACACGTAAGTAGAAAAGTGGGACTATAAACTCACCTGAACAATCTGGATGGAAAACAAAAGGAAATACAGTTGATAAACGTCTCCGGCTTGCAACCTAGGTTGGTATATCAAGTTCTCAGTAATCATTTTCGAATATAAGTTTTATTTCCCATTTTACGTTTTCAGTTTCGTTATTAGGTTTTAAATTTCTAATATTAATAATAATAATAATAAAAATAATAATAATAATAATAATAATTATTAAATTAAATTTAGGGTTTTAAGTATATTTTCCTTTTAATCCTTTAAGTATCTAGGGTTGGCGAGTTCTACCCTCAACTTTATGAAAATGACAATTTGTATCCTTGAACTTTTAGAAATATACAAAATTTACCCCTGAACTTTAGTTAATTGACACTTTATACCTTTATGTTTCAAAATGGACAACTTTTACCCCTTAGGGACTTCTCGATTACACAACAAGTCTATTTTAGAAAGTTATTTAAAATCTGACAATTTCAGTCCCTATGTCTCACTTATTTCCCACTCGACATCCTTGTTCCAAAAACATTTTATTTTGAGCGTTTTAAGCCAAGATCTTTTACGTAACCTTTTCCTAAGTGTTTATAATTGTTTTGAGAGTATTTTTGCAAAAGTAGAAGTTTGGTTTGGTCTCACGAAGAGAAATCCAAAACAGAAACCATACGACCCTTGTTTGTCTCGACAGAAATACACCCAACTTATTATGACTCGTTCTCCTTCGTTACTCAATGAAAATTTCTAATTCTTTTTCCTACAATTAGCCCTTTCAAAGTACTTCAAGTATGTCGAAAATCAGAATTTATAGATTACGTTTGATAGGGTAAAACAACGACCAAAACAGCAGGTCTGCTGTTGGTCGACTGAAACAAAAAGAAAAAGAAAACGCATATATTTCTATATCCGATTTTTAGACACCATGTTTTTATGATTTGGTTAGTTATTATAACATGTTTTAAGCATCTCTAAACTACTTTTAATAATCTAGATCTTATAGAACATTATTTCGAATTTTAGGTTATATATGAACTCGATAAACATAAAATTTAAACAAGTTGTGTTTTAATTATTTCTGGGTTATAACACATGTTTTAAACTTCATTTGAACATATTTTATCTATATGAAATCAAGTAAAAAGGGCTAGGACATACCTTTCTTGAAATGGTCGACTAGGGTTAATTGGGGTGTGATATGGTTCGAACTTGGTTCCTACTGGACTTGGCTTGCTCCTACTGCTTCTCTAGGCTTGGTTTAGCTTATGTGGGACTAAGGGATCATTGGTGTGAAAGGGTGGTGGCTGGTTATGGTGGTTCGTATGGTGGATGATGGTTCTAGGGTTTCATATGTGTTGCTATTTATAGAGGGCTAAGCTAGGGTTTCCTGGGACTTCTAGGTTCTGTGGGGTCGTGTAAGATGAGGTGTATGGCTGTGGTTGGTTCCATGTGGAGAGGAGGGGACAAGAATGAGGTGTAGGGTTCTCCTTCACACATGTGGTGCTTAATCTAGAAGAAGAATGATGTGGCTAATTTAGGTTTACACATGTGGAGGTTTAGGGTTTGGAAAAATCTGAGGTTTAATTTAAATATGGTTGTAATCGAACTAGACTAGCCTAACTAGAAGGATTTGGTTCGTGTGGTGTATTATAGGGTAGTACCTAAGGCTTAGTTGGGTAGTACACTAGGGTTTTAGGCATGGTTAGGGTTTCCTAAGTTTAAGGTAAGCTAGAAATAAAACTTGAATCTATTTAACCAAATTTTGTATGTATCGAATTGTATATATTAGGTGAAAAATAGTTTTTGTGCTTTGGGAGATTGTACTTTAGGCTAAGGAGACTTGTACTAGGGTTAGGAAAATAAGAAAAATATAATTTTAATTATTTCCTAATTTTATGTAATTTTTATATAATTTTTATTAAGCTTTTTATACCTTTTAATGAGTTTTCAAGTTTTTGTGCATAAATGAGTTGTACATTATGTTTATGAAGTTGTACATATATAAAATAAATAAATAAATTATTTTTATAATTTATTATATGAAACTATTACAAATAAATGTTATTTAAATAATTATTTCTAATGTTTTTATAAAGTTTTTAAGTTATTAAATTTTCATGCTTAAAGGACTTGTACCTTGACTTAAAATATTTGTACATAATATTTTTATAAAAATATTAACTAGTGTTTACAAATAAAATAATAATTTCTGAGAAATTAGGGTTTTATTAGAAGTTATAGTGAAATTAGGGTTTTTGTGCTTTAGTGACTTGTACATAATTTAAATTATTTACATGTTGCTATTTGTATAGTTTCGTTATCTTCACATGTTAATATGGTGGTTTAGTGTTTTATAAGATTCTTATTAAATAAGAAACATTCAATTTTAAATGTACATTAGCGAAATAACGTAAAGTGGTAAGTGGAATCTCATAACATTTTAGATCAATGATGTTTTCATAGATAAATACTGAATCAATTAAGGTTAGGTTGCAAGCAGGGTTTTCAGTGATGTGATTTTCGTCACATAGGATAATGATTACAATCAAGAAAGAAGAAAAAAAAAATTTCTACGTGGAAAAAGTTAAGTATTAGAAACTTATATATATATATATATATATAGGGAAATCTTACAGTGGTTACAGTTTACTCTACCTCACGGCTAGTAGACCGGACATTATGTTTAGTGTTTGTCTATGTGCACGCTTTCAAGAAGATCCAAAAGTATCTCATCTTGAAGCCGTTAAACGGTTATTTAGGTACATAAAAGGCACTGCACATTTAGGATTATGGTATCCCAAAGGAACGGGTGTAGAAACTATAGTGTATGCCGACTCAGACCATGCTGGTGATTATGTCGATAGAAAAAGTACAAGTGGTATTTGTACTTTTGTAGGACATTGTCTCACCACATGGTTTGCTAAGAAACAAACGGCCCTCGCAATATCAACAACTGAAGCCGAATACGTGTCACCAGGAAAAGCTTGCCAACAAGCTCTGTGGATGAAACAAGCTCTCATCGACTATGGAATTGAACTTAAAGACATTCCCATTCTTTGCGACAACAAAGGAGCTATCGACCTCAACAAAAATCCAGTCCAACACGCTAGAACCAAACACATAGAAATACGACACCATTTCCTACGCGACAATGTTCAGAAGGGAAACATCTCAATTGAGAAAGTATCCTCAGAGGACAACATTGCCGACATCCTCACAAAACCTCTTAAGAGAGAACCTTTCAACTTTCTTAGACTTGGTTTAGGATTAATGGAACCTAGTGAGTAGGTAAAACATTAGCTTAAACCTTAGATTAACCAAACACGGCAATAACCAAAATTTCAAGTATGATCCTGTGGATCCAAACGACAACAAGGGCGGATCCCTTGTTTTGGTTCCGCCGGATCCACGGCCTGCTGAGCTACTTTTTTAGTTTATTAAACAAACACCCTATACTATTCATCACACTTCCCAAAAACATACTAGCTACTGGAACTCGACCCTTATCACACCAAACTCACAATTTAGGTCATCTTGCACAACCAATTTGTGCTCTAAACATCTCTGTAAGTATCCTTGTCATATCTACATTCCTGATCTGCGTCTAGGATTTTTATTTCATGCATAAAATCAAAACTTAGGGTTGATGCGTGGTTTTGCAACCTTACAACAGGTTTTACCTCTCGAGGGATCTCAAGAGGCTTACAACCCCACCAGGCAGTGTACCTGACCGATGTAGTATAGTGTAGTGGTAAGTATGGGGGATTGATCGTTCTCCACAGGGAATAGTGTTCGTTAGGTATGAAAAATTACTCTAATAGATCTAAGGGTGAGAGAAGATTCTTTTTATGTTTTTATATTTTTATGAAAGCAAGTAAAATCTCGGGTTTGAAAGAGTGGGCGGAATTAGTTGCTAGTCAACTAACCCAAATTACTACGAATGCAAATAAAATAAAATAACAGAAAATGAAAAGGTTGGTGAAAACTTATGTGGAGGGAAATGTGTTTACTTAGATTTCCTTACTCCCTAACTATCTTTTACCGGTTGATTAGTGTGTATTAGTTGCGTGGATGACGGGTGTATTCCTTAATACCATTCGTGGGGTGGCGTACGTACTTCCCCAACTCTACAAGCTCCTACTTCACTCCTATGTCGAGCCGGCTAGGAAGCTCCTAACATGGGATCACTAGAATTCGCTTGTGCATTAAATACAACCATAAAAACCTTTAGTACGCATTGGTTCATGTTTCTTAAGACGTTCAAGCAAGTTACCGAATAGGAAGTTAGCCAGTTTTCTTAAGCCTAACATAGATGAACAATCATCCAATACAACTAACAACACACTAATAACCAATAATCAATAGCTAGGTTTCATTAGATCTAAGCAAACACAAGATAAATCTAGCCTAGCATGTTAAACAAAAGACAAGAACAAGATAGAATCAAACAACACATAGACATATTGAATGATTAATTGATAACTTATCTTCAATGTAACATGGAAGATCTCAAGGCAAAAAGCCTTGAAAAAGCTGCCAAATTCGTCCTAGGGTTTTCACACACAAAGTTCCCCAATAAGTTCCACACTAAGTTCCACACTAATGACAAAAAATTGCAAAACTATATATAGACTTTTATATCTGACGGCGTCACGTTATGGAGTGTGACGCCGTCACCTCGCCACTTTTATGGTTCCCGGATGACCTTCTTGACGCCGTCCCTTTTTAACTCTCCAAAATCCGTTCTGGCTTATCAAGGCTTAACGCCGTCAGGATTATGCGTGACGCCGTCCCTCTCTAAATTAAGCCGTGACGACCTTGATCATATTAAAGCGTGACGCCGTCAGAATTTCATGCAAATTTCACTGGCTTATCATGAGTAATTTTCACATCCACCATTTTATTGCCAAGCCGTGACGCCGTCTGGAGAGGATCCTGACGCCGTCAAAGGTAATTTCCAGCATGATTTTGAGACTTTGTCGTTTTCTTCACTTTTATGCTCCAAAAACGTCCAAAATGCTTCCTTTTCCAGATTTCTTCTCAAAAGTACCTAAAATGACAAAAGGAACGATTTAGGGCAATATTTGATCAAATAAATACGATTTAGGGCTTAAATGACCCCTTAAAAGCGGTACACTTTTCGCTTCATCAAATACCCTTACACTTGAGATTTGCTTGTCCTCAAGCAAATGCGCTTTTATTCTAATCAAAATACAAGTTAGGGGTCATTTAATGCTAACATAAAAGTAATTACAACAAATAATCGTTCCACTTTAATCATAATAAGCACGGAGATTACAAACTAGCACCTCACAAGTAGTGTTTAGATACTCACATCTCTCAAGTGTCATCAAAATAAATCTCAAAAAATGAAAACGGATAATATCTCTCACTACCTGTCATAGCAAATAGATTACCATAGGCTTGGGAAAGGATCGAAAACCTCCTCCACTAGGCGTAAGCACCTAAGATAAACTATCAAAGAGGGCTTTTAAACGGGTTATAACGTTAGGTGTAGGGAAAAGGAAAACACGGTTTTGTTGGATAAAGGATATTTTACTGGTGGCGAGTTAAAGATCTTGATCAATTACATGTACTATACAATGTTGCTAAGCCAAGACTCGACTCGATTTAAACTAAAAACAAAATAACAAAAACATAAAATAAACATAAAATGAAACGGGATGGTAGTCCGTATGTTTTTTCTATTTTTCTTTTTCTCTTTTTTTTTTTTTTTTTTTTTTTTTTTTTTTTTTTTTTTGCATACACTTTTGCCCTACCATCCAAAATAATACATCAAAGGGGCATTGCATTCCCCTTACACTTGAACTTTTACATAACTTTACAATTACTATTCTAATGACTCGAATTAAGATAATTGAAAAACTTGGAGTACTTTTAAAACATTTAGCACATATGGGGGTAATAAATGATGTTCTTCCCCATTACTCCATTACACTAGTACTTTACCCATGAGTCCCAATCGTCCCAAAACAATATGTACAAGGATATGACTCGACTTAGCAACCATGTAATCAACTAGATAATTAACTTGGGTTTAAACAAATGTTGTAACAATAATGCACTAAAAATGAGTGCATACAAGGTAGGCTAAGGCGATTTGGGTGTACATTTTAGTGGGGTGTAAACAAATTCTTCCTTTAAGTAAAATGCTTAAAGATCGAAACGAAAAGATAGGCTCTGAGGGGTGTACTAGGGGTATCGTGTACTAAAAATGAGTACAACGCAAAGGGTGTGGGAGAATTACTTGACCAATGTAGCCAATGTAATTATAACAAAAACACAGGTGTAAAACAATGGGTTAATCCTAATGCCTCTTATCATGTAGTAAATCTAACTACACGAATGTAGTCTCACTTGTGGCCTCGGAATGGTCCTAACGCAAGTTCTAGAATCTAAGTGCTACCGGTACACACGTCATAGCATAAATGCTTTTCCTACCAATTCTAGGGGCGAACCTCACATATTTGGGGGTGGAAAATTTTTTTAGTGGTACGGTTTTTGTGCTAGTCATATAACTCCTATCCGTGAGACGCTCATTAAGATCAAAGTTTCACTCCTATATGTTGTAAAAAATTTTAAATTTGGCACTAAAATTGCCCTATCGGGTATTTATCTCAGTTTTATTACACATCTACTATTAAACAAACAAAAATCAAGCGTAATAGCATTCTCTAATCGTACTTTTACCCCCCTTACACTTAAGATGAACATTGTCCCCAATGTTCAAATAACAAATGTAAAAGCATAAAGTAAAAGAATGAAATCAAATTCTCCCCTGATTCGCTCGGTGGATAATGAAGTAACACGGTTAGATCTTCTTCCAAAGTAATGTTGAAGCTCCATGACTAATGCATCGCCATAAGCTTGATTCAAAACATTTCCTTGTCCAAAATAACCTGTTAAACCTGAGAAAACAAACACGAAAACCTGCATAACATCGGCGGGATAAACTCTATATATAAGGATATAATGCTTGTGGAATGATAATTTTGCAGATTCCTGGAGATTATAAGTTAGAGATTTAATAAAAACTTTTTATGAAAACAAAACTTTCAAAAATTTTCAGAAAATTAAACCTGACGCCGTCAGGTTGTAACTCCTGACGCCGTCAGAAATGATCTGACAGAATTCTCATGTTACGTTTCCGGAAAATTTTTTGGAAAAACCTATACCTTACTTCCTGGAAATCCTGCAAAACATCATTATGACTCGATACAAGCATTTGACTCAAACAAATACTAATATGCATGCTTATATCTCATTGTTATCGTTCATGTTCAATCTTGTTCTTAAAAACAAATTTGGATTTCCCTTACACTTATCTTTTTCAAAATACCTTTATATGTAGTTAAGACGAAGTTAAAAACAAAATAAAGCATTTTCACAATTTATATTTGAGACATGAACAGTAAACAAAAAGAATAAGAAATGCATACGGAAACAAATAAAATTAAATAAACAAACAATCAAACAAATAAAGCAAATAAAGCTTGGGTTGCCTCCCAAGAAGCGCTTGTTTTTGTTCGAGTCACAAGCCTGACTCTACCCTTATTTAACGGATAAAGGAGAGGTTTTTCCTACACTTAGGATTAAGTGCGGGTGATAGTAGCGATACACACCATCTTGGTGGAAGTATGCCGCGTGAGGAAAGAGTGGTGGATGAACTATATACTCAAAGGGGTGTGCTCCTTTCATCATAACCTTACCTAGTTCACTTTGTTCAATGGGTGAGTTAAAGTGTTCTCCTAAAAAGGGATCATTTTCTAACAACTTCGAGAGACTCCTAATTGGGAATCTATCTTGACCCAATAGACCCGGTTTAAACCCATAATGTTTCTTGTGATCAATCATGAATGGGTGATGTAGACATGTAAGGTCATTTTTCACTCCTATATTGTCTTCCTCACTACAAGGCTTAATGTCCACTACCTTAAACTTAAGACTACCCGAACTATATGTTTTGATGGGTGGATCGGGACCTAATTCAATTCCTAAATTTTCATCCAAGGATGGAAGATTAGGTAACAGTTTTGGTTGAGGCTCCGGCTCATCAAAACTAGGAACTTCCATAGGACTAAAAGAAAGGTTGTGATCACTAAAAGCATTCAAACCTATTTCTTCTAGTTGTGTTTGGTCCAAGGGCTCTACCTCTATTGGGGTTCCTATAGTCTCCTCAACTTCTTCCGGGTAAGTCACGGGCGGTGTGTGTGCCTCAAATGATGCTAGGACTTGTGGGTTACTTGGTGGGCTTATGTTACTTACCTCATCATTCCTTGTGTCAAGATCACCTATATCCTCATCATGTGTTTTAGTAGAATCTAACCCTAACATTTTCCCTAGTATCTCAAGTGCTTCTCTAGGCATCTCAGCTTCTATATCCGAATCATAAGGATCATCCTCAATATTCTGACTGCTATATTCAAATTGCCCAAAAGATTCATCATGTGTTTCTTGAGATTCATCGTCATCGATCATAAAACCTAGGTCTTTTTGATCAATGTGATCTTGCTCGGCTAGATCCTCCATCACATCAAGATCACCTAAGTGTTCACCCTGTATTATGGTAGTGCCTAACCATGACATGCAGCTAGGTGGCTCAACTCTACCCTCATCCCCAAACAAACTTGTTTCATGATCCTTGAAATTTGTGGTCAATTGACTTGTATTAATGTTTGTTAGGTTGTCTACCATATAATAATATTGGGCACAATTCTCAATAGCTTCCCATGCTTTCTCAGCACTTAATTCCCTAATATCCCTGCCGGCAATATGGTAAATGTCCCTTTGGGCATGTCGGTCGACATGATTGTAAAAAATTTGAGTTAGGGACCAAAAATCGAAGTTATGATGAGGGACTTTTTGGAGTATATATTTAAAACGAGTCCATGCATCATAAAGAGGTTCATCTTTATGTTGTTTAAACATCAAGATGTCATATGGAGTGGGTGAATTACGTGGTTGGTGGTATGGTGGATTCGCGTTCTCCATAATGGTGAACGGAAGAGTCAATGGAAATTACGAACAAACAAACAAAGAAATAAGATAGACTAAAGAAAACCTAGAAAAAGAAAATAAAAATCTCACTAGAAAGGAATCTAGTGAGTAGACCTATAAAATAAAAATTCAACCTAAACAATAACTATTCCCCGGCAGCGGCGCCAAAAACTTGATGCGTGGTTTTGCAACCTTACAACAGGTTTTACCTCTCGAGGGATCTCAAGAGGCTTACAACCCCACCAGGCAGTGTACCTGACCGATGTAGTATAGTGTAGTGGTAAGTACGGGGGATTGATCGTTCTCCACAGGGAATAGTGTTCGTTAGGTATGAAAAATTACTCTAATAGATCTAAGGGTGAGAGAAGATTCTTTTTATGTTTTTATATTTTTATGAAAGCAAGTAAAATATCGGGTTTGAAAGAGTGGGCGGAATTAGTTGCTAGTCAACTAACCCAAATTACTACGAATGCAAATAAAATAAAATAACAGAAAATGAAAAGGTTGGTGAAAACTTATGTGGAGGGAAATGTGTTTACTTAGATTTCCTTACTCCCTAACTATCTTTTACCGGTTGATTAGTGTGTATTAGTTGCGTGGATGACGGGTGTATTCCTTAATACCATTCGTGGGGTGGCGTACGTACTTCCCGAACTCTACAAGCTCCTACTTCACTCCTATGTCGAGCCGGCTAGGAAGCTCCTAACATGGGATCACTAGAATTCGCTTGTGCATTAAATACAACCATAAAAACCTTTAGTACGCATTGGTTCATGTTTCTTAAGACGTTCAAGCAAGTTACCGAATAGGAAGTTAGCCAGTTTTCTTAAGCCTAACATAGATGAACAATCATCCAATACAACTAACAACACACTAATAACCAATAATCAATAGCTAGGTTTCATTAGATCTAAGCAAACACAAGATAAATCTAGCCTAGCATGTTAAACAAAAGACAAGAACAAGATAGAATCAAACAACACATAGACATATTGAATGATTAATTGATAACTTATCTTCAATGTAACATGGAAGATCTCAAGGCAAAAAGCCTTGAAAAAGCTGCCAAATTCGTCCTAGGGTTTTCACACACAAAGTTCCCCAATAAGTTCCACACTAAGTTCCACACTAATGACAAAAAATTGCAAAACTATATATAGACTTTTATATCTGACGGCGTCACGTTATGGAGTGTGACGCCGTCACCTCGCCGCTTTTAGGGTTCCCGGATGACCTTCTTGACGCCGTCCCTCTTTAACTCTCCAAAATCCGTTCTGGCTTATCAAGGCTTGACGCCGTCAGGATTATGCGTGACGCCGTCCCTCTCTAAATTAAGCCGTGACGACCTTGATCATATTAAAGCGTGACGCCGTCAGAATTTCATGCAAATTTCACTGGCTTATCATGAGTAATTTTCACATCCACCATTTTATTGCCAAGCCGTGACGCCGTCTGGAGAGGATCCTGACGCCGTCAAAGGTAATTTCCAGCATGATTTTGAGACTTTGTCGTTTTCTTCACTTTTATGCTCCAAAAACGTCCAAAATGGTTCCTTTTCCAGATTTCTTCTCAAAAGTACCTAAAATGACGAAAGGAACGATTTAGGGCAATATTTGATCAAATAAATACGATTTAAGGCTTAAATGACCCCTTAAAAGCGGTACACTTTTCGCTTCATCAAGGGTTTATGCATATTTTTAGCTAAATCATGAAACATATTTCCTTAATTGCATTACAAACCATGTTTTCCTTAGTTAGGAATTGCATCTTGTAGTACATTATCATAATTCATCAAAAACCCCATGAGAAATTTTTGCAAAAATCTTCTCACGACTAGGAAAAATGATTTTTAGCACATTGTTCATACAAATACAAAAACGTTATGTTTTAAACATCACTTGCTTAATGTCTCTTGAATGCTAAAGAGAATACATAACTAATATGTATTTTTGGGTACATTCAATCGTAGCCATATTGAAGTAGGAGCGTTTGGGTTATCTCTTGTTTTATCATAAAACTTGCATAAACGAAATTTTCATGCATCAAAAGGATTCGAGATAACCGCACCTCCACATTGTCCCCATGTAGGCACGCACTAGAAATTAATAAACGTAGTTTCAATAGTTTTAACTAAATTATGAAATTTTTGTGTCTAGGATAATCTTGCTTCCCGTAACAAATTATGATCACAAAGAAACCACCAAATACCTACCCAAACACCTACCCGAACACCACAAAACCATAGGTCTCACCAAAGATCAAGTCAAAATCTTCAAAGCCTTAGATAAATGCTATGTTCACGAGGGTAGAACCGTAGACCCCTCATTCTATGAAGGAACCATTCTCCGAGAGAAACTAGCCGCTATCCACTTCGATGATCTTCAAGATATCGATGAGCCCATCATCCCTAGGTTCATACTAGAGTTCTATGCTAGTGTAGGTCTTAGTTCAAATGACTATGGTTACATGAATGTCCATTTCAAAGTCAACGAAACCCAATTCAACATTCCTTTAAATCAATTTGGTGAAGTCTTGGGAGTTCCGAATCAAGGAACTTGCTTCTATTCGAACAAATGGTCGTTGTCTATCCTAGATTCCAACCTTGATCGTATCCATCCTTACGACACACCCCTAATTTCCAAAGAAATCATCCGTGAACATCTCTTCAATCCTAGAAACAACCCAACTAGGACAAGCCGAGGTAAACAAGTAGATCGAGATCCATTTGCCATGGAGCTCAATGAGCTTAAGCCTCAATTTAAAAAATTGGAAGAAGTTCTTAGAGCCAATGTCATTAGCACCATAGGAAATAGGGACCATGTCAATGCAAGCCTTTGCTACATGATCTATTGTGTGTCTACCTACCAACAATTCCACTTAGCCTACTATATCGCCAAAAGAATGGCCGATTTTCCAGTCTTAGGTACCACCGCCGTGCCATACGGGATGCTTCTTACCCGTCTGTTTAGAGCTTCTATACCTATTCCCCGAAACGCTAGTGGTTTCCTTCTTGACTACACCAAAATTCCACACTCCTTTGTTCCTCTTAGTGATCATAGAGTAACCGTAGCAAGAGGAAAACGTGCTCATCCTCCTACCTCATCATCATCATCATCAGCTAGTGAAGAAGATGGTTTGCCCAATTCTAGGATTCCTCCACCCGAATACATGAGTCAACTTCCTACTTACGAGAACCAATCCGAAGAATTTCAACAAACAAAAGGAATGATGAAGAACTTAGGCCGGTGGATCATGAAGCTTAACAAGAAGATGAACAAGAAGTAAGGGTTAGGGAGCGTTTGGCATAAGACATTTTCGAACAATGATGTGATAAACCTGTGTGTATTTTAGGATATTACGTTGGTATTTGACTTTTATGTGAACTAACATAATGTTGCAGAATGATAACACTTGTTGTTATTAATTTTTCGTGTTTAAGCCACCGTTTGGCTTAACCACTCTTATGGTAAGTTATTATCATCAAATTAATCTATGTGCAAACGTGTGTTAGAACCCATATTTTTAGTTTTATTCTATCACATATTAGTAGTTACATATGTTTGAGGAGAATTTTCGAGGTTTGAACGGGTAACACAAAACTTGACATGTTCTCTGTTTAAAATTAGTACTTTTGAACTGCGGATATGGCGGATCCAAATTATGGGATCCGTCTGTTGTACACTTTGGCTCCGCCATTTCACACCCTGCCGATTCCGCGGAACCAAAATTTTGGTTCCGCCTTTGTTATCGGTTGGATCCGCCAACTCCAACAGTAACTTTTCAAAAATTCCCGACTAATCCCGATCCATAGATTATTGATTCTAGTTTTTAGAATTCTTCTACTGATCATTAGACCCATTAGGATAATTTAGGAACACTTAGAATCATAAGAAATCCATTTCCCATCAAAATTTGAATATTCAAATTTTCCATGTGAGTTACCTTTCTGTAACAAGCAAGGAACCCTCAAATTGGTTCCTTGAAATTCGTGGGAACATCACATCAACTGAAACTCCTTGCATTTACTGCAAATATTCCATAACTTACTCAACTCCATTTGTATGGATTGACCTTGGAGATGTGACAAGCTCATTTACTTGCTCCAAATCATTAGGAACCAACATTCCCCATTGGATTCACATCAAATCCAAACACAAAGATCAATATTCTTACTGTCTATAAATTAGGAAGATCAGGATCATCACAACTCACTCACTCACCATCATCTCCAACTATCATTCCTGTACTCTAGAACAAATCTTCTCACTTTCCAAATGACAAAATCAAGTAACTCATCTACAAGCAGACCCGCAAGAAGGACAGCTTGTATAAGTGTCCGTCCTTGTTGCTTCGTAAACTTAGCCAATTCATCATCAGAGGAGTCATCTCCACTTAACATATCCTCACCAATAGCCAATGAGAATTTTCTCAACCTTGCTACTCCAACACCACCTAACACCATCATCAATACACCACCACCAACAATCACTCCTGTGGCTACCGCACTACCACCCGCTCCATCACAACCTACTAGATCACCTTCACCACCACATTCACCACAACTTCTGCCCATAGAGTTGTTTAGAACTCCACCTTCATCACATCATCCATATTTGGATGATTTGGAAGACCTTCCACCAAGGTCCACCAATCCTCCTCCCATGACCTTTGAAGGTCAAGTACCTATGCTCTTTCATCCCATTTATCGAGATATCCACGGTCCTCTATACCATGATCCACCACCACCTCAACCACAAACACAACCCCTCTTACCAACATCCACACTTATTGCCATTAATGAGGCAATGTGGATCAATCAACCACAAACTCATGAGGAGATCAATGAGGAGCTCACCTGCCTCTATGCTCTCTCCAATATGGTAGATTCCTGCCTTGGTGAAGCTATGGATCTTCAATCTATCTTGCTCAACTCCATCACCCCTCCAACATCAAACAACCAACCACCACCACCACCCTCACCAAACAACCAACCACCACCACCACCACAAAACAATGAGCCCACTCTTCCTCCCGATTTTCCAAGGCATGATTGCTCACAATGCGAGAGGACCGCTCACTTGGCCCAAAGGACTAACATTTTGGTCCATGAGCTCTAAAATGAAATGAGGTTCATTTTGAACCACATTCTCGAGCGCCTTAATGCGCTTTCTCACCCTCCTCAATAGGAGCCCTTCTTATAGTTTCTTTAGTTTCCTTTTATAGGAACTTTTAGGACATTTTATAGGATTTATTTAGGTGTTTTTTCTGTTGTAACATCATTTTATGTGCTTATGTCCAAACACTATATCATTTTTGACATGAAGGATGTTATATTTTAAAGCTATATGGGTGAACTATATTGGGCATAATATGTTTATGTTTGTTTGATTTAACTAACATTTTTGTATTTCTCTTGATTTGAATTTCTCAATAATGATTTGTACCACTTTGTTTACTTGTGCATTTTTTGTACCAGACAAGTATTTTTGACTTTTTAAAGTCAAATGGGTTGAACTATCATGCTTGGTTGACCCATACATATGTATTATGTACTTGGTTAGAATATTCACACTAACCTTTGTTTTGTAGCTTTTCTCAACCTAATCATATACGTTGGTACGTAGCAACGGAGTATAGATCGAGGGGGAATATATCATGTACTAATCATTACTTTGTAGCATTTCTCATCCCTTTAAAGTATACGTTGTACCCTAGCAATTGGGGAGTATACATCAGAGGAGCATAGCATTTCAACCATTTGTTTTGTAGATCATGCATCATACCTTGCACTCAATTAGGGGCGTATTATCCCAGGGAGCTTTAAAGTTCTCAAAATCATTGAATCATTCTTGGTACTCCAATTTAGGGGAGTAATAACAAGAAATGTTCACACATTCGCTACCATATCTTCTTTTTGTTTCGACAAAAAAGGGGAGATAGGATTAAGTTTATACATCACTATGATCATCACAGTACATGTTTTTATGCTTAAAATAGTTTTCAAAACTTGCATAAAACTAACTTAATCTATATTTTTAAAAGAATTTCACTTTACTTATTACATTGCTTAAAAATAAACTTTATGTTTTGTCATCAACAAAAAGGGGGAGATTGTTAATACGAATATCGTCCTAAAAACGTTATTTATATTTTACGATCTTTGCTTTATTTTGTTAATGACAATTATAAGGTTTATCTTTATCAAAGCATAAATATAAGTTAAAGTCTTTTACATTTATAGTAACAAGTCTTTTAAAACACATTTTCTCATTACATGATCACTAGGAATTACATTGCATACATATATGCCTATACATGTTTAATTTTATTTCTTAAAATTATATATATATATATTATATATATATATATATATATATATAATATATATATTAATATATATATATATATATATATATATAAAATATATATATATATATATATATATATATATACATGACATCATGGCATACCTTATTAGGAAATCTTTATATATCTTGGTAGATTTGTTATATATTTTGGAAAGATCTTGAAGCTAAAGAGTTGACTTTACAAGATCTTGACAAGACCTCACAAGATATGGAAAGATATGGGAAAACCTTAGCTGGCATGTCCCGGCGGAACCAAACCAGTATATGGGCGGATCCTATATTTTGGATCCGCCGGATCCGCCACCTGTTGATCAGCTTTGCCTATAAATAGCAAGCTGATCATTCAGGCACACTTATCACATACATAGCATAAATTATACATTCATTCATTTATACATTACTAACCCATGTCAATCACTTCATTCTTAGTGATCTTTCTTTTTGTAGCAAAAGAGATCAAGCATCAACAAGCTTCAACACTGTGTTGCAAGTCTTGATTAGTTAGTTATTGTGTGATCTAGTAGTGTTTACACATCATTGTTATATCATTCATTCAGTAGTGATCGGTTAGTGTTTTAGTCCTCAAAACACATAGAGTGTCGAGAGTGGTTGTACCCTTGTTAAAGAACCAATGGGAGTGGTTGTACCCTTGTAAAGAACCCGGTGTTTGGCTTAGTACCGGATAAAGTGTAAGCGACGTGTATAAAGTTTTTCTCCTCGGAGAAGGGAGTTTGTTTCTTAGTGAAGAAAAACTCTCGAGTTAGAGGCTCGAGGAGTGGAGTAGGGCAAGGAAGAGAGTCCTTGTAGCCGAACCATTATAAATCTCCGTATTGTGGTTTGATTGTTCCTTTCCTTACTTACTTAACTTATATTGTTTGTTTGTGCGTATTTACTTTGAAATCATGTTAAGTCACAAAGTGAATTAATTTTAAAAAGGTAAAAACTATTCAACCCCCCTTCTAGTTTTCCACACTTTATGCCAATTTTATTTTTTTTTATGTTTTACATTTATATATAAGTGTAAGACGACATCTAAGTGACAATCACAAGTTAAATGGTCCAATTATATAGTTGATGAGTTTTTAAGTTATGACGATACAAGTTTCATATATGTACGTTAGTCTCAATATAAAATTTTTTGCGTGATCGGCTATATTTATTTTTTATTTTGCTACTAATATATATATTATTATATATAATATATTATATAATTATATATATATATATATATATATATATATATATATATATATATATATATTATATATATATATATATATATATATATATATATGTGTTAACCATTCTCATATAATCAATATTTGTTGGGCTGTGACCCAACTGAATAAGTGGGGGAGGGGGAAAAAGCTTGGTATTGGGTTGGACTGGCCACCATCAGCCACTTTGGGCCTGGTGGGCTCAAGTCAGCCGAGCTAACTCCCTTGCAGATATGTCATGGGCTAGTTAAGGGATTCTTGATTGGGATTGTAATTGGTCCTAATTGGGCTGTCTTTGGTTTGGCCTGGTAAGGGGAAAATACAACACACACTCATTCATGTCCCAAAAGGGACTTGGTGTATTTTTCTGGGAAATCTCTTGACCAATATTCGACAACAAAGGACTTAGAGAACTCACGTCTTGGCTCACTTTGGGGTTGAGTACTACTCAACTCCAAAATATAGGAGTCTCGGTGAGAGGTTTTGGTTTGATATAACCGTCCTTTCATCGGCAAGGAAAAGAATCATTTCGAGTGAACACAACTCATGTGACCAAAGAGGTCTCTTAGCACTCAATGTTTTTTAGCCGAAAGCTATACAACTAGGAGTGATACATTGAGGTTCCTATGAAGATAGGCATTCAACACACCATATGGATTTGAATTGAGGGAGTAAGTCTTCACCCCGATTTGGGGTTCAACCTTGGGTCAACATGGGTGCATTCTAGGCTCGAACCAAGGGTTCATCCCTTAGTTCTTGCCTCTCATTCTTGGTCCTAAGTAGTGTATTTTCGGGGAGAGTTTAGGAGCAATATCTCTTTGCTCAATGTGAGGTTTAACCCAAGGCTGGCTCACCTCCATGGTGGCTGCCTGGGCGAGTCTAATTCGACAACCATTCGGCCAGAACCTCCCCTATGAAGGGTGGTTTGCCAGCCTACGACCACCATCCAAACGCCTCGTTTAGGTGGTTCTTATTCGACTAATGAATGCTCTTGATTTTCATCCGAGTTCATATCACTAAACCAAAAGAGTGAATCATCCCAAACGGTTCTAGCACTAAATTCCTCATCAACAATCACTAGACTTAATTTGCTACTTTAATCTATGAATTTCCTGGAGTCATTTGACTTGAATCACAAACTTTCACCACAACGACCAACAAGATATTAACCTAATAATGATTTCTAGATTTTCTAATATCCTAAGCCACACGTATACAACAACAACAACATCTAAAATTTACAGCAACAAAGATTAGCTTCTTGACAATAATTTATAACCGAAAATCAATAAAATCCAACAACCTAAATTTCCACTTATTCGACCTAAGATTAACAGAATCAATTTAACATGATACGAATATAAAAGATTCGGACACAAATCTTAATTCCTTACAATGATTCGGACGAGAGGATGAACTCTAGAGACTCGAACAAGACTCCAAATCCGAACCCAATTATCCCAATTCGAACCACAACCCACCACAACCTTTTGCCCTTCCTTGAGTATTCTTGATCTCAGAAAACTTTGAGTATGATTGTTGAGGTGTGATTCGAATGCCTCTGGGATCTTGGTTTAAAAAGAAGAATATGTAGAGTAACTCCATGGCTACTTTCGGATTTGGGAGAAGTAAACCTTCTATTCGAGTGCTATTTCCTCTTCTGATGTAGTTTTTCTATGTTTGACTTAGAGAAAATCGAGGTTTGTGAAAATGATAGGGATTGTTTGGATCGAAGGAAGGGGATGACAAAGATGATAGATAGTGATGGATCGGTTCTTATTTTTGGGGAAGAAGAGGGGCGGACAAAAGAACCCTCGGGGAAAGAAGAAGGCAGATTTCTGGATAAGTGTGTGAGTGGGAGTTTTTATTTTATGTTTATAAGGTTTGATTTAATTAAAAAAATGAGTAAATTATACCCGTGTCTCGCTGAACTGAGTTGAGCTCCGGTCCTTCCCGGAACCATTATAAATATGGAAGAATGGATTTTTCAGAGATGTTTATATCATACTTGAATGAATTTAGAGTTTTACGAATTTACAATAATTTCTGAGTTTCAAATTTATTACTGTTGAGACATTGGTACGCGTGTGGTGTCATTCTGAGTAAAAATGAGATAACCTCCCATTTTTACTACATTATAGTGGGTAAAATGTGAGATGGAAAATTTCACTGTTCTTGGTGAGATTACTGTGTGACACAGTGTGCGGGTCTGTTTTCCCGTGATAATCTTATAAAGTGCCTAATCTGGTGATTTAGTCATAATAAATGGTCAGTTATAAATTAATTATTAGGGAAAATTTACCATTTGTCACATCCTCCCCGTCTTAGGAACGAAAACCGTCCTCGGTTATCACTTAGGGTTACCCAATGGATTTGAGAAAAGATGTGGGTATCTTTGCTTGATCTCGTCCTCCCATTCCAAAGTGTATTCGGGACCTCTCCGGGAGTTCCAACGGACTTTGACGATTGGGATACAACTTTGCTTTAGCCGTTTGATCTCTCGATCCATTATTTCAACAGGTTCCTCAACGAAATTTAACCTTTCGTCAACCTGAATTTCTTTTAGAGGAATGGCATGCGTCTCGTCGGAATGACATTTCTTTAGATTGCTCACATGAAACACGTTGTGTACGGAACTGAGTTCTTGTGGTAACTCAAGTTGGTAAGCTACTGGTCCAATTCTCGTGAGAATTTTGAAAGGTCCTATATATCGGGGGTTCAGCTTTCCACGTTTCCTAAAACAGATCACGCCTTTCCATGGTGACATTTTCAGCATGACACGATCTCCAACTTGAAACTCAAGTGGTTTTCATCTTTTGTCAGCATAGCTTTTCTGACGGTCTCGAGCTGCCTGCATACGGCTCTTGATTTGTACAATCTTTTATGTAGTCTCTTGTACTAACTCAGGACCGGTGAGCTGACTTTCTCTGATTTCAGCCCAGCATATTAGGGATCTGCACTTTCTGCCATACAGTGCCTCGTATGGTGCAGCTTTGATGCTGGTGTGATAACTATTGTTTTAAGAAAATTCGGCCAACGGTAGATGTCTATTCCAGCCGTTACCAAAGTCTATCACACAGGCTCTCAGCATATCTTCTAACGTTTGGATGGTCCTTTCACTTTGACCATCTGTTTGTGGATGATACACTGTGCTCATATCAAGGTCGGTTCCTAAGGCATCTTGTAGAGATCTCCAAAAATTTGACGTAAAACGATTATCTCTGTCGGATATGATGGAAAGTGGGACTCTATATCGAGCAACTATTTCCTTTACATATAGTCGTGCAAGCTTGTCCATACTGTCGTTTTCCTTGATGGGTAGGAAGTGAGCGTATTTGGTAAGACGATCAACGATCACCCATATGGTGTCATAACCGCTTGACGTTCTTGGCAATTTGGTGATGAAGTCCATCGTTATACGTTCCTATTTCCACTCGGGAATTTCAGGTTGTACGAGCAAACCTGACGGTCTCTGATGTTTAGCTTTAACCTTTGAACATGTTAGACATTTACTGACATATGTCGCAATGTCAGCTTTCATATTGGGCCACCAATACAGCTTTTTCAAGTCGAGATACATCTTTTCGGCTCCTGGGTGGATGGAATATTTTGACTTATTGGATTCGTGCATGATGAGGTCTCATATACCTCCGTAGAGTGGGATCCAACTCCTGTCCTTGTAACAAAATGTTCCATCTGCTTTCTTCACGAACCCATTTTCGCTTTCAGGCATTCCGTAAATTTTCTCACTAGGTCTATTTTCTTCCTTAAGAGCCTCAATCTGAGCTTCATGAATTCTTGATGGTAGTGGTGAGACAATTGTCATACCTAACGATCTTACTCTAAAAGGTTTTGGTCTCTCCTTCCTGCTAAGTGCATCCGCTACCACGTTTGCTTTGTCTGGGTGGTATCGAATCTCACAGTCATAGTCACTGAGAAATTCTAACCATCGGCGTTGCCTTATATTAAGTTCCTTCTGATCTAGGATATGCTGCAAACTTTTGTGGTCGGTATAAACTACGCACTTGGTGCCGTAAAGATAGTGTCTCCAGATTCTGAGGGCAAACACTACTGACCCTAGCTCTAGGTCATGGGTAGTGTAATTCTTCTCGTGGGTTTTCAATTGCCGTGAGGCGTAAGCTATCACCTTTTCTCGCTGCATCAAAACAGCTCCTAACCCTTTGTGTGAGGCGTCACAGTAGACTATGAAGTCCTCACTGCCTTCCGTTAGGGCTAAGATAGGTGCGCTACACAACTTATCCTTGAGAAGTTGAAAAGTTTCTTCCGCTTTCTCTCCCCAGTCAAACTTCTCATTTTTCTGGGTCAACTTAGTCAAAGGCTTCGCTATTTTCAAGAATCCCTCAATAAATCTTCTGTAGTACCCTGCGAGTCCTAAGAATTGGCGTATTTCAGTGGGAGTTGTAGGTGTTGCCCAATCCTTTATCGACTCAATCTTCGCATGATCTAAATGAATGCCTTGTTTATCAATCACGTGACCTAAGAATTGGATTGTTGGTATCCAAAACTCGCACTTGGAAAACTTGGCATATAACTCGTCTTTCTTCAACAATTCCAAAATTAGCCTAAGATGCTCTTCGTCCTCTTTTTCACTCTTAGAATATATCAATATGTCGTCGATGAAGACGATCACGAACTTGTCTAAGTACGGCTTACACACCCGATTCATGAGGTCCATGAATACTGCTGGTGCGTTGGTTAAGCCAAAAGCCATAACCTGAAACTCATAGTGGCCATAACGAGTTCTAAATGCCGTCTTCGGGATATCTTCTTCCCGAACTCTAAGCTGGTGGTAACCGGATCTTAAGTCTATTTTTGAATAAACGCACGATCCTTGAGTTCCCTGTAGTCGATGCACATTCGAAAAGATCCATCTTTCTTTTTGACGAACTGAACTGGAGCTCCCCAGGGCGAGGAACTTGGTCTGATGAATCCTTTTTCAGAGAGTTCTAACAACTGTTCAGATAACTCCTGCAGTTCTGTTGGGGCTAATCGGTAAGGTGCTCGTACCACGGGTGCGGCACCGGGCACTAGGTCGATTCAAAACTCGACCTGTCACTTTGGCGGGAGTCCGGGTAAGTCTTCAGGGAAGACTTCTGGAAAATCTCTTACGATCGGCACATCTTCCAACCGCTTTCCTTTCGGCTCCTTTTCTACCTTTCTGGAAACCTGAGCTAGAAAAAGAAGACATCCTTTCTCAAGATGTCTCTGGACCTTCGTGTAAGAGATAACGTTTAATCTCGAGGTACTTCTTCGGTCTCTTCTATCGCCTTCGACGATTAGAACCTCGTTCCCATAGGGTAGTCAAACGATCTTCTCGTCGCAAAGGATAGTGGCATGGTACTTCGATAACCAATCCATGCCGATAATAACATCAAAACTACCCAATTCTACTGGCATTAGGTCAATGTTGAATGGGTGGTTCAACAGGTTTAAGGTGCAAACTCTTACAATGGTGTCTACTTTTTCTACTTTTCCATTAGCCTGCTCTATGTTATATACATTGCCTAAGGTGGTCGGGGTAATACCAAGCAATGAACTAAAGGTAGTAGAGACAAAACTTCTATCTGCTCCCATATCAAATAGTATAGATGCATAGCGGTTATTTAAAAGGAACGTACCCGTCACCACGTTTGGGTCTTCCTGGGCTTCCACTTTTCCCACCGCGAAAACCCTGCCACGGGCTCCTACATCATTTCCCCGGTTTCCTTGGGCTACAACAGCTACTTGGTTCATACCAGCTCCTGGGTTTCTCTGGTTACCCTGATTTCCTTGTTGACCTCTGTTGCCACCGTTACCCTGGTTCTTGAGTTTCCGTCATTCATTTCGATAATGCCCTTTTTCACCACAGCCAAAGCACGTGATCTCAGCCTTTGGGTTGTTTTCCGGTGCAACTTGTGCTGTTGCTAGAGGTCTTGCTCTGCAATCGCGGGTCGTATGTCCTACTTTCTGACATTTATTGCATTTGACCGTGCATGGACCCTTGTGATGCAACTTGCATCGATTGTAAAATGGCAAGTTTCCGACGTAGACCTTCTTCTCTGTCGGTCCGGCGGCATACACCTTTGCAACCTCTTGCCTCTTGTTCGGGTGGTTCTTATTTTGGGAATAGTCATCCCATTTCCTTTTGTTGTTCACACCCGCTTCGATCGAATCTTCGATCACCTGATCTAACAGCTTGTTGGCTACCTTCATGGTCTCGTGGAGATCCGTAGCCTTGTACGTAGTGACGTTTCCCTTAATAGATTGAGGTAATCCACCAATATACCTCTCCAGCAATCGGTCTCAGTTTGAACCATATCAGGACACAGTAGGGCTAGTTCCTGAAAACGTTGGTTATACACTGCCATATTGGTGCCTTGCAGCTAAAGATTCCAAAATTCTACCTCCAGCTTATTCACCTCATTCCTAGGACAGAATTTCTTAAGAACCATCTCTTTAAAGCTTTCCCATGACATTGCATATGCAGCGTCATAACCAGATGATTTCAAGTAGTTGTTCCACCAAGTTAGAGCTGCATCCAGAAAAGTGAACGATGCAAACTTAACTCGGTCCTCTTCCGAACATCCACAAATTCGAAACACCGTTTCCAATCTTTCAATCCATCAGACCAGCACAACTGCTCCTTCAGTACCACCAAAACCTCCAGTCATTACTTTTCGGAAGTTTTGATATGTACAACCACGAGCATTGTTGGTTGCAGGTCTCGAGTTGCCAACATCTGGTGTGGAGTTGTTTGCTGCAGCCAGTGCTGCTGCCACGCGTTCTTCTATGAGTTGATCGACCATGGCTCAATTTAAAGGGGGGGGGGGGGTTGGGGGCTCCTGCATTAGTCCTAACGGGGCCTTGGTTTGTTGCTTCTGCACGGGTGACTCTGGTTACTTTCTTTGGAGGCATTATGCTGTATAAGAAGGATAAAGATAATCAAGGTTTGAAGAGATGGCACACGTGTAAAGTATATGAGTAAGATTAATTATAAGAATGATAACGCAATGGAATAGTCAATCAAGCTCGTCATATATTAGATTAGAATTGTGTATACAAAATTTCTAGCTTGAGATATACAAGAAATAGCACGAGTTTTCAATTACAGATAAACGACTACAACTACCACTAACTGACAACTACTCAGTTTAGTGGGATACATCTCAACTACTAACACTAAAATCCATCACGCCCTATGCGTAGCTGCTCCAGCTCCTGTGCCATCGGAGCTACAATGGTCTCCAGATTACCTACCTTAGTCTCCAGCTGCACAATGCGTCTCCTTGACGCCAATACCTATCTACGGTCCTCGTGCTCAGCCCTCGTGACTGTAACACCCCAACCCGACAAGGGCTAAAATGCTACATTATGGTGACAAATCAGAACGTACAACGCAAGCGGAAGACTTATAAACATAAAAGTTACAAAGGTATTCTAATGATAGATACTCTATACAAAATAATTTCCAAAACTGAAATACAACTCCAAGCTTAAATCTAATTGAAGATAAATCAAAATCTAATCCAAAAGCAAACGGGTATCTATCGTCAGGGTAGTCCACTAAGAGCTCCTACGCACTCTTCACTCAAACCCAGCTTCCAACCTAAAACCTGCCGCAGGAAAAGAAATGCGGCTGAGCTTAAAAAGCCTAGTGAACAGATATATATAACAACGAATAATCAAACATATATATGTAAAGAAAAAGGAAACACAGGCTCCTGCTGAAACGAATATCATCTCTCAAAAGAATGAGAGATCAAGATCATCTGAACAAATATCATAAGTCAACTGAAATGTGAGGAGGGTGATCGATACACTGATAGGTGGTTAAACCTTTTTTGCTTTGTGTATGTGATAAGTTGAGTTAATATGATCAAGTACGCGGAATTTACTTAATCACACTTAGAAGGTTATTTGTGTTATGGAAATGGAACAGTTATGCTTGAGTATATAGAACAAAGAACATGCAATGTTATCACCAAAATGATTCAATATTATTCAAGATAATACAAGTGATCTTCACTATCACTAGGGTTACAAAGACCTTGAATCTTATGTTTTCTACGACTTGTGATATTTGTGTTTGTTCTATGTTCTAAGAGTTATTTTCTAAGCACTTAATAATTCACACTTAGTCACACATATATCTAGACTAAGATCTTTCTTTTATATGTTAAGAAAAGATCTTTACAATATTGTTAAGTCTTATCAAACTACTTGCTAACTTATCTTGAGTGTGTCAGTACATAAGATACAACATGTATCTGTGTACACAACTTGTTATTGATCACTTTGTTAAAAGATATTATCTACCGTATATACTTGACTTTAGTACACAAATATCTTTTTCAATACTTATCCAACCAACAGTGGTATATGTGACAATTATCCACTCAGCAGTATCGACTAGCAGTACCTTCCTTATAACTACCAGTACTAACTTCAGTTAGTACGGTAAGTTATAACTTGAACAGTCCTAAAATATACACTAGCAGTTGGAACTGTTAGAGTATTCTTCTCAGCAGTACTAACCTTCAACACTTGTAATTCTTGATACTTAATCTTCAGAACATTTAATTCCCAAAAATCCTCCCTAAACATGTGAATTCTCTAATCATCATGTTTCTTCTGAATTAAATCATGATTGTGAGTATCTTGCAAATACTTCCTAGTCAGACCCTTGGACTGAACTTTCTTCTGTTCTGAGAGATTGAATACCTTTCTCTGTAGCTCATCTGTCATTTACTTTGACTTTAACAATATCAATACACATCTTCTTCCTTGGATGAAGGAATTATAAGAGGCAATGGTGCTGTGTATCTTGGATGCTTGTTTCAACAAGTGAAATCAACTATCAGTATGCCTTTGCAAGTGATGAACAAACGTGGTGAACTGAAATTGAAACTTTTCTTCGTTTGACCTAGATAGAACCTTCTCCTTTGGAATGCTTCATCCCTTCTGAATATATATAATAAGCTATGTTCTTGTCATTTTCAACCTACATGTCATCATCTTGTATGCTCTTGTCTTTTCCTCCCTTTCATTGGTTAATCTTCCTTCTTTGGGATTTATTTCCTCTCCTGAGATATTACCTCCCCTGAGATGCAAATAACATTTTATCCTCCCCTATTTGGAAGATCTCTCACTATGTACCAAAATATTTCTTTCTATCATCTGAGCTATCCATCATAACATGTTATCAGACAATGTTGTACATGTAGACATCAATTCCTTAAGAGTTTAATTTGCTGCCCTCATCACTTCTAGGTGTGTTAACTCCTATGAGAGGTAATTCATGGGGCATTTGACTCATGGTCAATCATTTGATGGTTTTTGTGAGTCTCTTTGAAAATCCTTTTAAGAAGCTTTTGCCTTAGCAGTATACACTTGATTTTATTATGAAAAACCATACTGCTGTCAACCATTTTGAAGGGGTTAAGTGTATAACAGACACGTAATCAAAATTTCGGTTTAAAGCAACCTCTAGTTGTGTGAGAACCAATGTTTTTCAGTTATAAATAACTGCCTGTGTAAAGATAAACCTATTTAAAAGGCTTTCTTGACAGGGTTTCCAGCTCATAGTAATTGTTGCCTCTAACACAAGTGTTAGATTCACTTTTACTAGCTGTTCTTTCTATCAGATGTCCTTAGACTTGCTCATTATACTTAAAAGTATAAAATGATAGAAAGTGAGTTGTATAAGTTACTTTCTGATCAACTAAGTCATCAATTCAATGTGAAATATGATAACTAGGTTTCAAGAAAGCAGTTTTAAAGAATTAGTTTAACTTAGATGTTAATCTTTGTTAAGAATTCCCAAACGCAGTCCATCATAAACCTATTATGTCAGCAACTGATATCATCATTCTGCTGCTTCCATTTCACTTGAAATTTCCTTTTTGCTCAAAATTCATACCTGAAATTGTTAGTCCAAAACCAAGAAACAAAATGCATAGCATTTGTCTTATAGCAGTATTTAAAATATGACCAACAGTATGAACTGTTTAAACAAAATATGAACTAGCAGTATAAATTGTTCTATTAACAGTATCAATTTACAAAGATATCAGTACAAACGTAAGATATATATAAAAACCACACAGAGTAAAAATCTTAAGGATTTAGCATGCCAATACTTGCTACCAAGTATTGAAACCTTCTAACATCAAAAGCTTTTGTTAGCAGATCTGCAAAGTTGTATTCTGAAGCAATTTTAAGAACTTGAATTAATCTTTTCTCATTGCAGTCTCTTATAAAGTGATGTCTAATTTCAATGTGTTTTGTTTTAGAATGTTGTACTGGATTTTTAATAATGCAAATTGTACTACTATTATCAATATGAATAACAGTGTTCATAAAATTGTACCCATAGTCAAGAAGTTGGTTTTGAAGCCATAGGACTTGAGCACAGCAACTTGCAGCAGCTACATATTCAGCCTCAGTTGTTGAAGTAGCCACAATTGTTTGCTTCTTACACTGCCATGAGATAAGTCTACACCCAAGGAATTGACATCCTCCAGTTGTTGACTTTCTGTCCAAGCTAGCGCCAGCATAATCACTATCCGAAAATGCTACTAAGTTAAAAGGTAACTCTCTAGAATACCATAGTCCCAACCTAGGTTGACCCTTGAGATATCTAAAAATTCTCTTGACTGCTGTTAAATGAGAAACCTTTGGAGTTACTTGAAATCTTGCACAAACACAAACAGAGAACATGATGTCAGGTCTTGATGATGTAAGATACATAAAAGATCCTATCATAGATCTGTAAGTGTGTACATCCACATTTTCTCCATCTAAGTCTTTTGGAAGAGGCTTCTCAGAGTCCATTGGTGTGCTTGCCATTTTTGAATCAGCAAAGTTGAACTTCCTTAGTATCTCAGCAACATATTTATCTTGACTAATAAATATGCCTTCATATGACTGTTTAACTTGCAAACCCAAAAAGAAGGTAAGTTCCCCCATGGAACTCATCTGAAACTTATCATGCATAAGCTTCTCGAACTCCAAACACATCTCCTTCCTTGTAGATCCAAAGATAATGTCATCCACATACACCTGCACTAACAGAAGATCTTTCTTGTGCTGTTTGATGAAAAATGTCTGATCAATCTTTCCTCTTTGAAATCCATTTGCTTTGAAATAGGAAGCAAGTGTTTCATACCAAGCTCTTGGTGCCTGATGCAGGCCATATAGAGCTTTTACAACTTTGTACACTTTGTCTGGATTGTCAGGATCAATGAAACCTGGAGGTTGTGAGACATAAACCTCTTCTTCAATAGTTCCATATAAAAATGCACTCTTGACATCCATTTGATAAACCGTGAAGCCTAAAAATGAAGCATAAGCTAAGAAAAACCTAATTGCCTCAAGTCTTGCTACTGGAGCAAAAACCTCATCATAGTCTATCCCTTCTTGTTGTGTGTACCCTTGGGCTACTAATCTAGCCTTATTTCTAATCACTATTCCCCTTTCATCCCTTTTATTATTGAAAACCCATCTAGTGTCAATTACCTTTGCATACTTTGGTAAATCAACTAGCACCCATACCTTCTGAATCTTGAACTGAAGAAGCTCCTCTTGCATAGCTTCTACCCATCTTGAATCATCTTAGGCTTTCAGAATGTTCTTTGGTTCATCTTGTGAGAGAAAACATACAAACAAGCAAGAGTTTGAGAACTTATGTTGCTTTGAAGCATAAAGGGCATCAAGAAGCCCTTGTTGGTCTGAAGACATCAGTTGTTGTCTTGTCTTCACACCTGATTGTACATCTCTAATCACATTTTCTAGGGAGTGGACTTTGTGAATCCTTGTGTGTGGGGTTGAAGGAACTTGATAGGTAGGTGTGATATTTCTTAAATCCACCTCATTATCTGAGAAATCTGCTTCATTTGAGTCTGAAGGGCCGGCAGTAGAATGCTCTGTCTTAGCAGCACAAACTTCTTTTGTACTGCTAACTTGACTGTCTTGTTTCTCAGTTCCATCTTCCTTGATTTCATCATCAACTCCTTCTTTTGATTTATCAGAAAAAGAGTCATCATTGGTTGAAGTTGAAGCCACACTTGTACTTATTGGCGTCCATACATGATCTTGAGTTTTCTCCTTGTCTAACCCTGCCTCATTTGTTGTTTGTGGACCTGAAAAATCATTAGTTTCTGCAACAACAGGCACATAATTCATAGAATGGGTTAAAGAATCTAGATCAAATAGCCAATTAGGTCCTTCACCTACTACATTGGATTTATGCTCTAAAAATTCCACATGTAGGTTTTCTTCTACTTTCTTAGTTCTTAAGTTGTATACTCTAAAAGCTTTGCTATTGAGAGAATATCCAACTAAGAAACCTTCATCTGCTTTGCCATCAAACTTTCCAAGATGGTCTAAGGTATTGAGAATTGTCACATGACATCCAAAAGGTCTAAGAAATCCTATTGCAGGAGTTCTACCTCTAAAAAGTTCGTATGATGTCTTATTGTGATGCTTAACAACTAAAACTCTATTTTGGACATAGCAAGCAGTGTTGACTGCTTCAGCCCAAAAAGTTATAGGTAGCTTAGAATCAGCTAACATAGTTCTAGCAGCTTCTATTAGTGTTCTATTCTTCCTTTCAGCAACTCCATTCTGTTGTGGAGTTCTAGCAACACTAAATTCTCTCCTAATACCCTTTTCTTTGCAGAATTCATCCATAACTCTATTTTTGAACTCTGTCCCATTATCACATCTAATGACTTTTACTCTTTTGTCTACTAGGTTTTCTATCTCAGTAATGAAAGTCTTAAGGATGCTAGGTGTCTCATCCTTAGTAGCTAAAAAGAAAACCCATGTAAATCTACCATAGTCATCAGTAATAACTAGAAAATATCTCTTATGTTGCATACTTCTAACATTTGTAGGACCAAACAAGTCCATATGAAGCATAAACAATGATTGATTGATAGAGTTAAAAAGCTTGGGCTTACAAGTGGCTTTGTGTTGTTTGCCTTTAAGACAAGCAATGCATGTTTGATCATTTTCAAATTGTTTTTGAGGTAAACCTCTTACCAAACCATTCTTAACAATCTGATTTATGGTTTTGAAGTTAATATGACCAAGCCTCCTATGCCATAACATTGATTCATCCAATGTGGCCTTTGCAACAAGACAAGTTAAATTCTTTTTAGGAACAATGTTCTTCATGTCTACACTGTACATATTGCCCTTTCTAGGAATTTTAAGAAGCACTTGACTTTCATCAGGCATCTTAAAATCAGGAGAAAGTACAAGACATTCAGTGTCACAGAAAAGAACTTTGTTCTTTTTGTCACACATTTGTGAGACACTAAAAAGATTATAATTTAAGTCTTGTACATAGTACACATCTTCAAAATCAAAATTTCCAGTTTTGATTGTACCTTTACCGGAAATTTACCAACACCTCCTCCAAAGGTAACATAGCCTCCATCTATTGATTGAAAATCTGAGAGATAAGACTTGTTGCCTGTCATGTGCCTTGAACATCCACTATCTGAGTATCCTTGATCCTCTTGTTTATCAATTGAATGTTCCTGCACATAAATGAGAAGTATTAGTTTCTTTTGGGGACCCAAGCCATTACTGACTTGGATCTGCCTCTTGCATCAATGAAATTTAATCTTTTAAGAACAGTTGATGCAACATTGGATTTAAGAATCCAACATGCTGAGGCCTTAACAGCATTTGCCCTATTTTTCCAAGCAGCAGTATTAACTACTTGCCTAGCAGTATTAACTGCTGACTTTGTAGTTTTACTCTTTGGTTTCCAAACTAGTTTTTGAACCACTGCTTTTGATTGAATGGGCCTTGTAACAGTTTTTGATGCATTTTTGAAAGTTTTTTTTGCATTTTTAACTGTTGGTCTTGGGTTAACAGTCATGAATGGTCTAGCAGTTGAAACTGCTTTGGTAATTGCTCTGGTTTTTGTTCTCTTAGACTTAGAGTGAAAGTGAGTTTGAGGAGTTTGCCTTTTGAAATTCACTCTATTGTTTTCATACCCAGATACCCATTTGTTATAGAAAGCTGCAAGATGATCAAAACTACCACATGTGTAACAAGCTTTATTATAAAAGAAAAAGTCATCACCTAATTGGTTAGACTTGAGGCCATTCCAATTTCTTTGGTTACCTCTGGGCTTGCTAGTGGATCTATATTGTTCACAATATTTAACTGGTTGCCTAACATGTTTAATGTTTGTTCTAGGCTTAACAGTATCCTTTTTGATCACTTTAAGAACCCTTGTTCCTGCTTTCTTAACTACTTCAGGTTTAGACATAACCTGTTCATCTTCTTCATCATCAAATACCCAGTCTTCAATGACTACTCTATCTGATCTTCTATCAGAGGACACCTTGTCCTCAGGAAGTAAAGTTTTACTTAAACTTTCACTTACTTTCTTAGATTCATCAACAACTAGCTTGGTCTTGGTTGTACACCATATTGTAGCTCAGGTTGTTGAAATTCAGGAATACCTGAATTTTCTAGGTCAATCCCTGGGGGTTTAGGGATACCTCTGTATGGAGGTGGGACACTCTTATATCCTACTCCTGAATTAGCTCTATTAATCACTTGACATTCTATCATGTTGGTCACACCTCTAGAAGCATGTTCTAGTGTCTGTGTAGTCAAGTGAATGTTTCCATTTTCCTTTTTGACCCTATCAAAAGCCTCTCTTAAAAGCTTAATTTCAGCATCTTTAAAGAATATGTCCTGTCTTAGGAGAGCTTTGTCATCAGAAAAAGCAAGTTCATTTTCTTTGTAATATAAGATCTGCTTTTCTGTTGATGCTAATCCACACTTATAATCTACTAAGTCTTGAAAATTTCTGCTTAGCTCTTTCTTTTGGTCATCATAATGTTTGATTAAAGTGTGTAATTCTTTAAGAGCAGTACAATCATTTGAACAAGCTTTATGAGATTGTACCTCAGAAGTAGAAAAATCCATGAGTCCCATTTGTGAAGAATCTTCTTCTTCATCAGCCATGAAACTCCAATCAAAACCTAGCCCATCAATGGCTACCATAGCCTTTGAGTTCGGCTCAGAAACCTCCCTTGTTTTGGATGTGCTTCCAAAACCTTTGTTCTTGCTATCTTGCTGCCTTGGTCTTCTGCACTCTCTTGAGAAATGACCCATCATGTGGCAGTTATAGCACTCTATCCTTGACTTATCAAAGCCAGCAGCATCAGTGTTGCTGATTACGAGCTTCTTCCTCGTCCTGTGATAGAACTTCTTGGCTCTTATGCTAAGAAGATAAATTTGCCATTTTAGATCCATTTCCTCCAGATCATCATCATTGATCTCTTGGAGGTCTTCATAGGTGAGCATGGACCCATTATTTTGACTTCTAAGAAATGCACAACAAGTCTTTTCATCTAAAATACCTATGGTACTGCTTGATGAACTAGCAACACCAACACTATCAACAACTTTCACCTCTTCACTTGATTTTGAGGTACTAGGAGTTGACATAAAAGCCATGTTCCCAGTATTAGAACTAGTACCTCCATTCTTCTTCAAATCTTGCTCCACAATCTTAAAGTTGCTATACAAATCAATCAGTTCCATTGTATCAAGGTCTGGCTTATTCTTCCAGACAACAACATGCATAGCCCACTCTTCTGGTAGGCTTCTCAGAAATTTTGAGTTCAAATCTTCTTGAGGTATTTCAACCCCAAGAATAGAAAGTTGGCTCACAATGTTCTGAAGCCTATTAAACATATGGTCAAGAGATTCATTGTATGTAGAGGAGAAGTTTTCAAACTGCTGCTTGAGCAGTGTCTTGTGGGTTTTCTTGGTGGCTTCATTTCCACCATACCTGGCAATAATAGCTTCAAATAATTACTTGGCATCTTTGAACTTGCTGAAGTTTAGAAGTTGATCATTGGGAATGGTCATCATCAGCATGCTTCTTGCCTTTAAGTCATTTTTCCTCAGTATTCTTTCTTCTGCAGATTTTAGCTTCATCTGCAGAGTTGTCAGCACTTTGCCGTCAACAGTTGATGTAGTGGTGGTAGGCTTGAAAGAGTCTCCATCTTCAATAATTTCCCAAAGTGCATAGTCTTGCACTTGGAAATATTGTTCTATCCTTAGCCTCCAAATCTCAAACTCATTATGTTTGAGCATGGGTATTTTTGCAGCAACATTGGTCTAAATAGATTCAACGTCCATTTCTTCTTCTTCTTCTTCTAAATCAACTATATCAACCTGGCTCTGATACCAATTGAGGAGGGTGATCGATACACTGATAGGTGGTTAAACCTTTGTTGCTTTGTGTATGTGATAAGTTGAGTTAATATGATCAAGTACGCGGAATTTACTTAATCACACTTAGAAGGTTATTTGTGTTATGGAAATGGAACAGTTATGCTTGAGTATATAGAACAAAGAACATGCAATGTTATCACCAAAACGATTCAATATTATTCAAGATAATACGAGTGATCTTCACTATCACTAGGGTTACAAAGACCTTGAATCTTATGTTTTCTACGACTTGTGATATTTGTGTTTTTTCTATGTTCTAAGAGTTATTTTCTAAGCACTTAATAATTCAAACTTAGTCACACATATATCTAGACTAAGATCTTTCTTTTATATGTTAAGAAAAGATCTTTAAAATATTGTTAAGTCTTATCAAACTACTTGCTAACTTATCTTGAGTGTGTCAGTACATAAGATACAACATGTATCTGTGTACACAACTTGTTATTGATCACTTTGTTAAAAGATATTATCTATCGTATATACTTGACTTTAGTACACAGATATCTTTTTCAATACTTATCCAACCAGCAGTGGTATATGTGACAATTATCCACTCAGCAGTATCGACTAGCAATACCTTCTTTATAACTACCAGTACTAACTTCAGTTAGTACGGTTAGTTATAACTTGAACAGTCCTAAAATATACACTAGCAGTTGGAACTGTTAGAGTATTCTTCTCAGCAGTACTAACATTTAACACTTGTAATTCTTGATACTTAATCTTCAGAACATTTAATTCCCAACAAAATGGAGAAAACAGAATATGGTGCATTAGGGAATAACAGAAGGTATATCAAAATGAATCAAAGGTGTAAGGGTTGTCAAAAATCTACCACGAGCCCAAAAACATATCATATCAAAACATCATATCATAATCTTCATAAGTAACCATAAGTAACAAAACGGAGTGATCAGCTCCCAGAGTTGTGAAAGGCGTGTATTGCACACAGCACCAGTCACCAAAAATATATCATATAACATAACAGATCAAAACTAGGATGCATCCATACGCCCCTGCAGAAATCATAATCATCGTGGCCATACATATTACATAACAAAAGGGACGGGGTGGAACATCACTCGACCACCCTAGAGTCATGCCATTGGTGCATCGATGACATGGTCGTGGAACCCCCATGACTAGTGATAGCTCGGGTATCAAACTGAAGGGTCAAACAGAATGCCATAATAATGACACAGAATCTAAGGTCATCAGAAATATCATAATCATAGGGCCATATCAAAGGGTGCATAGCAAAGGTTCATATCAAAATGGTGCATAGCAAAGGCTCATATCAAATGGTGCATAGCAAAGGTTCATATCAAAGGGTGCATAGCAAATGTTCATATCAAAGGTGCATAGCAAAGGTTCATATCAGAAGCTAAGTAAATCAAAAGATGTGAAAGGGATCATGAGAAACCTTATAATAAAGGTCAGAATATCCGTACCTTATGCCAAAAGTCAAACAGATAAAAGATGGATCATACAGAAATGGAAAGGTCACTCCTTCTTCACCGAACCTATACAATTTAATAATCACATATTACTTATAAGCTCATTTTAATCAGATTTCTTAATTTAAGGTTCTTTCTATTTTTAGAAACTTCCCATTTTTAGTAACTTTCCATATTTAGTAACTTTACATATTTAGTAACTTTCTATATTTAGTAAGTTTCCATATTTAGTAACCTTCCAGATTAAGTAACTTTCCACAATTAGTAACTTTCTATATTTAGTAACTTTCCATATTTTGTAAGTTTTCATATTAAGTAACTTTCCGGATTAAGTAACTTTTAATACGACTTCCCAATTTAGTAAAATTTGGTTTAGGGTTCGGGATTATCAAGTAGGTTAAACATACTTATACACAAGTCAATACGACATCAACAAGACACACCCGATATAATAGAACATGCATTAGGGCACCAAACACCAAAAGAGCACATTTACACATATGAAATACATGCATACCAATTAACTGATTTTATCACAGAATTAAGCCCAATAAATGAATTTTAAAAATGTGTCAGAATCCAAAACTAAAATTCAACAAAATTCTCACAGAAGACTATATGCCTTAGGAGTCTACTAGAATTTTTACAGATATTATTATCAAGAGTACACCCCTTTTTAAAATCGTCTAAGCTAACATGTTCAGATTCAGATCTGCAGATACACTTCAAAAGTATGCACTTAAAAACCTAACCATATGACTTCAAAAAATTCTACGAAAATTCCAGGAGATAGAGAACATATGAAATATGATTCCTGTAAATATGTGGCCTCTAGTTTGCTATGGTTTGAAAATAAAAAAAAATCCCAAACGACAACTTAAGTCGGATTCTGCCAGAACAGTTTTGGTATATCAACACAATAAATTCAGAAATACAATCAAATCAACCTCAAATCCCTTCAAACCAATTGGAATACTTAAATAGGACCTTAAACTAGGTTTACAATTAAAAATACAGTATTAACCACTTATAAAAACTCAAGTTACATTGCACACAAATTCAGATTATAAATCTGTCCAGATCAGAATTCCATTTTAGGCCATAGTTAGCACCATTTTAATTATCAATTATGTATACAAGTTTACACCATTCACTCACAAATCATTTAGACATCATATTAACATACTTATCAAATCAAATCCAAGAAATCAAACACCCAATTCAGTTTATGAGACCTAAATATTCAAGAACCGTTTTAACTAATTCACAAACAAGCCCTAATCCGTCTATCCCTTTTTAACCCAATCAACCACGTGATCAATATACATTTTATTTTCAGAATTTACTCATCAAAAACATCTATACAACACTTCATATGAATCATTCAAGATCAACACCCATTAACATTCACACGAAGACACATAAAATAACAACTCAAAAATCACAAAAAGCCCGAATTCTTAAGTAATAAATGTGCTAGGGTTTTTAGGGTTACTGAGTAGCAAGATACACAAAAGGTTTTTGGTTGATAAAATTCAGATTCATGATCATTATTGAGTGTCAATTTGAGAAAAAGAAAAACAAGAGAAGGATAGAAGATACCTTGTGATCGATGAGACAAAAGAAAAGAACAAGAACCCTAGAAATCCAATGATCAAACACCCACGAATTTCCAGTAGCAAAACCTTCGAACCCCTTTTGTTCTTGAGAGAAAAATTAAGCAGGAACCTTGTGTTTTGTTCTTATTTATGTCGTACTAATGAGGAAGAAGAGGGAAAAAAAGTTGGCTTGTAGGGATAGAAAAGGGAACGTGTTATATATTTTGGAAAGAATCAATTTGTGATTAAATTTCCTGATCTTTGATTTTGGCAATTATGGGCTTAATTCTTATCTCATTAAACTTGTATCATTCATGTATTATTGGGCTATATGGGGCGTCCAAGGCTTGATGGACTAGGAAGATTTTTGTGACTTGTAACAAATATTATTATTATGTATTACTTAGGTTAGTGTATAACATATAATAATTATAATGTGTAATTTTATTATGAGGTAGTGACATATGGTTAAATTTTTATACTTAGGTTAAAATGTATAATGCTCTTGTATAATTAATTGTATGCTCTTATAAATTCAAAAATTTTGAGGGGTAAAATGGGAATTTCAAATGAATGGAATTTTTGGGTTTTACAACTCTTCCCCTCTAAAAGAAAATTTTCTTCCTCGAAATTGGAGTAGAGAGATCAGATGGAAGTGTATCGAATCACAGAAGATGCGTGTATAATTCTTCAATTTCTCATGACCCGATCCTGACACTCCAAGATGGCCTTAGGCTCTTCAATAACAGACAAATCATAACAAATCTTGATCGAACGAATGCGGAACATATACATGACAGATGATATTTGTAATCTCACTAAGAGATACATGAAACACATGTACACATGAGGCAAATACGGAGGTAGTAAATAACGATAAAACTTCATCAACTCTATCGAGATTTTGAGTGAACTGAGGAACTGGCTAATAATCAGAGAAGCTCATATCGAAATTACCAAATGTCTCAAGAGTTTCATATAGAGGTGGGTAACATATTTGTATCGACGATCAGCTAAGCACATATCGGAATATCAAAACGTATAAGAAGTCTAATGGAATAGGTAGAAAAATTGCACGGATCGGAATAAATCTAAGGTCTAACGTGTCGTGAACTAAATCTTCCTCAACACCAAAACGCCCAACACTGTTGTACAGAACATCACACGGAACACACCAATTCCCGGTCTAAAGTTTCAGAATTTCTCTTCCAACATGATAACTAATCCATTAGTCATTGAATTTACTCGGGTCCTTCAATAAATCGCTCCCTAACCTAATTTAACCTAAAAGGTGTTCTTCATCTCTGTCAAAAATCCTGCTCAACACATCTTCCAAGCTCGGATAGTTGTTCTACTTATTCATCGGTTTGGAGGTGCGAAGCATTACTAACTCGAGTCTGGTCCCTCAAGCCTTCAATAGCTCTTCCTAGGAATGTGATGTTGAAACGCAAATTTCTGACACGATCAATGTAGGTGCGCCATGTAGTTTTGAATAATCTTCTGCCGAAAGAAATCACTGCCAATCTTCTAAGTGAGCCGACCTAGTCAAACCGTCCTCTACAACTCAATTTGTGTTATCCTTCCTAAATGTGCGTGGAATTCCCGTTACAATATCCCTGAAAGTTTAATCTCACTTCTACATACGAACATCCGACACTAAAGAAAAATCACTTGTACGCTGATACTGAATCTTAACCTGTTGACACGCCAACAACTTCACCACTAATGTAGTCACAACCGTCTTCATACCCTTCCATCAAAATTTCTGCTGCAAGTCTCTACACTAAATAGTACAACTAAGATGAGTAGAGCAAACAGTGTGCTTCAATCAAAAACTGCTTCCTTCAAGTCTTATAACATAGATCATGTTCCACTGTCTTGCTCTCGAGCTTCTTCATGCCTGTCACCAATCACTCCCAAGTCATGCGTCGGATAGTTCACTTCTTGCGGTTCTAGCTGTACCAACAATCTTCCCGTGTTGCATAAGGGTAATAGCTAATTCCCCTTTTTTAGTAGAAACAATTCTCTTTTTAGCTTCTCAAAATTTCTCCTCTCATTCTTCATCCCAATCCAAAATTTACTCTTTGAGAGTATAACACATAGCTTCTTTTGACGTAGAAACCTCAACACGGAATACGAAGATGATTTTCATGTTTCTCTTTCGTCTCTGAATATACCAATACGTCATACTATGACAAATTGTCCAAGTATTCATTAAAGACACGATTCATCAAGTTCATAGGAACAGTCGGAGCAGTAGCCAATACGATTGGCATCACAATACTCATAGAGATCAAAACGAATACGAAAAGCAATTCTAGGAACATCTCGCTCTTTTAAACGTAATTGAAAAATAGTCAGATCTAAGATTCATCATTGGAAAATTTCACATTCTAGGGTTGATAAATCAAATCGTCAATTCGAGGTAACGGATAACGGTTTTAACCACAATACTATTCAGCTTCCCGAGATCACTACACACTTCATGCTATCATCATCCCTCTTCATGAATACAACTTGAGTACACCATGGATACATACGCAAACGGATAAAACCACTTTCTAAAAGCTGGTCCTTCAATTCTTTCCATTCAACCGATGTCACAAGATACGGAGTTTTAGAATTAGGAAAAACATTGCTCTTATACGGATAGAGTTTCTGAATCAACCAACTTACTGATCTCAGGCACTTCTCAAGACATCCTATGATCCCAATAAGTTCAAGTTATATGATGTAACTATTATCACGTTGGCTAGGCGTCATAATACTTGCATCATATACACATGCCTTTATTGCAATCACAGTTTACCTTGAGACGTGACTAAACAAACTTAATAACCAGATCAAAACAAGATCACACTCAGATGAAAATCTTGATAATTCATTAAGGAATACATTACAAAAATTTCAAACAACTGAATAACTCTCGAGGCAAATTTCATCAAACGAAACATCTTCACAACCGTGACAGATTAACGTACGAATTTTTTAAAAACAGATGTGATCATAATTATTTACCAGGTTGGGAACCATGGTACAGAGTTCGAGTTTCTCAAATCGTCAAAGATTTTAAATCTAATATGACTGTTGTTAGCATCTCGATGCTTAGTCAGCAAATCCATATTCAAAATAACATCGAATTAAACATTCCCAAAGGAAACAGATTAGAAGAACGAACTTATCTTCCAATACCTTCAAAACATACTGGATAATTCCGATACTCGTTACAGATAATCACAAGTTTTCTCATAGGAATAGAAATGAGTAAACAGATTCTAATAGTGCAGAGGGGACCTTAATATGCTTAGCAAAAGCAAAGGAAACTACAGAATGTGTCGAACACATCGAATTCATACATATACGAATTCTCTGAACGAATGAAAAGGTATCCAAACGAATCATAAATGAATCGGAGATCGAAATTCAAAGAATGCGGTCACATCAGAGAGTGAAACCTGTAAGGCATTATTACAAAAGTCTCAAAGCATTCTAAACTTATGTGATCACTAAACTTATATTGCGTATCTTGCTAAATTTCCTAAGTCTCCAGAACGAATGGTCTTATAAGAGCTTAACAGAAAGCAGAGGCGTAAATCAGAGTGGCGCGGAAGAAAGATAAAAAATCAAAGTCTTATCGCATAATCTACCCAATCCTCACCAGTCATAGCTAAAGTTTCTACTGGGAAAACCTAAGGCAAAACTTCAAGGGTTGTTCCATAAGCTCCTACGGTGCAAAATTAAGGGTCCAAATCTTCACAGGTCATAACTTATGTACTACAAGTCGCAGCCTGGGCTCTGATACCATAATTGTAACACCCCAAACCGACAAGGGCTAAAATGCTACATTAAGGTGACAAATCAGAACGTACAACGCAAGCGGAAGACTTATAAACATAAAAGTTACAAAGGTATTCTAATGATAGCTACTCTATACAAAATAACTTCCAAAACTGAAATACAACTCCAAGCTTAAATCTAACTGAAGATAAATCAAAATCTAATCCAAAAGCAAACGGGTATCTATCGTCAGGGTAGTCCACTAAGAGCTCCTACGCACTCTTCATTCAAACCCAACTTCCAACCTAAAACCTGTCGCAGGAAAAGAAATGCGGCTGAGCTTAAAAAGCCCAGTGAACAGATATATATAACAACGAATAATCAAACATATATATGTAAAGAAAAAGGAAACACAAGCTCCTGCTGAAACGAATATCATCTGTCAAAAGAATGAGAGATCAAGATCATCTGAACAAATATCATAAGTCAACTGAAATGGAGAAAACAGAATATGGTGCATTGGGGAATAACAGAAGGTATATCAAAATGAATCAAAGGTGTAAGGGTTGTCAGAAATCTACCGCGAGCCCAGAAACATATCATATCATAACATCATATCATAATCTTCATAAGTAACCATAAGTAACAAAATGGAGTGATCAGCTCCCACAGTTGTGAAAGGCGTGTATTGCACACAGCACTAGTCACCAGAAATATATCATATAACATAACAGATTAGAACTAGGATGCATCCATACGCCCCTGCAGAAATCATAATCATCGTGGCCATAGATATTACATAACAAAAGGGACGGGGTGGAACATCACTCGACCACCCTAGAGTCATGCCATTGGTGCATCAATGACATGGTCATTGAACCCCCATGACTAGTGATAGCTCGGGTATTGATGCGTGGTTTTGCGACCTTACAACAGGTTTTACCTCTCGAGGGATCTCAAGAGGCTTGCAATCCCCACCAGGCAGTGTACCTGACCGATGTAGTATAGTGTAGTGGCAAGTACCGGGGGATTGATCGTTCTCTAGGGGAATAGTGTCGTTAGGATTGAAAAACTACTCTAATAGGTCTAAGGGTGAAGGAAGATTCTTTTTGTATTTTTATATTTTTATGAAAGCAAGTAAAGTCTTGGGTTTGAAGGAGTGGGCGGAATTAGTTACTAGTCAACTAACCCAAATAACTACAATTGCAAATAAAATAAAATAACTGAAAATAAAAAGGTTGTGGAACTTATATGGAGAGAAATGTGTTTACTTAGATTTCCTTACTCCCTAACTATTTTTTACCGGTTGATTAGTGTGTGTTAATTGCCTGGATGACGGGTGTATTCCTTAATACCAATCGTGGGGTGGCGTACGTACTTCCCCAACTCTACAAGCTCCTACTTCACTCCTATGTCGAGCCGGCTAAGAAGCTCCTAACATGGGATCACTAGAATTCGCTCATGCATTAAATACAACCATAATAACCTTAGTACGCATTGGTTCATGTTTCTTAAGACGTTCAAGCAAGTTACCGTATAGGAGGTTAGCCAGTTTTCTTAAGCCTAACATCGATAAACAATCATCCAATACAATTAATAACACACCAACAACCAATAATCAATAGTTAGGTTTCATTAGATCTAAGCAAACACAAGATAAATCTAGCCTAGCATGTTAAATAAAAGACAAGAACAAGATATAATCAAACAACACATAGACATATTGAATGATTAATTGATTACTTATCTTCAATTGAACATGGGAGATCCAAGGGTATAAAACCCTTAAAAATGGCAGAAAAATCGTCTTAGGGTTTCTCCTCACAAAGTTGCACACTAATGACTAAAAATTATGAGAATATATATAGAAAATCATATCTGACGGCGTCACGTTATAGAGCTGACGCCGTTACCTCACCGCGGTTAGGGTTTCTTGATGGCCTTCTTGACGCCGTCTGTAACACCCCAACCCGGCAAGGGTAGAAGTGTCACGAAAATGGTGACATATCAAAGTCAAGCATAACATACGACTTACATAATACAAATGGTTTACAATATTACAAAGGAAAATATACCAAATCTACGTAGTCATACATAAATGAATACTAAAACTAAGGTATCGTCTTCAAAAGCTAATCTCTCATCCCAAAGCAAACCCAAGCTCCTGGCTTCCTACTAAAACCTGCCGCAGGAAAAGAAATGCGGCTGAGCTTAAAAAGCCCAGTGAACAGATATATAATAAACGGAAACCAAAATCAAATGGAAATGAACAGACATATCATAATGAATGAGATATAGGAAAAGGAAATAAAGAGTAAGGTTTAGGACAGTCATCCACCACAAGCCCATATCATAACATATCACATATCATATCATATCTTCATAATCATATAGAGGGGAGACCTCTCAGATAATCAGATAATATGAGGGGTGTCCTCATTCTTCAAATGGAGTAGCTAGCTCCCATATTTTGTGAAAGGAGTGGATTGCACCCAGCCCCAGTCACCATATCATATCATATCAAAACATATCATATCAGAACATATCTAGGATGCATCCATTCGCCCCCCAAACAAATCATATTGGCCATAACAAATCATAAAGCGCGCATATCATATCATAATGGGGACGGTGTAACCAAATCACTAGGGCTACACACTAGTCATGCCATTGGTGCATCAATGACACGGCCATGTTACCTTCATGGCTAGGGAACATATTTTGGCTCGGGTATCAAACTGGGAGTCAAAGGTCCAGGTCATAGGTTCATATCATAATCAGAGTGTCACATCAGAAAGGTCATATCAGAAGGTTCATATCAGAAGATCGAATATCCCAGGTCAATATCCAAAAGGGTCAAAGTATCAGATGGTCAAACCTTCAAAAGGTTTAATATCAAAAGTACTTTTCAAAAGGTTTTCTCTTAAGGTTCATTTAAAACAATCCTTCAAAATAGTTTTCATAAATGGTCTTTCAAATAGTTTTCATAAAACGAACTTCAAAATAGTTTTCTTAAAGTCGATATATCATGCTTGAAAAACCCTTTCAAAATACTTTACTTAAAACATTTCCATCTCATATCAAAAAGGTCTTCATATCATAGGTTCAAAATCAGAGATCAAGGGTCGAAGCAAAGGTGTCATAGCAAAGGGTTGTAACGGAGTATCAAATCAGAGATTTAACAGATCGGAAAAGAATCATAGGAAACCTTACAGAGAAGGTCAGAATATCTGTACCTTAGACCGCAAGTGAAAACACAACAGAAATCATAACGATCGGAAGCAACTCCTTCTTCAGCGAATCTACACGAATTCATAATCGTCTTATTATTAATAACTTGTTTTAAATCCTTTCTCATTTTAGTCGGCTTTCCATTTTTAGTAGGTTTCCAGAATTAGTAAGCTTCCATATTTAGCAATATTCATATGATACGAATTAAGTTAAGTCATTAATTAGCTTATTATGGAAAGAACGTTCATTTTAACTCATTATACAAATTTAGGATCAAATATGACAATCTTTCATAGTTTAGGGTTATTAATGCAAATTTACCAAAGTTAAAGGTCCACAATTGAAATCTTATCATTTTACCATTCAAACACTTATACTTTCCAGAATTACACATATGGCCTTCAAGTTTCATAATTTACAATTTTCACCCTTTTAATTAATTAATTACAAAATAAATCTTATACTTATATATTTTACAGTTTAACCTTTACAATATTCATATTACACATCAAGTCCTTTTATTTCTTCAATTTACAGAAAATAACCTTCAATATTACCATGCTACAAACAGCCCACAAGTTTTGGTAATTTACACATTTAGTCCCTCATTTTAATTCCAATTCGATACACATATAATCACTAATTTACATTATAATTCCAAATCTTCCATATTTTACAAATAGCACCCTCAAGTTATATTTTATTTATATTGTCCTTGATTTATAGAGTATTTCAAAAATAGCCCACGACTTTTAAAAGTTACAAAACACACCCTTTAACAATTAAAATCCAATCGGTAAACATGTATTTCTCCCAAAATCAAACCCTAATTTTTCAAAACACTTTCCAATCATTAGAACATTATTAGAACATTATTTAGACCAAATCTATATCATATCAAGAACCTTAAACCATTCGTTCCATTTTTAAATCCATATATACGATTTATAGATTACAAAACCCGATTAATCCAATAAATTCGAAATAATTATATTAAGCTTCTATAATTCGAATTATCATTTTTCTCAGTTCATATGGGTTACATAGAGTCTAAATAAATTAGATTTGATGCCAAGAAAATTCGTATGCCATTATTTAGGATTTTAATTCGATTTTAGGGTTTATAATTCTTTAATTCGAATACTACTCATATATCTTGCATGGTTCGATTCCAACATTTTATACATGACTTATATGATGAGAAGAAAACTAGAAAAATACCAGAATCAATTTAGAACGATCGAATGATTTATAGTGATTTAGGGTTTCTCTGTTTTATTCGCTCGACATCAACAATTCCTCCACGACCAAAATAGCGATCCAACGACCTTGTAGCTATTTTTACCAGATCATAATCAATGTGAAGAACATCAAAAAAATAAGAAACGAATTTTTAAATGGTCGAATGAATTATGGACGAATTATTACCTTACGTGTGGAATAGAACAAGAAAATTCGACACCTATCAAATCCGGTCACTATAATTCGAATTGCTAATTTTCTAGACTTCTTTAGATGCCAAAGAACACAGTAAAATTGGTCTTGATCTTCCAGAAATTCGGATGTGAAGAAAACGAATTTGTTTGGTTGTTTGGTTTTAATCGGAAAAGTATTTTAGGGATAATAAAATGAGTTTGTTATATTTAAAATGGAATGTGCCGATCATAGGGGGAGGGGTGGACTAATATTTCGGAAATTCTCAATTATAGAATTAATTGGGTTTAATTTCTATTTTAATGTATTTTTAAATCACCTTAAAACATATTAATGATGATATAAATTCCATTCGGCAATCTAGGGGTATTTTTGTAATTTCATAGCTTGCAAAAATATTAAATGGAGTTGTCAAAATTATTTGGTATCATATCTTGCTCGTTTCCAGAAGTTTCGGATCGATTCGGAACTTTAATTAAGCTTTATTTAAATTTTAAAGTTTCCGGGGCATTTTGGTAATTTTTGCATGTTTTAGATTTTCGGGTTTTACACCGTCCCCTTTTAATCGTCCAAAATCCTCTTTGGCTTATCAAGGGTTGACGGCGTCACACTGGGGCTTGACGCCGTCACAGGTACTATTCCAGCAGATTTAGAGACTTTGTCGTTTTCTTCACTTTTATGCTCCAAAAACGTCCAAAATGCTTCCTTTTCCAAATTTCATCTCCAAAGTACCTAAAATGACAAAAGGAACGATTTAGGGCAATATATTTGATCAAATAAATACGATTTAGGGCTTAAATGACCCCCTAAAAGCGGTACACTTTTCGCTTCATCAAATACCCTTACACTTGAGATTTGCTTGTCCTCAAGGGTCGAAGCAAAGGTGTCATAGCAAAGGGTCGTAACGGAGTATCAAATCAGAGATTTAACAGATCGGAAAAGAATCATAGGAAACCTTACAGAGAAGGTCAGAATATCTGTACCTTAGACCGCAAGTGAAAACACAACAGAAATCATAACGATCGGAAGCAACTCCTTCTTCAGCGAATCTACACGAATTCATAATCGTCTTATTATTAATAACTTGTTTTAAATCCTTTCTCATTTTAGTCGGCTTTCCATTTTTAGTAGGTTTCCAGAATTAGTAAGCTTCCATATTTAGCAATATTCATATGATACGAATTAAGTTAAGTCATTAATTAGCTTATTATGGAAAGAACGTTCATTTTAACTCATTATACAAATTTAGGATCAAATATGACAATCTTTCATAGTTTAGGGTTATTAATGCAAATTTACCAAAGTTAAAGGTCCACAATTGAAATCTTATCATTTTACCATTCAAACACTTATACTTTCCAGAATTACACATATGGCCTTCAAGTTTCATAATTTACAATTTTCACCCTTTTAATTAATTAATTACAAAATAAATCTTATACTTATATATTTTACAGTTTAACCTTTACAATATTCATATTACACATCAAGTCCTTTTATTTCTTCAATTTACAGAAAATAACCTTCAATATTACCATGCTACAAACAGCCCACAAGTTTTGGTAATTTACACATTTAGTCCCTCATTTTAATTCCAATTCGATACACATATAATCACTAATTTACATTATAATTCCAAATCTTCCATATTTTACAAATAGCACCCTCAAGTTATATTTTATTTATATTGTCCTTGATTTATAGAGTATTTCAAAAATAGCCCACGACTTTTAAAAGTTACAAAACACACCCTTTAACAATTAAAATCCAATCGGTAAACATGTATTTCTCCCAAAATCAAACCCTAATTTTTCAAAACACTTTCCAATCATTAGAACATTATTAGAACATTATTTAGACCAAATCTATATCATATCAAGAACCTTAAACCATTCGTTCCATTTTTAAATCCATATATACGATTTATAGATTACAAAACCCGATTAATCCAATAAATTCGAAATAATTATATTAAGCTTCTATAATTCGAATTATCATTTTTCTCAGTTCATATGGGTTACATAGAGTCTAAATAAATTAGATTTGATGCCAAGAAAATTCGTATGCCATTATTTAGGATTTTAATTCGATTTTAGGGTTTATAATTCTTTAATTCGAATACTACTCATATATCTTGCATGGTTCGATTCCAACATTTTATACATGACTTATATGATGAGAAGAAAACTAGAAAAATACCAGAATCAATTTAGAACGATCGAATGATTTATAGTGATTTAGGGTTTCTCTGTTTTATTCGCTCGACATCAACAATTCCTCCACGACCAAAATAGCGATCCAACGACCTTGTAGCTATTTTTACCAGATCATAATCAATGTGAAGAACATCAAAAAAATAAGAAACGAATTTTTAAATGGTCGAATGAATTATGGACGAATTATTACCTTACGTGTGGAATAGAACAAGAAAATTCGACACCTATCAAATCCGGTCACTATAATTCGAATGGCTAATTTTCTAGACTTCTTTAGATGCCAAAGAACACAGTAAAATTGGTCTTGATCTTCCAGAAATTCGGATGTGAAGAAAACGAATTTGTTTGGTTGTTTGGTTTTAATCGGAAAAGTATTTTAGGGATAATAAAATGAGTTTGTTATATTTAAAATGGAATGTGCCGATCATAGGGGGAGGGGTGGACTAATATTTCGGAAATTCTCAATTATAGAATTAATTGGGTTTAATTTCTATTTTAATGTATTTTTAAATCACCTTAAAACATATTAATGATGATATAAATTCCATTCGGCAATCTAGGGGTATTTTTGTAATTTCATAGCTTGCAAAAATATTAAATGGAGTTGTCAAAATTATTTGGTATCATATCTTGCTCGTTTCCAGAAGTTTGGGATCGATTCGGAACTTTAATTAAGCTTTAATCAAATTTTAAAGTTTCCGAGGCATTTTGGTAATTTTTGCATGTTTTAGATTTTCGGGTTTTACACCGTCCCCTTTTAATCGTCCAAAATCCTCTTTGGCTTATCAAGGGTTGACGGTGTCACACTGGGGCTTGACGCCGTCACAGGTACTATTCCAGCAGATTTAGAGACTTTGTCGTTTTCTTCACTTTTATGCTCCAAAAACGTCCAAAATGCTTCCTTTTCCAAATTTCATCTCCAAAGTACCTAAAATGACAAAAGGAACGATTTAGGGCAATATTTGATCAAATAAATACGATTTAGGGCTTAAATGACCCCCTAAAAGCGGTACACTTTTCGCTTCATCAAATACCCTTACACTTGAGATTTGCTTGTCCTCAAGCAAATGCACTTTTATTCTAATCAAAATACAAGTTAGGGGTCATTTAACGCTAATATAAAAGTAATTACAACAAATAGTCGTTCCCCTTTAATCATAATAAGCACGGAGATTACACACTAGCACCTCACAAGTAGTGTCTAGATACTCACATCTCTCAGGTGTCATAAAAGTATATCTCACAAATGAAAATGAATAATATCTCTCACTACCTGTTATAGCAAATAGATTACCATAGGCTTGGGAAAGGATCAAAAACCTCCTCCACTAGGTGTAAGCACCTAAGATAAACTATCAAAGAGGGCTTTTAAACGGGTTATAATGTTAGGTGTAGGGATATGATAAACACAGTTTTGTTGGATAAAGGATATTTTACTGGTGGCGAGTTAAAGATCTTGATTAATTACATGTACAATATGGCGTTGCTAAGCCAAGACTAGACTCGACTTAAGCTAATGAAATAAATAACAAAAAGATAAAATAAACATAAAATGAAACAGGATGGTAGTCCGTATGTTTTTTTTTTTTTTTTTTTTTTTTTTTTTTTTTTTTTTTTTTTTTTTTTGCATACACTCTTGCCCTACCATCCAAAATAATACATCGCAGGGGGGTTGTATCCCCCTTACACTTGAACTTTTACATAACTTTACAATTACTATTCTAATGACTCGAATTAAGATAATCGAAACACTTGGAGTACTTTTAAAATATTTAGCACATATGGGGGTAATAATGTTGTTCTTCCCCATTACTCCATTACACTAGTACTTTACCCATGAGTCCCAATCGTCCCAAAACAGTATGTACAAGGATATGACTCGACTTAGCAACCATGTAATCAATTAGATAATTAACTTGGGGTTTAAACAAATGTTGTCACAATAATGCACTAAAAATGAGTGCATACAAGGTAGGCTAAGGCGATTTGGGTGTACATTTAAGTGGGGTGTAAACAAATTCTTACTTTAAGTAAAATGCTTAAAGTTAGAAACGAAAAGATAGGCTCTGAGGGGTGTACTAGGGGTATCGTGTACTAAAAATGAGTACAACACAAAGGGTGTGGGAGAATTACTTGACCAATGTAGCCAATGTAATTATAACAAAAACACAGGTGTAAAACAATGGGTTAATCCTAATGCCTCTTATCATGTAGTAAATCTAACTACACGAATGTAGTCTCACTTGTGGCCTCGGAATGGTCCTAACACAAATTCTAGAATCTAAGTGCTACCGGTACACACATCATAGCATAAATGCTTTTCCTACCAATTCTAGGGGCGATCCTCACATATTTGGGGGTGGAAAATTTTTTAGTGGTACGGTTTTGTGCTAGTCATATAACTCCTATCCGTGAGACGCTCATTAAGACCAAAGTTTCACTCCTATATGTTGTAAAAAATTTTAAATTTGGCACTAAAATTGCCTTAACAGGTATTTCTCTCAGTTTTATTACACATCTACCATTAAACAAACAAAAATCAAGTGCAATTGTATTCTCTAAGATATCGTACTTTACCCCCCCTTACACTTAAGATGAACATTGTCCCCAACGTTCAAATAACAAGATGTAAAAGTAAATAAGGTAAAAGAATGAAATCAAATACTCCCCTGATTCGCTCGGTGGATAAAGGGGTAACATGGTTAGATCTTCTTCCAAGGTAATGTTGAAGCTTCAAGATTAAAGCATTGCCAAAAGCTTGATTCCACATACATCTCCTTGTCCAAAATAACCTGTTAAACCTGAGAAAACAAACACGAAAACCTGCATAACATCGGCGGGATAAATCTGTATAAGGATATAATGCTTGTGGAATGATTATTTTGCAGATTCCTGGAGTTTATAAGTTAGAGATTTAATAAAAACTTTTTATGATTCCGGAAGAAAAACAAAACTTTCAAAAAAAATTCCAGAAAACTGTTCCTGACGCCGTCAGAAGTGATCTGACAGATTTTTCATGTTAAGTTTCCGGAAAATTTCTGGAAAAACTCAATCCTTATTTCCTGGAAATCCTGCAAAATATCATTATGACTCGATACAAGCATTTGACTCAAACAATTACTAATATGTATGTTAATTTAATATTGTTATGATTCATGTTCATTTGTTCTAATAAACCGATTTGGACTTCCCTCACACTTATCTTTTGCAAAATACCTTTATATGTAGTTAAGACGAAGTTAAAAACAAGATAAAGCATTTTCACAATTTAGTTTGAAACATGAATCAATAAAAATAAAAATTAAACATACATACGGAAGCAAATAAAATCAAACAAACAAACAAATAAACACACAAAGCAAATAAAGCTTGGGTTGCCTCCCAAGAAGCGCTTGTTTTTTGTTCGAGTCACGAGCCTGACTCTACCCTTATTTAACGGATAAAGGAGAGGTTTTTCCTTCACTTAGGATTAAGTGCGGGTGATAGTAGCGATACACACCATCTTGGTGGAAGTATGCCGCGTGAGGAAAGAGTGGTGGATGAATTATATACTCAAAGGGGTGTACTCCTTTCATCATAACCTTACCTAGTTCACTTTGGTCAATGGGTGAATTAAAGTTTTCTCCTAAAAAGGGATCATCTTCTATCAACTTCGAGAGATTCCTAGTTGGGAATCCATCTTGACCTAATAAACCCGGTTTAAACCCATAATGTTTCTTGTGATCAATCATGAATGGGTGATGTAAGTATGTAAGGTCATGGTTCACTCCTATATTAGCTTCCACTCCACATGGCCTAGAGTCTACTACCTTAATCTTAACATTACCCGGACTACATGGTTTGATGGGTGGATCGGGACCTTTTTTAATTCCTAAATTCACATCTAAAGATCGAAGATTAGGTAACGGTTTTGGTTGAGGCTCCGGTTCATCAAAAATAGGAAATCCCCTAGAACTAAGAGTAAGGTTGTGATCACTATAAGCATTCAAACCTATATCCTCTAGTTGTGTTTGGTTCAAAGGTTCTACCTCCATCGGGATTCCTAAAGTCTCTTCTACTTCTTCCGGGTAAGTCACGGGCGGTGTGTGTGCCTCAAATGATGATAGGACTTGTGAGGTACTTAGTGGGCTTATGTTACTAACCTCATCATTCCTTGTGTCAAGATCACCTATATCCTCATCATGGGTTTTGGTAGAATTTAAACCTAACATTTTCCCTAATATCTCAAGTGCTTCTCTAGGCATCTCAACTTCTATATCCGAATCATAAGGATCATCCTCAATATTCTGACTGCTATATTCAAATTGCCCAAAAGATTCATCATGTGTTTCTTGAGATTCATCGTCATCGATCATAAAACCTAGGTCTTTTTGATTAATGTGATCATGTTCGGCTAAATCCTCCATCACATCAAGGTCACCTATGTGTTCATCCTGTATTATGGTAGTGCCTAACCATGACATACAGCTAGGTGGCTCAACTCTACCCTCATCCCCAAACAAACTTGTTTCATGATCCTTGAAATTTGTGGTCAATTGACTTGTATTAATGTTTGTTGGGTTGTCTACTATATAATAATATTGGGCACAATTCTCAATAGCTTCCCATGCTTTTTCAGCACTTAATTCCCTAAGATCCCTGCCGGCAAAATAGTAAATGTCCCTTTGGGCATGTCGGTCGACACGATCGTAAAAGATTTGAGTTAGGGACCATAAATCGAAGTTATGATGAGGGACTTTTTGGAGTAAATATTTAAAACGAGTCCATGCATCATAGAGAGGTTCATCTTTATGTTGTTTAAACATCAAGATGTCATATGGAGTGGGTGAATTACGTGGTTGGTAGTATGGTGGATTCGCGTTCTCCATAACGGTGAACGGAAGAGTCAATGGAAATTACGAACAAACACACAAAGAAAAGGATAGACTAAAGAAAACCTAGAAAAATGAAATAAAAATCTCACTAGAGAGGAATCTAGTGAGTAGACCTAATAAAATAAAATTTCAACCTAAACAATAACTATTCCCCGGCAGCGGCGCCAAAAACTTGATGCGTGGTTTTGCGACCTTACAACAGGTTTTACCTCTCGAGGGATCTCAAGAGGCTTGCAATCCCCACCAGGCAGTGTACCTGACCGATGTAGTATAGTGTAGTGGCAAGTACCGGGGGATTGATCGTTCTCTAGGGGAATAGTGTCGTTAGGATTGAAAAACTACTCCAATAGGTCTAAGGGTGAGGGAAGATTCTTTTTGTATTTTTATATTTTTATGAAAGCAAGTAAAGTCTCGGGTTTGAAGGAGTGGGCGGAATTAGTTGCTAGTCAACTAACCCAAATAACTACAATTGCAAATAAAATAAAATAACTGAAAATAAAAAGGTTGTGGAACTTATATGGAGAGAAATGTGTTTACTTAGATTTCCTTACTCCCTAACTATTTTTTACCGGTTGATTAGTGTGTGTTAATTGCGTGGATGACGGGTGTATTCCTTAATACCAATCGTGGGGTGGCGTACGTACTTCCCCAACTCTACAAGCTCCTACTTCACTCCTATGTCGAGCCGGCTAAGAAGCTCCTAACATGGGATCACTAGAATTCGCTCATGCATTAAATACAACCATAATAACCTTAGTACGCATTGGTTCATGTTTCTTAAGACATTCAAGCAAGTTACCGTATAGGAGGTTAGCCAGTTTTCTTAAGCCTAACATCGATAAACAATCATCCAATACAATTAATAACACACCAACAACCAATAATCAATAGTTAGGTTTCATTAGATCTAAGCAAACACAAGATAAATCTAGCCTAGCATGTTAAATAAAAGACAAGAACAAGATATAATCAAACAACACATAGACATATTGAATGATTAATTGATTACTTATCTTCAATTGAACATGGGAGATCCAAGGGTATAAAACCCTTAAAAATGGCAGAAAAATCGTCTTAGGGTTTCTCCTCACAAAGTTGCACACTAATGACTAAAAATTATGAGAATATATATAGAAAATCAGATCTGACGGCGTCACGTTATAGAGCTGACGCCGTCACCTCGCCGCGGTTAGGGTTTCTTGATGGCCTTCTTGACGCCGTCCCCTTTTAATCATCCAAAATCCTCTCTGGCTTATCAAGGGTTGACGGTGTCACACTGGGGCTTGACGCCGTCACAGGTACTATTCCAGCAGATTTAGAGACTTTGTCATTTTCTTCACTTTTATGCTCCAAAAACGTCCAAAATGCTTCCTTTTCCAAATTTCGTCTCCAAAGAACCTAAAATGACAAAAGGAACGATTTAGGGCAATATTTGATCAAATAAATACGATTTAGGGCTTAAATGACCCGCTAAAAGCGGTACACTTTTCGCTTCATCAGGTATCAAACTGAAGGGTCAAACAGAATGTCATAATAATGACACAGAATCTAAGGTCATCAGAAATATCATAATCATAGGTCCATATCAAAGGGTGCATTGCAAAGGTTCATATCAAAAGGGTGCATAGTGACCGGATCTAAACACACGAGTTGTGTTGGAGATACTTTGAGTATATACTTGACAGCACGCGGAATTTACTATCAAGTACTTAGAAGAATTCTTGTTTGATAATTGTATGTGATTGTATGAATGTAACAATAAAGATAATCGCACACAGTTTAACCAAACAAATAGCTTTGATATATTACGAGTATTACAATGAAATCGTAGAAGCTATATCAATAATGATATATATAAACCTTAACCTAGGATCTCCTTTTATAGGATAAGGAGTCCTTTACAAGTAAACAATCTACCGTATAAACCTAACTTTATAAGATATACATTAAATCTTTTCTATATATATATCTTCACACGGTTTCATCTTAATCTTATAAGCAGTACGAACTTTCTTCATCAGCAGTACCAACTGTTGATGTATTCTTCAGCAACACTTCAACCGTACTAACTTATACAGAACCGTACCAACTGCTTAATTTAATTTCCAACAATCCTCCCCTAAACTTATGATTTCCGTGTAAATCAACAAGTTTCTTGAATTAAACTTCAACGTTATATGATGGGGTGGATTCTTTCAAAAATTTATCTTCAATCTTGAAACACTTGGGAATTTTCTTCACATATCCACCTTTTGACCAATATTCATAATAATACATCAAATTTGGTCAACTCCTCAAAAGTCTCCATAATTAAACTTATTCCTGCAAGGAATTAATTCCTAATACCAACCCAGCATTCAATGGCATTAAATCTCCATTGGTTCTATAAAATATCTTGAATTATCAACACTAACCCATCACATTCTTCAAACCACAACTATCAAACATAATGAGTTCATCCAATCCAAACATGGTTGAGATTTCATCAGATTCGTCTTCGGATTCAGGAAGTGAAGGATGGAAAAATTACTTTCCACCAAACTACACTAATCTGACTATCATGAACCCAAATCCACAAGCTAAAGAAGTATCTTCTGATGACCTTCCAACTTCCTCTGATGATGATGATCAGTAAGTACTTCAGCATAAACTTTATCTCCTTGTGTACTTAAACATTCTATAATCTTTTGAATAAACTTTAACAGTAAGTACTTCAGCATAAACTTCACACTTATCTCAGATTCTGAATTGATATCCTCCCCTGAATTACATAATCATCTTTAACAGCAACTGAACAAACTTTTAATTCCTCCCCTGTTTGGAAGAATCTTCACCATCAGATGAACTAGAACATATGACATTCGAGCTCAGCATCCAATATGACAATTTGTACAAGTTACCATCAATTCAGTTTTGTAGTTTCAAACTGCTCTCAACACTTCCAGATGTGTAACCTTCTGAGAGAGGTGAATCATAGAGCATAAACTTAGAATGAACCAAGTTTGAAAAAGCAGTACAAACTAGTTGAAACTAGCAGTACTAACTGTTTAAAAATTTTCTGAGATAAAATCAAAGTTAATTGTAATGTGGATTTGAAAACACTTTTGTCCATGTATAGTTTTTAGCAAACTATCAGCTATCAACGGATTTGTTATGTCTTTACCAATAGCCGTTTGCTATGGACAAGCCAACTCTTCACACTTAGATATGGTGAGTTGATAACCATCCAGTTTTTGGTAAACTGTCAACCATAAACGGATTTGAGAAGTCTTTACCAGAAACCGTTTGATCTGGACAAGTTGGTTCTTATGTGGATTAGACATGGTGAACCAATTACCATTTGTTGTGTGACAAGCATGCACACTTGATAGTCCAAACCACCATACTTCCCAAAGCACAATTCAAAGCAAAAAGCTTTTCTTAACCTGAAATGTTAGTTCAAAACCAAAGAAAACACAATACACAATATTTTCTTTTAACAGTTATCACAATTGACTAACAAATTCACAAGCAGTACTAAAAATTACCAAGCAGCACAAACTATACAAATGGCAGTACAAAAACCAAAAACACTTAGATATTAATCTTTTGAAGGATTAAGCATTCCAATACCTGTTACCAAGTACTGAAATCTTCCTACATCAAAACCTTTTGTTAAGAGATCAGCAAAGTTGTCATCAGTATGTATTTTAACAACTTGTATTAACTTCTTTTCAGCACAGTCTCTTATAAAATGATGTCTAATCTCAATGTGTTTAGTTTTTGAATGTTGAACTGGATTCTTAATGATACACATTGTACTGTTATTGTCTATATGTATAAATGTGTTTAAGAAATTTGTACCCATAATCAAGCATCTGGTTTTGAATCCAAAGAACTTGAGCACAACAACTTGCTGCTGCCACATATTCTGCTTCAGTAGTAGAAGTGGCCACCATAGTCTGCTTCTTACACTGCCAAGAAATTAATCTACAACCCAAGAACTGACAACCACCTGTTGTAGATTTTCTATCCATGCTAGCACCAGCATAATCAGAATCAGAGAATGCCACTAGATCAAATGCAGACTCTTTAGGATACCATAGCCCCAAGTTAGGTTGACCTTTAAGGTATCTGAAGATTCTCTTTACTGCTGTGAGATGAGACACCTTAGGATTTACTTGGAATCTTACACAAGCACAAACTGAAAACATAATGTCAGGCCTGGATGATGTGAGATACATCAAAGACCCAATCATAGATCTATACATGTGCACATCCACATCTTCACCACTGTGATCCTTTAATAGCAAATGTGTCTCCTTATCAACAGGTGTGCTAACAACCTTGGCATCTGTGAATTGGAATTTCCTCAATATTTCACCAACATATTTATCCTGAGAGATAAATATTCCATCAGACCTTTGTTGTACTTAAATCCCAAGAAAGAAAGTAAGCTCACCCATAGAGCTCATATCAAACTGATCTTTCATTAATTTCTCAAACTCTCTGCACATTTCTTTGTTTGTAGAACCAAAGATGATATCATCTACATAAACTTGAACTAGTAGAATATCACCCTTGTTCTTCTTGATAAACAGTGTTTGATCAATTTTACCCCTATTGAACCCATTCTTCAATAAATAAGTAGCAAGAGTCCCATACCAAGCTCTTGGAGCTTGATGCAATCCATAAAGAGCTTTAACCACCTTATAAACTTTGTCAGGATGGTCTGGGTCTATGAAACTAGGAGGTTGAGATACATATACCTCCTCATCAATAGTACCATACAAAAAGGCACTCTTCACATCCATTTGATAGACTAGAAAACCCATATAGGAAGCATAAGCAAGAAATAACCTTATTGCTTCAAGTCTAGCAACAGGAGCAAAAACCTCCTCATAATCAATCCCTTCTTCCTATGTATAGCCTTGAGCAACCAGTCTTGCTTTGTTCTTTATCACAATGCCTCTCTCATCCTTCTTGTTCCTGAATACCCACTTAGTACCAATCACTCTCATTCCCTTTGGTAGATCAACCAGAACCCAAACCTTCTGAATTTTGAATTGAAGCAGTTCTTCTTGCATAGCCTCAACCCAACTTGATTCTTCTAAAGCCTTTAGCACATTCTTGGGTTCTACCTGAGATAGAAAACATACAAACATACACTCATGCTCATCATCATGATGTTTCTCCTCATATACCACACTGAGAAAGCCATGAAGATCTGGGTCTTGAATTTGCCTTCTGGTCTTGACTCCAGATTGTACATCTCCTATGACATTGGAAAGTGGATGATTCCTATGTACAATTGTATAGGGAGTAGAAGGAGCTGCATAGTTGACAGACATATTTTGCAGACCATCTCCAAACAAATCAAACTCATCAACTGGAGGAGCAGTATAAACTGGTGAATCAAGATGAGGTTGACTTGGTCCAGCAGCATCACTATTTTGCTCAGCAGTAGGAACTTGTGGCTGAGCAGTACTAACTCCATTTGTACTGCTCGTTGGATTTTCAGTTTCTTTACCATTCTTTCCACTGGTTTCAGCAACATCTTTCTCTTTGTCTACACCACTTGATGATGGAATATCATCATTCTTTGTAGAAGACTCATACAATGGACTGTCCTCTATGATTGGTATCAAAATGCAATCTTCATCTTCCTCCTCTGAACCTGCACCATGGTTAGTATTTGTACCTGTAACAGGCACATAATTCATGGAATCTGAAAGACTATCAATATCAAAGATCCAATCTGGACCAACACCTGCAACATTTGGTTTATTCTCCAAAAATTCTATGTGCAGATTTTCTTCTACATGCTTGGTGCTTTTATTGTACACCCTAAAAGCCTTACTGTGCAGAGAATAACCAACAAAGAAACCTTCCTCAGATTTCCCATCAAACTTTCCTAGTTGGTCTTTGGTATTAAGGATAGTAACATGACAACCAAAAGGTCTCATGAAGCTTAAAGCAGGGGTTCTACCTCTAAGAAGCTCATAAGCAGTCTTATTGTGAGGTTGCACAACTAAAACCCTATTCAATACATAACAAGCAGTGCTAACTGCTTCAGCCCAAAATGAAACTGGTAGCTTAGAGTCAGCTAACATTGTCTTAGCAGCCTCTATAAGAGTCCTATTCTTTCTCTCAGCTACTCCATTTTGCTGTGGGGTTCTAGCTACACTAAACTCCCTCTTAATACCTTTTTCTCTACAAAAGTCATCCATTACTCTATTCTTAAATTCAGTCCCATTGTCACATCTGATTATTTTAACTTTCTTATCAACTAGGTTTTCTATTTCAACAATGAAGGTCTTAAGGATTTCACTTGTCTCATCCTTAGATTTCATAAAGAATACCCAAGAAAACCTACTGTAATCATCAGTAACAACAAGGCAGTATCTTTTAAAATTCAAGCTATTCACAGAAGTAGGACCAAATAAGTCCATATGCAACATATATAAAGCTTGAGAAATAGAGTTATGGGTCTTTGGCTTACATGTGGCTCTGTGTTGCTTACCATTAAGGCAAGAAAGACAGGTTTGGTCATTGAGAAAAGTTTTATTTGGTAAACCTCTTACCAACCCATTTTTAGCAATTTTGTTAATGGTTTTAAAATTAACATGACCAAGCCTTCTGTGCCACAACATTGATTCTTCCAATGTGGCTTTTGCAACAAGACAAGTAAGACCTGCTTTAGGAACAAGGTTGTTCATCTCAATACAGCATGTATTACCCTTTCTGGGGATTTTAAGCAATACTTGATTTTCATCAGGAAGCTTGAAATCAGGAGAAAGAATAAGGCAGTCAGTATCAGTAAAAAGAACCTTATTCTTTTTATCACATATATGTGACACACTAAAGAGGTTTTACTTTAACTCTGGTACAAAATACACATTATCAAAATCAAGATTACCAGTTTTTATGACACCTTTACCAGTAATCCATCCACCAACACCACCGCCAAAGACAACTGGTCCACCATCCAATGCTATGAAATCTGAAAGATAGAAAATGTTTCCAGTCATGTGCCTAGAACATCCACTGTCTGAGTATCCTCTATCTTCTTCACCATTTGAAAGATGTTCCTGCACACAAAATAAAGGTGTTAGTATCTTTTGGGGACCCAAACCATCACTGGTTTGGATCTGCCTTGTGCATCACGTTGAGAAAATTTGTTGGAGGTCATTGATGCACCATTGGGTTTGGTAGATTTTCTAACCCAATGTGCTGAGGCCTTGACAACATTACCCCTTTTTCCCATAACATTTAAGTGCCTAGCAGTAGGATTTGCTGGTCTAGCAGTTGGAACTGCTGACCTAGCAGTTGGAACTGCTTGTTTAAATTTTGGCACCCATTTCTGATTGGTCATTGCTGTTTTCTTATAAAAATGCATTTTAACTGTTTGTGCATGATTTGAAAATTGTTTTGCACTTGAAACAGTTTGCTTGTTATTAAAACACTTATTTTGACTAGCAGTTGAAAATGTTTTGATGCCAGTCTTTAACATAACAGCTTTGGGTGACATCTTATGATTTTCATTAGGGCTTGTCAATCTAGTTGGACTGTTTTGAGTTACCCTAGCACTGTTATTCCTATTCACCCTTGTATTCCCAGAAACCCTCTTTTTCCATGGGTTAGAATCACAATAAGCAGCCATATGATCAAAACTTCCACAAACAAAGCACACTTTTCTAATCATAGCAAACTTATCATCTAATTGCTTAGATTTTGAGAGATTCCAGTTTCTATGACTACCCTCAGAAACTGGTGATCTGTTCTTAGTCCTATACATCTCAGCATATCGAACACTTTTCCTAACTGGTTTTATTTTTTCAGTCTTAACCACTTTAGGAGCATGTTTAACTTCTACCTTAACAACATTAGGTTTGACCTTAACCTTTGCATCCTCATCATTAGATGTCCAATCCTCAATAGTTGGTGCATCTGAGTTCCTATCAGAGGACATCTTTTCCTCATAAATAGATTTATCACTAGCACTCACAAAAGAATCTTCTGCCTTAACAAATTTAACAGGATTCTCACTCACTTTAACACCATATCCAGGAAAATCCATATCCTTAAACTCTTCTAAACCTGTATGAGCTAAATCAATTCCTGGTGGAACAAACATTCCTCTAAGAGGGGGTACAACTGACTTATACCCTAAACCAAACTTAGCTTTGTTAAGTATTTGATTCTCTACTATTTTTTGAACTCCCTTTGAAGTATGTTCAAGAGTATCTACACTTAACTGAATATTTTCTTTTTCCTTTTTAAGCTTCTATAGTTCATATACAAGTCCACTCATTTTATCGTCTTTTAGTTGCAAATCCCTCTTTAAAACACCTATCTCATCAGAGAAGTTTGACTCATTCTGTCTATAAAACACAATTTGTTCTTCCAAAACAGCTAGTCCTCTTTTATGATTTGCCAGACTAAAATTTACTTGATTAAATTCTACTCTAAGATCATCATACTGTTTCTTAAGACACTCATAATCTTTTAAAGCAGAACAAGTATTTGAACATTTTTGAACAATATGTATCTCAGAGTCTGAGAAAGCCATCAAACCCAAGTTAGCTGGTTCCTCTTCTTCCTCCATGAAGCTCCAATCAAATCCAGCTCCATCTATAGCTACCATAGCCTTGGAAGAAGGCTCTTCAACAATAACTGTTCTCCTTGTTCCTTACTGATTCTTAAACCCTTGACCCTGGTTGCTTTGTTGTCTTGGACCTCTACATTCCCTGGCAAAGTGCCCCATCTTGTGACAATTATAGCACTCCACCTTAGACTTATCATACCCAGCAACATCTCTTCCATTAAAGGTAATTTTATTCCCAGTCCTTTGGTAATACTTCTTAGCCCTGATGCTTATCAAAGCCAACTGCCACTTTAAATCCATAGCTTCCAAATCATCTTCAGAAATTTGAAGAAGATCTTCATTAAAGATCTGAGACCCACTAGATTGTTCTGACACAAATGCATATATGGTCACTTCAGTCAAGCCAGCAGTACTAGTTTTTACACTAGCAGTGCTAACTGTTGGTTTAGCAGTACCAACTGCTTCTTCATCTTCATGATTCGAACTGTTTGAAGAAGATAAGAAAGCCATATTCCCTGAACTAGAACTGGTGCTACCACTCTTCTTCACTTTCTGCTCAACAATCTTAAGATTGTTGTAAAGCTCATTCAATGTCATTTTCTCCAGTTCTGGTTTATTGCTCCAAACCACAACATAAGTGTTCCATTCAGCAGGTAAACTATTAAGAAACTTCATGTTGAGGTCTTCCTGTGGAATCACATTCTTCAACACAGTAAGTTGACTGATGATCTTTTGAAGCCTATTAAAGATATGGTCCAAAGTTTCATTGCTTGTTGCAGTGAAGTTCTCATAACTTTGTTTTAGTAGAGTTCTCTGTGCCTTCTTGGTAGCTTCATTGCCACCAAATCTTTCCACCACTGCTTCAAAAAGGCTCTTAGCAGTCTCATATTGGCTAAAGTTTAGCACTTGATCGTTAGGAATTGCCATTAGTAACAAATTCCTAGCCTTCTAATCATTCTTCTTTTTGATTCTCTCCTCATTGGTAACAGGCTCAGTGTTGAGCTTTGTTGTCTTTGAGCCATCAGCATGTGTTTCCTCAGTTGGAATTGGTTTGAATGAATCACCATTGATAATTATATCCCTTAATGCATAGTCTTGCACCATGAAATATTGCTCTATTCTGAGCCGCCATAAATCGTATTCATTCTGTTTCAGCATGGGGAGTTTAGCTAGGATTGTGGTTTGTGGTGTCTCCATGTCCATCTTCTTGGTAGCAAGTTAATGAATACTTCTGGATCTTCTAAATCAAAGTATCAGAACCTGTCTCTGATACCACTTGACCGGATCTAAACACACGAGTTGTGTTGGAGATACTTTGAGTATATACTTGACAGCACGCGAAATTTACTATCAAGTACTTAGAAGAATTCTTGTTTGATAATTGTATGTGATTGTATGAATGTAACAATAAAGATAATCGCACACAGTTTAACCAAACAAATAGCTTTGATATATTACGAGTATTACAATGAAATCGTAAAAGCTATATCAATAATGATATATATAAACCTTAACCTAGGATCTCCTTTTATAGGACAAGGAGTCCTTTACAAGTAAACAATCTACCGTATAAACATAACTTTATAAGATATACATTAAATCTTTTCTATATATATATCTTCACACGGTTTTCATCTTAATCTTATAAGCAGTACGAACTTTCTTCATCAGCAGTACCAACTGTTGATGTATTCTTCAGCAACACTTCAACCGTACTAACTTATACAGAACCGTACCAACTGCTTAATTTAATTCCTAACACAGAGCAAAGGCTCATATCAAATGGTGCATAGCAAAGGTTTATATCAAAGGGTGCATAGCAAAGGATCATATCAATGGTGCATAGCAAAGGTTCATATCAGAAGCTAAGTAAATCAAAAGATGTGAAAGGGATCATGAGAAACCTTATAATAAAGGTCAGAATATCTGTACCTTATGTCAAAAGTCAAACAGATAAAAGATGGATCATACAGAAACGGAAAGGTCACTCCTTCTTCACCGAACCTATACAATTTAATAATCACATATTACTCATAAGCTCATTTTTTTTTTCAGATTTCATAATTTAGGGTTCTTTCTATTTAAGAAACTTTCCATTTTTAGTAATTTTCCATATTTAGTAACTTTCCATATTTAGTAACTTTCTATATTTAGTAACTTTCCATAATTAGTAACTTTCTATATTCAGTAACTTTCCATATTTAGTAAGTTTCCATATTTAGTAACTTTCCGGATTAAGTAACTTTTAATACAGCTTCCCAATTTAGTAACATTTGGTTTAAGGTTCGGGATTATCAAGTAGGTTAAACATACTCATACACAAGTCAATACGACATCAACAAGACACACCCAATATAATAGAACATGCATTAGGGCACCAAACACCAAAAGAACACATTTACACATATGAAATACATGCATACCAATTAACTGATTTTATCGCAGAATTAAGCCCACTAAATGAATTTTAAAAACGTATCATAATCCCAAAATAAAATTCAAAAAAATTCTCACAGAAGCCCATATGCCTTAGGAGTCTACTGGAATTTTTACAGATATTATTATCAAGAGTACACCCCTTTTTAAAATCGTCTAAGCTAACATGTTCAGATTCAGATCTGCAGGTACACTTGAAAAGTATGCACTTAAAACCCTAACCATATGACTTCAGAAAATTCTACAAAAATTCCAGGAGATAGAAAATATATGAAATATAATTCGTGTAAATTTGTGGCCTCTAGTTAGCTATGGTTTGAAAATGAAAAATCCCAAACCACAACTGAAATCGGATTCTGCCAGAACAGTTTTGGTATATCAACACAATAAATTCAGAAATACGATCAAATCAACCTCAAATCCCTTAAAACCAATTGGAATACTTAAATAGGACCTTAAAATAGGTTTAAAATTAAAAATCCAGTATTAACCACTTATAAAAACTCAAGTTACATTGCACACAAATTCAGATTATAAATCTGTCCAGATCAGAATTCCATTTTAGACCATAGTTAGCACCATTTTAATTATCAATTATGCATACAAGTTTACACCATTCACTCACAAATCATTTAGACATCATATTAACATACTTATGAAATCAAATCCAAGAAATCAAACACCCAATTCAGTTTATGAGACCTAAATATTCAAGAACCGTTTTAACTAATTCACAAACAAGCCCTAATTCGTCTATCCCTTTTTAACCCAATCAACCACGTGATCAATATACATTTTATTTTCAGAATTTATTCATCAAAAACATCTATACAACAATTTATACGAATCATTCAAGATCAACACCCATTAACATTCACACGAAGACACATAAAATAACAACACAAAAATCACAAAAAGCCCTAATTCTTAAGTAATAAATGTGCTGGGGTTTTTAGGGTTAATGAGTAGCAAGATACACAAATTAATATGCGTATTAACACATGTTACTAATAAGGTTTTTGGTTGATAAAATTCAGATTCATGATCATTATTGAGTGTCGATTTGGGAACAAGAAAAACAAGAGAAGGATAGAAGATACCTTGTGATCGACGAGACAAAAGAAAAGAACAAGAACCCTAGAACTCCAATGATCAAACGCCCATGAATTTCCAGTAGAAAAACCTTCGAACCCCTTTTGTTCTTGAGAGAAAAATTAAGTAGGAACCTTGTGTTTTGTTCTTGTTTGTGTCATACTAATGAGGAATAAGAGGGATAAAAAGTCGGCTTGTAGGGATATAAAAGGGAGCTTGTTATATATTTTGGAAAGAATCAATTTGTGATTAAATTTCATGATCTTTGATTTGGGCAATTATGGGCTTAATTCTTATCTCATTAAACTTGTATCATTCATGTATAATTGGGCTATATGGGGCGTCCAAGGCTTGATGGACTAGGAAGATTTTTGTGACTTGTAACAGATACTATTATTATGTATTACTTAGGTTAGTGTATAACATATAATAATTATAATGTGTAATTTAATTATGAGGTAGTGATATATGGTTAAATTTTTATACTTAGGTTAAAATGTATAATGCTCTTGTATAATTAATTGTATGCTCTTATAAATTCAAAAATTTTGAGGGGTAAAATGAGAATTTCAAATGAATGGAATTTTTGGGTTTTACAGTGACCCTAGCCATCACCGACTCTAGCTCATGCATACGATGCTAGTTAGTCCACTCGGCATCCCATGCCTTAGCCTGGTCTCTCCCTATATCACCCAGTCTCTGACGAACTCCTGCAAGTTCCCTGTCAACTTGCTTGTCTCGTCTCTCTAATCTCTCTAACTGGTCAGAATGGACATCCAACAAGTTTCCTGAGCTCCCAACTGAACTATAAATCTAGTGACATCATCTTCCTCCTCCTCTACCATTGGTGAGACAGTAGGTGGAGGGGAAATTGGTATAGATGGAGATGGCGGCACCAATGAAGGTGAAGATGGCTCATAGGTGGGACTATCCGCCTGAAGTGAAGTGCTATGAACACACTCAATATCCTTCCACACCTCACCGTTAATCTCACAAGTGACCGGAGCCTCATCCATGGCTCGTAATCTAGCAGCTCTCAATCCTAAACCAGGAGGCATATCCATGTCCTCTCCCACAATCTGAGCAACTCTAGAACTCTGCCCAATCTTAAATGTACTCAGGACTTCCTCCATAACCGCTTTCCCATGTCGCGGTCCTGCTGGTATCGTTTGCTCTGGTGTAGGGTCTGACATCGGCTCCTTTTCTGGATCCTCCTCCGGATCCTCTTCGAGATCCTCCTCCGGATCCTCGTCTGAGTAAGAGTCATCGGCTCTCCTGAGCCTCTGGTGTGGTGGAGACTGATCTGGGGATGATGTTGGTGAAAGAGATACTGGGGTGGTAGAGGTACCAATATAGACAGCTCGGGTCCTCCTCTGTGGTAATGATGGCAAGTCTGAGTACCGCATTCGATATTCGGGGACTCTCATGCGGGCGGTACGGCGGACTGGAAAAGTATAGGTGTATGGAGTAGGCTGTGTAGTATGATCAGTAGCGGGGATAGGCTGGATGGAAGTAGGGTTGGTAGTAGGTGTAGGCAATGCTGCAGTGAGTGTAGGCTCAAGTATATCGGGGTCTGGTGCATTGTAGGCATGCAGCACTTGCATGTATGGATCGTCTGAATCTAGCGAGATTGGAGGAATAGGACGGGAAGACATAGTGTATGACAAAAATGGTATATGTGTGTAAGTATATTGGAAATAATAACTAGTGTGGGTCAAGTGTATATAGATAAATACATATAATACTTACAATACCCATAATTATGTTAAATTACTGAGTCACAAATCATAACATGCAGTCAAGTCAAATAAGCATCAAGCAAATGGCAAGCAAGGCAAGTGGCGGTCATCGGGACTTGTTTTTATAAAAATGGTTATAGTTTAGGGTTTATATGTACCTAGTTCTCTATAACCTAGGCTCTGATGCCAATCTGTAACACCCCCAAAATTTAACAATCGCGGAAGCATACAGAACTTTAAGGGTGCTACTTGCGTAGATTGGAAATCACAACACAAGGTAAACAAAGAATGAAATACATACTCCGTTTTAATTAAATCAACATTTAGTTTTTACAAAAGATAATCATTGTTTAGGAAAATAGACCCATTGGTTACATTGGTCCTTGATGAACTCAAATAAGTACATTTTATTATCATCATTTATCCTATTTATTTAACTTGTTTTATTATATTATCTGTAAGAATCGATACGTTAATGTTTAGTTTTGTAATTCTCAGGTAAAAACAAGTACTATGTGAAACTTGGCGATTTTGGACTAATTATGGAGCAAAACAAGCAAGAAGTTAAGAGTCTACTGAAATGTACAAGATCAAGATCATTCTGCTCCAGATACGCCGCATCCTACTTCGTACATACGGCGCATCACTATCAAGATTTCACAAGTTATAATCCAAGACGGCAAAGGACATGCGCCGCATAGAGAAATGAGTTACGCCGCATCTTCTGGCGGTGTACTTATTATATGCGCCGCATCTAACCCTCAGACAGAAACTATAAATACCCCAAGGTCAGACGAATTTCAGGGGTTGGATGGTTCGATTCTACACAACAAGACCGAAGACCGAAGAAACCCTAGAGCCGAATTCAGACGAATTAGCAGCACAAGACACACCCTAAACGAAGATACAAGAGCTGTAAGAAGGTCCTGCATGTATTCAATTCATTAAGTAGTTTTGTTTTATTGTATTAGTACACTTTAATTCATCAGGATTGATGGGCCGATTCCATGTGACTATGGAAAACCATGGGCACCCCTTAAAATTGCTTTCCCATTAATTAAAGTTTATATGTTGATGTCTTTGGTGACTTTTATTAGTGCATTGATAACCTCTGTGTCTAGCTGAGCATTGATCGGGTCGCCATGCCTCTGTCCTCGCCTATTTATTCTATCGCCTATGCATTCTATCGTCTGTAGAAAAGTAGGAAGAAAGGTAAGTAGGATAGACATAAGTGATCATTAAGGGTTTACTCGCCGATAAGATTAGAGCCAACGAGAAAGGGTTAATTATATACACTTCATATAAAACTAGCAATAAAACAAGTGACAAGCTACTTAATTATCAGGACAGGTCTTCTTATAGTCTCGAGTATTTATCTGTGTACGTGTGTGCTAATCGCTGATTCGTGCTCATTAGTTTAGTTTATATTTAATCATAAACAAACCGTGCCAGTCTCTCAGGCTGAACCCCCTTGCGTTAGATTAGGTTGTATAGCTAACTTAAGATATTAAAATACTGATTAGAATAACTAGATAATACGTTCCACTCTTAGTGATCGACACTCTACTTACCATTATATTCATACTGACCGGGTACACTGCTCGTTAAAGTGTGTGTTATTGATAAGTCGGCTAAATATAAATTTAAAACTTGAATACTGCTAAAACCACAACGACATACCGTGGGTATGAATTAGAGCAATACACACGCACATCAAGTTTTTGGCGCCGTTGCCGGGGAGTGAATTGTTATTATCTGTTAATTTGATTAGTATTTTAATTAGGTTTTTCTTTTTAATTTTTCGATTCTAACTGCTAACTCTGTTATATATAAGTTAAATTGCATTCATTGTATTATTTGCATATTTTCTGTTTTTGTGTGTTTTTATTTTCGTTTGTTTTTATTTTTGTTTTATTTTTTCTATTTTCTGTATTCTGCTATCGTTGTACTGAGCTAATATAAACGATACGGCGCATCTGTTTTCACAGATACGGCGTATTGCGTTTAATTTTTATAAAATACAACGCGTTTACTAAATTCGATACGACGCATCTTTCCCCAAGATACGGCGTATTCTGTTTTTAATAAGAAAATTTTCTAAACGATAACGCCATACGACGCATCTGTTTTTGCAGATACGACGTATCTATTATTTTAATTAAAAACAGTTTTCGAATTTTTAAACAGATACGACGCATCGATCTTTATCGATACGACGCATCTTCTGAATCAAAAATCTTGTATTTTGAAACGTAACAAAAATACGGCGCATTAACTTTTCTTAATACGACGCATTTAATTTTAATAAATATTAACGATTTTTGATAATTTATAACTGATACGGCGCATTCTAGAATTATAAGCGGCGTATCTACTTTCTGAATAAAAGTCTGATTAAATTTTAACGATTATAAGATACGGCGTATCCAACTTTTTGGATACGGCGCATCGTCTGCAGATATCAGTAACTTTTATTTTTCGTATTTCGTTTTTCGTTGTTAATTTTCTGATATATTACTTTCTTGAACATACCCTACTGATGCTTTTTTGATAGTTTCAGGAAGTGCATGACCAGGAGTTCAACTAAGAACTTGATTACACCTTTCGAAGATCCTGAACGAGCCTTACATTCGCTGAAAAGGCTTTTCAACACAAAAAGCTTTGATATTTCAAGTTCGTTCGAGCTTGATTATTTTTCTGAAGAGAAGGAGGAAGAAGAAACAGAAAGAATGGCGGAAAACACTACTATGGAGGAATACATGAACAAAACCCGTGTTGATTACACTTCAGGAGTTGCTAGACCAAAGTTTGATGAAAAGTCAAAGTTTGAGTTGAAGGGTCAGTTTCTCAAGGAGCTAAGAGAAAATGCTTTCAGTGGAACGGAACATGAAGATGCTAATGAACATGTTGAAAAAGTCCTCGACATTGCATATTTGTTTACTACAGAAGGAGTTTCTGACGATCAACTTATGCTAAGAATCTTTCCAATTTCACTTAAAGGAGCTGCTAATAAGTGGCTAAGGAATGAACCTACTAGTTCAATCACAACATGGGAAGATTTGAAGAGCAAATTCCTGAAAAGATATTGTCCACCTGCTAAAACCGCTAAAAAGATGGAGGCTATCAACAGTTTCAAGCAAGAGCCTGATGAAACTCTTTATCAAGCTTGGGAAAGATTTAAAGACCTATTGATGAAATGCCCTCAACTTTATCTAAGTGAAATGCAGGAGATAATATTGTTCTATCAAGGATTGGACGTGCCTACTAGACAAATCTTGGATGCTAAGGGAGCTGTGCCTCAAATGAGTGCAGCCAATGCTAGAAAAGCTATCCAAGAAGCTGCTGATCATTCTCAAAAATGGCACGATGGGACCTCTACTAGATCTAAGAGCAGCACTAATTTTGACGGGTTTGCTGCTATTCAAGCTCAATTGGATAAAATTAGTAGAGAGATGAAGAAGCGTGATGAAAAAGTGTATGCTGCCCAAGTTGGATGTGAAAAATGCGAAGGACCTCACTACACTAAAGATTGCCCTAATAAGAATGAAAGTGAGACGTTTGAAGAAGCATACTACACACAATTTGGACAACCATTCCGACCTTCAGGAAGATTTAGGGAAGCTACTCCGGGATACTATCAAAAGAACAACTTTAATCCCACTTATCATGACACTCTTAAGCAAATTATGGCCGATGCTGCTAAAAGACATGAAGAGAACACTGCTATGATCAAAGAAATCCGAGCTTCAACGGATACTATTACAAGAAATCAAGGAGCTTCGATCAAAGCATTGGAACAACAAATTGGACAAATGAGCAAAGTTCTTCAAGAAAGGGGATACGGAAGTTTACCTAGCTCAACTGAAACCAACCCAAGAGATCATGTCAAGGCCATAAGCACAACCGAGGAAGTCACGCCTAACGTACCTAGAAGATTGATGAATGGTAATGATGGTGCAAAGCCCGAATTTTTCTTTAATTCTTCAATCAGTTTAAGGGGCTACTCAAAGAGAAGACGAAGATTGAAGAGGGGATCAAGGCTACAATGAAAGAAGAGAGCTCTGCAACTGACTTACATGCCTTGCCTCATAAAGAAAAGGACCCAGGAAGTTTTACTTTACCTTGTTCAATTAATGATATATCTTTCAATAATGTGTTAGCTGACTTAGGAGCTAGCGTTAGTGTTATGCCCCTTAAGACATTCACTACCCTAGGACTAGGAAAATTAGCACCAACTAAGTTGCTTATTGAATTGGCTGATAAAACGGTAAAACGACCTGAAGGGATTGCCGAAAATGTGCTAGTTAAGATTGAGAAGTTTGTTTTACCCGTAGACTTTGTTATATTAGATATGCCCGAGGATGTTAAGATTCCTTTAATCCTTGGAAGACCTTTCTTGTCTACCGCCCATGCTAAGATTGATGTGTTTAAAAGAAAAATCTCATTAAGGGTAGGGAATAATAAACTAGTCTATAAGTGCCAAAATCCTGTTAAAAGCATAATTAGAGGCGTCTATGTGCTAGGATTAAGAGAACGTATGGACCTCGATCTTGAAGCTAGGTTTATGGGAAAAACCTTGATAAATAATGAATCACTTGAGACCTATAGTGGAGACTACATTGAATTAAATGATCTTAATTTACCATTAGGAATCAATGATCAATTTATGGAGGATTTAGAACCCGAAATTGAAGAAGGAGAAATTATGGATATACCTAGAATTAATATGATCAACACTAAGAATTATGATGAATTTGAAGGATATCCTAGTTTTTGTGATTATGGTAGAAAGATCCATGTAGATTGTGCTTATAATTTACAATTTCCTTGCATGATAGGATTTAAACAGGTTACGCCAACTTTTTCCCTATTTTACCAATTAATGTAATGTCAAAAGATTTCTATAATTCTATAATGAAAAACAAAATTGAGTATAGAGGGAAAAACGTAGTTGGAGTGTTCATGAATGTACCTATTTTTGTTGGGAATTTAACTATTGTTACAGATTTCACCGTGGTGGAAAACATGGATGCTTATCGTGATAATGAGATGGGTGACGTGATCGTTGGGAAACCATTTTGTAAGGAGGTCGAAATTAACGCTAAAAGATTTGAAGGAAAGATCACCTTTAAAAGTGGAAGCAACGTTATCACTTACATGATGCCTCGTGCTCACCCAAGGTTTAAACATGCCCCTAACAAATTTTGTTACAAATTTACAACATTTCTTTTTGTGGATGAAAATGACCCTGAGAAAGGGATCGAGTATCCGTACCAAAAGATGAAAGGATTCTACAAAGGTGTACTTGAATTGGGGCCGGAATATGTTCGTGACGAAGTAATTCGAAACTACATCGTGCACGAACATGTGGGGATCAATAGAACAAAATAAGGAGTTGAACGTGAGTCTAACTTGAAGACTCTGGAATAAAGACAAGTGCTGACCGGGAGACAACCCGGAGAAAATTTTTACTATACAATGAATAAGTTAAACACTTAAAATTATGAGTTAAATTAGAAAGTATACAATTTATAACCTAAGACTATGAAAATCCGACACAACCTATGTATACAAGTGAATATCACACATTATATTAACTGTAACAGGACCCAATGTTATTTTTTTGGTACTCATTATGTTAAGTATGATTGAAAAATAATTCCCCTAATCATCCCCTAATAAACCTCGCCATTACACGGTATTGCCAAGTTGATAGCATCCCTCACACGTTTTTATTAAACGAATACATACAAACATTTGCTTTCGAGATATGGTAAATTGAATTGACAATTTAATCACTAATATTCACTCCTTAATTCTCGGCTAATCACATTAAAATCGCCCTAATATTCCTCTCAATCTCACGACATTACCATAAGTATTAAACTTTTTTTTTTCGTTTCCATTAAACACATACACCATCTCCCTCGCCACTTTGATAACACCTAGAGAAATAAACACAAACAAGCAACAAACCGACCCACGATTGGATTCATAAATTAAATAGAACAATATTCGGTTCTCATGCAAGTGAGACAAAAAAAGATTGAAGTATGCACTCCAACAAAAAATGAACAATGGTTAAATATAATATCCACAGCCCCACAATTTTAATTGGTTTGAGGAATACACCAATTCTTTTGTTCTCCAATCAGAAGGCACGACAGAAGGTTGAAGAGGGTTTGATCGTGGGACATTTTTTCGAAGGGTGTTGTTATTTTCGTGTACATAGTACAATTTTGATACGCCATTCGTTCTTGTTCCTTCGTACAATCCAACCAGAAGGTATCCCATATCCATTTAATGTTCTAAACATTGCCTCGTATGCTATATGTATGAAGAACTAAAACCTTGTTTTCGTTAATATTAAGTTATACGAAGAAGATATACATGTCACGTAAAGAATGATCCCATAATTCATTTGTGTTTCATTGTTTAAAGGTTACTCGAATCGTACAAAACAACCTGGTGTCGAGGGTAGGCTGTGTTTTGAGTCGTGGGTATGACTGTTGTTGTGTCGCGATGTGTGGCAACCTGTGTCGAGTCTCATGGCTTTTGAAGTCGTGTGCGCCTTAGGTGTTGACCCTTAGTCTCAACCAGCAACCTATTTTGAGTCTCGTCTTCCAGCCCTATATCGACCCATTATTCAAGTAAAAGAAGCTCTAGTATCTTGTCATTATTGCCTCGTTGCTGGTCACAAAACCTACGCCCTTTTTAATCAGTTTTCTTTTTAGTCAGTTTTTTGTCATGGTTATGTGACTGTTTTTTGTCACTTTTCCAGTCCATATGTCGCCCTGTAAATAACCTTTAATCGAGCTCTATAATCTGAAATAAAGGATCACTTTTATGTGAAGGTCTTGTCGTGTTTTGGCTCGTAATTAACTTGGTATATGGGACTGTTTTATGCTCTTTGTTTCCAGCCATGATCGATTAAATATACAACCTATACAAACCCTATTGGTCGACCCTTAAAAAAACATTTAATGGAGTCACAAAAATTAAAAGAACCCTAGGCGTATGCATGATAACTTAACGAGGGGTTAGGGTGCGTTTCTATGATTTTATGTGAAGTGTTTTGGCTCTAAAATTCCCTCAGGTTGTGGACTGTTGTGGGTCATGTGTGTGTAAGTGTAAACCTGGAAAATACGTGTTGCTATGATCGGGATTGAGTAGTGTTTGTGGTTGATTGATGGTTGCTCGTGTCAACCCTCGCACCATCTTTATTTTGTCTTGCCAAAGGGTGCCTTGGTATGAGTCTATTACCGAGGTTATGATATGGGGTAAACCAAAGTTACTTTGAAAAAATTGTGATCCGTAGATGTTTTTGGTTCGATTCGGTTTAGTAGCTTGCATCCGAAACACCTTACTCGTTTCCTAATTCCATAATAAGCCTAAAAACCTAATTTACACATGAAACCCTAAACTATGAATGATTGATACTTTTAGTCTTAAAATATGGTATTTAACATATTAAACCTTTAAGTTAATTTAGTATCAATTGGACACCCAAATTTTGGAAATGGTCACAATAAACCCTGAAGTTTGGTAAATTTCATTGTGAACCCTAAGTTATGATAAGTTGTCATTTGTAACCCTAAAAGTTGGCTAATCATAAGTATTAACCTAAAGTTACTAATTTAGGAAAAACTCACTTAATTCAGAAAGTTATTAAATATGAAAAGTTACTAAAAATGGAAAGCTTCTAAAAATAGAAAGAAACCTAAATTATGAAATCTGATTTAAAATGAGCTTATAAATAATATGCGATAATTAAATTGTATAGTTTCGGTGAAGAAGGAGTGACCTCCCGTTCTGTGTGATCCGCCTTTTTATCCGTTTGCCTTTCCGAATAAGGTACATATATTCTACCCTGTTTTAGTAAGGGTGTCTTTCTCATGACTCCGATCTTTGATTCTGATTCATTTGATTTTGATATGCTATGATTCCTTTGATTTGATCCCTTTTGCTATTGATTGCGTGGTTTTGTAACCTTACAACAGGTTTTACCTCTCGAGGGATCTCAAGAGGCTTACAACCCCACCAGGCAGTGTACCTGACCGATGTAGTATAGTGTAGTGGTAAGTACGGGGGATTGATCGTTCTCCACAGGGAATAGTGTTCGTTAGGTATGAAAGACTACTCTAATAAGGTCTAAGGGTTGAGGAAGATTCTTTTTATGTTTTTATATTTTTATGAAAGCAAGTAAAATCTCGGTTTTGAAGGAGTGGGCGGAATTAGTTGCTAGTCAACTAACCCAAATTACTACGAATGCAATAAAATAAAATAACTGAAAATAAAATGTGGTGAGAAACTTATGTGTAGAGAAATGTGTTTACTTAGATTTCCTTACTCCCTAACTATCTTTTACCGGTTAATTAGTGTGTATTAGTCGCGTGGATGACGGGTGTATTCCTTAATACCATTCGTGGGGTGGCGTACTTACTTCCCCAACTCTACAAGCTCCTACTTCACTCCTATGTCGAGCCGGCTAGGAAGCTCCTAACATGGGATCACTAGAATTCGCTTGTGCATTAAATACAACCATAAAAACCTTTAGTACGCATTTGGTTCATGTTTCTTAAGACGTTCAAGCAAGTTACCGAATAGGAAGTTAGCCAGTTTTCTTAAGCCTAACATAGATAAACAATCATCCAATACAACTAATAACACACTAACAACCAATAATCAATAGCTAGGTTTCATTAGATCTAAGCAAACACAAGATAAATTTAGCCTAACATGTTAAACAAAAGACAAGAATAAGATAGAATCAAACAACACATAGACATATTGAATGATTAATTGATAACTTATCTTTCAATGAAACATGGAAGATCTCAAGGCAAAAAGCCCTGAAAAAGTAGCTAAAATCGTCTTAGGGTTTTCTCCCAAAATTCCACACACTCAGCTCTCTCTAATGACAAAAAATTAGAAAACTATATATAGATTTTTGGATCTGACGGCGTCACCTTATGGAGTGTGACGCCGTCACCTCGCCGCTTTTAGGGTTCCCGGATGACCATCTTGACGCCGTCCCTCTTTAGCTCTTCAAAAATCCATTCTGGCTTATCAAGGCTTGACGCCGTCGAACCATGAACGTGACGCCGTCCCCTTATGATTTAAGCCGTGACGCCCTCGATCAAGTTAAAGCGTGACGCCGTCAGAATTCACATGCTATTTTCACTGGCCCGTCATGAGTAAATTTCACGTCCAACTTTTCTTGCCAAGGCATGACGCCGTCCAGAGTAAAGTCTGACGCCGTCAAGAGTAACTTTTAGCCGATTTTTGAGACTTTGCCGTTTTCTTCACTTTAATGCTCCAAAAACGTCCAAAATACCTCCTTTTCCAGATTTCTCCTCAAAAGTACCTAAAATGACAAAAGGAACGATTTAGGGCAATATTTGATCAAATAAATACGATTTAAGGCTTAAATGACCCCTTAAAAGCGGTACACTTTTCGCTTCATCAAATACCCTTACACTTGAGATTTGCTTGTCCTCAAGCAAATGCGCTTTTATTCTAATCAAAATACAAGTTAGGGGTCATTTAATGCAAACATAAAAGTAATTACAACAAATATTCGTTCCACTTTAATCATAATAAGCACGGAGATTACAAACTAGCACCTCACAAGTAGTGTTTTGATACTCACATCTCTCAAGTGTCATCAAAATAAATCTCATAAATGAAAACGGATAATATCTCTCACTACCTGTCATAGCAAATAGATTACCATAGGCTTGGGAAAGGATCGAAAACCTCCTCCACTAGGCGTAAGCACCAAAGATAAACTATCAAAGAGGGCTTTTAAATGGGTTATAACGTTAGGTGTAGGGAAAAGGAAAACACGGTTTGGTTGGATAAAGGATATTTTACTGGTGGCGAGTTAAAGATCTTGATCAATTACAAGTACTATACAATGTTGCTAAGCCAAGACTAGACTCGATCTTAAGCTAGAAACGAAATAACAAAATAACAAAAACATAAAATAAACATAAAATAAAACGGGATGGTAGTCCGTATGTTTTTTCTATTTTTCATTTTCTCATTTTTTTGTGTTTTTCTAGATTTTTTTTTTTTTTTTTTTTTTTTTTTTTTTTTTTTTTTTTTTTTTGCATACACTTTTGCCCTACCATCCAAAATAATACATCATAGGGGCATTGCATTCCCCTTACACTTGAATTTTTACATAACTTTACAAATACTAATCTAATGACTCGAATTAAGATAATTGAAAAACTTGGAGTACTTTTAAAATATTTAGCACATATGGGGGTAATAAATGATGTTTCTCCCCATTACTCCATTACACTAGTACTTTACCCATGAGTCCCAATCGTCCCAAAACAATATGTACAAGGATATGACTCGACTTAGCAACCATGTAATCAATTAGATAATTAACTTGGGTTTAAACAAATGTCGTAACAGTAATGCACTAAAGATGAGTGCATACAAGGTAGGCTAAGGCGATTTGGGTGTACATTTTAGTGGGGTGTAACAAATTCTTCCTTTAAGTAAAATGCTTAAAGGTCGAAACGAAAAGATAGGCTCTGAGGGGTGTACTAGGGGTATCGTGTACTAAAAATGAGTACAACGCAAAGGGTGTGGGAGAATTACTTGACCAATGTAGCCAACGTAATTATAACAAAAACACAGGTGTAAAACAATGGGTTAATCCTAATGCCTCTTATCATGTAGTAAATCTAACTACACGAATGTAGTCTCACTTGTGGCCTTGGAATGGTCCTAACGCAAGTTCTAGAATCTAAGTGCTACCGGTACACACATCATAGCATAAATGCTTTTCCTACCAATTCTAGGGGCGAACCTCACATATTTGGGGGTGGAAAATTTTTTAGTGGTACGGTTTTTGTGCTAGTCATATAACTCCTATCCATGAGACGCTCATTAAGATCAAAGTTTCACTCCTATATGTTGTAAAAAATTTAAATTTGGCACTAGAATTACCTTAACAAGTATTTCTCTCAGTTTTATTACACATCTACCATCAAACAAACAAAAATCAAGCGCAATTGTATTCTCTAAAATCGTACTTTTACCCTCCCCTTACACTTAAGATGAACATTGTCCCCAATGTTCAAATAACAAGATGTAAAAGCATAAAGTAAAAGAATGAAATCAAATACTCCCCTGATTCGCTCGGTGGATAATGAAATTACACGGTTAAATCTTCCTCCAAAGAGAATGTTGAAGCTCCATGACTAATGCATCGCCATAAGCTTGATTCCATAAACATTTCCTTGTCCAAAATAACCTGTTAAACCTGAGAAAACAAACACGAAAACCTGCATAACATCGGCGGGAAAAATCTATATATAAGGATATAATGCTTGTGGACTGATAATTTTGCAGATTCCTGGAGATTATAAGTTGGAGATTTTAATAAAAACTTTTCTAAAAAAACAAAACTTTCAAAAATTTCTGAAAATTAAATCTGACGCCGTCAGGTTATAACACCTGACGCCGTCAGAAATGACCTGACAAAAATTTTCATTTTTAGTTTCCGGAAAATTTCTAGAAAAACCTTTACCTTACTTCCTGGAAATCCTGCAAAACATCATTATGACTCGATACAAGCATTTGACTCAAACAAATACGGATATGTATGTTAATTTATTACTATTACGATTCATGTTAATTTGTGTTCTAATAAACCGATTTAGATTTCCCTTACACTTATCTTTTGCAAAATACCTTTATATGTAGTTAAGACGAAGTTAAAAACAACATAAAGCATTTTCACAAATTACTTTTGAACATGAATCAATAATGATAAAAATTAAACACACATACGGAAACAAATAAAATCAAACAAACAAATAAATAAACACACAAAGCAAATAAATAAAGCTTGGGTTGCCTCCCAAGAAGCGCTTTTCTTTATTAACGAGTCTTGTAGCTAGACTCAAAGTCACGGGGTCTACGTTTTTCCGTTTTGCTTCTCAATTGCCCCTCTAATCATCCTAACAACCTCCATATCAATTTTGTATTTAGGTCCAAGGTTTAAGCAATCTTTATAATAAAGGCTTCTCTTATTCCAAACATGGTCCATGCCTTTTTCTTTATCCTCTTCATTGATGTCCTCAATCGCACCAATGTTGTCCATGTCAAATCGAGGCACAAAACGAAACTCATTAACCCGATAAGGCATCCTATATGTGATCCTATCTATGTGATTAGAAAACTGAACCGTGCCTTTCAAACGGTCATACCTTAAATTGGATGCTTCGATAAATGGCTTACCTAACACAACGCGAGATAGGCGGCAGTCAACAACACTTGCCATATCTTCTAAAATCATGAAGTTGGTGATAAAGGTAAAGTTCCCAACAAGGATATGTATATCCTTAATCCTTCCAACGAAGTTGCAAACTCCGCCTGGACACTTGGGGTCCATCCTAGGCTCAAGTGGTGTGTTTATGATTTGGCTATAAAGGCCTGAGGACATAACGTTGATTGGGGATTCACAGTCAATGTAAGCATGCTCAACGTATTGGTACCCAATCATACATGGTATCTTCACATTCCCGGGATCACCTCTCTTAATCTTTGGGTCAATTCTAACAAAAGGTGGTCGAGGGTTATCAACTAGGTTGTTATAGTAAGCAATCTCCTTCTTAGTGGGGTATTCATTGAAACAATCATCCAACCTAGGATCTACCTTTACTTCCTCAATTTTCTCAATCAACTTATCAACCGTAAGATTATTACGTTCTAAGTAATTATCTGAGTATATGGCGGTCCCTAAGTTGTTCAAGGCATAATCAAGCTCTATATCAATCATTCTACTGAGCTCCCTGAGCTCACTAATCTCATTCTCAAGTTGGCTACGCAACAAAGCCACTTCGCCAGGTGTAAGGGGTGGATTCGCGTTTTCCATAATGGCAAACTGAATAGTTAATGAAAATCTGTTACGAACAAAAGCACAAAGAAAATAGATAGACTAAAGAAAACCTAGAAAAATAAAACAAAAATCTCACTAGAAAGGAATCTAGTGAGTAGACCTAATAGAAATAAAAATTCAACCTAAACAATAACTATTCCCCGGCAGCGGCGCCAAAAACTTGATTGCGTGGTTTTGTAACCTTACAACAGGTTTTACCTCTCGAGGGATCTCAAGAGGCTTACAACCCCACCAGGCAGTGTACCTGACCGATGTAGTATAGTGTAGTGGTAAGTACGGGGGATTGATCGTTCTCCACAGGGAATAGTGTTCGTTAGGTATGAAAGACTACTCTAATTAGGTCTAAGGGTTGAGGAAGATTCTTTTTATGTTTTTATATTTTTATGAAAGCAAGTAAAATCTCGGTTTTGAAGGAGTGGGCGGAATTAGTTGCTAGTCAACTAACCCAAATTACTACGAATGCAATAAAATAAAATAACTGAAAATAAAATGTGGTGAGAAACTTATGTGTAGAGAAATGTGTTTACTTAGATTTCCTTACTCCCTAACTATCTTTTACCGGTTAATTAGTGTGTATTAGTCGCGTGGATGACGGGTGTATTCCTTAATACCATTCGTGGGGTGGCGTACTTACTTCCCCAACTCTACAAGCTCCTACTTCACTCCTATGTCGAGCCGGCTAGGAAGCTCCTAACATGGGATCACTAGAATTCGCTTGTGCATTAAATACAACCATAAAAACCTTTAGTACGCATTTGGTTCATGTTTCTTAAGACGTTCAAGCAAGTTACCGAATAGGAAGTTAGCCAGTTTTCTTAAGCCTAACATAGATAAACAATCATCCAATACAACTAATAACACACTAACAACCAATAATCAATAGCTAGGTTTCATTAGATCTAAGCAAACACAAGATAAATTTAGCCTAACATGTTAAACAAAAGACAAGAATAAGATAGAATCAAACAACACATAGACATATTGAATGATTAATTGATAACTTATCTTTCAATGAAACATGGAAGATCTCAAGGCAAAAAGCCCTGAAAAAGTAGCTAAAATCGTCTTAGGGTTTTCTCCCAAAATTCCACACACTCAGCTCTCTCTAATGACAAAAAATTAGAAAACTATATATAGATTTTTGGATCTGACGGCGTCACCTTATGGAGTGTGACGCCGTCACCTCGCCGCTTTTAGGGTTCCCGGATGACCATCTTGACCCGTCCCTCTTTAGCTCTTCAAAAATCCATTCTGGCTTATCAAGGCTTGACGCCGTCGAACCATGAACGTGACGCCGTCCCCTTATGATTTAAGCCGTGACGCCCTCGATCAAGTTAAAGCGTGACGCCGTCAGAATTCACATGCTATTTTCACTGGCCCGTCATGAGTAAATTTCACGTCCAACTTTTCTTGCCAAGGCATGACGCCGTCCAGAGTAAAGTCTGACGCCGTCAAGAGTAACTTTTAGCCGATTTTTGAGACTTTGCCGTTTTCTTCACTTTAATGCTCCAAAAACGTCCAAAATGCCTCCTTTTCCAGATTTCTCCTCAAAAGTACCTAAAATGACAAAAGGAACGATTTAGGGCAATATTTGATCAAATAAATACGATTTAAGGCTTAAATGACCCCTTAAAAGCGGTACACTTTTCGCTTCATCAGCTATGATCCCTTGATGTGATCCTTTTGGATATGAGCTTTGATATGATCATCTGTATGATTCAGTGATATATGCCTTTGCTATGATTCCCTCTGATTTGATGATATGATATGATGTATGCTTTGTTATGTTTGTTGCCCGAGCTAACTAGCCATGGAGGTACCATGGCCATGTCATTGAGGCACCGATAAAATGACACTTTCTGTGGAGGTGTGATTGATCCACGGCGTCCCCATTTGTTATGATATGATATGATATGAGATCTCTTGGCCATTTTGATATATGCGTATACTTGTCTAGTACATGGTACGTATATGATTTGTTTTGCAGGGGGCGTATGGATGCATCCTAGGCTTATTTGATATGTGATTTAATTTGTTTGGTGACTGGCTGTATGTGCTCTATACCCCACTCACTGTTCTGGTACAATGGAGCTAGCTACTCCTTGTACAATATGAATTGACGGATTATGTGATTATTTGGTCTATTCGAGTGGCTCGTTTAGACACGCTCGTGGCTATCTGTTAGGTATCTTTGGTCTGATCGAGTGGCTCGATTAGACGTGTTCGTTGACGGTTATTTCTTTGACTCTAGAGCTATTCTTACCTTGATGTGTATGCATGTGTTCCATTTGATTCATATTATCTTATCTCTCATTCTTTTGACAGATGATATTTGTTTCCGCAAGAGCTTATGTTTTCGTTTCCAATACCTTTATATGATTTGTTTATCTGTTTGTTATATATATATATATATATATATATATATATATATATATATATATATATATATATATATATATATATATATATATATATATATATATCTGTTCACTGGGCTTTTTAAGCTTAACCGCATTTCTTTCCCTGCGGCAGGTTTTAGTTGGAAGCTGGGTTATGAGTGGAGTGCTTTGAGCTTAGAAGGCTATACTTAGATGGCTATCATGGATTTAGAGATGGCTAGAAGAGATTTGCATTTCAGACTTAGTATTTTGTTATTATTCCCATTTGTAACCTTGTAGTTTCAGATTTTCCTTTGTAACCCTTAAAATTCATTTTGTATTATTTAGTCATATGCTTGTGTTTGCTTTGATATGTCACCATAACGTAATACTTCTACCCTTATCGGGTTGGGGTGTTACAAAATATTTTGTGCTGTTGACAGTTGTGAAACTGCTTATGATATGTGTGAACGGGTTCGAAGGCTTTGCCATGGTACGGAAATTGGTCAACAAGACATTGAAAACAAGCTTCTGACTGAATGGGAGAAGTTCACATCCACCCCGGCTGAACCAATTGAATCTTACTACACAAGGTTTTTTACTCTCATGAATGAGCTCATCAGGAACAAGTTGGCTCCAAGGCAAATTGTTCAAAACATCAAGTTCATCAACAACCTACCAGAGGAATGGGGATGATATGTAACAATCGTTAACCAAACAAAAAATCTTCATGAGGTGAACTATGATCAGCTCTATGACTTTTTGAAACAAAACCAGAAAGAGGCAGATGAAGTTAGGAAAGAGAAGCTAGCCAAACAACATGATCCTCTAGCATTAATTGCTCAAGCACCAACACAAACAACAGTAAACACACAACCATCATCATCCACTCCCACTCAGAACTTCTCGCAACAACAATTTGTTCTACAACAACCATTCTACCCACAACAGCAATACCCACCATTCCAAGAACCCGAAGTTAATGACCAGGAAGATGCTATGGCTGCTATGTCACATGCATTTGCTCTAATGACAAAAGCTTTCCAAGGACGCTATTCCACACCAACCAATAACAATCAAAGAATCTCATCGAACACTCGCAACAGGCAGATTGCACAGCCGAGTTTCAATATGGGTCATCAAGGATAAATGGTTAGAGTTTATGGGAATCAGCAAGGATATGCTACAGGATTTCAGATGGGTAATCAAGGGCAGTATGCAGGCAATCAGAGAGGTCATTATATGGGTAATCAGAATCAGATGGGTCAAGTTGCTGGAAACCAAAGGGGTCAGAATATAGGGAATCAGTTTGCAAATGTTGCTGCTCCAGTAGATGGGAATGTTGGGAATATGATTGAAGGGAATGTGTTGAAATGCTTTAACTATCAAGGTACTGGTCACATGGCAAGGAACTGTCCCACAAGGCCAAAGAAGAAAGATCCAGCATATCTGCAGAAAGCATTGCTGTTGTCACAGAAGGAAACGGCCGGGTTACAGTTGAGTGCAGAGGAGAATGATTTCATAGCTTTGATGGATGACATGGATGACCTGGAGGATATCGATGCCAACTGCATTTTCATGGCAAACCTTCAGGAAGCAAAGTATGACATAGATTCTGAAGCACCCCCTGCTTATGATGTCAATGGAATCTCTTAGGTACCACCATATGCTACATGTCACAATAATGAAATATTTGAAAAGACACCTCAGAATGAACAGCATCCTATGACTTTTGCAACCACTTATGATACATATGTGGACTCCCCAAGTTGTAGTAATACTAATTTGGCTACTCCAGATTTGGATCCTAATGGAGGTTTCGGGTCATAGCATACTGATTGCGTGGTTTTGTAACCTTACAACAGGTTTTACCTCTCGAGGGATCTCAAGAGGCTTACAACCCCACCAGGCAGTGTACCTGACCGATGTAGTATAGTGTAGTGGTAAGTACGGGGGATTGATCGTTCTCCACAGGGAATAGTGTTCGTTAGGTGTGAAAGGCTACTCTAATTAGGTCTAAGGGTTGAGGAAGATTCTTTTTATGTTTTTATAGTTTTTATGAAAGCAAGTAAAATCTCGGGTTTTGAAGGAGTGGGCGGAATTAGTTGCTAGTCAACTAACCCAAATTACTACGAATGCAAATAAAATGAAATAACAAAAATGAAATGTGGTGAGAAACTTATGTGTAGAGAAATGTGTTTACTTAGATTTCCTTACTCCCTAACTATCTTTTACCGGTTAATTAGTGTGTATTAGTCGCGTGGATGACGGGTGTATTCCTTAATACCATTCGTGGGGTGGCGTACTTACTTCCCCAACTCTACAAGCTCCTACTTCACTCCTATGTCGAGCCGGCTAGGAAGCTCCTAACATGGGATCACTAGAATTCGCTTGTGCATTAAATACAACCATAAAAACCTTTAGTACGCGTTTGGTTCATGTTTCTTAAGACGTTCAAGCAAGTTACCGAATAGGAAGTTAGCCAGTTTTCTTAAGCCTAACATAGATAAACAATCATCCAATACAACTAACAACACACTAACAACCAATAATCAATAGCTAGGTTTCATTAGATCTAAGCAAACACAAGATAAATTTAGCCTAACATGTTAAACAAAAGACAAGAATAAGATAGAATCAAACAACACATAGACATATTGAATGATTAATTGATAACTTATCTTTCAATGAAACATGGAAGATCTCAAGGCAAAAAGCCCTGAAAAAGTAGCTAAAATCGTCTTAGGGTTTTATCCCAAAATTCCACACACTAAGCTCTCCTTAATGACAAAAGATTAGAAAACTATATATAGATTTTTGGATCTGACGGCGTCACCTTATGGAGTGTGACGCCGTCACCTCGCCGCTTTTAGGGTTCCCGGATGACCTTCTTGACGCCGTCCCTCTTTAGCTCTTCAAAAATCCATTCTGGCTTATCAAGGCTTGACGCCGTCGAACCTAGAACGTGACGCCGTCCCCTTATGATTTAAGCCGTGACGCCCTTGATCAAGTTAAAGCATGACGCCGTCAGAATTCACATGCTATTTTCACTGGCTTATCATGAGTAAATTTCACGTCCAACTTTTCTTGCCAAAGCATGACGCCGTCCAGAGTAAATCTTGACGCCGTCAAGAGTAACTTTTAGCCGATTTTTGAGACTTTGCCGTTTTCTTCACTTTAATGCTCCAAAAACGTCCAAAATGCCTCCTTTTCCAGATTTCTCCTCAAAAGTACCTAAAATGACAAAAGGAACGATTTAGGGCAATATTTGATCAAATAAATACGATTTAAGGCTTAAATGACCCCTTAAAAGCGGTACACTTTTCGCTTCATCAAATACCCTTACACTTGAGATTTGCTTGTCCTCAAGCAAATGCGCTTTTATTCTAATCAAAATACAAGTTAGGGGTCATTTAATGCTAACATAAAAGTAATTACAACAAATAATCGTTCTACTTCAATCATAATAAGCACGGAGATTACATACTAGCACCTCACAAGTAGTTTTTAGATACTCACATCTCTCAAGTGTCATCAAAATAAATCTCATAAATGAAAACGGATAATATCTCTCACTACCTGTCATAGCAAATAGATTACCATAGGCTTGGGAAAGGATCGAAAACCTCCTCCACTAGGCGTAAGCACCTAAGATAAACTATCAAAGAGGGCTTTTAAATGGGTTATAACGTTAGGTGTAGGGAAAAGGAAAACACGGTTTTGTTGGATAAAGGATATTTTACTGGTGGCTAGTTAAAGATCTTGATCAATTACATGTACTATACAATGTTGCTAAGCCAAGACTAGACTCGATCTTAAGCTAGAAACAAAATAACAAAATAACAAAAATATAAAACAAACATAAAATAAAACGGGATGGTAGTCCGTATGTTTTTTCTATTTTTCTTTTTCTCATTTTTTTTTTTTTTTTTTTTTTGCATACACTTTTGCCCTACCATCCAAAATAATACATCATAGGGGCATTGCATTCCCCTTACACTTGAACTTTTACATAACTTTACAAATACTAATCTAATGACTCGAATTAAGATAATTGAAAAACTTGGAGTACTTTTAAAATATTTAGCACATATGGGGGTAATAAATGATGTTCTTCCCCATTACTCCATTACACTAGTACTTTACCCATGAGTCCCAATCGTCCCAAAACAATATGTACAAGGATATGACTCGACTTAGCAACCATGTAATCAATTAGATAATTAACTAAGGGTTTAAACAAATGTTGTCACAATAATGCACTAAAGATGAGTGCATACAAGGTAGGCTAAGGCGATTTGGGTGTACATTTAAGTGGGGTGTAAACAAATTCTTCCTTTAAGTAAAATGCTTAAAGGTCGAAACGAAAAGATAGGCTCTGAGGGGTGTACTAGGGGTATCGTGTACTAAAAATGAGTACAACGCAAAGGGTGTGGGAGAATTACTTGGCTAATGTAGCCAAAGTAATTATAACAAAAACACAGGTGTAAAACAATGGGTTAATCCTAATGCCTCTTATCATGTAGTAAATCTAACTACACGAATGTAGTCTCACTTGTGGCCTCGGAATGGTCCTAACGCAAGTTCTAGAATCTAAGTGCTACCGGTACACACATCATAGCATAAATGCTTTTCCTACCAATTCTAGGGGCGAACCTCACATATTTGGGGGTGGAAAATTTTTTAGTGGTACGGTTTTTGTGCTAGTCATATAACTCCTATCCGTGAGACGCTCATTAAGATCAAAGTTTCACTCCTATATGTTGTAAAAAATTTTAAATTTAGCGCTAAAATTACCTTAACAAGTATTTCTCTCAGTTTTATTACACATCTACTATTAAACAAACAAAAATCAAGCGTAATAGCATTCTCTAATCGTACTTTTACCCCCCCTTACACTTAAGATGAACATTGTCCCCAATGTTCAAATAATAAGATGTAAAAGCAAAAAGTAAAAGAATGAAATCAAATACTCCCCTGATTCGCTCGGTGGATAATGAAATTACACGGTTAAATCTTCCTCCAAAGAGAATGTTGAAGCTCCATGACTAATGCATCGCCATAAGCTTGATTCCAAAAACATCTCCTTGTCCAAAATAACCTGTTAAACCTGAGAAAACAAACAAGAAAACCTGCATAACATCGGCGGGATAAAATCTATATATAAGGATATAATGCTTGTGGACTGATAATTTTGCAGATTCCTGGAGATTATAAGTTGGAGATTTAATAAAAACTTTTTATGAAAACAAAACTTTCAAAAATTTCTGGAAATTAAATCTGACGCCGTCAGGTTATAACCCCTGACGCCGTCAGAAATGACCTGACAAAAATTTTCATTTTAAGTTTCCGGAAAATTTCTGGAAAAACCTTTACCTTACTTCCTGGAAATCCTGCAAAACATCATTATGACTCGATACAAGCATTTGACTCAAACAAATACTAATATGTATGCTAATTTATTATTATTACGATTCATGTTAATTTGTGTTCTAATAAACCGATTTAGATTTCCCTTACACTTATCTTTTGCAAAATACCTTTATATGTAGTTAAGACGAAGTTAAAAACAACATAAAGCATTTTCACAAATTAGTTTTGAACATGAATCAATAATAATAAAAATTAAACATACATACGGAAGCAAATAGAATCAAACAAACAAATAAATAAACACACAAAGCAAATAAAACAAATAAAGCTTGGGTTGCCTCCCAAGAAGCGCTTTTCTTTATTAACGAGTCTTGTAGCTAGACTCAAAGTCACGGGGTCTACGTTTTTCCGTTTTGCTTCTCAATTGCCCCCTAATCATCCTAACAACCTCCATATCAATTTTGTATTTAGGTCCAAGGTTTAAGCAATCTTTATAATAAAGGCTTCTCCTATTCCAAACATGGTCCATGCCTTTTTCTTTATCCTCTTCATTGATGTCCTCAATCGCACCAATGTTGTCCATGTCAAATCGAGGCACAAAACGAAACTCATTAACCCGATAAGGCATCCTATATGTGATCCTATCTATGTGATTAGAAAACTGAACCGTGCCTTTCAAACGGTCATACCTTAAATTGGATGCTTCGATAAATGGCTTACCTAACACAACGCGAGATAGGCGGCAGTCAACAACACTTGCCATATCTTCTAAAATCATGAAGTTGGTGACAAAGGTAAAGCTCCCAACAAGGATATGTATATCCTTAATTCTTCCAACGAAGTTACAAACTCCGCCTGGACACTTGGGGTCCATCCTAGGCTCAAGTGGTGTGTTTATGATTTGGCTATAGAGGCCTGAGGACATAACGTTGATTGGGGATTCACAGTCAATGTAAGCATGCTCAACGTATTGGTACCCAATCATACATGGTATCTTCACATTCCCGGGATCACCTCTCTTAATCTTTGGGTCAATTCTAACAAAAGGTGGTCGAGGGTTATCAACTAGGTTGTTATAGTAAGCAATCTCCTCCTTAGTGGGGTATTCATTGAAATAATCATCAAACCTAGGATCTACCTTCACTTCTTCAATTTTCTCAATCAACTTATCAACCGTAAGATTATTACGTTCTAAGTAATTATCTGAGTATATGGCGGTCCCTAAGTTGTTCAAGGCATAATCAAGCTCTATATCAATCATTCTACTGAGCTCCCTGAGCTCACTAATCTCATTCTCAAGTTGGCTACGCAACAAAGCCACTTCGCCAGGTGTAAGGGGTGGATTCGCGTTTTCCATAATGGCAAACTGAATAGTTAATGAAAATCTGTTACGAACAAAAGCACAAAGAAAATAGATAGACTAAAGAAAACCTAGAAAAATAAAACAAAAATCTCACTAGAAAGGAATCTAGTGAGTAGACCTAATAGAAATAAAAATTCAACCTAAACAATAACTATTCCCCGGCAACGGCGCCAAAAACTTGATTGCGTGGTTTTGTAACCTTACAACAGGTTTTACCTCTCGAGGGATCTCAAGAGGCTTACAACCCCACCAGGCAGTGTACCTGACCGATGTAGTATAGTGTAGTGGTAAGTACGGGGGATTGATCGTTCTCCACAGGGAATAGTGTTCGTTAGGTGTGAAAGGCTACTCTAATTAGGTCTAAGGGTTGAGGAAGATTCTTTTTATGTTTTTATAGTTTTTATGAAAGCAAGTAAAATCTCGGGTTTTGAAGGAGTGGGCGGAATTAGTTGCTAGTCAACTAACCCAAATTACTACGAATGCAAATAAAATAAAATAACAAAAATGAAATGTGGTGAGAAACTTATGTGTAGAGAAATGTGTTTACTTAGATTTCCTTACTCCCTAACTATCTTTTACCGGTTAATTAGTGTGTATTAGTCGCGTGGATGATGGGTGTATTCCTTAATACCATTCGTGGGGTGGCGTACTTACTTCCCCAACTCTACAAGCTCCTACTTCACTCCTATGTCGAGCCGGCTAGGAAGCTCCTAACATGGGATCACTAGAATTCGCTTGTGCATTAAATACAACCATAAAAACCTTTAGTACGCGTTTGGTTCATGTTTCTTAAGACGTTCAAGCAAGTTACCGAATAGGAAGTTAGCCAGTTTTCTTAAGCCTAACATAGATAAACAATCATCCAATACAACTAACAACACACTAACAACCAATAATCAATAGCTAGGTTTCATTAGATCTAAGCAAACACAAGATAAATTTAGCCTAACATGTTAAACAAAAGACAAGAATAAGATAGAATCAAACAACACATAGACATATTGAATGATTAATTGATAACTTATCTTTCAATGAAACATGGAAGATCTCAAGGCAAAAAGCCCTGAAAAAGTAGCTAAAATCGTCTTAGGGTTTTATCCCAAAATTCCACACACTAAGCTCTCCTTAATGACAAAAGATTAGAAAACTATATATAGATTTTTGGATCTGACGGCGTCACCTTATGGAGTGTGACGCCGTCACCTCGCCGCTTTTAGGGTTCCCGGATGACCTTCTTGACGCCGTCCCTCTTTAGCTCTTCAAAAATCCATTCTGGCTTATCAAGGCTTGACGCCGTCGAACCTAGAACGTGACGCCGTCCCCTTATGATTTAAGCCGTGACGCCCTTGATCAAGTTAAAGCATGACGCCGTCAGAATTCACATGCTATTTTCACTGGCTTATCATGAGTAAATTTCACGTCCAACTTTTCTTGCCAAAGCATGACGCCGTCCAGAGTAAATCTTGACGCCGTCAAGAGTAACTTTTAGCCGATTTTTGAGACTTTGCCGTTTTCTTCACTTTAATGCTCCAAAAACGTCCAAAATGCCTCCTTTTCCAGATTTCTCCTCAAAAGTACCTAAAATGACAAAAGGAACGATTTAGGGCAATATTTGATCAAATAAATACGATTTAAGGCTTAAATGACCCCTTAAAAGCGGTACACTTTTCGCTTCATCACATACTGAGAATGATGAGGATACACGTGCTTTATTTGAATCATTATTGAATAACTGTAGTATTGAAATTGAAAAGGTCAAAAAGATCAATCGTGATGTTAAGGCCGCGAATGAGAAATTGACCGCTGAGCTTGAGAGATATAAGGTAAATGAACAAGCTTTTGAATTTAATAACAAACGACAGTCAGAACTTGAAACTGGTTATAGAGATTCTATGTTAAGGGAGAAACATTTGTAAATCAAATACGACACTCTCGATGTTAACTTGAACATGCAAATAAAATCCCTAAACAAGGAAATTTCTGAATTAACCACAAAACTTTCTAAACAAAAATCAATTTGTTCTGATCTTGAAAAAGAGAAGAAAGAATTGAATGCTAAGTTTTCAAAACGAGAAAATGATCTTCTTGATGAAATCATTGAAAAACAAGAAAGCATTAAAAAGTTGGAAGAATTGCTTGTAAAAACGGGTCATTCAACACAAACAATTAATTTGTTAATTAACGATCCAAACCCAATTTTACATACAATGAAGAAAATGGCTATCGGTTGTGAAAACCCTTATAATCTCAAGAAAGCTCAGAAGGTACATAATGTGTTGTATAATGGTAATGTGCTAAGTGATAATCATGACCCTCCCGAAGTTCGGGATTCTTATGAAACGATTATGCTTGCCGAAGAGAGTCGTGTTAAAATGAGACAAATGAACCTAGAAATTAAACCAATTGATTATAACAAGCTTAATACAGATTCTGTCGTTCATCTTGTGCAAAAAGAGTCACCATTGTTTTTCAAAAAACCAGTGGCTGTCGCAAAAAGAAAAGTTGTTTCGAAACATCTTTCTAACATCGAACAAATATTCTCTAAGAACACTTGTAACACAAGTGAAGCTAGACAATATTTGGATGATCTTAAAAGGAGAGTTGAAATGCTTCAAATGACTGTGGCATCCAAAACAAATAGTAACTACAATGATTGGTTTTCAAGTTTTCATACAGAACAGAAAAAGATGTTTGAAAAAGATATCATTCCTCTACTATCTGCAATTTATGCGGTAGTTCTGAATGTTGAAAGAACTTTTCTGAATGAAACAGCCAACTTTGTCAAGGACCACAAATCCCTGGTGAAAGAAGCTAATGAAAACATTGAACACATTAAAGTTTTGGAAAGACACAATGACACTCTCTTCGAAGTAGCTCTATCGACTGAAATTATGTCCATTATTTATCAAACATATTTTGTAGAGGATGATGAAAGACTTCGAGCTGAGACTTCGGTAATTGTTGAAAAATATGAAAATGCGCTTGCTAAGATTGAAAAACAAAATGTAACATATTTTAAACAACTTGATCGGAAAAAGGAAGAATGTATGTATGAAAAATTATCGTACGAGCGTTCTTACCAAAACATGCAAAAGCAAATTGATCTTTTGAACTCTCAGCTTGAAAGTCAAAGAGGGAAGGGTGAGGAAACTATGGCTGCAAAACCAAAAATGTCTATTTCTATACCCTTGCCTAAGGATTGTGTAAAATCAACAAGTGTTGATAAAGGGAAAGCATGTAAAACCCGAAAACCTAAAATGTATTAAAAGACCAAAATGCCCTCATAATTTAAAACTTAATTAAAGTTTATGTAACTAATAATTAAATTGCAAAACCTATAAAACTAAACCGTAAATGGCATAAATTATTTACGAGACACCAAATAATATTTGTACAAGCCACCCAAAATGTTATAACACATTATAAATTACATAAGGACCGAAAATTCTTATTATTTATGTTATTTGATTTTTAAAACTATTAAAGAAAGGATAATGTCAATTAAAAAGGGAAATCTATCAAAATTAAGTTGTGATTGATTTGGGTATTCTTTTGGGCCGATCCATACTTGTTTCCCCCTCCTAAATGTCGGCTAAACATCCCTACAAGTTAGCCTATCTCTTTTGTTCCTTCACACAAAATACCGATCTTCATATTGTACTCAAGAAACCCTAAAAGCTCTAGTTTCTGCCGCCTTTTTCTGCTGCTGTGTCGACCCATAGAAGCCACAAAAAGTCTCCATCTTGATCTCGTTCTAAGGTATACACATAATACTATATCAATATACGATTGTACGAATCAAAAACAAATAAAAAAGAATGTGTTTTGCTCTTGTTTTGTGGCTGTCGTGCGATCCAAAGGAAGAAGGAGGGGAGAAAAGTTTTCGTGTGGTGTTGATCTCTTGTTACCGTGTTCTTCGTGGTCTATGAGGGTATTGTATTCCTTTACACGATTCTTGTTCTCATTTAAATGTTCTATTCGAATCTTGGATTGAAAACATGCCTCATAAAATCATAGAAACAATGAAAACCCTAAAAACTAGAACATGTGATCGACCTACTGTTTTGAGTGGTGAATAATTCGATTTGGATGGGTAATAAACTGATATGATATGACCTAAATGTGTTTTGGACTCACCCAAAGTCGTTTGGTATGAAGAGTTAATGAATGGGATTAAGAAAACCCTAGAAATTACATGTTATTATAAAAACTGCTACTGATGTAAAACTTTACTCGACTTTAACCGGCTGTGGATTGATGATATGAACGTATATTTTCATGTTTCTGGGTCTAGATTGTAGTTCAATGAAATAGCTACCTGGAGAAATTTAGTTTGTAATTTTTTGAGGCCTATAAGGCTACTTTTTGATTTTTGGGAGATTAGGTGTCTGGTCGTATTTATAAGTCTGGAAAATCAGTCCGGGTTTTTGAATTTTAATTTCCAAACCATGTTGAATTAGGAGGTTTCCTTTGGACTGGGTAATATTTAGGATGTCTATTACTTCCTGGAATTTTTATAGATTTTTGTGAATTTTTCTTAAAAGGTTTCTAATTAATAATTTTTCGTATAGCAAAATTAATCAGAAATCTGGACGAGTTGGTTTAAGTGAATTTTAATCCATAGCTATGTTACTTAATAAAATCTGGAAAAATTAGATAAAATACTTAAGACATTGAAGTATCTCTGGGAATTTTTGGGGAATTTATTTCTGAGTTCTTATATGATTTTCGATTTATAGAAAACCTGACAACTTCAAGTTGAAAACTGTTAGAACCTGATGAAAAGTATAAAAAGGGTTTTGAAAGGTGTTTTGTGTCTACTTTAAAAACTAATGGGACTAAATGCGTAATTTTATGTAACTTGAGGGTTTGATTCGTGCCACACTTATATTTGAGAGTATAATCTGTAATTTAGTAAAAATGAGGATTAGTTGTGTAATGATGGACATAATAAAGGTTGAAGTGTAATTTGTATAATTATAAGGTTTATTTTGTGATTTTGGTAAATCAAGGGTGTAATGTGTAAACTATGAAACTTAAAGGACGGGAGATGTGATTCTGAATAAATGATGTACTTAAATTAGTAGTTGCAATATTCTCATTCAAGACCTTTAACTTTGGGATGTTGTAATTAAAAACCCTAACTTATGGAAACGTGTCATATTTAACCTTGAACTTATGAAAAAGGCATTATGAACCTTAACCTACTAACATGGTCATCTTTAATAAGTTGATAAACAGGAATGATAATAACTAAAGTTACTGAATGTGTGAAGTTACCTAAGATGGAGAGAAACTAAAATGAAACCTTATGATTAAGAAACTATGAAATCAAAAAGCTATGAAACTTATAAGTACAATTATAATTCATGTAGATTCATTGAAGCGGGAGTAATCCGGTGTTTTGTGATCTGCCTTTGGTTTGTTTTGCTATCGGATAAGGTACAGATACTCTGCCCTTTTTCAGTAAGGGTTCTTATATTCTATACAATGATTTTGAGTTATGATTCAGTTAAGATTTCCCAAACCTTTGCTATGTTCCCTACGCTTTGATTCGTTTGTTTGATTCGTTATCCATAATTCGCTATGATACTTTTGATTATGATCTGAGCTTCGTTTATCTGACCTATGCCTTTGCCAAGTTGCTCTAAAGTTCTGAACTATCTTTGTGAGAAACTAAGACTTTGGAATGATTTGTTAAACTAAGGATTTTGAAATGGTTTACTAAACTATGGTTTTGAACTATCTTTTACGAAGACTATTTTAATGACTATCTTTATGAAACCAATTTAAAGACCATTTTAATTAAATACCTTGATTAAGCTTTCTAAAATGAATCTTTTGAATAAAGACTTTGAAGATGGACCTTTGATAAAGACTTTGAACTTTAATTAAGATCCCCTTTGTTTTTAAAATTATGATATGAACTTTGGAAGACCTTGGTGAACCACTCTATTATGAACTATTCGATATGAACCCTTTCTATGGACCTTGTGATATGACTTTGAGATGCACCTTTTGATATATGACCTTTTGTGATGACTTTGAGACCTGACTCTTAGTTTGATACCCGAGCCAATTTTCTGTGTACCTAGCCAGGAAGGTAACCTGGCCATGTCTGTGATGCACCACTGGCATGACTCCCGTGTGGGGGAGTGGATTTCTCACACCGTCCCTTTTATGATTATCTGCCATGGCTACTATGATTTTGGGATGACTTTGAGTTTGGGGGTGTATGGGTTACAATCCTAGATTTGTATGTTTAGTGGATTTAACATATGACTTTGAGTATGACTTTGAGGTGACTGGTACTGTGTGCAATACATGCCTTTCACATTTATGGGAGCTAGCTACTCCACCCTTTTGATACATGAGGACACCCCTCATATTATCTGGTTGCCTGAGAGGTATCCCCTCTGATTATGAGATTATGGCTTGGAGACTATGATGTCGAGATTATGACTTTGAGTTTATGGGCTCGTGGTAGATGACTATCCTATATTTTTCCTTCTATTCTTTTGCTTTGATTATGCCTTATGATATTTCCAGTGCTTCATTATATTTCTGTTTCGTTATTCTTTGCTTTGCATATGTATCTGTTCACTGAGCTTTTTAAGCTCAGCCGCACGTTTTCTTTTCGTGTGCGGCAGGTAATAAGCAGGACGACGGGTTTTGGGTATGAGTGAAGAGACTTTTGGACTTAGAAGACTTTGATTAGTTATGCTGAAGTAGAGACCATTAGAAGGAGTTGCTTTTACAGACTTAGTAATTAGCTTTTGTTTTCCCTTGTATCCTTGTGTATTCAGTATTTCATTTGTAACCTTGAGAATCTTTGTATTACTATTGAATGGATGTTTTGTCTGATCTGATATGAAGCCATTAATGTAATACTTCTACCCTTGCTGGGTTGGGGTGTTACAATTATGGTATCAGAGAGACAGGCTGCGATTCGTAATACATTTACCCTTGCCCTGTGTAAGTTAGGACCACTAAGTTTTCCCTGTAGGCGCTCGTAAGTCAACCTTTGAAAATATTTTTAGGACTTCCCTATAGGAACCTAAGTTTTGACCAGTGAGGAATGGGTAGACTATAAGGCATTCGTTTAAGTATCTTTGCTTCCGCATCACTCTGATTCGTGCCTTACTTTTGGTTAGATCCTGTTGATATCACTTTGGAAAGCGAAAGCTTATGTTTTGCACCAACTAAGATTTTGAACCTGAGTAAATTTGGAAGGCATTGAGAAATTTCATAATAATTGCCGACACTTTTTGAATCCTTATCTTCATATTTCTTTCAATAATCATTTTGATAAAGGCCCACGTTGCACTCTGATCATTTTGTTAATCACTTTGATGCCTATTCGGGCATTCTGAGAACCTCCATGGCGATGAAGTACTGTATATGTTTTGTTATATGTCTTTTCTTTTGATAAGTACCTATGAATCCTCCGACACTATTCAATTTCGTTTCGCCCATCTCTGTCCCTATGAGAAGTCTTGTGGTGTGTAACCACGAAGATAAGAATGTTTTCCCCCTCACTTTTGAATGATAAAGCTATGATTTGCGAACCGTCTTTCTTTGAATAGTTAACTTCGATTTTATTCTGACAAGGAAATTGTGGGATGATCAGCCAAATATTGACAACTACCTTTCTATGTCTCACCTTTAATGTTTGCAATAATTTTGAACTCCCTACCATGAATACCGATTAATAAACCCTCTGCTATCACTATTACTCTGGAGTCTCTTGTGTTAATTTAGCGGGTATGAAGTCTTCCTAGAACCCATTTCGTACGCTAATGAATGAACCTTATCTTGAAAGCTATTTGGCACTTTGAGTCGTTTGAGCATGAACCTTGTATTGAACGCTATTTGGCACCCTGAATTTTCTGAAACACCATTTCTGATGGAACCACCAAGTCTTCCACCGGAGTGTAAAGTAAGTTTGCTTAAGTGCATTCTTTTGGCGTAATTCAGTTTTGTTCGCGATAAAGAAGAATGATGACAGGAGATATGTATTGATTTCTGGAAGCCGAATCGTAATACTGTTAGGAACCAATATTCCTCCACCCTGAAACGGCTATGTGTTTTGTTTAAATTCAGAGCGCGAAGTTTCCTTTTGATGAATTGATGTTATTCTTGAAATCTCCTTCCGTATTCGTAAACGACTGCTATGACGGCTAGTGACGCTAATAGTATTAGCTAAAGCTCTGACGATGTTGTGAATTTGATAAATAATGTTTTCTCGTGAGTACTTGGGCAAGTGGTCATTGTATGACTTAATAGTACGTTCAGAAACGAGGAAGAGCATGACAATCATTTCCTTGCACCTTCTTAGAAATTTGACGATCATTTGTGCATTATAGGAGATTGATATTTGTTGATAACTGTGGAGGCTACCCCGAAGAGTGAAGACATTCCTTTCAATACAGAAGTGTTGGCGATGCAGAAGAAGAAATCCTAGTCAAGATGGCGAACCTGGAGCTGATGAAGACATGCAGTCTCACTTCCCTATTCATCTTGGTTGTACTAAGATGAATTGAGAGCGGAAGCAGACTGTATGATGAAGAGATTTAAAGATCGTGCCAGAAATCCACAACACTCCATCACATTCCAAGAAGAACTGCAGGAGGCTCGACTAATCAGACCCAAGTTTCCGATTTTGATTTCACTTCCCGATTGATGGAAAGACGAAGACAGATTAACCGGACTTGAAGAGATTGGAGGTGTTGAATGAGCAAAATTTTGAAGCAGACCTTTCATGTTTAGAAGAATTGATTCTATGAAGACGGAAGTTCTGGGTGACTAACTTTCATTTCTGTTGACCCTTTTAAATTTCGTTATATCGTTAAAAGATCCTCTTATGATCTAAGTTCCCTAGAAGCAATTCTGTTTGTGTTTATCTTTCGTATGATTCGGTGATGACTTTATTTTGAGAGATTTTGGCGAATTGTGGAAGATATGATACTCGTGACGGCATACCCCACTTCTGCTAGACAATCTGGGATGATACTCTTGCGAATAGTTTTGTTTTCTCTCTTGACTGTGGCAATTGTATTTGTTGACCTCTGAGACTGTAGAAGTACTAGGTGGATTAAGATAGGTGGTTTTGATTACGACTTGAGATAAAGTATGACCATCATGAGGGCATATTTATATGATGCCAGTATTATGACGTCTGGCCAACGTGATAATACTTACATCATATAACGTGTACTTGTTGTGGGCATAGGATATCTTGGGGAGTACCTAAGAAGTTAAGAATTTGAACTCCGTTGGATTATCCGTGATTAGTGAGACTTTAGGTTCATCCTATCGATGCGTATACTCTGCTTTCGTTCATTAGGTATCTGATCGAGTTTGGACTCTCGTTTGCATTGTGTTGACCTCCGTTATAAATCTTGAACTCTTTGTAGAGCTCTCTATTGTTGATGCAGTCGATTCAATTTGAAATCTTGATTCGTATTCCAGATGAACTTTCTGAAGATTCACCTATCGTCCAGTTTATGCTGCATGGACCTTTTGTTCTGAATCAACCTAATTTGTCTTCTCCTGAGAAATTTGAACCCACCTCGTTTTGATCTGAGTCATGAGAAACTTTTGGTCTGGAGATCTTTTTGGAAGACACTCCTCGGGCGTGAGAATGTTTGTGATGATCTTTTGCGACTTGCTACGACTTCCTTTAACTTTGCGACTCCAATTTTCGAGGACGAAAATTTTTTTTTAGAGGGGAAGAGTTGTAAAACCCGAAAACCTAAAACGTATTAAAAGACCAAAATGCCCTCATAATTTAAAACTTAATTAAAGTTTATGTAACTAATAATTAAATTGCAAAACCTATAAAACTAAACCGTAAATGGCATAAATTATTTACGAGACACCAAATAATATTTGTACAAGCCACCCAAAATGTTATAACACATTATAAATTACATAAGGACCGAAAATTCTTATTATTTATGTTATTTGATTTTTAAAACTATTAAAGAAAGGATAATGTCAATTAAAAAGGGAAATCTATCAAAATTAAGTTGTGATTGATTTGGGTATTCTTTTGGGCCGATCCATACTTGTTTCCCCCTCCTAAATGTCGGCTAAACATCCCTACAAGTTAGCCTATCTCTTTTGTTCCTTCACACAAAATACCGATCTTCATATTGTACTCAAGAAACCCTAAAAGCTCTAGTTTCTGCCGCCTTTTTCTGCTGCTGTGTCGACCCATAGAAGCCACAAAAAGTCTCCATCTTGATCTCGTTCTAAGGTATACACATAATACTATATCAATATACGATTGTACGAATCAAAAACTAATCAAAAAGAACGTGTTTTGCTCTTGTTTTGTGGCTGTCGTGCGATCCAAAGGAAGAAGGAGGAGAGAAAAGTTTTCGTGTGGTGTTGATCTCTTGTTACCGTGTTCTTCGTGGTCTATGAGGGTATTGTATTCCTTTACACGATTCTTGTTCTCATTTAAATGTTCTATTCGAATCTTGGATTGAAAACATGCCTCATAAAATCATAGAAACAATGAAAACCCTAAAAACTAGAACATGTGATCGACCTACTGTTTTGAGTGGTGAATAATTCGATTTGGATGGGTAATAAACTGATATGATATGACCTAAATGTGTTTTGGACTCACCCAAAGTCGTTTGGTATGAAGAGTTAATGAATGGGATTAAGAAAACCCTAGAAATTACATGTTACTATAAAAACTGCTACTGATGTAAAACTTTACTCGACTTTAACCGGCTGTGGATTGATGATACGAACGTATATTTTCATGTTTCTGGGGTCTAGATTGTAGTTCAACGAAATAGCTACCTGGAGAAATTTAGTTTGTAATTTTTTGAGGCCTATAAGGCTACTTTTTGATTTTTGGGAGATTAGGTGTCTGGTCGTATTTATAAGTCTGGAAAATCAGTCCGGGTTTTTGAATTTTAATTTCCAAACCATGTTGAATTAGGAGGTTTCCTTTAGACTGGGTAATATTTAGGATGTCTATTACTTCCTGGAATTTTTATAGATTTTTGTGAATTTTTCTTAAAAGGTTTCTAATTAATAATTTTTCGTATAGCAAAATTAATCAGAAATCTGGACGAGTTGGTTTAAGTGAATTTTAATCCATAGCTATGTTACTTAATAAAATCTGGAAAAATTAGATAAAATACTTAAGACATTGAAGTATCTCTGGGAATTTTTGGGGAATTTATTTCTGAGTTTTATATGATTTTCGATTTATAGAAAACCTGACAACTTCAAGTTGAAAACTGTTAGAACCTGATGAAAAGTATAAAAAGGGTTTTGAAAGGTGTTTTGTGTCTACTTTAAAAACTAAAGGGACTAAATGCGTAATTTTATGTAACTTGAGGGTTTGATTCGTGCCACACTTATATTTGAGAGTATAATCTGTAATTTAGTAAAAATGAGGATTAGTTGTGTAATGATGGACATAATAAAGGTTGAAGTGTAATTTGTATAATTATAAGGTTTATTTTGTGATTTTGGTAAATCAAGGGTGTAATGTGTAAACTATGAAACTTAAAGGACGGGAGATGTGATTCTGAATAAATGATGTACTTAAATTAGTAGTTGCAATATTCTCATTCAAGACCTTTAACTTTGGGATGTTGTAATTAAAAACCCTAACTTATGGAAACGTGTCATATTTAACCTTGAACTTATGAAAAAGGCATTATGAACCTTAACCTACTAACATGGTCATCTTTAATAAGTTGATAAACAGGAATGATAATAACTAAAGTTACTGAATGTGTGAAGTTACCTAAGATGGAGAGAAACTAAAATGAAACCTTATGATTAAGAAACTATGAAATCAAAAAGCTATGAAACTTATAAGTACAATTATAATTCATGTAGATTCATTGAAGCGGGAGTAATCCGGTGTTTTGTGATCTGCCTTTGGTTTGTTTTGCTATCGGATAAGGTACAGATACTCTGCCCTTTTTCAGTAAGGGTTCTTATATTCTATACAATGATTTTGAGTTATGATTCAGTTAAGATTTCCCAAACCTTTGCTATGTTCCCTACGCTTTGATTCGTTTGTTTGATTCGTTATCCATAATTCGCTATGATACTTTTGATTATGATCTGAGCTTCGTTTATCTGACCTATGCCTTTGCCAAGTTGCTCTAAAGTTCTGAACTATCTTTGTGAGAAACTAAGACTTTGGAATGATTTGTTAAACTAAGGATTTTGAAATGGTTTACTAAACTAAGGTTTTGAACTACTTGTTTTGAACTATCTTTTACGAAGACTATTTTAATGACTATCTTTATGAAACCAATTTAAAGACCATTTTAATTAAATACCTTGATTAAGCTTTCTAAAATGAATCTTTTGAATAAAGACTTTGAAGATGGACCTTTGATAAAGACTTTGAACTTTAATTAAGATCCCCTTTGTTTTTAAAATTATGATATGAACTTAGGAAGACCTTGGTGAACCACTCTATTATGAACTATTCGATATGAACCCTTTCTATGGACCTTGTGATATGACTTTGAGATGCACCTTTTGATATATGACCTTTTGTGATGACTTTGAGACCTGACTCTTAGTTTGATACCCGAGCCAATTTTCTGTGTACCTAGCCAGGAAGGTAACCTGGCCATGTCTGTGATGCACCACTGGCATGACTCCCGTGTGGGGGAGTGATTTCTCACACCGTCCCTTTTATGATTATCTGCCATGGCTACTATGATTTTGGGATGACTTTGAGTTTGGGGGCGTATGGGTTGCAATCCTAGATTTGTATGTTTAGTGGATTTAACATATGACTTTGAGTATGACTTTGAGGTGACTGGTACTGTGTGCAATACATGCCTTTCACATTTATGGGAGCTAGCTACTCCACCCTTTTGATACATGAGGACACCCCTCATATTATCTGGTTGCCTGAGAGGTATCCCCTCTGATTGTGAGATTATGGCTTGGAGACTATGATGTCGAGATTATGACTTTGAGTTTATGGGCTCGTGGTAGATGACTATCCTATATTTTTCCTTCTATTCTTTTGCTTTGATTATGCCTTATGATATTTCCAGTGCTTCATTATATTTCTGTTTCGTTATTCTTTGCTTTGCATATGTATCTGTTCACTGAGCTTTTTAAGCTCAGCCGCACGTTTTCTTTTCGTGTGCGGCAGGTAATAAGCAGGACGACGGGTTTTGGGTATGAGTGAAGAGACTTTTGGACTTAGAAGACTTTGATTAGTTATGCTGAAGTAGAGACCATTAGAAGGAGTTGCTTTTACAGACTTAGTAATTAGCTTTTGTTTTCCCTTGTATCCTTGTGTATTCAGTATTTCATTTGTAACCTTGAGAATCTTTGTATTACTATTGAATGCATGTTTTGTCTGATCGGATATGAAGCCATTAATGTGATACTTCTACCCTTGCTGGGTTGGGGTGTTACAAAGCAGTTGTCGAAACACCTAAAGTGATAGCACCTGGCCTTTGTAGGATTAATCCCACTACCGTGTCTACCTCTACATCTCAAACATATAGGGCGATAGACAAAAGTGTGAAAGATAATCCAAATGAGACTAGAGATGCGAAAACTGAATCAAAGCACAACAAGATAAATCCTAATGAGTGTGCCTTACCTTCTACAGGAGTAGCAAGTAACTCTAGGAGCAGCAGACCTAAGCCTAGGAGCAATACAAGGAATAGAGTCTCGCCTGCATCTAAGAGTGAAATCAAGAATAAAACGGAAGGAGTAGAAGAACACCCTAGGATTTTATCGCTTTCGAATAAGAAATATATGTCATCTGGATGGAATGTTAAGGACAATATTTCAAGTGCATGTAATGAACCTGTTTGTTTAATGAACAAGAAATCTTTGTCTGAAAATGTTTGTGATGATATTGTTTCTAATGATATGAATGTGAATGCTCTGCCTAAACAGAAAGATGTGCCTTCAGGAACTAGTGGTAGGACCAGATATGTTAAAAAACTTATTTAACTAGCTAGGTCAACCGCTAGTACCATATTGCCTAAGGATCATCTTAAGTTTTGCACATGGAAACCAACGGGTAGACAGTTTACACTTAAGAATGGCAAATTAGAAATTGTTCCAAAAGAAAAAATGGAAACCTTCTCTAAGAGTGATTCATCTGTTACCTCTAACCCCATGGAACCAAATGTTAAACGGTTTCCATATACAAAACCATCTGTTCTTCGTAGGTCATTGAAATTTGTCTTTGGATCGTCGACTCGGGTTGCTCCAAGCACATGACCGGGAATCTGAAGCTGCTGATCAACTTTGTATGGAAGTTCGTGGGAACAGTTCGGTTTGGAAATGATCATGTAGAAGCTATTCTGGGTTATGGAGATCTTCAGTTCAGGAATTTTTTAATCACTCGAGTTTACTATGTCGAAGGGTTGGGACATAATCTGTTTTCAGTTGAACAGTTTTGTGATGCAGATTTAGAGGTTGCATTTAGAAGGAACACATGTTTCGTTAGGAATTTGATTGGAGATGATCTCTTAACCGGAAATCGTGGAACCAATCTCTATGTTATCGACATAAACCAAATGGCCTCTTCATCACCAATTTGTCTCATGACAAGAGCTGACGAAACTAAATCCTGGTTGTGGCACAGACGTCTATCCCATCTCAACTTCGACACAATTACAAAGCTTGCCAAAGACAACATCGTCACCGGTCTCCCAAAGTTCAAATACACCAAAGAACACTTATGTCCATCCTGTGAGCAAGGCAAAAGCAAACGGGCAACATCCAAAACCAAAACCGTACGTAGTTCGGTCGATAAGTTACATTTGTTGCATATGGGCTTATGTGGCCCAATAAGAGTTGAGAGTATCAATGGGAAAAAGTATATTCTTTTGATTGTCGATGATTATTCAAGATATACATGGGTAAGGTTTCTAAGGTCAAAAGACGAAGCACCAGGCATCATCATCACCTTTCTGAAGCGAATTCAAATCCTACTTTAAGCTCCAGTAAGGATTGTAAGAGCTGACAATGGCACGGAATTCACTAATCAGGAGTTAAGAACAAATTTTGAAGAGACTGGAATTACTCACCAGACATCAGCTGTTAGAACTCCACAACAGAATGGGGTAGTTGAAAGAAGAAATAGAACTCTTATGGAAGCTGCTCGCACAATGCTGATTTATTCCAGTGCACCGTTATTCTTATGGGCTGATGTTGTTGCCACTGCTTGTTTCACTCAGAACCGATTACGTATCCATCCAAGATTCAATAAAACCCCCTATGAATTAGTGAACAATAGAAAACCCGACATCTCTTACCTTCATGTATTTGGCGCTTTATGCTATCCAACGAACAATAGAGAGGATCTGGGAAAACTGAAAGCTAAGGGTGATATTGGAATCTTCATTGGGTATTCAGATAACTCGAGGGCATTCAGGGTGTATAACAGGAGAACGAAAAGGATTATGGATACGATGAATGTGAAATTTGACGAGATTTCACAAATGGCTTCTGAGAGACTCGCTCTAGAACCCGTGCTTAACCCGATGGCTTCTAATCATATCGGATTAGGACCCGCACCAAACAGTCAAACTTCTGGACATATCAGTTCAGGACTCGTACCCCAAGGAGCTCAGTCAACTACAACTGAAAAACCGACAACTCAAGAACTGGATAATTTCTTCGAGTTTATGTATGATGAATACTATGGTGGAGCTTCGACAAATGCATCACAACAACGTTCCGCTGCACCCACTCAACAACATCAACCACCACCACCACCACAAGATGCATCCACCACAATCGAAGCTGACGCACCAACTCCCTCGACATCATCAACATCTACTTCAGCAACTCCAGTGATAGAGATTGTGTTACCAAGAGTTGATGAGCAAAACCAAACAACACCAATTCAAGAAGAACAACAACAGAACGATGCTGTGTTAGTAGAAGAACCATTCGAAAATCCGTTTGCAACGGAATTTGCTGAATCTTCTTCCAGATTACATGAACCATCTAACACGCATTCTTCTAATCCAAGGTACCCTTCTACGTTACAGTGGACTAAATACCATCCAATAGAATATGTAATTGGTGAACCTTCAAGGCCAGTTCAGACGAGAAGACAGCTTGCCACCGATTGTGACATGTGCATCTTTTCCGGCTCAGTCAGTTTAAAAGAGCCAAAGAACATTCGGGAGGCGATGGCAGACAATGCATGGATTGAAGCGATGCAGGAAGAACTTCTCCAATATAAATTACATGACACTTGGGATTTAGTGCCGAGACCAATCGAAAAACTTGTCATTGATCTTTAGTGGTTATGGAAGAACAAAAAGGATGAAGAGATGACTGTAATTCGCAACAAAGCTCGTCTAGTGGCCAAGGGATTTAGACAGGAAGAGGGAATAGATTTTGATGAGTCATTCGCGCCAATAGCAAGGCTTGAGGCAGTCAGGATTTTCTTAGCCTATGCAGCTCATAAAAATATCACGGTCTATCAGATGGATATCAAGACGGCTTTCTTGAATGGAACTCTGAAAGAAGAGGTGCACGTGAGTCAGCCAGATGGATTCGTTGACAAAGATCATCCAGACTACGTCTACAAGCTAAAGAAAGCTATCTATGGTTTGAAACAAGCCCCAAGGGCGTGGTACGATGAATTATCATCTTTCCTACTTCTTAATTATTTCACCAAAGGAACAATTGACCCTACCTTGTTTACTAAAAAATTCAAAGATGATATTTTGATTGTTCAGATTTACGTGGACGACATAATATTTAGGTCCACTAATCTGGAACATTCAAAACATTTTGCAAATCTCATGAAAAGTAAATTTGAAATGTCTATGATGGGCGAATTAAAATTCTTCCTTGGACTTCAAATCCATCAATCCCATCTTGGCATTTTCATTAATCAGGCTAAATATACAATTGAGATTTTGAAAAAACATGGAATGGAAAATTATGACTCTGTTGGTACTCCAATGGTCACTTCACCCAAAATAGGTGCTGACTCATATGGGAAACCCATTGATCCGAAGAAATATCGGAGCATGATTGGGTCTCTCATGTTCTTAACTGCTAGTCGACCCGATATACATTTTGTTGTCTGTTTATTAGCACGGTTTCAGGCAAGGCCTACCAAACTTCACCTCCAAGAGGTTAAACGGATCTTCCGGTACCTACGAACAACCATTAATATGGGACTTTGGTATCCGAAGGATTCGGAGTCTACACTAACAGCCTTTTCAGATGCCGATCATGCTAGTTGCCAAGTTACCGCAAAAAGTACATCCAGGGGAGCACAATTTCTGGGAGAAAAGCTAGTAGGCTGGTCATCAAGGAAACAAGACTGTACGGCATTATCAACCACAGAAGCCAAGTATGTGTTTCTATCTGCGTGTTGTGCCTAAGTTCTATGGATGAGGACACAACTCATAGATTATGGCTACTCTTTCAACCGCATACCTATGTATTGTGATTCAAAAAGTGCCATAGCCATCTCGTGCAATTCAGTGCAACACTCGAAGACCAAGCACATTAGAGTCCGCTATCACTTCATAAAGGAATACGTCGAAGAGGGTACTGTTGAATTATTTTTCGTGAAGACTGAATACCAACTCGCCGATCTATTTACTAAAGCCCTCCCAAAAGAGCGGTTTGATAACTTAGTTTGACGAATTGGAATGTGAAGCCTAACTCTTGAAGAGTTAGAAAGTCTTCTCGAATTTTCTTGAATTTATCTCAAAAAGCTTCGCTGTAAATATTTTTGAAAAAAGCAAAATACAAAATTTGAAAAACCAAGAAAAACAAAATATAAAAATAGAAAATTTCAAAAATACAAAAACATTATAAAATCGAAAAAAACCAAAAATATTCTTCTCACGACATGTCTCTCGTATAATTGATATTCTGTACATATCTAGAAATGTCATTCAACAATGATACGGACATGTACAGATGCTTGAGCGAGAGCTCATTTAAACTTTTCTAAAACATGTCGTTTCTCAAAAATTTCTTAAATAATGGCTTTCGTATAAATCAGTACGAAACCCGCGCTCCAATGATGGCTTTCGTATACTTCAATACGGAACCCGCACTTAAATGACGGCTTTCGTATATTTCAGTACGAAACCCGCGCTACAATGATGACTTCTGATTATTTCATATCAGGACTCGCATTGTTAATGGCAAAAGAAAACAAAGAATGCTTGAGCACATGATCAAGATTTTTCAAAATCTTTCTCCAAATTCTGTGCTCAAGATTCTTCAAAGAAAACTCCCTCTATACCCTTGTTTAAAAAATATATGCTTTATTTAAGGGGGAGTATAAAAAGAAAAACAAAATATTCCAAATCATGCTAAAATGATCCGTCTATCTCTACAAAAAGCTCTCATTTTAATCAGTTGATATCAAAAATATCACTGCACGCTATTTTTTAGGGGGAGAGGACGTGATTAAAATGTGATCAAAAGTTTAAATATCGTGGATTGAATCTCAAATGAGCTATTCAAAAGACTCAGCATAAACCCTCGAATTGACGAAATTAAATGTCCGTTATCGAAAAGACTTGTCCAGGACGGGTAATAATTTCAAGCTGGTTCATCCAGTGATGTAAACGTGTCTCGCAAAGGACTTATCTGAGTAGAATGTACCAATTCGAGATATGATCATTGAATATGACCGGGACGGGTAATAATTTCAAGCTAGTCTAACTAGTGATGTAAGCGTGTCTCGCGAAGGTCATGTTCATTGAAAATCGATCAATTCAAAATGTACGAACTCTACCCAACGTGTGCAAACTTATCTTAAAAAAAATGCATGAGCACATGTGAAGGGGGAGTATTTCAAAATGTAAAACTCTCGAAGTGCTATCTAAATGTGTTTTACTCATAAACACTTTGAGAGATTTTCATAAAAAGGTTTTATGGATTGTGATCATCAAATCTAGGATAATCATGGAGTAATAAGGTGATTATGGTTAGGTTATGTCATATGATCCGCCAGAGCCGGAGGGATCTACCCAAGGACAACTCCAATAGATTAGAATTAGAAGTCCTTAGGTAAGATTGAAAAAAGGAGTAAATGAGAAAGGGAAAGACGTGGTTGAAGAATTAAAAAGAAAAGTTTTCTGAAAGGGTGAAAAGAAATAGCCCTCCAAGAAAACTTAGGGCAGAAACCGGGTCAATACATTTGCTATCGGTTATCACAAGATTGATACTGATATTGAAGACAAGACGTCATGGACCCAGTGACGCGCTGCACCACCCATCCTAGCCACTCAGATATCTCTCAAAACATATTTGTTTCATTCTCACGGAGAACACTGCATAATCTATTGGCCTCTCATTCCGAGATGTGTTGATATTGAAAAGGTGGCACTCTGCTCCATGCCTCCGACTACTAAAACCAAAACGCACATTATCGAGTCTAGAGCCAATGAGATTCATCAAAAATCTCTTAGGAACAATTCCAGAATACACTTGTGTTCACCAAAAAGGACACAAGGTGTACATGAGTCTTAATGAGATCCAAGGATCTTGCCATTTATATCATGATGGTTACTATGCTTCAAACGGTCTACAGTCGTGGGGTGATCTCCAGCGACTCGCTGAATCGTGGGTGCTCTTTGGTGTGTCCGTGTAAGCCTTCTTGGGGGTATCCGGTTCAGAACGGCCTGGGGAAGGATTAGAGAAAGTCTTCACACTATGCTGTTGACAATCTTGAAGTCTAAGCCTGTAAGCGCTGTATGATTTATCACTAACGGTTTTATGCAGCTACCTACAAACATCCATCAACCATCATCTGATACATCAAACATCTTCACCTCAGCATACTCATACTTATGAAGAACACCCTCATCAAAGCTCAAGTGTTAAAGTTCAAGACAAGAAGATCAAGTTAAAGACAAAGTGTAACGACGAAGTCAAGAAGCTAATCAAGATGTCAAGAACAAGTTCATATGATGAAAGATTATGGGGAGATTGTTAGCAAGGGGAGATTGTCAGCATAAGTATACAATCCAAGATGTATGAGTATGTTGGAGGATACGATGCCTCACCACAAGAAGATTTTGATCAAGGCAAGAACCACCACGAAATTCGATTACTTAGAAGATCACAAGTGCATGAATAATTAAAGAATGAAGACTATTCTACAACGACACACAAAGATCAAGACATTGAAGACAAAAGACCTATCACCGGGAGCATCATTGAAATGACCATCCCTTAGGGGGAGATTGTTAGCATTTATATTTTAGTGAAGTGATGGTCATTTTGTTATAATAGAATTAGTGTGTTGTATGTTTAAACATAGTCAAGAATAGTGTGGGCTTTTGTTATTGTATTATGATGGAAATGAGCATGTAAGAGTCCAACCCATCAAAAACCCACACCAAGCCCATAGAACAATCTAGGGCATCCACCATTTCACTATAAATACCACACACTCTCACAAGTTTTGTGTGCCTCATTGTCTAGTATAGGTGAGAGTGTGTAGTTTGTGTGTTTTATCTTTGTTTGTTCTCTCAAGGTTTGATTAATAAACATTCGGTTAAAAGTTATTCATACGCATCACATATTCTCTTCATCTTTACTTTATTTCTTTGAGTGTCACGATCTTATATTAGTTCTAGTTTGTAGGATATAGTTGGTTTGATTAGTATTTCATAGTCTTTACACCAAGGGGTTTCATGACCGGATTGACAAGAAAATAGTCGACGCTATTGGGATTTGGGTAATTTTCCATAACCCACCGAAATAGACGAGTAAGCAACATACCATATGGCATGAGCTTATCAGTCCGACTGTGAATGTTGGCCATTCTTTTTGCCATGTAGTATGCGAGGTTGTATGGTTCCTCGATACTAAGGCAATAGAGCATATGGGCAAGACTTGCCGGAACATGATCCCGGTTGCCCGCAAGACACAACACGTTTTCACGTAAAAGGAGTTCCCAACTTTTAAGATCGGGAAGAATCTCTTTGAGATAGATTCGATTAGGAGCGAGATAAACTATGGAACCATCATGCTTTTGATGCGTGTTGGCGACTCGAGGAATTTGGATGTGTTGTTTTATGGTTTCAAGGTTGGGGATTTCGGTACGATATGGACCTTCACTTTCAAGATTATAGTGAAGTGACTATAAGGAATGGTCTTCTGTGTAGGCACATTGACCATAGGATGGGACACCTAGAATGTCCCCGAGTTCGGAAATGGATAAAATGATATTTTCATTTTGAATCCAAAAATCAAGATAGACATTACCCTCAAGATCATTGAAGGTACGGACACGACTATAGAATTCAAGGACGAAACGAGGACAAATTTGATCAGTTATTTCGTATAAACAATCAAATTGAATCGTAGGAAAACATGCTTGGATGTTATCCAAGAGAACAAAATGAGCATCGACTACACGACCTTCGTGTATATATCGATGTTCGACTCTAACGAGATAAGCTTTTTACTCATCGGAGATATTTGGATCATTGATTAGAATGGGAATGTAATCTTTGGTATCTTGATAATCCATACGAGGCATTGTTACCTACAAAATTATAAATATATATATATATATGTTAACTTATTGCATTTTGATGATCACATTTTTAGTGTGCGTGTGTGTGTCTAAATGCAAACAATGTGGAGGTGCGGTAATCTCGACTCTAAAAAAAATAATGATATTACCCAAACACTCCTAACTTCACTTTAGCTCAAACAAATATGTTGCGAAATACTTATTAGTTATGTAATTCGATCGATATTTGTGAGATCATGTATGCATGCAAAAATGTTTTTTTTTTGTTTGCATCAACAATGCATGAAAAATGTTTCATGATCGTCCTAGTTTCGTGAAATTTTTTGAAAACAATGGAATTGGGGTGTTTGGCAAAGGCGACAACTTGGCGCCAAAATTCTTAAAATTGAAAAGCTTCAATGTTAATGATTCCTAATCCCATTTTAAGTATCCTTGACATGATTCCACTAAAAATATTTAATCTTAATCCGATTTAACTAGTAAAATTCGGACTAATATGTATAATATAAGTGGGTTTATGCAAATCCTATGATTTGGGAATCATGTAAGTTATACATTGTCTAATCCTAGTCCTAATTGCATAAAACTTCAATCAAAATTGAAAAAACCCAATTCAATTTTATGCATAAGAACAAACCCTAGACTCAAATTAAAAAGAAATTAAGGTTAATTGACTTACAATTTATGTTGTAGTGATTAAGATTCTTTGTTGCAATGCCTCGAACTTGATTTACAAGAGTGTAGTAGGATTTGGGTGTGGTGTTCGGTTTTGACAGCAAAGGAGAAGTGGGTATTTTGTTTTGAATGATTGTGCAGAGGGAAAAATGGAAGAAAACGGGCTACATCAGATATACGGTACCACGGTACCACTAAAGTTTAGTGGTGCCGTGCATGTCTGAGGCCCATTTTTGTTCCATTTTGAGTTTTGACGAATTAATCTTACTTATTTAGTAAGACTTTTTGAAATGAGGGAAGAGTTTATACCTAATAAACTCTTTTAACGAAAACGATTAGGTGAGATGATAAGAAATGACCTTAGTATTTCCGAGGAAATGCATAAGTAGTCATTGGAGGAATACGAGGGATGACTTTAATATTTCCAGTGAAATAATTAGAAGTCATGAGATGAGACACAAGAATTGACTTGATATTTCCAGTGAAATATCTAAAAGTCATGAGACGAAATAGAAGAGATGACTTTAATATTGCCAGTGAAATATTCAGGTAATCATACGAGGAACGTGAAGGATGACTTAATACTTCCAGTGAAATATTTAGAAGTCATGAGACGAGACGTAAGGAATGACTTAATATTTCCAGTGAAATATTTAGCAAGTCATGAGACGAGACGTAAGGGATGACTTAATATTTCCAGTGAAGTATCTACAAGTCATGAGACGAGACGTAAGGAATGACTTAATATTTCCAGTGAAATATCCACAAGTCATGATACGAGATGTAAGGAATGACTTAATATTTCCAGTGAAATATCTAAGGTCATGAGACAAGACGTAAGGAATGAATTAATATTTCCAGTGAAATATCTAAAGTCATGAGACGAGACATAAGGAATGACTTAATATTTCTAGTGAAATATTTAGCAAGTCATGAGATGAGACGTAAGGGATGACTTTAATATTTCCAGTGAAATATTTAAATGGTCATGAGTGGGATGAGAAGGATGACTCAAAAAGTCATGAGGCGAGAAGTAAGAAGTGACTTCAATATTTCCAGTGAAATATTTTGAGAGTCATGAGACGAGATATGAGAGATGACTTCAATATTTCCAAAGAAATATTCAAATAGTCATTGAGGGATGTGAAGAACGTATTGGTTAGGATATCGATGATGTTGTCCTTTGAGGGAAACTTTTCTAAGAAAATGATTCCTCTTTGGACATTATCACGACGGAGGAGATGACGTACTTCGATGTGCTTCGTGCATGAGCAATCCACGGGGTTCTCGGTCAAGTCTATTTGCACCTTGGTTGTCTCAGTCGATTAGAGCTTGTTTCATCCATAGTGCTTGTTGTCATGCCTTTCTGGCGCTTACGTATTCAGCTTCGGTCGTGGAGATAGCAAGAGTCGTTTATTTCTTGGAAAACCAAGAAGTCAAACAACAACCTATGAAGGTACAAACATCACTCTTACTTTTTCGATCCACATTATCTCCCGCATTATCAGAGTTGGTATAGATACTAGTTTCTACACCAATCTCCTTGAGATATCATAATCCCAAGTGCATAGTGCCTTTAATGCATCGGAAGATACACTCAACCGCTTTAAGGTAAGAAGTTTTGGAATCCTTCTTACAAGCGAGCACAAGGGCAGGCACTAGACATGATATCGGGCCTACTTGCCGTTAGGTAAAATAAATTACCTATCATGCCCCTAACCTAGCATTATCCGCGCACTCACCTTCATCGTTTCTTGTGAGATTCGATTCCGCGGACTTGGGCGTTTATATATATATATATATATATATATATATATATATATATATATATATATATATATATATATATATTAGTATACTTAGACTTAAGAAAATACTATCTTCAAGTGATAATATATGAGTGCCAGGACATAAACTTAATTCACTCATCATGCTCATCTTCAAGCTTGTCACGCATGATCTTTGAGCGATAATTGTACATTTCTGGACAAGTTGATTTTAGCATAATTGTCTTTGAGAAATATTTGAGTCATCATGAGATGTGAATTTCGTTTCTTTGTGAAAAGCACGTTATGGTTTTTATGGATCAACACATCTTGGAGGTTGTACTACATATACATCCTTGTTGACAAAACCATTTAGGGAATGCACTTTTCACGTCCATAATGTTAGTGCCTACAGAGTAAGATTCTAATAACACTACAAGCTTAACATGTCTACCAATAAAGGGGGTTTTAAGAAAGCGTACTTTAGCTTGATGTGTTGCCTTTAAAACTAGAAGACTAGACTACCTTTGTTGAAAGCTAAGCAATATGAGACATGACTTGACTTTGCGTTACGAGATTAGTACAATCACTAATCAAGCTCCATTAGTTGGACTTCAAGTTGCTTCACAACTATCTCTATCTAGCAAGACAGAAGCTCAAACATTTGGTCCCCAATATCTCATGGGTCCAAAGCTGTTAGTGTTTGTTGATCCCAGTTGAGCTTAACGATCTTGTTAATTACTTTAGATATAAACCTAAAGCAATAGGTATAGAAACTGCTTATGAATGAACTATTAATTACTACGCGGAAGTTAGTAATTAATCTTAAGAAGAATAACAATAACACACGATAATTCTGTCAACCTTCACCTCAATATATATTAATATACGGTTACTCAAAAGTAACAGGGTTACAATGAACCTTGAAGTGATTACAAGACAATACATATGCTAGGACAATCGACTTCTAACCCTAACCCTAGATCCTCCTTTTATACACATAAGGAGTCCTAGTCGGTTACAAAACTTTCTATACAAGAATAATATCTAATCGTATCTTTACCATAAACAAACTATACATATCCAATAAGCAGCAGAATCAAACTCTAGCAGCAGGATCATCTTAGGCTAGCAGCAGTTTGACACTTAGCTTATTTCAACATTCTTCGAATATCATTAGCAACAGAATGAATATACTAGCAGCAGAATGATTATGCCTAGCAGCAGAATCATACTTAGTATATTTCCATTTGAACCATGAGCAGCAGAATAAAACACTCAGCAGCAGAATCTTCAAAGTAGCAGCAGTATCATTTAAACCCAACAATCCTCCCCTAAACTTGATATTTTCTTCCAAAATATACAAGTTTCATCCATATAGCACAGATAATCACCAAGAGGATGCTTCCAAACACTACTTCTTTGAAGTCTTTGATTCAAGAATCTTCTCATATTTCCTTATCAGTTTATAAGCCTGATCATCTGAAAAGAAACTCTTTTGCAATGTCAACATTCCAGGCTTTAACATCTGAGTAATAACTGCTGTGTTGTTATTCAAAGGGTATTCTTTCTCCACAAGCATGTAGACCTTAACACCCTTACAGACAAATTCATGTACTCCACAAGATTGATACAAATACCACTTATCAACTCTGGAGTTCAACAAATCCTTCCATTCAAGATCTCTCTCATCAGGCTCAAACATGTTCTTCAGAAAATAATAGTGAATTCTTTCATATATCACCTTTGGTCTTTGATCACTATATTTTTCCTTATACAATCTCCACATCTGTATCACATCATCTCTATCCATAAAATGTAGCATTTGAGAAAATCTAACAAATCCATAACAAAGATGATTAGACCTCATAACCTCCCAGTAAGCTTCACTTCCATCCCTGACTGTATGTGAATAAGATATGATTGAATACTTGGTATCTAAAGGAACTACATTTACTATTTCTGGTTCCTTTTGTGGTACATGAGCTGTGAGATCCATTGTTCTTTTCATATCATCAGCAGTTACCTCTTCAAAATTAAGCTCATCACTTTCTTCTTTCTCTAAGTCACTCATCACTAATGACTGAGTTCTTCTCTTCTTCCTAGCTACCTATTTTACTCTTCTCCCATATCTTTTGATACCAACAGTAGGTTCAGGCTTTTTCTCTTCAACTACATTCTCTTTCTCTTTCTCTTTCTCAACATCTGACACTTTGGACATTTTAACAGTTGACTCAGGATTCATATAAGCATTTGATGCTACTTTGATTCTTGTCAACTCTTTGATCTCAGCATCAGTTAAAGGTTTAAATTTCCTCTCCATCTCTTTCTTAGCAGCCTCAAACTTCTGATTAACCTCTTCATTAGAGTATGGCTTCAATTCCTTCAATTTCCATCCTTTCATGTTTCTCAGATATTGCTCATGAAGAGTTCTCTGTTGCCTTGCAGTTGGTGGTCTATTCACCTTTTTATTCTTCCTTGCAACCATAAGCCTTTTCTTATTCTCCACAATGGTTTGATGAATCCAGTCATTAATACCTTCATCTGTAAAAACATCTTCCATCTCTACTTTCACTTTCTCCCATGCCATAACAGCTTTACATCTTGCTTGCTCATTTTCCCATGCAGCCACTTTTGCTTCAACTTCAGATTGTTTCTCAGATTATTTCTTTTGTTTCTCCATTGCTTTATCATACTCAGCTTTTTCTTCAGCAGCAATCCTCTGAGCTTCTTCTGCATCCCACCTTTGTTGCAAATGTCTAGGCCATTCCTCAATTGGAAATTCATTAGGATCAGGATAAGGTTCAAGTTCTTCCACCATTTTCTCCTTACCCTTACCCTTGTAGGTAGGTGGTTGAACAGGTTTTCTTGTTGGCACAGGCTCTTGTATGACAACTCCTTTGGCTTTAGGTCTTGAGACAGTTACTTGTTTTGGTTTTGGTAAAGGTCGAGCAGCAGGTTGTGATTGTGGTTGTACAGTAGTAGTTTCAGTTATTGGGATAACTTTTTGTGATTTTGGTGAATTTGGTTTAAGATTTAGCAACATTTGAGCTATGGGTATTGTATCTTCATCTGTTTCTGCAGCAGAACCCATTTCTGAAGCAACAGCAGAATCCTTAAGTCCAACAGCAGAATCCTTTTGTGCCTTCTTTTCACCAACATCAGCAGCAGGTTTACTTCCAACATCTTTTTCAACATTATCCATACCAGAACCAACATTCTCAACCATATGATCCTCATTTTCTGCAACACCAGCAACATTCTTATCCAATTCCATCTCAGCCTCCCCTTGAGCCATGTTATCCTCTGCTTCATTCCTCCCCTGTTTGGGAGCATCCTCTCCCAAACTTGGTTTGGAAACCCTCAACTGTGAAGATCTTGATCTCAGCAACCCCTCAAGATGTGTAACCCTAAGCTTAAGCCTTCTGATTTCAGCACCCTGAGAAGCTTTCACTGTCTTTAGCTCCTTTCTAAGATCAAGAACCTCCTTTGACCATTTTGTACAGGTATCCGTCAATTCTTTTAATTGTTTCATGATATCCTCACAACTTCGGTCTGTGTGACCTGACCCGAGAGGTTGATCACTGGATTTGGCATTGTGTACAGGTGTTTTAACCGTCAAATCCTCTGTTTCAAGTTCAATGCTAGCCTCAACACTTCGACCTGTGTGACCTGGTCCGAGAGGTGTATCATGGGCATTGTCATTTTGTACATCAGTGTCCATCAATTCAATTGTTTCATCTCTGTCCTCATCACTTCGAGATGTGTTACCTACTCCGAGAGGTGAATCTTTGGACACAAACTCAGTCTCAACCCTAGGCTGAACATCTGAGCCCCCTATTTTAGTCGTTTGGCTAGGGTTTCCATCATGTGCATCAGGTTCATGAGAACCATCAGCAGTAGATGTTGCCAAGGTTGGGGTCTTACTTATGTTGACACTGGCCTGTTCAACTTCTAAGTTGGAAACAGTAGTGTCAGCCCCTTCCTTCATGCCATCTCCATCACCTATGGTAGCCTCATCTGCTTCCATACTAGCACTAGTCTGAGGTAACTCAGTGCTCTTTTCATGTGAAATCCTAGGTGATTGGGTCTTTTGTGGTGCATTATGAGATGATTCATGTGAATATTCAGGAGTGGGTGTGTGATGGGAAGCTTTGGGGTTTTCAGCTTCTTCACCCTGAGCAATATCAACAACAATGTTCAAAATGTGTTGGGACAATGGAGTTATTCTCCCTGAAAAACCTGTCCCATTTTTCCTTAAGTGTTTAAACATTTTAGTTACAAGAACAGGAGTTTTATAAGGTTTTTCATGAGCAAAAGGTTCTTGTAACTGATTATCAATGAGTAATTGCAAAAACCTTGGATAAAGATAAGAATTTCCTAAAAGATTCTTTTTCAACCCTTCAAAAATCATAGCCGAAAAATTATATGGCTGGCCTGTGGCTAGACAAATCAAAGCAGAAGCTTGATTTGCACTAAACTCATTCCACCCACTTGTTTTAGGACTAAGACAATGTAGAAGGGTGTGAACAAGAAACTTCCATTGTGGGCAGAGCAAACGTTTGAAAATTTTAACTTTAGTGTTGGTTCGCTCATACCCAATTCTTTCAAGTTCCTCAAAAATTGTAGATGTGGGAAGGCAAGTTGTTGCTTCATCATCTGTAAGACGAAGAATTCGTCTTATAGATGTTTCAGTAACGACTATTCTTTCCTCATCCACTAAGGCAATTAACATTTCTTCCCCATTAATAGTTTCAGTCGTAACAGTCAACCAACACTGTTTTATGTGGGAACGATATATAGTTGGATTTACTAATAATGCATACCTAATGGAGGTAGCATTAAGAAAGTCTATAACTTCAGTGAATCCATCAGCCTCCGGCACCTTTTTAAGAAAAGCTACTTGATTGTGATCGTCAGAAAAGGTACGTCTTGCCATTGCTAATTAGGGTTTTGATTTTGGAGAATTTTGAATCAGGTGCTAATGGAGATGTTAGGTTTTGGAGAGAATTGAATTTTGAGCGCACAATTTTAATTTGGGGATCGAATTAGGTTTTATTCCAATTAGATCCAATTAGAAGGTTTAGGCGCCAATTTGCAAAACAGTCCTTCAACTTTCAAATTTAGCAGTAGAATGCTAAACTTGCAAAACTAAGCAGCAGAACATCTCCAGCAGTAGAATGGATTTCTTCCCAATACTTATCCAAGTACCCAAAATAAAGATCCATCCTTTTGGTCAACTCTCCCAAAATTAATTCCACATACCAACTTGAGAGTTAATTTCTAAATACCAACCCCGCCTTAAATGTCATTAAATCTTGATTAACTCTATAAAAGCCCTTAACGCATCTACACACATTCATCTCCTCCCACAAAGTCCTCAACATTAATCTTCAACATTCCAATCACCATGAATCCTTCAAAGATCATAGAAATCTCATCCGATTCATCATCTGACTCCGGGAGCTCTGGTTGGAATAACTATTTTCCATCCGACTACACCAGTCAAACCAGCAAAAGGCAAAGGACAACTCCTCCAATATCATCGGATGAACTAACAACTCCCCCATCCTATTTAAACGATTCATTCCCTCTTCTGATTCGTCTGATGATGATGAAATTCAAAAACTATCAGACTTACTAACCAAAGAGTTTGAAAAAGCAGCATCATCAGTGAAGATCCCTGTTCCTGAGAAGAAGCAAGTTCCATCTCCAAGTCAAAAGCAAAGTCCATCTCCAAGACCAGTAATACTGGCACTTCCCTGCAAGAAGGTGTCTGAACTCATGGGTAGCAGAGGAGCCCGCAGCAAAGTCATGCCGGATATCATTGGAAAAGGAAAAGGAAAGCTTGAGTAGTTGTGTTGTGTGGTAGGTTTGTGTAGGTTTATGTGTAGTAAGGTTGTTGGTTGGTTGTTTGTTTTGTTGCTTTTGAATCCTGAATGTTGATGTAACTCCTGCTAATGTAGTGAATGCTCCCAGTAATGAATAAACTTCTATTATCTTTGTGTTGATGAACATTCACTTTTATGCTTTTGATCCTGAATAGATAGCCTCCCCTGAATTTCAGAATCATCTTTTTCTGAGCAATCAAACTTTTGTGACTTATCCTGCAAAAGATTAGTCCAACAACCACAAAACACAAACAAGAGAATCCCACAATAATCATAAGACAGTTAACAACATAACCATCTTAGCAGCATACAATATACAGACATAGCAAGCACTAGAAACAACTTATTTGATCAATAGCAGCACAAATCCTCAAAAACTTTTTACAAAAACATACAGAGATAAGATTTTAAAGATTGATCATACCAATACTGGCAACTAAAAATTGAAATCTACTTATATCAAAACTTTTTTGTAAGTAGATCAGCAACATTATTATCAGTATGTATTTTAACCACTTGAATTAACTTTTTCTCATAACAATCTCTAATAAAATGATGTCTTATCTCTATATGCTTTGTTTTAGAGTGAAAAACAGGATTCTTGATTATACACATTGTGCTGTTATTATCAATATAAATTTTGGTGTTCATGAAATTGTACCCATAATCCAAGAGTTGATTCTGAATCCAGAGTACTTGTCCACAGCAACTAGAAGTAGCTACATACTCTGCCTCAGTTGTTGAGTTAGCCACCACAGTCTGTTTCTTGCATTGCCATGAGATTAGCCTATGACCAAGGTATTGACAGCCTCCAGTGGTTGACTTTCTATCCAAACTAGCTCCAGCATAGTCACTGTCTGAGTATGCTATCAAGTCAAAGAGTGAATTATTAGGATACCAAAGGCCCAATTTAGGTTGACCCTTTAGGTACCTAAAAATTCTTTTGACAACTTCCAAGTGTGGAACTTTTGGGGACACTTGAAATATGGCACAAGCACACACAGAAAACATGATATCTGGCCTTGAAGCAGTCAGATACATCAATGAACCAATTATTGATCTATAAAGATGTACATCAACCTCTTCCCCATCTTTATCCTTGAGCAAAGGTTTGTTGTTATCCATTGGTGTCTTAGCTGCCTTCACATCATTGAAACCAAATTTCTTTAACATATCAGCCACATACTTGTCTTGACTGATGAAGATCCCCTCAGCTGTCTGCTTAACCTGAAGCCCCAGAAAGAAAGTGAGTTCTCCCATAGAACTCATTTGAAATCTGTTATGCATGAGCCTCTCAAATTCTTCACAGAACACCTTGTTTGTAGATCCAAAAATGATATCATCTACATAAACCTGAACTAGTCAAATATCATTCTTGTTTTTCTTGATGAACAAAGTTTTATCAATGGTTCCCCTTGTGAATCCATTAGATAACTAATACTTAGACAAGGTGTCATACCAAGCTCTAGGAGCTTGATGTAAACCATACAGTGCTTTCTCCACTTTATATACTCTATCTGGAAAGTTAGGATCTTCAAAACCAAGAGGTTGCATCACATAAACCTCTTCATCAATCTTTCCATACAGAAAAGCACTTTTCACATCCATTTGGTACACTGGAAAGTTCTTGAATGAGGCAAAAGCTAAAAATAATCGAATAGCCTCTATCCTTGCTACTGGAGCAAAGACCTCATCATAATCTATCCCTTCTTCCTGAGTGTACCCTTGAGCCACCAGTCTTGCTTTGTTTCTCTCCACAATTCCTCTTTCATCCCTTTTGCATCTGAACACCCATTTTGTACCAATTTCCCTCTTCCCATTAGGCAAATCAACTAGTGTCCAGACCTCTTGAAGCTTGAACTGCAACAGCTCCTCTTGCATGGCTTCAACCCAACTTGAATCTTTCATAGCTTTGTGAATATTCTTAGGTTCCACTTGTGATAAGAAATAGGCAAATCTGTAATTTTGTAGGTCCTTGTGGCTATTCCTCTGATGCAATGATTGAGCAAATAAAACTTGATGTAGTTGATCACTTAGCCTTTTTGTTTTACTTCTAGTTTGTACAGTAGATTGTACATCACCAATTATCTGCTCCTTAGGATGGTTCTTATGTATCCTTGTAGTTGGAGTAGGACTGACTTGAATAGAAGGCTCCATATTTTTCAAATCAGCATTTGCTCCAAAAACATCCACAACATCATCATCTGTGTCATAGTAGATTTCCTCCATTTCAGGCATATGAGGAAAGTCACCATCATCATTAACATCAACATTAAAATCAGCAGCATAATTCTTTGGAACAGCAGTAGAATTACTAGGCTTAGCAGCAGAATTGGGAATACTGCTGCTAGACGTAGCAGTAGAATTATTTGGCTTAGCAACAGAATTAGAGATACTGCTGCTAGCTTCATTTCTTGAACTTCCATGCTTTGCTGACTTTTCAACAGTCTTTCCATCATTTGAAGGTTCATCATCTCCTTCTGCATGATCCTTTGGTACTTCCTTTTGAACAGCGTCATCATCAGAACTCTTTCCCTCTTTATCTGTTGGAGTGAAGAACTGATTAAACTTCCACTTCTCAATCAAAACAAACTCCTCTGCAGATCCATCCTTCTTTGCTTATGTACCTGCATTGGGGTTAGTTTGTGTGCCTGCAGACATGTTAGTTGTACCTGCAATTACTGGTTGATAATTCATACTCTTGGTTAGGGAATCAATATCAAACAGCCATTCAGTTCCTTTTCCAGCAACACTAGGTGTGGTTTCACGAAACCTAACGTGTAGATTTTCTTCCACATGCATTGTTCTTTGGTTAAATACCCTAAAAGCTTTGCTATTAGTTGAGTATCCAACAAAGAAACCTTTTTCTGCTTTCTCATCAAACTTGCCTAGTGAATCAATGGTATTTAAGATAGTAATAGGACACCCAAATGGTTTTAAGAAATCTATCAAAAGTTTCCTACCATGCAACAATTCATAAGGGGTCTTGTTATGAGGCTTCACTAACTTACTCCTATTTTGCACATAGCAAGCAGTATTTACTGCTTCAGCCAAAAAAGTAGTGGGTAACTTTGACTCAGACAACATAGTCCTAGCAACCTCAATTAATGTCCTATTCCTCCTTTCACCAACACCATTTTGTTGAGGAGTTCTAGCCACACTAAACTGCCTTAAAATACCTTTTTCCTCACAGAACTGATTCATTACATGATTCTTAAATTCAGTTCCATTGTCACATCTGATTACTTTGACCTTATGATTTACTAGATTTTCTATTCTTGTAATGAAGGCCTTAAGAATTCCAGAGGTCTCATCCTTAGTTGCTAAGAAAAACACCCAAGTAAACCTACTGAAATCATCAGTAACAACTAAGCAATACATCTTCTTATTTAAGCTCTTCACAAAAGTTTGTCCAAATAGATTCATATGCAACATATACAAAGGTTCAGAAATAGAGTTCACCACTTTGGACTTACAAGAAGCTCTGTGTTGCTTTCCCATCTGACAAGCAACACAGGTTTCAGAATTTTCAAAAATATTTGAAGGTAACCCTCTAACAAGATTGCCTTTTACCAATTTGTTTATAGTTTTGAAATTTAAGTGACCCAATCTTCTATGCCAAAGCTTGGATTCATCAATGGTGGCCTTTGCAAAAAGATAAGTCAAATCTCTTTTGGGAATGATGTTCTTAATGTCCACACTGTATATATTGTTTGTTCTAGGGACTTTAAGTAGTACTTCAGAATCACGAGGCAACTTAAAGTTGGGAGACAAAACAAGACAGTCAGTGTCTGTAAAAAGAACAAAATTCTTTTTGTCACACATTTGTGAGACACTAAAAAGATTGAACTTAAGTCCCTCTACAAAATACACCTTTTCAAAATCCAATTTTCCTGTTCTAATAGTACCTCTACCAACAATCTTGCCACCTTTTGGATCATTGCCAAAAGCAACATAACCAGCATCAAAAGCCTTAAAATCTTCCAAGTTACTCTTGTCCCCAGTCATGTGTCCAGAGCATCCACTATCAAAAATGCATTTATCCTTTAGCTCCAATTGTAGATTGCCCTGCACAAAGAGTAAGAGAGTTAGTTTCTCTTTGGGACCCAAGCCATTACTGACTTGGATCTGCCTTGTGCATCAAAGTAATCATATTTCTTGAAGTTCATTGATGCACTACTGTGTCTGGTTTTGGGTTTCCAGACCCAGCAAGCTGAGGCCTTAACAGCATAGAAATGAGTGCCCATAACAGTGTCATTAACCACTTTTGGCTTAGCAGCAGAATGAGAGATACTGCTGCTAGCTTTAGCAGTAGAATACCCTATTTTCTTTGGAATGGGCCTTATTGGTGCAACAGGAGAAATAGTCCTAGAAATACCATTTCTCAACAAAATCTCCTTAGGAACCATGTTTCTTTTGGGATGTGGGTGAGTCTTTCTTGCAAAGTTCCTATGGTTCACCCTTGCATTATGGTTCCATACAGGTTTTGGAGCACTAGTTTTCATAGGTACTGAAAGATAACAATCTTCTTGCAAGTGCTCAAAACTACCACAGCTGTGACATGCCTTCTTAACCAGTTCAAAGTCACTACCTAACGTGTGTGAAATCACCTGGTGCAAGTTTCTCTGATTTCCTCTAGGCAAGTCACAAGTCTTCCTAGGATAAGCTCTAGGCTTATCATCATACTCAGCCACTTTCTTAGAGATTCTACTTCCTAGCACAGGTTTCACAAATTCAACATTCTTAGCTTTAGTTTCTACAGGTTTAATTTCGACCTTTTTAACCTTAGGAGGTGTTGATTCTATCTGCTCATCATCACTATCTGATTCCCAATCTTCAATGATTGGTGCATCAAACAATTTTTCATCAATCTTAGATGCCAAATTTTCATCAATCTTATGTGCACTAGTCTTTTCAGATGTTTCAGTGTTTACTTGACTTGTGTCACCTAAAGATTGTGCAGCTAACTCAGATATAAAGGACAATTCTTTCCTAGCTGGTGCATAAGCACTTTTAAGTGGGGGGAGGGGCACTTCATTGTATCCTAGGCCACATCCTCTTTTAAAAATCTGAGATTCAACTGCTTTGTTTGCTAGAACAGATGCATATTGTTGTTTATCTATCCTAACAACATGTTTTTCTTTTTCACTTAAAGCTGAGTCTTTAGCCAATTCAGCTTCTTCCAATCTTTTATTAAGCACATTAATTTCACATTCTTTCTTAACTAGCTCAGTTTCAAGAGTATGAATTTCATCAGCATATTCTCCCTCAATTTGATTAAGAAACTCAACCTTGTTTTCTAAAGATTTTAAACCATGTTGATATCCTAAGTTATCAAGTTTGAGTTTATTAAATTCAACTCTTAACTCATCATAACTAGATTTCCATGCCTCTATTGTATTTGAACAAGATTTAAATGAACATGAAGATTCATTTGATACCTCAGAGTCTGATCCAGAGGAGGAGTAACCCATAAGAGCAAAGTGTTGTTCTTTGGGTTCTTCATCAGCTACCAGTGCAAAGTTGGGACCATCCTCAGCTTGGTCACCCAGTCAAATTCTCCCAAGCCATCACATGAGACCATAGCAGTAGTAGGTTTAGCATCTTCAATGGGAATCTGCCTTGGATTTTCCTTGATCTGCTTTGGTGCTCTGCATTCCCTTGCAAAGTGCCCTTTTATGTGGCAGTTATAACATTCAAACTTTGATTTGTCAAACCCCACATTGTTCTGCCTTCTGAACTTGAGCTCTCTTCCAGTTCTCTTCAAGAATCTTCTTGCCCTCATAGTCAACATTGCAAATTTCCAGTGCAAATCCATCTCTTCTAAATCATCAGGATCAACTTGATCTAGATCCTGACTCATTACCGGAGTACTTGTTGTGAGTTCAGCTAAATAGGCACAAATAGCAGCATCACTAATGTTGTCACTATTTGTAGAACTAGCAGCAGAACCAGTATGACCAATAGCAGAATGAGTATCTTGAGTATTCCCAGAAGTCTTATTATTAGAAGACACAAAAGCAAGGTTGTTTGAACTTGAAGAACTGGTTGAACCCTTTACCTCAGTTTCATAGACCTTCAAGTTGTTATACAAATCATCCAAATTCATAGCATCAAAATCAGCCTTGTTCCTCCAGACAACTATGTGAGTATTCCATTCAGGTGCAAGACTCCTTAGAAACTTCAGGTTAATGTCTTCCTTTGCAATAGTGACATTAAGAAGTGCCAACTGACTCACTAACTTCTGCAGCCTGTCATAAGTACCATCAATACTTTCATTGCTTGATGCAATGAAAGTTTCAAATTCGTGCTTTAGCAAATTCTTCCTTAACTTTTTGATGGCTTCATTCCCACCAAACCTTAGTTCAATTGCTGCCATCAAATCCTTGGCAGACTTGGTGTTTTTGAAGGCCAATTGGTACTCATTAGGTATCCCCATTAAGAGAATAGTATGAGTCCTAATCTCCAATTTCCTTTGAGCCCTATCTTCATTGGTTTTGATGGGTACGGCTTGCCCATCAGCACCAGTCTTAGGTAGAGTATCACCAGTTTGTATGATTTCCCACATTGTTTAATCACACATCTTCATGTACTGCTCTATCCTCATCTTCCAGAGTTCATATTCTCCAACCTTGAGCATTGGAACCTTGGATGCAGTAACCATATGATGAGATTCAGACTCCATTGCTTTTGATGATGAACAGATCTGAGCTTTACGAAATTCTTCTCGATATCAGTTTCTAGATCACAAGCTCTGATACCACTTGTTGATCCCAGTTGAGCTTAACGATCTTGTTAATTACTTTAGATATAAACCTAAAGCAATTGGTATAGAAAGTGCTTATGAACGAACTATTAATTACTATGCGGAAGTTAGTAATTAATCTTAAGAAGAATAAAAATAACACACGATAATTCTCTAAACCTTCACCTCAATATATATTAATATACGGTTACTCAAAAGTAACAGGGTTACAACGAACCTTGAAGTGATTACAAGACAATACATATGCTAGGACAATCTACTTCTAACCCTAACCCTAGATCCTCCTTTTATACACATAAGGAGTCCTAGTCGGTTACAAAACTTTCTATACAAGAATAATATCTAATCGTATCTTTACCATAAACAAACTATACATATCCAATAAGCAGCAGAATCAAACTCTAGCAGCAGGATCATCTTGGGCTAGCAGTAGTTTGACACTTAGCTTATTTCAACATTCTTCGAATATCATTAGCAGCAGAATGAATATACTAGCAGCAGAATCATACTTAGTATATTTCCATTTGAACCATGAGCAGCAGAATGATACAACTTAGCAGTAGAATCTTCAAAGTAGCAGCAGTTTCATTTAAACCCAACAGTGTTAAACATCCTACGCATTTGTCGCATTTGTTTGGGATGTTGGAATGGAAGACACATTTCCCATGGTAAGTAACTTTGTGGTTGACGGTTATTCCAAGTTACGAGAAAGTTACTTGGATAACTTTGTCTTCTAAAGTTACCTCTCGGTAGAGGAGTTCTTGACCGAGGTTTGGGAACATTTGTTCTTCTAGGTGAAGGAGTCTTTGATCTAATATCAGGTTTTACAAAACCAAGTCCGGGAGTTGACAAGGGTTTGTAAGAACTTTTGACATCCTTTTTACCAGGAATAGGTACTTCTACATTATTAATAACTATGTGACTCGGTTAAGGACTTAAGTTATTTTTCAAAATTGTCCCAAATCTGACTTTCGCACCAGACGGTACCACGGTACCACTAATTTTAGTGGGGCCGTCTGTACCTTTAGTGGTGCCGTACCTATAATTTCAGATACTCCAGGCTTTACAAATTTTACTTGTTTAGTACCACTTGTAGAAGCTTGGTTTGGGTTAAATCCTAAGCCTGCACGGTCATGTTCACTAAACCTAATATTTTCAAGCATATCATTAAGTGCCTTTGTTCCTTCTTCAAACTGAATGATCCTCAAAGCATTTTCTTTGAGTTTCTCATTTTCTACTTGAAGACTTATGCATGACTTACATCCTACGTCTACTTCTTTATTTTTCTCAAGTCTTTTGACTTGATCCTTTAGTTCTAAAACTTGCACTTCGACTTCATGCAATTTTAATTTTAGTGTTTTGTTTCTACCTAAAATTTTAAAACTTACCTCACATAACTTATTATATTCATCATATAGTATGTTATCATCTATTGACAGATTATCATCACTATAATAAGAAGAGTCGGAATGTACCTTATTCGAAGCCTGAGCCATTAGGCATGTTTCATCGTTTGGCTTCTTCTCTTCTTCTTCACCGCTATCACTCCAAGATCCTCCAATGAAAGCTCTTTGGTTGTTGGTTTTTGGTGGTTTGGGACATTCTCCTATGAGGTGATTAGGATCTCCGCATCTAAAGCATTTTCTATCACTTGTCCCTTTCTTTTCAACTCGGTTCTTTTGTGATGTCTTCTTGTCATCATGAGGTTGCCTAACGAACCTACCTCTTCTCCTAAAGAAAATTTTAAAGTCTCTAACGGCTAATGCATACTCTTCATCTTCACTATCGGAATTCGAACATTCCTCATCACTAGACTCCTTCTTGGCTTTCAATGCTAGAGATCTAACTCTCTCACTTTTGCCTTTAACTATATCGGAGTCTTTCTTGATTATCATCTCGTGAACCTTCAAGTTTCCTATTAGTTCACCGAGTGATAATGTCGCCAAGTCCTTTGACTCTTCAATGGCGGTGACCTTTGCTCTCCATTTAGGATGTAGAGCCCTAAGAAACTTCCTAACATAATTCTTGCTAGAGTAACCTTCATCAAGATCTTTAAGACTAGTAATGATAGTTTTAAATCTAGCAAAAGCATTATCAATAGATTCATCTTCCGAAATGGAAAATTGTTCATATTGTTGAACAAGAAGATCTATCTTGTTCTCTTTCACTTGATTATTACCTTGGTGAGTGACTAACAAAGTTTTCCAAATATCTTTTGCCGTATTACACATGAAAATTCTTTCAAATTCCTTTTTAGGCAAAGCATTGTAAATCATCATTTTAGCCTCATTATTTTTGGCTAGTTTTCTTTTAAGTTCATCACTTCGTTTGTCATAAGGAACTATTTCATCCCTTTTGGTTTCCGGATTCTTTTGAATCGGTTGAAAGTCACCCTCGGTAATAATATGCCAAAGATCAATGTCTTTTGATTTCACATACGTTTCGAATCTTGTTTTCCAATAAATAAAACAATCGGTTTCGAAAAGTGGTGGTCTTTGCATAGATTTCCCTTCTAGATATTTGTCAGAATCAATTGATCGATTCAAGTTTTAAAATACAATTTACTTTAAAATCTTGACTGACGTGTCTTCTGATACCAATTGTGGAAAACTAGAAGATGGGGTTGAATAGTTTTACCGGTTTTTAAATCTTCTTAAAACCTTACTATTGAAAAACTTGATTCGAATCTTATGTGTGATCAATCAACACCAATATGAACACTATACTAAACTATGCAATATAAACACAATGTAACTAAATGAAAGTAAAGGAAAGAGATGGAAAGATCAAACCAGGACAAAGAGATTTATAGTGGTTCGGCTACGAAGCTCTTCTTCGCCCTACTCCACTCCCCGAGTACCACACTCGAGAGTTTCAAGCACTATGTCAACAGCCTCCCTTTAGGCGGAGAAAACCGTACATGTCGCACATCCTATTTTCGACACTAAGCTAGATGTCGAGTGCTAATCTTAGCTAGCACCAATCTACCATGATCTACTTGATCCTTTCTACTTCACACTATCACACAAGACTTGATCTACCCGATCTACCTATGATCCTCTTGATCAATCACACAAGCCCAATGGCTTCAAGAGATCTCCAAGATCTCACAAGATCACAATGATCAACTTTCACTCGACTCAATCTACTCTATCTACCCTTGATCAACACACAAGCCCAATGGCTACTAGAGATAATCAATATCTCTATAAGATCACAATGATCTTCCCTCACAAACTCTCAAAAGGAAAATGATCTTGATGTATACTATGATACAATCAAGTGTGTAACAAATGTTACAAGTGCTCTAACTACAACTACAACACTTTGTATCTACTTGGATACCTTGTGTTCTTCTCTTGCACTTGAAGATGAATGAAGAGGATCTCTAGCTTGGATGATTGGATCACTCTTAAACAAAATAAAAACTAAACTAAATGATCAAGAAGAGAAAATGTGAAAAGGGTATTGAACTCAGAAAGTTCTGTGTGAAAAAGGATGCCCAAAATCTGTGAAGTTGGCTGGTATTTATAGGCAGAAAAAATCTGGCCGTTATGAAGGCACGGCTCCACTAAATCACACACGGTACCACTAAATTTAGTGGTACTGTGCCAGACAAAAACGCTCATCTTTTTGTCTTTTCTAGTGAAAACTTATTTGGGGAAGTTTGGAGCTGATTTTGGGGGGAAAATAGCTGTTATGATATTTGAACTTATTTTTCCATTAAAACATTTCTTAATTATTCAAAAATAATTTGTAAAGTATATTTTTGAAAGAAATGTTTTGTCACATTAAAAATGTGATGTCTTAAACACAAATTCAGTTCTTTGATCATTTGTCAAGTTGTAAATTTGTTTGTGCATACCCAGAGTGATTTGCGTAGAAATGAGAACTTTTGATTAAAAACTTGGTAACGTTAATTTTAACGTAACGTGTTTTCACATTTTTTCATCCTCAAAACGTGAAGTTATCGAAAGATATAAATAACGTTTTTAGAACATTATTTGCATCAACATAAATTACGAATCATTTAAAACCATGATTAGTCCTACACTTCAAATATATCGTTAGTAAATATTTCCAGAAACAACTACCTATATACTCTTATAGCCAGTATTTTTACACCCTTAATAATAATGTTCCCACATTTCGACATGTCTAGTAGTGTTCGTAACCACTTTTCATTCATCGTCTTTCGGTTATTGTCAAATCGAAATCTCATCCGTCCTTGATATATCCATTGTCACACACTTATACCCTTCCAATGAGCCAATACCTTCAAATGCTTAGAAAATCATTTTAAACTTAAATGCTGCCGCACCAGCAAGAATAACATAAACTCTCTAAAACTTTTGAAATTAAGTCTTAAACATAGTCTTTGAACTAAAAAAACCTTACTAATCTAGGTTGCGTGTTGGTGCTGAACACTATCTGAACTATTGTAATATCTGACTACTATATGCCGAGGTGAGTATTCACAGCCCCCGTTTTACCGCTTTACTTATTTGGGGTGGAATGCATGACTTGACATTTTATTTGAACTTATGACATATATTTTTACCTGAACTATTTGAAATTGACTTTGAACCTTAAGATATTATTTTGAACTTATGACTTGTTTTTAACTATTGACGTATCGTACGCACTTAAATTTTAGTCTCCCTTGTCTACGGAGCAGGCTTGATTAAATTAGTATATAATAGTTGTTATGATGTATTGTTCGTACATTCGCATTGTTAGTCCCCGATTGGTTTGCCGTTCGCACACCAATTTAGACGTACCGTTCATACGGCTCCCTTGTTCGGAGTAGTAGGTAGTATGGATAGCGCTATTAGAGGTCGACCAACCTCTCACTCCCCTGTCTACGGAGTGCATATTATTTATTTTAGGGGCTTTGCCGCATACATTATTTGTTGTTCCCTTAACACGCTTAGAGTTAACTATAAAGTTAATCTACTTGTGTTTATGACTAATACAATGTTTGATTAATTCTAACAGTTAATGAAACGTTAATATAAAAACACAAAGTATTTTCAACGTTTAAATTCTTATTAGAAATGAATCAAAGAATCTATTACCCAAGTGTTTTGCGAAACAAACACTTGGGATTGAATAGACAAGGTATGGTGTCTCCTATCTAAACTTAAGCAATGCTTTAAGTGGTAACAATTCGACCCACTGAGCTATCTCAGGGTGGGTATTGTGAAAGTCTAAGCTTTAATTGCACAAAAAATACCTAACCCACTTTTCTCCATCTGTTTGCTATTTATAGGCAAACATGTTAAGAGTACTGAAGATTAAAACTACATAAACAAATAGGAAGTGTGTCTGACAACTACAACAGTAGTTGTCATTTCCAAGAACCAATAGGATTGCGCCAAAAAGTCTTCGAGTGTCAGTCCTGACACTTCTTCGACTTTTAGCCACTTGAGGGATGGTTTGTCTGACCCCGATAAGACTTGTTCTTATCTTTTCAAAACCTTCCCGCTTTATCCCGCCTTTTATTCAGGCTTCAGGTTCTTCAGTCATTTATCTTTAGTCTTCAGTTATTGTTGTTGAGGAGACTTGGGGTTCAGTGAGCTCTTGTCTCACGCTCACTGATCCCATTACCTTCTTCTTCATCTCAAGTAACATTTCAGGGAGAACCGCCTTCCTGAATTGGTGAGTCTTGCTTCTTAGACTCGTCCTGAGTATCTTGAAGGTAACTCACTAAGTGACTGTTCACTCAGTGACTTAGTATGTTTTCGGTTTAATTAACACTTAGCTTAATTTGTATTCAAATCCTGTTTTAACGACTCTTGGGTACTGAAGGACCCAACAATCTCCCCCTATTTGGATATAAATTATGCTTAAGTGTTTTTGATCAGTAATGAGTAAGCTAATGACTTCTGCTCATACTGAACCTAAAGGGCTCATGAATTTCAAAGTTCCTCTTATCAGGACCTTTGAAAACAGTGATGACAGCAGGCTTGGTGTTCTGATGAATCTTTACATCAGTAATGGGTTCAGGTCTCAGTTTGCTTGTCATAACCCATTGGTACTTCTCAATTCTCTTTTGTCTTATCTCCTTAGTCCTTTTCAGCCTTTCTTCTCTTTTCTTCCTGAGAGCCGACATTTCAGCATCCTGAGCTTTCACAAAGCTCTCACCACCCTTTCTTCCAGCAAGTTCTTTTGGCTCAAGACCATTCTTCTCAGCCTCTTCTCTGACAACCTGAATGATGGCAGACTTGTTTTGCCTTTCATCTTCAGCAGCTTTCTTCAACCCTTCTTCCTTTTCTAAATGAGCCATAATTTGGGCCTCAGTGAGGTGATACATTACTCCATTTATTTCATAAGGGACCCTGACTGGCTCATCAGGGTCTGGCCTTCTTTCAGAGGAAGCAGGCACCAAGATTGTAGGCTCAGGCTCCCCCTCAGGAATCTCCCCCTCAGTGTGAGAAGGAGGTTGTTCAGGTTGTTCTTCAGTGACCTTCTCCCCCTCAACTGTTGCTTGAGTCATGGTGAGAGCAAGAGTTGGAGCGCTCACTGAAGTTGAGGGAGCAGCCTGACCTTTGAAGGCTTGATAAATCTCAGTCATCATCGATTTGATGTCTGAGGTGTCCTGCTGAAGAGTTGAGACCTTAGCCTTAAGAGAAGCCTCTATTGCTGTCATCCTTGGCCCAAGATTCCAAGCCAAGGAAGAAGAAGATGTAGCCCAAGATGCCAAGTATGACTCCATAAGACCCAGGGAAGACTTGATGGGGTCCACTATAGAGCTGAGTCCCTGAAGATTGGAGGATTTCAGCATGTTTATCAGCTCAGTCAACTGGGTAGACTATTGATGGTAGTCCTCAGAAGCCTAAAGAATTTTCTTGTTAAGCTCAGGGTCATCTTTTACTGACTCTTGAATAGTTACAACGCTCTTGTGTATGTTGGTAAGAGCTTGGTTGAATAGTTTAAGATTCTCATCAAGATTTATCAGGGAGAAGGAGATAGATGACTTGTGCTCATTAACATCATCATGATAGGATTCCACTGATTCCTTCAGGTTGACATAATGAACAGCAGCTTCACAGTGTTGGTCAAAAATTTCTTCAGTTAGCCCAGTAAAGAGAGCATTGTTGGCCTTTTGTAGGAACTTGACCAATTGTCTTTCAGTGAGAGGAAGAATGTTGTCATACTTCCTGAGTTCTGGAGGGCAGGATGATTCAGAGTCTGAAGAATGATCAGCCTGAGACTCTGATTCTTCACCATGTGGAGAGGACTGATGCGATTGTTCAGTGGGTTGAGCATCAGTCTCCATATCATCACCTGCCTCATAAACTTCTTCCTCACTCTCTATACTGAGCTCTTCATCAGACATAAGAATAGCCTGAAGATCCGTCATCGACTGAATCTGCAACGGGTTTTGGCCAAGTCCTGACCCTTTCATAATAACTGAGTGGGTTTGCTCAGCCTGGTGTTTGGGGTCAGTTCCCGAGAGACTGGATTGGGTGGTGGGTTCCGTATCAGCGGGTGGTTTAAATCCATCTGAGTCTTTGTCCCCCTTTGCGCCTTCAAGTACTGACGGGTGTTTTCCAGCACTATCATGAGGCACAGTTTGTGATTGTTGATGGACCCCCTTCCCATCAGGGTTGTACTGCCCTTTTGGGGATTCAGGATCTTAGACTCCCTCAGGCACTGATTGTGATTTATCAGTTCTTTCATCGGGATGCGATTGGGTGTGGGTCCCCTTCCCAGTTGAGTAGTGCTGCCCAACCGAGGATTCAGGACCCTTTTCTCCCTCAGGCGCTGATTGTGATTTGTCAGTGCCTTCATCGAGATGTGAGAGGTTGAAGGTTCCTGACCCTACCAACTTGTGTATGTCAGTAGAGCCATGAGGAAACTGAGGTTTGCCCAAGGACACTCAGGATGATTTATCAGTGACCTCCGTTGGCTTTTGTTTTAGGGTCAAGAGGGTTTCAATCATGGGTGTCTCTGAGGTCTTGGCCATTGTTTCCCCTTCAGAGGGTTCTGAGGCAGAAGATCCAAGGGCGAGTGATTTGGGTTTAACCACCTTCTTCGTCCCTGCCTTCTTTTTGTTCTTCTCCTGCTTTTCAGGAGAAGGAATGGGTGAGACAGCTTCGTCACCCCGAATGACTATCAGCATGTAGTTGTTCAGGGCGAATGATTGTACCTCAGTAACGCCAATAGTATAATTGGCCTTGTGTAGGACGTCAGGTTTAGAACCTTGAGCGTCCTGCCTCATATAATCAGTGCGAAGTAGGTCCTGAAGCACGCAGGAAATGAATCTAGGATAGGACATGTGTCTTTGTCTAGACTTTCCTGAGAGCTTGGACACGAGGTCTCGGAAGATTATTCCTCCGATGTCTATTTTTCTACCCTCCAGGAGACTGAACACCATCAATTGTTGTGATGAGTTCAACTGTTCCGTGGAGGATTTGTTGCCTCCCAGGACCTGAATGATAAAAGTCATTAGGATCCTCCAGGCTGGGGGAAACCAAGTTTTAATTATTGGTGCCTTAGCCAATAATGAACCTGGGGCCACTTCAGGTTGTCTGGGGTCATGTGGCCCTAGAAAAAGTAACTCTGCTTTAACTTCTTGGTCAGTGGGGTTGGGCTCAAAATTCACACTGAAATCAAGGCCAGTGGCTTTGATAAAGGTTTTGTAATAAAGGGAGTGGGTCCTTCTCCCATTCATCACTGTGAATGTTATGATTGAGTCCCTGGTGTCATCAGGGCTTGTAGCCACTACCGTACACCAAAATTCCCTCAAGTAGTCATGATATATGACTGAGGGGGTCTTTGTAAATGTCGTAGCAAGAAAGCAGTTTTGTAGATACTTAACTACATTCTTGTACGCCCAAACCTTTTGGGGATTGGCAAAATTGCCTACCATATTGTTCTTGGTCAAGTCTACGCACTCCATTGTGAATTCCACATTTGGGGCATATGTAATAGCCATAGAAGAAGCCATTTTTGTTGGGAAAGTCTGGGTAATCAACAAATGGTCTGGGTTTCTAATAGCTAAGAAAACACACACAAAATTTTTAGTTTTGAAAGAAAAGGGCAAATTTTTGCTTAAGATTTCTAAAAAACGTGTGTGTGTATCTTGTTTGTGGAGTATTTATAGGGAAGTGAAGTGGAGGGTATTTTAGGCATTTAAGCGGTTATTATCTCAAAAGATATTATTTTGAAAAACGTTTTGAATAAAAATGTTTGAGATCCGCATTTAATGCCTAACCACCCCACTATCCCTGCTTGGCGCAACTGTCTAGGCAAACAGTTGAGCCATCTACAAAAAGTATAATTTGCAGAGTTGAGTCATCACATATCTGTTATGTGATTGGAGAGGCATTTAATGCCAAGTAGGAATGTGGTGGCCCATGAGGTGCATGCCAGAAAGGCAAACGAACAAATATTCTTATATTAAATAAGAATTCAGTTACCAATCTCGGACATTTACTAACTAGATACTTAGAGCATTTAAGTTAGTGTAGGTCCTTGTTTAATACGTAAAACACAATCTACTCAACTGCTAAACCACGACTACTACTTAACTAGTTAGCTACGAAATGAAATAGACAATAAGTAAAGATATACGAGAGATAAGATAACAATAGAGAATAGATTAAGAAGAGAAGAATTGGATGATTAACATTCACTTCATACTTTGACAAGGCTTACGCATGAGAATGAAAACCAACAACAAACTAAGCACCCCATGCCTTCTATTTATAGGCAATAGTTTAGGGCAACATGCACATGGGGTGTTTCTAGAAGGATTAACAAGGCTACACGGCCCATGGATAACTAATGGACCGTGAGCTTAAATACTAACATATGATCCTATTTAAGCAACATTTATCTCAAATGAACAAGACTTGAATTATAATTAAAACATGTTCCTAACAATCTCCCCCTAAGTCTTGGTCATCAATGTTGCTTGACGTCATCTTTGCTTCATTGGCTTCAGACGTCTTTATAATCTTCGTTCTTTGTTCTTGACTTGAAATGTTATGGTGTTGTCTCGATCTGCCAATTTCCAATGTCTTCTCGTCGTTTTCCATCATGCTCATATATCTTTGACTTTTGTTCTGTAGCTTGTTCTCACTTTTCAATCTTTAACTTGTAAAAGGTTGTAGTGCTTGAACTTTTGACTTTTCTTTAACATATTCTGAACTTTTGATATTTCTGAGTCTTTATGAGAACTTATCTTCAGGATATGAGCATGATGGAGTCTTGATGGTGGTTGAACTCCAGGTCTTCATGATCCTCCGCAGCAACAGCAGCATCATCAGCAGCAACACGAACCAACCGGCACTTACAGATTTGGACTTTGAGATCATCTACAGCATAGTGTGAAGACTTTCTCTAATCCAAACCCAGGCCGTTCTAAACCGGATACCCTCGAAAGGGCTAACACGGACACACCGAAGTGCACCCACGATTTAGTGAGTCGCTGGAGATCACCCCATGACTGTAGACCATTTTGGAATAGACACTAAACGTAACCCACAAGGAGTTACCGAAGTGACCTGCTGTCAGGGTTGTTTGATGTTACCCTGGCAGGATTTCCATTCTATCACTGAGAATCACAATTGTGAATTCTCTCAAGAATGTTCTTGGCAGATTGCTAGGATCTGCGAAGGACACTTTCCTAATTTACAACTGATGCCCATGATGTAGAACACCAGTGTAATTCTAAGTGTACCTAAGAGATCTTTGATGAATCTCATGGCTCTAGACTCAATTAGTGCACGTTTTTTTGGTCGTCGGAGGCGTGGAGCAGATTGCCTCCTTTTCAATATCAACACTCTCATAATGAGAGGTCGATAGATTATGAAGGGTTCTCCGTGTGAATGAAACAAATGTCTTTTGAGAGACACTTGAGTGGCTTAGAAGGTTTAGTGCAGTGCGTCACTGGGTCCATGACGTCTTTTGTCTTCAATACCGGTGATGCTCATCAACCAGTAGATTATGAATTGAACCCGGTGTCTGCCCTAAGGTTGAACAAATGGAGGGCTATTTCTTTTCACCCTTTTCTTTGCTCTTTCTTTTTAATTCTTCAACCCCTTCTTTCTCCTTTCATTCATTTTCTCCTTTTTTGTATCATATCTAGGACTTTATAGTTCTAAACTATGGGATTTGTCCTTGGGTAGATCCCTCCGGCACTGGCGGATCATAGGACGGTTTTTCCTAAACATTGGTCACCTTATAACTCCATGACTATCCTATTGATGATGCCATAAACCAAACCTTTGAAAATCTCTCAAAGTGTCGATGATAATAAAGATATTTTGTTGACACCTTGAGAGTTTGATGATTTTCAAAAAGACTCCCCCTTAACATGTGCGCATAAGTAATAAATTTGAAATTTGCACATGCCGGAAAGAGTTGGCACTTTTGAATTGATTGATTTTCAATGAACATGATCATCACGAGACACGCTTACATCACTAGTAGAACTAGCTTGAAATTATTACCCGTCCAGATCACATTCAAGGAAAATCGCTCGAAATTGGTACATTCTACTCAGACACGTCCTTTCCGAGACACGCTTACATCACCAGATAAACTGGCTTCAAATTATTACCCGTCCGGGACATGTCCTTTCGACTACTGACTTTTCCTACCGTCAATTCGAGGGTCAATTATGAGTTTGAGCACTAGTGAGATTCCAGCAATGAGACACCATATTTTAATCATATTTTCCTTCTCCCCCTCAAAAATAGCATACTCATGATGTTTTTGAAAAACTTTTATGATTAAAATATGCTGTTTTTGAGTTTTAGGGAAGAATTTCAAGAACTTTTATATTTCAGAACAAAGATTATATTTTCAAATACTCCCCTTTTACGAGGGAATACTTGTTCTTATGAGCAGAATGTTTGGAAAAACTTAGAAAACATTCTGGTTTAATTCTGCTCATAAGTAAGAAGCCTTCGCTCCTTTTTCAGGATTGAGGCACTGAAGCGTACCTCAGGGTCCTTTCTTTAGGGTCCGGGTTGTGCACTGTTATGTGTACACAAGCCGTAATGTCACAGGCCAATGGTAAGAATAATGATATAAGAATTATGAAATATGAATTCAAATGCTCACATCAAGCCCTGTTGCCAAACGTTGAGAATTCCTGGTCTGTCCTTTGAAATAGTCTGATGGCAAAGGATGGACGACCCCCAACGTAATTCTCTAGTCTCCTCATCTGGTCCCGATGATACAATCTCCTCTCAAGCTTCCATATGAACTCCTTTACTTTTCTGACCTCCTCAGAATTCCATCTTCTTGATTTCCCCAACTCTTTATCTCGAACTCGATTAACCAACCCATCATGAACATTCTTCAAGGTATCGTCACAGAACTTATGGATCTCATTGAAAGACATGAAGCGGTTGAAGTTCGTTGTGCTTCTGTCGACGAACCCGAAGGTCGGATGTCGTTTCATAGTGTATTGAGGGTCACGGTTGTTGTCAAGAAGAAATACCGGTTCAACAAGGTTCAACTTCGTCTGATAACTCTCCACTCCCAGCTGAAGATCCTCTACCCGTTCTCTTATGATTGTTCTCCTGATGAAGTGACAGAGTGCGGTACTGAATGCATATCGAAGTTCGTTGGACAGATGCTGTAATTTGCCTTGTACTTTCATCAAGTACATATCTTCAATATCATTCAGGTTCAGATCTGGAAAGTCTGCCTCAGAGAACGTGTAGATGTTGTTGTCATGTCTTCTGACTGTGATTTCTTCAAGAAAGGTGTAATCACACTTCCTGGATCCACTGACACTAACTACTGCCATGATTCAGAGGTCACTGTAGACTGATTCCCGAGACTTTAGGCAAAGTTTGTATTTGTACCAGGTCTTTCGTTTGTCATACCAGTGGTGGATTCCTAACTCGGCATCACGATCATATACCACGAATTCCTTAACAAAGAGATTTCGGTGAAAGGCTTCTTCCTCAATGGTTGATTGCGTGTAGTGAGCGGCTGGAGTGAAGGTGATAGAAGTTGCATACTTTGTTTTCCCTGATGCTCCATGCTTGAGAAGTTTCAGATCTTTGTTGAAGAAGAATTGAAATGGAATTTCTGAGTGGTGATGTTTTCGTATCACGGGAAGTGGCTTGGTCCAATCGGTGATGTAAGGACGGTTTTGGCTATCTTGGCCATTTCCCCTGACTACGTCTGGGTTAGCCCAGTCGAAGGCACTTGACATTGCTCTTGCAATGTTCTCAAGGTGATACTCAAGTTCAGCAGCACTGTTGGATTTGTCTTTAAGGAGATTGAAAGCATCATTCTTAATCCGACGAAGTTCCCGTTTTGTCATCCTTTTGATGTTGAGACTGCGTTTGATCTGCTGAGCAACAGCAAATGTGTTGTCTTCAACCTTGGAAACTTCATCATTTTGGATTTGAGCACTTGCAAGCTGATCGAACCAATCGTTTCCTTGCTCATCTTTGTCTTCATCAAGCCATGGAACGACAGCTGGTTCTTGAGAAGATTTCTTGCTGCTAGACGGCTTTGATTTGGAAGGCTTAGACTTTGGTGGAGATGGTGGTGGTGATTGTGGTTGATCGTCTTGTGTTTGAAATTCCACATTTTCTTCATGAATGTGCTCAAAATGATGTTCAGTTGCTGTAGGACCAGATTCCGGATTCGGTTGAGGTGGAGAAGAAGTTGTGGTTCCTGTGGGCTCTGCAATGTGAATTCCAGATCCGCTACCAGGCTTTTGTTTCTTTGTAGTTGTGTCAGGATCTTGGTCATCATCATCATGTTGACGCTTGCCTTTATTAGCTGCAGTCTTACATGATTCCATGTTGGCTCGAACAGCATCCTGGATGGGCATTTCAGTGTAGTTGAGGATGGTTTTTGCAAGCAATTTGGTGAAGAGGGCGTCTTTGAAGTTCTTCAACTGAATATTCAAGAAGATGTTTCTGTTGAAGTGCTATATCTTTGACCTTCTCATCTACTATTGTGTTGATGTAGGCTTCTATATTTTCCTGAATATCTGGCAGAAACTTCTTGACATAATGTCTCGTGTTAGCTTTGACTTTATCTCCTACATCATAAGCTAGAAACTCATCCATTTTGATCTTTGTCTCCTGCATCTCTTCCATTTGTTGAGAAAAATTCTTGACTAAGGTTTGCATCTCACCCAGTTGTGCACTCGTTTGGTTAACTTTCTTAGCTTGGGCGAGTTTAACTGCTTTCTTGAGTTTCTTTCCAGCAGGTGAGACAACCTCCACTCTAGTTACTCGAGCTATTCTTCTCACATTCTTACCTTTTATGGCTGATTTGATTTGTTCCGAAAGAGTTGCTTTGGCTTTTGGTGATGGAGATCTTGTAGGTGATGGAGTAAGTGAAGGAATTGATGTTGAGTTCTTTGGAGATGAAGATGGAGGTTTTTGAGTGTGAGGAGGTGACTCAGGAGGTGTGTTTGGTTTAGGTGATGATACGGGTGAAGGTTGAACTGGTGGTGATTTCTGCTCCTGTTGAGGGTTATGAACAACCATAGCAAGTTCGGGTGGAGGAACTGATGGAGAACGGATGTAGCTATCGGCTTCCAAGTTAGCTTGAGCTATATCCTCCTTTAGTTTCCTTTCTATTTCCGCTTGTCTGGCCATTGCTTCCTCAAGTTCATTTGCAGCTTCTGTTGTCTTATTACCAAGAATTTCCTTTTCATCTTCAGGATTCCAGTCCATATTGTCATGATGGTGTTGTTCCTCCCCCTGATCATTATCAAACATGGAGTCTGAAATTTCTTTATCAGTTAAGACGATATTGCTCTCCTGATCATTCTCCTTCTCTTTCTGAGCTTGTACTTCCAAGTCGGGTTGATTAACCGAACATGGTTCCTGAGGAATGACAGATTCAGCCTTATCGGGTAGAACAACCGTATCAGGCTGAATCGTGGATGTAGCTACTCCAGACCCTCCGGGTTGATTAACCGGATTAGTGTGGGTCGAAGCTGCTTCTTGAACGGTTCCTGATCCTCCTGCTCCTTTCTTCATTTCATACTCCCTTTGTTTCTCAACTGTCAATTTTGCTCTTCTGTCTTCATCCTCTTTAACTGACTTCAAACTGACTTTTTGTGCATATTCCAAGTTGAGCTGAGTTTGAAATTCAGCCTCTGCTTCAGTCATTCTAACAGGGATCTCTGGTTCTGATTCTGTTGCCTCAGAATCAGAATCTTCATCAATTATTCCAACTGGTTTAACTTTTGGCTTGGGTTTACTAGGAACTTTTCTCTTGAGAGTTGGTTGTTTCTAGAACGGGTCTTGGTTGATCCTGACCCTTCTTTAAGTTTAGAACGTCCCACACTACCTTCTTTGAATGCCTCATCATATTCAAGATAGGCTTGTGTTTCTTTTACTTCTTCAGTCATCAAAAATTCAGGCAGTCTAGCTCCTTGTTTATGCGTGCTCCCTGTGGGAAAGTAGACATTGTGGAAAGTTTTATCCATCTTGTACAGATGCATTTCTCGATCGGTAGGACGTCGATCAATGTCCACATGTACGTCTAGCAGATAACTGATGAGAACTTTGGTGTAACGTACGAAAGGGATTTGTCTGAAAGCTTTCCGCATTTGGAATACCATATCTTCCCAAATAAGAGCAGCAAAGTCAATCTTTTCCTGATGCACGAACCCCCAGAAGACTTGAAGATGAGGCAGTCTTGGGTGTTCAAATCCACTATCTCTAACGGATATTGAACGTGTTACGATGTAGAAGATAGTTCTCCATGGCCGTGGAATGTATTTAGCATTGACTTTAGAGATTTTGGTTAACGGTGTTTCGGGTTGAACATCATAACCAATATCTTCAAGGAAATGCATAACTTCAGATTCTGATGGAGTCGGGTAGTATTGGTTGGTAGGTTCAGGTGCACTTGGAAGGCCTAAGGCTTTGCGGAGGTGACTTTGTGTAACTTTGACCTTCTTACGATCAAGGGTGCATGTGAAAAACTTGTCATCACTGCTCAGCTTGAAGGTGTCCCAGAGTTGATGTATGTAAAGTTCTGGAATGCTATCTGAGCTGTCAAGAAGATCTCTGCACTCATGTTGTTTGAGAATTTCCACAGCAATTTGGCAGCTTGGTTCAGAGCACTTGATGAACTCAAATAAGTACATTTTATTACTATCATTTATCCTATTAATTTGACTTGTTTTACTATATTATGTATGAGGATTGATACTTAATTGTTTACTTTTGTAATTCTCAGGTAAAAACAAGCATTTGGTGAAACTTAGCGATTATGGACTAATAATGGAGCAAAACATGCATAAAGTGGAAGTCTACTGACATGGACAAGATCAAGTCAATTCTGCTCCAGATGCGCCGCATCTCACTCTCGAAATGCGCCGCATCTCTATCAAGATATCACCAGATACGATCCAAGATACAAGAGGACATGCGCCGCATCTATAAAGGCAGTTACGCCGCATCTTCTGGCGGTGTACGAATATTCCTGAATATTATAATCTTGGACCCCACGCGAAGTTAAGTACATGCGCCGCATCTACTTAAGTAGATGCGCCGCATCTTCCCTCAGACAGAAACTATAAATACCCCGTAGACCAGACGAATTAAAAAAGTTCGAAACCCAAAAACCGAAGTTCGGACAGCAGAACAGGAGGACGAATTCAGTCAAGAGGCAGCACAAGACACACCCAAATCGAAGATACAAGAGCTGTAAGAAGGTGCTGCATGTATTTAATTCATTAAGTAGTTTTGTTTTATTGTGTTAGCAAACTTTAATTCATCAGGATTGGTGGCTTGTGTAATGTGACAACGAAAGATTGCACTCCCTTTAATACTTGCTTTCCCATCAATTAAAGTTTATATGTTGATGTCTTTGGTTACTACTTATTAGTGCATTGATAACCTCTGTGTTTATTAGTGGCTTGCGGGCATCCGACTGCGGGACAAGATGTGGCTCCCACGGTTGTTTCTAAATTGATCACTTAGGAATAACTTTTAGACATAAGTAATCATTAAGGGTTTACTCGCCGATGAGAATAGGACCAACGAGAAAGGGTTAATTACATACACTTCATATAAAGCTATCAATAAAACAAGTGACAATCTACTTAATCATAAGGACAGCCCTCTTATTGTCTCTAGTATCTATCTGTGTACGTGTGTGCTACTTGCTGATTCGTGCCTAGTGGTTTATTTTATTATTTAATTGCAACAAAACTGTGCCAGTCTCTCAGGCTGAAACCCCCTTGCGTTAGGATATTAAAATACTGATTAGAATAACTAGATAATACGTTCCACTCTTAGTGATCGACACTCTACTTACCATTATCTTAATACTGACCGGGTACACTGCTCGTTAAGTGTGTGTGTTATTGATAAGTCGGCTAAATATAAATTTAAAACTTGAGTAGGCATTAAAACTGCTAAACCGCAACGACACATCACGCGCATCAAGTTTTTGGCGCCGCTGCCGGGGAGTGAATTGTTATTTTCTGTTAATTTGATTAGTATTTTAATTAGGTTATTTTTCTTTTTATTAGATTAATTGCATCATTGTACTATTTTGCATATTTGTTGTATTGTGTGCTATTTGTTTTCTTTTATTTTTGTTTTTATTTGTTTTTGTTCGTGTGTTTTATTTTTGTTTTATTTTTCGTTTTTTGTGTGTTCTGCTATCGTTGTACTGTGCTAAATCAAACGATACGGCGCATCTGATCTCTCAGATACGGCGTATTGCGTTTAATTTTTTTTATATACAACGCGTTTAATTAATTCGATACGACGCATCTTTTCCCCAAGATACGGCGTATCTGTTTTTAATAAGAAAATTTTTCAAAGCGATAAAGTAATACGACGCATCTGCTTTTGCAGATACGGCGTATCTGTTTTTGATAAAAAAATTTTCTATAACGTTAATGCCATACGACGAATCTGCTTTCGCAGATACGGCGTATCTATTATTTTAATTAAAAACAGTTTGCGAATTATTAAACAGATACGGCGTATCGATCTCTGTCGATACGGCGCATCTTACTGAATCAAAAATCTTTTATTTTTAAACGTAACGAAAATACGGCGCATTAACTTTCGTTAATACGACGCATTTAATTTTAATTAGATAAATTGATTTTTGATTAATTAATTCGATACGGCGCATTCATAAATTCAAAAGCGGCGTATCTATTTTCTGAATAAAGTCTGATTAAATTTTTTAACGTATTAAGATACGGCGTATCCAACTCTTTGGATACGGCGCATCGTCTGCAGATATCAGTAACTTTAATTTTTCGTATTCCGTTTTCGTTATTAATTATCTGATATATTACTTTCTCGAGCATACCCTACTGATGCTTTTCGTGATTGTTTCAGAAGGATAATGGAAGGATACGGAGAACTAATTGACTTCGACTTCGAAGCGAATTTTATGAATGAAGTATTAGTGCATGAAAAAACACCCGAACATCACGATGGGGACTATATTGAACTTAATGACCTTAATGCACCGTTGGAATCCAATGACCTGTTCATGGTTGATGCTGAATCTGAGTTAGAAGAAGGAGAAATTATGGATAGTCCAAGAGTCAACGTTATTACTACTAGAAATTACGATGAATTTGAGGGATATGATGGTTCATGGGATTACGGTAGAAGGATCAACACCAATTGTGCTTACAATTTACAATTCCCATGCATGATTGGGTACAAGTGTATTGACGCCAATTTCTTTCCTATTTTATCAATGAATGTCATGTCTAGAAACTTTTACAACTCTATTATGAGAAATAAAAAAGAGTATAAAGGAAAGAATGTAGTTGGAGCCTTCATTAATGTCCCGATCTTCGTTGGACGCTTCACTATTGTTACTGAGTTCGTAGTTATTGAAGACATGAATGCCTATTGTGACAACAATATGGGTGACGTGATTGTTGGAAAACCATTTTGTAGGGAGATCACTATTAATGCAAAACGATTTGAAGGAAAGATCACCTTTCAATGTGGAAGCGACATTATCACTTATATGATGCCCCGAACTCACCCTGGATTTAAACATGCTACTAATAGGGTCTGCTACAAATTCTCTCCATTCCTTTTTATTAGTAATGATGACATGAAAAAAGGAATTGAGTACCCATATCAATTAATGGGAGGATTCTACAAAGGAGTTTTGAATTTGGGACCTGAATATATACGAGACGATTCGGTTGCTAGATGGATCCTACGTGGCCATGTAGGAATCAATGATCGATACTAATGAGCTGAACGTGAGTCTAACTTGAAGACTCTGGAATAAAGACAAGTGCTTACCGGGAGACAACCCGGATTTATCTTTTATTATTCTGTTTTCTGTGTCGAGTCAGTCCAGGCCGCACGAAGATACGGCGCATCTCAGTCCTGAGATGCGACGCATCCTCTGCAATGGTCATATCTTATTTCATTTTTTTCTGCATTTTTTTTTTCGACTTTAAAACTATTTATCAGTTTATTTTAATGCGGCGCATCCCTGGTTAAGGATGCGGCGCATCTTTATTCTGATCCGTATTTATTCCAGGCTCGATACGGCGTATCTTCTTCAATAAGATACGGCGCATCGACTGACCTGATGATTTTCAGTTTTAAATTTTTAATTTTTAAGTTTTAATTTTATCTAACTACTAATGTATTATGCAAGTTGAACCTTTCTTATCTTAGGTGTGTTTTAAAGTGTTGGTGGTATTATAGTTTCCTGGATTTCCTGTGGATACATCAAGTATGAAGTTTTAACGTTCTAATCCACATGGAAGATGATTTTTGCTCTTATACTAATGGAGGATCATACCGAGCAAATCTCAGGGGAGTTTTTCCTGTTCTAATTCTTTTATTTTCAGTTTTTAACCTTTTATACAAACAACGAGGACGTTGTTTAACTTAAGTGGGGGGATAGGAGAATTAGAACACTTAACACTTACTTGTCCTAAACTTTTTCAAAAATTATGCTTAAAATGTGCTTAATATATCAAACTTTAATATATCAAACTTTAAAATTTTTTTTAATATATCAAACTTTTTCAAAAATTATGCTTAAAATGTGCTTAATATATCAAACTTTAAAAATTTTTTTAGCATGTTTTTGTTTAAGATCTAAGTTGCATAACTGCACACAAGACGTTATTTTCAAAAATTGTGATTTTTCAAAATTCACAAATCTATGAGTGTGCCGGTGACTTGTAAACTTTAGAACTTGGCTTGTATACTATTCGAGACCACCATAATGAGTATTATTTATATAATTGGAATGACTTGTCTAACTTGGTAAAATTCTAGGATTACACCAAATAGCCTTTATATGTTATGTGTTATTAGCTAACTACACTGGTTAGTTAACCCCCGTATAAAACCCTTTTGTTACTCTCATTTTTAGAGTAAGATACCCCTAGAAAAACCCTCAGAGCCATTCCTTTCGTTTCTTACACCTATGTTTAAAATGTTTCGTTACACCCTTACACCTTAGCCTACCCTGTAGATTAGAATCCGTGGTTGGTTAATTGCTATAGGCAGAGTGTGTTTTCTTACATTACCTGTGTTCGCGTGCGTAATTCATTATCTATGGTTAGGTCGGGAAATTGCACAATGCAAATTGGAGTGAAAGTAAATATTGTATATTTTTGAGTTTATTTTTCGTGTGTTTACTACTTTCACTATTACCGTTATTTCTGAAAGTATGAAAAGTATGAAAAAAATTATCCGGAAAGAAAGTTGTAGTGATGTGGTGAAATTTTACACATCTATGTTTATGTTTCAAGTAAAAAAAAAAAAAAAAAAAAAAAAAAAAAAAAAAAAAAAAAAAAAAAAAGAGAAAAGAAAAAGAAAGAAATAAGAGTTGGATGTTTGTTTAAACCAACTTATGTAAAGTTATGTAAGTGGTCGATATCACCACTATTTGTTGTATATTATATGGATTGAATGGGAATTGGCAGTTATGGGAATGCCGATTAAGGTTTATTCTTTGATTAAGATTTTGTTGAGTATAATTCGTGTCTACCTAAAGCGTGTGTTTCAAGTGTTAAAGCGTGAGTTATTCGATGATATGAGTCTTATTCATGGGATGGTTGGGATAGTGATTAACCACACTTAGGATTTTAATCTATTTTGTTTTGTTTTGTTTATTTTTATTTTTACACCAATTTATATCCCAAATGTTATCCATACCCTGTATTGTTCTTTATCCAACCGAACCTTTGATTTATTGAGATTAGGGATTTGAGCAATCTTAAGTATCGTAGTCGTGGATTCGGCTATGTATTTATGATTTTGTCGCCCTTTTTGATATATTATTATTGGTGAAGTTTGGACCTATCTTTAGCCTATTCGAGTTAAGGATTTGAGCAATTGCAAGTATCGTGTTCGTGGATTCGATCATGTATTTGTGATTTTGTCGCCTTTTCTGGAATTTGAGATCGATAGTGAATAAGAATAATTAACCCTTAAGCCTAAAAACCCTTTTTACCGCTTTAGACTTGTTATTCCTTAGCTTTAGTGGTGGAGATGTGTATACTTGCCAAGCTTATGATAGAATATTCGTCGCGACTGGACAGTTAAACGATTAGATTTGCTTTTATCGACTATTTTATTTTACTTCTAATTCGTTAAGTGTTTAGTTGTGTGATTATGAAATAAACGAATACATGCTTAAATATAAAAATAAATCCTAATACATCTTTTAGGATACATTTTCATAAATGAAATTCTAAGGTTTACTTGGGGACAAGTAAAGTTCAAGTGGGGGGATATTTGATGAACTCAAATAAGTACATTTTATTACTATCATTTATCCTATTAATTTGACTTGTTTTACTATATTATGTATGAGGATTGATACTTAATTGTTTACTTTTGTAATTCTCAGGTAAAAACAAGCATTTGGTGAAACTTAGCGATTATGGACTAATAATGGAGCAAAACATGCATAAAGTGGAAGTCTACTGACATGGACAAGATCAAGTCAATTCTGCTCCAGATGCGCCGCATCTCACTCTCGAAATGCGCCGCATCTCTATCAAGATATCACCAGATACGATCCAAGATACAAGAGGACATGCGCCGCATCTATAAAGGCAGTTACGCCGCATCTTCTGGCGGTGTACGAATATTCCTGAATATTATAATCTTGGACCCCACGCGAAGTTAAGTACATGCGCCGCATCTACTTAAGTAGATGCGCCGCATCTTCCCTCAGACAGAAACTATAAATACCCCGTAGACCAGACGAATTAAAAAAGTTCGAAACCCAAAAACCGAAGTTCGGACAGCAGAACAGGAGGACGAATTCAGTCAAGAGGCAGCACAAGACACACCCAAATCAAAGATACAAGAGCTGTAAGAAGGTGCTGCATGTATTTAATTCATTAAGTAGTTTTGTTTTATTGTGTTAGCAAACTTTAATTCATCAGGATTGGTGGCTTGTGTAATGTGACAACGAAAGATTGCACTCCCTTTAATACTTGCTTTCCCATCAATTAAAGTTTATATGTTGATGTCTTTGGTTACTACTTATTAGTGCATTGATAACCTCTGTGTTTATTAGTGGCTTGCGGGCATCCGACTGCGGGACAAGATGTGGCTCCCACGGTTGTTTCTAAATTGATCACTTAGGAATAACTTTTAGACATAAGTAATCATTAAGGGTTTACTCGCCGATGAGAATAGGACCAACGAGAAAGGGTTAATTACATACACTTCATATAAAGCTATCAATAAAACAAGTGACAATCTACTTAATCATAAGGACAGCCCTCTTATTGTCTCTAGTATCTATCTGTGTACGTGTGTGCTACTTGCTGATTCGTGCCTAGTGGTTTATTTTATTATTTAATTGCAACAAAACTGTGCCAGTCTCTCAGGCTGAAACCCCCTTGCGTTAGGATATTAAAATACTGATTAGAATAACTAGATAATACGTTCCACTCTTAGTGATCGACACTCTACTTACCATTATCTTCATACTGACCGGGTACACTGCTCGTTAAGTGTGTGTGTTATTGATAAGTCGGCTAAATATAAATTTAAAACTTGAGTAGGCATTAAAACTGCTAAACCGCAACGACACATCACGCGCATCAGCACTTAATCTTGTCAAGTTCTACCCGCGCATTGTTTTTCCCAATCTCAAAAGAATACCCATGAGGAAAAACTTCTTCTTTAGTGAGTGTTGGAAGAGGTTGTTGTTGAGGTGTAGCCATTGATGTTTTTCTGAAATAACAATCAAGTACAAATATGCAGGATACATGATTGTTAGTTGATGTTAAAACTTGTATTCCACACATGTGATCCTTTTTGCAGTTATGATTGGTATTTACATGCTTGAGCACAGAATTTATCAAGATATGACCAATTTCTACAAAATTTGATCCATTTCGATAAATATTGAAGAGATATTTGAGGAAATTGATCAAAGTCTATAAAAAATCACATTTGCGATAATTATGGCATTTGCGATAATTATGGCATTTGCGATAATTATGCATTCGCGATAATTAGGCATTTGCGATAATCATGGCATTCGCAATAATTATGGCATTCACGATAATTAGGCAATAGTGATAATTATGCATTCGCGATAATTAGGCATTCGCGATAATTATGCGTTCGCGATAATTAGGCATTTGCGATAATTATGCATTTGCGATAATTTTGGCAATCTCGATAAACTCTTGTACAAGAGTTTCCGATAACGTTTGAAGATGAACAGTCTCACAGATTTTTGTCGAAATTCATTATAACTTAAGATTTTCCAGCCACAGATTATCTCAATCATTTTATATGACTAAATTAAATAATCTGACTAAGTTATAACAATTTTCATCCACTAAAACTCAATATACAAACTGCTAGTGTTCTTCGTTCTTCATAAACCCTCAAACTCAATTAAATCACTCAAGATGTTTCTGGGTTTAATCTAAGCATGCAAACATTCAATTCAACTCACAATAACAACATCCCAACACATAGATTACACAATAACACTTATATATGGTTTTCCCCAATTTTGACGCTTAAAACCTAAAACAAGATTATAACGATTTAATGTTTCTGGGAACAATTAAGCATGCAAACTTGGTTTATTAACTATATCTAAGCATAATCGAACAATCAAACACATCTAAAACACTCTCAATCGAATATCCCCAATTTAACGCAAGCCCTAGAACTATAAATCACAATTGCGATAATTCTAGCCGTTGGATCATGATATAAATTAAAACCATATGTTAAAATGACTTTTTAAACACAAAAGTACTCACAAATTTGAATGTTCTTAACCGGATATGCAGATTGAATGACAGTCGTGGATGAAGTTGGATGAAGAGTAAATGTGGTAGATGGCTTATGTCAGAGATATTAACTGCTGTGATATTATTTTTGTTTTTATCTAATCTTTTTGACTTTCCAATTCTCACAACTTTAGTCCCTAGACCTTTGTTATTTTCTCACACTAAGTCCTATCCACTTAACGCATAAACTCTAAGTCTTATACTTTGCAATTTAGGCACACAACTTTTCCATCTTATGATCTTATCACCAAAACTCTGTGAAGCAACAATTTTTTGAAATCATGCAAGTACAAGTTTTGGAAAATTTGAGAAAGATTTATGTCTCCCCCTCAACACTTGTTCAAAAAATAATTTGTGACATTTTAAAAATGAACAAAGTGTTGTAAAAGGGGTTTGTACTTGCAATTTTTTTTTTTTTTATTTTTTTTTTTTTTTAATATATATTTACAAAGATAGTTTGTAGATGTTTGACTTGGTTAATTGTTTTTAAGAAAATTTTTCCAAATCATTTGGCGTCAAACATCTCATACCAATCCGGTGAACCAGATCCACAAATCTTACATGAGGCAAGGCTTTTGTGAACAGATCCGCCAATTGGTGTTCAGTTCCCACAAAATACAATTCAACAGTACCCTTCTCCACGTGTTCCTTGATGAAATGGTATCGGAGATCAATATGCTTGGACTTGGAATGCTGCACGGTGCTGCATGAAATAGCGATGGCACTCTTGGAATCACAGTACATAGGAATCTTATTGAATATGTATCCATTGTCCATCAGTTGTGATCGCCTCCAGATGTCTTGAGCACAGCAGGCAGACATGGCCACATATTCAGATTTTGTTGACGACAGTGAGGTGCAGTCTTGTTTCTTTGATTGCCAAGAGACGAGCTTGTCACCCAAGAATTGTACTCCCCCTGATGTATTTTTGCGTGTGTCTAAGCACCCTGCATGGTCAGCGTCTGAAAATGCAACAAGTTCAAACCCAGAATCCTTTGGATACCAGATCCCCAAATTAATGGTTCCCTTTATGTATCTAAGGATTCTTTTAACGGCTGACAAATGCAGTTCAGTCGGTCTAGACTGATATCGGGAGCAAAGGTATGTGGCAAATACAACATCCGGTCTGCTAGCTGTGAGATACATGATCGACCCAATCATACTACGATACTTCGTAGGATCAATGGGTGTCCCATGTATGTCAGCATCTAACTTCGGGGATGAGGAGGACATGGGGGTGTTATAGGTGTCACAGCTGGTCATACCATGCTTTTTCAGGATTTCCTGAGCATACTTTGACTGACTTAGAAATATATCACGGGGCGACTAATGAACTTGCAATCCTAGAATGAATTTAAGTTCACCCATCATAGACATCTCAAAGTTTTGTTTCATCAGTTTAGAAAAAGCGTTTGAATATTTTTTATTGGTTGAACCAAAAATAATATCATCCACATAAATTTGAACAATGAGAATGTCTTCCCCGTGTGTCTGTATAAATAAAGTCGGGTCAACAGTTCCTTTGGTAAAGTGATTAGCAAGGAGAAATGCAGATAGTTTATCGTACCATGCCCTCGGGGCTTGTTTAAGGCCGTATAGGGCTTTCTTAAGCCGATATACATGGTTTGGATGATCTGGGTCCACGAAGCCTTCTGGTTGTGATACGTACACCTCTTCTCGGAGTTGTCCATTGAGAAATGCCATCTTCACATCCATTTGATAGACCGTGATGTTCCTGTGGGCGGCGTATGCCAGAAACATTCGAACGGCCTCAATCCGAGCCAATGGAGCAAACGATTCCTCGAAGTCAATACCCTCTTCTTGGCTATACCCTTTTGCTACCAGTCAGGACTTGTTACGGATGACGGTACCATCTGCATCTAGCTTGTTCTTCCAAATCCATTTCAATCCAACAACATAAACTCCATCTGGTCTTTCCACTAATTCCCAAACTTCCAAATGTTTGAATTGTTCCAGCTCTTCTTGCATGGATTCAATCCAGTTGTCATATGTAGGGGCTTCTTTGATGTTTTTAGGTTCAGATTGACAGATAGTGAGTGCATACATGCAGTGTTCACCATCTGAGTGAAGTTTTTGTCTTGTCTTGACTGGATTGTCAGGATTTCCAATTATATTTACCAAGGGATGATCTCTTGTCCATTTGTAGGTGGATGGAAAATGTTGAATGTTGTTATGGTGATATGACGGGTCCATATTGCTCGAGGATGATTCTCCTATTTCTTGAATGGTTGGTGGTGGAGCAAATGGATTAAAAAATGCATTCCCTTCATACCCTGAAGGTGTGGGAACTTGGTTAGAAGTGGGGGAAGAATCTTCAACTGCAGGTGGAGGTGTTTGATCCATGGGTGATGAGGGTTCAGGTTGAGGTGCATCGTTATCAACTGCTGTAGAAGTAGTTGCAGATTGATCAGGTGCTTGATTTGGGACATGTTGAGCAGCGGAACTTGTGGAAGCATCTGATGCACAACTAACACAAACTTCATCAAACATTGGTGCAAACAAATCTTCCAGATCCTTCCTGTTAAAGGGTAGGGGTGCAGCCGAAGATTCAGGGAAGCTTAGACGGTTATGTTTGGGTTCTAAGCGGTCTTGCTCAGAATCCATTTCCGTGAGTTCATCAAAATTGGCGTGTATAGTTTCTTGAATTTCCCCGGTCCGACGATTCCAAATTCTATATCCCTTAGAATTCTCACAGTAGCCAACAAATATCCCAATGTCTGCTTTAGCCTTTAATTTACCAAGATCATCTCTATCATTTTTCGGGTAACACAGTGCTCCAAAAACATGAAAGTAGTTGATGTTTGGTTTTCTGCCTTGAATAAGCTCATATGGAGTTTTGTTGTGTCGTCTATTGATCATGCCGCGGTTCTGGGTATAACATGCAGTATTAACAGCTTCAGCCCAAAGGTAGTCTGGTAATTGGGCATTGATCAACATTGTTCTAGCTGCTTCCAAAAGCGTACGGTTTCGTCTTTCAACTACACCATTCTGTTCGGGAGTGCGAGCAATTGAATATTAATGAACAATCCCATGCTTCTCAGTGTATTCCCGAAGGGTTTGATTATTAAATTCAGTGCCGTTGTCTGTTCGAATAATCCTGACGGTGTTACGGAGTTGAACTTGAATCTTCGTGAGAAACGTGATGACCATTGAAGGAACTTGATCTTTTGTCCGAAGAAAGTAGACCCATGTCCATCGTGAGTAATCATCTACTATTACCAAAATGTACCTTTTCCCGTTTATAGTTTGAACCCGCATTGGACCACACAAATCCATATGTAGCAGCTGTAGGACATGATCTGTGCTGTGTTCTGTTTTGGGAGGAAAGTGAGCACGGTGACTTTTCCCTTGTTCACATGCAGAACACAAATGATCTTTGGCATATCTGAATTTGGGTAATCCGTCAACCAATTTATTCCTTGCAAGGTCAGTCATGGTTTTGAAATTGAGATGAGACAATCTTTTATGCCATAACCAAGCCTTTGTGGGATTAGCCTTGGAGAGTAAACAGATAGGAGATGAAGTTGTTATGCCTTCAAAGGATATGCTGTATAGACTGGTTCCCCGTTTTCCTTTCATCAAATCATTTCCTTGAAGATCACGAATGAAGCAAGTTTTCTCCCGAAATGCTACTTCTAATTCTCCGTCACAGAATTGTCCCACTAAGAATAGATTGTGACCAAGGCCTTCAACATAGTATACACGACTGATCTCGATGTTCCCATTAACATAATCTCCATAGCCCATTATTGCTGCGAAGTGATCATTCCCGAACCTGACCGTTCCGATGAACTTTGCGATAAAGTTTGTGAGAAGCTTGAGGTTGCCGGTCATGTGTCGGGAACACCCGCTATCAACAATCCAGAGGACAATTTGTATCACCTGCATCACAAATATTGGAAACAGGTGGAGAATTGGTAACGGTTGGACCTGTTGGGTTAGTAACACAAGAGCTAATTATCTTTGGGACCCATTTAAAGCTTGCTGTGTTTTGTAACCAACGTTGCCATGTCCAACTAGTCTCAGCTTTTTTCCTAATAAATGCACTAGGTGATTTGGTTGTCTTAGGTGTGGCTATGGGTGCATCTATGGTTTGCTTAGAAACTAAGTTGTGGTTTTCCTAAAATGGACTTGGCAACAATTTTGAGCCTAGAGGAAGAGCCACTAGTTCGTTTCTTTTTGCGTTTCAACAGAGTTTTAGCAATGCAGTTTTGATGATCACCAGATAATATACTAGCACGACACATAATACAACTAGCATCAAGCATAACATCATCATTCACATTCATAGATTTAACGTCTGTTACATCATTACTAGAATTAGACTTAGATAAGTTTGATTCTATTCCTGATATTACATGCGTTTTATTCGAACTACTTGCTTTAACTTTAACTTCTGCAGACTTAGATGATCCATTCCTAGATTTCTGGACTCTACGCTTCTGTTGTTTCTTGTAGGTCTTGGAGTTGCTAGCCTTAGACATGGTATCTAATCCTGTGGAAATTGAAGTAGTTGCATTAGTGGTTAAGTCTGATGCTTGGGTAAGTGCCTTGTCTACTGCATACATCCCTGGGGCAATCTCATAAACTTTTGCTTTGCCTTTGTCTAAAACTCTGATTTTCTTTTTCAGATCAACAATGATGTGTTGGTATTCTTGATTTTTTGAATCTAAAATTCTGTTGAGGCGGACTGTGTCATTTCTGTTTTGAATAATTTCATCCAGTTCCTTTTCATATTCAAACAGTTTATGTCGTAAGACATCATTTTCATTTTGATTCTCACTTTCAGAAGTATGACTGTTTTGAAATGACAAAGATGTTTTTAGATGTTGGTAATTTAACTCAAATATGACACTTTGATGTTAACACCAGTCAAGCCTCTTTTGAAGTTTGAAAACTTTGTTTTCCACATCATGGTTGATTTGACGAAGATCCTCATTCTCTTTTACCAAATTATCTATCTCCATTTGCAACATCTCAACATTTACAGCATGATCATTCACAAGTAACTCATTGCATGACTCATAAAGCGAATTCATTATCACAGAAACAACGTCATAACACAGAACTTTTTCTAAGAGTCGATCATTTTCTTTTGCTAAAGTTTTCTTTTGAAGTTTTTGTCTTTGAACTTTGTCGTCTTTAGCTTTGAAAATGCTCTTCATAGATGCGACTTCCGTGTGTAATTCTTGTTCCCATTGTGTTGCACATTTCTTCAGATGTTTGACATGAGGCAGAATTTTCTTTTGAAGAATTTCTCGCTTTTCTTTCGCGACCGGAGAAAGAAAAGTAGAGACTGTGATTTGAGAACTAAACTCAATTTCATTCTCCAAAAGAAATATGTCTTCCATAAATGTCTTAAAATATCGAAGAATTCGACATTCTTGAGGCATTTGTGGATCAACTTCATCCTCTGTCAAAGCATCCTTGAGATGTGTAACAGTTTTGGACACAGGAATTACTGAAGAAGAAACATGTATGTAGGTGTTTAACAACGTTTGTTCTGGTTTGTCCTTTGGAGAGACAAATGATTTACTGATATGAGGTCTTGCGTTATAATCATAATGAACTCTGGAAAAATCTTTGTCTGTTTTTGGTCGAATCTCAAGTTTTTTTTTGACGTTCAAGACTTTCAAGTTATTCATCATTACTAAGCACAACAACTCTTTGAAAGGTATCATCAAGTAATAATTCTGCATTGTATAACTTGGGATTTTTGCTGAGTACTTTAGAAAGAAAACGTGGTTGGTCACAGCTAATAGCAAATCCAAATCCTTTCGGAACTGGTTTTACCGTTAGCCTTTGAATTTGAGTTATTGATTCACCATTTTTGTATACAATAGTTTGAAACTCTTTAAGTTTGGATTCCAAAGTGACAATTTCTTCAAGATATAAGTTGACGCGTTTATTTGTGGCTTGCTTTTCTTTAAGAAGATTATTTTGAGATGTTAAAAGCTCGGATTGAGTTTTTAACAGCTCAGAATTAAAGTATCAATTTGTTTTTTGAATTCAAATTGATCCTTTTCTTTTTGAGAGAGGAGCTCAGCCTTGGAAACGGTTAGCTCACGAACTTGACTTTCTAAATCTTGAACTTTTACGTACTCTTTTTGGAAAGCAATCTCAAAACCTTTTTCACGTTTTTCTTGTTTCTGATATCCTGAAAGTTGTAGTTTATAGCACTCATTGTCCTTCATTAACAATGCAATTTTTGCTTTTAGATTTTGATTGATTTCATTGCATTTCTCAATTTGTGATTGGGTGGTCATTAACAAGGCCTGAAGCTCTGAATCTTGATCAGGAAAAGGATCATTTTGTTCAAGATGATCATAATTTTCATTGTCAATAGGATCATCAAATGAAACGACGGTTTTATCATCATCAAATGATACAACAGTGCTTATTTGATCATCTGATGGAGATGAGAATGATGAATTATGTTGAACAGAATTTTCATTTGTAGATGAAGATGCAGATGGTGAAGCAATTTCATGTATAAGACATTTTGGATCAGGTACCTGAGAAAGACCATCGGTATCATAAACCGGGCCTGTCTCGGACATGTTCAGTTCCTGCATGTTTGCCATGAGCATCACTGCAGCATTTGCTTCGAGATCTTCCATCTCATCATCAGAATCAGCACTTGCCATGAAACTTTGTTCTTTCACATTCATTGTGCCCCTTGCTTCATCTTTCATTGCCATCAAAAGAGCTTCCTTGTGATATGCACTGCCCATAGTACGAGGCTTTGGACACGCATTTGCCATATGACCACTCCCACCACAGTTGTAGCATGTGATTGATGTATTTACAATGCCTTTCTGTGCATTCCCAGCCATCTGATTTCTTCTCTGAGTAGTTCCCATACTGTTCCTGTTACCCCCTGCAGAATTGAACCTGTTCCCTCCTGACTGAAACCTCTAAGACCCATAGTTTCCAGTGTTTCCTGAACCATATGTGCCTGAAGACCGATTCTGAATTTCCACTCTACCATCGTTAATAACAGCTTGATTCCTGGTATTGGATGATGAACGAAGACGATTGTTGGATTTGTTGGTGAACTTTCCAAATGCCTTAGCAATTAATCCAAATGCTTCATTGAGAGAGTTGAATGCATCCTCTTCTTCATCATAATCAACATTTGAGTACATCATGGAATCTGAGTTGTTATAAGAGACCATTTGGTTGTCAGAGTATTGTGATGGTGCTTCATATGGAACGATTTGGTTAGGAGGTTGTGGTTGAAAACTTGGTTGGAAAGATGATTGACCAAATTCCTGGTTTGGTAGTGGAAAGTTGGATTGAGCAACAAGAGCAAGCGAGTTAGGTGTTGGTGCTGATATGAGACCGCCTCGTGCTGCAACTTCCTTATCTACCTCAGATTGATGTTGTCTCAGATAGTCATACATTAGTCCATACTTGACTTCACCAATCTTCTTTGTTTGCCTGACAAATGTTGCATATTTCTGCCATTCTGGTCCAAGGCATCCTAGGAATTTGGAATTGATAGCAATCCTTGGTTACTTGATATCATGAAAATCGAGGTCATTGACAATGTTTGTGAAATGGTGGTAGTATGATTCAATAGTTTCCCCTGGTTCCATGATAAAGTGAGTGTACTCCATGATGCGTGGTTTTGCAACCTTACAACAGGTTTTACCTCTCGAGGGATCTCAAGAGGCTTACAACCCCACCAGGCAGTGTACCTGACCGATGTAGTATAGTGTAGTGGTAAGTACGGGGGATTGATCGTTCTCCACAGGGAATAGTGTTCGTTAGGTATGAAAGACTACTCTAATAGGTCTAAGGGTTGAGGAAGATTCTTTTTTATGTTTTTATATTTTTATGAAAGCAAGTAAAATCTCGGGTTTGAAAGAGTGGGCGGAATTAGTTGCTAGTCAACTAACCCAAATAACTACAAATGCAAATAAAATAAAATAACTGAAAGTAAAATGTTGGTGAAAACTTAAGTGTAGAGAAATGTGTTCACTTAGATTTCCTTACTCCCTAACTATCTTTTACCGGTTGATTAGTGTGTATTAGTTGCGTGGATGACGGGTGTATTCCTTAATACCAATCGTGGGGTGGCGTACGTACTTCCCCAACTCTACAAGCTCCTACTTCACTCCTATGTCGAGCCGGCTAGGAAGCTCCTAACATGGGATCACTAGAATTCGCTTGTGCATTAAATACAACCATAAAAACCTTTAGTACGCATTTGGTTCATTTTTCTTAAGACGTTCAAGCAAGTTACCGAATAGGAAGTTAGCCAGTTTTCTTAAGCCTAACATAGATAAACAATCATCCAATACAACTAATAACACACTAATAACCAATAATCAATAGCTAGGTTTCATTAGATCTAAGCAAACACAAGATAAATCTAGCCTAACATGTTAAACAAAAGACAAGAACAAGATAGAATCAAACAACACATAGACATATTGAATGATTAATTTATAACTTATCTTTCAATGTAACATGGAAGATCTCAAGGCAAAAAGCCTTGAAAAAGAAGCTAAATTCGTCTTAGGGTTTTCTCCCAAAAATTCCACACTAAGCTCTACACTAATGACAAAGAATTGCAAAACTATATATAGATTTTTACATCTGACGGCGTCACCTTATGGAGTGTGACGCCGTCACCTCGCCGCTTCTAGGGTTCCCGGATGGCCTTCTTGACGCCGTCCCTCTTTAGCTCTCCAAAATCCGTTCTGGCTTATCAAGGCTTGACGCCGTCAGACCTTGAACGTGACGCCGTCCCTCTTTGAATTAAGCCGTGACGCCCTTGATCAGGTTAAAGCGTGACGCCGTCAGAATTCACATGCAATTTTCACTGGCTTATCATGAGTAAATTTCACATCCACCTTTTCTTGCCAAGCCATGACGCCGTCCAGAGTAAAATCTGACGCCGTCAAAGGTAACTTTTAGCCGATTTTTGAGACTTTGTCGTTTTCTTCACTTTTATGCTCCAAAAACGTCCAAAATGCCTCCTTTTCCAGATTTCTCCTCAAAAGTACCTAAAATGACAAAAGGAACGATTTAGGGCAATATTTGATCAAATAAATACGATTTAGGGCTTAAATGACCCCTTAAAAGCGGTACACTTTTCGCTTCATCAAATACCCTTACACTTGAGATTTGCTTGCCCTCAAGCAAATGCGCTTTTATTCTAATCAAAATACAAGTTAGGGGTCATTTAATGCAAACATAAAAGTAATTACAACAAATAATCGTTCCACTTCAATCATAATAAGCACGGAGATTATAAACTAGCACCTCACAAGTAGTGTTTAGATACTCACATCTCTCAAGTGTCATCAAAATAAATCTCATAAATGAAAACGGATAATATCTCTCACTACCTGTCATAGCAAATAGATTACCATAGGCTTGGGAAAGGATCAAAAACCTCCTCCACTAGGCGTAAGCACCTAAGATAAACTATCAAAGAGGGCTTTTACATGGGTTATAACGTTAGGTGTAGGGAAAAGGAAAACACGGTTTTGTTGGATAAAGGATATTTTACTGGTGGCGAGTTAAAGATCTTGATTAATTACATGTACTATACAATGTTGCTAAGCCAAGACTAGACTCGACTTAAGCTAAAAACAAAATAACAAAAACATAAAATAAACATAAAATGAAACGGGATGGTAGTCCGTATGTTTTTTTTTTCTACTTTTCTTTTTCTCATTTTTTTGTATTTTTCTTGATTTTTTCGATTTTTTTTTTTTTTTTCATACACTCTTGCCCTACCATCCAAAATAATACATCATAGGGGCGTTGCATTCCCCTTACACTTGAACTTTTACATAACTTTACAAATTACTATTCTAATGACTCGAATTAAGATAATCGAAAAACTTGGAGTACTTTTAAAATATTTAGCACATATGGGGGTAATAAATGATGTTCTTCCCCATTACTCCATTACACTAGTACTTTACCCATGAGTCCCAATCGTCCCAAAACAATATGTACAAGGATATGACTCGACTTAGCAACCATGTAATTAATTAAATAATTAACTTGGGTTTAAACAAATGTTGACACAATAATGCACTAAAAATGAGTGCATACAAGGTAGGCTAAGGCGATTTGGGTGTACATTTTAGTGGGGTGTAACAAATTCTTCCTTTAAGTAAAATGCTTAAAGGTCGAAACGAAAAGATAGGCTCTGAGGGGTGTACTAGGGGTATCGTGTACTAAAATTGAGTACAACGCAAAGGGTGTGGGAGAATTACTTGACCAATGTAGCCAATGTAATTATAACAAAAACACAGTGTAAAACAATGGGTTAATCCTAATGCCTCTTATCATGTAGTAAATCTAACTACACGAATGTAGTCTCACTTGTGGCCTCGGAATGGTCCTAACGCAAGTTCTAGAATCTAAGTGCTACCGGTACACACATCATAGCATAAATGCTTTTCCTACCAATTCTAGGGGCGAACCTCACATATTTGGGGGTGGAAAATTTTTTAGTGGTACGGTTTTTGTGCTAGTCATATAACTCCTATCCATGAGACGCTCATTAAGATCAAAGTTTCACTCCTATATGTTGTAAAAAAATTTAAATTTGGCACTAAAATTGCCTTAACAGGTATTTATCTCAGTTTTATTACACATCTACTATTGAACAAACAAAAATCAAGCGTAATAGCATTCTCTAAAATCGTACTTTTACCCTCCCCTTACACTTAAGATGAACATTGTCCCCAATGTTCAAATAACAAGATGTAAAAGTAAATAAGGTAAAAGAATGAAATCAAATACTCCCCTGATTCGCTCGGTGGATAATGAAGTAATACGGTTAGATCTTCTTCCAAAGTAATGTTGAAGCTCCATGACTAATGCATCGCCATAAGCTTGATTCAAAACATTTCCTTGTCCAAAATAACCTGTTAAACCTGAGAAAACAAACACGAAAACCTGCATAACATCGGCAGGACAAAATCTATATATAAGTATATAATGCTTGTGAAATGATAACTTTGCAGATTCTTGGAGATTATAAGTTGGAGATTTTAATAAAAACTTTTTATGAAAACAAAACTTTCAAAAATTTTTGAAAATTAAATCTGACGCCGTCAGGTTATAAACCCTGACGCCGTCAGAAATGACCTGACAAAAATTTTCATTTTAAGTTTCCGGAAAATTTCTGGAAAAACCTTTACCTTACTTCCTGGAAATCCTACAAAACATCATTATGACTCGATACAAGCATTTGACTCAAATAAATACGAATATGTATGTTAATTTATTATTATTACGATTCATGTTCATATGTGTTCTAATAAACCAATTTAGATTTCCCTTACACTTATCTTTTGCAAAATACCTTTATATGTAGTTAAGACGAAGTTAAAAACAAAATAAAGCATTTTCACAAATTACTTTTGAACATGAATCAATAGGAATAAAAATTAAACACACATACGGAAACAAATAAAAACAAACAAACAAACAAATAAACACACAAAGCAAATAAATAAAATAAAGCTTGGGTTGCCTCCCAAGAAGCGCTTTTCTTTATTAACGAGTCTTGTAGCTAGACTCAAAGTCACGTACATTACGTGACTCCATCATCGGTCACGGTTCCTAGGCCATTTTCATTCCCGGTTTTATATTCCGGTCCTAATTTCAAACAATCCTTGTAGAAACCGAATATCCTTTCCATAACATAGTCTACTCCTTTATTTCTATCCTCATCATTCCTATAGTAGACCGCTTGCTTGAGCTCCTTCTCAACATTTGACAAGTGTTGGAATTGTTCTATCTTATATGGCATTTGGTAGTTTACTTCATCGGTCTCATCCTTAAATCTAACTATCCCTAAGGAAGGTTCATAAGTCATTCTAGAGACCTCAACAAATGGTTTTCCAAAAACCACTTGAGTTAAGGACGCATCGACTATTGGGCGGATATCTTCTACAATTACAAAGTCGGTGACATAGGTGAAGTTTCCTACATAAACCGGTAATCCCTTAACTCTTCCCGTGAAGTTACTCCTCCAACCCTTGTCAGGGAGCATCCTATACCCAAGTTGATTTTTCATTATCAAGTTGTAGTGGGCTCTAGTCATGATGTTTATGGGCGATCTAAGGTCGATGTAGGCTTTCCACACATGCAAATGTCCGATGTTGCATGGTATGTTGAGATTAGAAGGGTCGCCTATTTCAATGATTGGTCTACCTAGGAAGTATGGTGTCTCGGGGTCATCGAATAAGTTTGTATGATATACGCGCTCTTCCTTAGTGGGTAGCCTATTGAAGTAGTCCTCATCATCATCTACTTCTTCAATCTCACTTGTCCTAACTTCCTTATCAACCTCGACTTTCTTATCCTCATCCTTAGGTTCACTATCATCCTCATTTCTATCAATTGGTTTGATAGTGACAATGTTGACGAAGTGGACGTGTTTGGATGAAGAGGGGTCCTTTACTTGGGGTCCGCTAATTGTGTTCCTAGCGTCCTTATGTGGAGGTGATAGCACTTGGTTATTGAGGGCTTTCAACAAGTTGTCAATTTTGTTGGTCATCTCTGTTTGTTGCTGATTGAATTCGGATTCGAATCTAGCTATCCGAGCTTCTTGAGATGCCATAAATTGAGACATCAATCCTTCAAAGTTATTGGTACTACCATTGCCGGAAGGATTGTTGTTGAAAGTACGGTTCGAGTTGGAACCGCTTGATTGGAAACGATTAGGTGGGTTGGAAGAATTGGGTTGTTGTGCGTTTTGGTTTTGTTTCCACCTAAGGTTCGGGTGATTTTTCCATGAGGGGTTGTATGAATCACCGTAATGGTTTGGCTCGGGTTTGAAAGTGTACCACTTGTCTCCCGCTCCGTCGGTACGCGAGGATGCGTAGTCCACAAAAGCTTGTTCGGGGAGTTCCATGCAATCACGAGTGTCGTGGGGACCACTACATAATTCACATGAAGAAGTGATTTTGTTCACTTGGCTTGAAAGTTTAGGAGCCTCGTAGGATTTCATGAGAAACTTGACTTGGTCTTCAAGTTCTATGATCCTACGGTCGGAAGTGCTTGAATTGTTCGAAGGCAAAGATATTGCCTTGACCGTTTTATTCAAATCACGGGGATCACTCCAACTTTCGTTGTCATAGAGAGCAAGATCCTCTAGGAGAGCCCATGATTGTTCCGCACTTAGATCACGTAGCTTGCCACCGGCCGATTGGTCAATGGTTTGCCTCGTGGAGAGATTGATATGGTCATAGAAGATTTGGATTTGGAGCCAAAGTTCTATGCCATGGTGAGGGACTTTTTGGAGTAAGTCCTTGAATCGAGTCCATGCCTCGTAGAGAGTTTCGCCTTGACATTGTTGGAACATCAAGATATCATTCCTTAGCTTGGTAGTTCTTCCCGGTGGGAAAAACTGAGCAAGGAAACGAGTGGTGAGATCATCCCAAGAGGTGATGGATCCTGCGGGTTGACGTTCTAGCCATTGACTAGCTTGGTCCCGCAGAGAGAATTGAAAGAGACGCAATCGGGTCGTCTCTCGAGTGGCAACATCAAGGTCTATAGAATCAACGATTTTAAGAAAGTCCTTGAGGTGTTGATTAGGATCTTCAGAACGAAGTCCATGGAATGCGCATCCGCTTTGCACCAACCGGATGGTGTCGGATCGCAAGGGTGTGACATTGGCTCCTTGAGTGAGCTCAATGGTGTTTCGATAGCCATGGTGGCTAGGACGGGAATACTCTCCTAAAGTACGGGCTCTAGGAGGTGGTGGTGGGTTGTTGGGATTGAGGATATTACCATCTTCCATGATGTCGGATGGTATGGTTACGAACAAAGACACGAAGAAAATAGATAAATTAAAGAAAACCTAGAAAAATAAAACAAAAATCTCACTAGAAAGGAATCTAGTGAGTAGACCTATAAAATAAAAATTCAACCTAAACAATAACTATTCCCCGGCAGCGGCGCCAAAAACTTGATGCGTGGTTTTGCAACCTTACAACAGGTTTTACCTCTCGAGGGATCTCAAGAGGCTTACAACCCCACCAGGCAGTGTACCTGACCGATGTAGTATAGTGTAGTGGTAAGTACGGGGGATTGATCGTTCTCCACAGGGAATAGTGTTCGTTAGGTATGAAAGACTACTCTAATAGGTCTAAGGGTTGAGGAAGATTCTTTTTTATGTTTTTATATTTTTATGAAAGCAAGTAAAATCTCGGGTTTGAAAGAGTGGGCGGAATTAGTTTCTAGTCAACTAACCCAAATAACTACAAATGCAAATAAAATAAAATAACTGAAAGTAAAATGTTGGTGAAAACTTAAGTGTAGAGAAATGTGTTCACTTAGATTTCCTTACTCCCTAACTATCTTTTACCGGTTGATTAGTGTGTATTAGTTGCGTGGATGACGGGTGTATTCCTTAATACCAATCGTGGGGTGGCGTACGTACTTCCCCAACTCTACAAGCTCCTACTTCACTCCTATGTCGAGCCGGCTAGGAAGCTCCTAACATGGGATCACTAGAATTCGCTTGTGCATTAAATACAACCATAAAAACCTTTAGTACGCATTTGGTTCATGTTTCTTAAGACGTTCAAGCAAGTTACCGAATAGGAAGTTAGCCAGTTTTCTTAAGCCTAACATAGATAAACAATCATCCAATACAACTAATAACACACTAATAACCAATAATCAATAGCTAGGTTTCATTAGATCTAAGCAAACACAAGATAAATCTAGCCTAACATGTTAAACAAAAGACAAGAACAAGATAGAATCAAACAACACATAGACATATTGAATGATTAATTTATAACTTATCTTTCAATGTAACATGGAAGATCTCAAGGCAAAAAGCCTTGAAAAAGAAGCTAAATTCGTCTTAGGGTTTTCTCCCAAAATTCCACACTAAGCTCTACACTAATGACAAAGAATTGCAAAACTATATATAGATTTTTACATCTGACGGCGTCACCTTATGGAGTGTGACGCCGTCACCTCGCCGCTTCTAGGGTTCCCGGATGGCCTTCTTGACGCCGTCCCTCTTTAGCTCTCCAAAATCCGTTCTGGCTTATCAAGGCTTGACGCCGTCAGACCTTGAACGTGACGCCGTCCCTCTTTGAATTAAGCCGTGACGCCCTTGATCAGGTTAAAGCGTGACGCCGTCAGAATTCACATGCAATTTTCACTGGCTTAGCATGAGTAAATTTCACATCCACCTTTTCTTGCCAAGCCATGACGCCGTCCAGAGTAAAATCTGACGCCGTCAAAGGTAACTTTTAGCCGATTTTTGAGACTTTGTCGTTTTCTTCACTTTTATGCTCCAAAAACGTCCAAAATGCCTCCTTTTCCAGATTTCTCCTCAAAAGTACCTAAAATGACAAAAGGAACGATTTAGGGCAATATTTGATCAAATAAATACGATTTAGGGCTTAAATGACCCCTTAAAAGCGGTACACTTTTCGCTTCATCAAATACCCTTACACTTGAGATTTGCTTGCCCTCAAGCAAATGCGCTTTTATTCTAATCAAAATACAAGTTAGGGGTCATTTAATGCAAACATAAAAGTAATTACAACAAATAATCGTTCCACTTCAATCATAATAAGCACGGAGATTATAAACTAGCACCTCACAAGTAGTGTTTAGATACTCACATCTCTCAAGTGTCATCAAAATAAATCTCATAAATGAAAACGGATAATATCTCTCACTACCTGTCATAGCAAATAGATTACCATAGGCTTGGGAAAGGATCGAAAACCTCCTCCACTAGGCGTAAGCACCTAAGATAAACTATCAAAGAGGGCTTTTACATGGGTTATAACGTTAGGTGTAGGGAAAAGGAAAACACGGTTTTGTTGGATAAAGGATATTTTACTGGTGGCGAGTTAAAGATCTTGATTAATTACATGTACTATACAATGTTGCTAAGCCAAGACTAGACTCGACTTAAGCTAAAAACAAAATAACAAAAACATAAAATAAACATAAAATGAAACGGGATGGTAGTCCGTATGTTTTTTTTTTCTACTTTTCTTTTTCTCATTTTTTTGTATTTTTCTTGATTTTTTCGATTTTTTTTTTTTTTTTTTTTTTCATACACTCTTGCCCTACCATCCAAAATAATACATCATAGGGGCGTTGCATTCCCCTTACACTTGAACTTTTACATAACTTTACAAATTACTATTCTAATGACTCGAATTAAGATAATCGAAAAACTTGGAGTACTTTTAAAATATTTAGCACATATGGGGGTAATAAATGATGTTCTTCCCCATTACTCCATTACACTAGTACTTTACCCATGAGTCCCAATCGTCCCAAAACAATATGTACAAGGATATGACTCGACTTAGCAACCATGTAATCAATTAGATAATTAACTTGGGTTTAAACAAATGTTGACACAATAATGCACTAAAAATGAGTGCATACAAGGTAGGCTAAGGCAATTTGGGTGTACATTTTAGTGGGGTGTAACAAATTCTTCCTTTAAGTAAAATGCTTAAAGGTCGAAACGAAAAGATAGGCTCTGAGGGGTGTACTAGGGGTATCGTGTACTAAAATTGAGTACAACGCAAAGGGTGTGGGAGAATTACTTGACCAATGTAGCCAATGTAATTATAACAAAAACACAGTGTAAAACAATGGGTTAATCCTAATGCCTCTTATCATGTAGTAAATCTAACTACACGAATGTAGTCTCACTTGTGGCCTCGGAATGGTCCTAACGCAAGTTCTAGAATCTAAGTGCTACCGGTACACACATCATAACATAAATGATTTTCCTACCAATTCTAGGGGCGAACCTCACATATTTGGGGGTGGAAAATTTTTTAGTGGTACGGTTTTTGTGCTAGTCATATAACTCCTATCCGTGAGACGCTCATTAAGATCAAAGTTTCACTCCTATATGTTGTAAAAAATTTTAAATTTGGCACTAAAATTGCCTTAACAGGTATTTATCTCAGTTTTATTACACATCTACTATTGAACAAACAAAAATCAAGCGTAATAGCATTCTCTAAAATCGTACTTTTACCCTCCCCTTACACTTAAGATGAACATTGTCCCCAATGTTCAAATAACAAGATGTAAAAGTAAATAAGGTAAAAGAATGAAATCAAATACTCCCCTGATTCGCTCGGTGGATAATGAAGTAATACGGTTAGATCTTCTTCCAAAGTAATGTTGAAGCTCCATGACTAATGCATCGCCATAAGCTTGATTCAAAACATTTCCTTGTCCAAAATAACCTGTTAAACCTGAGAAAACAAACACGAAAACCTGCATAACATCGGCGGGACAAAATCTATATATAAGTATATAATGCTTGTGAAATGATAACTTTGCAGATTCCTGGAGATTATAAGTTGGAGATTTTAATAAAAACTTTTTATGAAAACAAAACTTTCAAAAATTTCTGAAAATTAAATCTGACGCCGTCAGGTTATAAACCCTGACGCCGTCAGAAATGACCAGACAAAAATTTTCATTTTAAGTTTCCGGAAAATTTCTGGAAAAACCTTTACCTTACTTCCTGTAAATCCTGCAAAACATCATTATGACTCGATACAAGCATTTGACTCAAACAAATACGAATATGTATGTTAATTTATTATTATTACGATTCATGTTCATATGTGTTCTAATAAACCAATTTAGATTTCCCTTACACTTATCTTTTGCAAAATACCTTTATATGTAGTTAAGACGAAGTTAAAAACAAAATAAAGCATTTTCACAAATTACTTTTGAACATGAATCAATAGGAATAAAAATTAAACACACATACGGAAACAAATAAAAACAAACAAACAAACAAATAAACACACAAAGCAAATAAATAAAATAAAGCTTGGGTTGCCTCCCAAGAAGCGCTTTTCTTTATTAACGAGTCTTGTAGCTAGACTCAAAGTCACGTACATTACGTGACTCCATCATCGGTCACGGTTCCTAGGCCATTTTCATTCCCGGTTTTATATTCCGGTCCTAATTTCAAACAATCCTTGTAGAAACCGAATATCCTTTCCATAACATAGTCTACTCCTTTATTTCTATCCTCATCATTCCTATAGTAGACCGCTTGCTTGAGCTCCTTCTCAACATTTGACAAGTGTTGGAATTGTTCTATCTTATATGGCATTTGGTAGTTTACTTCATCGGTCTCATCCTTAAATCTAACTATCCCTAAGGAAGGTTCATAAGTCATTCTAGAGACCTCAACAAATGGTTTTCCAAAATCCACTTGAGTTAAGGACGCATCGACTATTGGGCGGATATCTTCTACAATTACAAAGTCGGTGACATAGGTGAAGTTTCCTACATAAACCGGTAATCCCTTAACTCTTCCCGTGAAGTTACTCCTCCAACCCTTGTCAGGGAGCATCCTATACCCAAGTTGATTTTTCATTATCAAGTTGTAGTGGGCTCTAGTCATGATGTTTATGGGCGATCTAAGGTCGATGTAGGCTTTCCACACATGCAAATGTCTGATGTTGCATGGTATGTTGAGATTAGAAGGGTCGCCTATTTCAATGATTGGTCTACCTAGGAAGTATGGTGTCTCGGGGTCATCGAATAAGTTTGTATGATATACGCGCTCTTCCTTAGTGGGTAGCCTATTGAAGTAGTCCTCATCATCATCTACTTCTTCAATCTCACTTGTCCTAACTTCCTTATCAACCTCGACTTTCTTATCCTCATCCTTAGGTTCACTATCATCCTCATTTCTATCAATTGGTTTGATAGTGACAATGTTGACGAAGTGGACGTGTTTGGATGAAGAGGGGTCCTTTACTTGGGGTCCGCTAATTGTGTTCCTAGCGTCCTTATGTGGAGGTGATAGCACTTGGTTATTGAGGGCTTTCAACAAGTTGTCAATTTTGTTGGTCATCTCTGTTTGTTGCTGATCGAATTCGGATTCGAATCTAGCTATCCGAGCTTCTTGAGATGCCATAAATTGAGACATCAATCCTTCAAAGTTATTGGTACTACCATTGCCGGAAGGATTGTTGTTGAAAGTACGGTTCGAGTTGGAACCGCTTGATTGGAAACGATTAGGTGGGTTGGAAGAATTGGGTTGTTGTGCGTTTTGGTTTTGTTTCCACCTAAGGTTCGGGTGATTTTTCCATGAGGGGTTGTATGAATCACCGTAATGGTTTGGCTCGGGTTTGAAAGTGTACCACTTGTCTCCCGCTCCGTCGGTACGCGAGGATGCGTAGTCCACAAAAGCTTGTTCGGGGAGTTCCATGCAATCACGAGTGTCGTGGGGACCACTACATAATTCACATGAAGAAGTGATTTTGTTCACTTGGCTTGAAAGTTTAGGAGCCTCGTAGGATTTCATGAGAAACTTGACTTGGTCTTCAAGTTCTATGATCCTACGGTCGGAAGTGCTTGAATTGTTCGAAGGCAAAGATATTGCCTTGACCGTTTTATTCAAATCACGGGGATCACTCCAACTTTCGTTGTCATAGAGAGCAAGATCCTCTAGGAGAGCCCATGATTGTTCCGCACTTAGATCACGTAGCTTGCCACCGGCCGATTGGTCAATGGTTTGCCTCGTGGAGAGATTGATATGGTCATAGAAGATTTGGATTTGGAGCCAAAGTTCTATGCCATGGTGAGGGACTTTTTGGAGTAAGTCCTTGAATCGAGTCCATGCCTCGTAGAGAGTTTCGCCTTGACATTGTTGGAACATCAAGATATCATTCCTTAGCTTGGTAGTTCTTCCCGGTGGGAAAAACTGAGCAAGGAAACGAGTGGTGAGATCATCCCAAGAGGTGATGGATCCTGCGGGTTGACGTTCTAGCCATTGACTAGCTTGGTCCCGCAGAGAGAATTGAAAGAGACGCAATCGGGTCGTCTCTCGAGTGGCAACATCAAGGTCTATAGAATCAACGATTTTAAGAAAGTCCTTGAGGTGTTGATTAGGATCTTCAGAACGAAGTCCATGGAATGCGCATCCGCTTTGCACCAACCGGATGGTGTCGGATCGCAAGGGTGTGACATTGGCTCCTTGAGTGAGCTCAATGGTGTTTCGATAGCCATGGTGGCTAGGACGGGAATACTCTCCTAAAGTACGGGCTCTAGGAGGTGGTGGTGGGTTGTTGGGATTGAGGATATTACCATCTTCCATGATGTCGGATGGTATGGTTACGAACAAAGACACGAAGAAAATAGATAGATTAAAGAAAACCTAGAAAAATAAAACAAAAATCTCACTAGAAAGGAATCTAGTGAGTAGACCTATAAAATAAAAATTCAACCTAAACAATAACTATTCCCCGGCAGCGGCGCCAAAAACTTGATGCGTGGTTTTGCAACCTTACAACAGGTTTTACCTCTCGAGGGATCTCAAGAGGCTTACAACCCCACCAGGCAGTGTACCTGACCGATGTAGTATAGTGTAGTGGTAAGTACGGGGGATTGATCGTTCTCCACAGGGAATAGTGTTCGTTAGGTATGAAAGACTACTCTAATAGGTCTAAGGGTTGAGGAAGATTCTTTTTTATGTTTTTATATTTTTATGAAAGCAAGTAAAATCTCGGGTTTGAAAGAGTGGGCGGAATTAGTTGCTAGTCAACTAACCCAATTAACTACAAATGCAAATAAAATAAAATAACTGAAAGTAAAATGTTGGTGAAAACTTAAGTGTAGAGAAATGTGTTCACTTAGATTTCCTTACTCCCTAACTATCTTTTACCGGTTGATTAGTGTGTATTAGTTGCGTGGATGACGGGTGTATTCCTTAATACCAATCGTGGGGTGGCGTACGTACTTCCCCAACTCTACAAGCTCCTACTTCACTCCTATGTCGAGCCGGCTAGGAAGCTCCTAACATGGGATCACTAGAATTCGCTTGTGCATTAAATACAACCATAAAAACCTTTAGTACGCATTTGGTTCATGTTTCTTAAGACGTTCAAGCAAGTTACCGAATAGGAAGTTAGCCAGTTTTCTTAAGCCTAACATAGATAAACAATCATCCAATACAACTAATAACACACTAATAACCAATAATCAATAGCTAGGTTTCATTAGATCTAAGCAAACACAAGATAAATCTAGCCTAACATGTTAAACAAAAGACAAGAACAAGATAGAATCAAACAACACATAGACATATTGAATGATTAATTTATAACTTATCTTTCAATGTAACATGGAAGATCTCAAGGCAAAAAGCCTTGAAAAAGAAGCTAAATTCGTCTTAGGGTTTTCTCCCAAAAATTCCACACTAAGCTCTACACTAATGACAAAGAATTGCAAAACTATATATAGATTTTTACATCTGACGGCGTCACCTTATGGAGTGTGACGCCGTCACCCTCGCCGCTTCTAGGGTTCCCGGATGGCCTTCTTGACGCCGTCCCTCTTTAGCTCTCCAAAATCCGTTCTGGCTTATCAAGGCTTGACGCCGTCAGACCTTGAACGTGACGCCGTCCCTCTTTGAATTAAGCCGTGACGCCCTTGATCAGGTTAAAGCGTGACGCCGTCAGAATTCACATGCAATTTTCACTGGCTTATCATGAGTAAATTTCACATCCACCTTTTCTTGCCAAGCCATGACGCCGTCCAGAGTAAAATCTGACGCCGTCAAAGGTAACTTTTAGCCGATTTTTGAGACTTTGTCGTTTTCTTCACTTTTATGCTCCAAAAACGTCCAAAATGCCTCCTTTTCCAGATTTCTCCTCAAAAGTACCTAAAATGACAAAAGGAACGATTTAGGGCAATATTTGATCAAATAAATACGATTTAGGGCTTAAATGACCCCTTAAAAGCGGTACACTTTTCGCTTCATCAAATACCCTTACACTTGAGATTTGCTTGCCCTCAAGCAAATGCGCTTTTATTCTAATCAAAATACAAGTTAGGGGTCATTTAATGCAAACATAAAAGTAATTACAACAAATAATCGTTCCACTTCAATCATAATAAGCACGAAGATTATAAACTAGCACCTCACAAGTAGTGTTTAGATACTCACATCTCTCAAGTGTCATCAAAATAAATCTCATAAATGAAAACGGATAATATCTCTCACTACCTGTCATAGCAAATAGATTACCATAGGCTTGGGAAAGGATCGAAAACCTCCTCCACTAGGCGTAAGCACCTAAGATAAACTATCAAAGAGGGCTTTTACATGGGTTATAACGTTAGGTGTAGGGAAAAGGAAAACACGGTTTTGTTGGATAAAGGATATTTTACTGGTGGCGAGTTAAAGATCTTGATTAATTACATGTACTATACAATGTTGCTAAGCCAAGACTAGACTCGACTTAAGCTAAAAACAAAATAACAAAAACATAAAATAAACATAAAATGAAACGGGATGGTAGTCCGTATGTTTTTTTTTTCTACTTTTCTTTTTCTCATTTTTTTGTATTTTTCTTGATTTTTTCGATTTTTTTTTTTTTTTTTCATACACTCTTGCCCTACCATCCAAAATAATACATCATAGGGGCGTTGCATTCCCCTTACACTTGAACTTTTACATAACTTTACAAATTACTATTCTAATGACTCGAATTAAGATAATCGAAAAACTTGGAGTACTTTTAAAATATTTAGCACATATGGGGGTAATAAATGATGTTCTTCCCCATTACTCCATTACACTAGTACTTTACCCATGAGTCCCAATCGTCCCAAAACAATATGTACAAGGATATGACTCGACTTAGCAACCATGTAATCAATTAGATAATTAACTTGGGTTTAAACAAATGTTGACACAATAATGCACTAAAAATGAGTGCATACAAGGTAGGCTAAGGCGATTTGGGTGTACATTTTAGTGGGGTGTAACAAATTCTTCCTTTAAGTAAAATGCTTAAAGGTCGAAACGAAAAGATAGGCTCTGAGGGGTGTACTAGGGGTATCGTGTACTAAAATTGAGTACAACGCAAAGGGTGTGGGAGAATTACTTGACCAATGTAGCCAATGTAATTATAACAAAAACACAGTGTAAAACAATGGGTTAATCCTAATGCCTCTTATCATGTAGTAAATCTAACTACACGAATGTAGTCTCACTTGTGGCCTCGGAATGGTCCTAACGCAAGTTCTAGAATCTAAGTGCTACCGGTACACACATCATAGCATAAATGCTTTTCCTACCAATTCTAGGGGCGAACCTCACATATTTGGGGGTGGAAAATTTTTTAGTGGTACGGTTTTTGTGCTAGTCATATAACTCCTATCCGTGAGACGCTCATTAAGATCAAAGTTTCACTCCTATATGTTGTAAAAAAATTTAAATTTGGCACTAAAATTGCCTTAACAGGTATTTATCTCAGTTTTATTACACATCTACTATTGAACAAACAAAAATCAAGCGTAATAGCATTCTCTAAAATCGTACTTTTACCCTCCCCTTACACTTAAGATGAACATTGTCCCCAATGTTCAAATAACAAGATGTAAAAGTAAATAAGGTAAAAGAATGAAATCAAATACTCCCCTGATTCGCTCGGTGGATAATGAAGTAATACGGTTAGATCTTCTTCCAAAGTAATGTTGAAGCTCCATGACTAATGCATCGCCATAAGCTTGATTCAAAACATTTCCTTGTCCAAAATAACCTGTTAAACCTGAGAAAACAAACACGAAAACCTGCAAAACATCGGCGGGACAAAATCTATATATAAGTATATAATGCTTGTGAAATGATAACTTTGCAGATTCCTGGAGATTATAAGTTGGAGATTTTAATAAAAACTTTTTATGAAAACAAAACTTTCAAAAATTTCTGAAAATTAAATCTGACGCCGTCAGGTTATAAACCCTGACGCCGTCAGAAATGACCTGACAAAAATTTTCATTTTAAGTTTCCGGAAAATTTCTGGAAAAACCTTTACCTTACTTCCTATAAATCCTGCAAAACATCATTATGACTCGATACAAGCATTTGACTCAAACAAATACGAATATGTATGTTAATTTATTATTATTACGATTCATGTTCATATGTGTTCTAATAAACCAATTTAGATTTCCCTTACACTTATCTTTTGCAAAATACCTTTATATGTAGTTAAGACGAAGTTAAAAACAAAATAAAGCATTTTCACAAATTACTTTTGAACATGAATCAATAGGAATAAAAATTAAACACACATACGGACACAAATAAAAACAAACAAACAAACAAATAAACACACAAAGCAAATAAATAAAATAAAGCTTGGGTTGCCTCCCAAGAAGCGCTTTTCTTTATTAACGAGTCTTGTAGCTAGACTCAAAGTCACGTACATTACGTGACTCCATCATCGGTCACGGTTCCTAGGCCATTTTCATTCCCGGTTTTATATTCCGGTCCTAATTTCAAACAATCCTTGTAGAAACCGAATATCCTTTCCATAACATAGTCTACTCCTTTATTTCTATCCTCATCATTCCTATAGTAGACCGCTTGCTTGAGCTCCTTCTCAACATTTGACAAGTGTTGGAATTGTTCTATCTTATATGGCATTTGGTAGTTTACTTCATCGGTCTCATCCTTAAATCTAACTATCCCTAAGGAAGGTTCATAAGTCATTCTAGAGACCTCAACAAATGGTTTTCCAAAAACCACTTGAGTTAAGGACGCATCGACTATTGGGCGGATATCTTCTACAATTACAAAGTCGGTGACATAGGTGAAGTTTCCTACATAAACCGGTAATCCCTTAACTCTTCCCGTGAAGTTACTCCTCCAACCCTTGTCAGGGAGCATCCTATACCCAAGTTGATTTTTCATTATCAAGTTGTAGTGGGCTCTAGTCATGATGTTTATGGGCGATCTAAGGTCGATGTAGGCTTTCCACACATGCAAATGTCCGATGTTGCATGGTATGTTGAGATTAGAAGGGTCGCCTATTTCAATGATTGGTCTACCTAGGAAGTATGGTGTCTCGGGGTCATCGAATAAGTTTGTATGATATACGCGCTCTTCCTTAGTGGGTAGCCTATTGAAGTAGTCCTCATCATCATCTACTTCTTCAATCTCACTTGTCCTAACTTCCTTATCAACCTCGACTTTCTTATCCTCATCCTTAGGTTCACTATCATCCTCATTTCTATCAATTGGTTTGATAGTGACAATGTTGACGAAGTGGACGTGTTTGGATGAAGAGGGGTCCTTTACTTGGGGTCCGCTAATTGTGTTCCTAGCGTCCTTATGTGGAGGTGATAGCACTTGGTTATTGAGGGCTTTCAACAAGTTGTCAATTTTTTTGGTCATCTCTGTTTGTTGCTGATTGAATTCGGATTCGAATCTAGCTATCCGAGCTTCTTGAGATGCCATAAATTGAGACATCAATCCTTCAAAGTTATTGGTACTACCATTGTCGGAAGGATTGTTGTTGAAAGTACGGTTCGAGTTGGAACCGCTTGATTGGAAACGATTAGGTGGGTTGGAAGAATTGGGTTGTTGTGCGTTTTGGTTTTATTTCCACCAAAGGTTCGGGTGATTTTTCCATGAGGGGTTGTATGAATCACCGTAATGGTTTGGCTCGGGTTTGAAAGAGTACCACTTGTCTCCCGCTCCGTCGGTACGCGAGGATGCGTAGTCCACAAAAGCTTGTTCGGGGAGTTCCATGCAATCACGAGTGTCGTGGGGACCACTACATAATTCACATGAAGAAGTGATTTTGTTCACTTGGCTTGAAAGTTTAGGAGCCTCGTAGGATTTCATGAGAAACTTGACTTGGTCTTCAAGTTCTATGATCCTACGGTCGGAAGTGCTTGAATTGTTCGAAGGCAAAGATATTGCCTTGACCGTTTTATTCAAATCACGGGGATCACTCCAACTTTCGTTGTCATAGAGAGCAAGATCCTCTAGGAGAGCCCATGATTGTTCCGCACTTAGATCACGTAGCTTGCCACCGGCCGATTGGTCAATGGTTTGCCTCGTAGAGAGATTGATATGGTCATAGAAGATTTGGATTTGGAGCCAAAGTTCTATGCCATGGTGAGGGACTTTTTGGAGTAAGTCCTTGAATCGAGTCCATGCCTCGTAGAGAGTTTCGCCTTGACGTTGTTGGAACATCAAGATATCATTCCTTAGCTTGGTAGTTCTTCCCGGTGGGAAAAACTGAGCAAGGAAACGAGTGGTGAGATCATCCCAAGAGGTGATGGATCCTGCGGGTTGACGTTCTAGCCATTGACTAGCTTGGTCCCGCAGAGAGAATTGAAAGAGACGCAATCGGGTCGTCTCTCGAGTGGCAACATCAAGGTCTATAGAATCAACGATTTTAAGAAAGTCCTTGAGGTGTTGATTAGGATCTTCAGAACGAAGTCCATGGAATGCGCATCCGCTTTGCACCAACCGGATGGTGTCGGATCGCAAGGGTGTGACATTGGCTCCTTGAGTGAGCTCAATGGTGTTTCGATAGCCATGGTGGCTAGGACGGGAATACTCTCCTAAAGTACGGGCTCTAGGAGGTGGTGGTGGGTTGTTGGGATTAAGGATATTACCATCTTCCATGATGTCGGATGGTATGGTTACGAACAAAGACACGAAGAAAATAGATAAACTAAAGAAAACCTAGAAAAATAAAACAAAAATCTCACTAGAAAGGAATCTAGTGAGTAGACCTATAAAATAAAAATTCAACCTAAACAATAACTATTCCCCGGCAGCGGCGCCAAAAACTTGATGCGTGGTTTTGCAACCTTACAACAGGTTTTACCTCTCGAGGGATCTCAAGAGGCTTACAACCCCACCAGGCAGTGTACCTGACCGATGTAGTATAGTGTAGTGGTAAGTACGGGGGATTGATCGTTCTCCACAGGGAATAGTGTTCGTTAGGTATGAAAGACTACTCTAATAGGTCTAAGGGTTGAGGAAGATTCTTTTTTATGTTTTTATATTTTTATGAAAGCAAGTAAAATCTCGGGTTTGAAAGAGTGGGCGGAATTAGTTGCTAGTCAACTAACCCAAATAACTACAAATGCAAATAAAATAAAATAACTGAAAGTAAAATGTTGGTGAAAACTTAAGTGTAGAGAAATGTGTTCACTTAGATTTCCTTACTCCCTAACTATCTTTTACCGGTAGATTAGTGTGTATTAGTTGCGTGGATGACGGGTGTATTCCTTAATACCAATCGTGGGGTGGCGTACGTACTTCCCCAACTCTACAAGCTCCTACTTCACTCCTATGTCGAGCCGGCTAGGAAGCTCCTAACATGGGATCACTAGAATTCGCTTGTGCATTAAATACAACCATAAAAACCTTTAGTACGCATTTGGTTCATGTTTCTTAAGACGTTCAAGCAAGTTACCGAATAGGAAGTTAGCCAGTTTTCTTAAGCCTAACATAGATAAACAATCATCCAATACAACTAATAACACACTAATAACCAATAATCAATAGCTAGGTTTCATTAGATCTAAGCAAACACAAGATAAATCTAGCCTAACATGTTAAACAAAAGACAAGAACAAGATAGAATCAAACAACACATAGACATATTGAATGATTAATTTATAACTTATCTTTCAATGTAACATGGAAGATCTCAAGGCAAAAAGCCTTGAAAAAGAAGCTAAATTCGTCTTAGGGTTTTCTCCCAAAAATTCCACACTAAGCTCTACACTATGACAAAGAATTGCAAAACTATATATAGATTTTTACATCTGACGGCGTCACCTTATGGAGTGTGACGCCGTCACCTCGCCGCTTCTAGGGTTCCCGGATGGCCTTCTTGACGCCGTCCCTCTTTAGCTCTCCAAAATCCGTTCTGGCTTATCAAGGCTTGACGCCGTCAGACCTTGAACGTGACGCCGTCCCTCTTTGAATTAAGCCGTGACGCCCTTGATCAGGTTAAAGCGTGACGCCGTCAGAATTCACATGCAATTTTCACTGGCTTATCATGAGTAAATTTCACATCCACCTTTTCTTGCCAAGCCATGACGCCGTCCAGAGTAAAATCTGACGCCGTCAAAGGTAACTTTTAGCCGATTTTTGAGACTTTGTCGTTTTCTTCACTTTTATGCTCCAAAAACGTCCAAAATGCCTCCTTTTCCAGATTTCTCCTCAAAAGTACCTAAAATGACAAAAGGAACGATTTAGGGCAATATTTGATCAAATAAATACGATTTAGGGCTTAAATGACCCCTTAAAAGCGGTACACTTTTCGCTTCATCACTCCATGTACAACTTTGACTCAAGATCTTCTTGATTTAACTCTGTCCCTTCCATTAGAAGATGCACATGTTCCTACATGTCTTTGGCAGTCTTTTGAGCATCAATACTTCGGTAAATAGGATTGGGAATTCCCTGAAGTATGTAAGACATTGCCAATTGATTTGCCTTTTGTTGCAGTGTTTGTTCAGTTGTGTAGTTAGCGACAGCAATGGGAGTTGATGTCTCTTCTCTTTCTGAAGTTCCTGGAACAACAGTTACTGGAAGTGGAAAGGGTCCTTCTTCAATGGCTTGCTTAAGATATTTCCCATGGGGTTTTCGGAGTTCAATGAATCTGAGGAATCTACTAGCCCATTGCACATAGTTACCAGGTGTCAGCATAGGTGGAGTTTCCTGATTCCCAGCCTCATGACGGGATTGCTGACTGCTGATTGCCTCACACATCTTATTAAACCAATGTGGTTCTCTGGAGTAGGATGGATAGTTCTGCATTTGATTCTGTTGCATGATTTGTTGTGGAGATACTTGTGGTGGAGAGAGAAATTGATGCTGTTGCACGAATGCTTGTTGTTGTTGATACTGAGGATGAAATTGCTGTTGTTGTGGATATTGTTGTAGCTGATAGTAGTAATTGAAGTGTGGTGGTTGAGACATGTCTGGATCTTGAAGATAATTAAGATTTGTGTGATGAGTTATGTTAAGTTTGTTTTGGTTAACTGAAGATTTTTGTCCAATTGCGATAATTACTATTCAACCAATTGCGATAAGTACTGTTCACCCAATTGCGATAAAATCCAAATTGCGATAAGGAAATAAAAATTGCGATAAAACGTGAAGTTAAGATAAAAGATGAAAATTTGAATAAGTTATCTTAAATTGCGATAGAAAAGGTAATTTGCGATAATTTATCAGAATTGCGATATTTTATGGCAATTTCGATAATTTTATCTAAATTCAAATTTCGATAATTCTCAACTCTTATACAAGAGAAGAGAAGCAACCAAGTCAAAGTATTTTCACTTTCTTATACAAGGAAGTAAAATACTGAGTCCCAATGCCGATAATTTGAAGATTTACCAATTGCGATAAACCCTAACTTGTCGGAATTGAATCGCGATAAACCCTAACTTGTCGGAATTCACCCAGATGCCAAAAACTCACTTTTCACTAGCTTTCCCAACACGCTAATTATCCGGATTTCACTAAATCATCTAGAAAATCAATGAAAACGGATTGTTTTTGATTTCTAACGATTAGTAATCACAAAATATGAAGAAATTTAAGATCTATAACGTAAGAAATGGAAATTTGATGAGATTTTTGAGCTTTTACACGAGATGAAAGATACGTTCCAACAAAAGAGATTAATGATCGAACGAGAACAAAAACCTTACGTAATCTATAAAACCAACCTAGAAAACTATTAAATCTACTCAAAACACGATCCTAACTATCCCTTAGGCGAATGATACCACTTGTAGGTCCTTGTTTAATACGTAAAATACAATCTACTCAACAACTAAACCACGACTACTACTTATCTATAAGCTACGAATGAGATTAACAATAAGTAAATGAAATACGAGAGTAAAGTAAAGAGAGGAAATGAGATTAAGAGAAGAAGAATTGGATGATTAACATTCACTTAATACTTTGACATGGCTCACGCATGAGAATGAAAACCAACAACAAACTAAGCACCCCATGCCTTCTATTTATAGGCAATAGTTTAGGGCAACATGCACATGGGGTGTTTCTAGAAGGATTAACAAGGCTACATGGCCCATGGATCACTAATGGACCATGAGCTTAAATACTAACATATGATCCTATTTAAGCAACATTTATCTCAAATGAACAAGACTTGAATTATAATTAAAACGTGTTCCTAACAGTTAGCATTGAATGTCATCTGAGGGCCCTGAATGACTTTTCATTCAGTAAACCTATTTATTCAGGACTTGGGTTTAGTCCTGATGGTTCAAGGGTTCAGGAACTTGGGTTTAATTCCTGAGGACTTAAGGTTCAGGAACTTGGGTTTAGTTCCTGAGGTTCAAAATTTCAGGAACTTGGGTTTAGTTCCTGATGTTCAGTGATTCATTTCACTGATGAACACATTGAGTCAAGGACCTGGGTTTTCAGAATTTACACTTATTTGAATGGAATCAATCAGTGGACTGATTCTCAATATCCAACATTCCTAGTTCAGCTTTTAGTCTGGTGAAAGTTGGTTCATCCAATGGCTTGGTGAATATATCAGCTAGCTGATATTCAGTGGGAATGAAGTGTAATTCTATGTCACCATTCATGACATGGTCCCTGATGAAATGATATCTAATATCAATGTGTTTTGTTCTCTGATGAAGAACAGGGTTGTTTGAGATGGCAATTGCACTTGTGTTATCACAAAAGATGGGAACCATCTTGTACCGAATTCCATAGTCACTGAGTTGACTTTTCATGCACAACAACTTGCTGCTGCAACATATTTAGCTTCAGCTGAGGACATGCCAACTGAGTGTTGCTTCTTAGCACTCCAATAGACTAGTTTTCCACTAAGAATTTGGCAGGAGCCTGAGGTGCTTTTTCTGTCCATGTTGCATCCAGCATAGTCAGAGTCTGAGTATCCTTTAAGATCAAGGCCTGAACATTTTGGATAGTATAATCCAAGGTTTGGAGTACCTTTCAGGTACCTGAATATCCTTTTCACAGCAGTGATATGAGATTCTCTTGGGTCAGATTGATATCTGGCACACAAACAGACTGAGAATTGGATATCAGGCATTGATGCAAGTAAATACCTTAGTGATCCTATCATTCCTCTAAAAAGAGTTTGATTAACTGGTTTTCCAGTAAGATCAGGACCAAGGTTGTTTGGGGGGACCATGGGAGTCTTGACTGAGCTTCATGAGCTTCTTCTTCAGTAGGCTTCTGACATACTTCTCTTGACTGATAGAGGTTCCTTTATCAGTCTGCTTGATTTGCAGACCAAGGAAGTAGGTCAGTTCTCCCATCATGCTCATTTCAAATTTCTTTGCCATAAGTTTTTCAAACTGTTTGCAAAGTTTATAACTTGTTGAGCCAAAGATGATGTCATCAACATACACTTGTACAAGTATGACATCATTATTTGTCTTGTAGATAAATAGTGTGTTGTCTATCTTACCTCTAACCAATTTATTTTGGATCAGGAAGGCTGAAGGAGTTTCATACCATGCTCTGGGAGCTTGTTTCAGTCCATAAAGGGCTTTGTTAAGCTTGCAGACATAGTCAGGAAACTCATGGCTTTCAAATCCAGGAGGTTGCTGAACATAAACTTCTTCTTTCAGTGAACCATTTAAGAATGCACTTTTAACATCCATTTGGTACACCTTGAAGTTCATGTATGTAGCAAAAGCAAGGAAGATCCTGATGGCTTCCATCCTTGCTACTGGTGCAAATGTTTCTTCATAGTCAATGCCTTCTTGTTGATTATAGCCTTTGGCTACAAGTCTGGCTTTGTTTTTAATGACTATGCCATTTTCATCAGATTTGTTTTTGAATACCCATTTCATGCCAATGACTGAAACATCTTCAGGACACTTGACCAAGGTCATTACCTTGTTTCTGTCAAATTGTTCCAGTTCATCATGCATGGCCTGAACCCAACTTGGGTGAGGCTGCTCTCAGTTGTGCAGCCATGCTTCTTGTGAGCATGCCTTCAGTAGGCTCGCCAATTATATTGACAAGTTCTATATCCTGAGACCTAGTCCAACTGTCCTGAGGTCTAGGATACTGATTAGAACTTGAGGCCTGATGGGTAGGATCAGGATCAGACACATGATGATCTTCAGCATCTTGAGTGTCTGAGTGGGTTGACTCATCACTGTGATTGTTTGGTTCCTGAGCACTTTGTTCAGACTGAATGATTTCATCAGTACTTCTTTGTGCTTCAACAAACTCAGTGATGGTTGGGTAAGGAAGGTTGTGGGGAATGATGTAATAGGAGATGTCAGCATTTGCTTGGTACTGAGTGGAAGGACCATTTTCAAGATGATGTTCATCAGGAGGGTATCTTGATGATTCATCAATACCTATCTCTTCCACTGAGTTGTTAGAATCACTGATTGCATCAGTGCTCTCATCAAAGGTAACATGAAATGTTTCCTCAGTATGCTGTCTCCTAGTGTTGAACACCCTGAAGGCCTTTGAGACAAGGGAGTATCCAAGGAAGTATCCATCATCAGCTTTGGCATCAAATTTTCCTAAGTGATCCTTGTGATTATGAATAAAAACAGGACACCCAAAGACATGAAAGTAGCTGATGTCAGGGATCCTTCCTTTGAATAACTCATAAGGAGTTTTGCTATGTCTCTTAACAATGATGGATCTGTTTTGTGTGTAACGGGCAGTCTTTACTACTTCAGTCCAGAAGTGTTTGTTAAGGACTGATCCATTTAGCATTGTCCTGACTGCTTCAATGAGGGTTCTATTCTTCCTTTCAGCTACACCATTTTGTTCAGGTATGTAAGGTGAGGAAAATTTTTGGGAAATTCCTTTCTCATCACAGAAACATTCAAGTTCATAATTTTTGAACTCTGTTCCATTGTCAGTTCTAATCTGTTTGACTTTGATGTCATTTTGATTTTCAATATTCCTGACAAAGGACATAATTGTTTCAGCTGCCTGACTCTTTTTGATCAGGAAGTATACCCAAGTGTATCTTGAGTATTCATCCACAATGACCAGAGTATACTTCTCATGGTTAATGGATCTAGGACTGATTGGTCCAAATAGATCCATATGGAGAAGATGTAGGCAGTTCCTGATGGAAAAGTTGGTTTTGGTTTTAAAGGATGCTCTGTGGCCAGTTGAGAGTATCAGTGGCCTTGGTAAAGAGACAAGTTCCATTCTGAGTCAGACTGGACATGTCCAACACATAAACATCATGTCTTCTTGGTGCAATAAGGACAACTTCCTTATTAGCATTGAAGATGATTCCTTGTTTATCATCAAACTGAACTATGTATTTAGCATCACATAGTTGACTGACACTGATCAAATTGTATTTAAGACCATTTACATAAGCTATCCTAGTAAAGACTATACCATTGCAGTTTACTGAACCATAACCTTCAGTGAGACATGATGAGTTATCAGCAAATATCACTTTGGGTCCTGATTCATCAACATACTTGTGCAGATACTCCTTCACACCAGTCATGCTCCTTGAACATCCACTATCTAGATGCCAAACAGGATCCCTGGCATGTTTCTGCACAAATAGTAAACTGGGTTAGTTCGTTCTAGGATTCCACTTCTTGGAGGGCTTAGCTTTGGGGGTCTTTTTAACATTTACAATTGATTTATGGTCAGTGGTGGAGTGGACTGAGCTACCACAAATTATGCATTTGATTGCTGATGTAGACTCAGTAGACTGAGAGGCTGACTTTGTCATACCTCTTTTGGCCTGAATGACCTTATCACGTCCTGAGGTGTCATGAGTGGGACCTCCACTATTTTCACAACAATTGTCAATTTGACAATCCTTAGGATGGTGGTCATTGAACCCACAATAGGGGAAAGGTGCAAAAGGCTTGGCCTTTTGTTTCTGTTTTTGTTTAGAATCGGAAGGGTAGTTTAAAGACTGAGCTTTAAGGCCTGCCATCATTGATGTGACTGAGTGTATTTTGTGATCAGAGGTCCTGTGATCATCCTTTTTGAAAATCATGCAGTAAAGGATTCTATAGCAATCATCAGTGAAATGATTGGTATAGTTACACATCTCACATCTTTTCAGGGGTTTTGAGGTTTGGGTTTGGTGCTTGAGGAAGCTGGTTTTTGTTCCTTCTTCTTGGATTGAGAAGGTTTCTCAGAAGATGCAATCTTCTCACCTAGCTTTCTGACCATTTCAGCCAACTGGTCAAATTTTGAGTCAGGGCTTTGGGTTATTACTTTAGAAGGGACTGAAGTTGATGAGTCTTTAAGGGTTGGTCTTTTCAGGATTGTTTTTCCCATTCCTGACCTCTCCTTTGGAAAATGTTGGGAGTAGACCATTGGTGGGAGGCCTGAGCTTGGTGCAGCACCCTGAAGGGTATTCAGTGGAGGGAGTGGTGGATATGAATCTGATTCAGGCTCACTTACTAACTCAGTATGTAACACCCCAACCCGACAAGGGTAAAGATATCACAATAATGGATTCATATCAGATCAAAACAGAGCATACATCTACAGTAATACAAAAATCTCAAAGGATTACAAATGAAATACTGAATCTATAAGGTTACAATGAAACTTTCAAAACTAATTCTAAACATAATAACTTCAGTCCAACTCTAATCCAGAATAGCTACCAAGCCTTCTAAGTCCAGAGGTACACTCTCACTCATTCCCAGCTTCCTACTAAAACCTGCCGCAGGAAAAGAAATGCGGCTGAGCTACGAGAGCTCAGTGAACAAATATATAGATGACAGAAATAATAACAGATAACAATACAGAAACAAATCCGAAATACAGATTATACAGATACCGAACTAAAGTGAAAGAATAGGAAAGGAATAAGGGTAAAAGAAAAGAAATGAGAAAGGGATAATGCACAAACCAGGTTTAGGGAAATACAGAAATCCATCACGAGCCCAGAGATAACAGATAATATCATAACAGAGTAATCATATAATAATCCAGAGGGGATGCCTCTCAAGTAACAGATAATATGAGGGGTGACCTCATGTATCAAATGGAGTGATCAGCTCCCAGATAATGTGAAAGACGTGTATCGCACACACCATCAGTCACCAGATATATATATAACAGATAACATAATAACAGATAACAGAAATCAGATCAGAACTAGGATGCATCCATGCGCCCCAGTAGGCCAGAATCTTCTCCTACATAACAGATAAAATCAGGGACGGGACAGGTCATCACTCTCCTGCCCTAGAGTCATGCCATCGGTGCATCAATGACATGGACATGAAACCCTCATGCCTAGTGATTGGCTCGGATATCAGACTGTGGTCAAGGTCAGATGTCATATAATAAACAGAGTCACATCTAAGGGTTCATGGCAGAAGGGTCATGTCAACAATTCAGATTAAGATAATAAGGTTTAAATCAGAGTTTATCAGATTAAGTTTAATATCAAAGCTTAAGTTCAGATTAAAAAGGTTTATTTCCAATAGTCCAAAAGGTATAACAAAGGTTAATGATTACAAATTTATAGCAATAATCCATTTCAGAAGTTCTTGTCAAAAGTTCATTTAAATCAATCCTTTAATAATGGTTTTCATTGAAATGATCTTACGAACTAGTTTTCATAAAAATGGTCTTCCAAAACGTTTAGTAACTTCCATTTCCAAGTGGTATCGTTTCCTTTAAAATAGCTTTTCTTAAAACAGTTTCATATGTAGTTTAATAGAGGTTCAAAATCAATTAGGTTCAGATAAGGATTTAACAGGTTAAGGTTTACCAAAATCAAATCAGAATTTACAACAGATATATCAGGTTAAGGTTCAGAACAAGGTTCACAGATCAGATTCAATTAAGACTCACAAATTCAGGGTTCAGAACAAGAGGTCAATCAGAGTTCAGGAAAAAGGTTCAGATTAAAAGAATCATAGCAGAGGTTCAAACAAAAAGGCTCAAGATAGACAGATCACAACAGAGGTATACAAACAGAGGGGAACATGGCAATGGTATAGGGAATCCTAATAAGGAAAATGAAATACTGAGAGAAAAGGGAAAGAAACACCCTTACTGAAATAGGGCAGAATATTTGTACCTTATTAGCACAGCAGAAATCAGACAAACAAACACAGAAATCAGATGATCAAGACTTCTCCTTCTTCACACCTAAGGAAGAGGAAGACAGAATTACTAAAGTTCCTTATTCAGATTATTCCTTTTAGTTTATCTCTTCATTTTATGTACTTTCTATTTTTAGTAACTTTTCCAGATTTAGTAAGTTTCCATAATTAGCAGGTATTCCAGAATTAACATATATTATCCTTTCAGATTACGTTTAACCCTTATTCAGATATTATTATGGAAAACAGTACATTTTATCAGGTTACAGAAGTTTAGGGATTTTAAATGACAATTATACAAAGTTTAGGGTTTTAAATGTAACTTCATTAATTTACAAGGTCATTAGTGAAATTACTTCAAGTTACAGAATTATATACTCATTTTATTCAGAAATACTTTTTATTCCCTTAAGTTTCACAATTTACAGATTACACCCCTTTAGTTACATACTTTACAAAACCAACCTCATAATTACATATTTTACAAATTAAACCCTACAATATTCATATTTACCAACCAAGCATATTATATTTCAAATTTACAGAATATACCATCAGAATTCAGTACTTTACATATTAGACCCCACAGAATTCAGAATTTACATATTTAGCCCTTTAAGTTTACAAAACATATATATTAAGTCATAATTCATAACAATTACATAATTAGCCCAAAAATCCTCAAAATTACACAACAACCTTTTTATATCAGTATTAACACAAAACCACTTCAGAATTCCAGATTTACACTTTTGGTCCCTCACTTTTAATTAATTCCAATTCGAAACCCTAATTTCCCATTAATTCATTATTTTGCAAAATTTACACTTAGGACCCCAAAGTTATATTTTTCCCACATTCTTACAGATGCATATGATCTTACAAAAATATCCCAGAAGTTTCAAAGTTGGCAAAACAGGTCCTTTTACTTTTTAGTTCAAATCGCCTAGACTTTTTTATAAACAATTACAAACCCTACTTTTCACCAATCATTGAACTATCATTAATTCATCATTAAAACACCTTAAATGATCAGATATTCATCCAGGAAACCAAACCCTAGAAGCCCCGATTTCCATTTTATTTTATTTCTTTATTTTTCTAAAATCCGGTTTTATCAATAATTAACCACGTTAATTTTAGGCCTCCAAAAAATCAAAACCATATTTTTCCCAGATCATATGACTCATAAGGAACCCACGAAAAATAGTGAACATGCCCAGAAAAATCGTTTAACATATATTACATATTTACGTACGTTTTAGACAATTAAATTAACACGACTTGATTTAGGCTATTATAATTCGATCTATCATTTTTCCCAAGTCTAATACATCATAAGAGGTCTAAATAAAATATCTATCATGCCCAGAAATTCGGATTTCATATATTTGTGATTTACGTGTTCTATAGCCATTATATTATCATACGCATAGAATTAGCATGCATGGATCGATTTACATATTTTATATGAGTTATATAATATCAAAAGATCACAGGAAAATTGCCATATCAATTTTAAAATGTTTGGTTTAGTCGCAAGAATTATTACCTTGTTTTAGAGCAAATCGACAAGAAATTAAGAACAAGGATGAACCAAGGAGAAAATGCAGCAACCCTTAATTTTCCTAGCTTCCTTGCACCTCCAATAACACCAAAAAATTACTTGATCAAGCCCAGAATTCGTGTGCTATCCTTGGTCGAATTATTTTAGATCGCTTAGGGTTTTTAGTTTAGTCGGTTTGTGTTTTTGGAATAAAAATAAAAGAGATATGTTTTAATATTGTGGAAACCGACTAAGGGGGGGCAAGATCAGAATTTTCGGCCCATAGAATCAAAATATATATTTGGGTTGATTTGATTTAACTTTCCTTAATTTATTTTTGCATTTTATTTAATTAAAAGGATAAAAATATTATATTTATTTATTTGTAACATTTTCGGAATTATATATATGAATGTGTAAGATTATTTTTGAACATGTAAAATGATGAACATTGTCCCAGAAATTATTTTGTTTCAGATATAATTCGATTTCAGAAGTTTTGGAATTATTTCGGAATTTTATAAGTTATTTAATAAGGTTTTATATTATCAGGGGTAATTTGGTAATTTTACGCGTTATCTGAATTTCAGGTATTACAACTTCTTCCCCACTAACAAAAAAATTTCGTCCTCGAAATTTGCAGAAAGCAGGAAGAAAAGGGAACGAAAACTAAACAAAGACATATCAGACCTAAAAGATGATAATCAGATTTCCTCGGAAGAGACGTATGAATTTCACAGGATTTTTGACGGATATGCCGTCCACAGAAATTGAATTGACAGATCAGATTAGAGCGTATAGCAATAAATTATCGATAACATCACTTGGAAGAAGTCTTATAACAAAACTGAAGATTATTATCAGAAGTTCAGAGGTCAGCAGAATGCGTGACGAGAATCCAGATGTATCAATTCGCATAACGGTGGAAGCAGATTACGCGTATAGGTAGAATGAACTTAAAGTCTCACTAACGCAGACGATCTCAACCAGTTATCAGAATTTCTAAAGCTTCTAAGGCACTTCTCGAAATATCCTATGCCCACAACAAGTGCACGTTATATGATGTAAGTATTATCACGTTGGCCAGACGTCATAATACTGGCATCATATAAATATGCCCTCATGATGGTCATACTTTATCTCAAGTCGTGAACAGAACAAACTTATCCTACTCCACCTAGCCTTCCTACGGTCTCAAAGGTCATCAGAATCCAATACTCTAACTAAGAGGAAAATGAATCACTCGAAAAGTTAACGGAAGTCCCAGAGTGTCTATCAGAATTTGGTACATCAGATCATCCATCATTCGTCAAATTTCAAATAACAAAACCATCATCCGACATATGCAGAATGAACACAGAGCGGAATTACTGATAAGGAACCTAAATCATTCAAAGGATTTATCATCAGGTAACAGAAATTTCAGATAGGTCAAGCAGAAGTGAATCACATCATCCATAGCTTCATCCGCCACAGAATTTATTCGATTCAGAATTTTCTTCTATTCAAGGTCATGATCTCAGTTCTATTCTCAAGTCTGCTTCTACTCTCAATTCATCTTAGTACAACTAAAATGAATAGAGAAGCAAGACTGCGAGTCTTGGACAGGTCTACTAGGGCAGTTCGGAATTCGCCAACTCAGATTGCCGTCGTCATCGGATGCCCGGTAGTGGTGTCTGCTACAGTCTCTGAATGCCAATCAAATCTACTCTTCCAGAACAAAGGTCATTCCATTTAATACGAATATGGTCTACATGTTTCCTCGTTCGACTCAGGGCACAAACATGCTGTCATACTATGACAATTGTCCAGATACTCGTGAAAACATGATTCTTATTAGCCAATACTATTGGCATTATTTAAGACTCATAATGGTCATAATGAGTACGAAAATAGTTTTCATGGATCTTTTCAGGGATATCTTCATATAAAACTGAAGTACTTTACGGAAGCTTCTCTCAGTTAGTCATCTCCCATCTCAGGTGTTCTTGTGGTTGCTTCTTCAGTCCTTCCAACATTAAAAGAGGTTGTCTGATACAGAGTTCACAAGGATAGAATAATTTAATAATTTATATTCGGAAATGAAAAGTGATTACGGTTGAGATTACGGTTAGGTATTTAAAAGGGAACACCGAGGTGAAACAAAATCATATCTCATCAGTTTCTTCAATCTCTCAACTTCTATAGCATCATGGGTCGTCAACCGAGGTCGGTTCAGAATCAATTCTACTTCTCAAACGGGAGGAAAAATCAGAAGTTTCATCAGAAAATGCCAGAAAATTTTGTACAACCAAACTTTCTAGGGGTGGATACAAATAAGTGTCAGGAGAATTTGATAATCAAATGAGATCAGGGTAAATATAGTGATAAGCTTAACAGATTTAAGCGGTTAAAGGTTGTTATAACAAAATAGGGGTGGAGCAGATTGTTATATTTCAGATGCGGTAGTTTATGATAGCTGGAGAACCAGTCAATCAATAATCAAAAGATCTCCAAAATTTAAGTATATCAATAGTAAACAGATCTGCAGAACGTATATGGTCACTTAACCAGACGGATAGTTCATACGTCAGAGTCAAGTACATGGTTCAGAATAGTGTGGGGATAGGTACGCGAACAATTCAAGGTATTGGAGTTTTTGGTTTAGCTTTTTAGCATAAGTGACAGGTAGGGTGTACATCATCGGTAATACTAACATCGTATAATTGCAGAGTGAGACTTATGAGATATCGGATATCAGCATCATATGCTCAGTTAACAATTCCATACAGAGGCGGTATTTGCATCAAATCCTTCCAAAGGAAACTGATTGGCAAATAAGATTCATCATTCAAGGGAGCAAATAAGATTCATCATTCAGGACAATATAGTTTCAGTGGATACATTTATATCCAGCATGGGTCATGAATTTATAGGATGTGTCAAACACATTATGGTTAAATGGTCTTCGGGATGGTCGGAGAGATATCAGACGGTTTATCCACAGATCAGAAATGAAGGTCAAAATCAGGTAGTGGCAGCAAAAGTTTAACAATCGGTAATCATGTCAGGGGTCCCAAAATTGTTTCAAACGCCAAAGTTGAGACATAGGATGATAGTCGTCAATATTTTACATGATCATTCAATTAAGAATAAAGTCAAGGTTACTACCAAAGAAAATGGAACAACAAAGCAGATTTTACCGTTCAGAATGAGAGGGAAAACATCCGTGTATTCGTGGTTAAAACACCACAAGGCTTCTCATGGGAACAGAGATGGTTAAGTAGAAATCAAATAGTGTCAGAAGATTCATAGAAGATTATTAGAAACGAGAAATAACTAACAGAATGTATCAAATGTATCATCGTCATGGGAATTCTCAGATTGCCCAAAGAGGCATCAGAATGATTAACAGAAGGTTCAGAGGTCGGAGTTGAAATCGGAAGTCAAGGATCAAATATTGTCAGATAATTACTACGCAATTTCCAATGCTTCAGATTTTATTTTGGTTTCAATTCTTAGGTGGTGCAAGGCATAAGCTCCAAATTTTCAAATGTGATTTTAACCAAAAGCAAGACACGAATCAGAGTGGTGCGGAAGCAAGATACTTAAGCAATTGACTTATAGTCTACCCATTCCTCACTGGTCAGAATTTAAGTTCCTATAGGGAAATCCTAAAGCAAATTCTCAAAGGTTGTCCTACGAGCGCCTACAGTGGAAACTTAGTGGTCCAGATTTCACAGGTCATGGGTACATGTATTACGATTCGCAGCCTGTGAGCTCTGATACCATAAATTGTAACACCCCGACCTGACAAGGGTAAAGATATCACAATAATGGATTCATATCAGATCAAAACAGAGCATACATCTACAGTAATACAAAAATCTCAAAGGATTACAAATGAAATACTGAATCTATAAGGTTACAATGAAACTTTCAAAACTAATTCTAAACATAATAACTTCAGTCCAACTCTAATCCAGAATAGCTACCAAGCCTTCTAAGTCCAGAGGTACACTCTCACTCATTCCCAGCTTCCTACTAAAACCTGCCGCAGGAAAAGAAATGCGGCTGAGCTACGAGAGCTCAGTGAACAGATATATAGATGACAGAAATAATAACAGATAACAATACAGAAACAAATCCGAAATACAGATTATACAGATACCGAACTAAAGTGAAAGAATAGGAAAGGAATAAGGGTAAAAGAAAAGAAATGAGAAAGGGATAATGCACAAACCAGGTTTAGGGAAATACAGAAATCCATCACGAGCCCAGAGATAACAGATAATATCATAACAGAATAATCATATAATAATCCAGAGGGGATGCCTCTCAAATAACAGATAATATGAGGGGTGACCTCATGTATCAAATGGAGTGATCAGCTCCCAGATAATGTGAAAGACGTGTATCGCACACACCATCAGTCACCAGATATATATATATATAATAGATAACATAATAACAGATAACAGAAATCAGATCAGAACTAGGATGCATCCATGCGCCCCAGTAGGCCAGAATCTTCACCTACATAACAGATAAAATCAGGGACGGGACAGGTCATCACTCTCCTGCCCTAGAGTCATGCCATCGGTGCATCAATGACATGGACATGAAACCCTCATGCCTAGTGATTGGCTCGGATATCAGACTGTAGTCAAGGTCAGATTTCATATAATAAACAGAGTCATATCTAAGGTTCATGGCAGAAGGGTCATGTCAACAATTCAGATTAAGATAATAAGGTTTAAATCAGAGTTTATCAGATTAAGTTTAATATCAAAGCTTAAGTTCAGATTAAAAAGGTTTATTTCCAATAGTCCAAAAGGTATAACAAAGGTTAATGATTACAAATTTATAGCAATAATCCATTTCAGAAGTTCTTGTCAAAAGTTCATTTAAATCAATCCTTTAATAATAGTTTTCATTGAAATGATCTTACGAACTAGTTTTCATAAAAATGGTCTTCCAAAACGTTTAGTAACTTCCATTTCCAAGTGGTATCGTTTCCTTTAAAATAGCTTTTCTTAAAACAGTTTCATATGTAGTTTAATAGAGGTTCAAAATCAATTAGGTTCAGATAAGGATTTAACAGGTTAAGGTTTACCAAAATCAAATCAGAATTTACAACAGATATATCAGGTTAAGGTTCAGAACAAGGTTCACAGATCAGATTCAATTAAGACTCACAAATTCAGGGTTCAGAACAAGAGGTCAATCAGAGTTCAGGAAAAAGGTTCAGATTAAAAGAATCATAGCAGAGGTTCAAACAAAAAGGCTCAAGATAGACAGATCACAACAGAGGTATACAAACAGAGGGGAACATGGCAATGGTATAGGGAATCCTAATAAGGAAAATGAAATACTGAGAGAAAAGGGAAAGAAACACCCTTACTGAAATAGGGCAGAATATTTGTACCTTATTAGCACAGCAGAAATCAGACAAACAAACACAGAAATCAGATGATCAAGACTTCTCCTTCTTCACACCTAAGGAAGAGGAAGACAGAATTACTAAAGTTCCTTATTCAGATTATTCCTTTTAGTTTATCTCTTCATTTTATGTACTTTCTATTTTTAGTAACTTTTCCAGATTTAGTAAGTTTCCATAATTAGCAGGTATTCCAGAATTAACATATATTATCCTTTCAGATTAGGTTTAACCCTTATTCAGATATTATTATGGAAAACAGTACATTTTATCAAGTTACAGAAGTTTAGGGATTTTAAATGACAATTATACAAAGTTTAGGGTTTTAAATGTAACTTCATTAATTTACAAGGTCATTAGTGAAATTACTTCAAGTTACAGAATTATATACTCATTTTATTCATAAATACTTTTTATTCCCTTAAGTTTCACAATTTACAGATTACACCCCTTTAGTTACATACTTTACAAAACCAACCTCATAATTACATATTTTACAAATTAAACCCTACAATATTCATATTTACCAACCAAGCATATTATATTTCAAATTTACAGAATATACCATCAGAATTCAGTACTTTACATATTAGACCCCTCAGAATTCAGAATTTACATATTTAGCCCTTTAAGTTTACAAAACATATATATTAAGTCATAATTCATAACAATTACATAATTAGCCCAAAAATCCTCAAAATTACAAAACAAACTTTTTATATCAGTATTAACACAAAACCACTTCAGAATTCCAGATTTACACTTTTGGTCCCTCACTTTTAGTTAATTCCAATTCGAAACCCTAATTTCCCATTAATTCATTATTTTGCAAAATTTACACTTAGGACCCCAAAGTTATATTTTTCCCACATTCTTAAAGATGCATATGATCTTACAAAAATATCCCAGAAGTTTCAAAGTTGGTAAAACAGGTCCTTTTACTTTTTAGTTCAAATCGCCTAGACTTTTTTATAAACAATTACAAACCCTACTTTTCACCAATCATTGAACTATCATTAATTCATCATTAAAACACCTTAAATGATCAGATATTCATCCAAGAAACCAAACCCTAGAAGCCCCGATTTCCATTTTATTTTATTTCTTTATTTTTCTAAAATCCGGTTTTATCAATAATTAACCACGTTAATTTTAGGCCTCCAAAAAATCAAAACCATATTTTTCCCAGATCATATGAATCATTAGGAACCCACGAAAAATAGTGAACATGCCCAGAAAAATCGTTTAACATATATTGCATATTTACGTACGTTTTAGAAATTAAAATTAACACGACTTGATTTAGGCTATTATAATTCGATCTATCATTTTTCCCAAGTCTAATACATCATAAGAGGTCTAAATAAAATATCTATCATGCCCAGAAATTCGGATTTCATATATTTGTGATTTACGTGTTCTATAGCCATTATATTATCATACGCATAGAATTAGCATGCATGGATCGATTTACATATTTTATATGAGTTATATAACATCAAAAAATCACAAGAAAATTGCCATATCAATTTTAAAACATTTGTTTTAGTCGCAAGAATTATTACCTTGTTTTAGAGCAAATCGACAAGAAATTAAGAACAAGGACGAACCAAGGAGAAAACGCAGCAACCCTTAATTTTCATAGCTTCCTTGCACCTCCAATAACACCAGAAAATTACTTGCTCAAGCCCAGAATTCGTGTGCTATCCTTGGTCGAATTATTTTAGATCGCTTAGGGTTTTTAGTTTAGTCGGTTTGTGTTTTTGGAATAAAAATAAAAGAGATATGTTTTAATATTGTGGAAACCGACTAAGGGGGGGCAAGATCAAAATTTTCGGCCCATAGAATCAAAATATATATTTGGGTTGATTTGATTTAACTTTCCTTAATTTATTTTTGCATTTTATTTAATTAAAATGATAAAAACATTATATTTATTTATTTGTAACATTTTCGGAATTATATATATAAATGTGTAAGATTGTTTTTGAACATGTAAAATGATGAACATTGTCCCAGAAATTATTTTGTTTCAGATATAATTCGATTTCAGAAGTTTTGGAATTATTTCGGAATTTTATAAGTTATTTAATAAGGTTTTATATTATCAGGGGTAATTTGGTAATTTTACGCGTTATCTGAATTTCAGGTATTACACAGTACTACTGAGTTGGTCAGAGAGTCCAAGCATATTTTTCAAGGCCTGACTTTCAGGAAGCAAGATCTTTCCAGTCTCAAAGTTTGGTAACTTACTGACTGGGTTGTTCCTGACAATCCAGTCATTTGACTTGGGAAGCATTTCTTGCTCAAATGATATGCCAGCTTGAACAAAGGTCAATTCACTAGGACTCACATTGGGGGTTAACCATGAAATGGTCAATTCCTATTGTTTTACTAGGGATTAAACCCATAGTATCAAAGACCTTGGGGTTCTTTTTGGTCCAGCCTTGGATGACAGCCTTTTCTTTGTTAAGTTCAGTTTGTAGGGCTTGGTTTTGTTTCAAAATTTCAGTGTTCTGAATTTGTAGAGTAATTGTTTCTAATTTGGCTTGCTTCAGAACAAGTAATTCATCTCTACATTTATTCAATTCTGACACTATGTTGTTATATTTTGAAAACAGGTTAAGCCTTTATTCCTCAACAAATTTAAGATCTACACAAATATAATTCATGTAAGACTGCCAATCAGAATCATCATCCATAGAAAGTAAAGTGTTTACCTTCTTCATGTTGATGTTTACCCACTCTCCATTCCTTGCATGGCTTTTACCAACAGCCACCTGATCACCTTCAGAGAGTACCATCAGTGCACTCACTCTAATTTCCTCATCTGAGGAGACCTCTTCTTCATCCCAGTCATATGCTTCAGCTACTAAAACCTTGTTCTTTGTTTGAATTGGTTTGGATGTTTGAGCAGCCTGAGACATAGAGGGATTAGTTTCAGGAAGTGCAAGTTTAGCCTTAGTTTTCCTATATTTTGCTTCAAAGTCTTTTTGACCCTTGTTTTGAAATTGTTGGGTCGACTGAAACATTCTAGGTTGAAACTTGCTAGTTCCTGAGGAACTGTTTCCTGAAAATTTGTAAGAGGGTTCTGAGATGGTTTTAGAATAACAGTCCCTAGCAAAATGACCCTTTTTACCACAATTAAAACATTCAGTGGTTTCATTCGCTTTTCCTTTTGAAAAGTTGGACTAGTTTCTTTTAATGAAACGTTTTGAACTAGCAAGGAGTGCCCTTTCTTGGAATTCCAAGTTTAAATCTTTTAGGTACTCATCACTAGTCCTTTCATCAATTTCATCCTCAGAATCCTCTTGAAAGTCCTGCACAACACAATTAGTATAAAAAGCAGTTGATATGGGTGTGGAGGTCAAGGCCTTTTTGGACTCAAGAGCTTTTGAGTCAGGGTATCTCCTTGAGATTAAGTTTTCTTCATAGACAAACTTCCCATAGATCTCAGGGAGCTCAAGAGTCTGAATGTGATTAGCATTCCTTAGGCCTTGTGAGAAGTTTAGCCACTTCTCAGGGAGACTGTTGACAAAGCCAACATTTGTCTCATGCTTAGACAACACTACACCATCATTTGATAGTTCGTTTATCAAAGTCTTGTATCTGGTATAAGTCTGAGAGAGACTTTCAGAGTCTTTTGCCCTGAAAGTATTATACTCAAGTTTCAGGTCCTTGACCCTGTTTTCCTTGGTATCTGAGGGACCCTCAAAGCTATTGACCAAGTCATCCCAAGTTTGCTTGGCTGTTGAACAGTTGATGACTGATTCCATTATATCGTCAGGAAGACAAGATATAATGATGCTTTTCAGGCGTTGGTCTTGATTGACCACCCTCCTCTCATCAATTGTCAATTGAGCCTCAGGCTTGTTTAGCCCTTCAGCAGTCTTTGGGACATAGGGACCATCTTTGACACAAGTGATGTAGTATGGTTCCATACCAGTCAAGTAGCAAAGCATTCGCTTTTTCCACTTGCTAAATTTTCCAGCTTCAAGTCTGGGTGCAAAGCATTCACTTTTTCCACATACCAGTCAAGTAGCAAAGCATCTTGAAGGTAACTCACTGAGTGACTGTTCACTCAGTGACTTAGTATATTTTCGGTTTAATTAACACTTAGCTTAATTTGTATTCAAATCCTGTTTTACCGACTCTTGGGTACGGAAGGACCCAACATTATTATATACCTAGTGCCTTTAGTGTGAACCTGATGAGCATGTGTGTTTGACTATAAAATGTACAATTTTCTATATAATGGTTGTGAAACCATAGGTTACAAGTCTTGTATGGGCAGGACCTGTAACTGAATGGTTTGGCACTACCTCTCCCATAAGGACTTTTCTCAAAAACCTTGGACTCCTTTTGAATAAAACCTGTATACTCACCAACTATTTTCATAGTTGACCCATTTTTCTCATGCATTTCAGGTGATCACCAGTAAGTGTATTTTATGAAGACATTAGCATTATGAAGTCTTCATCTATCATGTCTAGTTGGATGAAATAAAATGTTATCTTTTGGAAACAAACTTAAATGTTTCAAAGGTCGTTGTTGGCCTAAACAATGTTGTCTTAATGTACTGTTTCTTTAAATTTTAAATTATGGTATTGTACTATATCTCTTTGGCGATGTATATTGATTTCATAGCACCCCAGGACCCGAATGCTTCCGCAATACCACATTTTGGGGGTGTTACAGTTTTGTTGGAGTTGTTGCTGTGTGTTATTTATTTTCAATGATCACGTATGGGAGAAAAATGGGTGAGTGTGTGTGTGTGTTCTCTAAGCGTACATGTGGGAAACAATGGGAGAAGGTGTGGGTGAGTCGTTTATATTAAACGTGCAGAGGGGTTTTCAAAATAAGGAATGTTATCAAAAGAATACGTGAATTAGGGAGATGATTTTGAGAAGTTTTAGGTTAGTTGCCAAGTGATTATCCGTAATTGATGTGATGTAAATATTCAGTGATAGACTTACCTTATTTATAAAATATTGTGTGTACAAAATAACTAATAAAATCGGTCCTGGGGCTTTATATAAAATGTGTGATGTACTTATCCAAAGGTAGTTACCATATTTTCGATTTTCAATATGTGTATACAAAATAAATAAAAATCAGACCTAGCATGACTTTTAAACGTGTGATATAACTTAACTTAGGTGATAGGTTTTAATTTGTATGTTTAGTTTAGACTAGGTTAAATTCGTATCGTATATTCAAAGTTAATTCGAATTTGGGTCGTTATATTTATCCTGTAAGTTCTTATTTGTCGGTTCAGATTTTTCCAATTTGAATTGCGTGAAGTACTAGGAAATGTTTATAATATTTATGTAAGTATGCCACCTTAAGTAATGTTGAGAGTCATGCATTCTCTTTTCGAGTATTAGGCTAGTCACAGTGGTGACCTGGGTCACCAGCTGCGACGTCAGCTTTCTTTCTCCGGTGACCAGACATGATCAAGGTGCCACAGTGGTGACCGACCTTTTTTTTTTTTTTTTATTCAAACATTTTAAACAAAAAACTTAAAATTAATTAAAAATAAAAACATTAAAATACTAAATTAAAAACTTAAACATTACAATACTTATTAAAAACTTAAACTAGTAATCTAAGTTGTAGCGTGCCTTGATTGCTGCCTTAAGTTGCAAAAGTTCATTTCGTTGTTGTTCGGGCAAAGTTGGGTCGATTGCTGAATTGTAGAAGATCAAATCTTGCTCCCGTTTCGTTATGTCCATGATTTCCACTTGCTTTCGTTGGAGTTCAATTTTCTCTCTTTTAATCGCTAGCTCTTGTTCCTTCAACCAAACATACGACTCTTCAAGGTCCTTCTTTTTTCTCGCTTTTGATGGCTTGAACTTGAAAAAGGTACTGGCTAGCGAATTTGTCCATGATGATGGTGGATCACGAGAGGAGGAGGATGATTTCTTCATGGCTGCGTCACGACCTTGTGGTCGTGATTCTCTAGTCTCTTCCTCACCATCAGAATCATCCACGTCTTGGAAATTCAAGGGACCTTGTGTTGACCCCGAGGTAGTTGTAGAACCCTTTGTTTTCTTCCGACTATTCGATCAGAAAGCAGGCACCTCCTTCTTCCAAGCATCATGATGCCTCAAAATTTTTCAACATTCCTCCAAGTTAAAATCATGACCGAGCTTAGAGCAGTTGTAGTGGATGATGTATTCATTAGGATGACTAGTATTTATGTAGTATTCCAGAACTAACTATTAACCAAGCTTGTAATTTTGTGAACCTTTATCTTTTCGAAAAATATATATATATATATATATATATATATATATATATATATATATATATATATATATATATAACAAGCTTAGTTTTCCTATCCGATTATTCATTTTTCCTCTGTGGTTGACTTTATTCTTGTATTTTGTTTTCACTATCCGTATATTCATATGATTCTTTCCTCCTATAAACCAAAAATCTCATTTATCGCCATCTTTTTGTGATGCAGATAAATGGCACCCAAACGAAAGTCAACCAGAGTCACACGAGGATAAATCGCCAACACACCCACCCCGACAAGGTCAGTAAGGGGAAGGACTACTGAGAATGTCGCCCCGACAAGAGCCGCACAGGGCCAAACTGCTGAGAACGCCGTCCCAACCAGGGCCGCAGCAAATACGCCAGTGGTAAATCAAGCAACTCTGGATCAGCTTGTTGCTGATCATGTGGCCGCCGCTCTCGCAGCCGCAAACAATTCGACCACCAACACCGGAACATCTAGGCCAGTGACCAACAGCCGTGGTTGTACTTACTCTGAGTTCTGAAAAATCATGGTTGGAGGATTTGGAGGAACCGAGGGAGCCGTTGGATTGAATAGATGGATTGAGAAGCTAGAAACCGTGTTTCGCATCAGTGGTTGTAACGATGACGACAGGGTCAAGTATGCATCTTTCACTTTCATGGATGCCGCTTTGACCTGGTGGAACAGCTACATGAAATCTGCTAACATGGATGTTGCTTATGCCATGCCGTGGGAAGACTTTAAGGAACTAGTGATTAGGAAATATTGCCCACGAAATGAGGTCAAGAAGTTGGAGATAGAGTTTTGGAATTTGAATGTGCAAAATAACGATATGGCCGCTTACAACTAGAGATTTCAGGAGTTGGCTTTGCTATGTCCTAAAATGGTTCAGACTGAGGCAAGGTTGATTGAGAGGTATATCAGTGGTTTATCGAAATCCATAAGAGGTGATGTGACTACCTCGAGAGCTGCAGATCTTCATGAGACTATGGAGATAGCAAACAAGTTGATGGATCAGGAACTGGAGGATGTTCCAGAAAAGAGTGCTGACCACAAAAGGAAGTGGGAAGATCACTCTAAGGGTAGTAACAGCAGCTCTCAGAACAAAAAGCAGAATGTAGCCAAGGCTTATGCAGTTGGTTCAAGTGATAAGAAGGGTTATGACAAGAATGCACCTTTTTTAACCGCTGCAAGCTACATCACAAGGGACAGTGCACAGTGAAGTGTAACAACTGCCAGAGAATAGGGCACTTGGCAAGGAACTGTAGGGCAAGACCCCTAGCCACCGCTCAAGCAGCACCACCACACAACCGTAGGGCGGAAGTCACCTGCTTTGGGTGCGGTGAAAAGGGTCATTACCAGAATGAGTGCAACAAGCCCCGAAACCAAGGAAATGGTGGTGGACAAGGCAACCAAGTAGCAGTGGTCAACAATGAAAATCAGGGCAATGGAGGAGGAGCCCGTGGAAGAGTTTATGCTATGGGCAGAAGGGAAGCCCAGGACGACCCGAACGTGGTGACGGGTATGTTTCTTTTAAATAATCATTATGCTTCAGTACTATTCGATACGGGAGCAAATAGAAGCTTTGTGTCGACTGCTTTTAGTCCTTTAATCGATATAGCCCCAACCACCTTAGATAATGTCTTCGACATAGAATTAGCAAACGGAAACCTAGAAAGAGTAGGTACCATTATAAGGGGTTGCACTCTAAACTTATTAAATCGCCCATTCAACATTGACCTTATCCTAGTAGAGTTGGGTAGTTTTGACGTCATCATAGGGATGGATTGGCTATCAAAATATCATGCCGTCATCGTCTGTGACGAGAAGATCGTCAGAGTACCCTATGGGAACGAAGTTCTGATAATTGAAGAAGATCAGAGCGATCGTGCGCGTTCGTCGAGATTGAGCATCATCTCGAGTACAAAGGTGCAGAAGTACATCGAGAAAGGATGCCACCTCTTTTTAGCTCACGTTACTGAGAAGAAAGAAAAGGAGCCCGGAGAGAAAAGGTTGGAAGATGTGCCAATTGTAAGGGATTTTCCAGAAGTTTTTCTAGAAGACCTACCTGGACTCCCACCGGCCAGACAAATCGAATTTCAAATCGATTTGGTGCCAGGAGCCGCGCCTGTAGCGTGAGCATTCTATCGATTAGCACCTACGAAGTTACAGGAGTTGTCTGATCAGTTAGCTGAACTATCCGGAAAAGGTTTTATCAGACCAAGTTCATCGCCTTGGGGAGCTCCTGTCTCGTTTGTTAAGAAGAAGGATGGATCCTTCAGGATGTGTATTGACTATCGGGAGCTGAATAAGCTAACCATTAAGAATAGGTACCCACTCTCGAGAATCGACGATTTGTTTGATCAGTTGCAAGGTTCATCGGTTTATTTGAAGATAGACCTGAGATCAGGTTATCACCAGCTTCGAGTCCGGGAAGAGGATATCCTGAAGACCGCATTCCGAACCTGATATGGCCATTACGAATTCCAAGTTATGCCATTCGGCTTGACAAATGCACCAGCTGTATTCATGGACCTCATGAATCGGGTGTGCAAGCCGTATTTGGATAAATTCGTGATAGTATTCATTGATGATATCCTGATATATTCCAAGAATGAGAAAGAGCATGAGGAACACCTCAAGCTAATTCTGGAATTATTGAAAAAGGAGGAGTTATACGCTAAGTTTAAGAAGTGTGAATTCTGGATATCGACTGTGCAGTTTCTTGGCCACGTAATAAATAGGCAGGGGATTCACGTGGATCCTGCCAAGATTGAGGCAATAAAGGATTGGGCAATGCCCACAACGCCTACTGAAATACGACAATTTTTAGGACTCGCCGATTATTACCGAAGGTTTATTGAGGGTTTTTCTAAGATAGCTAAGCCATTGATGAAACTGACACAAAATAATGTGAAATACGACTGGGGAGATAAGGAGGAAGAAGCTTTTCAACTCCTTAAGGAAAGATTGTGTAGTGCACCTATTTTGGCTTTACCCGAGGGTAGTGAAGATTTCGTTTTGTATTGTGACGTATCACACAAGGGTTTGGGAGCTGTGCTGATGCAGAGACAGAAGGTGATCGCATACGCTTCTCGACAGCTGAAAACCCATGAGAAAAACTACGCAACCCATGACCTAGAGTTAGGATCAGTCGTGTTTGCGCTGAGAATTTGGAGACACTATCTTTATGGAACTAAGTGTGTAGTGTGTACCGACCACAAGAGTCTACAACATATCCTGAACCAGAAGGAGCTGAACATGAGACAGCGCCGATGGTTAGAATTACTTAGTGACTATGATTGTGAGATCCGTTACCACCCAGGCAAGGCAAATGTAGTTGCCGACGCCCTCAGCAGAAAGGAGCGGATTAAACCCCTCAGAGTCAGATCGTTAGGGATGACGATCAGTTCGCCGCTTCCAGTGAAAATTCTTGAGGCTCAGGGTGAGGCGCTCAAAGATGAAAACCGACCACGTGAGAAAATTTACGGAATTCCAGTGAGTGAGAATGGATTTGTAAGAAGATCTGATGGAGTTTTTTGTTATGGGGACAGGTGTTGGATCCCGTTATATGGAGGAATTCATGATTTGATCATGCACGAATCCCACAAGTCCAAGTACTCCATCCACCCAGGATCTGACAAGATGTACTTAGATTTGAAGAAGTTGTATTGGTGGCCAAACATGAAGGCCAATATAGCTGAGTACGTCAGTAAGTGTTTAACGTGCTCAAAGGTCAAGGCTGAACACCAGAGACCGCCCGGACTGCTTGTTCAACCTGAGATCCCAGAATGGAAATGGGAGCGTATCACTACGGATTTTATCACCAAGTTTCCTAAGACGTCGAGCGGTTATGACACGATTTGGGTAATTGATGCGCGTGTGCGTAGTGCTCTAATTTATACCCACGGTATGTCGTTGTGGTTTTAGCAGTATTCAAGTTTTAAATTTATATTTAGCCGACTTATCAATAACACACACACTTTAACGAGCAGTGTACCCGGTCAGTATGAATATAATGGTAAGTAGAGTGTCGATCACTAAGAGTGGAACGTATTATCTAGTTATTCTAATCAGTATTTTAATATCTTAAGTTAGCTATACAACCTAATCTAACGCAAGGGGGTTCAGCCTGAGAGACTGGCACGGTTTGGTTATGATTAAATATAAACTAAGCTAATAGGCACGAATCAGCGATTAGCACACACGTACACAGATAAATATTTGAGACAATAAGAAGACCTGTCCTGATAGTTAAGTAGCTTGTCACTTGTTTTATTGCTAGTTTTATATGAAGTGTATAGTTCGATGCAACGCACCGAGATTAATCCCTTTCTCGTTGGCTCTAATCTTATCGGCGAGTAAACCCTTAATGATTACTTATGTCTATCCTACTTATCTTTCTTCCTACTTTTCTACAGACGATAGAATGCATAGGCGAGGAAGGGGCATGGCGACCCAAGCAATGCTCAGCTAGACACAGAGGTTATCAATGCACTAATAAAAGTCACCAAAGACATCAACATATAAACTTTAATTAATGGGAAAGCAATTTTAAGGGGAGTTGAAGTGCATGATTAAATCAATGTCACAAGCCCATCAATCCTGATTAATTAAAGTGTACTAATACAAATAAAACAAAACTACTTAATGAATTGAATACATGCAGGACCTTCTTACAGCTCTTGTATCTTCGTTCAAGGTGTGTCTTGTGCTGCTACTTCGTCTGAATTCGTCCTAGGGTTTCTTCAGTCTTTGTGTTTAGCTAAATGTCCGAACTACGAAATTCGTTTGACTTTGGGGTATTTATAGTTTCTGTCTGAGGGCTAGATGCGGCGCATAGGATAAGTAGATGCGGCACATTGACTTAACTTCGCGTGGGGTCCAAGATTATTATATTCAGGAATATTCGTACACCGCCAGAAGATGCGGCGTAACTCCATTTCTAGATGCGGCGCATGTCCTTGCTGTCTTGGATCGTAGCTTGTGAAATCTTGATAGTGATGCGCCATATATAATAAGTAGGATGCAGCGTATCTGGAGCAGAATGATCTTGATCTTGTACATTTCAGTAGACTCTTAACTTCTTGCTTGTTTTGCTCCATAATCAGTCCAAAATCGCCAAGTTTCACATAATACTTGTTTTTACCTGAGAATTACAAAAGTAAACATTAACGTATCGATTCTCACAGATAATATAATAAAACAAGTCAAATAAATAGGATAAATGATGATAATAAAATGTACTTATTTGAGTTCATCAAATATCCCCCCACTTGAACTTTACTTGTCCCCAAGTAAACCTTAGAATTAATCTTATGAAAATGTATCCTAAAAGATATTAGGATTTATTTTTATATTTAAGCATGTATTCATTTTGTCATAATCACACAACCAAACACTTAACGAATTAGAAAGAAAATAAAATATTTTGATAAAAGCAAATCTAATCGTTTAACTGTCCAGTCGTGACGAATATTCTATCATAAGCTTGGCAAGTATACGCATCTCCCCCACTAAAGCCAAGGAATAACAAGTCTAAAGCGGTAAAAAGGGTTTGTAGGTTAAGGTTTAATCATTCTTCTTAATCTCTATCGATCTCAAATTTCAGAAAAGGCGACAAAATCACAAATACATGATCGAATCCACGAACACGATACTTGCAATTGCTCAAATCCTTAACTCGAATAGGCTAAAGATAGGACCAAGTAATCTTTACCAATAATATTATATCAAAAAGGGCGACAAAATCATAAATACATAGCCGAATCCACGACTACGATACTTAAGATTTCTCAAATCCCTAATCTCAATAAATCAAAGGTTTGGATAAAGAATAATATAGTGTATGGATAATATTTGGGATACAAATTGGTGTAAAATAAAAAATAAACAAAACAGATAAATTAAAATCCTAAGTGTGGTAAATTGCTTTCCCAACCATCCCATGAATAAGACTCATATCATTGAATAACTCACGCTTTAACACTTGAAACACACGCTTTAGGTAGACACGAATTATACTCAACAAGATCTCAATCAAAGAATAACCTTAGTTGGCGTTCCCATAACGGCCAACTCCCATTCAATCCATAAATATAATATATAACAAATAGTGGTGATATCGACCACTTAATACAAAACTTTACATAAGTTGTTTAAACAAACTTCCAACTTTTTTTTCTTTTTCTTTTTCATTTTTTCGTTTTTTTTTTTTTTTTTTTTTTTTTTTTTTTTTTTTTTTAACTTTAAACATAAACATAGATGTGTAAAATTTCACCACATCACTATAACGATAACTCTGGATAATTTTTCTATACTTTTCATAACTTCAGAAATAACGGTAATAGTGAAAGTAGTAAACACACGAAAAATAAACTCAAAGATATACAATATTTACTTTCACTCCAATTGCATTGTGCAATTTCCCGACCTAACCAAAGATAATGAATTACGCACGCGAACACAGGTAATGTAAGGAAACACACTTTGCCTAAAGTAATTAACCAACCACGGATTTTAATCTACAGGGTAGGCTAAGGTGTAAGGGTTTAACGAAACATTATAACAAAGGTGTAAGAAACTAAAGGAATGGCTCTGAGTGTTTTTTCTAGGGGTATCTTACTCTAAAAGTGAGAGTAACAAAAGGTTTTATACGGGCGTTAACTAACCAGTGTAGTTAGCTAATATCACATAACATATAAAGGCTATTTGGGTGTAATCCTAGAAATTTACCAATTTAGACAAGTCATTCCAATTATGTAAATAATACTTATTATGGTGGTCTCGAATAGTATACAAGCCAAGTTCTAAAGTTTACAAGTCACCGGCACACTCATAGATTTGTGAATTTTTGAAAAGTTCACAATTTTTGAAAATAACGTCATGTGTGCAGCTATGTAATTTAGACTTAAACAAAAACATGCTAAAAATTTTTAATTTTGATATATTAAGCGCATTTTAAGCATATTTTGAAAAAGTTTAGGACAAGTAAGTGTTCTAATTCTCCAATACCCCCACTTAAGTTAAACAACGTCCTCGTTGTTTGTATCAAAGATTAAAAACTGGAAAATAAAAGAATTAGAACAGAAAAACTCCCCTGAGATTTGCTCGGTATGATCCTCCATTATTTGTATAAGAGCAAAAATCATCTTTCTTGTGGATGAGAACGTTTAAGCTTCATATTTGATGTATCCACAGGAAATGCAAGAATCTATAATACCATCAAGACTTTAACACACCTGAGTTAAGAAATTTCAAACTTGCATAATACATTAGTAGTTAGTAAAAATAAAACTTAAAAAATTAAAATGAAAATCATCAGGTCAGTCGATACGCCGTATCTTATGGAAGAAGATATGCCGTATCGAGCCTGGAATAAGTACGAATCAGAATAGAAGATGCGTCGCATCCTTAACCAGGGATGCGCCGCATTAAAATACTGACAGAAAGTTTTAAAGTCAAAAATAAAAAATGCAGAAAATTAAATAAGATATGACCAGTGCAGGTGATGCGTCGCATCTTATTGATAGAGATGCGCCGCATCTTCTGCGGGTCTGACAGACTCAATACGAAATCAGAAAATAAAATAAAATAAAAGATAAGCATGGGTTGCCTCCCACGAAGCGCTTGTTTTTGTTCGAGTCACGAGCCTGACTCCACCCTTATTTACTGTGTAATAGGGTGTTGTTCCCCCCACTTGGGATCAAGTGCGAGTGGTAGTAGCAATAAACACGAAAAGAGTGTAAATTTGCTATTAAAGATGGAAGAAATGCATAATAATATACCTTGGCAATATATGTACATCTTTCCAATCCTTACCCGGTTTGGTTGATAAATTGGATGACTTGACCATTCCATCTAAAAGAGTAGTGTGTTGAGGAAAAATGAGTCTCCTTTCTTCTTGGTTAGTCTCTTTGGTAGTAAGGCGTCCCTTGACTTCCACAGAAGATGAGAAAGGGTCTTTAGCAAGTAAAAGTTCGAGTTCCTCTATATCCTTCATAGGGTCGAAATCATCATCTTCATCAATCATAGCAATGTTTAAGAGCTCATCACCAAATTCTTCCTCGAGCTCCACCAAAAACGGGTTGATCACAGGTGCTTCATGTGCTTCAATAGGTAGTGTAATAAATTTGACCTCATCATTCTTATGTTTTGCAACCTGTTTAGGAAAACTAGCAAGATTATTAGTAACGGGATTAATAATATTAAATAAATTTGTACCACTTTGTGTTGTAAGTGACTCCAATTCATCTTGTGAATCTCCATCTTCAACTAGTGGTCTTGCAATTTCATAATCGTCCCGAATTTCATCCTTAAATAAGTAATCCCAGATTTCTTCAAAATCCCTCGTTGGGTCAAAATCTGGTTGAGGTATGTCATCATAAACTATGGCGTCAAATGGTTCGAAATCAAAATTAGAATACTTTTCATCTTCATCCGTTGGATTGTCTAATGGTGGTAATACGATTGCAGAATATTCTTCAATTTAAGGTTCCGTATACACATCATCTTGCACAATCTCCGGAGAAAAAGTACTATCAATAACAATTTCCGGAATTGGTTTCACGGTATATGACTCCTCCTCATCATCATTTGAAATACACCAAGTGTGTTGAAACGGCAACCCATTTCTTTCTTTCTTTGACTTAACCTTTTCCAGCAACAAGTATTCTTCCATACTAATTTCTTTCGTCTCAATGACTTGTGCACAATATCTTGCTCTCTTCCAGTTATACACCTGATTATTGCTCAAGGCTTTTTCCTCTTCAAACCTAACATATTCTTCCATTGTAATATCCGGATCGTCCATCTTCTTGAAATAAAACTTACTCGTGCAAAAGAAGAGTGAAACAATCAAAGTAAAATAAAATTTGCTGATATCTGTAGACGATGCGCCGTATCCAAAAAGTTGGATACGCCGTATCTTATTACGTTAAAATTTAATCAGACTTTTATTCAGAAAACAGATACGCCGCTTATAATTTTAGCATGCGCCGTATCAGTTTAATTTATCAAAAATCGATTATATTTATTAAAATTAAATGCGTCGTATTAACAAAAGTTAATGCACCGTATTTTCGTTACGTTTCAAAATACAAGATTTTTGATTCAGAAGATGCGCCGTATCGATAAAAATCGATGCGTCGTATCTGTTTAATAATTCGAAAACTGTTTTTAATTAAAATAATAGATACGCCGTATCTGCTAAAGCAGATGCGTCGTATGGCGTTATCGTTTAGAAAATTTTTTTATTAAAAACAGATACGCCGTATCTTGGAGAAAGATGCGTCGTATCGAATTTATTAAACACGTTGTATTTTATAAAAATTAAACGCAATACGCCGTATCTAAGAAAATAGATGCGCCGTATCGTTTGAATTAGCACAGTACAACGATAGCAGAATGCAAGAAAATACGGAAAAAAAATAAAAACAAGCAAAAAGAAACAAAATTAAAGAAAATAAAAACACACAAAAACAGAAAATATGCAAATAATACAATGAATGCAAATTAACCTAATATACAACAGAGTTAGTGGTTAGAATTAAAAATTAAAAACCTAATTAAAATACTAATCAAATTAACAGATAATAACAATTCACTCCCCGGCAACAGCGCCAAAAACTTGATGCGCGTGTACGTAGTGCTCTAATTTATACCCACGGTATGTCATTGTGGTTTTAGCAGTATTCAAGTTTTAAATTTATATTTAGCCGACTTATCAATAACACACACACTTTAACGAGCAGTGTACCCGGTCAGTATGAATATAATGGTAAGTAGAGTGTCGATCACTAAGAGTGGAACGTATTATCTAGTTATTCTAATCAGTATTTTAATATCTTAAGTTAGCTATACAACCTAATCTAACGCAAGGGGGTTCAGCCTGAGAGACTGGCACGGTTTGGTTATGATTAAATATAAACTAAGCTAATAGGCACGAATCAGCGATTAGCACACACGTACACAGATAAATATTTGAGACAATAAGAAGACCTGTCCTGATAGTTAAGTAGCTTGTCACTTGTTTTATTGCTAGTTTTATATGAAGTGTATAGTTCGATGCAACGCACCGAGATTAATCCCTTTCTCGTTGGCTCTAATCTTATCGGCGAGTAAACCCTTAATGATTACTTATGTCTATCCTACTTATCTTTCTTCCTACTTTTCTACAGATGATAGAATGCATAGGCGATAAAATAAATAGGCGAGGAAGGGGCATGGCGACCCAAGCAATGCTCAGCTAGACACAGAGGTTATCAATGCACTAATAAAAGTCACCAAAGACATCAACATATAAACTTTAATTAATGGGAAAGCAATTTTAAAGGGAGTTGAAGTGCATGATTAAATCAATGTCACAAGCCCATCAATCCTGATTAATTAAAGTGTACTAATACAAATAAAACAAAACTACTTAATGAATTGAATACATGCAGGACCTTCTTACAGCTCTTGTATCTTCGTTCAAGGTGTGTCTTGTGCTGCTACTTCGTCTAAATTCGTCCTAGGGTTTCTTCGGTCTTTGTGTTTAGCTAAATGTCCGAACTACGAAATTCGTCTGACTTTGGTGTATTTATAGTTTCTGTCTGAGGGCTAGATGCGGCGCATAGGATAAGTAGATGCGGCGCATTGACTTAACTTCGCGTGGGGTCCAAGATTAATATATTCAGGAATATTCGTACACCGCCAGAAGATGCGGCGTAACTCCATTTCCAGATGCGGCGCATGTCCTTGCTGTCTTGGATCGTAGCTTGTGAAATCTTGATAGTGATGCGCCGTATATAATAAGTAGGATGCGGCGTATCTGGAGCAGAATGATCTTGATCTTGTACATTTCAGTAGACTCTTAACTTCTTGCTTGTTTTGCTCCATAATTAGTCCAAAATCGCCAAGTTTCACATAATACTTGTTTTTACCTGAGAATTACAAAAGTAAACATTAACGTATCGATTCTCACAGATAATATAATAAAACAAGTCAAATAAATAGGATAAATGATGATAATAAAATGTACTTATTTGAGTTCATCAGTAATCGTTGACCGTCTCACAAAATCAACGCTTTTCCTTCCTATAAAGGAAAATGATAGCATGGATAAACTCGCGCGACTATATGTGAAGGAAATTGTCGCAAGGCATGGTGTACCTGTTTCTATTATCTCTGATTGAGACAGTCGATTCACGTCTAATTTTTGGAGGTCGCTTCAGGACGCATTAGGAACCGACCTTGACATGAGTACAGCTTATCATCCTTAGACTGATGGTCAGAGTGAGAGGACCATTCAGACATTAGAGGACATCCTGAGAGCCTGTACGTGTGATTGACTTCAGGAACGGCTGGGATAGGCATTTTCCTTTATCCGAGTTTTCTTATAACAACAGCTATCACACCAGCATTAAAGCTGCACCGTATGAGGCACTTTATGGTCGTAATTGCATATCACCAATTTGTTGGGCTGAAGTCGGAGAAATCCAACTTACCGGACCAGACCTAGTCCACGAGACTACAGAGAATATCGTGCAGATCAAGAGCCGAATGCAAGCGCTCGTGACCGTCAAAAGAGCTATACCGACAAGAGGCGAAAACCCCTTGAGTTTCAAGTTAGAGACAAAGTGATGTTAAAGGCCTCGCCATGGAAAGGCGTGATAAGATTCAGCAAGTGTGGTAAGCTGAACCCTCGTTATATTGGACCTTTCGAAATTCTTGCCAGAATCAGGCCGGTAGCCTACCGACTCGAACTGCCATCTGAGCTCAATGCTGTGCATGACGTTTTTCATGTCAGCAATTTAAAAAAGTGCTTATCGGATGATAACGCCATCATTCCTTTGGATGAGATTCAGCTTGATGAGAAACTAAATTTCATCGAAGAGCCTATTGAAATCATGGACCGGGAAGTTAAACGACTAAAGCAGAGTCGTATCCCAATTGTGAAGGTCCGTTGGAACTCTCGCAGAGGCCCCGAGTACACTTGGGAGCGAGAGGATGAAATCAAGCGAAAATATCCTCATCTTTTTTCGAACCCAACGAGTAACGTAAATTGAAATCTGGGACGGATTTCCCGATTAGCTGGGGAGACTGTGACAAATGGTAATTTTTACGTTATTAATTAATATTAAATGAGTATTAATTATTTTTAAGCTGAGCATTTCTATGCGCATTTGCAGGTTTCTGAGTATTTTTTAGCATTTTTGGGAGCTGTCCCGCACACTGTAGTTTACAGTCACTGCAAAAAAAGTATATTTTTATCAGTAAGAATAAATTATCCTATTTCCGATAGTTACTGACAAATATCGTAATTAACTAAGAGTTTTCTCACATTTTGCTGAAAAACAACCGCACGCGCGTACCGATAGCACAATACACATGGTAACAGTCAAATAAAAATATTTTTGAGTCAGTAATAATATTTTATTACATTTCTGACAAAAACAAGGATAAAAACTTTATTTTACGTATACGTGTCCAAAAAGGTCAAACCGGGACTTTACGGCCACGTTTAAGCTCAAACCGACACCTGATAAACCAACGAGAGGTAAAAATATTTTTCCCCCTCCTCTTATCGCTCCATAATCGGCCTTAGGTGGATACTCCACCACTACAATCCAGAATGTATCCACTAACTAATATATCTTATATATATTAACCCTTATTACCTTAAGTGACACCAAAACAAAACATACTATCCATAATATTATCATCAACTTACGTAGATCATCCTCCCTACCAAACCACATGGCTCAAACCAAAATACCAAGATCCATCATTTTTCTTTGAAGTTCAAACAATTTAGAGTGTATATTCAAGAGTTTCGGGTTATTTGGAACGTGATTTGGGTAAATTTGGTGAAGTTTGGGTTGTTCTTGGTCTCCTCTACCCCACGTTAACCTTCAAGCATTGTAAAGAATCATCAAACTTTTCAAATCTTGTTAAATACATGTTCTTTCAATGTCTAATGATGTTAAAATTTGTTAAAAGTATATATTTTGTTGAAATGGAAAAAGCTAGGGCTTGTATTATGGTGAATAGTGCTCGACCTAAGTATGATCTATGAACAAATTTGTAAATTTCTTGCTTGTGTGGTAAATCTTGATGCATGTGGTGCTAGTTTGATGATACAAACATGATTAATATTAATTTCGCGAGATTAAGCAATATATACACTTTTGAGGCTATATATATGTTTCGGCCAAAGTGAAAATTTCAAAACTATTGGGGTTTTGAAAAACATAAAATTTTGGCTCAAGTGGTGAAAGGGTGGAATTAATGCTTAAAAGCTTATTTTGAATAGCTTATTGAATAAGCCATAACTAATTGAGATTAGCTTATAAAAAGGTGAAAATGGGTCGAATTATGTAATATGGGTCGAATATAATGTATTTTGGTCATGTTTGACTATTTGACTTAATAGCTTATTTATAAGAGCTTAATTGATAAAATTAAAATTCGTTACGTAACTAATATTCGCTAAAAAGGAAAAATGGGCTAAATATAATTTTTGGGCTAAAATGCCACGTGTGGGCTGTTGGGCCGAGCCCAACATGATATTGAACAACTTTGACTTTTTTGACCAAACGGATTTAACGAACGTGTTAAGTGGTTTTTAGAAACGCGACGATATATATAATTTAATTAAAAAGTGATTTGGGCTAAAATTAATGAATTGGGCTTATGAACTTTCGGTGGCAGTTGGGCCAAGCCCAACCCAACTAGTCACAGTTGACTTTTATTGACCAAACGTGGTGACGAATGTGTTAAAATTATTTTTTGCAAACTAACGATATATATATTGTAAATTAAAAAGGCTAAATGGTTTGAACTAAAAATTAAACTATTGGGCTTATTTAGAAAGTTTCGGCCCAATAGATAAGTTGGATGACAAAAATGATTTTTGAAATATTTTCCGACTCACTATGGATATTATTACTTAACGATACGATAAATATAACAAAAACTAGTTTTGGACTTGTTTTGAGACGCGTTAGTCTCCAAAAGGGTGAAAAATGACATTTTGACCAAATTCTTATTAATATTGACTTTTGTTGACTTTCCGACTAAATATTGACTTTGTGTCAAAATCTATTGTTAATAATTAAACGTAACAATAACGATAATTATAACGATAAAAATACTTACGATGACCAATATATATTACGAACCAAATTTTTGCATATAACGTAAACAACGCGGATTATTTGAGGAATTACAACACCTGAGAAAAATGGAAACGTTGTATAAACGAATGGGTCATGCCCAAATTTTCTAAAAATCTAACACTTAGAGTATTTTGGTAAAAATACTTAACTTAGGTAAATTTTTCTAAAATACTTAACAATGTTTCTAAATTTCTTATAATTAAAATTGTATTATAAATAATAAATAATATTTATAATATAATAATCCTCCACTAACTCTATTACTTTATTAATTTCTCAAAAACCTATTTAATTAATTATAATCATTAATTAATTAAATACTTAAGTATTCAACTTAACCTAATATACATATATACATGTATGATTGTACATATATATATAATACTTGTGGCGATTACTAGCACGGATGTTCCGTTACGTATTCCCACCGTACACTTTCACCATGAGCCATCACCAAGAGTAACAACGATAAATCATTTTGAAATATACTTTACCACACAGCAAGCAAGAAATACACGAGCACTGTTCACGAGTAAACGTTTCAAATAAAGTAAAGATATATAAGACACGAATATTTCGCTAAGACTTACCGTACTGACTTAGGTTGCGTGTCGGCACGGTTGCACTATTTTGTTGATTAGCAGATTGCTGTTGTATTTAAGGTGAGTTTATAGCCCCATATTTTTATACGATTTGTTTTACAAGCTTTGGGGTGAGAAACATGCAAAACTGTTTTCATGGACCAAAAATGGATTTTGTTTTTATACACACTAGTATGCAAAAACCTAAGTTTAGCTGAATCCCATTGCGCCCACTATCATCAACCGTTAATTCCTGTTTAGGAAGTCGTTTGATATAAATAGATCTATTGGGGATGACACCCCCGTTCGGTTGGCTCGGCATAGCCAAGGCGAACGTATACCATATGAAAATAGGCCGAGTGTCTGGGGATTAACACTCGCGGGCACCCCTTTCTAGCTAATGCCAGCTTGGCATGCTGTGATGTCATAGTTCGGTTAGATGAGACTTAGTGTTTGCATAGCAGGGTAGTGTGTTATTGCTGATTTGTTTTGCTGATATTGCTATTGGTCCATATGTGTTAATTACTTTAAACCTATGAACTCACCAGCGTTAGCTGACTTTTAGCATGTTTTTCTCAGGAAACTGAGGTGTGTTAGCTGAAGGCAGGGCATGGCGATGGTCATAATAAATGTTGGAAATGTTTTTAGAATTGCGTTAACTCTGAAATTTGGACCGCTTTGTTAATGGGCTACATTTTTATTTGAAATGGATTTTATGTAAGACAACATGACTTTAAACATGTAATGTATTTTAAAACGGATTTTTAATCCGTTCCCTATATCTTGTGTTGTGATTATCGATTTAGTAGCACCCAAAGTGTATGCTTCCGCAATATTATGATTTTGGGGGTGTTACACTCGTCCTCATACTCCCTCTCCTGACACCTTCTTTCGCAACCTTGACACATCATCATTCGAACAAACCTCCGACCTTCCTTTCAACCAAACCAACCTAACTTCGGTAATGAGAAGGCAAACAACCATGTACAATCGACAAGTGTCGATGCATGAGCAAACAATCGGGGGGTTCAAGTCCACTGGCAAGGCAATCAAAGGGCTCGGGAACAAGATAAAGAAGTTGGGGAAGAGAAGAGACTAGATAGGATTAACTTAAGTAGTACTACTAACTTAAGTATTATTAAGCTATTATCAATGGGGTTATGGCAATGTCCATCTAACATTAACAAGTTTAAATTGTCTTAACAATTTTTTTCTTGACATTGGTTACTTTAACAAGTTAATCAATCTTTATGTTTTATTGCCCTTGTGAGCTTTGTCTGGTTCACAAATTTTCTTTTATTTTATTACATGCACTAGATGATAAAATTGCCTAGAATGATGCATACTTAATAGTTGCCTAAACAATAGATGATCACATGATATTGTTAGTTGCTAGTTGAGACTAGTGTTAGGAAAACAAGGTGATTGATCTTTAGTGAATTGAGGCTTTGGGATTTGCTGCAAATAGTCCACCCAGAATTACCCATTTTAGGCAACGTAGAACCTGCAGAACTGGAAAAAGAGTCAAATACAGGCCATGGCTCCACTAAATTTAGTGGTGCCGTGGTACCTTTAGTGGTACCGTGCCCTGGGAAGATGAATTTAACTGTTCTCTTCCACTTTTTGACTCTCTTTTCCTGGAAATCTGCAAACACAACCTGATTCCAATACACCCAAATCCCCAAACCCACCATCCTATCCATCCTTGCATATTTTGATTTGGCTATATAAGCTAACATCATACATTGCTCATCCTCACCACTTCACATTCACCATACAATTATCATGTCTTCAACCATGGCTACCACTTCACACAAAGCTAAAAAGCCAAGATTTAACCTCAAACCAACAAATGATACAATTCTTATTGATCAATGGATCAAAAATTTCCACACACCACAAGCCTCAACCAAACCTTCCAATGAGATAATTCTCATTGGTCTAACTTTGGATGATGATGAAAAATCCCACACACAACAAACCTCAACCAAATCAACCTCCTCAATCTCTACACCCCTAGCTCCATCAAAGGCCAACTCAACAAGGCCAACATCATCATCCACCTCCACCACAAGAATCACTACACCTTTGTCTCAACCAAGTCCTATTCAACCACTAGCCTTAACACTCACCTTATCACCATCAACTCCCTTTGAGCTTGGGAATAACACTTCATCATCTTCCCTCTTACCATCACCACAACCACTAATGGGTCATCCAATTCTTTATCCCCTACAACCACATACCCTAAGTTGTCCTTGTTGTCAACACAACCAACACCTCATCATGTGCCTTAGAGATGAATTGAGCCTTCAATTCTCCTACCTTGAGCACCTCCTCACACCACCACAAGGACCCATCATTCTACCTCCACCACCACCCAATAGCCCACACAACTAAACATGTTTATGTTTAGTTTCTCCTATAAAAGTCTAGGAACCCATTTGAAGCAAATCTTGAAGTCTCATATCACTATTGATGTTTATGTGCTTTCTTGTTGTTTGTTTTGCTTCTATGATGTAATCATACCTATGTATGACATTTTTTTTAATCTTTATGAATGAGTAGGCTTTCATGTGGTTGCTTCACTTTTTATTTTTGGCCACTTAGTCATTCTTTTTGCGGTTGGATATTTGTCATAAGTGCTACATGTTAGATTTCGTATACTTGTTATCTAACCTTGTTTTGTAGCACAAATCATTGCTCGATTCCTTGGTATCTTCCAAACGAGGGGGAGTATACATCAAGGGAGAGCTTTAGCAACCTTTTTGCTTTGACAAAAAGGGGGAGAAATGGGAGTAAACTCATTAAAAACTTGTTAAAATTAATTTTAACCTAAAATGAGTTTATGTTTTGTCATCATCAAAAAGGGGGAGATTGTTGATGCAAATAATGTTCTAAAAACGTTATTTCTATCTTTCGATTACTTCATGTTTTGCGGATGACAAAATGTGAAATCACGTTACGTTAAAATTAACGTAAACAAGTTTTTAATCAGAAGATCCCGTTTCTACGCAAATCACTCTAGAACAAATTTACAACTTGACTAATGATCAAAGAAGTGAATTTGTGATTAAGACTTCACTTTTTTATGTGACAAAACATTTCTTTCAAAAACATACTTTACAAATTAATTTTGAATAATTAAGAAATGTTTTAATAGAAAAATAAGTTTAAAATACATAACAGCTATTTCCTCCCCCCCCCCCTCCCAAAATCATCTCCAAACTTCCCCAAATAAGTTTTCACCAGAAAAGACAAAAAGAGGAGCGTTTTTGTCTGACACGGTTCCACTAAATTTATTGGAGCCGTCCCTTTATAACGGCCAGATTTTTTCTGCCTATAAATACCAGCCTACTTCACAGATTCTGGTAACCTTTTCACACACAGAACCTACTGAGTTTAATACTCTCTTCACCTTTTCTTTTCTTGATCATTTAGTTTAGTTTTTCTTTTGTTCAAGAGTGATCCAATCCAACCTAGAGATCCTCTTCATTCCTCTTCAATAGCAAGAGAAGAACACAAAGTATCCAAGTAGATACAAGTGTTGTCATTCCTCTTTAATAGCAAGAGAAGAACACAAAGTATCCAAGTAGATACAAGTGTTGTCATTCCTCTTCAAGTGCAAGAGAAGAAGTCAAGGTATCCAAGAAGATACAAGAGTTGTAGTTTTAGTTAGGATACTTGTAAAATTTGTTACACACTTGTTATATCATAGCATACATCAAGATCATTTTTCTTTTGTGAGAGTGGGAGTGAAGATCATTGAGATCTTATAGAGATATTGATTATCTCTTGAAGCCATTGGGCTAGTGTGATTGATCAAGAAGATCAAAGATAGATAGGATAGGTTGAGTGAAGTGAGAGTTGATCATTGTGATCGTGTCGAGATTTTGGAGATCTCTTGTTTAACACCCCCAATTCAATGATGCAGCGGAATTCAAACTTGGTGTTACTCGACGGCACAACAGTCATAATAATAGAAAAAGATCTCTAACTGAGTCGTTTTAAAAAGGATTTATCATTCAAATAATATATCAGAGTTTACAAGATAGGTCCCAAAAGGTTCCATGTTTACAAAATACATCAATATAAAGTCATTTGATGTCTTTTTGAATGATAAAATAAGTTATAGCCTTCTTGATTGAGTCCGTGCCCCTCCGTGCCATCCTTGATCATTATGCACCTAAAATACATGCTTAAAACTGTCAACACAAAGGTTGACTAATATTCATAGAGTTTGTTATGGAGTTGAACACAATATGTTGGTAGTGTGATTTACGATCTCACACTCATGGTTGGAAAACAAAACGGTTAATATTATTCACTAAGCTCATGCAACCAATACGTTAACGTGTACCAATATCAATCGGTGGATTTGTTGCCCCGGTAGGCACTTTGCCGACATACCTAAGTGAGAGGAATTCGATACACTATAAGGTGGTTAAACCTTTGTTGCTTTGTGTATATGATAAGTTGAGTTAATATGATCAAGTATGCGAAATCTACTTAATCACACTTAGAAGGTTATTTTGGTTATGGAAATGGAACAGTGATGCTAGTATATATTGAACAATGAACGCCGAAAGTATAATACCAAAGGATTCAATATTATTGATAATGTTTTTGATTGTTCTTGTTCTTGACAGTTATGAATATGAAAGTTTTATCAAAGGTTCTATTCAACACATAAAACTTAATCACATAAAAGTCACACACTATTAATCAAGTCACACTTATGACTAAGCTAAGATCTCCTTTTATAGTCCAAGGAGATCTTTACAATATTGTTAATTCCTGTCAAGTCTTTTCGAACTACTTGCTAGCTTATGTGAGTCAGTAACTAAGATACAACATGTATCTATGTTTACAACTTGTTCTGTGAATATAACATAATGACTGATCACATGGGGTAAGATATTATCTACCGTATATAATTGACTTTAGTATACTTATCCATCCAGCAAGCAGACTTAACATTAGAAGAGCAGACTTAATTGTGGCACTCACCAGAATTAACCACTAGACTTAACCACCAGACTTAACTATCAAAGACCAGACTTAACCAGCAGACTTAACTTTGGAACTCACCAGACTTAACACTAAAGCAACCAGAATTAATCACTTAAGAGAATTTCCCGATACTTAATCTTCAAAATATTTAATTCCCAACAATCCTCCCCTAAACATGTGAACCCTTTTCAACATGTTTCTTCTGAATTGAATTTCTGATTGTGAGGATCTTGCAAACACTTCATAGTCAGACCCTTGATCTGAACTTTCTTCTGATCTGTGAGATTGAATATCTTTCTCAGTAACTCATCTGCTTTCTGTTCTTTGATTTCAACAATATCAATACACATCTTCAGGCTTCAAACATTGACCTAAAAGATGGTGCAATTTCCTTGAATGGAGGAATTATAAGAGGCAATGGTGCTGTGTATCTTGGATGCTTGTTTCAACAAGTGAAATCATCTATCAGCATGCCTTTGCAAGTGATGAACAAACGTAGTGAACTGAAATTGAAACTTTTCTCCTTTTGACCTAGATAGAACTTTCTCCTTTTGAATGCTTCATCCCTTCTGAATATACATAATACTCCAGAATCTTGTTCATGAAGAAGAGATTATCAGCTCTATTCCTGTCATTTTCAACCTCTATGTCATTATCTTGTATGCTCTTGTCTTTTCCTCCCTTTCATTGGTTAATCTTCCTTCTTTGGGATTTTATTTCCTCCCCTGGATTGCAAATAACATTTCCTCCCCTGTTTGGAAGATCTCTCACAATGTACCAAAATATTTCTCTCCCCATCATCTGAGCTATCAATTAGAACTTGTTATCAGATAATGTTGTACATGAGGCCATCAATTCCTTAAGAGTTTAATTTGCTTCCCTCATCACTTATAGGTGTGTTAACTCCTATGAGAGGTGATTCATGAGGCAATAACTCATAATCCATCGTTTGATGGGTTTTTGAGCCATTTTTATTCCAAAAACATTCTTTTATGAAACTTTTGCCTTAGCAGTATATACTTGATTTTATTATGAAAAACCATACTACTTTCAACCATTTTGAAGGGATTAAGTGTGTAACAGACACTTAATCAAGATTTCGGTCTAAAGCAACCTCTGGTTGTGTGAGAACCAATGTGTTTCAGTTATAAATAACTGCCTGTGTAAAGATAAACCTATTCAAAAGGCTTTCTTGACAGGGTTTCCAGCTCATAGCAATTGTTACCTCTAACACAAGTGTTAGATTCACTTTTACTAGCTGTTCTTTCTATCAGATATCCTTAGACTTACTCATTATACTTAAAAGTATAAAATGATAGAAAGTGAGTTGAGTCAGTTACTATCTAACCAACTAAGTCATCAATTCAATGTGAAATTTCATAATCAGGTTTCAAGAAAGAAGTTTTAAGGAGGTGTAAATTCCCAAACTCTTTCTATCATGAACCTATTATGTCAGTAACTGTATTATCACTCTGCTGCTCACATTTCACTTGAAATATCCTTTGTGCTCAAATATTCATACCTGAAATTGTTAGTCTAAAACCAAAAGAACAAAGTACAAAGTACTTGTCTTATATTAGAATAAACATATGACTAACTGTATGAATAAACACAATTAAAAGTAATAGCTAGTACCAATTTACAAAGCCAACAGTACAAACAAAAATTTATATACATAAACACACAGATTTAAATCATTGAGGATTTAGCATTCCAATACTTGCTACCAAGTATTGAAACCTTCCAACATCAAAAGCTTTTGTTAGCAGATCTGCAAAGTTGTGTTCTGAAGCAATTTTAAGAACTTCAATTAATCTTTTCTCATTGCAGTCTCTTATAAAGTGATGTCTAATTTCAATGTGTTTTGTTTTAGAATGTTGTACTGGATTTTTAATTATGCAAATTGTACTACTATTATCAATATGAATGACAGTGTTCATAAAATTGTACCCATAGTCAAGAAGTTGGTTTTGAAGCCATAGGACTTGAGTACAGCAACTTGCAGCAGCTACATATTCAGCTTCAGTTGTTGAAGTAGCCACAATTGTTTGCTTCTTACACTGCTATGAGATAAGTCTACACCCAAGGAATTGACATCCTCCAGTTGTTGACTTTCTGTCCAAGCTAGCACCAGCATAATCACTATCTAGGAATGCTACCAAGTCAAAAGGTGATTCCCTTGAATACCATAGACCCAACCTAGGTTGACCCTTGAGATATCTAAAAATCCTCTTGACTGCTGTTAAATGAGAAACCTTTGGAGTTACTTGAAATCTTGCACAAGCACAAACAGAGAACATGATATCAGGTCTTGATAATGTGAGATACATCAAAGAGCCTATCATAGATCTGTAAGTGTGTACATCTACATTGTCTCCATCTAAATCTTTAAGAAGTGGCTTCTCAGAGTCCATTGGTGTGCTTGCCATTTTTGAATCAGCAAAGTTGAACTTCCTAAGTATCTCAGCAACATATTTATCTTGACTAATAAATATGCCTTCATATGACTGTTTAACTTGCAAAACCAAAAAGAATGTAAGTTCCCCCATGGAACTCATCTGAAACTTATGATGCATAAGCTTCTCAAACTCCAAACACATCTCCTTCCTTGTAGACCCAAAGATAATGTCATCCACATACACCTGCACTAACAGAAGATCCTTCTTGTGCTGTTTGATGAAAAGTGTCTGATCAATCTTTCCTCTTTGAAATCCATTCTCTATTAAGTAGGAAGCCAGTGTTTCATACCAAGCTCTTGGTGCCTGATGTAGGCCATATAGAGCTTTTACAACTTTGTACACTTTTTCTGGATTGTCAGGATCAATGAAACCAGGAGGCTGTGAGACATAAACCTCTTCTTCAATAGTACTATATAAAAATGCACTCTTGACATCCATTTGATAAACTGTGAAGCCTAAAAATGAAGCATAAGCTAAGAAAAGCCTAATTGCCTCAAGTTTTGCTACTGGAGCAAAAACCTCATCATAGTCTATCCCTTCTTGTTGTGTGTACCCTTGGGCTACTAATCTAGCCTTATTCCTAATCACTATTCCCCTTTCATCCCTTTTATTCTTGAAAACCCATCTAGTGCCAATTACCTTTGCATCCTTAGGTAAATCAACTAGCACCCATACCTTCTGAATCTTGAACTGAAGAAGCTCCTCTTGCATAGCCTCTACCCAGCTTGAATCATCTAAGGCTTTCAGAATGTTCTTTGGTTCATCTTGTAAGAGAAAACATACAAACAAGCAAGAGTTTGAAAACTCATGCTGTTTTGAAGCATAAAGGGCATCAAGAAGCCCTTGTTGGTCTGAAGACATCAGTTGTTGCCTTGTTTTCTCACCTGATTGTACATCTCCCCTTAATAGATTCAACGTCCATTTCTTCTTCTTCTTATTCTAAATCAACTATATCAACCTGGCTCTGATACCAATTGAGAGGAATTCGATACACTATAAGGTGGTTAAACCTTTGTTGCTTTGTGTATATGATAAGTTGAGTTAATATGATCAAGTATGCGGAATCTACTTAATTACACTTAGAGGTTATTTTGGTTATGGAAATGGAACAGTGATGCTAGTGTATATTGAACAATGAACACCGAAAGTATAATACCAAAGGATTCAATATTATTGATAATGTTTTTGATTGTTCTTGTTCTTGACAGTTATGAATATGAAAATTTTATCAAAGGTTCTATTCAACACATAAAACTTAATCACATGAAAGACACACACTATTAATCAAGTCACACTTATGACTAAGCTAAGATCTCCTTTTATAGTCCAAGGAGATCTTTACAATATTGTTAATTCCTGTCAAGTCTTTTCGAACTACTTGCTAGCTTATGTGAGTCAGTAACTAAGATACAACATGTATCTATGTTTACAACTTGTTCTGTGAATATAACATAATGACTGATCACATGGGGTAAGATATTATCTACCGTATATAATTGACTTTAGTATACTTATCCATCCAACAAGCAGACTTAACATTAGAAGAGCAGACTTAATTGTGGCACTCACCAGAATTAACCACTAGACTTAACCACCAGACTTAACTATCAAAGACCAGACTTAACCAGCAGACTTAACTTTGGAACTCACCAGACTTAACACTAAAGCAACCAGAATTAATCACTTAAGAGAATTTCCCGATACTTAATTTTCAGAATATTTAATTCCCAACACTAAGTCTCAAATATAGTGCGTTTGTTTGCCTAACCGGTCAATACAAACGGGATTCGTCAATCCCAATAGGCCTATTCACAATACTCGCGCTCACAATTCCTAGTGATTAAATGGTTCATGATATGGGGCCTATGATTGGCAAGGATGGTACTTAGTGATAATAAAACAATCAGATAGCATACAATTTCAAAGCACTGTGTTCGGTTAAAAATAGCATGTATTCCCCCCAAGGGTTTGTAAAATAATTAAGTAATAGAAGGTGGGGCTATGAACTCACTGTGAGTTGGATGGTGTCTTAGTGCCTTAATGAGTTCGATGGATAAGCCGGGAAACCTCTAAGTGCAACCTACAATAGAACGTTGCGACTTAGGTTGGAATAATGTCTAAGAATACAAGACGTGCATATATATGTCTTGCATATTGTTCATGATGTAGTTACTTAGTGTGTCGTGTAGGTCGTTTGTATAACGATGGTTTATGAAACATGTAAAGTTTGTATATCTCGTACTACTGTTCGGGCCATCATAATTCAGAGGTCATGTAGTAAACATTCGAGGAGCTAGGACACCTTAATTCGTAAATCCAGCAACTCGTCGATCCGTTTACCCAAATGAAACCCCTCACATAAAGCTCCCTAGTCTTGTAGTATTCGATAGAAAATATATGTTTTTGGTCTTTAAACGTTACATGTCCGAAAGTTGAATAAACTTAGGAAAGTTTATTTTGAATGAAGATTGTTATCTTTATAAGTTTATTAAGTCTAGTACGGATGTGATATTACTAGCAAAATCTTATGGTCTATCGATGGAGTAGATCCAAATTGGTTGGTTTCGTTATAACTAAAACTTTAGTTAATGTTTTCGGCTTAGAAAGCCTTAAGGTCTTAGCCGTGGCCTTGCCGTGGCTTTGGTCGTGGCTACCATGGTCTTGAGACTCATCCATGGCCTTAGCCGTGGCTGTGGTCTCGGCTTAAGGCCATTAGGCCTCTTGGTTTTAATTAGCCATGACCAATACATGATCATTTTGGTACTTATAAAGGGCTGTTAAGAATTTGAAGAAAATTAACTTTTTGATGAAACGGACCAGAAGGCCTCGAAAAAAATTCGGATTTTGATCAGAATGTAATTAGGCAGATTCGGGTTTTTAGTTTCGCTAACTTCTTTTGGCCATAACTTTTGACTCGTGTACTCGTTTTCGATGATTCAAATTGCTATGTTTTCCTTGTGAAGTCCTCTATTACAGTAGGTAATTTGTACAATATCATGTTTATACCATTTTTGTCATGTTTCCTAATATAAGTCACTAGTTTCCTTGATTACTTAACATAGGTTAACATATAGTGTTCTTAACTTGTTTTAAGGGTTTTTATACATCATGAACATAACACAAAGACCATATATAGTATAAATGAAGCATAAGAAGCATGAAAATGATATTGAGCAAGAAAGTGTGTTAGGGTTTCTTACAACTTTTGGCTTTCTAAGGAAAGGAAATTAAGAACAAGGATATGACTTTGATTGAGCAAGTTTCTCTTCACTTTGGCAATCCTTCTACACTTTTGTGTTCTTAAAGGACTTGGTGTTGAGGTGTTTAGTGACTTGAATGTATTTCAATTCAAGAAGATCACATAAACTTGCAAGTGTTTGAGATGAAGTTCACTTGGAGCTTGAAACTAGTTGAAATTCTTGAAGTTGGAAACTAACTAATGAGAGTGTTTTTGCTTGTGATATGGGACGGCAAGAAGAGGGGGAGAGAAGGGTTTTTTATAGTGAGTTGAGGAGGTTAGGAAAGTCCCTAGGAAGGTGCATTGAGGAGGTTAGTTGCAAGACTTTTTCAAAGGCTTACATGAGAAGTTTAGCACATGGAATGATCCTAGGGTACAAAGCTTGAGATCAAGACACACAAGGGATGAATCCCCCCCCCCAAAGAGGCGGTTTGAAAGGCTAGGGTAGATGACTTGGTTAGTTTTTGGTATTATCCTATTTATGGAGTTAGTTTTGGTTCCGTTAATCGCTAACTGTAAGTTGTTAGGTCACGAAACGTAAAACCGGGTATCATAAGAATATGAAACTTGTAGGAATGATTTAACTTATCATTATACTCCATAATAAAATATAAAATGAGTGGTAAGTTCCATCGGGTTGCTTAAACGCTGTTAAAACTGGAAACGCGGGTCTAAAACGCGTAATTCGCGTAAAACGCTGAACTGGAAAACTTAAAATTCCAAAACTTGTGGAATTGTCGTAAAATGTGAGAAATTCATATTTCTATTGTTTACAATGTTTTTTGGACTTATCGGGATGCTAGAATGACGTTTAAACCTAAACGTAAATCTCAGACACGGTTTCGTGATTTTTGCAGAAATGATTCGACGAGTGTCAAACTCTCGAATTATCATTAAAATAGTTTAACTTACGAGAATAGTGACAGTGAATAGTAAAAATGAATAGTAAAATAAATAGTAAAATTTTTGGGAATAGAAATTAACCTGAAATACGAATTGTTACATCTTGAAGCCATTGGGCTTGTGTGATTGATCAAGTGGATCATAGGTAGATCGGGTAGATCGAGTCTTGTGTGAAGTAGTAAAGGATCAAGTGGATCGTGGTAGATTGGTGCTAGCTAAGATTAGCACTCGACATCTAGCTTAGTGTCGAAAATAGGATAAGCGACGTGTACGATTTTCTCCGCCTGAAGGGAGGTTGTTGACATAGTGCTTGAAACTCTCGAGTGTGGTACTCGGGGAGTGGAGTAGGGCGAAGAAGAGCTTCGTAGCCGAACCACTATAAATCCTTTTGTCCCGGTTTAATCTTTCCATCTCTTCTCTTTACTTTTATTACTTATATTAGTTAGTTTAGTGTAGTGTTCATATTGGTGTTGATTGGTTACACATAAGAATCGAATCAAAGGTTTTCAATAGTAAAGTTTTTATAAGAACTTTTAAAAGAACTTAAAAACCGGTAAAACTATTCAACCCCTCCCCCCCCCCCCCCCTTCTAGTTTTTCACAAAATTATTGTTCAATCTCGAATTACTTGGTTTAATAAATAAAACACTTATCAATGAAATGTAGAAATAACATATATTAGAGTAAATTTACCTTTAAGGGAAAACACTAATATTATGAAATGACATAAATAAAATGAGATAGTTTTGATGTTTTTTTTAGTTGAAAAAATGTAATTTTAGAAGATACCACATGTAAGCTTATATGTGAGTTAGACCCATATTCACTTTCCTCACATTTTTATTGACATTGTTAATTTAATTTTAGTTATACTTATTAAATAAATTGATGTTTTATTATTTGATTGACGTTACTATTTAGTAGTGGATTAGCTGAATTTTGAAGTCTATTTCCGATGATCTCACACACGTACCAACTCCATTTTAGACTTTAATATCACCCCATCTTGGACCTAGTCCATCATTACGAACGATATATAATTAGATTATAAATTTGAATCTTGTTATTGTTTATAATACTCTTTTTTGAAACTTAGATAGTCGCTTTCAGTCTTATAGTAAATGCCAAAATACAAAAATATTGAGGTAAAGTGTATGTAAATTCTATATATAAAATATGTTGCTTGCAGCTAGAAGATGCAATCCTCGTCCGAACTATGTCGTGCTACCTCAAGTTGGACAACTCGTATTTGATAGTTAGTTATCTAGTTGAAATTTGGGATTCTGTTCGTATGGTACAACTCTTTGAGCAACCAACCAAACCAAGCTTAACATGTCAAATTCCATTATGGATTATTATATTCTTATATGATTCTTACTAGTTCAAAATGGTAACTCACCAAATAGGGGGACAACATTGCTTGATCTACTCGATCTTGGTCTCTTCTCTAAACTTGTATATGTTGACAATTTTGCATAATAAGAAACACTAAATAATTTTTGCCGGAAATGTTGTTGGGAGCAAGTAATGTTTTTACAAGAGTAGATAAAGCCTTGGGTGGACTAAACTTTTGGCCCTAAATCCCTAATACAATATTGTAAACTCGTAGGACAATATGATAGAATGCTAAATTCCCACACAAAATTTCAAAACTATCCTATATTCAACTACATGAGCAAATACAACTAACATTTTAAGGACTTTAATCACGCTGGCAATTAAAATAATAATTTTAAACCACAATTGCTTTTTCTTTTAACCATTGAAACAAAACAAAAAGATGGGGGCATGCATAATTTCAAGCTAAAGCCACAACTGTTAAACTTAATCATATTAAATAGAAAAAAAAAAACAATAAGATAACATATAAGTGAACAAATATTAACTTGATATGTTACCTTCACTTCAATTCACTTGCTATTCAATCAAAGTCAAACCCCATTCTTAAACCTCTAAAAAATACTGTAATAAACAAAAATCCCAATTTTTCGTTTCTTAAAAAAATAAAAAGCTAAAAAAAAGTCATAAAAATAAGAACCCACTCATACCATCCCATGCACGTGCCACATTCAGCTTTACCTTTTCCTTTTTTCTTTATCTTTTTTTTTTTTTTTTTTTCTTCTTTTGTTACTTTGAGTGGAAGTCACAATCATATCGGCTTCCATGCACTAGCCCACACCACCGGTGTATCTTTCCACGTCAAAAACATCCCGGCAGCCGTGTCTGGTGGAGCCATCGACCACCCTTCCCTATACCTCCTTAGCAAGGCTCGAACATCGTCGCACACCTCGTCGCTATACGAAACCGGAATAAAACCATTTGCATGAAACCTACTAGACCATCTCGGTGCTATCTCCCTTCGTTCCATACTTTCATTAGGTGAACATGCTACCAAGTCCATAATAGCCCGACCCGCGGCACGTTCCAACATTAGCCTCTCGTTGCTTGTTTTCGAAAAACTTTCATCTAGTGCTTCGAAATAAACCCTAAACCATCTTAAACACTCTTGAAAACCTCTAACAAACTCAAACCCCTCTGTCCCATAGCTAAAATCAGCCTCTTCATCTACTACGGTAATAATCTTAGGATTTAAACTACGAAAAGTGGACAACAAATAATCCCTACGATTATTTATAACAGAACGAAATGAACCATTTAAGTTTATAGCTAAAGCTTCATCATCTTGAATGTGTAATAAACTTAAGTTCAAATCAGATAAATCACCTGTGTGATGAATCACGTTGAACTTAAATGGTACGCCCATTAATCTAGCGAATTTCTCCATTCGTGTCCCGATTTCTCTCATAACTTTTTGTACACCACTTATATCACCATTTTGTTTTGTTACAACAATTGTGGTTAGACGAAGATGTGGTGTTTCGTCTGTTCGAGTTGCAATAGCCTCAAGCAAAGTTGGCCATTGTGTGCAATATGTGTTGCTTACATCGATTATATGTAACTTTGTCTCGCCTTCTAACGCCTCCATGATCGCTCCGTTACACGCTACGTGTCCAAAAGTAGTCCATGGGCTTACTTCTTGGAATTTTAGTACTAGTTTTCGAGTAGACTCGAATGAGCACATTTTGTCTGATGCTGATGATAGAGTACGATAAGATCTATCACCAGCATCAGTCATACGGCTAAAAAGGGCTTGTAGGAAATAAGATGATAACTTTTGATCTGTGTCACCATATGGTGAGCTAAGCTCATTAAGCATCCACATGAGTTGTTGCAACCTAGAACTGTTTTTATCCGCAACGGCACGTGCTGCATCTAGCAGCACGTCCGAAGCCCATGTGTTAGTGGTGAATGAGTTTGAGTATTCCATTGTGATATCTCTAGCTGGTGAGAATGAGTAGTTGATGTTTGGATCGGATGATTGTTGGTGTTCAGAAGTCGAAAAGCCATAGTGAGATAAGGGTGGTGGAGTGGTTGTTGTGCTAGTTGTTGGAGTAGGTGTGTTGGATAATGATTGGTGGCTATAGGGTGGTTGTTGAGATGAGTAGTATTGGTTTTGGTTTTGGTTTTGGTTGTGTTGGTGCCTTGAGGAAGAAGAATAGTCTTCTTCATCCATGAAAAAGTTGAAGCATTCTTCTTGTTCTTGTGGTTGTTGGTAGTTGAAATGATATGGTGTTTGTTGAGTGGATGATCTTGAACTGCTTGAGTTAGTTGTTGTAGTGGTGGTTGAGTTGTTAAAAGAATGAGGATGTGGATGATGAGGATGGTGTTGCTTTTGGAAGGTTACAAGCCTAAAGAGAGTATCCATAACAACTAGACATAACAAAGATTCATCACATGTATAAATGGCATGCAAGTGTGTGTGTTTGTGTATGTGTTTTTGTGTTAGTTTTTAACGGGACTTGGAAGAATTTTGATTTGGAGAGAGAGAAGAGCTAGGAAGGAATGTTTGAGCTACGGTTTTAGGTTTCAATGTTTCATGCAACATGTAATAATTTGGTCAAATACTGTGAATGGGCTTTTGTGCTTTTCAGTAATCAAATGGTATTATGGGGTTACTTTTAATAAAAAGCCATGTTAAAACCAAGATAATGAAAGTTTAGTTTGGCTCAACATTAAGGGCATTGCTATATTACTCTACACCTTTTAAATACTTATCCTTTTACCCATTAACAATTTGACATGCATATGTATTCTACTATCGTAATTTTTCATCTAAATTAACAGTTTTTTCACTTATCAGAATCTTATATAAATATATCAAAAGATTAATAGAAATGTCATGTAGAAATGCATATCATCTCTCAAACACTAACCATTGTTTAACTTTAAAACCTAACCTATCGTTACTTTGCACAAGAGTTGTATGTTTTTCGTTATAATTAAACTCTAACAAAATTTTGGTGCTTTTACATTTTTTAGAAGGAAAAAAAACAAAAGATATATACGTGAGTTTATAGTTACAAAAGTTGTCGATCATACACTTATACTCATGCCTTCCAATTAATTAAGTTGCTTTTTAGGTACTGGATGGTGTACGTTTTAGCGGGTGACCTTTTTCTTTTAGTTCTCTTGGTTCATACCGATGATACCAACATTTCAATATATTGATTGGCACACTCGCATAAAAATAAAACACAATGTGAGTTTTGTACAACTAACTGAAGCACAAAAAAAAGTGTCCTAATAACTAATAGGAGTGTGCAAATCACATCCCATATAACAAGGAATTTATAGAATCATGATCATAACTCACAAGCTATGAATTTATATAAATAAAACAAAATGATTTGAAGATGTAAACAAGGACAAACGTACTGACCAAACCTATGAATTCTTATTAAGGTTACTAGCTATGAAGTTAAGGTCATGTTGACCGGACCCTCTCTTAAGGAGGGTGTATTGACTTTGATCAGCTGCCGCCGCTTGTACTGTCTACTTTAAAACTTGTACATTTTGACTAAAGTAGGTGGACCTCCCATGGTAGGGAGGGTCCGGTCAGTAGTACCCATGAGTTATGATTGATAGGTTTAAGAGATCATTCAGGACTAAAAAGATTACTACTAAAGTTAGAATTTTTTACTTCCATAAGAATCTTTATACAGTAGAATTTTCACATTTGTTATTCAAAGAGAATTACATTTCCTATTAAAAAAAAAAGGAAGCCATGGTATTATGGCTTTTCGTAGGACGAACAATGATAGTAATCGTATCATCTTAGCGGCTTAGCCTACAAGTAATAAATGGAACCTAACTGTTCAACACAAATTGTCGTCTTTGCGTTTTATTTGGGACACACTGGATTACGATCACCTGCTTCTTAGACTTAGGTTGCCAAGGAGTGACCAAATATCTTATGCAAATTGTCGTCTTTGCGTTTTATTTGGGACACACTGCAAATTATTGTACGTGGTCGTCTTTGCGTGTTATTTGGGACCTATTGCAAATTGTCCAACATTTTTAAGGTATGCATACAACTACAAAAGGAAAAGAACAAAATGCTTCGTGTACCATAACACAATCTTAACCTTAAAATCAATTTTGATCAAGAACTTGTATGTATACCAGTAAACAAAAATTATATATTGACAATAAGCATATCAATGTATACATAAATGGTTTGGTAAGTATATGTTTCTTTTTCAAAGATTAAAGAACATGTCAATTATGTAATAAACAAATCGTTTACAACACGTCGGATAAAGTGTATTTTGCTTGATATTAGAAAGAAACATTTAGATAATAAAACTTTGGGATAGTGGAAGTCGCTTTTTTCCGGTTGAGAGGGACAGAAATTTTGATGAGTGGGAGCAGGCGTGAGAAAGAAAAAGCTGCACCTGTTTGATGATAAAACCCACCACACACACACATTCACACCTAAACACACATTCAAATAACACACACACCATCTCCTACAACCGGACAATACCATTATTTCACATTTCTTTGCCTCCTCAAACCTCTCCAAACTCTGTTTTCAAAGTTTTAAAAGCATTTCCCACTTTTAAGTACTCCTTTTCCTATGCATCTCCTATACACTTTCACGAGTTTTGCTATATCTTACTAATTTATGTGCCTACTTATTCTCCTACACACATAAACATATAATAAGAAAAATGATAAATCTTCCTACTTCATATTTCTACAAATCCTCCTACTCAGAGGATCCTGACAAGTGTCAGAGCTGACGGTTTTGATGCAGAGAAAGAATGAGTGTAAAAAAAATATATAATATTGTTGTATGTAGGAGGATTAACAAAAAGATATTATAGGAGAATATAACAATGATCATATAATAATAATTTCTTCCACTCATTATCTCTCTGTATTGAAACCATCGATTCTAATATTTATCATGATCATGTGAGTAGAAAGGTAACTAAAAACAAAAAGCAGAAGGTTATATTATTCTCTCATACCCTCACACTTCTCACCGTACTTTTTATTTGTATCACCTCAAACATTGACGCAAATTGAAGCACAACAAAGTGTATTAGTTATGCCAAAAGGAAAGTTTTAGTTGTATTCTATACCTTCTCCAAGATACAAAACTAAGCTTTATAGAAGCGGTTTATATATTGGCATATCGTATAGTTTGTCATAATTCAAAATCACGCGTTAGTATTAATACAAAAAAAAAATGATACGTCATGTAAAATGTTAATAACCGGCAACACCAGTATCACATTAGCTACGTGGTTCTAAGTATAAATGATGACTATTAAAGATAATTTTGTTTTAGTTTTGGCCTTAATATGTTGTAGATTATTGAAAGCATGTCATACGTATTTGTTTATCATGCTATCAATGTTTAAGAAAGGTATCTATTAACTCATTAATTTGCGATAAATCAACAAAATAATACAAAGGTGTCGTTAAGGGTATAGGTTAATGACATACATAGTATTTCTTAAGCCATTTTTATCAGTATGTGAACAGAAAAAAACAGTTTTTTATCGTTACATTCGAATTAGAGATCATGTTACATGTATTTGTCGTCTTCTAGTACCAAACTACACAAGCATAATACTATTCCTTATTTTCTCCCTATGAGAATGTTAATATATCTATGTTTTGTATGTTCAAGGTATAGGGCATGGGAACAGAATGGGCATGCCTCTTTTTCACTTTAATACCCAATCATCATATGCTCCTACATAGTTTATATACTCTATTCCATTTGCTCCCCACTCCAACACTTTGCAATCTAGCTGCATACACATCACTTGTCGTTTTATTAATAATATTATCAAGAATTTTAGCTTGAACTAATACATCTAGAAATGTGTCTAATGCGTGATTTCTCTTGCCGTATCAAATGGATCGGAAGTTGAAATTTCAAATACTATAAGAAAACATCTTTCAGAGTTGTTCATTATTCCAAAGAGTAAATTGCAAAAATCGTCCTTGTGGTTTGACCAAATTGCACGTTTCGTTTTTGTGGTTCATTAAGTGCAAAGATCGTCCTTATTTTGCACTGTTACGTGCACTTTTGGTCTTCTATCATTGCAAAAATCGTCTTTGTGGTTTGCCAAATTTCACTGTTGAATGACCAAAAGTGCAAGTAACAGTGCAAAATAAGGACAATCTTTGCACTTATTGAACCACAAGGACGAAACTTGCAATTTGGCCAAACCACAAGGACGATTTTTGCAATTTACTCTTATTCCAAATTTGCAACTTTTGGATACTTAGATTTAGGAGAATTTAAATTTTCATTCTTTTAAGTGTAAAAAATAATTACTCCATTTAGTTTTTGTCAAGAATTAGCCTTAACTTATTGTAATGAGCGCAGAAGTTGTTCGTACCATGTATTGACTCACTTTATATTTTTTTCATACGAAAAATTAACTTGTTGCAGGTTCATTTTTTGTGTTTTCGAAAATGCACTCGTCATTTTTATAGGGAACTTACAAGTGCACTCTTTGTCTCTGACCAAAACTAAATGATTAAATTACCCTCACAAGGACCAAAGTGAAAGGGAAGACGAAGAGGTAGTTTAGAAACTTAACTTTATCCAAGGACCAAATGTGCACTTGTAAGTTCCTCACATGGACTATGAGTGCATTTTCGAAAGGATAGTGACTAAACATGCAATTTGACCAAACCACGGGGACGTCTTTTGAAAGGTGTTTTAATAACTGCATTAATTATATTTATCGACCAGTTAATTAATTAACTACATTAAATATCTTGACTACATTAATAGCATTAAAGTGGTGTTTTGTCTTTTTAATATGTGCATTAAAGTGTTGTACATTATGCTTCTTGTTTTGTAAGTCTGAAAATTAAGAGTGAGTATGTGCATTAAAGTGGTGTACATTATGCTTCTTGTCTTGTACGTCTTATAATTAAAAGTGAGGTGCCTTCGTGCATTATATGTATTATAGATTTTTGCATATTCATACATTATATTAATTGATTATACTTTGTACATAGTGTAAAACCTTGGAAAAACATGTTTTGATCACTATATTAGGGACTGTTTTAGAGCAAAACGTGTTTATTGATCAAAATCCGTGATTATATGGACTTAGGGAAAATTATTTGGTTGTAGATCTATGCCTTAGCTTTGAATTTCCGTGTAGCTCGTTTTGTAACGATACCCGATGATTTGATTAGAAAATATTTCGTAAAAGTATCCTAGATTTGCTTGTCAGATTTCAAATGGTAATAAGTCCAAAATTTGGTATAGAACCCACTGTTTGTGTAAAAAGAGAAAAATTAGTAGACACTTTAACTTAAACGTGGCTTTTCGAATCCAGTAAAACGAAGTTGTAGATCAAACGATAGAGCCGTTTTCATGGGACTGTTTTGAGCAGTCAATTACCAGCTTGGACACTTAAGGATATTTTAGTAATTTCACTCAGGTTATGCAAATTTTAGAGCAGTGAGACCCACAACTTTGATTAGTAAACTCAAATACCTTTCGGTGGACGTAAAAACCGAGTCATAACTATTTACGATTTAGGAATAACGGAATTTCAAAGTCGGTAACCACACTTAAAACCAATCAGCTTTCGAACTAGGGCTTGTAACACTTTGTAAACTTGTCCAAACTAGTCCTTATCCTTTTAGAAACTTTATAAATGCTAAGTAGAATGGTATAATCGATGTGGAAACTTTATAAAACTCGTTTGCGTGTTTACGTTATCATTTATAAAACCTAAGACGCGGCATATTATTCTAGGTTGCTTCTAGGGTTTTTCTCGGCTTCTCGTCACTTTATTTCACTTTTGATTATCACTTTGCCTAAGGTGAGTTCATAGCCCAACTTTACTCGTTTAATCATTTTATAAACTCTGTTAATACAAATATCGTCCTAAAAACGTTATTTATATTTTACGATCTTTGCTTAATTTTGTTAATGACAATCACAAAGTCTATCTTTAAGCAAGGCATAAATATAAGATTAAGTCTTTTGAATTGATAGTAAAAAGTCTTTTATAAACACATTTTACACATTACATACATTTTACATTTACATGTTTTACTTTTATTTCTTAAAATAGAAATATTAACATATGACATCATGGCATACCTCATTAGAAAATCTTTGGAAGATTTGAAATATTTTGGAAAGATTCTTAAGCAACAAAGTTGACTTTGAAAGATATGAGAAGATATAGCAAGATATGGAAATATTTGTTGAAGTCTTAGCTGTCCTGTACCCGCGGATCCAAACCAGTACAAGGGCGGATCCAAATTAAGGGATCCGCCGCCTATTGATCAGCTTTGCCTATAAATAGCAAGCTGATCATTCAGGCACATCATCACTCATATAGCTTAAAACATATATTCATTCATTTGTACATCAATAACCCATATCATTCATTCACTTCATTTTGATCTTACTTTTGTAACAAAGAAGATCAAGCATACAAGCTTCAACATACATACTGTTGCAAGTGTTATTAGTTAGATACTGTGTGATTTGTTAGTGTTTACACATCATTGTTATACTTTTTATTCAGTAGAGTTTGGTTAGTGTTTTAGTCCTTAAAACACAAAAAGTAACGGGAGTGGTTGTACCCTTGTTAAAGAACCAACGGGAGTGGTTGTACCTTTGTTAAAGAACCAACGGGAGTGGTTGTACCCTTGTAAAGAACTCGGTGTTTAGCTTAGTACCGGATAAAGAGTAAGCGACGTGTAAAGGTTTTCTCCGCCTAGAAGGGAGTTTGTTTCTTAATGAAGAAAAACTCTCGAGTTAGAGGCTCGAGGAGTGAAGTAGGGCAAGGAAGAGAGTCCTTGTAGCCGAACCACTATAAATATCCGTGTTGTGTGGTTTGATCATTCCTTTCTTTACTTACTTAACTTATATTGCTTGTTTGTGTATATTTACTTTGAAATCACGATAAGTCACAAAGCAAATTAATCTTTTAAAACGGTAAAACTATTCAACCCCCCTTCTAGTTTTTCACAATTGGTATCAGAGCTACGTTACTCAAGATTTTCAAATATATTGTATTTTAAAACTTGAAACGATCAATGGATTTTGAAAACTTTAAAGAAGGGCAATCTATGCAAAGACCACCACTATTTGAACCAAATTGTTTCATATACTGGAAAAACCGCTTTGAGACATATGTGAAGTCAAAAGACATAGATCTATGGTATATAATTGTAGATGGTGATTACAAGCCCATAAGTAATAATATTTCAGGTGGTCGGGATGAAGGTGCTTCTCTTACTCGTCACAGTGATGAGCAAAAGAAGTTGATTGCCAAAAATAACGAAGCCAAAATGATGCTTTATAATGCTTTACCTAAGAAAAAATATGAAAGAGTTTTTATGTGTAAAACGGCTAAGGATATTTGGAAATCATTGATTATCACTCATCAAGGGAACTCACAAGTCAAAGATAACAAAATTGATCTTCTTGTTCAACAATATGAACAATTTGTTATCTCTGAAGATGAGACCATTGATAGTGCGTTTGCTAGGTTTAATACTATTATTACATCTCTTAAAGCACTTGATGAATCTTTTTCTAGTAAGAATTTTGTCAGAAAATTTCTAAGAGCACTCCATCCGAAATGGAGAGCAAAGGTGACGGCTATTGAAGAATCTAAGAATCTTTCAAGCATGATACTGGACGAGCTCATTGGAAATCTCAAAGTTCACGAGATGGTGATGGAAAAAGACTCGGAAATAGTTAAAGGCAAAAAGGAGAAGATGAAGTCTATTGCCTTGAAAGCTAGGGTAGAATCAAGTGATGATGAAGAGTCTTGTTCTAGTAGCGAAGACGAAGAGTATGCCATGGCCGTAAGAGATTTCAAGAAATTCTTTAGGAGACGAGGAAAGTTCGTAAGACCACCTCGTGAAGAAAAGAAATCCTTCCGGAAAGACCATGATGATAGGAAAGGAAAGGTAGATAGGAAATGTTTTTAGTGTGGGGATTCTAGTCACCTAATAGGAGAATGTCCAAAGCCTCCAAAGAACAAGTCTCAAAGAGCATTTGTTAGTGGAGCTTAGAGTGATAGTGAAGGTGATGACGACGAGCCTAAGAACAACGAAGTTGCTCTCATGGCTCATGACACAGAAGAGGTACATTCTGACTCGTCATATTCTTCTATAGATGATGAAACCTTAGAAGTAGAATATAACAAACTGTGTGATATCACTTTAAAAATCATAAATAAAAATAAGTTCTTAAAAACCAAAACGGCACTTTTAGAAAACGAAGTTTATTGGTTTAAAGAAAAAGAGATACGAATGGAAAAGGGTAAAAATAGTAAAGAAACCTGTGTCTCTTGTCAAGAACTTAAACTAGAATTAGAAACTCTTAAAACCACACAGGAAGATCTCATTAAGAAAAATTCTAATTTTAAAAAATTTGATAAAAACATAAGCTGTATAGATGAGATAATGAAGATGCAAAAATTACCTCATGATAAAACCGGACTAGGTTTTATGAAACTAGGAAGCTTAAGTGACTTTAAGAAACAAACAGTGAAAGAAAAAGAAACTGTTCCAACTGAGTCAAACACCCACGGATCCGACGGACCCAAAATTTTGGATCCGCCAGTTATACCCAAGGGATCCGTAGGTACTGTTGATGAATAGAAAGCTCATAATTCGGATCGTACTGAATTTGTTAAGGTCACTAGAAAACCTAGCACTAGTACAACTATTAACAAACAAAAACCATCAGTCTCTATAGGAAAAGGTCAAGTTAAGAATGAATTTAGAACTAAAACGGTTCAACAGAGACCTAAAACTAGTTTTCCCAAACACCCCTTTCCAAGGAGTAACTTTAACTCACAACATCATTATCAAAATAATTGGAACCAAAATATGTCTAGGAACTCTCAAGGTCCCAATTACATGCCATGGAACACTTGTCCACCATTTCCATACATGAACCATGATAATGTTATGTTTAACCAAAACGGACCCATGAGATATTGGGGACCAAACGCTTGAGTTTTTCTTGAACTTAGGTGTGCTTGAAAGTTGAGTTAGAACCAGATGAGTGGATTAAAGATAGTGGGTGTTCAAGACACATGACAGGAAACAAAAGCCTTTCCTCAAACTACCAAGTGTACGACGGAGGTAATGTCACATTCGGTAGCAAGCTTAAAAGTAAAATCATCGGAAAATGTACAATCTCTCATGACTCTCTCACTATTGATGATGTTGCTCATGTAGATAACTTAGGTTTTAACTTGCTTAGTATTAGTCAACTATGCCGTAAAAAGTATAACGTCCTTTTCAGTGAAAATGGAAGTAAAATACTTAGAGACGGTATAACCGTAGGAAAAGGTGTTTTAAAGAATAACGTATACGTTATGAAATTAGATAAAACACCTAAAGAAAAACTTTGTCTCACTTCTTTGGACGATAACTCAACTCTATGGCATCGATGCTTGGGTCACGCCAATATGAGGTTAATTCAATCTTTATCATCTAAGGAACTCGTTAGGAACCTACCCAAGTTAAAATATGACCAACACTTTTGTGATGCTTGCAAAATTGGGAAACAAGTTCATAATAGCTATGGAGAAAACTTCTATACTTTGGATTTGTTTGGTCCATTCTAGAATTGTTGCATATGGATTTGTTTGGTCCATCTGCTATACAAAGTTATGGAGAAAACTTCTATACTTTGGTTATAGTAGATGATTACTCTAGGTATACATGGACTAAGTTTTTGAAAACTAAAAACGAGGCATTTGATAAATTTGAAATTCTAAGTAAGAAAATTCAAAATCAAATAGGAAGTAACATTGTATCAATTAGAACCAACCATGGTCGTGAATTTGACAACGAAATCCAATTCGGAGCTTTTTGTGATGCTAATGGCATAACACATAATTTCTCGGCTCCTCGAACTCCTCAATCTAATGGGGTAGCAGAACGCAAAAATAGGATAATTCAAGAAATGAGTAGAACTATGTTAAATGAAAAAAACATACCTCAAAAGTTTTGGTGTCACGCCGTAGATACATCCACATATATCCTAAATCGAGTTTTAATTAGACCATTCTTGAAAAAGAATCTATATGAGCTATATCGAGGCAAAAAGCCTACTTTAGGATATTTTAGAGTTTTTGGAAGCAAGTGCTTCATTTTAAACATAAAGGATTATCTCACCAAGTTCGACCCAAAGTCGTATGAAGGTGTGTTTCTTGGGTACTCACAAAATAGTAAAGCCTACATAGTTTTGAACAAAGAAACCTCAAGATTCGAGGAATCGTTAAACGTAACATTCGACGAAAGTCCACCTCCCACTAAGACATCACCTTTGGTAGATGATGACTTAGTTGAAAGTCAAATGGTTAAAAACCAAGAAAATATAGAAAATGATAAAGAAGATGAACCGGTAAAAAGAGAAATAGTTAATATCAAAGAAACCAAAAGCCATCCATTAGAAAACGTCATAGGAAAAATCAATGAAAGAACATTAAGATCTAAAGCTCAAAACGAAAGTAATTTATTCTGTTTTGTTTCAACCGTTGAGCCTAAAAATATAAATGAGGCCATAAAAGATGAATCTTGGGTCATAGCGATGCAAGAGGAATTAAATCAATTTGTTAGGAACGACGTTTGGACATTAGTCCCACAACCTAAAAATCAAACCATAATAGGTACAAAATGGGTTTTTAGAAACAAAATGGATGAAAATGGCAAAGTATCTAGAAACAAAGCTAGGCTAGTAGCACAAGGCTACAATCAACAAGAAGGTATAGATTACGATGAAACATTTGCACCCGTCGCTAGACTTGAGTCAATTAGGATACTACTTGCATATGCATGTGCACATGACTTTAAACTATTTCAAATGGATGTCAAAAGTGAATTTCTAAATGGTTTTATAAACGAGGAAGTGTATGTAGCACAACCTCCCGGCTTTGCCGATTTTGAAAAACCAAATCATGTCTACAAACTTAAGAAATCTTTATATGGACTTAAGCAAGCACCAAAAGCTTGGTATAATCGACTTAAGAATTTCCTAGTTGACCATAAGTATACCATGGGCCTAATAGACAATACTCTTTTCACCAAGAAAAAGGGATCTCATATTATCATAGTCCAGATATATGTGGATGACATTATATTCGGTTCAACTTGTCAAGAGTTATGCGACGAATTCTCAAAAATCATGCATGATGAGTTTGAAATGAGTATGGTGGGGGAACTAAACTTTTTCTTAGGTCTCCAAATTAAACAATTAGAAGATGGGATATTCTTCAACCAATCTAAGTATATCAAGGATATACTTAAGAAGTTTGGTCTTGAAGACTCAAAACCTATGAAAACACCCATGTCCTCCGAAACCAAACTCACAAAGGATGAAGAAAGTGAATCCGTAGATAGCACTAAATATAGAGGAATGATTGGTAGTTTACTCTATCTCACGGCTAGTAGACCGGATATTATGTTTAGTGTTTGTCTATGTGCACGCTTTCAAGAAGATCCCAAAATATCTCATCTTGAAGCCGTTAAACGGATCTTTAGGTACATAAAAGGCAGTACACATTTAGGATTATGGTATCCCAAAGGAACGGGTGTAGAAACCATAGTGTATGCCGACTCAGACCATGCCGGTGATTATGTAGATAGAAAAAGTACAAGTGGTATTTGTACTTTTGTAGGACATTGTCTCACCTCGTGGTTTGCTAAGAAACAAACGGCCCTCGCAATATCAACAACCGAAGCCGAGTACGTATCTGCAGGAAAGGCGTGTCAACAAGCACTATGGATGAAACAAGCTCTCGTCGATTATGGAATTGAACTCAACGACATTCCCATTCTTTGCGATAACAAAGGAGCTATCGATCTCAGCAAAAATCCAGTCCAACACGCTAGAACCAAACACATAGAAATACATCATCATTTCCTACGCGACAATGTTCAGAAGGGAAACATCTCAATTGAGAAAGTTTCCTCAGAGGACAACATTGCCGATATCCTCACAAAACCTCTCAAGAGAGAACCTTTCAACTATCTTAGACTTGGTTTAGGAATAATGGAACCTAGTGAGTAGATAAAACATTAGCTCAAATCTTAGATTAACCAAACACAACAATAACCAAATTTTGTATTCTGATCTTGCAGATTCAAACGACAACAAGGGCGGATCCCTTGTTTTAGATCCGCCGGATCCGTGGACTGCTGAGCAAATTTTCTATATATTAAATAAACACCTTGTACTATTCATCACACTTCCCAAAAACATACTAGCTACTGGAACTCGACCATTATCACACCAAATTCACAATTTAGCTTATCTTCCACAACAAATTTGTGCTCTAATCATCAGTGTAAGTATCCTTATCATATCTACATTCCTGATCTACGTCTAGGATTTCTATTTCATGCACAAAATCAAAACTTGGGGTTTATGCATATTTTTTGCAAAATCATGAAACATAGTTACTGAATTGCATCACAAACCATGTTTTCCTTAGTTAGGAATTGCATCTTGTAGTACATTATCATATTTCATCAAAAACCCCATGAGAAATTTTTATCAAAATCTTCTCACGACTAGGAAAAATGATTTTTGAACATTGTTCATACAAATACAAAAATGTTATGTTTTTACACATCACTTGCATAATGTCTCTTGAATGCTAAAAGGGAATACATAACTAATATGTATTTTCGGGTACATTCAATCATAGACACATTGAAGTAGGAGCGTTTGGGTTATCTCTAATATTGTTATAAAACTTGCATTAACAAAATTTTCATGCATCAAAAGGAGTCAAGATAACCACACCTCCACATTGTCCCCATGTAGGCACACACTAGAAATCAATATACGTATTTTTGATAGTTTTAACTAAATTATGTAATTTTCGTGTCTAGGAAAATCATGCCTCCCGTGACAAATTATGATCACAAAGAGACCACCAAATACCTACCCAAACACCACAAAACCAAACTTCTCTCCGAAGATCAAGTCCAAATCTTTAAAGCGTTAGAAAAACGCTATGTCCACGAGGGTAGAACCGTAGACCCCTCATTCTATGAAGGTACCATTCTCCGAGAACAACTAGCCACAATTCACTTCGATAGCCTTCTAGACATCGATGAATCCATCATCCCTAGGTTCATACTAGAGTTCTATGCTAGTGTAGGACTTAGTTTAAATGACTATGGCTACATGAATGTCCATTTCAAAGTCAACAAAACCCAATTCAACATTCCTTTAGATTACTTTGGAGAAGTCTTAGGAGTTCCGAATCAAGGAACTTGTTTCTATTCGGACAAGTGGTCGTTGACCATTCTAGAATCCAACCTTGATCATTCGGTGATGAGTGGCCTTTTACTCATCATTTTAGACCCGAAAAACCCCACAAAAACGACCAAAAATACCCAAATGGACCATATATTATATCAAATATCCTTGGATTGTGTTTTATGTGTTGCAGGTACAAAAGGATTGAAAACGGAGCAAATATGGACAAAACCGTGCATATTGTGGAAAAAAAGATTTATAGAGCCGAAGCCGGAGATAAATTCGTCAAAGATATTATTTTTGAAGAATGGCCCTTGGATTATTTTTACTTGGCAAAAATTACCCTTGGATAAAATTTGAAGAAATGGCAATTATGGTCCTTGGAGTTTCAAGATTTACAAAGTTGGTCCCTAAAGTTAACTTAAATCTACTCTACAAAAATACCCAACCGGCCACTTAAACTAAACAACAACCAACAAGTCCACCTTATCCTAAACCCACTTAATTCATTAAACCCCACCGGCCCAACCATACCACAAGCCCAACACCCATTTAACTAAAACAACCCAATCGACCCACTACCTAAACACTAAAACCGACCCACTCCTATCCAAAAACAAACCGACCCACCCTAAGTTAAATACTAATACCGGAACTCACAACTTGGTCAAATCCCCAAACCATTTTTAGTCAAAATCCCTAGCTAATCAACCACACCCCTTCTCCTTCAACCTCCTAATCCCCAGCCAATTACCGCCTCTAATCTCCTCTAACTCCACCTCACCACAACCCTCCAAAACAATCACATGGGTTTGTCCATGGTCCCCTCACTCCACCTCATCGATCCGCACCAACAAAGAAAGATCAACGTTCGAGATTTAACGAAGTGGTCACCAAGAAATGATCCAATGGCCAAGGAAGAAGCACAAACGCACGAAGAAGGGACACTCTCACACAACAAGCACAAAGAGAACTAGGGTTTTCGGATATTTTAGTATAAATAGTTAAAGGCAGCCGAGACTCTCTTTTTTTTTGGAGTAGGTTTTATTTAGCTTTTTTTATTTCGGTATGTTTTTATTTTAGTTGTAATTTACTTTTTAATTTTAATACATGTCGATTTCTATTTAGTTTTGTTACCGCGTATTTAATTATTGTTACTGCGTATTTAGTTTTTATTGTTTAATTCGTGTGGTTGCTTACTTTGATGGTTTAAGTGTTCTTTACTTTTTGTGTTCTTGTTACTCGTACTTTACTGCTATCTGGTTATTAATGTTATATTAAAGATTATGGTTATATAAATGGTTTAAAAGTGTTAGTTCTTGTTCTTGTTTGTGTTTCAGTAAGCGAAAAAAAAAAAAGAAAAAAAAATATAGTTTAAGTGTTGTTTGTGCTTGAGCTAGGATTTGGATCGGTTATAGTTTATTGTTCGTGTTTGAGTATTATTCAGCATGGTTTGATTAATGTTTGTGCGTTGAATCTGTGTTTAGATTTAGTACTAGTATGTTTTGTTTGAGTTATTTTTTTATGTTTGGGTTAATATTACTTTGAGTAACTTGCAAAAGAGAAAAAAAAGAGAAAAAAAAAAAAAGAGGTTAACAAAAAACTGTCCTCCCTTGGGTTCGAACCCAGGTCAGAGAACACCCAACACAACACACAAACCATCTGCTCTAAACGCTTTTCTTAGTTAATTGTTACACTTGTTTTTATTTAACCTTTATCATTTTAAATCCTTTAAGCTTATTTTAAGCTGTTAAGCTAAGAAACAGCTTATCCCCTTAAGCTGTTTCAATTTTCTTATTTTTCCTAGTTCCATTATAGTTTAAAGTATTCACTAAAAAATTTTCAGATTTTATCTTTTTCATTTAATATTTTTTATCAATTATTTTCTTTTAAATAGTTTTTAAATTATAAAAAATTATTAAAAAATCAAAAAAATATTTTTCTTTTTTCCAAAATTTTCTTTTTATATTTAAGTCGTAGGAAAATTATTTTGATACACGTTGGATTAGTTTTTCAAATATTTTACGTTTTTACTCGTTCGTTGTTTACCGTTCGAATTTATTAATTTTCGTTTTATTTAAAAAAAAAAAAACTAAAACAAACTCTCGTCTTATCAAGCACTTTAATTACGAACCGAAAACGATATTCTCAATTTCACGCCTCGCAGGGAGAACGACCCGGGTAGTCGCTTATCCGGTTATTACAATTGGTTGTTTTTGCGTTAATGATTTCAAGTTGACTTTTCTTCGTGAGAAGTTTGACTTGTGATTACTTTGACACGAATTCGACCTCGACCGAAATAAAAATTTGGCGCCGCTGCCGGGGAGGTGTGTTGCGACAATATCGTCACGGTTTGACGATTAGTGACTTGAAGAACCTTCCTCGTGAAGATTCGTAAATATCTTGTAAATATTTTCTATCCAAAAACCAAAAAAATTAAAAAAATCCAAAAAACCCAAAAATATTCTTCTTAACCTTAATGTTCTTGGTGCATGCGCACACGTTCTTCTTCGTCATCGAGTCCCTTTCTTGAACTCGTCGCAATTCCGCGAAGACGTAATCGTAGACGTGTTGCCTCATTAGTCGAACCCGAGATTCGTACTAATCCCGATCCTCCCATTGATATAATGGCGGAGAATCGCACCATGCTTGAGCTTCTCCAAGCACCCACCGAGGGTTATGGAGATGCTATTGTTGTTCCCCCGATCGTTGCCGATAATTTCGAACTTAAACCGGCATTACTATCCTTAGTAACGTCGAATCAATTTTACGGTTTCGAGAGGGATGACCCTCATTCCCACATTCGATGGTTTAACAAAATTTCATCTACCGTCAAATGTAGGAATGTTCCTCAAGAAGCAATTAAATTGCTTCTCTTTCCTTTCTCTCTCGAGGGGGCAGCCCGGACTTGGCTTGAAAAACAACCCCCTCGTTCTATCTTAACATGGGAAGATTTGGTGACGAAATTTGTGAACGAATTCTTTCCCCCTTCCAGAACCACAAGCCTTAAAAATGAAATTACCAAATTTACTCAAAAATTTGATGAATCTTTTAGTGAAGCGTGGGATCGTTTCAAAGACTTACTTCGCAAATGTCCTCACCACGGATTTTCTGAGTTGCATCAAATTGATACGTTTTACAATGGATTAAACCAAACTGACCAAGATTCTCTAAACGCCGCCTCCGGTGGTTATATATTGAATCGAACTACGCGTGATGCTTTGTCCATCATCGAGAACAAGTCTAAGGTTCGCACTTCACGAAGCAAGCCGGTTGTTTCTCAAGTGAGTGTTTCACCTTCTACTTCACATTCGATGAGTACTTCTAGCACGGATGCTAAAATTGACAAGCTCACGGATGCAATTCAAGCTTTGGTTTTCTCTAATCAGAAAAATCCTTCTTCTTCTACCATTTCTTCTACCCCACAAGCTTCCCCACCCGCTCAAGTCAAAGCGGTGGAAGAAAGTTGTGTTACTTGTGGTGGTCCTCATGCTTATTACAATTGTACCGCCACCGATGGCCGTCCTTTTGAAATCAATGCCGTAGCCGGGTCTTACAACCAAGGAGGTACTCAATACCGTCCTCAAGGTGACTCGAGCTATCGTGCTAGCTATCTAGCAGGACCACCCGGTTTTCCTCCAAACAATCAAAACAAATTCAATCAAACCCAAAGTAGGGAGCAAAATGTTCCATATCAAGCCCCTACTAACCAATACCCGACCCAAGGGGTCAATTACAATCAAGGGTATCAAGCTCAAAATTACCCAGCCTCGATTGCTCCCTCTAATGATCTTTCAAATTACATTATGACAAATGAGGTGAAAATGAGGGCTATGCAAAATCAAATCACAAATTTGAAAAACGAATTTGAAAATTCAATGATTAAGCAGGGTAATGAGCTTAAGAACAAAATCGATCAATCTCAAACGAAGATTGAAAGTATGTTTGATACCCTTATTAACCAATTTCACCAAGCTTCATCCTCGGGAACTCTCCCGGGTAATACAATTCCTAACCCGAAGGGTGAATTAAAAGCCATCACCACCCGAAGTGGTAAAGCTTATGAGGGACCCACGGTTCCAACTACTACTTCTTCTTCTTCTACAAAAGTAGTTGACCGTGAGACCGAGGTGACAAAGGACAAGGTGCATTCCACAAGCCCACAAAGTACCGCACACGTCCAACCTTCGGTAGTCCCAACCCCAATTCCGGAACCCGATGTTCCGAAGTCTCAACCTAAACCTTCTATCCCATACCCATCTAGACTTAATGACCAAAAGCTCCGCGAAAAAGCTAGTATTCAAATGGAAAAATTCTTCCAAATTTTTCAAGAATTGCATTTCGATATAAGCTTCGCGGATGCTTTACTTCTGATGCCTAAGTTTGTTTCCACCATGAAGAGTTTATTGAGCAACAAGGAAAAATTAATTGAATTAGCAAAAACTCCGTTAAATGAACACTGCTCAGCGGTTCTCCTAAAAAAGCTTCCGGAAAAGCTTGGAGATCCCGGAAAATTCCTCATTCCATGTGAATTTCCGGGGATGGTTGAATGCTACGCCTTGGCCGATCTTGGTGCAAGCATCAACCTAATGCCGCTCTCTGTTTGGAAAAAACTTTCTCTGCCCGAATATACCCCCACTTGCATGACCCTCGAGCTTGCGGACCGGACCATAACCCGTCCACTTGGAATAGCCGAGGATGTCTTTGTCAAGGTTGGGAAATTCCATTTTCCCGCCGATTTTGTGGTGGTTGATTTTGATGCTGACCCCCGGGTTCCTCTAATTCTCGGAAGATCATTCTTGAGGACCGGGCGGGCTTTGATTGACGTGTACGGAGAAGAAATAACTCTAAGAGTTGATGATGACAAAGTCACGTTTCAAATCAATCAAAACTCTAAACCGCTAACCACCAAAAGCAACGTTGCTGTGGTTAATCAAAAATCTGATCCAGTAATTGCTTCCAAAAGAAGTGATTCGATTCTCTCAAGATTTGCGGTTAAGAGTATGTCTGAAAAACGTGCTGAGCTAAAAGCTATGAAAATTACACCCGGTTCAAGCAAATGGTTTGCAAGTTGTTCCGCGGATGTTAAGAGTATTCTTGATGATGATGAATCTGATTCGGAGACCACAACGGAAGTGGTGGAAATTGCTAGCTCTAAGAGCACACCACTTGTCCCACCTCCGGAATCGATTTATAGAATTGAGATTGTTGAACCAAACCTTTCCGACTCTTCCCATCCTTCTCCTCCGATTGAGGAAAGTGATCTCTCGAGGGAAGAGCTCGATGTGTTCTTTGATGATGCTCCAATTTCGCCGGAAATTGTTGAGACCGATAGTGATCCCGGGGGAGATGTCTCGTTATTACAAATGAAATTTGATGAACCATTATTTTTCCTTCCCCCGGAAGATGTTAAAGAAAAGCTTCCTAAATCCGTTCAAGTTGTATTTTCAAAATCAGAAGAGCAAAGTAGTGGCAGTACCACTTCTAGTATTGATTCTCTTCTTGAGGAGTTCGCCGATGAACTCGCTCACATCGATCCAATCCCACCGGGGGATGAGGACGATGACTTTGATTTTGAATCTGATCTTAAAGAATTGGAATTTTTGCTGAACCGTGATCCGTCTAGATGTGATTCTTATCCCGAGGAGTTCGCCGATGAACTCGCTCACGACGATCCACTTCCATCAGAGAATGATGATGATCTTTTCGACTTTCATGCTGATTTTAAAGAAGTCGAAAAACTTTTATACCATTCTCCATCATCTGATTCTTACACCGAGCTTAATGATTTACAAGATGATGATGACCTCTTCGATTTTGGGGCCGATCAAACCGAATGGAGAAATCTTTTATATGGGAAACCTAGTGATGAAAAAGGCCCTAAAATGGAAACCATAATTGAGGATGCTACAATTGTTTCTAATGACTTATCTCCTCATTCTCTCGAGGATGATTTCCTTTTCTCCATTGAGTCTCCCATCGAGTACCCTGCTGAGTTTTCTTGTGAAGACAAAGTGTTTAATCCAGGCATACTCGATGATGGTAAAATTCATCCTTTGATGAAATTGACTCTTGATAAGAATTTAAAGTTTCCCGCCTCATCTAAGGAACTTTTAATTCTGGAGAAAAATGATTCACCTCCACTTCTTTCCCCTCTACTTCTTTCTGGTCAAAAACTCCCGTTCTGCATGGAGTTGTCTCTGATTGAAACTTTACTATCGTTCCCAGCCGGAAACGAAGACAAAGTTTTTGACCCCGGCATCACCGCTTTTATCTTCTAAAGCCGTGGGTATCTCATCGGAGTGGAACTTTCATATGCTTCAATGTTTATCCAAACATCTTGAATGAAAGTCCGATTGAGATTATCTCTTCCACTTGCTCCCCCAAGGACAATTAAATACGGGGTCGAGTCAAGCTCATGTGACTCGGTTAACAAAAACATTAGCACCACATGGGTAAACACCCATGTTTCTGACTTCTTTCTATTTTCTAACACTAAGTGTGGGGGAGTTCCTCTACTTGTGCTTTGTTGTATGTTTGCCTCTGTTTTCAGGATTCCCGTAGATTGTGATGATTGACGCGCCTGTTTTCAATCCAGCCGCCCAATATCCTATCTTTGTGTTTATGCTTATCCAGGGATATCTTAAAAATCCTTTTTGTGAAAACCAAGATTTCTTTTCCATACTTAGATTGTAGTGTTTCCTTTTTACGTTCTATAGTGTCGGCTTAGGCCGGTACTTTGAATATTGAGGGCAATATTCAATTCTAAGTGTGGGGGAGGGATTCTTGCGAATTTGACCCAAAATTTCAAAATTTTAAATTTTTTTTTTTTTTTTTTTTTTTTTTTTTTTTTCACATATTGTACCTTCTAGTCTCCTAGCACCCCCGTTTTGAGCAAAAATTTTAAAATTTTTATCGTATTTTTAGTTTAAAAGAAGTGCTATGCACAATAAAAATAATTTGCTATACATTAATACTTCGGTATTAATGAAAGTTTAGACTTGATTAGGCTAGAACAAGGGGAATCCCGACTCTGCTAGAGTGTTGATCTAGCTGCTACCCTTAACGTTTAGGCTAAGTTTTTACGAATTGTGCAAATGAAAATGCTAAGCGTGGAGTAGTTGGTTCTCTTTAGAGCTTATATAAGTAATCTATGGCTTTTCCTCCCAGAAGATCCTAAAATGACTAAAATTAGTGCTATTTTCAAACTTTTGAACGCAAAAACCGTTTTTGTTAAGCAAATAAATTTTTATGCAATCTTGATTTAGAATACTAGTTCAAAGTTTTATTTAAATTTTTGAACAAGCATACTTTCTTACAAACCCAATAAGAATGCAAAATGAAAGTGAGCAATTGCTTGAAAGTTGCAAAAGTTAAAGTTTAAGTATGAATAAATAAGTGCTCTAAGCTACGGATTCGAGATCGGGCCTTGGATCCTTAATTCCGAAAGGCGTTTAGGTCTTGGCTACCCTCTTGCACCGGCCCTTGGACCCTTAATTCTGAAAGGCGTTAAGGTCTTGGAACTCTCCGTTGTAACGGCCCTTGGATCCTTTATTCCGAAAGGCGTTAAGGTCTTGGAACTAAACCGTGAAGGTCCGTCGTTTAGGGTACACAAGTAAAAAAAAAAAAAAAAAAAAAAAAAAAAAAAAAAAAAAAATGTTTATGTTTGTTTATGAATAAGTGTGAGAAACTTGCTTCTTCTTAAATTTAAATCGAAAGTTGAACTAGTATTCGTCAAAATTGTCTAAAAGTTGGACGGTGATTTAGAAATTGTTGACTTCAAAGATCCCGTGAGCTCCGATACTATTCTCGAGGGTGTAAAAACCTAGCCTCCTAAGTTTACTAAGGATAAGCTGAGAAGAAAGTCGCTACATGGAGTGATCTCACCTTTGAATCTCTAATTTCTAAATCATTGTCGGTTTTTAACCCTAATAAATGTCGATTTTTACGATCAAAACTTTGAAAACAAGCACACACACCTAACTTATGAAAAATTGTGGGAGTGAAAAGTTAAGCCTCGGCTTACATAGGTTGCTAATATAAGTAGCGTTAGCATTTTACAAAAACATTTGCACAAGGGTTTTTAGACTTAGTTGGGAAGTATAAAAAGAGGATGACGATTACAATTCCCCGGAGTCACCCATTTTGTGTGATTCCCGTTCCATGATGCCATTTTTGAAAATCAAGCATGATATTTACGTTTTATCTCGTTTAATTTACTTGCATTTTATAAAGTCAAAACGGGGTGGTATTTTTGGTAACATTTATATTTTTGATCCTTTCATTACTTTATATGATCGGATTGCTAGGGACTAGCAATTGCTTAGTGTGGGGGATTGATGAGTGGCCTTTTACTCATCATTTTAGACCCGAAAAACCCCACAAAAACGACCAAAAATACCCAAATGGACCATATATTATATCAAATATCCTTGGATTGTGTTTTATGTGTTGCAGGTACAAAAGGATTGAAAACGGGGCAAATATGGACAAAACCGTGCATATTTTGGAAAAAAAGATTTATAGAGCCGAAGCCGGAGATAAATTCGTCAAAGATATTATTTTTGAAGAATGGCCCTTGGATTATTTTTACTTGGCAAAAATTACCCTTGGATAAAATTTGAAGAAATGGCAATTATGGTCCTTGGAGTTTCAAGATTTACAAAGTTGGTCCCTAAAGTTAACTTAAATCTACTCTACAAAAATACCCAACCGGCCACTTAAACTAAACAACAACCAACAAGTCCACCTTATCCTAAACCCACTTAATTCATTAAACCCCACCGGCCCAACCATACCACAAGCCCAACACCCATTTAACTAAAACAACCCAATCGACCCACTACCTAAACACTAAAACCGACCCACTCCTATCCAAAAACAAACCGACCCACCCTAAGTTAAATACTAATACCGGAACTCACAACTTGGTCAAATCCCCAAACCATTTTTAGTCAAAATCCCTAGCTAATCAACCACACCCCTTCTCCTTCAACCTCCTAATCCCCAGCCAATTACCGCCTCTAATCTCCTCTAACTCCACCTCACCACAACCCTCCAAAACAATCACATGGGTTTGTCCATGGTCCCCTCACTCCACCTCATCGATCCGCACCAACAAAGAAAGATCAACGTTCGAGATTTAACGAAGTGGTCACCAAGAAATGATCCAATGGCCAAGGAAGAAGCACAAACGCACGAAGAAGGGACACTCTCACACAACAAGCACAAAGAGAACTAGGGTTTTCGGATATTTTAGTATAAATAGTTAAAGGCAGCCGAGACTCTCTTTTTTTTTGGAGTAGGTTTTATTTAGCTTTTTTTATTTCGGTATGTTTTTATTTTAGTTGTAATTTACTTTTTAATTTTAATACATGTCGATTTCTATTTAGTTTTGTTACCGCGTATTTAATTATTGTTACTGCGTATTTAGTTTTTATTGTTTAATTCGTGTGGTTGCTTACTTTGATGGTTTAAGTGTTCTTTACTTTTTGTGTTCTTGTTACTCGTACTTTACTGCTATCTGGTTATTAATGTTATATTAAAGATTATGGTTATATAAATGGTTTAAAAGTGTTAGTTCTTGTTCTTGTTTGTGTTTCAGTAAGCGAAAAAAAAAAAGAAAAAAAATATAGTTTAAGTGTTGTTTGTGCTTGAGCTAGGATTTGGATCGGTTATAGTTTATTGTTCGTGTTTGAGTATTATTCAGCATGGTTTGATTAATGTTTGTGCGTTGAATCTGTGTTTAGATTTAGTACTAGTATGTTTTGTTTGAGTTATTTTTTTATGTTTGGGTTAATATTACTTTGAGTAACTTGCAAAAGAGAAAAAAAAGAGAAAAAAAAAAAAAGAAGTTAACAAAAAACTGTCCTCCCTTGGGTTCGAACCCAGGTCAGAGAACACCCAACACAACACACAAACCATCTGCTCTAAACGCTTTTCTTAGTTAATTGTTGCACTTGTTTTTATTTAAGCTTTATCATTTTAAATCCTTTAAGCTTATTTTAAGCTGTTAAGCTAAGAAACAGCTTATCCCCTTAAGCTGTTTCAATTTTCTTATTTTTCCTAGTTCCATTATAGTTTAAAGTATTCACTAAAAAATTTTCAGATTTTATCTTTTTCATTTAATATTTTTTATCAATTATTTTCTTTTAAATAGTTTTTAAATTATAAAAAATTATTAAAAAATCAAAAAAATATTTTTCTTTTTTCCAAAATTTTCTTTTTATATTTAAGTCGTAGGAAAATTATTTTGATACACGTTGGATTAGTTTTTCAAATATTTTACGTTTTTACTCGTTCGTTGTTTACCGTTCGAATTTATTAATTTTCGTTTTATTTAAAAAAAAAAAAAACTAAAACAAACTCTCGTCTTATCAAGCACTTTAATTACGAACCGAAAACGATATTCTCAATTTCACGCCTCGCAGGGAGAACGACCCGGGTAGTCGCTTATCCGGTTATTACAATTGGTTGTTTTTGCGTTAATGATTTCAAGTTGACTTTTCTTCGTGAGAAGTTTGACTTGTGATTACTTTGACACGAATTCGACCTCGACCGAACCTTGATCATTCGGCACCATATGCCACGCCATTAACCGCAAAAGAAACCATTCGTGAGCATCTCTTTGTACCTAAGAACAACCAAATTAGGTTAAGTCGAGGTCGTCAAGTGGATAGGGATCCATTTTCCATGGATCTAAATGAACTTAGGCCCCAATTTAAGAAACTAGAAGAAGTTCTAAGGGCTAATGTCATAAGTACCATAGGGAATAGGGATCATGTTAACGCAAGCCTTTGCTACATGATGTATTGCGTGTCAAACCATCAACCCTTCAACCTCGCTTATTATATCGCCAAAAGAATGGCCGATATTCCAGTTCAAGGTACCACTGCAATGCCTTACGGAATGCTTTTGACCCATCTCTATATAGCTTTTGCACCTATTCCTCGAAATGCTTTAGGATTCGTTCCCGACTACCTCGAAATTCCACACACCTTTGTTCCTCTAAGTGATCATAGGGTAGCCGTGGCAAAAGGAAAACGTCCTCATCCTCCTACATCATCATCATCATCATCATCATCCATGAGTGAAGAGGATGGTTTGCCAAACTCGAGGATCTCCCCACCCGAGTACTTAAGCCAACTTCCTCCTATCCCGAACGAATCAGCGGAATTTCGACAAACAAAGGGTATGATGAAGAATCTTGGACGATAGGTAATGAAGCTCCACAAGAAGCTTAGCAAGAAGTGAAGTTTAAGGAGTGTTTGGTATTAGACTTTTTCAAACAATGATGTGTTGAACATATGTGTTTCTTGAGATATTATGTTAGTACTTAACTTGTATATGAACTAACTTAACATTGCAGGACGATAACACGTGTTGTTATCAATTTTCCAAGATTAAGCCACCGTGTGGCTTAACTCCTTTTATGGTAAGATATTATCTTCGGATTAATCTATGTGTAAACGTGTGTTAGAATCCGTGTTTTTAGTTTTATTCTATTACATATTAGTAGTTACATATGTTTGAGAACAATTTTTGGAATTTGAACAAGTAACGAAAAATTCGACATATGTTCTGTTAAGAATTAAGATCTCCATATAGCGGATATGGCGGATTCCAATTTCTGGATCCGCCTAGTGTAAGCTTTGGATCCGCCAGTCTTGATCTTGCGGATTCTGCGAAACCAAAATTTTGGTTCCGCATTTATTGTCGATTGGATCCGCCAGCTCTAACAGTAACTTTTTCAAAATTCCCGACTTATCCCGATCCTTAGATTATTGGTTCTAGTTTTTAGAATTCCTCTACTGATCATTAGACACATTTGAATGATTTAGGAACACTTAGAATAATAAGAAATCCATTTCCCACCAAAATTTGAATTTTTAAATTTTCCATGTGAGTTACCTTTCTATAACAAGCAAGGAACCCTTCAATTAGATCCTTGAAATCCTTGGGAACATCACATCAATAGAATTTCCACTCACTCCTTGCATTTACTGCAAATCTTCTAAAATTCACTCAACTTAAGCTCTATGGTTTGACTTAAATGATGTGACTAGCACAAATTTTTGTTTCAAATCATTAGGAACCAACATTCCTCATTGGATCAATATCAAATCCAAACACAAAGTTCAATATTCTTACTGTCTATAAATTAGGAAGATCAGGATCATCACAACTCACTTACTCACCATTATCTCCAACCATCATTCCTGTACTCTAGAACAAATCTTCTCACTTTTCAAATGACAAAATCAAGTAACTCATCCACAAGCAGACCCGCAAGAAGGACAGCTCGTATGAGTGTCCGTCCTTGTTGCTTCATGAACTTAGCTAATTCATCATCAGAGGAGTCATCTCCACTTAACATATCCTCACCAATAGCCAATGAGAATTTTCTCAATCTTGCTACTCCAACACCACCTAACACCATCATCAATACACCACCTCCAACAATCACTCCTGTAGCAACCACACCACCACCCGCTCCATCACAACCTACTAGATCACCTTCACCACCACATTCACCACAACTTCAGCCCCTAGAGTTGTTTAGAACTCCACCTTCATCACCTCATCCATATTTGAATGATTTGGAAGACCTTCCACCAAGGTCCACCAATCCTCCTCCCATGAACTTTGAAGGTCAAGTACCTATGCTCTTTCATCCTATTTATCGGGACATCCATGGCCCTCTCTACCATGATTCACCACCACCTCAACCACAAACACAACCCCTCTCACCAACATCCACACTCATTTCCATTTATAAGGTAATGTGGATCAATGCACCACAAACCAATGAAGAGATCAATGAGGAGCTCACCCGCCTCTATGATCTCTCCAATATGGTAGATTACCGCCATGGTGAAGCTATGGATCTTCAATCCATCTTGCTCAACTCCATCACCCCTCCAACATCAAACAACCAAACACCACCATCAAACAACCAACCACCACCACCACCACCAAATAACCAACCACCACCACCACTACAAGTCATTGAGCCCACTCTTCCTCCTAACTTTCCAAGGCATGACTGCTCACAATGCGAGAGGACCGCTCACTTGGCCCAAAGGACTAACATTTTGGTCCGTGAGCTCCAAAATGAAATGAGGCTCATTTTGAACCATATTCTCGAACTCCTAAATGCAATCTCTCATCCTCCGCAATAGGCAATTTTTAGTTTCTTCCTAGTCTCCTTTTATCGGATTTCATAGGATTGTTTTAGGAATTCTCTATTTTTAGGAACTTTTTCTTTTTATGTAACATCATGGTTTGTGACTTATGTCACAAACAATTTTCAAATAATGAATGTTATATTTATGCTTATGGGTGATCACTATTTGGCATAATATCTTGGTTTGTTTGATTTACTAGCTTTATTGTATGGTTAGTTTGAATTCTCATAATGATTTGACCACTTATACTTAGGTGCATATTTTTGATCAGACACTTATTTTTGACTTTTTAAAGTCAAATGGGTTGAACTTTCTTGCTTGGTTGACCTATTCATATGCATTATTCTACTTGGTTGGAATTATTCATAACTAACCTTTATTTTGTAGCATTTCACATCCTTTAAAAGTATACGTTAGTACTCTAGCAATGAGAAGTATACATCGAGGGGGAGCATATCATATTCTAACCATTTGTTTTGTAGGTTCATGCATCATAACCTTGGCACTCCATTTAGGGGGAGCACAATCCAAGGGGGAGCTTTAAAGTTCTCAAAATCACATTCTGCTACGCATATCTTCTTTTTGTTTCGACAAAAAGGGGGAGATAGGATTAAGTTTTACATCACTGTGATGTATCACAGTGCATACTTTTATGATTAAAAAAGTTTTTAAAACTTGCATAAAATTAACTCAATCTACATTTTTAAAAGACTCATACTTTATTTAGATCCATACTTAAAAATACACATCATGTTTTGTCATCAACAAAAATGGGGAGATTGTTAATACAAATATCATCCTAAAAACGTTATTTATATTTTACGATCTTTGCTTAATTTTGTTAATGACAATCACAAAGTCTATCTTTAAACAAGGCATAAATATAAGATTAAGTCTTTTGAATTTATAGTAACAAGTCTTTTATAAACACATTTTACACATTACATACATTTTACATTTACATGTTTTACTTTTATTTCTTAAAATAGAAATATTAACACATGACATCATGACATACCTCATTAGAAAATCTTTGGAAGATTTGAAATATTTTGGAAAGATTCTTAAGCAACAAAGTTGACTTTGGAAGATATGGGAAGATATAGCAAGATATGGAAAGATTTGTTGAAGTCTTAGCTGTCCTGTACCCGCGGATCCAAACCAGTACAAGGGCGGATCCAAATTAAGGGATCCGCCGGATCCGCCACCTGTTGATCAGCTTTGCCTATAAATAGCAAGCTGATCATTCAGGCACATCATCACTCATATAGCTTAAAACATATATTCATTCATTTGTACATCACTAACCCATATCATTCATTCACTTCATTTTGATCTTACTTTTGTAGCAAAGAAGATCAAGCATACAGGCTTCAACATACATACTGTTGCAAGTGTTATTAGTTAGATATTGTGTGATTTGTTAGTGTGCACACATCATTGTTATACTTTTTATTCAGTAGAGTTTGGTTAGTGTTTTAGTCCTTAAAACACAAAGAGTAACGGGAGTGGTTGTACCCTTGTTAAAGAACCAACGGGAGTGGTTGTACCTTTGTTAAAGAACCAACGGGAGTGGTTGTACCATTGTAAAGAATTCGGTGTTTAGCTTAGTACCGGATAAAGAGTAAGTGACGTGTAAAGGTTTTCTCTGCCTAGAAGGGAGTTTGTTTCTTAGTGAAGAAAAACTCTCGAGTTAGAGGCTCGAGGAGTGGAGTAGGGCAAGGAAGAGAGTCCTTGTAGTCGAACCACTATAAATATCCGTGTTGTGTGGTTTGATCATTCCTTTCTTTAGTTACTTAACTTATATTGCTTGTTTGTGTATATTTACTTTGAAATCATGAGAAGTCACAAAGCAAATTAATCTTTTAAAACGGTAAAACTATTCAACCCCCCTCCTAGTTTTCCACAAACTCCTTGAGGGAGATACATGCTACTTTTTACTATGGACACAAGTGATTGAAACTGCATGCTTAACTGAACTTATTATTGCCTAAGTACCACTATTGCCAGAAAGGCCCTATTATCATGAACCATTAATTATTTTGTGTAAACGCGAATGCTGTGAATAGCTTGACGAATCCCGTCTGTGTTGATTGGATAGACAACCAGACGTACTATATTTGAGATGCTAGGTAAATAGAAAATTACCTAATATGGCAATTATTATTAGATCAATTTATTGATACTCATGTTAACGTTTTCGATGTCATGAGCTTAGCACAATAATAAATGCTTTACGGCTATTGTATGTGTTACAATTGTTACTATAAACTCTTGAAATCTTGTGGTCCACTACTTTAACTATAAACCTATCAATTTCACTCAACAATTTTTTTTGGACGTTTTTAGCATGCTTATCTTAGGCGCGTAACGCGATAGCTTGGTTGGAGCATTAGAGTTTTTTGGCATAGTTTGAAGACTTTTATACACTTATGTTTACCGTTCGATAACACTTTGAAAACAATTATGTAACATTATACTTTGTGACCTCTTTTGTTGTAACTTTGATTATTATGAATGGAATCTTTTCAAAATGTCTCATTTAGATGTCGTTTTCTATTACTATCTCTTCGTATTATGAAGTAATACCCTCGGTTGCCTTCCGCTGCCACACTGAATTTGGGGGTGTTACAGTTGCCTCGCCGGAAATCATTGTTTGAATGTATATGTTTTGTTGAAGTGTGAACTGAGAAATCATTGTGTTGAGTAGAAATAAAACAAGAAAGACAAAGCTTGAAATGACCAAAATGCCCTCACGTGAAAGGCACGTAAGGGTTGTACCAGCCATTGACTAACAGAAACAAGTCCAAGAGAATATTGATGATGCGAAATGGAGATATGAGGGATGGATCGTAGACTTATTGTGAATTAGGGATTAACGGTGTATTTTGGGTACCAATTCAAGGACAATCGGTGCACTTTTGTCTAAATGATTAACCTATACTTTTTTTTGAGCGAGAATAGCCCATATAAAGAGTAACCCTTACATAAGAAATACAAATTATCAAACATATTGTACAACCAACTTAAACACAATTCATGCATTAAATATCATTAATACAAATAATAAAGAACATTATACAAATATTCAAGCCCGAACAGGCAACGGACCAAATGTGCTCGAGCCCGAACGGGCACGAGCCAAATAGGCTTGAGCCCGAACGGGCATGGGCCAAACGGGAAAAGGGTAAATGGGCACGGGCCAAACGAGCTCATGTTATATGAATCGCTTTAAAAAAGACTCAAAAAGACGAAATAAATTCCTTAGTTAAGGAGTTAAAATACATCACATGAAATTCTTGATACCTGTAAATTTATTGTCAAAAAGATCATAATAAATTAAAATACATGATTCACCGGAAAGTTTTATTTCAGGGTATCCGCCGCCGCAACGCGCAGGTACCCTGCTTGTATAAATAAAACACAAAAGTAAATATGAAATATAAATTCCTTACAAGGATTGGTGGTGAGAAAATGAATCAAGAAAAAGGAATAACTAAAGTAGAAACCACAACAATCAAAACCCTTACTTCTAAATCAAACCCAAATCTTTAAAACCCAATATCTATTTAACCCAAAACTCTTGTAAAAACTCTCATAAGAACTTCAAGAAAACCCCAAGAAATTGATGAGATTAAGTGTTGCTTGTAGTGAAATAATCCAAGAATGATAACTAGTAACTAAACCCTTAAACCAATGATCAAGAAACTTGCAAAATCAAAAATGGTGATGATGTTTTAGTGTTTGGGGGTGTACGGCAGCCAACAACAAGAGAGAGCAAGAGAAGATCTTTTTTTTTTGGTGGTAAAATGAAAGTGAAGAGTGTTGGTGTATTTTATAAAAGTTGAATATGCAAAAAGGGAATGATTAGGTTTTATTGCATGAAGTTTGATTGGCTCATGGGGAAGAGAGGAAAAGGGGGGCGTGGGTTTTAGACAAGACAACAAGCAACCCTTAACTTGGTGTAAGTCTTTTGTAGATATTTGTGATTGTGTATAGTTTGTAGTTATGGTTAAGAATAAACATGATTGCAAAAATAAAGACTATAAGTGGTGCATGGGGAGGATGAGAGGGGTGGTCAACATGGGGAGAACAAGCAAAATGATGGTTTTTGAAAGTATTAATTAAAGTGTGTATGTATTTGTGTATAATTTTGGTATTTAAATTAAAACTTAGAGCCTTAAAAAGGCGAAAAATGCAATACCGGGTAACTTAAAAACATAAAACTTATAAAAATGTCATAAGTTCTAAAAATAACTAATTTTAGTATTTTAAGTGAGGCACGAGCTTGTTAGAGTGTTTAAACGTCGTTAAAAATTAAAAACGTAGGTTGAAAACGTAAATTGTGCAAAGTTTACGTAAAAATGGAAAAATAAAAATGTGACATATAAATATGCATGAAATGAAAATAAAATTCCTAAAACATGTTGATTGAACATAGTCTAGGGTTGGTTCACGTTAAATGTACGCTTAACGACGTACGCGGGTTAACCTATCCAGTTACCAGTAAATGCTAAACACGTCAACAAAATTATTGATTGAAATTCATAGATTTATCTCAAGTCCATAAGGCAATAGCTTGGTTGGAGCATTAGAGTCTTTTGGCACATTTTGAAGACTTTTATACACTTATGTTTAACATTCGATAACACTTTGAAAACAATTATGTAACATTGTACTTTGGGATCTCTGTTGTTGTAACTTTGATTATTTATCGAATGGAATCTTTTAAAAATATCCCATTTCGAGGTCGTTTTCTATTATTGTATCTTCGTATTATGAAGTAACACCCTCGGTTGCTTTTCCGCAACAACACTGAATTTAGGGTGTTACAACAACAGCAGATTCCAGCGATGGTAGAGTCTAAACTCTAAAGTGCACAATAGACTCTACCATTTTACTAGTAACTTTAGAATTCTCGAAACCCAAACCCTATTTAGCAGTCAAAACGCATTGAGTGGCTCATGGCCAGTCAAAATGCAACTATAAAAACAAAATGAAATAAAGGTCCTCATAGCAAAAAGGAAAGTCAACACATTTTATTAAGACAATGTTTTCTCTCTCTAAGTTTTCTACACATTTTATTAAGAAATTCATCAATCAAATCTCATCCACCCGTTAAATTTTCTTTTTGTTATTAGATCTACAATCTGCTGTTCATTACGAGTAGATTTATACCAAAAACTTATATTTTATATCAAATAATAATAGCATTTATTACGATTCATATTTCCATTTCTATCCGTTATACACAATAGTTTCACTACATTGCTCATCTTTACCCAATTTCTTTAACACACAAATTCATTTCCACGATTTCCTATATCTGATTATGTTATCTCTGTTCTATTGATCTTCTAATTTTTGCTTTTATGAATTCCTCTGATTCTCAAAACCCTAATTTGGTGGTCCTACCTATAGGGTCGGATGATGGTGTTAAATCCAAGCGTACCACTAGAAGTCAGTTAGGAGCTATGAAGAATAATGGTAAACAATCTAAGGGAGCTAATAAATCTAATCAAGTTTTAAGCAGGGTGTTCAGAAATTGGGAAGTAATGGTAGTAAAGCTAGGAAGGGGATTGAAGGAGTTGATTTTTGGAGAAAGTAATAGTAAAGTTGGGGAAGGATATGAGGATGGGTTTGATGGTGATGTGGGGTCTAGTGTAGATGCTCAAAGTTTTGATTCTAGGAGCTGTGGTGAGTCTGTATCTGAGAAAGAAGTTAAAGGTATGTTAAGCAAATTAGGTAATGGTTCTAGTACTATGAATGAAGCTGTTGAAAATGTGTTTGGTGATGGAAATGTTATGAGTTCTAGTATCAATATAGGTGAAATACATGTGCCTATGTCTGATAACCCTATTCTTAATCCTAGGAGTAGTCGTATTGTTAGTCCTAGAATTTTGAAAAGAGGTGAAGTTTTAAGTCCAAATGGTAATAATGCTAGTGTTGATTTTTCATTTAATAATGTGGAAAAATGGCCTAGTTTGAATGGATCAAGTAAGGGTAGCAGTCCTAGTAAGCCTATAGAGATTGTTGCTGATGGTAATACTGTGAATGCTAATTTATCTAAGGAGGGGGTGAGTAATGTCAAGGAAATGTTATTTTCTTCTGCTGTTCAAGGGTTAAGTCTTAGTGGGTGCAATAAATAGAGACTAATTCCTGTTAGTGTGAATGAGTTAGGCTCTGAATTTGTTGATCTTGATCCTGTTGTTGAAGAAGGAAGTAAGTTATGGTTTAGGACATTAGATAGGTATTTTGTTGGGATGCAGTTGAGTTATAGGGATATAATGGGTCATTTAAGAAGAATGTGGAGAGATTATCATTTTGATGATATTATTGTTAATGAATGTGGTTGTATTTTATTAAGTTCAAAGCAGAAGAGGGTATACAGATAGTGCTTGAAATCAGGTCATGGTTATTTGATGGAAAGCCATTGTTTATTCAAAAGTGGGAAGATGGGATGTGTATGGTTAGGCCAGAACCTACTAAGGCACCAATATGGGTTAGGATTATGCATATTCCCTTTGAGGCTTGGAATGCAGATGATATTAGTAGAATTGCTAGCATGATTGGTACTCCTATCATAATGGATAGGATTACTACATCAATGTGTGATAAAGTATATGGGAGAGCTAATTTTGCTAGGGTATTGGTTGAAATAGATGCTGATAAGGGTTTTGTGGAGAATATTGAAGTGTGTTATACAAGTTTGGGTAAGTCTATGCAGTTAAACTGGAGTATCCTTGGAGGCCTCCCATTTGTAGTCAATGCAAGGTTTTTGGTCATGGGCTTGATAAATGTACTGAAGTTGGTTTGAATGATGTTGTTAAAATTTAAATTATGAAAAAAAAGAACCTGAATAATGCTGGTGGATCAGCTATGGAGGGTGGGGGTGAATATTGTTGTAACACCTCCAAATTTTCATATACTGCAGAATAGAAATTTATGGAGTTACTTATTAGTTTCACAGTCCAAGTCATAGAAAACGAACTCTAAAATGAGACATTTTCGAAAAACAACACCATTCGATAATATTAAGGAAAAATTCAGAGTTTTACAGCATAACATGGTCCCAAACATCAGTACATAACATAAATTGTTCAAAAGTTTATCGAATGAATTATAATAAAAACAAGTCTTCATTTATGCAAAAGACTCGAATATGCTTCCCACCTGCTATCCAAAACGAATCACGCCCTTCCATGGCGAAACTTTGAGCATAACTTTGTCACCCACATTAAACTCCAAAGGTCTGCGTCTCACATCTGCATAGCTTTTCTGGCGGCTACAAGCGGCTAACAAACAGTTTTTGATATGTACTATCTTTTCTGTTGTTTCTCGAATCATCTCTGGACCTGTGAGTCAGCTATCCCCAACTTCACTCCAGTAGACCGGTGATCTACACTTCCGCCCATAAAGAGCTTCGAAAGGTGCAGCCTTGATGCTTGCGTGATAGCTATTGTTGTAGGAGAATTCGACTAATGGCAAGTGTCGATCCCAACTTCTTCCAAAATCAATCACACACGCCCGTAACATATCTTCTAGAGTTTGTATTGTCCTCTCGCTTTGACCATCCGTCTGTGGGTGGTAAGCTATACACATATCTAAATCTGTATCCAAGGCTTTCTGGAGTGACTTCCAGAATCCAGAGGTAAATCGGCTATCTCTGTCTGATATAATTGATATTGGCACACCATGTCTACAGAAAACCTCTTTTAAGTATAGTCGTGTAAGCTTCTCCATACTGTCGGTCTCTTTCATCGGTAGGAAATGACCAGATTTGGTCAAACGATCTACAATGACCCAAATCGTATCATGTCCACTTGGAGTTCTAGGAAGCTTGGTGATGAAATCCATGGTGATTCTTTCCCATTTCCAAACAAGAATATCAGGTTGTTGAAGTAATCCGATTGGCTTTTGATGCTCTGCCTTTACATTTGCACATGTTAGACATTTGCCAACATAGGTGGCGATTTCAGCCTTCATGTTCGGCCACCAATACAATTGTTTCAGGTCGTGGTACATCTTGTCGGATCCCCGATGAATAGAGTATTTGGATTTATGAGACTCGTGCATGATTAAGTCTCTCAACCCACCGAATTTTGGCAACCAAACACGTTTATCAAAGCACCGGGTTCCATCGGGACGAATCTCAAATATTGGTTTGATTCTTTTCCACAGATTTTTGACTTCCACATTTTCTTCTTTCATTGTTTCCGCTTGAGCGTTGAGAATCTGCTCGGGTAACTTAGTGTGAACCGTCATTACTAATGATTTGACATGCAATGGTTTTGTCCTTTCCTATCGGCTTAGGGCATCAGCCACAACATTAGCCTTAACCGGGTGATAACGAATCTCGCAGTCATAGTCACTCAGTAACTCCAACCACCTTCGTTGCCTCATATTCAATTCTTTCTGATCTAGAATATACTGAAGGCTCTTGTGATCCGTGTAAACTACACATTTAGTGTCGTACAAATAGTGTCTCCAAATTCTAAGTGCGAATACCACGGCACCCAATTCTAGATCATGGGTTGTATACTTCTCTTCGTGAACCTTCAATTGCCTAGTAGCGTAGGCAATAACCTTCTCCCTTTGCATAATTACTGCACCTAAACCTTTTAGTGAAGCGTCCCAATATACCATAAAATATTTGGTCCCTTCCGGTAACGCGAAAATTGGAGCACTACAAAGTTTTTGTTTCAATGTTAGAAATGCATGTTCTTCTTCTTCACCCCACACATACTTCTTGTTTTTCTGCGTCAACTTGGTTAAAGGTTAGGCAATTGAGGAAAAACCCTCAATAAATCCCCTATAATAACCAGCAAGACCTAAAAATTGCCGAATCTCTGTTGGAGTTGTTGGTGCTGCCCAATCCTTAATTGCTTCGATCTTGGCAGGGTCGACATGAATACCTTGACTGTTGACCACATGTACAAGGAATTTTACCGACTCCATCCAGAACTCAACCGATAAGACAAACTGAATCACGAGGACGTGATTCCTTTGAACGGATGGGTGATGTAACAATTGTGAAATTTCAGGTCATTATTTTACTATTTTAATTACTTAATTTTCATATTTTAAGTAAATTAACTTTTTCTGGGAAAGTTACTCGCGTACGTCGTAACACGTACACTTAAACTCGTACTTTGACTCAGACTATGCCCAGTCTACTTTTTTATATGATTTATTTCCCCTACATACTTGTTTTCTCATGGAATATGTTAATTTTCCATATCTACGCGAAGTGTGCACCTTTTACGCGTTTTCGGCTCGCGTTTTAAGCATTAACGATGTTATAACACTCCGAAAGGCTCGGGAAATATATGAAACATCAAATTTAGTCATTTTAAGCTAAATATAATATCTTTATAAAGATACTACTTCTATGACATTTTATAAACTTTAACTTTCATGTTACCCGATAAACTCGAAAATCGCGTAGATCGTACGCTTTGTAATTATTTTAAAGACCAACAATCACATACGCCTACTATTTAAGCTAATAAGAGTCTATATATTTGAAAATAAACTCATTTCACATTTTATAAAGTTACCACTTTTTATATCACCCAGTATTCACGTTTTTATGTTTCTAACTTAACTTTCTTACACTATACTTTTAATTAAACCTTACAAATACATGTACAAACATTTTTTAAAAGAATAATAAACAAAATCCCTCCCCCTTAGCCATTATGGCCGGCCTTGGGACTCCACAAAACAAAAACCACACTTTTGGTTTTGCTCTTCCCCATTTTCCACTCATTACACTCCCTTTTCAAACACACAATCTCTCTCACAATCTCACACACACACTTAAGGTTTTCAAGATCTTTTCTCTCCTTCTCAGCCTCCATAGCCACAAAATCATCATCATCTCCACCTTAGAACCATCAAAAATCTTGTATTTTGCAAGATTTTTGCAAGAGAAGGTCATCCTTAACAAGTGTGTTATCTATCTCCACCACAAACCAACCATTGAAGAACATAGGTGACCTCAGCCCCATCATCAACCTAGTTCAATCTTGAAGTTTTTATAAAGGTAAGCTCGGGTACAAGACGATTTCTATCCATCTTGTACCCGAAATAGTCTCAAAAACGGGTTTTTGAACCCTAAAGCTATCTTTTTGTTATTTTTAATTCTTGCAACTTTAGGATCTAATATTTTTGTGATTTTGAAACATCTATTCTCTGGTCTAGATGAAGTATGGGTCTTGGCTAGGTCGGTGTTTGGATGGATTGAAAGATCGGATAAACTATGGCACTTAAGATCATGATTTTAGGCTAGATCGGGTTCGATCTTAAACATGCATGAACATAGCTTTTTATAAAAGATGACCACTGATATTTATGGATAAAAATGATGTTAACATATGCATAAAAAGATTTCCATGATTGGTCTATATATTTTACATACAAAAACATGCTTAATAATTAAAAGTAATTAGGTAATGAAGAGTCAAATCTGTCCATGATTTTACCTGTTGAAAAATGACCACGCCATTTCTCCTCAGTGAGTTTTAAGCAAAAAAAAAATATGGTGAGTTAGCCACATGTCTCAGGGTCATTTCCCCGAAAACCTTGCATCCTAATTCATCCTGATGATTTTATTAGAAAATCTACACTAAAAGTTACCCAGAAATGTATATCAGTTATGAAAGGCCTGTTGCTCAAAAAGTTTGCAAAGAACCTTATGTTGACCAAAACATGAAATTTTTAACTAAGACACGTAGAAAACTTTTTCCATTGGCCTTGTGTCCATAGGACCTGTAGGTCAAAAGATCTACTCATTTTTTATGCCTAATTGGATGCTGGAACTTTCAGAATTGACACACGGGTAAATTAGTAATTTCACCCTATTTATGAAGTTCTCAGTTAAGTGAGGCTTTGATTTTTGATAAGTAAAGAGTCATACCTTTTCAAGCATATAAAGTTCATAATTTTATCCCTTACGGTTTAGAAATGGCGACCCGATTAGTGCGGTATTTTTATCATAATTCTAACAGCTTTGTATTTGAAACCGTATAAGCTTATACAAGCATCTTTTCGACCCGTAACTTGCTATAAAACTCTTTAAAAAATTACCCTATGGTATTATAAGTCTAAATACTGTATAAAAAATTAAGTATAAACGTCACATATTATTTCCTCGAGCCTAAGTCGTGTTATATTTATTGTAGGTCATTTGTGACTTTTGCGGCTTTTCTCGACGTGCACACTTTTTCGGTTTCTATTACCACTTCATCATCGGTGAGTTCATAGCCTCAATTTTTACTTCAATTGTTTTACAAACTCTGTGGGGGAGATACATGCTATAAATATTTATGATCATAATTATTTGAAATTGTTTGTTATCCTGATATTATTATTGCCTAAGTTTGCCATAGCTTGAAAGTCCCTTTTTTCGTGAACCGTTAATTACATGAGTGTAGACGCGAATACCGTGAATAGATCTATTGGGCCTGACCTCCCACATGCCGAACTCGCCTGCTGGCTATCGTGTGCACTGTATTCGTATGATGTTAGGTATTGGCTATTACCTATTGTTGTAGGGCAAATTTATTCTATTGACAGAAAATGACGTTAATGTTCGGGGTCACGAGCTTAGGGCAATAATAAGCTTACCAGACTCTACATTTGTTGGTTAGTCTCTTTCATAAAATATATATTGTGATTAACTGCTTATTATTAAACTCTATGGATTTCACTCAACCTTTGTGTTGACGTTTTTAGCATGTTTTTTCTTAGGTTTTAAGGCATGAAGGTCTTGGATGGAGTCGTACGGATATCTTTTGAAGACTCGGCATATTTTCACATTTGAAGAGACTATCTTTTAAAGATTTATGTTATATTTAAAACGTTTGTGATCTTTTGAAAACATTGGGTTTTATGAAAACTGTTGGGACCTTTTTGCAAACTCTGAGGTTTTAATGTATCAATGTGAAACACTTTTAAAACGTCTCTTTTGAAGGGTCATTTTCCATGACTTGTACTTTGTGCTATGAAGTAATACCCCAGTGACATTATCTTCCGCTGCGATATTTTGGGAGTGTTACAGAATGGTATCAGAGCTACAGTTATAGAGAACTGGGTCATTTTCGAAACCTAGACTATAACTATTTTTCACTAAAGAGTCTCTCATTGCCGTATCCGATATCCGTGCGCGTATACCACCAGACTGCCTATGTTGTTATACTTATATCATCACTATTGGTATTATATAAAGGATATTTATATACACTCTTATTTATATAAAGAATAACTATATAAATACTTGAACGTTTATGCTCATTCCTGGAGCACTACTATTCTATCGATTTACGTGCTAATTATATACACACTTGATGTACTTTTCGATCATTATGCTTATTTATTAAGCATCACCATTTATTTATATAAAGGTTGATTATATAAACGTTTGACTAATTTGACCTCTTATGCTTATTTCCAGAACTTCAGGTCAAACCCTGTTTTCCCCGATCACATATCTACACTTACATTTTAATGGTCTCAAAAACTTTCCTAAGACATTGTTGATGACACAATGATCTCATTTGTTTTCAAGACGTTGTGAGTGAAGCAATGGTCTCTGTTACTTTTAAAACATTTTAAGTAATACCATTATTCACTGAAACTTTTCATGACCTTTCATAACATCGTTTTATACAAAACCCGTTACAGTCTATCGATTTCCACTCGATCATCTTACTATCCGCCTTCGAAGACGAGTTGGAACATTGGTCCCATACTTTTAGAACACCTACATCGCCTCGTAAACTATCGCCTAAATATACGCCAGTTGATTTGAACATGGCTTTAACGTGCCGCCTTGGGACCCCTACTTCCGGAACACGACTTTATAACGTCTCATTCTTTTTCACTCCTTGTGTTTTGAATATTCACGCCAGAGCTTGACAACAATTTTTACCTTAACTTAATACTATCTTTCGATTTTGAGGACAAATTGGAGAATTTTTCGGTCACCATTCTGACACCCACTTAACAAACCTACATACAAATGTCTTATAATGAGTCAGAGCCATTCAAGGACGAGGTTATGGAGTGTGAACCCTAACCAGAAGATCACTCACCCGAAGAAGAACCCCTCGGAAGACGAGTAGGAGAACGACTACTACACCTACTCCTCTCACCCGACTAGAGTCTATCACCAGAGAGCACATCCACCACAACATCCCATTGCTGGTGACACACATGGCACATCATGAGAGATATTACACGTTAGCAAAAACGAGCTGTGATGGCCAACGTACAGTCTCGTTGGAGCAGAGTAAAGCTCAAGGAGCCAAGTATGGATTTTACTTAATCAACATTCATTATATTTATTGACTTGACCATTTATTCTTTGTTCTCATTTATCCTAAATCAACTTTCATAATACTCAATGTCTTTCTCATTTTATATTGTTCTCATTTAACATGCATGCTTTCAACGTAATGATTTTCTCATTTATTGTTGGTCCCCATTCATTCTCAATTAGCATTCGTAATACTTATTGTCTTTGTCACTTATTGCCTTTCTCATTAATTGTTTACTCTCAGCTAGCATTCGTGCTGCGTGTTGTCTTTCTCATTTTTGTTCATTCTCATTTCTTCTCATTTAACATTCGAGATGCATATCATTTTTTCATTTTGATTTTCTCAGTTATTCTCATTTAACATTTGTGATATTTATGGACTTTATCATTCATTGTTTGTTCTCCTTCGTGACACTTATTGCCTTTCTCATTTATTGTTTGCTTTCACATTTATTGTCTGTCTCATTTATTCACATTTAGCATATTGTAACGCTTATTACTTTCTCAATTCTTGTCTATTTCACTTAACCACTTTTAACAATCGTGTGTCTATTATCCTTCTCAGTTATCGATTTTCCTTATTCATTCTCATTTGATATTCGCAATGAATATTGTATGTCTCGTTTATTATTGAACCTCATTTAGAATTCTATCTTTCAGTATTGGCCTCTTTTGACTATTGGTTTGATTCGTTGGTTGTCTCGATTAATTGATTATTTGTGTTAATATTCTATATCTCTTCGCTTTACTATTATTGTAATTTATGGTTCTTTTGTTTGCATTAATTTGAGTCATTGACCTCTCTTTTACACACCCTTTCATTTGCTTCTTCGTTCGTATGAATATCAAATTTTCTTCCGAGCACTCTATGCTCATACTAGTACGAATGATATGGACATCTTAATCTATTCGCTATTGTTTTGATTCATTGATCCTTTCATTTGCATCGATTGATAACAGTTTGCTTCTTTGTTCGTACAAATACCTAATCTTTCTTTTGAACACTTTTACTCATACTAATACCAATATTCTTGACATCAAAATTTGATCCACTAATGTTATTCATTGATTCTTTGGTTGCATTAATCGATAATGACTTGCTCCTTTGTTCATAAGGATATTTAATCTATCCATTTTAAGCAGTCTTGCTCCTAAAACATTATACTCGACGGAAACTTATTACTATTTTATGGTTCATCAAGATCTTTCATTTGTATTATTAATTACCCCTTGTAACTATCATTTCTTCCATGTCATTGACATCTACTTCTTCTGACTGATAGTACGCTCATTCACATCATCGTTAGTATGCATCAGGACCTAGGGACAGCACTCAAGGACAATAGACTGTAGGCAGTATAAGATCGTCAGGAGAGTTACGTGAAAGTCTCGCCACGAAAGAACGTGCTGCGTTTCGGAAAACGAGTAAAACTGAACCCGATGTACAGTGAACCCTTCAAGAATTTGGAAAAAGTTGGACCGGTAGCTTATTGACTCGAACTTCTACAAGAGCTCAGTAGTGTGCTCAACACGTTTCACGATTTGAACTCGAAAAATTACCTATCGGATAAAACCCTCGTCATTCCACTAGAGAAGATTCAGCTTGATGACAAGGTTAACTTTAATAAGGAACCAGTTGAGATCATGAACCAGGAAGTCAAGTGACTGAAGCAGAGACAAACCCCCATTGTTACCATTGGAATACTCGACGTGGACCCGAGTACACATGGGAGCGAAAAGATCAGATGCAACGAAAGTACCCTTACCCTTTTCCCTACACACATGTAACATCCCGCCTACTCATACCACAATATTGTCCGCTTTGCCTGCAGGCTCACGGCTTTGCTTTGTGGTCCTGATGTGAAGACTTCCCGACAGGTCACCCAAGCCAGTACTACTCTCACATGAGCACACTTAACTGCCAGTTCCTAAGAACTTCACCCGCAGTAGGCCACAAAACGCTTTGTTTTCATTGTAAGTCGAATGTTAACTTATGTCCCTAGCATCCTCCTTGTGTGTCAGCCGATGTGTGGATGGCTATCTCTATGATACACCACTCTTCTCACCCCCTCAATAGAACTCAATGTCCTCATTGAGTGGTGCCACATACCCTGACATCCGACTAAGGGTTGCTCTGATACCACTTGTAATATCCCGCCTACTAAGACCACAATATTGTCCGCTTTGCTTGCAGGCTCACGGCTTTGCTTCGTAGCCCTAATGTGAAGACTTCCCGACAGGTCACCCAAGCCAGTACTACTCTCACATGAGCACACTTAACTGCCAGTTACTAAGAACTTCACCCACAGTAGGCCACAAAACGCGTTGTTGTCATTGTAAGGCAAATGTTAACTTATGTCCCTAACATCTCCCTTGTGTGTCAGCCGATGTGTGGATGGCTATCTCTATGATACACCAACAACATATTGAACCTTGTCCTCCTCAGCACATTTGCTGATCTTAAAAACTGATTCTGATCTCTTAAACCATCTGATCAAAGCAACAGCTCCTTCAGTCCCCCTGAAGTAAGTAGGCTGGCAGTTTAGGAATTCATTGTAGGTACAACTGCGCACTACAACACCGCCGGCTGCACCGGCAGGTCTAGCTCCCCCTGCTGCAACAGCAGGTCTAGCTCCTCCCGCTGCACCAGCAGGTCCAGCTCCTCCCGCAACACCGGCAGGCCCAGAACCTCCAGCTACAGCGGCAGGTCCAACACCTCTTGCTTCAGCGGCTGCAGCAACTGCGACAGCCACTCGCTCCTCAATCATCCTTTGAATGGCTGCATTGCTCATTCTTCTCGGCGGCATGATTCTATCAACAATCATAAGGTACACATAATAAGTATCCGAATATAGTCAAATGTTATGATATGCGGAAGAATAACACAACAATAAAACAACCATAACAACATAGAATAACATTTTTCTAAAATAGCAAAAGTCATCATAATACAAGTAGATTAAATACTTTATGCATTGTTTCACAAAATATGAAGTACAATACAAAATTCAATAGCATTTCTACTAACTGAGACTCTCAGTTTAGCAATACAATATCAGAAAGTTAAAAAGAAACAAATGCGAATCTACTGTGGAACGCCTGAGGGTCCTGGCTGTTCTGCTGATGGTGATCCTGGTGCTGATGGTTCTGCTGTTGGCTGCTCTGCTGCTGGCTGTTCTGCCACCCTTTGCTCCAAAGCAGTAAAGCGATCCTCCATCTGGTGAAATAAAGTCAATAGGCTAGATCCTCCATTCCTATCCCGTATCAATCCATCATGCAACCTAATAGCTAGTTGCCCAATGCTTTGTAACATCCTAAGGGCGTGCTGCAACTCCTGTTGAACCGTCTCCTCACCTGTTCGTACCTCACTAACCTTGGCCCTCAACACCTCTACCTGATCGCGCGGCTAGCTATCCATAATACCCTGCATACTAGCCAACTGCCCCCGAAGCTCCTCTATCTCTCTCCTGATATCATCAAACCTGCCATTAGTAACAGTCCTCTCATCTAGTAGGAGTGCCTTAGCATCACTATCTCTACTCCAACCCTGTGCCATCTTACCCATATCCCTGCGCATATCCTATACCCAAAAACTAAGCTCATCATACTGCTGTCTTAGGAATCCCATGTCTCTCATAATCCCCTCTCGAGCTCTCAACTCCTCAACTCTAGAAGCATCATGACCATCCGCTCGCCTCCACAAATACCCAGTCTCCTGATGATGCATCTGCAAACGGTTGGTTACCCTAGTAAAGGGGCGTACCACAGAAGGCGGCATGCCAGGGTCAGCTGAAGATGGACCTCTAACCTCATATGTGCTCTGAACTTGCTCCCTCATTGGGGGTGCTAAAGACAGTATCTGGTGATCAATCACCGGTGTAGTAGTAGGAGTGGAAGCTCTAGTCATGGTATCCGAATCAGAGTCATCCGAATCTGAGTCTGTATTCAAGGGTGCATGAACAAAACATGGCCTCTTACGAGGTGGCATCAGTCTGCCTCTGGCCATAGAAGCCTGAAGGTCTGGAGATGGGCTCTGGGCCTCCTAACACTGATCCGAGCTGTATGGCGAGGAACAACTCCACTAGGTTGTGGAAGTGCAAGTGGAGACAGGTGGTAATAAGCGGGGGGTGCAGGTAAAGGTAAAGGTAAAGGTGATATGGGTGCTCTGGTAGCTGGTGTGGGAGATACGGGAGTAGGTGATCTAGTGGATGAATCGGAGGTATCAGAAGTAGGTGTTCGGGCAGGTGAGGCTGGTAGTGGTGGTGTAGGCGATCTAGATGCTGCAATAGTCTGTGGTGGTGTAAAGGGAGCCATCAACAACGCCTCGACCTCCTCGTCATCAGGATCCTCCTGAAGATCCTCCTCATCATCAAAATGTAAGCCCTAGTCTAAACCCGGCATCTCATCTGTTGGGAATTAAATAATCTGAAGATTAAGTATTGGGAACTAAAAGTATACAAGATCAGTTCTGCTCAAAGAAATACACTTAGTGTCATTCTGCTGCTAGTGCATTTCATTCTGCTGCTAGCGTTAAACATTCTATTGCTAAATGATGCTGCTGCTGGTGAAGAAGATTCTAATGCTGAGTTGATAACTATTGAAGTAGTCTACTGCTAGTTGGATAAGTATACGAAGATATTATGTGTATAATAGTCAACAATACACGGTAAATAATATCTTTAGAGAAAATGTTCAGTAACAAGTTGTGTACTCAGATACATGTTGTATCTAAGTTACTGACACACTCAAGCATGTGTTCGATTAGACTTGACAATATTTTAAAGATCTCTCTTGGACTATAAATGAGAGATCTTAGACTAGATATTATGTGTGCCAAAATATAGAACTTGAAAATCTGTTAAGAGAAAAGAACAAACACAACAATATCACAAGTCATAGAAACATTAAGATTCAAGGTTTTTGTAACCCTAGTGATAGTGAAGATCACTCGTATTATTTTGAATAATATTGAATCGTTTGGTGATAAAATTTCTGTGCTCATTGTTCAATAACAAACATAACTGTTCCATTTCCATAACCAAAATAAACCTTCTAAGTGTGATTAAGTAGATTCCTCATACTTAATCATATTAACTCAAGATATCATATACACACGTTATAAAAGGACTGACACCCTTCAAGTGTATCGAATCCTCTCAGTTGGTATCAGAGCAAGGCTGATATATTTGATTTAGAAGAAGAAAAAGAAATGGACGTGGAGAATACCCAGGCTACGAATATTGCTGCAAAGTTGCCCATGATCAAACAGAATGAGTTTGAGTTGTGGAGGTTAAGGATTGAGCAATACTTTATGGTTCAAGATTATGCTCTTTGGGTTATTATTCTGTATGGTGATTCTTTTTCACTAGGTTATTCAGATGTCATTCTTGAAGGCAAAACAATTCGGAAAAGGAATACTGGACCATCTTCCAATGAAGAAAGGATACAGAAGAGGAATGATCAAAAAGCAAGGAATTTGTTGCTTATGACCATTCCAGGTGAACATATGCTATCTTTTAGCAAGTATCCTGATGAAAAAACTCTTTTTGAAGAGATTTGTGCATGGTTTGGTGGTAATGAAACTACCAAGAAAACACAGAAGACATTGCTGAAACAACAATTTGAAAACTTCAGTTCAAATAGCAATGAAACTCTTGATAAGCTGTTCTCAAGATTGCACAAGCTTGTCAGTCAGTTAGCTGTGTTGGGTGTTGAGATAGCCAAGGAAGATCTCAACATGAAGTTCTTAAGAAGCCTATCTGATGACTTTCATACTCATGTGGTTGTCTGGATGAATAAACCAGACATTGAAACCATGAAACTCAATGATTTGTACAACAACTTCAAAATTGTTGAACAAAGTCTAAAGAAGTCTGGAAACTATAGTACTAGTTCTGGGAATGTGGCACTTTTGTCATCTCCTAGTATTAGTAAGTCAGAAGAGGTAGATGAAGATGCAGGTGTTTCTACTGCTAACTATGGTGGTCCTACTACTAGTTCACAAAAGAATGCTGCTGGACTTGGAGATCCATCATTCTATGTATTCATGTCTAGTCAAACTAGTGGTTCTCCTCTAACTTATGAAGACCTTGATCAGGTGGATGATGATGATTTAGAAGAGATGGATATCAAGTGACAGGTTGCTTTACTTAGCATGAGGGCTAAGAAGTTCTGGCAGAGAACTGATAAGCAGATTACCATTAATGGTAATGAAACTGCTGGGTTTGATAAGAAGAAAGTAGAGTGTTTCAACTGTCACAGCTTAGGACACTTTGCTAGAGAAGGTAGAAACCCAAGAAAGCAGGATAATAGGAACACATGGTATAAGCAAGAGAAGAATAAGGAAGTCACAATGGAAGAGCCAAGGGCTATGCTAGCCATTGATGGTGTTAGCTATGATTGGAGCTTCATGGCTGATGAGGAGGAAGCACCAAAAGAAGCTGCAATGGTGGCCACTGAGACTGCACTAATGGCCTTTTTTGATTCAGAGGTAAATTCTATAATCAAGTGTACCGAATCATGCTCTGCTCTTAATGCTTATGAAAATCTTAAAAAGAAGTCTGATGATCAACTGGAAGAGTTATATAATTCATTAGCTAACTTAGCTAATCATAAAAGAGGAATAGCTATTCTTGAAAAACAAATCTTGCATTTTCAAGGAAATGAATCTAGGTTTACTGATGACATGAATGCACTAAAAAGAAACATAGAGTTCAAAGATGAGTGTATTACTGTGCTGAATGAATCCCTAGCAGATCACAAAAAGAAATGTGAAAATGTTAAGATCACAGTAGACACTCTAGATAATGCCTCAGTAGGAATCAATAGACTTTGGGAAGCTCAAATTATTAATAAATCTAAGTCTGGTTTAGGTTATAAATCTGTTCCTCCACCATATAGAGGTGTTCCTTCACCTCCAGGTATTGACCTAGCACACACAGGTTTTGCTGAGTTTCAAGAACCAAAAATGGAATATGGTTCTATGTCTACTGAGAACACTAAGGTAGAAGAAGTAAGTGAGAGTTTAAGTAAAACTTCACTTCCTGAGGACAAGGTGTCCTCTGTTAGGAAATCAGATGCTATAGTCGTTGAGGACTGTACAACTGATAGTGATGAAGAACAATAGGTTATGTCTAAACCTGAAGTGGTTAAGAAAGCAAGAACAAATGTTCCTAAGATAGTCAAACATGATACTAATAGGCCTAAAAACAATGTTAAACATGTTAGGCAACCAGTTAGATATTGTGAACAATATAGAACTACAAACAAGCCCAGAGGTAACCAAAGGAGTTGGAAAAACCTCAAGTCTCACCAACTAGGTGATGACTTTGCTTTTTATAACAAAGCTTGTTACACATGTGGTAGTTTTGACCATCTTGCAGCTTTCTGCAACTGAAGGGTAACTGGGTATACAAACAATAGGGTGAACTACAAAAGGCAAACAACTAAAGATCACTCTAACTTTACTAGAATAAAACCCAGAGCAGTTTCAAAAGCAGTTTTTCCTACTGCTAGACCATATATGACTGTTTACCCAAAAAAAACAGCTAAACGTGCAAAAACAACTTTCAAACATGCACCAAAGACTGTTCAAAGGCCCATTAAAACAATATTAGTGGCCCAAAAATAAGTTTGGAAACCAAAGGGTACAACTGCAAAGCTAGGGGTTTCTACTACTAAGCATGTAGTTCATACTACTGCTAGGGAAAATAGGGCAAATGCTGTTAAGGCCTCAGCATGTTGGGTTCTTAAATCCAATGTTGCATCAACTGTTTTCAAAAGATTACATTTCATTGATGCAAGAGGCCGATCCCAGTCAGTAATGGCTTGGGTCCCTAAAGGAAACTAATACTCCTTATTTATGTGCAGGAACATTCAACTGATAAACAAGAGGATCAAGGATACTCAGATAGTGGATGTTCAAGGCACATGACAGGCAACAAGTCTTACCTTTCTGATTTTCAATCAATAGATGGAGGCTATGTTAGCTTTGGAGGAGGTGTTGGTGGCAAAATTTCTGGTAAAGGTACCATTTAAACTGGAAATTTAGATTTTGAAGATGTGTACTATGTACAAGAGCTTAAGTATAATCTTTTTAATGTCTCACAAATGTGTGACAAAAAGAACAAAGTTCTTTTTACTGAGACTGAATGTTTTGTACTTTCTTCTGATTTTAAGATGCCTGATGAAAGTCAAGTACTTCTTAAAATTCCAAGAAAAGCCAATATGTACAGTGTTGATATGAAGAACATTGTTCCTAAAGAGGCTCTTACTTGTCTTGTTGCAAAGGCCATATTGGATGAATCAATAAAATGGCATAGGAGGCTTGGTCACATAAATTTCAAAACCATAAATAAGATTGTTAAGAATGGTTTGGTAAGAGGTTTACCTCAAAAATGATTTAAAAATGACCAAACATGCATTGCTTGTCTTAAAGGCAAACAACACAAAGCCACTTATAAGCCTAAAATTTTTAACTCTATTGATCAATCATTGTTTATGCTTCATATGAATTTATTTGGACCTACTTCTGTTAGTAGCCTAAAGCATAAAAGATATTGTCTAGTTGTTATTGATGACTATAGTAGATTTACATGGGTATTCTTTTTAGGTTCTAAGGATTAGACTTCTAGCATTCTTAAAACTTTCATTACAGAGATAGAAAACCTAGTAAGCAAAAGAGTAAAAGTCATCAGATGTGATAATGGGACAGAGTTTAAGAATAGAGTTATAGATGACTTTTGCAAGGAAAAAAGTATAAGGAGAGAATTTAGTGTAGCTAGAACTCCTCAGCAAAATGGTGTTGCTGAGAGGAGAAATAGAACACTTATAGAAGCTGCTAGAACCATGTTAGCCGAATCTAAGTTGCCTATCACTTTTTGGGCTGAAGCAGTTAATACTGCTTGCTATGTTCAAAATAGGGTTTTGGTTGCCAAATCACATAATAAGGCATCATATGAGCTTTTTAGAGGAAGAACTCCTGCAATAGGATTTCTTAGACCTTTTGGATGTCATGTGACAATTCTGAATACCTTATACCATCTTGGAAAATTTGATGGTTAAACAGATGAAGGATTCTTAGTTGGATATTCTCTTAATATCAAAGCTTTTAGAGTATACAACTCAAGAACTAGAAGAGTAGAGGAAAACCTGCATGTGGAATTTTTAGAGAATAAATCCAATGTAGCAGGTCAAGGTCCTAATTGGCTATTTGATCTTGAGACACTAACCCATTCTATGAATTATGTGCCTGTTGTTGCAGAAACTAATGATTTTTCAGGTTCACAAACAACAAATGAGGCATGGTTAGACAAGGAGACAAATCAAGATCATGTATGGATGCCAATAAGTACCAATGTGGCTTCAACTTCAATAAATGATGAATCTTCTTCTGGTAAAGCTAAAGAAGATGTTGAAGATGAACACAAGGAAGATGGAACCAAGGAACAAGAGAATGTTTCTTCTGATGATAGTACTGCTGAGACAGAGCATTCTACTGCTAGGCTTAATTTTTCTACTACTGAGCCAAATGTTTCTACTGCTGGCCCTTCAGACTCAAATGAAGTAGATTTCTTAGATGAAGTGGTGGATTTGAGAAATATCTCACCTAACTATCAAGTTCCTTCTACTACTCACACCAGGATTCACAAAGTCCACTCCCTAGAAAATATGATTGGAGATGTACAATCAGGTGTGAAGACAAGGCAACAACTGATGTATTCAGACCAACAAGGGCTTCTTGATGCCCTTTATGCTTCAAAGCAGCATGAGTTTTCCAACTCTTGCTTGTTTGTATGTTTTCTCTCACAGGCAGAACCAAAGAACATTCTTAAAACCCTAGATGATTCAAGCTAGGTAGAAGCTATGCAAGAAGAGCTTCTTCAGTTCAAGATTCAGAAGGTATGGGTGCTAGTTGATTTACCCAAGGATGAAAAGGTAATTGGCACTATATGGGTTTTTAGAAATAAAAGGGATGAAAGGGGAATAGTGATTAGGAATAAGGCTAGATTAGTAGCCCAAGGATACACACAAGAAGAAGGTATAGACTATGATGAGGTTTTTGCTCCAGTAGCAAGACTTGAGGCAATTAGGCTTTTCTTAGCTTATGCTTTATTTATGGGCTTCACAGTTTATCAAATGGATGTCAAGAGTGCTTTTTTATATGGTACTATTGAAGAAGAGGTATATGTCTCACAACCTCCAGTGTTCATTGATCCTGACCATCCAGAAAAAGTGTATAGAGTAGTTAAGGCTCTTTGTGGCCTTCATCAGGCACCTAGAGCATGGTATGAAACACTAGCTTCCTACTTAATAGAAAATCGATTTCAAAGAGGGAAGATTGATCAGACATTATTCATCAAGAAGCATAAGAGTGATCTTTTGCTAGTTCAGGTGTATGTGGATGATATCATCTTTTGTTGATCCCAGTTGAGCTTAACGATCTTGTTAATTACTTTAGATATAAACCTAAAGCAATCGGTATAGAAACTGCTTATGAACGATCTATTAATTACTATGCGGAAACTAGTAATTAATCTTAAGAAGAATAACAATAACACACAATAATTCTCTCAACCTTCACCTCAATATATTAATATATGGTTACTCAAAAGTAACAGGGTTACAACGAACCTTGAAGTGATTACAAGACAATACGTATGCTAAGACAATCGACTTCTAACCCTAACCCTAGATCCTCCTTTTATACACATAAGGAGTCCTAGTCGGTTACAAAACTTTCTATACAAGAATAATATCTAATCGTATCTTTACCATAAACAAACTATACATATCCAATAAGCAGCAGAATCAAACTCTAGTAGCAGAATCATCTTAGGCTAGCAACAGTTTGACACTTAGCGTATTTCATCATTCTTCAAATATCATCAGCAGCAGAATGAATATACCTAGCAGCAGAATGATTATGCCTAGCAGCAGAATCATACTTGGTATATTTTCATTAGAACCATGAGCAGCAGAATAAAACACTCAGCAGCAGAATCTTCAAAGTAGCAGCAGTATCTTTTAAACCCAACATCTTTGGATCTACAAGGAAGGAGATGTGTTTGGAGTTTGAGAAGCTTATGCATCATAAGTTTCAGATGAGTTCCATGGGGGAACTTACATTCTTTTTGGTTCTGCAAGTTAAGAAATCTAGTGAAGGCATATTTATTAGTCAAGATAAATATGTTGCAGAGATACTTAGAAAATTTCAATTTGCTGATTCAAAAGTTGCAAGCACACCAATGGACTCTGAGAAGCCACTTCTTAATGATTTAGATGGAGACAATGCATATGTACACACTTACAGATCTATGATAGGTTCTTTGATGTATCTCACATCATCAAGACCTGATATCATGTTCTGTGTTTGTGCTTGTGCAAGATTTCAAGTAACTCCAAATGTTTCTCATTTAACAGCAGTCAAGAGGATTTTTAGATATCTCAAGGGTCAACCTAGGTTGGGTCTATGGTATTCAAGGGAATCACCTTTTGACTTGGTAGCATTTTCGGACAGTGATTATGCTGGTGCTAGCTTGGACAGAAAGTCAACAACTGGAGGATGTCAATTCCTTGGGTGTAGACTTATCTCATGGCAGTGTAAGAAGCAAACAATTGTGGCTACTTCAACAGCTGAAGCTGAATATGTAGCTGCTGCAAGTTGCTGTGGTCAAGTCCTATGGCTTCAAAACCAACTTCTTGACTATGGGTACAATTTCATGAACACTGTCATTCATATTGATAATAGTATTACAATTTGCATAATTAAAAATCCAGTGCAACATTCTAAAACAAAACACATTGAAATTAGACATCATTTTATTTGAGATTGCAATGGGAAAAAGTTAATTCAAGTTCTTAAAATTGATTCTGATCACAACTTTTCAGATCTTCTCACTAAAGCTTTTGATGTTGGAAGGTTTCAGTACTTGGTAGCAAGTATTGGGATGCTTAATCCTCAATGATTTAAAACTATGTGTTTTTGTATATAAATTTTTGATTGTACTGCTGGCTTTATAAAATACTACTGTTAGTGAAAAGTTTGTGCTGCTAGTACAATTTTTTGTTTGTTAAGTTCATATTTGTTAGTCATATTATGATACTGTTATAAGACATGTGCTTTGCATTTTGCTTCTTGGTTTTGGACTATGATGAAGCGAAAAGTGTACCGCTTTTAAGGGATCATTTAAGCCCTAAATCGTATTTATTTGATCAAATATTGCCCTAAATTGTTCCTTTTGTCATTTTAGGTACTTTTGAGGAGAAATCTGGAAAAGGAGGCATTTTGGACGTTTTTGGAGCACAAAAGTGAAGAAAACGACAAAGTCTCAAAAATCGGCTAAAAGTTACCTTTGACGGCGTCAGGATTTACTCCAGACGGCGTCATGGCTTGGCAAGAAAAGGTGGATGTGAAATTTACTCATGATAAGCCAGTGAAAATTGCATGTGAATTCTGACGGCGTCACGCTTTAACCTGATCAAAGGCGTCACGGCTTAATTCAAAGAGGGACGGCGTCACGTCCAAGGTCTGACGGCGTCAAGCCTTGATAAGCCAGAACGGATTTTGGAGAGCTAAAGAGGGACGGCGTCAAGAAGGTCACCCGAGAACCCTAAAAGCGGCGAGGTGACGGCGTCACACTCCATAACGTGACGCCGTCAGATGTAAAAATCTATATATAGTTTTGCAATTCTTTGTCATAAGTGTGGAACTTAGTGTGGAATTTTTGGGAGAAAACCCTAAGACGATTTTAGCATCTTTTTCAAGGCTTTTTGCCTTGAGATCTTCCATGTTACATTGAAGATAAGTTATCAATTAATCATTCAATATGTCTATGTGTTGTTTGATTCTATCTTGTTCTTGTCTTTTGATTAATATGTTAGGCTAGATTTATCTTGTGTTTGCTTAGATCTAATGAAACCTAGCTATTGATTATTGGTTATTAGTGTGTTATTAGTTGTATTGGATGATTGTTTATCTATGTTAGGCTTAAGAAAACTGGCTAACTTCCTATTCGGTAACTTGCTTGAACGTCTTAAGAAACATGAACCAAATGCGTACTAAAGGTTTTTATGGTTGTATTTAATGCACAAGCGAATTCTAGTGATCCCATGTTAGGAGCTTCCTAGCCGGCTCGACATAGGAGTGAAGTAGGAGCTTGTAGAGTTGGGGAAGTACGTACGCCACCCCATGATTGGTATTAAGGAATACACCCATCATCCACGCAACTAATACACACTAATCAACCGGTAAAAGATAGTTAGGGAGTAAGGAAATCTAAGTAAACACATTTCTCTACACTTAAGTTTTCACCAACTTTTTATTTTCAGTTATTTATTTTATTTGCATTCGTAGTAATTTGGGTTAGTTGACTAGCAACTAATTCCGCCCACTCCTTTTAAACCCGAGATTTTACTTGCTTTCATAAAAAAATATAAAAACATAAAAAAGAATCTTCCTCAACCCTTAGACCTATTAGAGTAGTCTTTCATACCTAACGAACACTATTCCCTGTGGAGAACGATCAATCCCCCGTACTTACCACTACACTATACTACATCGGTCAGGTACACTGCCTGGTGGGGTTGTAAGCCTCTTGAGATCCCTCGAGAGGTAAAACCTGTTGTAAGGTTGCAAAACCACGCATCAAGTTTTTGGCGCCGCTGCCGGGGAATAGTTATTGTTTAGGTTGAATTTTTATTTTATAGGTCTACTCACTAGATTCCTTTCTAGTGAGATTTTTATTTTATTTTTCTAGGATTTTCTTTAGTCTATCTTTTTCTTTGTGTCTTTGTTCGTAAAAGAAATTTCCATTGACTCTTCCGTTCACCATTATGGAGAACGTGAATCCACTACATAATCTACCCCTTCCACTCCAAAATGACATCTTTATGTTCCGTCGACATAATGGTGAATCTTTTTCCGATACATGGACTCGTTTCAAATACTTATTAAAAAAGGTCTTTCATCATGGTCTTGACTTATTGTTTCCACTTCAAATCTTTTACACTCGTATCGACCGCCAAACCCAGCAGCAGATTGAAAATATGGAAGATGTGAAAATGTGGGATTATGGTGATGAAGAGGCATGGGAAATCTTTGAGATTCTCGCCCAAAAAAGAAGTGGAACATGTGACCCAAAAAATGACAAGCTTAGACCTATTTGGTATTTGGATAAATCAATCGGAAGGTTTGTTTAGGAATGAGGTGGGTAGAGTTGAGGTACCTAAGTGCATGTCATGGTTAGGCCCTACCATAATACAAGATGAACACATTGGTGATCTTAATGTGATGGAGGATATTGTAGAGAACCCAAGCCCACCAAGTACCCCACAAGTCCCACCATTGTCTGAGGCATACACACCGCCCTTTACTTACCCGGAAGATGTAGAAGAGACTATAGGAACCCCAATAGAGGTAGAGCCCTTGGACCAAACACAACTAGAAAAAATAGGTTTGAATGCTTTTAGAGATCACAACCTTTCTTTTAGTCCTATGGAAGTTCCTAGTTTTGATGAGCCGGAGCCTCAACCAAAATCGTTACCTAATCTTCCATCCTTGGATGAAAATTTAGGAATTAAATTAGGTCCCGATCCACCCATCAAAACATATAGTCTGGGTAGTCTTAAGTTTAAGGTAGTAGACATTAAGCCTTGTAGTGAGGAAGCTAATATAGGAGTGAACCATGACCTTACATACTTACATCACCCATTCATGATAGATCACAAGAAACACTATGGGTTTAAACCGGGTTTATTAGGTCAAGATGGATTCCCAACTAGGAATCTCTCGAAGTTGATAGAAGATGATCCCTTTTTAGGAGAAAACTTTAATTCACCCATTGACCAAAGTGAACTAGGTAAGGTTATGATGAAAGGAGGACACCCCTTTGAGCATATAATTCATCCACCACTCTTTCCTCACGTGGCATACTCCTACCGAGCTGGTGTGTATCGCTACTATCACCCGCACTTAATCCTAAGTGTAGGGAAAACCTCTCCTTTATCCATTAAATAAGGGTAGAGTCAGGCTCATGACTCGAACAAAAACAAGCGCTTCTTGGGAGGCAACCCAAGCGTTATTTGCTTTATTTGCTTTGTGTGTTTATTTATTTGTTTGTTTGATTTTATTTGTTTCCGTATGTATGTTTAATTTTTATTCTTATTGATTCATGTTCAAAACTAAAATGGTGAAAATGCTTTATTTTGTTTTTAACTTCGTCTTAACTACATATAAAGGTATTTTGCAAAAGATAAGTGTAAGGGAAAGTCAAATCGGTTTATTAGAACAAATGAACATGAATCATAATAATATTAAATTAACATACATATTAGTAATTGTTTGAGTCAAATGCTTGTATCGAGTCATAATGATGTTTTGCAGGAATTCCAGGAAGTAAGGTATAGGTTTTTACAAAATTTTTCCGGAAACGTAACATGAGAATTCTGTCAGATCATTTCTGACGGCGTCAGGCTTTACAACCTGACGGCGTCAGGTTTAATTTTCTGAAAATTTTTGAAAGTTTTGTTTTCATAAAAAGTTTTTATTAAATCTATAACTTATAATCTCCAGGAATCTGCAAAATTATCATTCCACAAGCATTATATCCTTATATATAGATTTATCCCGCCGATGTTATGCAGGTTTTCGTGTTTGTTTTCTCAGGTTTAACAGGTTATTTTGGACAAGGAAATGTTTGCTGGATCAAGCTTTTGGCGATGCATTAGTCATGGAGCTTCAACATTATCTTGGAAGAAGATCTAACCGTGTTACTTCATTATCCACCGAACGAATCAGGGAAGTATTTGATTTCATTCTTTTACTTTATACTTTTACATCTTGTTATTTGAACATTGGGGACAATGTTCATCTTAAGTGTAAGGGGGGGGTAAAAGTACGATTAGAGAATACAATTGCGCTTGATTTTTGTTTGTTTAATAGTGGATGTGTAATAAAACTGAGATAAATACCTGTTAGGGTAATTTTAGTGCCAAATTTAAAATTTTTTTTACAACATATAGGAGTGAAACTTTGATCTTAATGAGCGTCTCACGGATAGGAGTTATATGACTAGCACAAAAACCGTACCACTAAAAAATTTTCCACCCCAAATATGTGAGGTTCGCCCCTAGAATTGGTAGGAAAAGCATTTATGCTATGATGTGTGTACCGGTAGCACTTAGATTCTAGAACTTGCGTTAGGACCACTCCAAGGCCACAAGTGAGACTACATTCGTGTAGTTAGATTTACTACATGATAAGAGGCATTAGGATTAACCCATTGTTTTACACCTGTGTTTTTGTTATAATTACATTGGCTACATTGGTCAAGTAATTCTCCCACACCCTTTGCGTTGTACTCATTTTTAGTACACGATACCCCTAGTACACCCCTCAGAGCCTATCTTTTCGTTTCAACCTTTAACCATTTTACTTAAAGAAAGAATTTGTTACACCCCACTAAAATGTACACCCAAATCGCCTTAGCCTACCTTGTATGCACTCATTTTTAGTGCATTATTGTGACAACATTTTTTTAAACCCAAGTTAATTATCTAGTTGATTACATGGTTGCTAAGTCGAGTCATATCCTTGTACATATTGTTTTGGGACGATTGAGACTCATGGGTAAAGTACTAGTGTAATGGAGTAATGGGGAAGAACATCATTTATTACCCCCATATGTGCTAAATATTTTAAAAGTACTCCAAGTTTTTCGATTATCTTAATTCGAGTCATTAGAATAGTTATTTGTAAAGTTATGTAAAAGTTTAAGTGTAAGGGGGATGCAACGCCCCTATGATGTATTATTTTGGATGGTAGGGCAAAAGTGTATGCAAAAAAAAAAAAAAAAAAAAAAAAAAAAAAAAAAAAAAAAAAAATGAGAAAATGAAAAGTAGAAAAAACATACGGACTACCATCCCGTTTTATTTTATGTTTATTTTATGTTTTTGTTATTTTCTTTCATTAGCTTAAGATTGAGTCGAGTCTTGGCTTAGCAACATTGTATAGTACATGTAGTTGATCAAGATCTTTAACTCGCCACCAGTAAAACATCCTTTATCCAACAAAACCGTGTTTTCCTTTTCCCTACACCTAACGTTATAACCCATTTAAAAACCCTCTTTGATAGTTTATCTTAGGTGCTTACGCCTAGTGGAGGAGGTTTTCGATCCTTTCCCAAGCCTATGGTAATCTATTTGCTATGACAGGTAGTGAGAGATATTATCCGTTTCCATTTATAAGATTTATTTTGATGACACTTGAGAGATGTGAGTATCTAAACACTACTTGTGAGGTGCTAGTTTATAATCTCCGTGCTTATTATGATTAAAGTGGAACGATTATTTGTTGCAATTACTTTTATATTAGCGTTAAATGACCCCTAACTTGTATTTTGATTAGAATAAAAGCGCATTTGCTTGAGGACAAGCAAATCTCAAGTGTAAGGGTATTTGATGAAGCGAAAAGTGTACTGCTTTTAAGGGGTCATTTAAGCCCTAAATCGTATTTATTTGATCAAATATTGCCCTAAATCGTTCCTTTTGTCATTTTAGGTACTTTTGAGGAGAAATCTGGAAAAGGAGGCATTTTGGACGTTTTTGGAGCACAAAAGTGAAGAAAACGACAAAGTCTCAAAAATCGGCTAAAAGTTACCTTTGACGGCGTCAGGATTTACTCCAGACGGCGTCATGGCTTGGCAAGAAAAGGTGGATGTGAAATTTACTCATGATAAGCCAGTGAAAATTGCATGTGAATTCTGACGGCGTCACGCTTTAACCTGATCAAGGGCGTCACGGCTTAATTCAAAGAGGGACGGCGTCACGTTCAAGGTCTGACGGCGTCAAGCCTTGATAAGCCAGAACGGATTTTGGAGAGCTAAAGAGGGACGGCGTCAAGAAGGTCACCCGAGAACCCTAAAAGCGGCGAGGTGACGGCGTCACACTCCATAACGTGACGCCGTCAGATGTAAAAATCTATATATATTTTTGCAATTCTTTGTCATAAGTGTGGAACTTAGTGTGGAATTTTTGGGAGAAAACCCTAAGACGATTTTAGCATCTTTTTCAAGGCTTTTTGCCTTGAGATCTTCCATGTTACATTGAAGATAAGTTATCAATTAATCATTCAATATGTCTATGTGTTGTTTGATTCTATCTTGTTCTTGTCTTTTGATTAATATGTTAGGCTAGATTTATCTTGTGTTTGCTTAGATCTAATGAAACCTAGCTATTGATTATTGGTTATTAGTGTGTTATTAGTTGTATTGGATGATTGTTTATCTATGTTAGGCTTAAGAAAACTGGCTAACTTCCTATTCGGTAACTTGCTTGAACGTCTTAAGAAACATGAACCAAATGCGTACTAAAGGTTTTTATGGTTGTATTTAATGCACAAGCGAATTCTAGTGATCCCATGTTAGGAGCTTCCTAGCCGGCTCGACATAGGAGTGAAGTAGGAGCTTGTAGAGTTGGGGAAGTACGTACGCCACCCCACGATTGGTATTAAGGAATACACCCATCATCCACGCAACTAATACACACTAATCAACCGGTAAAAGATAGTTAGGGAGTAAGGAAATCTAAGTAAACACATTTCTCTACACTTAAGTTTTCACCAACTTTTTATTTTCAGTTATTTATTTTATTTGCATTCGTAGTAATTTGGGTTAGTTGACTAGCAACTAATTCCGCCCACTCTTTCAAACCCGAGATTTTACTTGCTTTCATAAAAAAATATAAAAACATAAAAAAGAATCTTCCTCAACCCTTAGACCTATTAGAGTAGTCTTTCATACCTAACGAACACTATTCCCTGTGGAGAACGATCAATCCCCCGTACTTACCACTACACTATACTACATCGGTCAGGTACACTGCCTGGTGGGGTTGTAAGCCTCTTGAGATCCCTCGATAGGTAAAACCTGTTGTAAGGTTGCAAAACCACGCATCAGACTAACACTTTCAGGAATGAACTTTGAGCACAAAAGAAGTTTCAAGTGAAATGGAAGCAGCAGAATGATTCTAGTTGCTAAAATAATAGGTTTATGATGGACTGAGTTTGGGGATTCTTAACAAAGTTTATACCTAAGTTAATTAAATTCTTTAAAACTTCTTTCTTGAAACCTAGTTATCATGTTTCATATTGACTTGATGGCTCAGTTGGTCAGATAGTAACTGACACAACTCACTTTCTATCATTTTATACTTTAATTAGCATAATGAGCAAGTCTAAGGACATCTGATAGAAAGAACAGCTAGTAAAAGTGAATCTAACACTTGTGTTAGAGGTAACAATTGCTATAAGCTGGAAACCCTGTCAAGAAAGCCTTTTGAATAGGTTTATCTTTACACAGGCAGTTATTTATAACTGAAAACATTGGTTCTCACACAACCAGAGGTTGTTTTAAACCGCATTCTTGATTAAGTATCTGTTATACACTTAATCCCTTCAAAATGGTTGAAAGCAGTATGATTTTTCTATAATAAAATCATGAACATACTGCTAAGTCAAAAGTTTCTTAAAAAGGATTTTTCAAAGGGACTCAGCAAAACCATCAATTGATGGATAATGAGTCAATGCCCCATGAATCACCTCTCATAGGAGTTAACACACCTAGAAGTGATGAGGGCAGCACATAAATGCTTAAGGAATTGATGGCTACATGTACAACATTGTCTGAAAACAAGTTCACATTGGTAGATCAGATGATGATGGGATGATGGTGAGAGATCTTCCAAACAGGGGAGGAAATGTTATTTGCATCTCAGGGGAGGAAATATCTTAGGGGAGGAAATAAAGCCCAAGAAAGGAAGATTAACTAAATGTAAGGGAGGAAAAGACAAGAGCATACAAGATGATGACATGGAGGTTGAAAATGACAAGAATAGAGCTGGTTCTGGAGTATTATATATATTTAGAAGGGATGAAGCATTTCAAATGGAGAAAGTTCTATCTAGGAGCTTTCAGTTTCAATTACAGTTCACTACATTTGTTCATCACTTGCAAAGGCATGCTGATAGATGATTTCACTTATTGAAACAAGCATCCAAAATACACAGCACCATTGCCTCTTATAATTCCTCCATCCAAGGAAATTGCACCATCTTTTAGGCTTTGTTTAAAGCTTGAAGATTGGTACTAATATTGTTAAAGTCAAAAGAAAATGGCAGATGAGTTACTGAGAAAGATATTTAGTCTTACAGAACAGAGGGAAGCTCAGATCAAGGGTCTGACTACAGAAATATTTGAAAGATCTTCACAATCCTCATTTAATTCAGAAAACATGTTAATTAAGGGTAATCACATGTTTAGGGGAGGATTGTTGGGAGTTAAATAATCTGAAGATTAAGTATCGGGAACTAAAAGTATACAAGATCAGTTCTGCTCAAAGAAATATACTAAGTGTCATTCTTCTGCTAGTGCATTTCATTCTGTTGCTAGCGTTAAACATTCTACTGCTGAATAATGCTGCTGCTGGTGAAGAAGATTCTGCTGACTATTGAAGTATTCTACTGCTAGTTGGATAAGTATACGAAGATATTATGTGTATAATAGTCAACAATACACGGTAGATAATATCTTTAGACAAAATGTTCAGTAACAAGTTGTGTACTCAGATACATATTGTATCTAAGTTACTGACACACTCAAGCATGTGTTCGATTAGACTTGACAATATTGTAAAGATCTCTCTTGGACTATAAATGAGAGATCTTAGACTAGATATTATGTGTACCAAAATATAGAACTTGAATATCTGTTAAGAGAAAAGAACAAACACAACAATATCACAAGTCATAGAAACATTAAGATTCAAGGTTTTTGTAACCCTAGTGATAGTGAAGATCACTCGTATTATTTTGAATAATATTGAATCGTTTGGTGATTAAATTTTTGTGCTCATTGTTCAATAACAAACATAACTAACCAAAACAAACCTTTGAAGTGTGATTAAGTAGATTCCGCATACTTAATCATATTAACTCAAGATATCATATACACACGTTATAAAAGGACTAACACCCTTCAAGTGTATCGAATCCTTTCATCGTCTAAGTCATCATCCATACCCTCCTCGAAATCCTCTTGTGGTTCCTCCTCAGGATCCTCGTCCATCTCCTGATCCTTTAGTGGATCCTCCTCCTCATCAAATACTAAACCATCATCTGGTAAATCAGGAAACTCTGTCCGGTGATGCCTCTGCCTGCTCTAGTAGATCTTCTTCCTCTTTGGGATCCTGCTCCGGTAGTGCCGGTCCATGATCAGGTGAAGGTGGTACAACCTCCGGTACAACTGGTGCATGTTCAAGCGATAACGGTGCAACCTCTAGTACAACTGGTGCATCTGCTGCATGGTCAGGTGATGGTGGTGCATGGTCTGGGGAGGCAGGTAGTGACATAATTCCTGAAAAAGGTAGGCATATGCGGTCAGTAAATATATATAGTATATAAATAATCATTTATATAAATAACTATGCCCAGGAAAATAAGTCATAAACGCAGGTAAAACCTCTAAGGCGATAGGGGAAGTTTCAGTGTAAAAAAAATAGTTATGGTTTAGGTAATGAATGTAACCTAATTCTCTATAACTTAGGCTCTGATACGAATTGGTATCAGAGCCTAAGTTATAGAGGTATCAGAGCCTAAGTTATAGATAATTAGGTTGCATTCATTACCTAAACCATAACTATTTTTTTTACACTGAAACTTCCCCTATCGCCTTAGAGGTTTTACCTGCGTTTATGACTTATTTTCCTGGGCATAGTTATTTATATAAATGATTATTTATATACTATATATATTTACTGACTGCATATACCTACCTTTTCTAGGCATTATGTCAGTACCTGCCTCCCCAGACCATGCACCACCATCACCTGACCATGCAGCAGATGCACCAGTTGTACCAGAGGTTGCACCGTTATCACCTGAACATGCACCAGTTGTATCGGAGGTTGTAGCACCTTCACCTGATCATGGACCGGCACTACCGAAGCAGGATCCCGAAGAGAAAGAAGAACCACAAGAGCAGACAGAGGCATCACCGGACAGAGTTTATGATTTCCCAGATGATGGTTTAGTATTTGATGATGATGAGGAGGATCCACTAGAGGATCAGGACATGGACGAGGATCCTGAGGAGGAACCTCAAGAGGATTTAGAGGAGGGTATGGATGATGACTCAGACGAGTTGCCGGGTTTAGACTGGGGCTTACATTTTGATGACGAGGAGGATCTTTAGGAGGATCCTGATGACGAAGAGGTCAAGGCGTTTTTTATGGCTCCCATTACACCACCACAGACTACTGCACCATCTTGATCGCCTACACCACCACTACCAGCCTCACCAGCCCAAACACCTATTCCTGATACTTCCGATTCATCCACTAGATCACCTACTCCCGTATCTCCCACACCAGCTACCAGAGCACCCATACCACCTTTACCTTTACCTGCACCTCCCGCTCATTACCACCTGTCTCCACTTGTACTTCCCCAACCTAGTGGCACTGTTCCTCGCCATACAGCTCGGATCAGTGTTAGGAGGCCCAGAGCCCTATCTCCAGACCTTCAGGCTTCTATAGCTAGAGACAGACTGATGCCACCTTGTAAGAGGCCATGTTTTGATTATGCACCCTTGACTATAGAATCAGATTCGGATGACTCTGATTCGGACACCATGACTAGAGCTTCCACTCCTACTACTACACCGGTGATTGATCACCAGATACTGTCTTTAGCATCCTCAACGAGGGACCAAGTTTTGAGCACATATGAGGTTGAAGGTCCATCTTCAGCTGCCCCTGGCATGCCGCCTTCTGTGGTACACCCCTTTACTAGGGTAACCAACCGTTTGCAGATGCATCATCAGGAGATTGGGTATTTGTGGAGGCGAGCGGATGGTCATGATGCTTCTAGAGTTGAGGAGTTGAGAGCTCGAGAGGGGATTATGAGAGACATGGGATTACTAAGACAGCAGTATGATGAGCTTAGTTTTTGGGTACATAATATGTGTAGGGATATGGGTAAGATGGCACACAGTTGGAGTAGAGACAAAGATGCTAAGGCACATCAACTAGATGAGAGGACTACCAATAATGGCAGGTCTGATGATATCAGGAGAGAGCTAGAGGAGTTTCGGGGGCAGTTGGCTAGTATGCAGGGTATTATGGATAGCTAGCCGCACGATCAGTTAGAGGCGTTGAGGGCCGAGGTTAGTGAGGTACGAACAGGTGAGGAGACGGTTCAGCAGGAGTTGCAGCACGCCCTTAGGATGTTACAAAGCATTGGGATACTAACTATTAGGTTGCATGATGGATTGATACGGGATATGAATGGAGGATCTAGCCTATTGAATTTATTTCACCAGATGGAGGATCGCTTTACTGCTTTGGAGAAAAGGGTGGCAGAACAGCCAGCAGCAGAGCAGCCAACAACAGAACCATCAGCACCAGGATCACCATCAACAGAACAGCCAAGACCCTCAGGCGTTCCACAGTAAATTAGCATTTGTTTCTTTTTAGCTTTCTGATATTGTATTGCTAAATTGAGAGTCTCAGTTAGTAGAAATGCTGTTGAATTTTGTACTGTACTTCATATTTTGTGAAACAATGCAGAAAGTATTTAATCTACTTGTACTATGATGACTTTTGCTATTCTGGAAAAATGTTATTCTATGTTGTTATGGTTGTTTTTATTGTTGTGTTATTCTTGCGCATATCGTAACATTTGACTATATTCGGATACTTATTATGTCTACCTTATGATTGTTGATAGAATCATGCCACCGAGAAGAATGAGCAATGCTGCCATTCAGAGGATGATTGACGAGCAAGTGGCTGTCGCAGTTGCTGCAGCCGCTGAAGCAAGAGGTGTTGGACCTGCCGCTGCAGTTGGAGGTGCTGGGCCTGCCGGTGAAGCGAGAGGGGCTGATGTTGCTGACCTGTTTATTAATCATTTTCAGGGCTTTTTGGGTGCTTGTAATACTGTGTATCCCATTGAAGATCCTGTAACTCTGTTTACTAAGAAGCTGTCTATAGATATTGTTGTGGATATGATAAAGCTTATTGAAGATGGTGAAATCAAGGAAGCATTGTTTAGTATAGATGATAACAAGGCTGCTAGTCCTGATAGGTATTCATCTAGGTTTTTCAAAGTTGGATGGGCTATTGTGGGAGGTAATGTGAAGGAATTCTTTAGCACAGGTAAGTTACCTAGTGAATTTCATAATACTCTGATGTGAGGGATGCGAACCTCTCAAAGGAAGTTTTACAATCCTCTAGGCAGTGTACCTAACCGTTGTAGTGGATTATAGGTAAGTCAGGGGGATTGATCGTTCTCTAGGGCAATAGTCTCGCAATAGTTTTGGGAAGGTCGAAGTGTATGTCAAGATAGGTCTAGAGGTGAGGGATGATTCTTTTTGTGTTTTTATATTTTATAAAAGCAAGTAAAAATCTCGGGTTTTGAAAGATTGGGCGGAATTAGTTAGTAATTAACTAACCCAAAACTAATAATAAAACTAAATTAAACTAATAAACAAGAAAAGTAAATTGGTGGTAAGTCTTATGATAGGAAAAGCAGTGCTTACTTAGAAATCTTTACTCCATAGTTATCTACTACTGATTTGTCGAATTGTCACGTCCTTGTTTTAATTGAAGCATTGTATTCCTTAATATTGGTCGTGGGGAGGTGCCGAAGTCCCCAACTCTATGAACATTAGTCTCCCCTAAACCCCTTAAAGTCTATTAAGTTATCTAGGATCTACAAGCTGCAATTCATGCAATAAATACAACGAGGAAAACCAATAGTGCACTCTATGGTTGCGTATTATAAGACGTTCAAGCTAAAACATATAAGAACTTAGCCAGTTTCTTATCCTAACGCAAGGCAATCAATTAAACAAGAGACGACAAATCAATAATCAATAACTAGGTTTCATTAGATCTAAATAAACACCAATTAACTTAAGCGATCATGTTAAAGTAAAGACAAGATAAACAAGTAATCAAACAATACATAGACATATCGAATGATCAAACGAATAACTTATCTTTATTAAAACATGAAGTTCAAAGGCTGTAAAAGCCTCACAAAAGCTGTAAAATTCGTCTAGGGTTTGCCTCTCCAAAGTGTTACAAGAATTATGAAAACATGCGAAAGTATATAAAGATTTAAAATTGTGACGACGTCACTTGTAAAGTGTGACGACGTCAGCTCGCCCCCAATTAAGGTTTCGTATTGTCCAATTCACCATTGTGATGGCGTCGCTTATCATGTCTGACGCCGTCATATGATTCTAATAATTCATCTGAGGCGTCGCTTGCTAATTCTGAGCCGAAAGTCCATCATCAATTGCAAATGACGGCGTCACGTTGTAGCTTGTGACGCTGTCAGGACCCCTTATCTAACGGAATTTGCGACTTCGCCATTTTCTTCACTTTTCGTCCAAATAAGCCATAAACGTGCCGAATTCCAGATTTTTTGTCCCAAGTACCTAAAATGCAAAAAGAAACGATTTAGGACAATATTTGATCATATAAATACAATTTCGCCCTAAAATGACTCCTTAAAAAGGTACCAAATAATTCCTCATGAAATATCCCTACACTTGGGATTTGCTTGTCCTCAAGCAAATAAGCTTTTATCCTAATCAATTTACAAGTTAGGGGTCATTTAACATTAATATAAAAGTAATTACAACATACAATCGTTCCACGTTAGTCGTAACAAGCACGAAAATAATATACTAGCACCTCACATAAAGTGTTTGGATTCTCACATCTCTCGGGCGTATAATGTTATATAACATATGAAAACGGGAAAATAAAACACTATCTACCTGGCATAGCTCATAGATTACCATCGGCTTGAGAACGGATCAAACCTCCACCACTTTGGCGTAAGCACCTAGGATAAACTATCAAAGAGGTCTTTTAAAGGGTTATAACGTTAGGTATAAGGGTATTGAAAAACACGGTTTTGTTGGATAAGGGAATTTCACTGGTGGCAAGTCAATCATCTTAATCAATTACATTTACAATGAGGCGTTGCTAAGCCAAGACTCGACTCGACTCGCTAACTACTAACTCTTTTTGTATTTTTCTTGACACTTTCTTGACTAAAACAAAAATAAAAGACGGGATAGTAGCCCGTATGTTTTTTCTCTCTTTTTTTTTTTTTTTTTTTTTTTTTTTTTTTTTTCTTTTTATCATTTTTTTCCTTTTTTTTTTTTTTTCTTTTTCATTTTTTTTTGATTTTTTTTCATTTTTTTCTAATTTTTTTCATACACTCTTGCCCTACCATCCGAAATAATACATCATTACAAAGTGATTACTTGCAACCTCCCTACACAAAACTGTGGAATACTTTAAACATCAACGCACATATGGGGTAATAACATTGACATTCTTCCCCATTACTCCATAACAACTAGTACTTTACTCATGAGTCCCAATCATCCCAAAACTGTATTTACAAGATATAAATCGACTTAGCAACCATGTAACCAATTAGACAATTGACAAAAGGTTTAACATATAAGTTGTAACAATAATGAACTAAAAATGAGAGCATACAAGGTAGGCTAAGGCGATTTGGGTGTACATTTGGGGGTGGATTGTAAACAATGCTCTTCATTAATATTTTGGAATCCACCGAAATATCAAGAGAACCGCGAAAAGGATAGGCTCTGAGGAGTGTACTAGGGGTATCGTGTACTAAAAATGAGTACATCGCAAAGGTGTGGGAGAATTACGCCAATGAAGCCAACGTAATTCTAAAACAGGTTTAAAACAAGGGTTATCCTAATGCCTCTTATCATTTAGTAAATCCTAGTTACACGAACGTAGTCTCACAAGCAATCTCGGGATGCATCACAAACGCAAGTTCTAGAATCTATATACTACCGGCACACTCATAAGCATTAAAAGTAAATGCTTTTTCCTATAGATCTAAAGGCGAACCTCACATTTTTGGGATGGAAATTTTTGAGTGAAAGCGTTTTTGTGCTAGCTATATAATTCCTATCCATGAGACGCTTATTAAAACGAAAGTTTCACTCCTATATGCTATAAAAAAAATTTTAATTTGGTGCTAAAATTACCCTAAAGAGTATCTCTTTTAGTTTATTACACATTTACTAGAAAACAAAACAAATATCAAGCGAGTTATAGTTTCTAAGGTATCCCATTTTACCCTCTGTACACTTAAATTGAACATTGTCCCCAATGTACTTAAAAAGTATCAAAGTTATGAAAAAGGGAAAAAATAAAATAGATGTGAAACATGGTTAAATCCTCCTCCAAGAAAATAAAAAGATGTGCACGTATTGAAGTTTACATTCTTGTCCAATGTAACATGTAAATCACTAAGAAAACAAACACGAAACCTCGCATAAAATTGGCGGTAAATACTATATATAAAAACTAATTCCTAGAAAGCAAAGTAAGATATAATGCTTGCAAAATAAATGTTTACAGATTCCTGGAAATTTAAAATTCTGAAAATTTTCAAAAATCGAGTTCTAGTAGAAATACAAAATTCTGGAAAACTGTGGTGCTACAGTGCCTGACGCCGTTAGGATTGACCTGACAGTATTTTTGCGTTTTGTTTCTGGAAAATTTATGGAAAAATCTTGTTATTAAAACCTGGAAATTCTGCAAAACATTCATTATGAATCGATACAAGCATTTGACTCAAACAAACATACAAATATATGCTAATCATCATAACTTTCATGTTCAAATTCGTTCTTTTAAACAAATATGATCTTCCTTACACTTATCTTGTTTGTAAAATACCTTTATATGCAATTAAGACGAGGTTAAAAACAAAATAAAGCATTTTTACGTTTTATTCGAAACATGAAAGATTAAGCAATGATGATAAGACATATATATGACTCAAATAAAAATAAAAATCAAACAAACAAACAAAAAGCTTGGGTTGCCTCCCAAGAAGCCCTTTTCTTTATTAACGAGTCTTGTAGCTAGACTCAAAGTCATGGCCTACCCCATATAACTAGGTTCCTCATCGAGGATGTCTTTCGGATCAAATTTATCATTTAATTTTCTCTTAGTAGGCTTGGTTTGGTATGACTTCTCAAACTCCTCTCCATCGGGATATACTATTGTCATCTTAATGTGCCACAACCCATCTCCTATCTTAGGTGGCTTTTTCCAATCCCATTTACTATCCTCATCCTTCGACTTTCATTTATTCATGCAAAGATTAATAGGAAAAACTCCTAGGAACTCAATCATCTTCCTAAATACTAGAGGTTCCTCAAAAGGATCAATCTCGGCATCTCTAGCTAATTGTTGTTCCATGTAGGGTACACTCTTCACATATGCATCTTCTAGGAAAAATGGGAGTCGAGGTCCTATAAACTCTTAATCTAGTCGGGGGCTATATCTCGACGGGTTCTTATCCCTAGCTAACCGATCGGGCATTATTCCTCCTTCCTTATCATACTCATGCTTTTAGACATCATATATTGACCTAGTGTATCCTTCCCCTACCGCTATTTTAGACATCTTACAATCTATTATCACACTAGCGGTTGCTTAAAATCCTCTTCCAACAAGTAATGGGCACTTAAGATCACTCAAAATATCTAAGACATGAAAATCCGCCAAAATAGTCAATCTATCTATATGCACTACCATGTCTTTTAGTATCCCAACCGGATAAGAAACACTTCCATCCGCCAATCCAATAATCGATTCCGTTGTTTCAAGCCTACCTAATTTAAAGTTCCTATAAAGGGATAACGGAATTATATTGATGCATGATCCTAAGTCGGCTAAGGTATCATAGGCCTTGGAGTTCCCAATCCTACAAGGTAAAACAAATATGCCCGGATCATCTAACTTCTTAGGTAACTTGTTTTGGACAAAAGCGGAACCATTCTTACCCAACTTAACTTTCTCCTTATATTTTTCCAAAAGGGCATTGTAGCAGGAAGCATGAGTTAAGACATCAAGAACCGGACGTTCAAGATAAAGATATTTGAATTCATCTTCAAGGGTCAAGTTAGGTTCTTGTTTGGGTGGTGTTTCAATCACTTGGTTGACCGACAAATTAGTTGGTGTATTATCTTCTTGGTCTTTTTGAAAGATTTGAGTTTGTTTGAAACACATGTTTATAGCATTGACCGAGTAAAATTGAGGACAAGAACTAGGAGACAAAACCGATGAGATGGAATTAACATTTAGTTTTGGGTTCTTGACGGTGTCACTTGGGAGTGCTCCCAATACTCGATCATTGAGAACCTTTAACATGTTGTCAATTTTATTTGTCATCTTGCTTTGTTGTTGTTTGAAATCGGCTTCAAACTTGGACAAACGAGCTTCTTGAGATGACATAAAATTAGACACTAATCCTTCAAGATTATTGGAATTGTTGGAAGGATTATTGTTAAAAGTACGGTTCGAGGATGAACCGTTTGGTTGAAAACGATTAGGTGGATTTGAAAATTTGTTTTGACAAGAATTTTGGTTTTGTTACCACCTAAAGTTTGGGTGATTTTTCCAAGATGGATTGTATGAATCACCAAGGGTGTTTTGCTCGGGTTTGAAAGTGAACCACTTATCTCCCTCTCCGTCGGTACGCGAGGATGCATAATCCACAAAAGCTTGTTCCTGGAGTTCCATGCAATCATGAGTGTCATGGGGACCACTACATAATTCACACGAAGAAGTGATTTTGTTCACTTGACTTGTTGGTTTAGGACCTTCGTAGGATTTCATGAGAAACTTTACTTGGTCTTCAAGTTCCATGATCCTACGGTCGGGAATGCTTGAGTTATTCGAAGGCAAGGATATTGCCTTGACCATTTTGCTCAACTCGCGGGGGTCATTCCAACATTCGTTGTCATAGAGAGCAAGATCTTTAATGATTCCCAATTATTCTTCCGCATTCTTATCACGAAGCTTACCACCGGCCGCTTGGTCAATGGTTTACCTTGTGGATTGATTGACATGATCATAGAAAATTTGGATTTGAAGCCAAAGATCAATGCCAAGGTAAGGGACGTTTTCGAGTAAGTCCTTGAAACGAGTCCACGCTTCGTAAAGAGTTTCACCTTGACGTTGTTGGAACATCAAGATGTAAGGGATGCGAACCTCTCAAAGGAAGTTTTACAATCCTCTAGGCAGTGTACCTAACCGTTGTAGTGTAGTATAGGTAAGTCCGGGGATTGATCGTTCTCTAGGGAAATAGTCAAGCAATAGTTTTGGGAAGGTCGAAGTGTATGTCGAGATAGGTCTAGAGGTGAGGGATGATTCTTTTTGTCTTTTTATATTTTATGAAAGCAAGTAAAAATCTCGGGTTTTGAAAAAGTGGGCGGAATTATTTACTAATTAACTAACCCAAAACTGATAATAAAACTAAATTAAACTAAAAACAAGAAAAGTAAATTGGTGGTAACTCTTATGATAGGAAAATCAATGTTTACTTAGACATCTTTACTCCCTAGTTATCTCCTACTGATTTGTCGAATTGTCACGTCCTTGTTTTAATTGAAGCGTTGTATTCCTTAATATTAGTCGTGGAGAGGTGCCGAAGTCCCCGACTCTATGAACAATAGTCTCCCCTAAATCCCTTAAAGTCTATTAAGTTATCTAGGATCTACAAGCCGCAATTCATGCAATAAATACAACGAGAAAAACCAATAGTGCACTCTATGGTTGCGTTTTATAAGACGTTCAAGCTAATACATATAAGAACTTAGCCAGTTTTCTTTTCCTAAAGCGAGGCAATCAATTAAACAAGAGACGATAAATCAATAATCGATAACTAGGTTTCATTAGATCTAAGCAATCACCAATTAACTTAAGCGATCATGTTAAAGCAAAGACAAGATAAACAAGTAATCAAACAATACATAGACATATCGAATGATAAAACGAATAACTTATCCTTATTGAAACATGAAGTTCAAAGGTTGTAAAAGCCTCACAAAAGCTATAAAATTCGTCTGGGGTTTGCCTCTCCAAAGTGTTACACGAATTATGAAAAACATGCGAAAGTATATATAGATTTACAATTGCGACGACGTCACTTACAAAGTGTGACGCCGTCAGCTCGCCTCCAATTAGGGTTTCGTATTGTCCAAGTCACCGTTTTGACGACGTCGCTTATGATGTCTGATGCCGTCATATGATTTCTGACGCCGTCCCTTTGTAAAAGTTCTAGGCCGTCTCTTGTTAACTTTGTACGAAATCTTGCTCTTCAAATACGCCTGACGCCGTCAGGTTATAGATTCTAAAAATTCATCTTAGGCGTCGCTTCTTAATTCTAAGCCAAAAGTCCATCTTCAATTGCAAGTGACGGCGTCACGTTGTAGCTTGTGGCGCTGTCAGGACCCCTTATCTAACGGAATTTGCGACTTCGCCATTTTCTTCAATTTATCGTCCAAATAAGCCATAAATGTGCCAAAATCTAGATTTTTTGTCCCAAGTACCTAAAATGCAAAAAGAAACGATTTAGGGCAATATTTGATCATATAAATACGATTTCGGCCTTAAATGGCCTCTTAAAAAGGTACCAAATAATTCCTCATCATACTCTTATTGCCCTATTGCCTAAGAATAAGTCTCCTCTGAAAGTCTCTGACTACTGACCTATTGTTTGCTGTAATGTGGTGTATAAGGTGATTAGTAAGATTATTACTAATAAGATTAAGCCTGCTCTTAATGATTTAGTTGATGTGAATCAATATGCATTTATTCCTAGGAGACATATTAGTGATAACATATTACTAGCTCAGGAATTTATGAGAGAGTATACTTGGAAGAGTGGAGTTAGAAAATGTGCTTTTAAAATTGATATTATGAAGGCTTATGATACTGTAAACTCGCAGTTTCTAGAGTGGTGATGAAGCGAAAAGTGTACCGCTTTTAAGGGGTCATTTAAGCCCTAAATCGTATTTATTTGATCAAATATTGCCCTAAATCGTTCCTTTTGTCATTTTAGGTGCTTTTGAGAAGAAATCTGGAAAAGGAAGCATTTTGGACGTTTTTGGAGCATAAAAGTGAAGAAAACGACAAAGTCTCAAAATCTTGCTTGAAGTTACCTTTGACGGCGTCAGGATTAACCCTGGACGGCGTCATGGCTTGGCAAAAGTGGTGGATGTGAAATTTACTCATGATAAGCCAGAGAAATTGCATGGAAATTCTGACGGCGTCACGCTTTAATCTGATCAAGGTCGTCACGTTATAATTTAAAGAGGGACGGCGTCACGTTCATAGTCTGACGGCGTCAAGCCTTGATAAGCCAGAACGGATTTTTGAGAGCTAAAGAGGGACGGCGTCAAGAAGGTCATCCGAGAACCCTAAAAGCGGCGAGGTGACGGCGTCACACTCCATAACGTGACGCCGTCAGATCCAAAAATCTATATATAGTTTTGCAATTCTTTGTCATTAGTGTGGAACTTATTGGGGAACTTTGTGTGTGAAAACCCTAGGACGAATTTGGCAGCTCTTTCAAGGCTTTTTGCCTTGAGATCTTCCATGTTACATTGAAGATAAGTTATCAATTAATCATTCAATATGTCTATGTGTTGTTTGATTCTATCTTATTCTTGTCTTTTGTTTAACATGTTAGGCTAGATTTATCTTGTGTTTGCTTAGATCTAATGAAACCTAGCTATTGATTATTGGTTATTAGTGTGTTGTTAGTTGTATTGGATGATTGTTCATCTATGTTAGGCTTAAGAAAACTGGCTAACTTCCTATTCGGTAACTTGCTTGAACGTCTTAAGAAACATGAACCAATGCGTACTAAAGGTTTTTATGGTTGTATTTAATGCACAAGCGAATTCTAGTGATCCCATGTTAGGAGCTTCCTAGCCGGCTCGACATAGGAGTGAAGTAGGAGCTTGTAGAGTTGGGGAAGTACGTACGCCACCCCACGAATGGTATTAAGGAATACACCCGCCATCCACGCAACTAATACACACTAATCAACCGGTAAAAGATAGTTAGGGAGTAAGGAAATCTAAGTAAACACATTTCCCTCCACATAAGTTTTCACCAACATTTTCATTTTTGTTATTTTATTTTATTTGCATTCGTAGTAATTTGGGTTAGTTGACTAGCAACTAATTCCGCCCACTCTTTCAAACCCGAGATTTTACTTGCTTTCATAAAAAATTATAAAAACATAAAAAGAATCTTCTCTCACCCTTAGACCTATTAAAGTAGTTTTTCATACCTAACGAACACTATTCCTTGTGGAGAACGATCAATCCCCCGTACTTACCACTACACTATACTACATCGGTCAGGTACACTGCCTGGTGGGGTTGTAAGCCTCTTGAGATCCCTCGAGAGGTAAAACCTGTTGTAAGGTCGCAAAACCACGCATCAAGTGGACTCTTAAGCAGTTTGGTTTCCATAATTTGATGGTGCATTGGATTATGCTTTGTGTCTCTACTGCTTCCTTTTCTGTATATGTTAATGGGGAAATTAAAGGCTTTTTTAGGTCTGGTAGAGGTTTAAGAAAAGGTGACCCTGTTTCACTTGTTTACTCTAGTTATGGAAGTATTAACACTTATGATTAAAAGACAAGTTATATATGAGGAGAATTCTAAGTATGGTGCTCATTGTAAGGAACTTGAATTAGTTAGCTTATGCTTTTCTGATGACTTATTACTTCTGTGCCATGGTGACATTATCTCTGCTTTAGTATTGAGAAGGGTATTAGATGAGTTCACACTAAGCCCAGGTTTATATCCTAGTCCTAGTAAATGCAATAGTTTCTTTGGTAATGTGCCTGATAGCATTAATGCTGATATTAGTGATGCCTTTTAGTGAAGGGTATTTACATTTTAGGTATTTGGGTGTTCCAATGATTTCTAAGAGGCTCACTAATAATGATTGTAGTGGCCTTATTGAAGTTATGATTAGAAGGTTGGGAGATTGGAAAAATAGGAACTTATCCTTTACTGGTAGATTACAATTGATTGCTTCTATTTTCTCTTCTTTACAAGTGTATAGGGCTTCTCTTTTTATGTTGACTATGTCTATTTGTGAGAAAATTGAAAATTGAGTAAGGGTTTTCTATGGGCTAGAGGTGATTCTGTTAAAGGGTTAGCTAGTTTTTCTTGGAAAGATGTTAGTAAACCTAAGAGTCAATGTGGTTTAGGCTTAAAATCCATGCATCTTTGGAATGAAGATCTGATGGCAAAACATTTGTAGAATACTATGAGTAATAAGAAGTCTAGTTGGGTCAAATGGGTTAATGTTCATATTTTGAAAGGTAGAAGTATTTGGAGTCTAGATGCTAATATTAGTTCTTCATGGTGTTGGAAACAAATTATGCATTTAAGGAATAAAATTGAGAGGTTTATCTCTATTAGGATTTGGAATGCGAAAAGTTGTAGTGTTTGGTTTGATAAATGGTGTCCTAATGGCCCTCTCATTAAAATTATTAACCAAAGAGTGATTGAATTAGCTGGTCTGAACATTAATGCTTGTATTGCTGATATGATCCATGATAATAGTTGGTTATGGCCTTCTGATTGGGTGGGCAGATTCAGCTATGAGTTTGTCTGTGCCTAGGCTCATAAGTTAATGTGATGATAAAACTGTTTGGATTAATAAGCAGGGTAAAGATGTTGAGTTTAGTGTGAAGGATGTTTGGAAGGCTATTGATGTGCTCTACCATGTACAAGTTTTAAAATTTATAAACATGATTTATCTAATTATCTATTCAACACATACGAGCAAGTATACTCGTCCGTGCTAGTAAATGTGGGTAAGTCGAGATTGTCCCAAGGGATTTAGTGATTATTGTATTTAGTATAACAAGCTTTTGCAAAAAGGGTTGTCAATCCTATTTGGTGAAAATTCAAAAAGTAAATAGAATCCAATCAATCAAAAACATATACTTGTGTGTAATTCCTTAACCAATTGCATAGAGTATTCTACAAAGTTTGGTGTAACTTGTAATGATGCACAATTTTATATGAATGATTAACAATCAATGGTTTATATCATGAAGAATCATTACTAAGAATTCAATCTCCTAGTTAAATCCTTTCGGCTTTATTAACTATTATGGTAATTCTATTAAACACTAGTTGTTTGAAAAGCAATTCTTATCTCATGAATTCCTACGAATCCATTCGGCCTTTTCTCGTGATGAAATCGTTTCAAATCCACTTTAATGAGTAAATATGATGCTTGTCACACACCATATTACTTACTAATTCGTGCACTAACGTTTTGGAATAAAAACATAAAGAAAATCCTTTCGGCCTTTTTATTCTTTAAAATGTTTTTACCAACAAATTAAGCAAGATTAGATATTATTCCAATAAACTCATAAAACAAGAAATGTTTTCATGCATCACTTTTTAGATAAGAATACTCCAACAATAGTTACATCATACACACAAGTATACCAAAAATTACTCCATAACAATCATAATCAAACACAAGTAACAAATAATACTTTCATTAAACTCAAAGTAAAAGTAGTTCATTGTAAATAAACAAGATATACCTAGCTTAGGATTACAAGAACTAGAATCGTGGAACTATAGCAACCACACTCCTCCAATCGCCTACTATGACAAGTAAACAACTCCAAACTCAAACCAAACTATTGAGACTCAAACTCAATATCTCCTGGACGTTTCTACAGCAATACTAGACTTTCGGGCAATAATAATAAGATAGTAAGGACTTTGTTGTAAGCCTTTTACTAATTTTGGGTGTCACCTTAAGCATACATGCATAGAGTCCAATATATAGTGTAAGAACACTTATTCTTCAAGCCAAAACGTCCCTCCAGAGTTAATATCAAGAAATGATCGGACTCCAATGATTAATGGGAAGTAAAACCTTCATTTAATGCAAAATGGTAATTGCAGATCTGTCCAACCGATCGGTTTTTGGACCAACTGATCGGTTCCTCGCCTCGGTAAATTCCAACCGAATCGGATGCGGGTTGCATCCAATCGGTTGGATGCTTCATGCACTCACAACTTTAACTTTTTCTTGCCATTTCTTGTCGCATGCTTTATCCTTCATTTAGGTGCTGATTTCTTCCATAGAACTTGATATTTCCTTGGTATATGAACATGGAAATCTTAACACTATCAAATCCTTGAGTCCTTGTGTGGTTTCTCTCTTTTCTCCATCTCGAGAATCTTCCAGATGTGCATAATCACTCCAATTCTTCGTCTTTTCATCAACTTTTCCTGTACTTGGCTACATTTACTTGCATATACACTTTTTCATGATTAAGTAACAAATACATACAAATATAACCAAATATGATGCATAAAACTAATGATAACGCAACTAAAAACATGCTCATTCTGAGCGTTATCAAATTCCCCCACACTTGAGTTTTGCTCGCCCTCGAGCAAGTCGAGCATTTTGAAAAATGATTTCAATGGTATCGTTATCGTGGTTCCAAAAATCTAACAACCATCCCGAAGGAATAATAGTTAATTTAAATTTTAATATGAAAAATTCTTGAAACATAAACAAGTTAATATCGAGCTTGATAACATAACTAAGCACCTCACGAAGAATTTTCAAATTCACTCAACACTCTTTAGGTAGATTGATTGGTAAACCACTATTTGCTCAGTCATGATTCATGTGTCTTACCATAAGCTTGTACAAGTATCAAAACAATAAAATAAAACATCAAAGAGGTCTTTTATTCGGGTTTAAGATTAAAGGTTACTGGCTAATGTTCAAATATTTCATACAAGAATATAATAGCTCGCCGGCACGTATTTTTGACTAGCTAAACAACGGATGGTCACTAGATTGTACCTTGGTTCGCTGGCGCGTTACTTACATAACGGATGGTCACGAAAATACGCACTAGATCGCTGGCGCGTCTTTCAATTATTCAAAAACCGAATGGTCACTACAATATCCATGCACTACATATCTTTACAAAGCCATCACTTAATCCGGATGCTAGAAAGCTAACAACGAATAAAATAATTTGGTAAAGGGTAGGGATAAGGCATGGGAATATTTATATGATAGATTTCTACAAAATGAGAAAATAAGAACCAAGTTCAAATTCCGTTCCCCACTCTTTATACCACAAATGATTACTTTCCAAACTCCTTCGATCGTTATTCCGCATCACATACTCACTTATTTCCTCTTAGCTCATTGGCTAATTGATACTCATACATTATAGCTCATTGGCTATTCACTTTATTCACTTTTTTTTTAACAAACAAAACTTTCTCGTCACCCCCATACTTTGGATGAGCACACGCTACAAAAAATACAAATAAGAGTAGGGACCTCCTTCTTCGTTGAAACAACACATACACATATCAAAGTGTGGCCAACGTGTAACCATCAAAAAATAAATAGTTTTCGAACTTCAATTGAACTTGATTCGGGTAAGGCTAAGGTGTAAAGTGTAAAATATTTTTGTAATTTTCTAGATTTAATCAAAAGAAAAGAATGGCTCGGAAGGTGTAACTAAGGGTATCTAGCGTAAGAGATTAACGCTAACAAATGGGTTTCAAATACGAGGATAACTAACCGATGTGGTTAGCAAAAATATTTCTGTAAACGGATGGCCATTTGGTGTAAATCCTAAGTTGCCTCTTATCATTTGAATATATTTTATCACTTGAAAGTGATTTTAACCGTAATGCATAACGAATACAAGTTCTAGAATCAACATAATCACCAGCACACTCATAACGAAATATATAGCATAAGAAATGCTTTATACAAAAAGGCTCAAATCCTCACAATTTAAGGAAAGTTATAACATGTACTAGTAAATGTTATCGATTCCAAAATGAAATTGCTCTCATAACTTGATTAAATTCCAAAAAATTTCAAATAGCCTCATTTTTACCATTGAATCAATCTAGTTCTTTAAACTATATGAATTATGTGGGAAAACAACTGGAAAATCAAGGGCGAACGAATTCTAGTTACTTAAATCCAAAGTTCTACTAAACCTAAAAATTTAAAATTAAACCATTTTTCCTATTTTCTTCCCTCCCCCACACTTAAGTTTTACATTGTCCTCAATGTAATAAAAATGAACTTCAAAGTAAGGGAAATGGGAAAATTTTAGTTAAAAAGGTACTACCAGGGTAAAATCGCATACGCATATTTGATCATAAATAAGCAAATGAGTTCTCCAACTCCAAATATTGATCAACAATAAGCTTCCGGTAATTCACCCCTGCAAAATCTGCAAAAATATTCGAAACCAAACAAACAAACAAACAAAATACTAAAACAAAGTAATTAAATTAAAAACAAACCATACGTTATTAATCCTAAAAGAAAATTAAAAAAAAAATTAAAGAAAGTAAAGATAGAAATTGTTCGACACACATAATTGTTTTTAAACACAAACCATCATTATCAAATCATGACGATCACTCATCATCGTCATCCATGTCTTCTGCTTCCTCGCTACCTTCAGTCTCATAGTTTTCTTCCTCCTCAAAAACTGAATAAACTCTACGCTTCTTCTTTCCAACTCCAGATGATGATCCACCAACATCGAAACTCGAACCTCCAACCTCGGGAACTCTACCATACACTGGCACTGGCTCGGGAAAAGGTGCATACCCAGGATATGGGTAAGGATACGGACCAGGATAGGGATCATACGGAAATGGGTATGGTGGAACATTTGGTGGGTTGTAGGGTGGTACCGCATAATTGGCCTCACGTGCCAAGTGTTGGAGCATCGGCATGGAATAATCATAATTATAGTTATCCCTCATCATCATTGAATCTCTCCAAACATCCCTACGCTCAATATCATTTAGCTCACGGTTCCAATCTCCCCATCCCGAATCAAAACTACTCGGTGCATGTCCATAAACATTTCCCGTTGGTGGTGGTGGTTGAGGTGCGGCAATTGCCGGCTCAGTCCAAGCTCCCAATGTCTTCCAAAACTCTTATCATCCTAAGTCTCACTCTCACTCGGACCCGAACACTTATCCAACTCTTCATCCTCAAAATATCCTAAATTCCTTGCCAACGCGGTTACATAATGACCTCCACAAATATCACTCTTGTCTTTAATCCCCGGTGCTCTCCTAGAAAGATATTCGGCTATGATCCAAGCCGCATTACCATTCTTATCCTCCTCTAGCAATTTCATCACCCACAAGTCGGGTTGATTACACTTATCTCTACTACCCGTCCTATGCAAAACTCCCCAAGCTATCAACTTTTGCAAAATCTTCATCAAAGGGTTCCTTAACTTGGATGAATTTCTCCTAGAATACCCCGGATCACCAACTCGATTCCAATAAGCCGGAATACCATCATAGTCGTTATGATACCTCACTAAGCTCACGAAATGAGCCTCAAACAGTCTGTGTTCAACCTCATGTTGCTCATATAAACCCAGAGCAACCGCAAAACCCGAAAAAGTATACGCATGCTCATTCCCGCATAACCTAAACCAAATATAAGTCTCCCTCATAAGATCAACCACTTTCCTTTCAAAATAGAAAGTTGAAAAGAATTCCAAACACCATTCTCGATACACATCTTCATAGATACTAAAAGCTCTTTCCCATGAGAAATCTTCAAACGTATCCCCATCACCAGGATACACATAAGTCATTTTCAACATCTCCCTCAACTGATTTTCACATTCATACTCCGTAAACAAACTCCAATCAATTAAACGTGGTTTGGCAATAGACCTAACCTGTAACATAGAAAGGCGCTCATGATAGGCATGCTTTTCTTCCTTCTTCAACTTACTGAACTTAAGATTCTCATTGCCTTTCGATTGAACATTATAGGTAACCTTGCTCCTTTCATTTCTTTGAACATACTTAGTGATAACGCTCAAATCTAACATGTTTTTCGGAGCGTTATTGTGGATTTTATGCATATATATTGATCACTTTTATGAACTTATGGTACTTAATGGAGTATAATGTCTATTTTAGGTTCATGGAAGCTCACGATGAAGAAAACGAAGAAAAAGGCAAAGAATTGATCAATAAACGAAGATCTATGCATATACGAAGAATTCCCAACAAAAGCGAGTCTCGTGGAATATATTCGAGAAGATAAAGTCATGAAGTTGTCACTCCAAAGACTCAAGGAATAAAACACAAGAGGGGAAACGAGGAAAGAAATGAAGAAAATAAGCTAAAACGAAGAAATAATAGAAGACTCGTTGTTCCCGACACACCTCCACCATTTTGGCCATAACTTGAGCATACGAACTCGGATTTAGTTGATTCAAGCGGCCACGGAAAGCTAAGAGAAAAATCTACAACACAGGTGTATCCAACCGATCGGTATGGGCCCGCATCCGAATCGGATGGAGCTCCAACCGATTCGGTTGGATGAAATACCGATCGGATGGAGTTGACTGCTATGCCATTTCTTCACTACTAAGACTCCAAACGTGTACAAGCCAATTCTAGATCCTTCCCAAGTGTATTCTAGGCTATTCTACTCTGCTTGGAGGCCAAGTTGAGCATTAATACCCCTAGCCTTGAGAGTAGTATAAATAGAACCATTTGGCTAGTGTTTTCAAATACCATTCTCATCCAACTATTAATCCAATTCATGTATCTCTAAGAATATCTCTCTTAACCACCCCTCACCCTTTTCCAAAGGTGTTGGGGGGAATGGTTGGTCGAAAGTCATAGGAAGGAAAGAAGAATTGTATTTCATCTTATGAACTTTGGTATTTTCTCTTTTAATATTAAGCATGTTTGTTTCTTTGATTGTGTTGATTCTTATTTGTCTTGTGAATGATGTCTTAATACTTGTTTGGTTTATATGATAACTTGTGATAATAGGATGTTTGGAAATATTTGTGTTTGTTTGGATTATGATGATAATATCATATTTGGTTAAATTGGATCTTGTTATTGTTTATTGTTTTGATTAATTATTGTTGAGTCTATATGTCGAAAGGATTCTCAATAGTGGTTGATTTCAATTCATTAGTCGACGAATGTTTTGGTCTTGTACTTTGTGACGATTGTATGAGAAACTTAATAAACATAACAAGTAAAGGTTTAATTTGGATTAAAGGTCCAAAGGCATCTTTTGAATATGTGTTCTAATCATTATCTTTCAAGTAAATGGAACTTCACAAATTGATGACATCAAAGTTATAGGTCGAAAGAACTCTTTGTTTGTTGTTGGTTTAGGCATGAGTTTTATGAAATGACCAATTGATTAAAGCTTATGTATATTTGATTTACAAAACACTAGACTATTATAATTGGTTCTATAGGTCGAAATGATTACCTTTGATAATATGTTTTCCAAACTAGTAAAGGCTTACACCAAGTCCTTACACCAAGTCCTAGTAAAGGCTTACACCAATTTCTTACTCACTTATTATCATTGCCAAACATGTATGTTCTTTGTGTGCTTGTTCTCATATTGCTTTTCTTGTTGGTTTGATCCGTGACAATCATAACCATCAACTTGTTACTTGCTTAAACAAACAAACGACACTTGAGTACAACCAAGTCTCTTGGAACGACCTTGACTTACCACAACCTCTATACTACAAATGACTAGGGTATACTTGCCCGAATGTGTTCCTAGTTAACCGGTAATTCTTGTTTATAAATTTAAAGCTCGGTGAACGCATCACTTAGTCACAATCGGGTTAACTCGAACACGCGACGAACTTGAAGAACCTACAACATTACTCTATAGAAAACGCAAATATATGTTAGTATAAGAGTATAAGAACCAACGCTACATGATTTGGAAGTCCGAAACCTCGTTTTGAAAATTTCCATTTTAATTTACCGAGCCCTCCATCCGATCGGTATTGGTCTCCATCCGATCGGATGGAGTAAAAGTCCACACCCAACCGATCGGTCGCAACCCGCAACTGATTCGGTTGGGTTTTGCTGTAAAAGGCAGAAACTTTTATTGCGACTTCAATCGATTTCTAAGAATTCCAACTCTCTCCTAACCTGCATTTGAACACTTCTGATGTTTCTACAACTCCAATTCGTCCCTATATCCATCCATAACATCTCCAAATGATTTCTTAATCAATTCTAGAACACCCAAGAACACTAGCAAATCGAACTTTTCAATTAGTGTTCTAATCAACAATGCACTATCCTAACATCACTAATTAACAAGCATATAACATCTGGGAATCATCAATTGCAACTTAATTCGATTCAAAGTTTTGACCCAATTCAATCTGAAAATTCAATTAACCAATTCTTCCTCAAAACTTAATCAATCAATCTAATTCTTTTTGCAATGTATTCCTCTATCAATTACCAATCTATTCCTAAAAGATTACATCTTAATTCGAAGTCTATCAAAAATACCAAAATCTTGACCTAATTCAATAAATCCGAATTAAAACCTAATTAAACCAAATTGATGATGTTACTTACTTGTTTTAGAGCCATGGATGATCTCTAAACACTCCTGCAACTTCTAATTAACTTCTTATGGTCAAATTTATGGACCCAAATTTGGTGGAATGTGTGTGTGGAGGTTTCTCGTGATTTTTGAAATTGTGGGCTTATATATTCAACTCCATCCGATCAGCTTCATGATCCAACCGATTTGGATTAAGTTTTTGTAAAAAATTACTTTTCCTTGTAAATACAATTTGGTAAACTTGTAAAAGTAAACTCAGATGTATTTTTCCTTCAAAAATCCCTATTTGTATGTAAATGTTCCACCGCACTTGGTCTACCAAATTTTGTCCAAGTCTATGACTACTAACTCTAAACAAAACTAACACTAAAAATCTCAACTAAAAACATAAACTCCATACTCATAAAAACTTAGTAAAAAAGAAGTCTTAACATAAACCTTAAAACTTAAAACTTAAAATAACTTAAATGCAAATATTAAAATACTAAAATGCATAAAAATTAAAAGAAACAAACAACTAGCACAAGTTTTGTGCTTTATTCTTCAACTTGTTGCACTTTATCTCCTTCATCCTTGGAAGTATTCATGCCTTAGAATATCTTCACTTTGAAATTTTCCGGACAACTTCCGGTTTGTCTTTTGTGTCTTAAACCTTCTTGCAAAATTCCTTCCACTTGGGCAAACAATATCGAATTTCACATGCCATTCCCCATCTCCATCTTCTTTCTTGTAAACACTCGAACCGTCGGGTCCCCACTCCAAATTTTTGAGTTGGACCGGTAATGATCCAAAAAAATCTGTAAGTTTATTAAACACACAAATATTTTTAAATGGGTTAAAGAAAGCCTCCATTGCTAGAGCTCTCTCCATTTCGTCTTTGATATCAAAGAAACTAGGAGTAACCGGCCCATCTTTAGGCCTACCTTCCTCATCTCTTCCTATTTCAAAACATCCCAAGTATTCTTCCTCATTATCTTTCTCATGCACTTCCTTTACCATTTTCCCTCTAGGTTTTGGGTAGTAAGTGTGTTTCAAAATCCCATCATCAATAGTCATCGTACCACGGCCCATGTCTATTATAGCCCCACATGTTCTTAAAAATGGTCTACCTAACAAAAGTAGTAATTCTTTGTCTACCGGTATGTTAAGTACTAAAAAGTCGGCTAAAAAGGCTTGGTACCCTATTTGAACTCGAACATTTTTCACTTCACCCATTGATTTTGCTTTAGAATTGTCGGCCATAGTGAGATTAGATTGATTAGGTTGGCGGTTACTAGGTCTTAACCTTTTGTATAACGGATATGGACTCACACTTAACCCGGTATCGGCCAATGCATAGATAGGAGTTGTTCCATTCACCTTGATTGGTAAAACAAAGTTTCCCGGAACACTCAACTTCTTACGTAATCCGTTCTCTACAATTCTTTCTCTTTCTACCTCATCAAAAGTTTTGTCCTCTAGCCTAGATCTAGCCATCATGACCGCATCTAATTTCTTACGGTAGGTCATATAGTCATTCAACACTTTAATAACCGGTTTCTTCTCCATAAGTTCATGAAATTTCATCTCCAAATTCTCCAAGATAGCCTCCTTTTGTTCTTAAGTCAAAGGCTTAATGGTTTGTGGTGAGTTTGGTTGTGAATTAGATGATGACGATGATGAATTATCATTCTTTGGGGTGGAGGGTTGGGTTAATTTGTTAATAGGTGCTTTCTTCCTACTAGCCTTTCCCATTTTAACAACTTCTTCCTTCCCTTCCTTGACTTCTTCCATTCCTTCACATAATTCCGCAAGCATCACATCTACTTCCTTCTCTTCTTCTAAATCGGTGATATCAATTCTCATTTCACCGAGTGCAAAATCAACTTTACACTTAATGGTAACAAGAAAATCCCTTCCAAATACTACCTCCGGCTCATCGGTGTTTCCATAGTCTAGAACAACAAAATCAACCTTGAAAATGTGACCGTGAATATTGACACGCACATCTTTCACTTTCTTCCTCCCGTAATCTTCATAATCAAGGCGAACAAACCCAAGTTTATCTAGTACATCCTCGGTTATATAATTGTCTCCATACTCCATGTTTAATTGAGCATCCCAAGCTTTGACTCCTTCCACACCACAAGGTGTAGCAAACCTCATGAATGGTGCATCAAACTCCTTCGGAGGAGCTCTTGTGAACACAACAACCTTTTTCTTCTTTGGCAAACAAACTTGATTTTCTCCTACTTCTTCTAGCTTTTCAAGATCCATCTTAGTTTCTTCCAACATGTTCCCCAAACGTTCCAAGGAATCTCCAGAATCCTTGAACATTTCCTCTAAATTCCTCAAATAATCCGAAACTTCGCTCAAACTTTCCATCTTACTATAGTAAATAATAACTATAACATAACCACAAACACAAAAATCCAAATCATTAGCATTAGGGTGAGTCATAATCGAAACATACTCAAAAATGAAATCATATCAAGTAAACCAACAAGTCCAAACACTAAAACAACTAAAAATTAAAAAAATTTGAAAATTTTACCGACGCATCCATCCGATCGGATGGTTAATTCGTAAAAACCCAAAATTGCCCAGCCGAATCGGATGCAGGCAACATCCGATCGGTTGGACAGATCGTAAAAAAAAAATACTTTTTTAATTAAAAACTAAATTAAAATTTTAAGACATAAATAAAACTAATTAACTAAAAATGAAAAGTTAACCATAATTAACAACTTTAATTAAAAACAATTAATCTATCTAATAACTATTATTAACTAAACATAATAAATGAAAAAACTCTTAAACTACTAAACATAAAATTAAATATACTAATTACATTAACTACTATAATAAAAACTTTAAAACATATATTAAATACTAATCCTATGATTATCATTAACTTCTACTTAAACATGTAATTAAAATTATCTATTATTAAACTTAAACAATCATTAAACTATCATTTAAGACTAAAGAAAACTGAAAAATAACAAAACAAAAAACTTTTCCGAGAGCTCCAACCGATCGTATGCTAATCCATCCGATTCGGTTGGACCTAAAACCAAACTTTTTTTATTTACTTTTTAACACAAATTTTCTAAATCAAAACTTATAAAATTACAAACAAAAATCAAAACAAATCAATTCAAATCAATTCAAATCCATGGCAGCGGCGCCAAAAACTTGATGTGCTCTACCGTGTACAAGTTTTAAAATTTATAAACACGATTTATTCGATTATCTATTCAACACATACGAGCAAGTATACTCGTCCGTGATAGTAAAGGTGGGTAAGTCGAGATCGTCCCAAGGGATTTAGTGATTATTGTTTTTAGCATAACAAGCTTTTGCAAAAAGGGTTGTCAATCCAATTTGGTGAAAATTCAAAAAGTAAATAGAATCCAATCAATCAAAAACATATACTTGTGTGTAATTCCTTAACCAATTGCATAGAGTATTCTACAAAGTTTGGTGTAACTTGTAATGATGCACAATTTTATATGAATGATTAACAATCAATGGTTTATATCATGAAGATTCATTACTAAGAATTCAATCTCCTAGTTAACTCCTTTCGGCCTTATTAACTATTATGACAATTCTATTAAACACTAGTTGTTTGAAAAGCAATTCTTATCTCATGAATTCCTACGAATCCTTTCGGCCTTTTCTCATGATGAAATCGTTTCAAATCCATTTTAATGAGTAAATATGATGCTTGTCACACACCATATTCCATACTAATTCGTGCACTAACGTTTTGGAATAAAAACATAAAGAAAATCCTTTCAGCCTTTTTATTCTTTAAAATGTTTTTACCAACAAATTAAGCAAGATTAGATATTATTCCAACAAACTCATAAAACAAGAAATGCTTTCATGCATCACTTTTTAGATAAGAATACTCCAACAATAGTTACATCATACACACAAGTATACCAAAAATTACTCCATAACAATCATAATCAAACACAAGTAACAAACAATACTTTCATTAAACTCAAAGTAAAAGTAGTTCATTGTAAATAAACAAGATATACCTAGCTTAGGATTACAAGAACTAGAATCGTGGAACTATAGTAACCACACTCCTCCAATCGCCTACTATGACAAGTAAACAACTCCAAACTCAAACCAAACTATTGAGACTCAAACTCAATATCTCCTGGACGTTTCTACAGCAATACTAGACTTTTGGGCAATAATAATAAGATAGTAAGGACTTTGGTGTAAGCCTTTTACTAATTTGGTGTGTCACCTTAAGCATACATGCATAGGGTCCAATATATAGTGTAAGAACACTTATTCTTCAAGCCAAAACGTCCCTCCAGAGTTAATATCAAGAAATGATCGGACTCCAATGATTAATGGGAAGTAAAACCTTCATTTAATGCGAAATGGTAACTGCAGATCTGTCCAACCGATCGGTTCCTCGCCTCGGTAAATTCCAACCGAATCGGATGCGGGTTGCATCCGATCGGTTGGATGCTTTATGCACTCACAACTTTAACTTTTTCTTGCCATTTCTTATCGCATGCTTTATCCTTCATTTAGGTGCTGATTTCTTCCATAGAACTTGATATTTCCTTGGTATATGAACATGGAAATCTTAACACTATCAAATCCTTGAGTCCTTGTGTGGTTTCTCTCTTGTCTCCATCTCGAGAATCTTTCAAATGTGCATAATCACTCCAATTCTTCGTCTTTTCATCATCTTTTCCTGTGCTTGGCTACATTTACTTGCATATACACTTTTTCATGATTAAGTAACAAATACATACAAATATAACCAAATATGATGCACAAAACTAATGATAACGCAACTAAAAACTTGCTCATTATGAGCGTTATCAGCTATTAGTGAGGACAACCCTAAGGTTATTTGGTGTGACCATGTTTGGTTTAATCAGTATATCCCTAGGCATAGTTTTATTCTTTGGGTTGCTATAAAGGGAAGGTTAAAAACCAAGGATAGACTTGCTAAATGGTTTAATATTCAAAATCAGTTTTGTCATTTTTGTAAAATTGTTAATGAATCTCATAACTACCTCTTTTTTGCTTGTCCATACTCTAAAATATTGTGGGAAAGATTAAAACCTTTAGTATATCTGGATGATATTAGTAATGATTGGCCTTGCATCATATCTGTGGTGGTTAATAAACCTGCTAAGAACAAAGTATGGAGTGTCATCCAGAGACTTGTTCTTGGGGCTGCTGTTTATTTTACTTGGCAGGAAAGGAATATTAGGAGAATGCAGTTTGTTGAGAGGTCATCTGATTGTTTGTTTAAGATTGTTGTGGATACTATTAGACTCAAGCTTATGGGTCTATCTATGAAGTATACTTCTGATGTAGTAAGGGCTGCAAATATATGGAATTTTTCGGTTTGCAAGACTGCTTATTATAGCAGTATGGTGAATAAGTAATGCAAAGATTTAGATTAACTATGGGGTATTATGTTGTGTATTTTATGTGGTTCAACTGGTTCCAAGAGGGCACTAGATTTTGGGACTGTAATACTATATTTGATTATGATGACAAGGCTGTGTTAGAAGGTATTGGTAAAGGTATGTGTGCAGTTTATGATAAGGGTTGTTATTCAGTTGTGGTATTTGTTAGTTTTGGCTAACATAGATGATAGTTTGTTTATTTTCATGTGTAAGACTGTCTTGGTAAGTTGGATATGTTGGAATGGGAGAAGTTAGTAGAAGTTGTGCTCTTTTCCTTATCCAAGGTTTTGCCTAATGGGTTTTACTTGGTTTAAGGTTTTTAAGGAGTCAATTCTACTGAAAAGTTATGATATTCTGGTATGCTCCCCTCTGCTATTTGTATCAGGTTTGAAGTATGAATGGTTCTGAATTAGATGGAGTTGTTGCTGGTCTGCTATAGAATGCTCAAGCTTTATGTTTTTTATTGATATTGACTATGTAATTTCTAAATTACAGTTTTCTAGCTTTGGGCTCAGTGTATGGCGATGGATTGAAGTATGCTGATTGGTCTCAGTGTATGTCATGGATTCAGAGTATACTATTTCTATCTAGTTTGGCTGTAATTTCAGTCTCTTTTGTATATGTAGTCTGAGCTTGGGAATTGTCCAATGCCTTTTGTTGGTTAGCCTTAGTGTGTTTGGTCTAGGGATGTATTCTAGCCTTTGTATCACTTTGGTTGTATGTTGTAACTTGCCTGTTTTTTGGCACTTTTCTTAATAATATTTACCTTTGAGAAGAAAAAAAAAGAATGAAAAAATGTGTATAATATCAATATTCAATATAGGAACAAAAAAAAAAACAATACTGAAATACCATCCAACCTTTTTGTAACAGAAAGGAAACTTTATCTTTGCTAAACAACCTCAAATCTCCGAGTAACTAAAACAAAAGCAAAAATCTATTTACCATTTTATTGTAATCAACTATTTATGACCAGAAGTAAAGGACTAGTTTCCAAACACACCTGCTAGAAGCCAACACCAAAACAGTTGCAGGTATATCACGAAGTACCCGACTTGTATTACATATTACTAGTAACTTTAGTTGTCCATATTCACCTGAACCCTATAAAAATGAAACAAAATGGTTGGTGAAGGCGTTTAGCAACCACCACCATACTCATTAAACACCACCACCATCTCAGATCTATACAACGTTTATCATACATTTCATACCACCACCTACAAACCACAATCACGAACCCGCGGTTGACTTTTGAAAAGCTTAATGTAATGATTAGAGTTCGTTTATGGACACCCACAGTTGACTTCGGACAAGTGATAAGATAACTGGTTGAAGTCCGGTGGTTGGGACTTGTCAGAGCACTGTATGATTCGCGGGATATAGGTGACAAAGTTTCAAGAGCAAAGATAAAGTATGTAGTTGAGAACTATTTTCCCCTCACGTGAAAGGAACGTGAGGAGTTAACTGGGGATGGACGGTGATTGGGACTATTGGTGATGCGAGATAGAGACGTTGGAGATGGTTGGCATTGTTTGTGTTAGATAATAAGGCCTACATGCCCGACCTGTTGGTTCAGCCCGCTTAGTTGCTAGGGTTAGGTTAGTTTATTTTCTATATAATCTTTTGTAATCTTCAATATTTAGTGAATCTGATAATATAATTTCCATTATTCCCTTTGATTACCACATGGTATCAGAGCTACGGATCTATTATACATGAGACACGTTCGTTTTCGTTACAATCTGTCGCGTTCTAAAAGAAGAAGAAAAAAAGGAATCAACTTGCGTGGCGTCGACCGCGGGGTTATTCTGTTGACACCGAAGTAATGAATAAAAGATTTTGATTGTAAGTTTTGGTTGGATGATGGATATGTTGTGGGTCGGTTGATTTGGAAAAAACGATTGATATGGATTTCTTATATACAAGTTATATTTAGTATATGGGATAATGAGTTTTAAATGTATCCAACTTGCCACTTTTCACTGAGTTGTGTATCAAACTTTTTTTTACTAAGTAATGGTCTAAACTTACTAATCCTTGCTATGTTGTGTACTAACGGGGTGATTAAGGTTTTCTGTTTGAGTTATTTACATAAATTGTACGTGTGCTTGGACCAAATTGCAACGTTTGTCCTTATTGTCAGTTAGAGTTATTTACATAAATCGTCCTTGTGGTTAGGACCAAATTGCAACATTAGTCCTTATTGTCGTGTCACCACCCGAGTGGCGCCACGTGGCATCGGGTCAGGTCAGGTCGGATAACGGGTCAAGTAGGGTCGGACTACGGGTCGGGTTCCCACGTGTCACCAATAAGGAGGTGCGACGTGGCGGGTTATATAAATAATCCCCCAAAGCCTCAGCCACGTTCGAACTCGGGCCTCACATGTGGGGGTGAAGGTGATGCCCAGCTGAGCTGGGCATAGCTTCAATTATATTAACGCAACCTATTTCTTTTATAGTAATATTAGCCCAGTCCGTTTGTGAAAGGGTCAAATATAATTTTGACCTGTCAATTTAAGCATGTTATGGACCAGTTCAAAAATAATTGAAAGTACCGTCAGACTCGTTTTTTCGTTCTCTTTCCAATGGTGTGCTCGGGGAATTTTTCCGACTTTGTATGACCTCGAAAAACGCGAAAATGTCGTCGAAACTCATCCAAAGGTCACCGTTTTTGCTTTGCTTTAAAACCCTTGTACCTGCAAGACATAATAACACATACTAAACATATTTGCAATATAATTTCATGTACCAAACTCATCCAAAAGTCACCGCGATTTTATACACGGTTTTATACACCTTTTAATAAAACCGTGTATAAAACCATGTATAAAAATGTGTGTAAAACCGTGTATAAAAACGTGTGTAAATCCGCATGTAAAAACGTGTGTAAAACCGTGTTACAAACGCGTAGTGATGTGTGCCTAAACACACATCATTTTTATACCAGAAAATACGCTAAAATGGACTAATAACCATAAAATATGTGAAATTATATTGCAAATATGTTTGGTATATGTTATTATGTCTTGCAGGTATAAGGGTTTGAAAATAAAACAAAAACGGTGATTTTCGGATAAGTTTTGATGACGTTTTTGCGTTTATCGAGGTTCAGACGAAGTCAAAAAAATTCCCCGAGTACACCATTGGAAAGAGCGAAAAACGAGTTTGACGGTACTTTCATTTACTTTTTACCCGATCCATAACCCCTTTAAATTGACAAGTCAATATCTATTTGAACCTTTTTATTATAACAAAATTGACTGTCAATCAATGAGGGGTTATATATTTAATTTCGCATAATATTATTGAAGGGCTGCTCCACCCCAGTGGTAGCACCCTTCATCCACAAACCACGAGACTCGAGTTTGATTCCGAGCGGAGGCTTATTACGTTGCCACGTGTCACCACCTGAGTGGTGCCACGTGGCAACCCGACCCGTAATCCGGCCGGCCTGATCTGTTACCCGACCGGACCCAAACCCGATTCCGACCCAGTCCCGACCGTTAAAATAAAGGACTAGCGTTGCAATTTGGTCCTAACCACAAGGACGATTTATGTAAATAACTCTAACAGAAAACCTTAATCACCCCGTTAGTACACAGCATAGCAATGATTAGTAAGTTTAGACCATTACTTAGTAAAAAAAAGTTAGATACACAACTCAGTAAAAAGTGGCAAGTTGGATACTTTTAAAACTCATTATCCTATATTTACTTATATGTATATTTCTTCCTGAATCTACTCTGTCTGCATTTGTCTGCCTGAATTTACTCTCGTTCATCTCCGTAATTATGTTGCTCTGTTCTGATTTTGATTTTGCAATGACTTTGGTCCGTCTGTTTTAGACTTGACTGTTGTCGCCTTGTTACAGTTTAGATTACATCGGATTGAGACTCCTTCTAGCATCAAGTTTGCACTTTGGGACACTCCGCTTTTTGTTTATTTTTCAGCTTTAGTTTATTTTCTGTTTGGCAAACTCTCAATGTTTTCCGCTGCAATGTAAGTTTGAGAGGGGATGTTAGATAATAAGGCCTACAGGCCTGACCTGTTGGGTTCAGCCCGCTTAGTTGCTATGGTTAAGTTAGTTTATTTTCTATATAATGTTTTGTAATCTTCATTGTTTAGTGAATCTGATAATATAATTTTTAGTATTATCTCTAATTTCTACGGTTTGTATCATATGATCGATTCATGTACATTTCAAGGTTAAGTTGTTCAGCAACTGGTTCAAAGCTAAAGCAATAGATGATATTTCACAACACTTTATAGTTTATATGATAATATTTAACGTACTAGTAGCACTTGCAGTTTTCAAACAAGATCTTAAAAGGCTTAAAGTGAAAAGTTTAGAAATCTTACTTCATTTTTTTTTAACGGCTTGTTAGTTGTGAGTGGTTCAGGTAGCAGTGACATCCAATTGGGCAGTATGCTGACCCTGAACTCCGCCTGTACTTTCTCCTATTTCGCCTGAAGGGGTAAAAGTCTCGGGTGGTACTCGAACTTGAGACTTCCCCTAGCCAAACCTCCCCTCCCCAAGCCCATAAGAAATCTTGGTGGCCAATTGAGCTAGCCCAGTTGGTTATTCAAATTTATCAAGGTTCTCTTCATCTTCTTCGACTATCAGTTTATCACCCAAAGCATCACTATTATGATTATTCAAATTTATATCAGACAAACAATTTAATATCATGTACGAAGAAATAAATACTTATTCCAGTGCTTCCATAAAATTTGAAAATTTACTAACTGGAAATTTGTTCTCGCAGTTTAACAAGCAAAGGTGATAGGAAAAAACAAAATAATATAAACGTTAATGACGGATACCTAAATAACATGTTATCAGGGAAAATTATGTGTTTGTACGTATACAAAGTTAACTAAACTTCATTATAACTAGTATTTTAGAAAGACGGCAATGTAGTGTTAGAAAAATAGATCAAAATATGTATTGGTAATGTATGATTTCTATGTCTTCCGCGAGGTATTCGCCCTTGTTTATAGTTAAGTGTTCGCTAAGTTTGGTGCTTGAAGCCTGCATTTTTGGGATAAATTAGCTTCTAGTGTTGCGACTTCATTTTCTCCCGCTCAATGGCTCTGCCATCAAATCAAGTTCAGGCAAGCAACAGTACTTTGGTTTGAAGATGGGTTTGCAGTGTCGTCGGTTGTTTATTGGTTTAGTTGTTGTTTTGTGTCGTTTTAGTTTATATCAAGTTCAAGTGTTCAGGTAGTATGTTCAATTGTAAGGTCGAAGGTTAAAGTTATGTTTTTCAGTTTTTTCAATTGTGTCGATGTATCTCAATGGTTGTCACTTGCAACCTCTCATGTATTCTCAATTAGGGCTGAGCAAATTCACCCGAAAATCAACCCGAACCGACAAACCGACCGAAACCGGACCGAACCGACCTTTTTTTGGTTCGGTTCCGGTTTTGTATATTTATTTCGGTTTTTTCGGTTTTGGTTCGGTTCCTTTTTTTTGTCGGTTTTTCGGTTCGAAATCCAAAAATCGACCCGAACCGAGATATTCGGTTCGGTTTCGGTTTTCATATGTATTTCACGGTTCGGTTCTCGGTTTGAGTTTTTTTTTTTTCCTTTTTTGGTTTTAGGGTCGGGTCGGGTCGGGTTTGACCCAATGCTCACCCATATTCTCAATTAGAGCAATAGGTGTGGTGAGTAAATTTTTCTCCTCATTTGGTTCCCACGGGGTGCCACGTCACTTTAAAAAACCCCCTTCTATGATCCCTCCTTAGAGTGAGTTTGATCTAAAATTAGGAGCCACCAAAATGTCAATGTTTTGCTTCGCTGTTTAGGTGAGGAGGGTGGAAATGAGGAACGGTGTGGAGCAAGGGCGGTGTGGTGAGGAGAGGTGGCGAGCAAGCTACGTCAAAGTGGCGAGGTGGTGAGTAACTCACACCGAGTGCTCTTAGGATATCAACATCGATTCAATCTTTTGCAAAAAAATAAAATAAATAAACAAAATGTATAATTTTTGTTGAATTGCTTGTTAACCATTTTTAGCCAAAGACACACTCATCACCCAATCTTCTTTGCTACTATTTTTGTAACTTCTTCCACCATTAAGTTTATTGATGTCTACACAAACATAAAGATACCAAAAGCATATCATAAAGAATTAAAAAGGATAATAAAGGGAGGTATACTTGAACTAGGATACTTTAAAGATTCTTGGCATAAAATAAAATTTAAAATTTCCAAGAGGAGTTTCATTGTACATAGTTCAAAACATTGCTTATAATGGAAATGTTCGTTCTCCTTTGAATTAGATGTTTGCATTTAGTTCCCAAAATAAAAAAGTAGTCTTCAATTCATAACCAGTCAGGGTGCGTTTAGTCGGGGGAAAATACTTTTGTTTTCTACAAAATATTTTCTGAAAAACAAAGAAAACAGATATCGCATTCAAATCAACATTTTCCAACAAAATATTTTGCAAAAACCAAAATCCTCTATTTCCTAACTTAACAAAGAAAACTATAAAACAAATTTTAGTTGTTTTCCTTTGTAACCCACAACCTTCCTTCCCCTTCTTCAAAATAGAAAATAGGGCAAATGTTTTATAAAGGTATCATGCTTGCCACCATTTTTTTTTCTGGGTATTGTCGAACAAATTTTTTTCCTTATACGGGTACTAATCTTTCAAATACGGTCTCTTTAAGACACTTTGTGACATTTTTGCCCTTCAAATTATTAAAACTCCTATTAGTTGACAGGGGCAAAAATGTCACAAACTACAGTGCAAAGAGACCGAATTTGAAAGATTAGTACTCGTATAAGGAAAAAAATTTGTTCAATACCCAGAAAAAGAAATGGTGGCAAGTATGATACCTTTATAAAATATTTTCCCTTATAAAAATACAAACATACTAAATGCTTTTTTTATATTTTCAAGTGTTTTGTGGAGATAAATTTTCCTTCCAAATTTTTACAAAACTAAAGATCGAAAACAAATGAATTTTTTCTCTAACTAAACGCGTACTTAACATCTCAAAGTTCCTACTTCCCAAAAAAAAATACGGAAGTTATACTGCTAGTACTCAGTAAATGTATACCTATTGATGACGTATGTGGTCTGATAGACCTGATCTGTCAAACCCAGAGGGAAGGCCCGGATGGAAGGCCCTGATGGAAGACACGCCAATATGGCATCCGGATAGGAAAGCCAATACTAAAGTGCCTCGTATGACATGGACAGACATAATTTAAGTATAGCATCATTGACCGTATGTAACACCCCCAAAATTTATCAGCGGTCGCGAAAGCATACAGAACTTTGAGGGTACTACTTGCGGGAGCAACGATTGAAAATCACAACACAAGGTAACAAAGAACGGAATACATACTCCGTTTTTAATTAAAATTGACATTTAGAGTTTTACAAAGATAATTCATTGTTTTGATAAAAATTAGGCCCATTGAATACAGTGGTTCCACATAAAAACAAGTCTCAAATAAAATTGCCAGTCTGTCAAAAGAGCTCCATGACCCTTGCCTTGCCATATCATGCCATACCAAATCAAATAACACACCTGAGAAAAACATGCTAAAAAGTCAGCAAAAAGCTGGTGAGTTCATATGTTTAAATAAAGTCATCAAATATATAGTTTGGACCAGCATGATCATTATAACACATATAATGTCATACAAAAGTATCTATCGCGCTAGCACTAAGTTCATGCAACCGAAGCTCGACAGTTCAGTGTGCTAATCTCTAACACATAAATAATAGTCAAGGGGCCCTTAGCGAGTGTTTAACCCAATACACTCGAAGTCTGACTTGCTATACGTTTACCTTGACCCGTCTGGCCAACCGAATGGGGGAGTCACCCCAATAGATCTATCTAAAGTAGCCGCGCTTCCCAAAGGAAAATAATGGTTCATGAAAATGGGCATAATAGTGGGTTCTAGGGCTTAGGCTAACTACGCAATAGCTTTGAGAAAAAGTAATAATATTATGGTCCATAAAAAGATTTGCATGTTTCTCACCCCATATTGGTAAAACAAGTAAACGTAAAAATGGGGCTATAAACTCACCTTTAATGGTCTGAACAGTGAATGCTGTGAGATTAGAGAGTGCACGGCACCAACACGTAACCTATTTTAAATAACCATGTCTTAGTTTCAAGTATTAAATTCAAGTCCTTTCAGATTTTAATTTCAATGTTTTAGTGTATTTGTGTTATTGTCACTTGTGTGGCGGCAAGTGGGGTTGCTAAGGTCTCTTCTAAGGGATGGTGAGGTGTACTCTATAATTGACCTAAAGGTACGGTAATGAGGGGTTGGAAAATATCTAACGATCTAAGGTACGAATGAATTATTCTAGTTGTGTTAGATATATATATATATATATATATATATATATATATATATATATATATATATATATATATATATATATATATATATATATATATATATATATATATATATATATATATTGTGATTTATCCGTTATGTCCGTTTATGTTGATTTTAAAGAATGACGTTTATTGCCTATTAAGTGTATGATGTGAAAAGTTGAATATATATAACGTTAACTATTAGTAACTTGGTTAATTTAACTAAGTTCTTATTACTATTCACTTACACAATATTATACGTTTCGTCGAATTTATTCTAGTTGAGTTGATAAATTTCTAGTGACATCCATTTTTAATTTATTTGGTTGTCAACATAACGAATATAAGTGTTAATGTATTTTTATATACCTCGACGTGTGTTATGGTCTACACCTATCGTGAATTGATTTGTTGTTGTTTTCGCTTAAGTGTTATATTCTAGATACACAAGTGTATGTCAATATTTACATACCTCTAAAATGTAATATTACTAGTATAACAATGTCCGTCTATCTTGTCTAGTTGTTTTTAATCATTTTAATCGCGTTTAACATTTTGGCTTATTCAAGTTCTTACGTACGTATATGCTAATGTAAATGAAATTCCACTTGGTACTCGGCCATATAAGCTTTTATATACCTATATGTTGAACTATTTCAGTCAAGTTTTATATTTTGGCTATACAAGTTTTTATGTAAGTTATTGTGAAATTTCATTTCTTTTTGTCTTTCGGCTATACAAGTTTTTGCTTGTCTAAATGATAGCTAATACCATTTATTTTCGTAAACGGCTCTTGTACTTATTTTAATTGTTTGCGATAAGTCATTACGTTTGTTATTCGGATCTGCCTTCATAATAACTTCTGGGCTGCGGCCCATTGTGTTCAAAGAGGGGGGGGGGAATAAGGTTGCTACCGGATTGGGTTTTTACCTATTCTAGTGGGCCGAATGGTAGGCTTATAGTCCCACGTTGTGAGCTATGCTTAAAAGGGCTGTCGAGTGGGCTTCATAGTTGGGCCAGGTCATTGGGCTGTTTGGCCTGGTATTTCATTAAGGAAAACAGAGGACTTCACCAAGTTAACTACTTGATGATACCTTCCTGGAGTCCTTTCTTCACGACTGAGATTGGTTATCAACCATGGTCTCAGCTTCACCTCGTGGCCATTATTCGAGTACTACTCGACTTCGAGTCACTGGGAAGTCTAAATGGTAACAATGCCTTGTGTTCTTGACTCACCTATAGGTCGACAAGAGGAGGAGTCTTTCCTCATATGGTTCTAACTACTTGGACTCTCAATGTCCTTACTTCTCTAGTTTCTTGGGATGTATTTCCCACAAAGTCTCTAGTCTCCTATTCGACTATCAATCATCCTCATTGGGTTTGCTTTGGGCATAATGGTGTTATCTCTCATTGAGATTTTGGGTTTGAGGTCAAATGAGCCTTCCAAGGCTTGAACCGTGGGTGTAATACTCATGGGTTGGGGTCTAGTGTTGCTACTGGACTCGAGTTAATCTTCCTCTATGTGAGGTGTTTTCCCCGTCTGTCCCGACCACTATTGCACCTAGCCTTGGTGGTCACATGATTTGGTGATGGCCATGGTTGGTCACAATGGCTATCGACCTTAACTTAGCAACACATAACATACAACCTTGTTTTCCTATCCTAGCCACAACATCCCCAGGTTCGAACCATGAACCTGTGGGCTTCGAATACCTAAAAAAAATCATGAAACTAACCACTTAATTCTACCCAAGTGTTTCCTACGCCACACTATCGACAACAACAATAACAAACAACAATTTTTCTCAAAGATTACTACTCCTGGAAATCATATTCGAGCTAATATCATAACTCTTAAATTTTCCTCAAAACCAATTAGTGTTCCTGGGTATCAAATCGACATAAAAAAAAGAAAAGATAATAACATCACTACTAATCTTATTCATTCGACCTAATAATTTCTTATCATGAATGATCTTAAATAAATAAGTAAACCGAATCTATTATCAAACCTTAAAAGGATTTCTAATGGGTGAACACTTGAGTGAACTTCAATCCGAGACCCACTGCTCCAATATCGATCAACCCCAAACCTCTAAATCGAATAACAACACATCCTTTCTTGAGAACTTCTCAGATCTTTGGTGTATTTTTGATGAGTTTGTGATTCGATAATCTCTTGGAGGCGCGGATTTATGGAGCATATTGGAGAGTAACTCCATGGGTCTTTCGGTTTTTGGGAGGTATAATCTTACCATTTGAGTGCTATCTCTATTTGAATGGGTGTTTAATCCTAGGTTGACTTGTGATTCCTGAAGAGGACAAAGGATCTAGGTCAAAAGAAAATAATACTTGTTGTGTTGAAGGATGGTGATGGTTCGAAGGTGTATGGGGAAGAGATGGGGGCGGACAAAACAATAAAATAGGGTTACAGGTTTTTGGATTGTGTGTTAGTGGGTGAGTGATGTTTTATTTTCAGTGGTTAGTGAATATTTAGCTAATAGTGTGGTATTTTTATTCCCGCGTTTCGTTAAACTGTGTCAGATTCGGATCCTTCCCGGAACCGTCTCAAATATGAGATAGTGTATCTTTAAAGTTGTTATGTAATACTTGAATATTTTTCTGAGTCCTTAATTATTCACTAACATTTTCTGAACCTCAAATTTATTTCTGGTTGGCGTGTGGTGTCAGTCTGTGTGAAACTGGGATAACCTCCCGTTTTCAATACAATAATCATGAGTAAATCATAAGATGTGATAATTTCACTGTTCCTTGGTGAGATTTTCGGGTGACAATATGTGCAGGTCTGTTATCCGTTTTAACACATAATGGTCTAGTCAGGTGTCCTAGTCACAAAAAATGAATTGTCATTAATATAAATATTAGGGAAATTTTACCATTTGTCACACCGTATGTCAACAATACTATACTGGGGGGACATGATGACGTATGTGGTCTGATAGACCTGATCCGTCAGACCCGGAGGGAAGGCCCGGATGAAAGGCCCGGATGGAAGGCCCTGATGGAAGGCCCGGATGGAAGGCCTGGATGAAAGACCTCGGATGAAAGGCACTTGGCCGAATCACCCAAGCCGGAGGACTCAGGATGAAAGACACTGGATGAAAGGCACTTGGCCGAATGACCCAAGCCGGAAGACTCAGGATGAAAGACCCCGGATGAAAGGCACTTGGCCGAAGGACCTAAGCTTACGTGTACCTGCCACTCAGATATTAAAGGATATGTTCCCTATTGATGTGATAACACATGTACCTACCACCCGAATATTAAGGGATATGTTCCCTATGATAACATCATCTACAGTAACCAAGACACTATAAATACACTGCCAAGGATGGTGTGCATTTAGGTCATATCTCTTACCTCTCACTACTTTCTCTCTCTAGAATTACTCTCAATTGGTGGGTACGGTCCTTCATGTTTGGTCCTCCGGATTAGTCCTTCATGCTATGGGGCATACCCCTGCATACTTATATCATGCAACATTTACATACTTATATATTTATGCTAAATCCTCTACCGACGAGGTTCTGAGTTGACGGTCCGAGGGTGGTTTCCGGGGCTTTGGCCTTGGGTCCCTTTCTAACGGGTTCTTTCATGTTTGTAGTATACTTCAGGCCTCGGGACAAGGAGGAATGGCACGTGGGAGCCATCGAGAACTACCCGGCGAAAACATGCTTCAAAACCTATTTAACAATAAACCTATGATCATTTCATTAAATATTTTTTTTATCGGAATCAGTAGGATAAAAATGAGTTTCTTAAAACTATATGTATCATGTAAAAGCTACCTCTTAAATGGACATAAAACAAATAGACTCAAGGCCATTGTACGTGTTATGAAATTAATTTTTATGATCGTTGTTTAGAGAGAAGAAGAAAAAAATAAATAAAAAATAAATAATGAAATTAATGAACTTGTTTACACCAAGTCGTAACAATATAATATTATTTGGAACTACAACTTTTCAAGTGTCAAAATCACAATTTAAGAAACACTATCTGAATTTAATATTAAACGGCAGAAGTTTGAGACAAAAAAAAAAAAAGATCATTCTAAAAGATAAATAAATAGAAAACGTAGTTATGCTGGGGTATGGGGCATGCCAACTGCTCGTCACATATCTTTTTTATATATTTGTGGCTGGACCATTTATCTTATTTTATATATGACTCGTTTAAAGGAAAAAACTTTTTAATTAATTTTATATTTTTAGCACATTGTTTTGAACACTCATTTAAAAAAAAAATAATAATAATAAAAATAAAAAATAACAACTTGTTTGAACAAGCAAGACGCGTGGTTATGTATCGTGTGAGTGTCTGTTTGAAGCTTTTAATTTAAGCCGTTTGTTTAATACAGCATGATGTCGACAACTTAAAGTAGTAATGTAGTACTGCATTTAGTATTCTTTAAAGTTGGACATATAGAAGTTTTTTAATCCAATTAACAACATCAGTTATCTAACATCATTTAGAAAGAACCTTTAAATTGACAACTCAAATAAGAAAATAAGTTTTGTTTTATCGGATATTAACCTTCTTTCGGTAAAATTAAGTTTGATGTATGCATCCAATATTTATATAATTGTACTATTTCACTATATATATATATATATATATATATATATATATATATAGCAATTGTCAAGTGTGCAACCCGCGCTTATTATTTTGAAAATGACTTGATTGCAGGTTCTCGTCCCTCACAAATGCCACCATATGGCCTAAAATTTCCCATAAGTGGTCCAGGGGCCTGTAATCCAATATTGGCCAACGATTGGGCCCAAGGATATCCAAAGTGCAGCCCACTCCAAATCTCCAATGCACAAAGAAAAAAGTATCATAGTCACTCCCCATCCCACTTTAAGAGCATGAGATGCTGTTGGTGCCGTAGGAAAGTACCGTCACAATAGTACATTTTTTACATAACAAGAGAATCAACCACAACACCGAAAACACTTCTCCCTCATATAACACCATAATCTGGTGTCATGGCGCGCACTTGAACCCTACAGTTGTTTTTTTTTTTTTTTTTGTTTTTTTTTTCATTTATTTAAATAAAATAACACCATTAAACCAAAATTAAACTTTCATTAATAAAAAAAAGTACACGACACATTAAAAATTATGATAAATTAAAAAAATACAATTTAGTGATTAAGGTTACATAAATGTTGCACGATATCGTGTCGAAGGTAGTCGTGCACTCTCCTATCCCGAAATTCTTTATTTTTTCTTCGTTGTATCTCACATTGTTCGATCTAAGTACGTGTAAATTCGGTTGTGAAGAAATGTAAAATTCGTTAAATTCCCTAACTGCGAAATTTTGATTTTTCAATATCATGTTATGTAATATGATGCAACAATACATGATTCTTCGTAGCCTGTTGACTTGGTAAGCACGTGCGGGTTGTTGTATAATTTCCCAATGACCTTGTAGGACTCCAAAAGCTCGTTCGACATCTTTTCTTGAACTTTCTTGAACTCTTTTAAACTTCTTGTTTTTTCATCCCTTGCAATATAAAACGATTTGACAAATGTAGACTATTGAGTATAAATTTCATCCGCTAAATAGTAAACTTTTGCGTATTTTTTTCCATTCACTACAAATGGAGCTTCTAGAGCTATATCGGCACGGAGGTCATCAAATAACAGTGAACCATATAGAGCATTGAGGTTGTTATTTGCCACCGGAACACCAAAATACATGTCAAATTCACAAATCATATGACACAACGGCTTCAGTACTAGAGTCGGGTATTTATGATCACGCCTTTTGAATTGCCCGTGTAAGACCTTCGGACAATTTGTCCATTGCCGACGCATACAATCAATGCTCTCCAGCATTCCCAAGAGTCCATGTTTTTCTTCGTGCAATGCATATATATGTTGGATATCATTTAAATCGGGCTTTCTTAAAAACTCTTTTATGTTTAAAGTATATATGTATATAGTGAAGTTTCGTAAACACTCACGTGAACAACGTTCACCACTTTGCAAGTACTCGGCAAATGCATCGAGTGTTGGGTCGTATGCCAATTGCCGTATGGCCGATGTGCATTTCATGATAAGACTGATACTTAAACGACGTGTACAATCGGGTCTTTGTTTAAAAAAATGAAGTATTTGGAAAGAGAGTCAACATTATAATTGGTAATGGTTAACTATTTGTTTAAAAGTTTTAAACTCATATGATTCATTCGCCGAAAATTCCTCTCTGGGTATTTAGGTGGATTGTTTTCGTCTTCATAATAATCTTTCAATAGCCTATGTTCCGCATCCTCTCGTTCACATGGTATGTATGTCCTAGGTATTGGAACCGAACTCTCGGTTTCTTGATTATCCAAAGCTTGAAATTGTTGATGATATTGAAAATATTGAGAATACTGTTCCGCATCGTCTTGAGAGTAATAATCATAAAGATTATATTCGTTGGGATCCATAGCCTTTTTTTGAAGGTACAAAGAGAACTATTGTTGAGATGTGTATGTAGAAGTGAATGAAAAAATTAGAAGATTAATATGGTATTTATAATATTTTTAAAGGGTAAAATGTTGGAAAAAGTGGGTATATTTATGATTCAAACGGCTGTATTTATAAAAAAAAAAAAGAAAAAAAAAAGAAAAAAAAAAAAAAAAAAAAGAAAAAAAAAGTGAATATTTTTATTTTTAGGACCGTTACTCAATGTTTAGAAAACAGTGAAAAACCAAAAAAAAGAAGGAATATATCAGGCCACTCGGCTAGTGGTGACCACGCCAAACCTGAAAATGCGAGTGGTGGTGTGGTCTTGGCGCCATCCCGTCACATTTTGGGGAAAACACCAACTCTTGACGCACCGTACCCATGCCTCTAACCGTCCACAAATAGAAAACGCGTGTTTTATAACAGATGCATTAATTACACAACAAATTGTCATTTTTACCATTAAATGCGATCAATTTTACAAATTCGAAAATTTTGATAGCATAAAATAGTCAAAACGTTCAATTGTAACAATTAACTTAAGAAATTAAACTGTATTTCTGTGAGATAAAGACAAATAATAATATGAACACTTAAAACAAGAAGAATGATGTAGAGTTTTTTTTAATCTAAACATGTAACATCTTTTAGGAATTGCGTCCCCCACAATTCCATTCGAGCGACCCCACTTCTCTCTCACATAGGTAATTTCATCTTGAATCATTAAAAGCATATACTTTCAGATTTCATCTTGAATCATTATGCTTTATGATTTCACCTTGAATCATTAAAGCCGCATGTTTAACATCTCAACAAGTCACATTGTTATAGGAATGGACTAGGAAGTTAAAATATTAAAGTAACTCCCTCACATTGACGTGACTTCCCCCACATTTCTACGATTAGGTTGTCCTATTGAACCCAGATCTTGGGATCCCCAGTCAACTGGGTTAGGTTTTCCTTCATAGAAACTCATTCCTTCAAGGGCTTTAGTACCATTCCTTTAGAAGACTTACTAACTAACTCTCTGCTTAAGCCTTTCGTAAGCGGATCCGCGAAGTTATCCTTTGACTTCACATAGTCAATTGAGATAACTCCTGTTGAGAGTACTTTTCGTATCGAATTATGTCGACGACGGATATGTCTGGACTTTCCAATATACATTATGCTATGAGCTCTGCCAATTGGCGATTGACTATCACAATGTATACTAATGGCCGTTACCGGTTTAGGCCACCTTGGTATGTCCTCTACGAATTGACGTAGCTATTCCGCCTCCTGTCCCCATTTATCTAACGCGATAAATTCTGATTACATCGTGGACTTAGCTATAACAGTTTGCTTGGAAGACTTCCAAGATATAGCCGCCCCTCCTAGTGTAAACACATATCCACTAGTCGATCTAGAATCCTTTATGTCAGATATCCAATTTGCATCACTGTATCCTTCTATAACGGCTGGATATCTATCATAATGCAGTCCATAATCGCGACTGTATCTCAAATAATGAAGTACCCTAGTCATAGCTCCCCAATGTGCATAACTTGGATTACTAGTAAACCTACTTAGCCTGCTAACAACATATGCTAAGTCAGGTCGGGTACTTGTCATTAAGTACATTAACATGCCAATAATTCTTGAATACTCTAATTGGGTAACACCTGCGCCTCTATTTTTAGATAGACGCTTACTAGTGTCAATTGGAGTTCTAGCTAGGCCAGAATCCCCCACATTGTGAGTATTAAGAATTTTGTCCACGTAATGTGCTTAACTCAACACAAGTCCATTTTGAGTTCGTATGATCTTTATTCCAAGGATCACATCAGCCAAACCCATATCCTTCATGTCAAACTTTGATTTCAACATGTCTTTAGTAGATTTGATCATCTTGTCGTTACTGCCAATGATAAGCATATCATCAACATATAAACACAAGATTACATATCCACTATTTGTGTCTTTTACATATACACACTTGTCGCATTCATTAATTTTGAATCCACTCTCTAGCATGGCGTGGTCAAATTTTTGATGCCATTGTTTGGGAGCTTGCTTTAAGCCATATAATGACTTAACAAGCTTACAAACTTTGATCTCTTGTCCAGGAGCCATGAAACCCTCAGGTTGGTTCATGTAGATTTCTTCTTGTAAATCTCCGTTTAGAAATGCCGTTTTCACATCCATTTGGTGAACTTCCAAATTTTTTAAAGCGGCAATAGCAAGTATCATCCTAATCGAGGTTATTCGCGTAACACGCGAATATGTATCAAAGTAATCTAGACCTTCTCGTTGTCTAAATCCTTTGATTACCAATCTTGCTTAGTACTTGTCAATGGTGCCGTCGGCTTTCATCTTCTTCTTGAAGATCCATTTATAGCCTAGTGGTTTACAACCAGGAGGTAAATCCACGAGCTCCCAAGTATGATTTTGTAAAATAGAATCTATTTCACTTTTAATGGCTTCTTTCCATTGAGGCCCTTCCGAGGAAGTTACTACTTCTCGATAATAAGTAGTTTCATTTCCTACCAAAAATTCGAAAAAAAATCGGGTCCAAACGATTTCTCGGTTCTTGTCCTTTTGCTTCTTCTAGGTTCAACCTCGTCTTCCTCTATTTGATCTTGTCTCTCATCTTGAAGATCATTATCATCTCATTGTCTCTTATCTTGGGCAACATCATCATCTATTCTAGATGAACTTCCAGTTTCCTTCGTTAAACAAGGAAATATATTTTCAAAGAAGGAAGCATTCCTTGATTCCATTACAGAACCCTTTTGTATATCCGGATTTTTCGAATCATGTACAATGAAACGATAAGCACAACTATTCTTAGCATATCCAATGAATATACAATCCACAGATTTAGGTCCAATCTTTTGGGCCTTGGTTATCGGTATAGCTACCTTTGCTAGACACCCCTACACTCGTAAGTACTGATATGATAGTTTTCTTCCCATCCATAGTTTTCTTAGCATATCCAATGAATATACAATCCACAGATTTTTCTTCCCATCCATAGCCGTTAGAATGGCTTCCCCCCTCATGTCCTGGCTTAAACCAGAACTTATCAACATAGCATTAACCCTTTCCATCAAGGTACGGTTCTTGCTTTCGGCAGTACCGTTTTGCTGAGGTGAATAAGGAGCAGTGAATTCGTGTCTAATTCCATGTTTAGCACATAAATCAGCAAATGAAGACACATATTCACCTCCTCTATCACTTCGTACAACCTTGATTTTCTTATTAAGTTGATTCTCAACTTCATTTTTGTATAGAACAAACTTGTCTATAGCTTCATCTTTACTTTTTAACAAGTAAACGTAGCAATACTTTGTACAATCATCAATAAACGTGATAAATTACTTATTGCCACCTTTTGTGGGTAGTGATTTCAAATCACATATGTGAGTGTGTATCATATCAAGTGGTTCGGTTTTTCGTTCAACCGATTTGAAAGATGATCTTGTAAGTTTGGCTTCAACACAAGTTTCACATTTATATTTTGAGTCAATATGGAAATTAGGTATGTAATTAAATAAAATCAAATGACGCATTGAATAAAAATTTACATGTCCAAGACAGTCATGCCACATATTAGAAGGCTCAATCAAGTAAGTAGAAGAATTCATTTTATTGATGGGCATATCCCCTACCAACATACATTTGATTCTTAGAAAGAACAAACTTATCAGACTAAAAAGCAAGACGAAAACCAAACTTGTTCAACAGCCAACCAGACACAAGATTCTTGCGAATCTCTGGAACATACAAGACATTAGTCAACTTAAGCTCTTTCTCGGATGTCATCTTCAAGATTACATCTCCTTCACCCTTGATATCAGCAGTTGCAGAGTTGCCCCTGTACAGCTTCTCTCCATTGTTAACCGCTCTTAAAGAGTGAAACATACTCTTATCAATACACACATGACGGGTAGCCCCAGTATCAACCCACCATTCCCTGTTGTTGGAACCTACCAGGTTAACTTCAGAGATCATGGCAATGACGTCAGACACAATAGCAATCATGTCCACATCGTCATTCACCATATTTACCTGGCGTGGAGTCACCCGCTTCGGCATCTTGCAATTTGCAGCACAGTGACCTAGCTGGTCACAATTGAAGCACACCCCATGGAACTTTTGTTTCACAATTGCACCTTTAGGAGCAAGGTGCTCAGACTTCCCTTTGCTCTTCTTGTCATTCTTTCCTTTGTCCTTGCCTTTTCCTTTGACATTAGACTTTGAAGATGAAGAACCATGCTCAACCATATTTGCCTTAGCAGAATCAGGCGTATAAGTGTTTGTGAGATTATTAGCTCGAGGTTTGTTAGACCTAGCTCGAGGTTTGTTAGACCTCATCTAGGATTAACACAATAATAATGAACAACAATATAGTACTACGCAGCGGAATAATCAAACGAATCATTATTATTAAACAAGGTTTGTCGAATGATTCTTGTAGCTTATACAAACTACAAACCATAACCCTAGGCGTCTAAACAAAGACTCACGCCTAGGTACACACACACTTTTCTGGATTTTACATTGTGGAAGAACTGTACATAAAAACCTACGACCTATCCTCTTTATATACTAGAGGATTAGGGTTACAAAGACTCTAAATATGACAATTAAGGTCCTTCATCTTTGTTTTCATAAGTTTCCTCCATCTTTCATATTTTGTCAATATCAACTCATATTTAATTCCTAACAATCTTCCCCTAGTTGATATGACAAAACCAAGCATATGAAAGATGTCGTCTTCCCCTTAAGCCATGCATACCATCAAGAATCTTCAAGCTGCAATCTTCAATATCTTCTTCCCCTTTTTGTCACACTCAACTAGGAAAAGAAAAAGAAATACGCAACTTTGATCTTCATAATCACCAACCAGTACCATACTTCCAATCGAGTCTTCTAATGTCTTAAATTACCCACAATTAATAACACCAAAACGCTTACTTATTAAATGAACGCAAGACATAAAAATTCTAAATCTTCAGTAAGAATACCAACGAGTAATAATGAAAACCTTCTCCTCGATGTAGCACATAAATGGTTAAATATTAAAGCTTCCCCTGAAACTCATATGGTAACCATTTGAAAGAACTTGTCGAATAACTAACCACCATAGAAACAAATACCATGTAGTACCATGAAGATCACCAAATAGCTTACGAAAAATGACTACAATAATATTTGAAACCAAGCAGTAGTAGAATGAAAAATAGTTCTTATAATTTGAACCTGATTCCCAAAAGTAATGAATGAATCATCAGGTCATAACCAAAAATCCAAAAATCCTCCTGTGTGTGTGTGTTTCTTCCCTCTCTATGTGTGTGTTGGAACCACCAGTTCCAAATCAATAACCAATGCTTCCCCTCACTTTAAGAAGCCCATGCTCGAGCAGTACAAACCAGCAGTTAAAGTTTATAGTCAGCAGTATAAACTTTTCATCCTCCAAAGCTAGCAGTACAAACTGTTTTCGAGCAGTACTAACTGTTAACCCTAGCAGTACAAACTGCTACTTATGAATCAAGAGCAGTACGAATGTATAAAGTAAGCAGTAGAAACTGATAACCATCAGACCAATAAGCAGCAAAACTAAAGTGCATCCACTCAGTTATAAAACTGATTTAAATAACCCAACATATGCCACGACCAATTAATTGCAGTACGAGGTAAACAATTCAATTGGCACTAGTCGACAAACTCCAATCAATAATATATATCACCATTAATTAGGACGAGGTGAAAAGTGGATTGACCATGAATGAATGGAGATAGTAATCAGATGCGACAAACTGCTAATGCAAGCTCATAATATGAAATCAGTCCCACAACCGATTATAATAATCGACCCATTAATGTTTTGACAGCTGTTAATGAATATAAATTCATCACTTGTTTCACCGACCATTGAATTCCTTGTTCGATCGATCAATAATATAATAATCAATCATTGACCCATTTGTTGATCAATTGATAGACCAATCAAAGCTGCTGTACGAAAAATAATTCAATCCGATAAAAAATTTGAAAACCATCGTACCTTTATCTGCTCCTCTTCGACACAGTAAACCTTGTAACATCCTAGATATCAAGAGCAACCTGTCTCTGTTACCACTTGTGAGATCATTAGCTCGAGGTTTGTTAGACCTCATCTAGGATTAACACAATAATAATGAACAAAAATATAGTACTACGCAGCAGAATAATCAAACGAATCATTATTATTAAAAAAGGTTTGTCGAATGATTCTTGTAGCTTATACAAACTACAAACCATAACCCTAGGCGTCTAAACAAAGACTCACGCCTAGGTACACACACACTTTTCTGGATTTTACATTGTGGAAGAACTGTACATAAAAACCTATGACCTATCCTCTTTATATACTAGAGGATTAGGGTTACAAAGACTCTAAATATGACAATTAAGGTCCTTCATATTTTTCTTCATAAGTTTCCTCCATCTTTCATATTCTGTCAATATCAACTCATATTTAATTCCTAACAGTGTTTTTCTGAGCCAGCTTGTTGTCCTCTTCGATACGAAGACGAATAACCAAGTCTTCAACACTCATCTCCTTTCGCTTATGCTTTAGGTAGTTCTTAAATTCTACCCAGCTTGGAGGTAACTTTTCAATAATAGCAGCAACTTGAAAAGTTTCACTCAAGGTCATTCCCTCAGCATGAATGTCGTGTAGCAAAACCTGCAGATCTTGAACCTAACTCATCACGTTCTTTGAATCATCCATCTTGTAATCCAAAAAATGAGCTACTACGAACTTATTTGTACCAGCATCCTCAGTTTTGTACTTGCGTTCCAATGACTCCCATAATTCTTTGGCAGTCTTGGTCTTGAAGTAAACGTTGTACAAAGAGTCCACCAAACCATTCAGAACATAGTTGTTGCACAAAAAGTCTGAATGTTTCCATGCTTCCAAGGCTTGAACAACCTATTGATTAGAGGATTGACCTTCTGCAGGAGGTTCCACGTGAGGTGGATTCTCTTTTAAGAACCGCGTAAGGTTCAAATTAGTGAGATAGAAGAACATCTTCTGTTGCCACCTCTTAAAATTCTGCCCATTGAATTTCTATGGTTTCTCAACATGATTAGCAGCAGTGTTGGTAACTGGCGCACCAGATATATTCACAGTAGTAGTCACAGGAGTAGCGTCAATTGTCATCCTGAAAGATCAAATTAACGCAAACAGTTAAGAAAACTGTTATAAAATCGGTATCTAAGAAATTCTACCGTGATTTCTTAAAACATGTACCAAATCTGCTTCAAAGTAACTCAATCTTGTTTTCAATGAATGTAGATAAATTAAACCAAATAAATAATCAAACTGAATAGATCAGTTTAAAAGAAACACAAACTTGGTTTCAATATAAACTGAAAAAATTAACTGCTTATAAAATCATTTTAGATCTGTACACCAACCTGTTAATTAAAATCCTGTTTCTCAAGCTGGTTTTCCAAAGAAACTCAATCCTGGTTTCGACAGAAAATAGTTTGTGCAAAAATCTGTTAATTAAAATTAATACGATTTAATGAAAAGCGTTTTTAATTCTGTTACACAGAATCTATTTTAAGACTGTGGGGAACGGTGTACACACTTTTATTAAGATAAATCAGATTACAATGAATATAATTCACAGTAAACAACAAAAAATTAAATAGCAGACAAAAAGGGGTAGAAACAGAAGACAGACACTATGAACAATAAATAAATAAAGAAGTACAAGGTCATGGCACGAGGCTCGTGTTAAACACGTTTCCCTTAAAACAGATTTGCTGTCTGTTTCCCAGGGTACAACGTCCAAAGCTGTTGTACAGCCGGACCTAACAAAACTTGCCTGAAAGATCACGGAAGCAATGCGTGTTTCTGATCGATGGACTGCTGGAACTCGGCTGGTATGAGTTGCGTTTTTTTCTATGTCCAACTGAATGAGAAGGAGTTTAATTTATAGCCTTCACATGTTTTGGTGACCAAGACAGAATATATGCTAAAACATTAAACCGATTTTCAAATCTGTTAAATAATTAACACGATTTGAAATATTTTATTAACACAACCGAATCTGCTATTAAACATGTCAAGAAAGTTTATATCAATTACTAAAATAAATTGATACATATTTATGGAAAGAAAATCAGAATCTGCGACAAAAAGATACGCGCACAAGCTCGAATTTTCGGAGCTGCATTCATGTCTGCAGATCGCGCGGGCTCGCATGAGTTCAGAAGCTTCGAACCCATTTTAGCCCAGAAATCTGATTTTCTGCAAACCCCTGCACGCGCGCACGTAGGTGTTGGAGTAAAACCAACTAAAAGAATTTGATAGCAAATACCAATGTTTCCTTATAAACACTATTCATTTCATTCATGGGGCGATGTGGGATACTCTCCTAAAATCCATTTTTTGTGTTTCAAGTGCCTCACTTTGAGACACAATATCTCATTCATATCAACTCTATTTTTGACACATTTTAGCTCGTTATGAAGCTCTCGTCAAGGAGAACGCAGAGCTACCAAGAAATATAAATATATATAACATATACATATATTAAATAGTGTCTAAAATCTGCAAAAAATCATTTTGCAAAACCATTTTTCCAACAATACCCCACATGAATGGAGATCGGTCGAAAACATACGAAAGTTTTGGCGAAATTTCTGCGGTTAAGTCCTGCATAGGATAGGTAGGTGTGACCCTTTGAACCTTCCCTTGTGAGATGCACTTAGTCTCCTAGATCTGAGTAGACGCGATGTCCTTGAACTCAGCCTCTGTTTATGTAGACGACATTACACTTCACACAAGACTCTCCCTGACATTGTCAAGTCCTCATAGTCGTGTTCGTTATGGTCATAAACACTAGCCTGGTTCATCTTGAATCATTAAAAGCATATACTTTCAGATTTCATATTGAATCAATATGCTTTATGATTTCACCTTGGATCATTAAAGCTACATGTTTAACCTCTCAAAAAGTCACATTGTTATAGGAATGGACTAGGAAGTTACAATATTAAAGTAACTCCCCCACATTGACGTGACTTCCCCCACATTTCTATGATTAGGTTGTCCTATTGAACCCAGATCTTGGGATCTCCAGTCAACTGGGTTAGGTTTTCCTTCATAGAAACTCATTCCTTCAAGGGATTTAGTCCCATTCCTTTAGACGACTTACTAACTAACTCTCTGCTTAAGCCTTTCGTAAGCGGATCCACGATGTTATCCTTGGACTTCACATAGTCAATTGAGAAAACTCCTGTTGAGAGTAGTTATCGTATCGAATTATGTTGACGACGGATATGTCTGGACTTTCCATTATACATTATGCTATGAGCTCTGCCAATTGCCGATTGACTATCACAATGTATACTAATGGCTGTTACCGGTTTAGGACACCTTGGTATGTCCTCTACGGATTGACGTAGCCATTCCGCCTCCTGTCCGCATTTATGTAACATGATAAATTCTGATTCAATCATGGACATAGCTATAACAGTTTGCTTGGAAGAATTACAAGATATAGCCGCCCTCCAAGTGTAAGCACATATCCACTAAGTCGATCTAGAATCCTTTATGTCCGATATCCAATTTGCATCACTGTATCCTTCTATAACAGATGGATATCTATCATAATTCAGTCCATAATCGCGACTGTATCTCAAATAATGAAGTACGTTAGTCATAGCTCCCCAGTGTGCATAACTTGGATTACTAGTATACCTACTTAGTCTGCAAACAGCATATGCTAAGTCAGGTTGGGTACTTGTTATTAAGTACATTAACATGCCAATAATTCTTGAATACTCTAATTGGGCAACACCTGTGCCTCTATTTATAGATAGATGCTTACTAGTGTCAATTGGAGTTCTAGCTAGGCCAGAATCCCCCGCATTGTGAGTATTAAGAATTTTGTCCATGTAATGTGCTTGACTCAACACAAGTCCATTTTGAGTTCGTATGATCTTTATTCCAAGGATCACATCAGCTAAACCCAAATCCTTCATGTCAAACTTTGATTTCAACATGTCTTTAGTAGATTTGATCATCTTGTCGTTACTGCCAATGATAAGCATATCATCAACATATAAACACAAGATTACATATCCACTATTTGTGTCTTTTACATATACACACTTGTCGCATTCATTAATTTTGAATCCACTCTCTAGCATAGCGTGGTCAAATTTTTGATGCCATTGTTTGGGAGCTTGCTTTAAGCCATATAATGACTTAAAAACCTTACAAACTTTGTTCTCTTGTCCAAGAGCCGTGAAACCCTCAGGTTGGTTCATGTAGATTTATTCTTCTAAATCTCCGTTTAGAAATGCCGTTTTCACATCCATTTGTTGAACTTCCAAATTTCTTAAAGCGGCAATAGCAAGTATCATCCTAATCGAGGTTATTCGCGTAACAGGTGAATATGTATCAAAGTAATCTTGACCTTCTCGTTGTCTAAATCCTTTGATTGCCAATCTTGCTTTGTACTTGTCAATGGTGCCGTCGGCTTTCATCTTCTTCTTGAAGATCCATTTATAGCTTAGTGGTTTACAACCAGGAGGTAAATCCACGAGCTCTCAAGTATGATTTTGTAAAATAGAATCTATTTCACTTTTAATGGCTTCTTTCCATTGAGGCCCTTCTGAGGAAGTTACCGCTTCTCGATAAGAAGTAGGTTCATTTTCTACCATAAAAGAAACAAAATCGAGTCCAAACGATTAGTCGGTTCTTGTCCTTTTGCTTCATCTAGGTTCAACCTCTTCTTCCTCTATTTGATCTTGTCTCTCATCTTGGAGATCATTATCATCTCATTGTCTCTTATCTTGGACAACATCGTCATCTATTCTGGATGAACTCCAGTTTCCTTCGTTAAACAAGGAAATATATTTTCAAAGAAGGAAGCATTCCTTAATTCCATTACAGAACCCTTTTATATATCCGGATTTTTCGAACCATGTACAATGAAATGATAAGCACTTCTATTCTTAGCATATCCAATGAATATACAATCCACAGATTTAGGTCCAATCTTTTGGGCCTTGGGTGTCGGTATAGCTACCTTTGCTAGACACCCCCACACTCGTAAGTACTGATATGATGGTTTTCTTCCCATCCATAGTTCATAAGGGGTCTTTTCTTTTTCCTTACGAGGTATCTTATTTAAAAGATAAGTAGCCATTAGAATGGCTTCCCCCCACATGTCCTGGCTTAAACTTGAACTTATCAACATGGCATTAAACATTTCCTTCAATTTATGGTTCTTCCTTTTGGCATTACCGTTTTGCTGAGGTGAATAAGGAGCAGTGAATTCGTGTCTAATTCCATGTTTAGCACATAAATCAGCAAATTGAGACACATATTTACCTCCTCTATCACTTCGTACAACGTTGATTTTTTTATTAAGTTGATTCTCAACTTCGTTTTTGTATAGAACAAACTTGTCTATAGATTCATCTTAACTTTTTAACAAGTAAACGTACCAATACTTTGTACAATCATCAATAAACGTGATAAAATACTTATTGCCACCTTTTGTGGGTAGTGATTTCAAATCACATATGTGAGTGTGTATCATATCAAGTGTTTCAGTTTTTCGTTAAATAGATTTGAAAGATGCTCTTTTAAGTTTGGCTTCAACACAAGTTTCACATTTATATTTTGAGTCAATATGGAAATTAGGTATGCAATTAAATTTAATCAAATGACGCATTGAATTAAAATTTACATGTCCAAGACGGCCATGCCACATATTAGAAGACTCAATCAAGTAAGCAGAAGAATTAATTTTATTGATATCATTCTTAACAACCATTACATTGAGGTTAAACATACCATTCAGGGCATATCCCCTACCAACATACATTTGATTCTTAGAAGGAACAAACTTATCAGACTAAAAAACAAGACAAAAACCAAACTTGTTCAACAGCCAACCAGACACAAGATTCTTGCGAATCTCTGGAACATACAAGACATTAGTCAACTTGAGCTCTTTCTCGGATGTCATCTTCAAGATTACATCTCCTTCACCCTTGATATCAGCAGTTGCAGAGTTGCCCATGTATAGCTTCTCTCCATTGTTAACCGCTCTTAAAGAGTGAAACATACTTTTATCAGCACACAAATGACGTGTAACCCCAGTATCAACCCACCATTCCCTGTTGTTGGAACCCACCAGGTTAACTTCAAAGATCATGGCAATGATGCCAGACACCATAGCAATGATGTCCACATCGTCATTCACCATATTTGCCAGGCTTGGAGTCACCCACTTTGGCATATTGCAATTAGCAGCACGGTGACATGGCTGGTCATAATTGAAGCACACCCCTTGGAACTTCTGCTTCACAATTGCACCATTAGGAGCAAGGTACTCAGACTTCCCTTTGCTCTTCTTGTCATTCTTTCCTTTCCCCTAACCTTTTCCTTTGACATTAGAGTTTGAAGATGATGAAGCATGCTCAACCATATTTGCCTTAGCAGAATCAGGCGTATAAGTGTTTTTCTGGGCCAGCTTGTTGTCCTCTTCAATACGAAGACGAACAACCAAGTCTTCAACACTCATCTCCTTTCGCTTATGCTTAGTTCTTAAATTCTACCCAGCTTGGAGGTAACTTTTCAATAATAGCAGCAACTTGAAAAGTTTCACACAAGGTCATTCCCTCAGCATGGATGTCGTGTAGCAAAACCTGCAGATCTTGAACCTGACTCATCACGTTCTTTGAATCATCCATCTTGTAATCCAAAAAAAGAGCTACCACAAACTTCTTTGTACCAGCATCCTCAGTTTTGTACTAGCGTTCCAATAACTCCCATAATTCTTTGGCAGTCTTGGTCTTGCAGTACACGTTGTACAAAGAGTCCACCAAACCATTCAGAACATAGTTGTGACACAAAAAGTCTGAATGTTTCCACGCTTCCAAGGCTTGAACAGCCTGTTGATTAGAGGATTGACCTTCTGCAGGAGGTTCCACGTGAGGTGGATTCTCTTTTAAGAACCGCGCAAGGTTCAAAGTAGTGAGATAGAAGAACATCTTCTGTTGCCACCTCTTAAAATTCTGCCCATTGAATTTCTCTGGTTTCTCAACATGATTAGCAACCGTGTTGGTAACTAGCGTACCATATACATTCATAGTAGTAGTCACAGGAGTAGCGTCGATTGTCATCCTAAAAGATCAAATTAACGCAAACAGTTAAGAAAACTGTTATAAAATCGGTATCTAAGAAATTCTATCATGATTTCTTAAAACATGTACCGAATCTGCTTCAAAGAAACTCAATCTTCATTTTAATGAATGCAGATAAATTAAACCAAATAAATAATCAAACTGAATAGATCAGTTTAAAAGAAACGCAAACTTGGTTTCAATATAAACCGATAAAATTAACTGCTTATAAAATTATTTTAGATCTGTACACCAACCTGTTAATTAAAATCCTATTTCTCAAAAAATAGTTTGTGCAAAAATCTGTTAATTAAAATTAATCCGATTTAATGAAAAGCGTTTTTAATTATGTTAAACAGAATCTGTTTTAATACTGTGGGAAACGGTGTACACTTTTATAAAGATAAATCATATTACAATGAATATAATTAACAGTAAACAACAGAAAATTAAATAGCAGACAGAAAGGGGTAGAAACAGAAGACAGACACTATGAACGATAAATAAATAATGCAGTAAAAGGTCATGGTACGAGGCTCGTGTTAAACACGATTCCCTTAAAACAGATAAATAGATTCGCCATCAGTTTCCCAGGGTACAACGTCCAAAGCTGTTGTACAGCCGGACCTGACAAAACTTGCCTGAAAGATCACGGAAGCAATTCGTGTTTCTGATCGATGGACTGTTGGAACTCGGCTGGTATGAGTTGCATTTTTTTCTATGTCCAACTGAATGAGAATGAGTTTAATTTATAGCCTACACATGTCTTGATGACCAAGACATAATATATGCTAAAACATTAAATTGATTTGCAAATCTGTTTAATAATTAACACGATTTGAAATATTTTATTAACACAACCGAATCTGCTATTAAACTTGTCAAGAATGTTTATATCAATTCCTAAAATAAATTGATACAGATTTATGGAATTAAAATCAGAATCTGCGACAAAAAGATACGCACACAAGCTCGAATTTTCAGAGCTGCATTCGTGTCCGCAGGTCACGCGGGATCGCATGAGTTCAGAAGCTTCGAACCCATTTTAGCCCAGAAATCTGATTTTCTGCACCCCCCCCTGCGCACGTACGTAGGTGTTGGAGTAAAACCAACTAAAAGAATTTGATAGCAAATACCAATGTTTCCTTGTAAACACCTTTTCATTTCATTCATGGGGCGATGTGGGATACTCTTCCAAAATCCATTTTTTGTGTTTCAAGTGCCTCACTTTGAGACACGATATCTCATTCATATCAACTCTATTTTTGACACATTTTAGCTCGTTGCGAAGCTCTCGTCAAGGAGAACGCAAAGCTACCAAGAAATATAAATATATAACATATACATATATTAAATAGTGTCTAAAATTTTCAAAAAATCATTTTGCAAAACCATTTTTCCAACAATTCATTCATGCTATATGCTAAAATTTGCTTTACTAACTAAACAGTTTTACATACCAAGAAATTGGATATATGTGATACAAGGCCATATATTATGTCCTCTTCGTTTATGGCCAAACAAAACTCCAAATCAAGTATGATGCTTGAAATTCATCACTATACTCGATTATGACGGGGAGGATAATTCAAGAAGGTCGGCAAGACGGCGACAATGGCAAAAGATGATAGATAATGAGATATGTCAATGGTTTTTTTTTTTTTTTTTTTTTTTTTTTTTTTTTTTTTTTTTTAAATTTTTTACATTTTTTAAATTTGTTACTGAAAATTGAAAATAAACTAAATCATTCCTAAAAGAAGCTATGTTACTTGGTGTGGCATATGGCTAATTCGGAGGTTTAATAGTCTCTTCTAATTTGCAGACCCACTAACCAAACACTTTCATTCGGTTTAAAATTCATTCCTTCATTTCGATTACTTCCTACCAAATATGTGAACAACATAGAGGGGTAACGACGTTCTGATGTACAAACTTAGATTTATTGTATCAAACTAGATGAATATTCATGCATAGGAACGAAATTTTCTAGCGGCAAACAGCTATAGGTGCGATAAAGTGTGAAATAATCAAAATGCATAGCAACAAGATATCTAGCGGCAAACAACTATAAGTGTTTCATGTAACGTTTATACATAAAACGTGAAATAATCAAAATATAATTGCAAAAAGTTGTAACATGTGATATTTAACTCAAAGAAAATAGTAAAGTTTGAAAAACATTTACTAGAAACGAGGACGGGATATGTGTAAGAATGAGGTGATGGGGAGCCTTTGGGTGAGGATTCAAAATTTGAATTGCCCATGTGCTTGAAATGAGAAGGAGTGGGTTGGAAGGATAGGGTGGTTTGTGAGGAAGCTTTATTTGTATTTGAAATAAAGGGTTGGATGAAGGAGATGATGAGGTGGTGAAATCCTAGTGGTTGGTTTGGATTGTGGTAAAGAGCATGTTTGGAAGATTTGGTGTGGGAATGTAAGGGACAAAAAGTACATGTAAATACAAGGAATATTAGGGAATGTTGGGGATAAGGTTTGGGAAGAATTTGAAATGGTTGGAGGATTAGTTTGGTGTAGAGATTAATCAAAGGATTGATTAAGGCTTAATTATTTTGTCATTAAGGAAGAAAAGAATTGACAAAGATGATTATGGGTTGTGTGTTGGATGAGAAATTCAAAGGTTACTTATAGTTTCAAGTAACTCAACGTCGAGTATTCATAATCTCATAATACGTGAATTTCCACGACTCGACGTAATCAATAATCACCTTGATGCAAACAAGCTAAGTGCTTTGCATCATTGTAAAGCATATCCCATAACGGGAAAGGATGCGTTTACGCGAAGGGACCTTTGACTCAGTTTGTCCAATAAGGGAGTAAACCCGTTACGTGATTAGAGAAGATGTAAACACGGATTATGGTCATATGAATACTTTCACTTGATTTCATGTGAAACATATGGGTCCCCTAGGTTTAGGAAAGCTCTAGCTAGAGGCGTTTATCAAAATACTTGAGTTGGCGTTCTGCCAAACACGGAAGTTTGTAAATTTGGATCCCTCTAATTCTAAAACTCGTTTCGAGTGTTCCCAACGAAGCACATAACATATTCATACCTGTATTGAAAGATCCACATTTTTCGGGTAAGGGGAAAGCCGACTTACAAAAACCGTGACGAACCAAGACAGATCCTGGCGCGCTGCTGGCGCGTCGGAGCGCCAGACCCAGACCTTGATTCGTTTGGTTTTTGGCTAACGTTTGTGATTTTATGTGTTGCGAAGGTTTATTTGTCATCATTAAAACATAAGGAGACCTAATTAATGTTGCCCCAACAATCTCCCCCTTTTTGATGATGACAAATAAATTTCGAAAGCAAATAAAATTACAAATCGTAGCGAAGATTAAGAGCGCCTTTGGTGTAGCTTGTGTCTTGACCTTGCCTTGTAATTTGGTGAAGCCTTGATCTTTATCTTGACTTGGTCTTCACCGAGCTTGTGCTCTTTGCTTTCTTTCTCCTCCTTTTGTCGAATCAAAAAGGCGGGAATCACTTTGGACATTATCTTTAGATATAAGCTTGAGCGTTCATTCCCTGATAACATGCTCCCCCTTGAACATAGCTCCCCCTAGATCATTGCCCCCCCTTGTTTCAAGACAGAGATCCATGGGTCAAGAGCCTCACCTTTACGGTGTCCTAGCTACACAAGAAACAACCAACACGCAACACACAAACAATCCTCACATGTGGAAGTCCAAGATGGGTTAGGTGACCATTTGGATACTTGCAACATGGGTTAGTCCATAACATATATAATATTGTTATTAAACCCTTATGAATCCAATTAACCATATGTTGAGAATGGAGAAAAATGATTTGCATATACACACATAGAGACATAAGATACTTTATTCCAAGACATTTTAATTTCATTAAAGCCATAGAGCATACAAGCATAGATTGCTAACAACATAAGCTAAGGTCACATAGATATTACTTCAATACATTCCTAGGCTACAAGGTCAAGAGAGTCCATTGTGAAAGGTTCATCCATTGGAGTCACTTCCTCCACTTCAAGCATCCGTGAAGGGTCATTGGGATGTTTGTTCTTGAGGTAATCAAATAGTGTTGTCATGATCCTAGCATATGGAATTGCCTCATTGTTGTAGTCCAATCAATCCATTCGTTTAGCTATGAAGTAAGCAAAGTTGAATGGGGTATTGGTCTTAATGCAATAAATCATTTACCCAACAATGATAGGCAATTTCTCTTTTGCCCTAATCTCCACAAACACATTGCTCAACAAAACTTCCGCCCATGCCATCAAATTATGATGAAGTTGAGATTTGTTCCATGACCCAAATGGCACCCCTCATAATGAAACTCGCGACGCAAAATGGTGTTTTGAATTAGTACACCACTAATAGGGGGCTAACATGCATAGGAACTTGGATGATAATGCTTAATTTGCATGAATGCTTTAGTTTCGGTTGATCTATTATAAAATAAAGAACCCTTGGAAGATACATTCAACACCCTTCCAAACTTCCTTAGATTCCAAGCATAACCATGGCCATACATGCGAAAATTGAGAGTTACGGAAGGTTTGTCAAAGTAGTATCAAGCATGGAATTCTTGAAGGTGCCTTGGGTAGATGGTAAGTGGAAGGTTATTGATGAAGGCAAACCATTTTAATTGTATGAAAGGTTGTTTTATGTTAGTAGCATACATGAAGTTTTTGTCACAATGGTGACCTTTACGATATTCACGGTTTTCAAAGGGTTGATAAGCATTGGTGTTAGAAGATTCATTCACCCGCTTCATGAAGTATTTGGTTGCCATTTTTGAAAGGGGGAGATTTCAAATTTAAGGAAGGTGATGAATGAGCTAGACAGTAACTATCTTCTTATAGAGGATTATTATGGGTTAGGTATGGATAATGAAGATCTATTGACCAATGAGCAATATTGTAACACCCCGAAATCGGATAAGCGAAAACATACGGGTCGGGGATGTTATTGAATAGTTATCACAACACAAGGTACAAAGAACGGTTTTACTTAAACCATTTTAAAAGAAATTCCATAATTAAAAACATTCAATTTACATTATTTAAAAATAGTGCGGAAACGATAGGTTCATAAAAGGATTTAAAGCGGTCCCAAATAGTTTTCAGAGTCTTCTTTGACCATGCCATGCCCTTCGCCAAGTTCCTCCAAAAGTAAGATATGCAGCAGAAAAGTCTTGAGATAAAACATGCTAAAAGTCAACACAAAGGTTGAGTGAATTCATAGGTTTAAATAAAATAGTTGATCACAATATTTCAATTTTAAGAGAAAGTGGGCTACGTTGTTATACACCCATAATAGAAACAGTGGGCCAGTTGTTAGCACCCAAAACAGAAACAGTGGGCCAGTTGTTAGCACTCATAAATCCAAATATTACCACTGCACTAAGCTCATGACACACAAAGTGTTAACCGGCACCAGTAACCCTGGCGTAAGTCGAAAATAACCGCAGATTTCATAATATAATAGTTGCCTCCAAAGCTAGGTATCTTGCCAAATACCTAGGTAACTCAAATATAGCACACCTATGTTTCCTACCCGGTCAACAGGGATGGGATGGTCAAATCCTATAGGCCTATAAACTATATTCGCACTCACTCGCAAGTGATTAATGGTTCATGATCGAGGGACTTGCTTTTGGTAAGGGCGGTACTTAGTGCATATCAGATGTTTCGCAAAGTGGCTACTGTTTCACTCACAGTACCAGAAAAGTAGAAATGGCTACTGCTTCACTCACAGTACCGGGAAAGTATAAGTGTTGTTCTAGCACAAATAATGTAACACCCCAACCCGACAAGGTCAAGATATCACATTATGGTGTCATACAGAGCATACATAACTCAAGCGGAAGTCTTTTAAATAAATAACTAAGTCTCGAACATCAAGACTAATATCCAAAAGATAATCCCAAATGCATAGTGGGTTAACCAAAACAAACCAAAGTAAAACGATAATATTCTAAGTACTGAAATAAATGAAAGTCCGAAACAATGGACAACGAAATGATCAATAAATAGGTCTTTTAGGTCCTACTCTCTCTCATTCCCAAGCCCGTCGCCCCGCTTATTACCTGCCGCATAAGAAAAGAAAACATGCGGCTGAGCTTAAAAAGCCCATTGAACAAATATATATACGAAACATAAACATAAAGGTAAATAAGCATAAGCAACGAAGGAAATAAGAATACAAAACGAAAAGCATAATCATGAAAGAGAACTAAAAATCAAGAGTGCATGAGAACTAAATAGAAAATGAATCAAGAAATGAAATGAAAACAAAGAAGGTTCATATAAGGATGTGCCATAAGAACTCCATACATAATCTATCAAATCATACTAAACAATACAAGTATACGAAGAGGGGAGACCTCTAAGTAAATAAAGGTAAAAATGTGAGAAGGAGTGCAAGGCACACACCACCTGGTCACCATAATCACATAAAATATAAAACCTAGGATGCATCCATACGCTCCCTAACATAAGTATGTATGTCAGTACTAGACTAAGCACACATATAAGGTTGGCCAATAGTGCATGCAAAATAAATCATAACATAAGGGGGAACGCCGTAGATCTATCACACCTCTACGGGAGTGTCATGCCTAAGGTGCCATCAAAGACATGGTCCTGGTACCTCCAGAACTAGGTAAGCTCAGGCACGGATCTATCATAGCATACAACAATACAAACTAGCATGGCAAGAGAAACAAGATAGTAACTCAAGTAAGCATGGCAAACACATAAGCATAGCATGGCAGAGACATTTAAATAAATATCAGAATGGATCATAGGAATGACAATCATACAATGAATGTCATGAATCAACTAAGGGAAACATAGCAGGCATAGGATCGATAGAAAATATCCCTACTGAGAAGGGAAAGAATATCTGTACCTTAACGAAGCACACAAGTAAAGCAATGAAATGACAAGAAGCAGAAAATCACTCCTTCTTCACCCGATCTACAAATAATCATAATTTTACTTATAAGTTTCATATAATCATAAGGTTCCATTTTAATTGTCCTTCCATTTTAGGTAACTTCCCAAAAATAGCAAGTTTCCATATTTAGTAACTTTCCAAAAATAGTAAGTTTCCATATTTAGTAACATTAGTTATTAACATTCAAATTTATCATTTACTCAAGTTTAAGGTATCAAACGTGACAATACTAATAGTTCAAGATTCACAATGATGTTTGTACAAGTTTAGGGTTCATAGTGTAGTTTTCATAAGTTTAGGGTTTATTATGCAAATATAACAAGTTTAAGGATTATAGTGTCATTATGGTAAAATTAGGGTATGAAATGTAAATATCATAAAGTTATATGTTTTAACAAGTTAAGTCCTTTTAGTTTAAATAAAGATAAGTTCAACCCTTAATAATACACAAAACCCTTATTTAGCCCCTTTTAACTATTACTCAGATTTTAACCTTGAACAGACCAGACTTTAGCTAATTTTTACACACCTTAAACGAGCTCATAAAATTCTATAATTTTACCCAGATGTACCTATATGTCTTGATTATTTTACATAATTTTTCCAGATTTTATTGAGTAGTATTACTATATTTTAAAAATCGCTTAAGCCAACTCGTCCAGATTTCTGATCAGTTTTAACATACGAAAAGTTTGTCTTTTAAAACCCCATTTAAATAATTCATAAAAATCTATAAAAATTCCAGTAAGTGCTATACATATGGAATATTAATCCTGTAAAAGTGAATCCTCTAATTCGACATGTTTTATAAATTAAAAATCAAAAACCCGGACTGAATTTCCAGACATCCGAATTCAGTTTTGACACTCGAAGTAGTAAAATCAAAAAGTGTACCTTCCCGAGCTCTAAAAATTACAAGGCTTAGTTTTCCAGAAAGCTCTTTACTTAAAATTATTTTTAGACTCCAGAAACACTCATAAACACGTTACCATCATCAAGATACAATCGATTAAAGTTGACTTAATTTTTCTGGGCAGTATCACATGTTCATTATTTTATGTATAACTATTCCAACGACTCATGTTTTAATACAAAACGGATATAAATGGTATAAAAACCTTATGGGTCGACTCATATATGGTCTTAACATAATCATAACAAACTCGAATCCAAATAATAACAATATGTCGATTACATATTAGGGTTTTCATAATCATCATTTTATGTGAACAACTTGTAATTTAATGTCACTTCTTATATTATCTTATGTGTATAATTTTGACAAGACCCAACAAGAAAACGTACAAGAATCATAAAATCAAGATTATATTGAACAAGGATAGATACGGTTACCCTTGTAGCGTGATCAAAAGCAAGAAAAACCACAAAGTCGGATCACCACACACCTCTTCTCTTCTTTGTGATACGAACGGCAGAAAGAACAAAAGAATAACATGGATTGATTAGTTTTGTTTATGAACATGTCTTATAGATTGAATGACGAATTATATGATTACCTTAATTGATATGAACAAAGATCAAAGCCTTCTTTTTGCTTGGTCTTGGATCGAATAGAAAGGGGAAGAACAAGATTGCTTAGGGTTTTCTTCTATATTGATGATCGAATGACAGGAATGAAAAGGAAAGAAGATAGCAGCCAAAATTTTTATTGTAGAGTTTAGGGTTTGTCAAATGAGAAGAAAATATTTTCGGTATATAGGGAATGAGAAACCGTGTATTTGATTTGAGACAAATAAGGAATGGCCTAAAATTATGGGAGTGTGATAACAATTAAACTTAATGCCTTTTTATTCTTTCTAAAATTCCAAGCCGAAAATTTGGTCTAGGCCAATGTAACATGTCGCCTAATGTATAACTTAATGTAGGGAACTTATTTGGTGATCTTAAATTTTAAAGTAAAGTTTTATTTGATTAATTTTATTAGGTAACATAATGTTTTAATCACTTTAAGTTTAGTACAAATAATACTCACTTGCATGATTTTATGATTTCTTAAAATTTCAAAATTAGAGGGCATTTTAGTCATTTTAGATTATAGTAATTTTGGGGTTTTACAAATAAAGTTTCAGAAAGCAGAAAACATAGCTTTTAGTTCAAGTATAGTTTTCAAACAATTGTGATCACAGTCAAAACAATAGCATGTATCTCACCCCAAGTAGCTTATAAAATAGTTTAAGCAAGTAAAAAGTGGGGCTATGAACTCACCTTAGTATGCAGCAATGCAAGGTATCATAAATATCACAATTGGCATCAAGTAGTAAAGGCACGATGATATCAAAAGTAGAGCACAACGGTACTGAATCGGCACAACCTAGTATAAGAATAATATGTCTCATCAATAATCTTAAAGGGATTTATAATACAATACTCGTATTTGAAATGAAAATGTTTTATTTCAATGGCATTTGAATAAAATAACGTTTAAGACTCGTGCGGATACGAGATGTTAAAATAATAAAAATCGGCAAACATGAACGGGTAAAAATAAAGAATAACGAAGAGAAAAGAGGAATTAAAATTAAGAAAAGAATAATAAAGAAAAACAAACAGAAGACATCAATTGATTGTTTCGGTGTTTTACCCTTTTCCCCAAATAATTGATGGAATATAGAAATTTTGGAAGAATTTATATAAGTATCGAAAAGGTTTTTAGGTTATTTGAGTAATCAGAATTGATTAAATTATAAAAAGATTTTATCGAAATTTGGGCATGATGCGCCCGTTTATAAAACACTTTCAAGTCTTTACGAATTTTGAAAACAAGTTTTATTACCTCATTTTACAAATTAAATATATCTAATTGGACGCTATCATTCGCGTATATATTAGTTATTAAGTTTATCAAATATTTTATTTATGTTTTCCAAATTAATTAACCAAAACACCATATTGAATAATGAATAATATATAAGTGATAAAAACAAATAAATAAAATATATAATGGCCCAAGTGTATTGGGCTTCGGCCCAATACTCAACTCATACTCATTGGGCTTTCGTTGGGCTCTCGGGCCCAAGTTATTAACACTTAACCATTTAGGGCTCATCCGAGTCCAAACCGACTCGATAGTAACCCGAGGTTTTCAAACCTCGAGTCTTACACGGCCGAGACTCACTTGAGTCTAGACTAGACTCATTCCAACTAGTCGTGGCCCTTTTGGGTCATGGCTTAACCACATTTGAACTAATCAACTATTAGACCTTGGCTGTGACTCATTGAGTCACGGCTCGAGTCTAATCGAGCCAAAGGCTCTTAGCCATAGCAACAAGCCAAATCGAATCAAATTATCAACACAATACACAACAAATCCATGCCGTGACTCATTTGAGTCACGGCTCGAGTCTTACCCGAGCCAAAGCTCTCGGCCAAATCAATATACCAAAAATCCAAATCCGAACCAACTCTAATTCAATACGACTCATTACTAGGCCATGCTGTGACTCATTTGAGTCAAGGCTCAAACCCAACTCAAGCCAAAGGATCCTGGTTCAATCACAATCAACACAGCCAGATCAAAAATCCAACAATTCCAAATCCATACACCACAACATCAATACTGCCTTAAATTTATTTTGTTACATTATTTGGCTAAAAGGAGAGGTATTTTGGTTATTATAAATATTCATGGGGCGATACATTTTGACAAGATCGGGATAAAACCATTATCAAAGTTCATTTTAACCAAGTAATAATGGCTAGTTTTTGGGCATATAACCGCAAGATGTGACTACGGCGTTAATTCATTATTATTTATTTGAGGTTGAAGGGGAATTTCACGGGTGCATGTACTTAGTATCTTGAAGATATCGGGGTTGGTTGGATGCATGATTCTTCGAGATCCTTGTTCGAACTTTTAACCGCAAGAATGATTAAGACTTGAGTCATCTAATTATACCTGATGTAAGGAGTTACGTTGTTGTGCTCACAGAGTATAACTATCACTTTAAAGGAGTTACGTTGTAGTGCTCAAGTGTCACAAAAAGTTGTGGATAATTCGAGAGAAGTTCATATACAGTTAAGGATGGTTGGATAGGTATATGATTCTACCTATATTGAAATTCTCAGTATTGGTTCTTAGTCAGACAATAGTGCAAGTTTAAGTCACAAGTTCGGGTTATTTTACTTCAGTCTCAAGTTCATAATACTGGGTTTTCTCCATCAGTAGTCACTACGAAAAGCCGTTAGAATGATAATGGGGTCAGTAAAAAGTTAGTAGAGAAGAGTATCAAAGAGTAGAGATTTTATCAGCAGTTGATTTTCACGGGCTATTTATGGTACTTCACACATCTTCGACTAAATGGACATACAGGGTTTACGCTGCCTCCGTTTCCATCGTAACCATAGTGTGTATGCTTCCAATTTCGCGAAGACATCGTGGGGGAAGAGAGAGTGGATGTTCTTTGACTTTTCTTGCATTCTTTGCGAAAACACTCTTTTTCCAGATGTATCTGCATTCAGGGGGAAGAAATTTGCACATCGGGGACGCATAACAGATTCACGTGATCGAGCTTACAATTTTAGTACTATCGGAGAGACGTCCGCAGAGATGATCAGTGGTTCAGTTTTGTGATTTTGGTGTAATCGTTTCAATTTTCGCAGGTTGTGATGTGTGAAGTAGCCTACTTATGTGAGAAGATCTTGCTGATTTCTTGCATGTTACCCCCGAACTGAGTTTCCTCATTGAGTATAATCGTTATTGAGTACTAGTCAGATTTGCTTGGTGTAGTTTACGATGTCATCTACAAATTCCGCTACGTACTTAAAAACTTCAAAAGATAGAAGACATGTTAACTACATCAAAGTTTCGAATCTGCTGAGGACGGTTGTCGGTTTGGGGGGAACCTGACTCAAAACCTTTGCCAAAAAGAAGTATATGAAGAAGCCGTTAAAGACATGCAGCATGAATTGGGGGGAAGTTAATCTAGTTCATGCATATTACATCATTGGACTACAAGTGAAAAAGAGTTCTCAAGCCGAGGTACAAAATGAAGACAAAAAGAGTCAACTGTAGTCATCCTCAGCATTTAAAGAGCCTATGAAGACCTTTCTTTATTTGTATTTGTACTTGTAGAATATGGTGTAAGTAATCCCATATGTTGCCACATTGGGGGAAGATTGTTAGGAATGCTCCTAACACGAAAATGTGACAACATATTTGGTATTACAATAGCTATCTTGTTAGGCTCAAACACATGGACTGAAACCGTCATTTATGTAACGTCATGTGTATGGTTGCCTTTATATACCCTCCTAGACTTCACTAGGAGGGTGAGCCTTGTTAGTGTTTGTCACTTTTCTTCATTATCAATAATATCCAGGCTTTCTCTCTCTCTAAACTCTCTCTCTCTCTCTAACAATAGAGATGATGTATTATCATCATCCCCGACCTCTCGATTCACAATATTATAACCAAAACACGATCCATCATGTTCACATGGTGATTGTAAAATACTTTGTAAAATAGTTTATAGGACAGTTTATAAAGTGATAGGGAGCGATTTATTATTTATAAAATAATGACAAAACATAGTTGAATTTGTGAAATGTTAGAAAGATAAGGGTCGGGTTACACAATAACTTGTGAAATGATTTGTAAAACAATTCATAGAGTAATAAGAAAATCATTTGTTATCTGCAAAATATTAGCAAAGCTGGAGTTTACTTAGTGATTTAGTAGCAAAACGGTTCATCGGGTGACGGGAAAATAGTTTTGGGGAATAGTGGCGAAATAATTCGTAAGATAATAGTAACATAGTTTTATTGTTTTTAAATCAAACAGTGGCAAAATCGGCTCACAGGAGAGTAAAATGGTTCATAAAGCTATAGTAAAACTTGTAAGATGATTATAACTTGGTTTGCAAAAAATTTGTGAAATTGTTCATTGGTTTATGAAAAAGTAATAAAGTAGCGAATCGGTTTATTATTTAGTAATATGATAGCTCGTACAACGAGTTGTAAAACAATTTATAGAGTAGCATGAAAATAATTCATTATTTATAAAATAATAGTAAAACCGCAGTTTGTGATATGTTGGTATGACAGTAAATCGGTTTATAAAATAACTGGTGGAATGATGTTTAGAAATCAATTCGTTGTTTATAAAATAATGGTAAGGTTAAAATTTGTTTTTAGAATATAGTAGTAAAACATTTTGTAGGATGACCGCAAAATGGTCGGTAAAATAATTGAAAACGGTTTGCGTGAATGTGTGCGCAGTGGTAATAATAATGGAATGTGAAATAATGTAGTAAGTGGGTTGGTTACTTATAGAAAAGCTTAATTAGATAATTGTTAAGATAACGAATTAAAAGCGAAACGATCTGATGATAAGTATCTTATAGTATGTGGTAATACCATAGTTGCAGTTGACACTTTGATTATTAAATATTCAATAATAACGAAAATATAGAATGTAATTGAAGTATGATGGTTCGTAAACGTCGAAATAGAACGATATTGCTTAAGTGCGTAAATAACCAAAATGGGGTGAGTCAAAATATGAGAGTAAAAAATGCGGTAAGTTACGAATGTATGTGAGAGTGAGATAAGTATATACGAAGTTAAGGTAATGATTTGAAACTATTTATATTGCGGCTAATATGCCCCATCAGCGGCGTTTATTAAAACGAAAATGTTGAAAAATAAAACATATTTAGGATGTGTAAAAAGGATAATGAATGCTATTAAGTGTGCTATAGTTGACATCCTGCGGGTTATGGGCCCATGGTCAAAGTGTAAAGATGTGAAATGGTTAATGATCTTTCGAGGTACATGGTTTATGATCCATGGTGTGTACAAAATCCTAATCAACAGAATTCGAATTATCTAAACCAGTATAAACTTTGAAACACGAACACTAGGGCGAACCTCGTAATCATAGTTAATGCAGGTAACTCTACTTACCACCTAAGGTTAATGTTTTCTCATGAGTACTATTATCTCCTCTATAGTTTTCAAGGTCCAATTCGTACGACTAAACCATTAAGGTGTCCGTTTCAATTGACGGGTTACTTCCTATGGCAATGAATGATGTCGTCCGACTCATCGGCTCATAATGCGGTGTACTCGAGCTTTCTCACAAGTTGAGGGGTAGGGGAAAATGTGATATGTGACCTAATGGCCTAAGGTACTACTAGAGTAGTAAAGTCTTCAATAATTTCTTTCGAATAGCATTCATAGTGTTTCCAAAATAATAATACTTCCAAAATAGCGTGTCTCAAAATGGTGTGTTCAAAATAGTGTATCCAAAACAGTTCTCAAAATAATATACCATTATGACACGTCTTCAAAATAGTGTAACTAGTATTGACCGTCCAAAAATAGTATTCGAAATGGTATGTCAGAGTAGCGTTGTCAAAACAGTGTTCCCAGAATAACGTACCCAAAATAGTCTTTCCCGAAATAACGTTTTCAAAATAACGTATCAGAATATTCATATATTTTGTAAATAAATAGTGTATCTCAAAATGGTGTGTCCAAAACAGTTCCCAAAATAGTACATCAATTTAACACGTCTTTTAAAATAGCGAAAGCCAATGTTGACCGTACCAGATAGTATTAAAACAGTATGTTGAAATAGCGTACCTAAATTAACGCATCCAAAAATAGTTTTCTGGAAATATTATTTTCAGAATATCGTTATCAATTTAAATATATATATTCCATAAAATAACATATCGCAGTTCATTGTTTTATAAAGGGGTATTAAGGTAGATTACAGGTATTCCCGAGGGACGAGTGAAAGGTTAAGTATCTTTTCCAAAAATAGGGGTTCGGGTTGCTACATAAGTTCCTAAAGCTTCTGTTGAGTTACAAATCGACCTATTGTATGTTTTCCAGGTCTTGTCAAAGATTCATTGGTTACTTCGTTGTTTACTTCCATCAAGCGGTCCCAAATAGTTTTCAGAGTCTTCTATAACCATGGCATGCCTTTCGCCAAGTTCCTCCAAAAGTAAGATATGCAGCAGAAAAGTCTTGAGATAAAACATGCTAAAAGTCAACACAAAGGTTGAGTGAATTCATAGGTTTAAATAAAATAGTTGATCACAATATTTCAAGTTTAAGAGAAAGTGGGCTACGTTGTTATACACCCATAATAGAAACAGTGGGCCAGTTGTTAGCACCCAAAACAGAAATAGTGGGCCAGTTGTTAGCACCCATAAATCCAGATATTACCACTGCACTAAGCTCCTGACACACAAAGCGTTAACCGGCACCAGTAACCCTGGTGTAAGTCGACAATAACCGCGGATTTCATAATATAATAGTTGCCCCCAAAGCTAGTTATCTTGCCAAATACCTAGGTAACTCAAATATAGCACACCTGTGTTGCCTACCCGGTCAACAGGGATGGGATGGTCAAATCCTATAGGCCTATAAACTATATTCGCACTCACTCGCAAGTGATTAATGGTTCATGATCGAGGGACTTGCTTTTGGCAAGGGCGGTACTTAGTGCATATCAGATGTTTAGCAAAGTGGCTACTGCTTCACTCACAGTACTAGAAAAGTAGAAATGGCTACTGCTTCACTCACAGTACTGGGAAAGTATAAGTGTTGTTCCAGCACAAATAAAGTTTAAGAAAGCAGAAAACATAACTTTTAGTTCAAGTATAGTTTTCAAACAATTGTGATCACAGTCAAAACAGTAGCATGTATCTCACCCCAAGTAGCTTATAAAACAGCTTAAGCAAGTAAAAAGTGGGGCTATGAACTCACTTAGTATGCAGCAATGCAAGTTATCATAAATATCACAACTGGCATCAAGTAGTAAAGGCACGATGATATCAAAAGTAGAGCACAATGGTACTGAATCGGCACAACCTAGTATAAGAATAATATGTCTTAGCAATAATCTTAAAGGGATTTATAAGACAATACTCGTATTTGAAATGAAAATGTTTTATTTCAATGGCGTTTGAATGAAATAACATTTAAGACTCGTGTGGATACGAGATGTTAAAATAATAAAAATTGGCAAACACGAACGGGTACAAATAAAGAATAACAAAGAGAAAAGAGGAATTAAAATTAAGAAAAGAATAATAAAGAAAAACAAACAGAAAACATCAATTGATTATTTGGGTGTTTTACCCTTTTCCCCAAATAATTGATGGAATATCAAAATTTTGGAAGAATTTATTTAAGTATCGAAAAGGTTATTAGGTTATTTGAGTAATTGATGAACTCAAATAAGTACATTTTATTACCGTCATTTATCCTATTTATTTGACTTGTTTTATTATATTATCTGTTAGAATTGATACGTTAATGTTTACTTTTGTAATTCTAAGGTAAAAACAAGTATTTGGTGAAACTTGGCGATTTTGGACTAATTTTGGAGCAAAACAAGCAAGAAGATAAGAGTCTACCGAAATGTACAAGATCAAGACATTCTGCTCCAGATACGCCGCATCTTACTTATTACATACGGCGCATCACTATCCAGATTTCACAAGATACGATCCAAGATACAAGAGGACATGCGCCGCATCTATAAATGGAGTTACGCCGCATCTTCTGGCGGTGTACGAATATTCCTGAATATATTAATCTTGGACCCCACGCGAAGTTAAGTCAATGCGCCGCATCTACTTATTAGATGCGCCGCATCTTACCTCAGACAGAAACTATAAATACCCCAAAGTCAGACGACTTTAGGAGACTTTTGGTACGTACGATATTCGAAGGACAGAAGCCCTAGGCCGAATTCAGTCGAAGTAGCAGCACAAGACACACCTTGAACAAAGATACGAGAGCTGTAAGAAGGTCCTGCATGTATTCAATTCATTAAGTAGTTTTGTTTTATTGTATTAGTACACTTTAATTGATCAGGATTGATGGGCTTGTGTTATGTTATCATTCACTTCAACTCCCCTTAAAATTGCTTTCCCATTAATTAAAGTTTATATGTTGATGTCTTTGGTGACTTTTATTAGTGCATTGATAACCTCTGTGTCTAGCTGAGCATTGCTTGGGTCGCCATGCCCCTTCCTAGCCTATTTATTAGATCGCCTATGCATTCTATCGTCTGTAGAAAAGTAGGAAGAAAGATAAATGGGATAGTCATAAGTAATCATTAAGGGTTTACTCGCCGATAAGATTAGAACCAACGAGAAAGGACTTAATCTCGGTGCGTTGCATCGAACTATACACTTCATATAAAACTAGCAATAAAACAAGTGACAAGCTACTTAACTATCAGGACAGGTCTTCTTATTGTCTTGAGTATTTATCTGTGTACGTGTGTGCTATTCGCTGATTCGTGCCTATTAGTTAGTTTATTATTTAATTGCAACCAAACCGTGCCAGTCTTTCAGGCTGAACCCCCCTTGCGTTAAATTAGGTTGCATAGCTAACTTAAGGTATTAAAATACTGATTAGAATAACTAGATAATACGTTCCACTCTTAGTGATCGACACTCTACTTACCATTATATACATACTGACCGGGTACACTGCTCGTTAAAGTGTGTGTGTTATTGATAAGTCGGCTAAATATAAATTTAAAACTTGAATACTGCTAAAACCACAACGACATACCGTGGGTATAAATTAGAGCACTCGCATGCACGCATCAAGTTTTTGGCGCCGCTGCCGGGGACTGAATTGTTATTATCTGTTAATTTGATTAGTATTTTAATTAGGTTTTTCTTTTTAATTTTTAATCTAACCGCTAACTCTGTTGTATATTAGGTTAAATTGCATTTATTGTATTATTTTGCATATTTTCTTGTTTTTGTGTGTTTAATTTTTGTTTGTTTTCGATTGTTTTTATTTGTTTTTATTTTTCGTATTTTCTGTGTTCTGCTATCGTTGTACTGAGCTTATTCAAACGATACGGTGCATCTGGTTTCTCAGATACGGCGTATTGCGTTTAATTCTTATAAAATACAACGCGTTTAATTAATTCGATACGATGCATCTTTCCCCAAGATACGGCGTATCTGTTTTTAATAAGAAAAATTTTTTCTAAACGTTAACGCGATACGACGCATCTGCCTTAGCAGATACGGCGTATCTATTATTTTAATTAAAAACAGTTTTCGAATTATTAAACAGATACGACGCATCGATCTCTGTCGATACGGCGTATCTTCTGAATCAAAAATCTTATATTTTGAAACGTAACGAAAATACGGCGCATTAACTTTTATTAATACGACGAATATAATTTGATAAATATAGTTGATTTTTGATATTTACCTTGATCGGTCCGCTACTCTCGTGCACAAGTTGTTTATTTTCAGGATAAATGATGACTCAAGCATCACCATGAAAGATTACATTCTGAACCAAACCGAGAGACGCTAGCTGGAGTGATCGAACCTAAGACGACTAGAGTGGGGAAAACTCAGTACTGGTAACATTGAACGTCTTAAATTCTTGAAATAGAATTCCAGGTAACCTCTACGATAATTCAACCAGCCAAAGGAAAGTTCTCTACAATATAATCTCAATTTTATTATCCATATAATACATCTGATTCTAATTGTAATCTTAATTTTGTATGCTTAAAAACGATATTTGTTCCTAGCCTCGGAATAAATCCTTATCCACTAAACAATAAGATTACAATTATTGATAAAACGTTTATGCCTATTATTTTGAATTCATTTATATCATATGGTATGCCATTTAACCCCAATATGATGTATAAGGAATTGTGTTGCGGAGGCCAAGGTACGTTCCTTATTTAAATTTCGTTCACTAACATAGCGATACGGCGGATCTAAATATCCCAAGCGCCATATCTCTGACCAACTAGGACTCATTGACTAGTCAACGAGATTAAATAGATACGACGCATTCCAATTCTTCAATACGGCGCATCGTTTTGCCCTATAAATACGACGGGAATGCGCCGGATCTCAATTTTTTACCCCAAATCTTCACACAGTTAAGAACATACACGCAGTAAAATTATACTCTAAATCCGAGCATTTTTCTCAAATCCACCCTCTAATCCGATCTCTTATCCTACTCCTAATCATACAATTAAGGTAATTATTCTATTTCGATTTAATCTTGTTTAATATAAAAATTAGGGTTTATGTGATTAATTCGATTAGGGCTTAAATGATATAGAGATATGATTAGGACTTATATTAGATGATCTCCCTCGTATTTAATTTGCATAAATCATCGAATTTCTGGCCTAGTTTGATTTGAATGTAAATTAGGGTTTTGAATTCGATTTTGAATTTTAGTGGGAAAATGGATTAGTGGTGGTGTAATGAGCTCTTAGAACTTTTATAATGGGTAAATGAAACTGTGATATTAAGTGGGAGTTTACGTCACGGATACGGATTCTTGGAAAGCATGCCTGACCCCCTTTATTTTATACTGATATGCTTTTAGATGCGGCGCATCTAGGTTAATTGATGCGGCGTAACGACCTATTTCCAAATTAATAAAATTCTAGATACGCCGTATTACTTAATCTAGATACGACGCATCTCCATATGCCGTATCTCATTTCTTGCTCCGCATCTCTTATATTTTGTGCAGATACGCCGCACTGATTAAATCAGATGCGCCGTATCTACCTAATTTGCAGACTGTTTACTAACTTTGAAAATTTATTTCAGATGGCATTACCAGAGGCTGCACACAGACATCAGTGGCTACGTTTCGAGAATATGGGACTGACTCCTGGCACTTTGGATGATTACTTGCGGAGACTAGACTCGATTTACTTTAAGAGAATATTTAGGGTCCAGGTTTTGGATATTGCTGATGTTGGATTGATTGGAGCGGGGCATGCTGCTGATAGTTTGCATCGTAGGTTGGAGATGGTGGTTAGTGATGATGATGATGAGGTGGTGTTTAGATCTTTTGCTTGGGAGAGATTGTTTGGGGTCGACGAGCCTCTTATCAGGGAGCTTATGCTGGAGTTCTTCAGTACTGTCCATTACAGGGAGACTGATACAGAGTTGGATACTGCCGACACTTTGGTTTTTAGGTTGGGGGGAGTGCACAGGCAGATGTCGATGAGGGAGTTTATTCTGGCTATGGGGTTACACACCGCTGAGGAGCTTGATTCTGATGGATTTGCTAGGTACTGGGCTGACAGCTTGAGGGCAGTTCCTGATAGGGCATTGCTGGGAGATTACTGGGATAGGATCTCTTCAGGGGGTGATATCACTACTTCCACCCCTTCTTACACACTGATCAGGGAGCCCATGAGGAGGTTGTGCCACCGCATGATCGCTTTGACCATTGTTGGGAGAGGTCAGTAACCTGAGAAGGTGACCACTCTTGACCTTTTCCTTTTGAGGAGCATGGATGAGGGGTTGTCGGTGAACATCCCCCACTTTCTGGCACATTACCTCCACCGTACAGCTGCAGGGAGAGATAGGAGGAGTCATATGACTGGCGGGCATTTTGTATCTAGGCTGGCCCGCCATTTTGGAGTGATTGGAAAGGAGATTCCAGCAGGGCTGGAGGTTGTGGTGACCCATTTCCCGGTTATTGACAAGGATTATTTGGTTAGACTTGGGATCTGTCAGTTGGCTATGGGGGATTACGTTTGGGTAGCATTGGGGCCAGCTAGAGCTGCAGGGCCAGAGGCGGAGCAGGGAGGTCCCCAGGGAGCTCCGGCTGCTGCTCCAGCCCATCAGGAGGAGCCACAGGCACCCATACCCCCACCAGCGCCTGTACGCACGATGAGTCAGAGAGTTGAGGCAGTTGAGGGAGAGCTGAGAGCCTTGAGAGGCATTGTAGATGGTATGAGGAGGGACTCGGAGTGGCTCGTTACGAGTGTGAGCCGACTTTTGGAGCAGCAGGGTATTACCCACACTCGTCCGGATGGTACTCATGTTGCAGGAGTTACACTTGCATACACTCGCAGAGTCCGGGATAGGACGGATGATGCCAGCACTTTGGGGACCCACCCACACGACCACACTGACCCTTGATCTCTTGATTTTACATGTTTATTGACATTGTTCCATGCATATTATTATTATTCTTTTTGGATTGTACTAATCGTTATTATCATTTATGTTTCGATGTTTCAGTTTATATTTCTTATTATGCTTGACAAAGACTGGCATTAAGTTCAGCATGATAATACGAGAGGACGTGAGAGAAAACCGTGGAACGAGCCATTTTACAACAGACTGTTAACAGTCTGTCTGGTGAACACATGCGCCGCATCTGGTACAACAGATGCGCCGCATCCTATCCTTTATTTTATTTTTCATTTCGTATTTGTTCCAGGCTCGATACGGCGTATCTTCTTCCATAAGATACGGCGCATCGACTGACCTGATGATTTTCATTTTAATTTTTATGTTTTATTTTTCCTAACTACTAATGTATTATGCAAGTTTGAACATTTCTTAACTTAGGTGTGTTTAAAGCCTTAGTGGTATTATAGATTCCTGCATTTCCTGTGGATATATCTATTATGAAGCTTCAACGTTCTCATCCACAAGAAGTTGATTTTTGCTCTTATACAAATGGAGGATCATACCGAGCAAATCTCAGGGGAGTTTTTCTGTTCTAATTCTTTTATTTTCCAGTTTTTAACCTTTTATACAAACAACGAGGACGTTGTTTAACTTAAGTGGGGGGATTGGAGAATTAGAACACTTAACACTTACTTGTCCTAAACTTTTCAAAATATGCTTAAAATGTGCTTAATATATCAAAATTTAAAATTTTTAGCATGTTTTTGTTTAAAGTCTAAGTTGCATAGCTGCACACATGACGTTATTTTCAAAAATTGTGAATTTTTTCAAAAATTCACAAATCTATGAGTGTGCCGGTGACTTGTAAACTTTAGAACTTGGCTTGTATACTATTCGAGACCACCATAATAAGTATTATTTTATATAGTTGGAATGACTTGTCTAAATTGGTAAATTTCTAGGATTACAACCAAAAAGCCTATTATATGTTATGTGTTATTAGCTAACTACACTGGTTAGTTAACCCCCGTATAAACCCTTTTGTTACTCTCACTTTTAGAGTAAGATACCCCTAGAAAAACACTCAGAGCCATTCCTTTCGTTTCTTACACCTTTGTTAAAATATTTCGTTACACCCTTACACCTTAGCCTTCCCTGTAGATTAAAATCCGTGGTTGGTTAATTGCTTTAGGCAAAGTGTGTTTCCTTACATTACCTGTGTTCGCGTGCGTAATTCATTATCTTTGGTTAGGTCGGGAAATTGCACAATGCAATTGGAGTGAAAGTAAATATTGTATATCTTTGAGTTTATTTTTTCGTGTGTTTACTACTTTCACTATTACCGTTGTTTCTGAAGTTATGAAAAGTATGGAAAAATTATCCAGAATTATCATTATAGTGATGTGGTGAAATTTTACACATCTTTGTTTATGTTTCAAGTTTAAAAAAAAAAAAAAAAAAAAAAAAAAAAAAAAAAAAAAAAAATTCGAAAAAATAAGAAAAGAAAAAGAAAAAGGAAAAGTTGGAAGTTTGTTTTTACCAACTTATGTAAAGTTTTGTATTAAGTGGTCGATATTACCACTAGTTGTTATATATTATATCTATGGATTGAATGGGAGTTGAACGTTATGGGAACGCCAACTAAAGGTTATTCTTTGATTAAGATCTTGTTGAGTATAATTCGTGTCTACCTAAAGCGTGTGTTTCAAGTGTTAAAGCGTGAGTTATTCTATGATATAAGTCTTATTCATGGGATGGTTGGGATAGTGATTAACCACACTTAGGATTTTAATTTATCTGTTTTGTTTATTTTTCATTTTACACCAATTTGTATCCCAAATATTATCCATACCCTATATTATTCTTTATCCAAACCTTTGATTTATTGAGATTAGGGATTTGAGCAATCTTAAGTATCGTAGTCGTGGATTCGGCTATGTATTTATGATTTTGTCGCCCTTTTTGATATAATATTGTTGGTGAAGATTACTTGGTCCTATCTTTAGCCTATTCGAGTTAAGGATTTGAGCAATTGCAAGTATCGTGTTCGTGGATTCGATCATGTATTTGTGATTTTGTCGCCTTTTCTGGAATTTGAGATCGATAGAGATTAAGGAGAATGATTAACCCTTAACCTATAAACCCTTTTTACCGCTTTAGACTTGTTATTCCTTGGCTTTAGTGGGGGAGATGTGTATACTTGCCAAGCTTATGATAGAATATTCGTCACGACTGGACAATTAAACGATTAGATTTGCTTTTATCAAAATATTTTATTTTACTTCTAATTCGTTAAGTGTTTGGTTGTGTGATTATGACAAAAATGAATACATGCTTAAATCTAAAAATAAATCCTAATATCTTTTAGGATACATTTTCGTAAGATTAATTCTAAGGTTTACTTGGGGACAAGTAAAGTTCAAGTGGGGGGATATTTGATGAACTCAAATAAGTACATTTTATTACCGTCATTTATCCTATTTATTTGACTTGTTTTATTATATTATCTGTGAGAATTGATACGTTAATGTTTACTTTTGTAATTCTCAGGTAAAAACAAGTATTTGGTGAAACTTGGCGATTTTGGACTAATTATGGAGCAAAACAAGCAAGAAGATAAGAGTCTACCGAAATGTACAAGATCAAGACATTCTGCTCCAGATACGCCGCATCTTACTTATTACATACGGCGCATCACTATCCAGATTTCACAAGATACGATCCAAGATACGAGAGGACATGCGCCGCATCTATAAATGGAGTTACGCCGCATCTTCTGGCGGTATACGAATATTCCTGAATATATTAATCTTGGACCCCACGCGAAGTTAAGTCAATGCGCCGCATCTACTTATTAGATGCGCCGCATCTTACCTCAGACAGAAACTATAAATACCCCAAAGTCAGACGACTTTAGGAGACTTTTGGTACGTACGATATTCGAAGGACAGAAGCCCTAGGCCGAATTCAGTCGAAGTAGCAGCACAAGTCACACCTTGAACAAAGATACGAGAGCTGTAAGAAGGTCCTGCATGTATTCAATTCATTAAGTAGTTTTGTTTTATTGTATTAGTACACTTTAATTGATCAGGATTGATGGGCTTGTGTTATGTTATCATTCACTTCAACTCCCCTTAAAATTGCTTTCCCATTAATTAAAGTTTATATGTTGATGTCTTTGGTGACTTTTATTAGTGCATTGATAACCTCTGTGTCTAGCTGAGCATTGCTTGGGTCGCCATGCCCCTTCCTCGCCTATTTATTAGATCGCCTATGCATTCTATCGTCTGTAGAAAAGTAGGAAGAAAGATAAATGGGATAGTCATAAGTAATCATTAAGGGTTTCCTCGCCGATAAGATTAGAACCAACGAGAAAGGACTTAATCTCGGTGCGTTGCATCGAACTATACACTTCATATAAAACTAGCAATAAAACAAGTGACAAGCTACTTAACTATCAGGACAGGTCTTCTTATTGTCTCGAGTATTTATCTGTGTACATGTGTGCTATTCGCTGATTCGTGCCTATTAGTTAGTTTATTATTTAATTGCAACCAAACCGTGCCAGTCTTTCAGGCTGAACCCCCCTTGCGTTAAATTAGGTTGTATAGCTAACTTAAGGTATTAAAATACTGATTAGAATAACTAGATAATACGTTCCACTCTTAGTGATCGACACTCTACTTACCATTATATACATACTGACCGGGTACACTGCTCGTTAAAGTGTGTGTCTTATTGATAAGTCGGCTAAATATAAATTTAAAACTTGAATACTTCTAAAACCACAACGACATACCGTGGGTATAAATTAGAGCACTCGCACGCACGCATCAGTAATCATAATTGATTAAATTATAAAAAGATTTTATCGAAATTTGGGCATGATGCGCCCGTTTATAAAACACTTCCAAGTCGTTACGACTTTTGAATACAAGTTTTATTACCTCATTTTACAAATAAAATATATCTAATTGGACGCTACCATTCGTGTTTATGTTTTCCAAATTAATTAACCGAAACACCATTTTGAATAATGAATAATAAATAAATGATAAAAACAAATAAATAAAATATATAATGGCCCAAGTGTATTGGGCTTCGGCCCAATACTCAACTCATACTCATTGGGCTTTCATTGGGCTCTCGGGCAAAAGTTATTAACACTTAACCATTTAGGGCTCATCCGAGTCCAAACCGACTCGATAGTAACCCGAGGTTTTCAAACCTCGAGTCTTACACGGCCGAGACTCACTTGAGTCTCGACTAGACTCATTGCAAATAGTCGTGGCCCTTTTGGGTCACGGCTTATCCACATTTGAACTAATCAACCATTAGACCTTGGCCGTGACTCATTGAGTCACGGCTCGAGTCTATTCGAGCCAATGGCTCTTGGCCATAGCAACAAGCCAAATCGAATCAAATTATCAACACAATACACAACAAATCCATGTCGTGACTCATTTGAGTCACGGCTCGAGTCTTACCCGAGCCAAAGCTCTCGGCCAAATCGATATACCACAAATCAAAATCCGAACCAACTCTAATTCAATATAACACATTACTAGGCCACGCCGTGACTCATTTGAGTCACGGCTCGAACCCAACTCGAGCCCAAGGCTCCTGGTTCAATCACAATCAACACAGCCAGATAAAAAATCCAACAATTCCAAATCCATACACCACAACATCAATACTGCCTCAAATTATTCTAACCCTAACCCAAACGCAACACAACCGTAATCAACCAAAAAAAATCCAAACACAATACAATAAATCAAATAAATTACAACCAAATCGAATCAAATATAACACAACTAGAACTCTCTAAATCCTAACCCTAATCTTAACACACGCCGTGACTCACTGAGTCACGGTTAAAGCTTCATACGAGCATAGGGGCTCTCGGCTTCAACCATCAGGACCAAATCGAGACAAAAGAATCCAATCCAGCTACAACAAATAAATAATAAATTAGAAATAAACGAAATAAATAAAAATAAGCAACTCACCCCGAGTCAACGCGAGTTGACTCGGTGAGTCACCCTAACTCGGACTGAGTTAAGGGTTTCACGGCAAAACAAGTTAGATCCACACGGTTTAGGTTAAATTCAAAAGGTTTTAACACGTTTTATTCGATTATTATTCGATTTAAATAAATGTATAAATTAGGGTTTGAAATAAAATGATGAAAAAGAAAGATCTAGGGCGCGTGGGTTACCTATTCGAAGAGAGGAGGTGGTGGGGAAGTCTCGGCGAAGTGGTGGTGGCGAGCAGTCACGGCAGTGGTGGCGACTGTGGTTCTAGATGGGCGCGGATCGAGCTCAAACTTTCCAGATCAGATAAGGGCTTCGAGATCTATCGAATGGTGTAAATTGGGGTTTTGCCAGAAAATTTTCTGGTGATGGTGGTTGCCGGAGTTGTGGCTGGAAGGTGTGAGAGAGGGTAAAAGAGAATATGTGAGTGTGTGTGTGTATATAATGAATAAAAAATAAAAATTGGGCCTTTTATACCCTGGCAGGGGTTAAACCTGGACAATAGCAAAGTACAGGGGCCGCGGGGTAAAATTTTGGGCGTGGGTGTAAACTGTCAAACTGGTAATACTTTTGCCTTAAACACTGTGGGACCCATCTGACGTACCAAACGGACTCGAAAAATTATGAAACTTGCGCCATTGTTCCTAAAATAATTTTTCTGATAAAAACGAGTATAAATATGCATAACTTTCCCGAAATCAATTTATTTGGCAAATTCGATTCGTTTCGCGTTTTATAGGTTCCTCGATAAATGAATAACGCTCACATTTTAACAAGATATCCACTGTTTTTCAATCCCAAACAAGTTCAAAGAAATTTAAAAGCTAAGGGAAATCAAAAATAATAATTTTGGCTCGTAAAATAAGTTTTGGAAACTTGTCGGTTGTTACAAATACTAATTAGTACTTAGATTCCTTCTAGGTAGTACTAGATGTGATGAAAATAAAGAAAGTGGTGCATGGGAAAGATAATTATGCCTTATGGATAGGAGTGATTTAGATTGGATTAGATTTTGGTTTGGCTGAATTTGGATGATCAAGTTACTCATATTAGTTCCTATGATTATTGCATGCATGCATCATGAAAATCATACATGAATTCATCATAGTTGATTATTAAAGGCCCTTGATCATCAATTTTTGGAGATAAAGTGATTCCATTTTACTACAATCTAAGACCAACATTTCTTCATGCATGATCCAAGTGCAAGTATTTTATGCAAGATACCTCAAGATTGTAGTTGATGGTATATAGAAATCAAGTGTGTATTTTATAGTTGAGTACACAAACTAGATCCTATGGACCATCACACATTGTATAGAAAGTCAATATACATCTATAGTTTGTTGTGCAGTGTGTCGACATTGATAATCCTTGTTTGTAAGACCCCCAACTCGACATATGGCAGCGGGACTGAGCTTGATAGAAAACGATCTCATAACGAGATGTTTTTAAAAAAACACATCATTCGAATACAAAATTTAATGTTTAGAGTCTAAAAGACTCATATCACAAGTAGCAGCGGAAAATAAAGATAGTTTGTAGCGGAATAAAAGACACAGTTTTAAAAGATATTTTGAATGATAAAGATAGTAAGGGCAAAAAGTATAGCCCGATGATAGCCATCCTCAACCTTCAGCCACTCCTGGTGCTCAGATCATGCATCAATTACCTTAGATAAACAAGCTAAAAAGTCAACACAAAGGTTGAGTGTAATCCATAGGTTTAGTAAATAATAGTTGAGCACAAGATTTTAAGTCTGGAAGATATAACTAACAAATACAAATATCGGGTAAGCGTCACATAATCATTCATTCTCTTTATTTTGCTGAGCTCATGACACACAAAGCGTTAACCAGCACCAGTAATGTAACACCCCAACCCGGCAAGGGTAGAAGTATCACACTAATGGTTTCACATCAGATCAAAACAAAGCATACATTCAAGTAATACAAAAATTCTCAAAGGTTACAAATGAAATTCTAAAATTTACATGGTTGCAATGGAAACAAAACTAAACACTAAGTCTGCAAAAACAACTCCTTCTAATGGTCTCTACTTCAGAACACTATCAAAGTCTTCTAAGTTCAAAAGTCTCTTCACTCATACCCAGACCCGTCGTCCTGCTTAATACCTGCTGCACACGAAAAGAAAACGTGCGGCTGAGCTTAAAAAGATCAGTGAACAGATACATATACAAAGCAAAGAATAACGAAACAGAAATATAATATGGGCAATGGGAATGTCATAAGGTATAATCAAAGCAAAAGAGGAATAAGGAAATATAGGATAGTCATCTACCACGAGCCCAGAAACTCAAAGTCATAATCTCAACATCATAATCTCAAAGTCATAATCTCAACATCATAATCTCAAAGTCATAATCTCACAATCAGAGGGGATACCTCTCAGGCAACCAGATAATATGAGGGGTGTCCTCATGTATCATAATAATGGAGTGATCAGCTCCCAGGGGTGTGAAAGGCGTGTATTGCACACAGCACCAGTCACCTCAAAGTCATACTCAAAGTCATAGTTAAATCCACTAAACAAAACATGCCTAGGATTGCAATCCATACGCCCCAAAACTCAAAGTCAATCTCAAAGTCAAGTAGCCATGGCAGATAATATAAAAGGGACGGTGTGAGAAATCACTCCCCCACACAGGAGTCATGCCAGTGGTGCATCACAGACATGGCCAGGTTACCTTCCTGGCTAGGAAAGTACAAAAATGGCTCGGGTATCAAACTAAGAGTCATGTCTCAAAATCATAGCTCAAGGTCATATATCAAAAGGTGCATCTCAAAGTCATATCAAGAGTATTATCAAAGGTTCATTCAACGGGGACATAGCAATGGCTTGGGGAATCTTAACTGAATCATAACTCAAAATCAATGCATAGTATATAAGAACCCTTAATGAAAAAGGGCAGAGTATCTGTACCTTATCCGATAGCAAAACAAACCAAAGGCAGATCACAAAACACCGGATTACTCCCGCTTCAGTGAATCTACATGAATTATAATTGTACTTATAAGTTTCATAGCTTTTTGATTTCATAGTTTCTTAATCATAAGGTTTCATTTTAGTTTTTCTCCATCTTAGGTAACTTTACACATTCAGTAACTTTAGTTATTATCATTCCTGTTTATCAACTTATTAAAGATGACCATGTTAGTAGGTTAAGGTTCATAATGCCTTTTTCATAAGTTCAAGGTTAAATATGACACGTTTCCATAAGTTAGGGTTTTTAATTGCAACATCCCAAAGTTAAGGGTCTTGAATGAAAATATTGCAAAACTACTAATTTAAGTACATCATTTATTCAAAATCACATCTCCCGTCCTTTAAGTTTCATAGTTTACACATTACACCCTTGATTTACCAAAATCACAAAATAACCTTATAATTATACAAATTACACTTCAACCTTTATTATGTTCATAATTACACAACTAACCCTCATATTTACTAAATTACATATTATACTCTCAAATATAAGCGTGGCACGAATCAAACCCTCAAGTTTCATAAAATTACACATTTAGTCCCTTTAGTTTTTAAGGTAATCACAAAACACCTATCAAACCCCTTTTATACTTTTCATCAGGTTCTAACAGTTTTCAACTTGAAGTTGTCAGGTTTTCTATAAATATAAAATCATATAAGAACTCAGAAATAAATTCCCCAAAAATTCCCAGAGATACTTCAATGTCTTAAGTATTTTATCTAATTTTTACAGATTTTATTAAGTAACATAGCTATGGATTAAAATTCACTTAAACCAACTCGTCCAGATTTCTGATTAATTTTGCTATACGAAAATTTATTAATTAGAAACCTTTTAAGAAAAATTCAAAAAAATCTATAAAACTTCCAGGAAGTAATAGACATCCTAAATATTACCCAGTTCGAAGGAAACCTCCTAATTCGACACGGTTTGGAAATTAAAATTCAAAAACCCGGACTAATTTTCCAGACTCACAAATCCGATCAGACACATAATTTTCTAAAAATCAAAAAGTAACCTTCTAGGCCTCTAAAAATTACAAACTAAATTTTACCAGGTAGCCATTTCATTGAACTTAGTTTTAGACTCTTAAAACACCAAAATATACATTCACATCATTTAGTTATAGCCGGTTAAAGTCGAATAAAAATCCAGCTCAGAAGCAGTTATCACAGAAACATGTTTATCTTAGGGTTTTCGTCATTCCATTCATTAGTTCTTGACACCAAACGTTTTTAGGTGAGTCCATAACATACTTAGGTCAATTAAAACAAGTCTTAACATAATCAACTCGATTTAAAACCATCACACACACCTGTGTCGATTTGTTCAAAACAGATTCTAGGGTTTCATGATCAATATTTTATGGGTCATTTTATGTGGTCTTTTATTCATCATATGTGTTTATAATTTTGACCAAAACAACAAGAATCGAACAATGAAAGGGATGATACACATACCCTTGAAGACCCACGAATAATAGAACCACAAGAGACCAATTCACCACAATTTCCTTCTTCTTTTCTTGTGGATTCGCACAGCAGAAACACACGAGCAAGAACACGGATTTTTGATTAGTTTTTGATTCATAAATTCGAATGGATCATGATATGTATTACATGGTTACCTTATGATGTAAATGAGACACGACAAGAACAAGATCAACCTTCCTTTGGGTTTGTTTTTGATCGACAACAGCAGCAACAATAAAAAGGCAGCCGAAACTTTTGTGATTAGGGTTTTGTGTTGGTTTTTTTTTTTTTTTTTCTTTTTTTTCTTTGGTGTGCCGAATAATAGAGATGGGAGGAGAGGGATTTTAGGGTTTTGGTAAGGTGGAAACTAAATTTCGGTATTAAGGAGATTGGAAGGACCGAATATTTGATTTGGTGCAAATAAGGAATGCATAATTCTTCATAATGGGCTAAATAAATTATAATTAGTGCATGCTTATCCTTTTTATAAACTTGGGCCGAAAATTAGTAAGTATAGACAAATATGGATCGACTAGCATAGCTAGTGTTGTAGGATTATTTATTTTGAACATAATCTTATATTGTAAAGTTTTATTCGGTAGCTTAATTCGTTACATAACATAAGTCATAATTACTTTAGGTTAAGTTCATATAATGTTTCTTATTAAATTTTCATAAGTTCTCAAAATTTTAAATTTGATGGCCTTTTTGTCATTTCGGATTATATTAACTTTGGGGTTTTACAATTCTTCCCCTCTAAAAATAAATTTTCGTCCTCGAAAATTGAAATTGCAAAGTTAAACGAAGTCGTAGCAAGATGCAAACGATCAACAAAACATTCTCACGCTCGAGCAGGTTCTTCCAAACCAAGTATTTTCTCATGACTCGATCTTGCCGATCAAATAATTTCGGTTTTCTCAAAAAGACATAACGCTCAGGATTCACATCAAAAGAATGATATACTAAACGTAATGGATGATAAACGTATCTCATCAGAAGGGGTTCAGGGAAGATGTAGGATCGACGGATTTTCGTCCGTGGAATAGGAATAGTCAAATCAGGTGAAAACGTATCGAATTGTAGCGAACATGGGAGTAGTATATGGGTTCAAACTCTTCGGATTCTCAATTAGTCTCGACTTCAGTATAACCTTTCATAGGTGTTCTCATAAACAAACAGGTTTTGCTCCTCAGAATCCAAAGCCTCAATCACTCATAGCAGGTCATAATGAAACATAATCAACGGATGCGAAACGTACCTATAGCAAAATGTAGGAGTACTTTTTAATAGTAACAGATCGAATCAATATTGACAGAAAACAGACGGTAGAGAGTTCTACACAGAACCTAAGATTCTTATCGGGAGTACAAAGGTCAACAAACGCGTGTCGAGTATCCAAACGTATCCAGTCGTATAACGATGAAAGCAGATTAAACGCATAGGTAGAATGAATCCTAAAGTCTCATTAATCACAGATAATCCAACAGAGATCAAATTCTAACTTCTTTGGTACTCCCCAAGATATCCTATGCCCACAACAAGTGCACGTTATATGATGTAAGTATTATCACGTTGGCCAGACGTCATAATACTGGCATCATATAAATATGCCCTCATGATGGTCATGCTTTATCTCAAATCGTAATCAAAACCACCTATCTTAATCCACCTAGTACTTCTACAGTCTCAGAGGTCAACAAAAACAATTGCCACAGTCAAGAGGGAAAACAAAACTATTCGCAAGAGTATCAAAATCCCAGATTGCCTAGCAGAAGTGAGGTACGCCGTCACCAGTATCATATCTTCCACAACTCGCCAAAATCTCTCAAACAAAGCTATCACCAATCATATGTAAAACTAACACGGAACTGAAATGCTTCTAGGAAACTTAAATCATAAGAGGGTCATGTTGCTTCGTCACGAAACTTAAGAGATTCAACGGAAATAAAATTTAATCGTCAAGAACTTCGGCCTTCATAACATCTAATCTTCCAAACATGAAGGGTCTGCTTCACAATTCCGCTCATTCAACACCTCCAATCTCTTCAAGTCCTGTTAGCCTGTCTTCGTCTGTCTATCAATCGGGAAGTGAAACCAAAACCGGAAACTTGTATCTGGTTCGTCGAGCCTCCTGCAGTTCTTCTTGGAATGTGATAGAGTAATGTGGATTTCTGCCACGATCTTTAAATCTCTTCATCATCATCCAGTCTACTTCCGCTCTCAATTCATCTTAGTACAACCAAGATGAATAGGGAAGTGAGACTGCATGTCTTCATCAGCTCCAGGTTCGCGATCTTGACCAGAATCTCTTCTTGTGCATCGCCAACACTTCTGTCTTGAAAGGAATGTCTTCACTCTTCGGGGTAGCCTCCGCAGTTATCAACAAATATCAATCTCCCAGAATGTACAAATGATCGTCAAATTTCTAACAAGGTGCAAAAATGATTTTCATGTTCTTCCTCGTCTCTGAATGTACCATTAAGTCATACAATGACCATATGCCCAGTACTCATAAGAAAATATCATCTATCAAATTGACCAAGATCGTCAGAACTTTAGCTAATACTATTAGCGTCACTAACCGTCATAGCAGTCGTTTATGAATACGGAAGGCGATTTCAAGAATAAGATCAATTAATCCGAAAAGAAAAACTTCGCGCTCTGAATTTAAACAAACATATAGTCGTTTCAGGGTGGAGGAATATTGGTTCCTAACAGTTTTACGATTCAGCTTCCAGAATTCAATACATATCTCCTGTCATCATTCTTCTTTATTGCGAACAAAACTGAATTACGCCAAGAGAATGCACTTAAGCAACTTACTTTACACTCCGGTGGGAAACTTGGTGGTTCAATCAGAAATCGCGTTTCAGAAAATTCAGGGTGCCCAAATAGCGTTCAATACAAGGTTCATGTTAAGACGATTCAAGTGCCAAATAGCTCCCAAGATAAGGTTCATTCATTAGCGTACGAAATGGGTTCTAGGAAAACTTCATACATGCTAAACTAACACAAGAGACTCCAGAGTAATAGTGATAGCAGAGGGTTTATCAATCGGTAATCATGGTAGGTAGTTCAAAATTGTTGCAAACGTTAAAGGTGAGACATAGAAGGGAAATTGTCCATATTTGAATGCTCAATCAGTCGATTCCTTGTCAGAATAAAATTGAAGTTAACTATCCCAAGATAGACGGATCACAAGTCAAATCTTTATCATTTAAAAGTGAGAGGGAAAACATTCTTATCCTCGTGGTTACACACCACAAGGCTTCTTATAAGGACAGAGATGGGTGAAACGAAATCAAATAGTGTCGGAAGATTTTTAGATACTTATCAAAAGCAAGAGACAAATAACCAAAACATATCCAAAACGTCATCGCCATGAAGGTTCTCAGAATGCCCGAATAGGCATCAAAGTGATTAACAAAATGATCAGAGTGCAACGTGGGCCTTTATCAAAATGATTAATGAAAGAAATCTGAAGATAAGGATCCAAACAGTGTCGGCAATTATTATGAAATTTCTCAATGCCTTCCAAATTTAATCAGATTCAAATCTTAGGTGGTGCAAAACATAAGCTTTCGCTTTCCAAAAGTGATATCAACAGGATCTAACCACAAGCAAGGCACGAATCAGAGTGATGCGGAAACGAAGATACTTAAACGAATGCCTTATAGTCTACCCATTCCTCACTGGTCAAAACTTAGGTTCCTATAGGGAAATCTTAAAGCAAAATTTTCAAAGGTTATCTTACGAGCGCCTACAGGGGAAAACTTAGTGGTCCTAACTTACACAGGTCAAGGGTAATGTATTACAAATCGCAGCCTGTCTCTCTGATACCATAATTGTAACACCCCAACCCGGCAAGGGTAGAAGTATCACACTAATGGTTTCACATCAGATCAAAACAAGGCATACATTCAAGTAATACAAAAATTCTCAAAGGTTACAAATGAAATTCTGAAATTTACATGGTTGCAATGGAAACAAAACTAAACACTAAGTCTGCAAAAACAACTCCTTCTAATGGTCTCTACTTCAGAACACTATCAAAGTCTTCTAAGTTCAAAAGTCTCTTCACTCATACCCAGACCCGTCGTCCTGCTTATTACCTGCCGCACACGAAAAGAAAACGTGCGGCTGAGCTTAAAAAGCTCAGTGAACAGATACATATACAAAGCAAAGAATAACGAAACAGAAATATAATATGGGCAATGGGAATGTCATAAGGTATAATCAAAGCAAAAGAGGAATAAGGAAATATAGGATAGTCATCTACCACGAGCCCAGAAACTCAAAGTCATAATCTCAACATCATAATCTCAAAGTCATAATCTCAACATCATAATCTCAAAGTCATAATCTCAACATCATAATCTCAAGTCATAATCTCACAATCAGAGGGGATACCTCTCAGGCAACCAGATAATATGAGGGGTGTCCTCATGTATCATAATAATGGAGTGATCAGCTCCCAGGGGTGTGAAAGGCGTGTATTGCACACAGCACCAGTCACCTCAAAGTCATACTCAAAGTCATAGTTAAATCCACTAAACAAAACATGCCTAGGATTGCAATCCATACGCCCCAAAACTCAAAGTCAATCTCAAAGTCAAGTAGCCATGGCAGATAATATAAAAGGGACGGTGTGAGAAATCACTCCCCCACACAGGAGTCATGCCAGTGGTGCATCACAGACATGGCCAGGTTACCTTCCTGGCTAGGAAAGTACAAAAATGGCTCGGGTATCAAACTAAGAGTCATGTCTCAAAATCATAGCTCAAGGTCATATATCAAAAGGTGCATCTCAAAGTCATATCAAGAGTATTATCAAAGGTTCATTCAACGGGGACATAGCAATGGCTTGGGGAATCTTAACTGAATCATAACTCAAAATCAATGCATAGTATATAAGAACCCTTACTGAAAAAGGGCAGAGTATCTGTACCTTATCCGATAGCAAAACAAACCAAAGGCAGATCACAAAACACCGGATTACTCCCGCTTCAGTGAATCTACATGAATTATAATTGTACTTATAAGTTTCATAGCTTTTTGATTTCATAGTTTCTTAATTATAAGGTTTCATTTTAGTTTTTCTCCATCTTAGGTTACTTTACACATTCAGTAACTTCAGTTATTATCATTCCTGTTTATCAACTTATTAAAGATGACCATGTTAGTAGGTTAAGGTTCATAATGCCTTTTTCATAAGTTTAAGGTTAAATATGACACGTTTCCATAAGTTAGGGTTTTTAATTGCAACATCCCAAAGTTAAGGGTCTTGAATGAAAATATTGCAAACTACTAATTTAAGTACATCATTTATTCAGAATCACATCTCCCATCCTTTAAGTTTCATAGTTTACACATTACACCCTTGATTTACCAAAATCACAAAATAACCTTATAATTATACAAATTACACTTCAACCTTTATTATGTTCATAATTACACAACTAACCCTCATATTTACTAAATTACATATTATACTCTAAAATATAAGCGTGGCACGAATCAAACCCTCAAGTTTCATAAAATTACACATTTAGTCCCTTTAGTTTTTAAGGTAATCACAAAACACCTTTCAAACCCCTTTTATACTTTTCATCAGGTTCTAACAGTTTTCAACTTGAAGTTGTCAGGTTTTCTATAAATATAAAATCATATAAGAACTCAGAAATAAATTCCCAACAAATTTCCAGAGATACTTCAATGTCTTAAGTATTTTATCTAATTTTTACAGATTTTATTAAGTAACATAGCTATGGATTAAAATTCACTTAAACCAACTCGTCCAGATTTCTGATTAATTTTGCTATACGAAAAGTTATTAATTAGAAACCTTTTAAGAAAAATTCAAAAAAATCTATAAAAATTCCAGGAAGTAATAGACATCCTAAATATTACCTAGTTCGAAGGAAACCTCCTAATTCGACACGGTTTGGAAATTAAAATTCAAAAACCCGGACTAATTTTCCAGACTCACAAATCCGATCAGACACATAATTTTCTAAAAATCAAAAAGTAACTTCCAGGCCTCTAAAAATTACAAACTAAATTTTCCCAGGTAGCCATTTCATTGAACTTAGTTTTAGACTCTTAAAACACCAAAATATACGTTCACATCATTTAGTTATAGCCGGTTAAAGTCGAATAAAAATCCAGCTCAGAAGCAGTTATCACAGAAACATGTTTATCTTAGGGTTTTCGTCATTCCATTCATTAGTTCTTGACACCAAACGTTTTTAGGTGAGTCCATAACATACTTAGGTCAATTAAAACAAGTCTTAACATAATCAACTCGATTTAAAACCATCACACACACCTGTGTCGATTTGTTCAAAACAGATTCTAGGGTTTCATGATCAATATTTTATGGGTCATTTTATGTGGTCTTTTATTCATCATATGTGTTTATAATTTTGACCAAAACAACAAGAATCGAACAATGAAAGGGATGATACACATACCCTTGAAGACCAACGAATAATAGAACCACAAGAGACCAATTCACCACAATTTCCTTCTTCTTTTCTTGTGGATTCGCACAGCAGAAACACACGAGCAAGAACACGGATTTTTGATTAGTTTTTGATTCATAAATTCGAATGGATCATGATATGTATTACATGGTTACCTTATGATGTAAATGAGACACGACAAGAACAAGATCAACCTTCCTTTGGGTTTGTTTTTGATCGACAACAGCAGCAACAATAAAAAGGCAGCCGAAACTTTTGTGATTAGGGTTTTGTGTTGGTTTTTTTTTTTTTTTTTTTTTCTTTTTTTTCTTTGGTGTGCCGAATAATAGAGATGGGAGGAGAGGGATTTTAGGGTTTTGGTAAGGTGGAAACTAAATTTCGGTATTAAGGAGATTGGAAGGACCGAATATTTGATTTGGTGCAAATAAGGAATGCATAATTCTTCATAATGGGCTAAATAAATTATAATTAGTGCATGCTTATCCTTTTTATAAACTTGGGCCGAAAATTAGTAAGTATAGACAAATATGGATCGACTAGCATAGCTAGTGTTGTAGGATTATTTATTTTGAACATAATCTTATAGTGTAAAGTTTTATTCGGTAGCTTAATTCGTTACATAACATAAGTCATAATTACTTTAGGTTAAGTTCATATAATGTTTCTTATTAAATTTTCATAAGTTCTCAAAATTTTAAATTTGATGGCCTTTTTGTCATTTCGGATTATATTAACTTTGGGGTTTTACAAGTAACCCTGACGTAAGTCGACAGTAACCGCGGAATTTCATAACAATATAGTTGCCCCCAAAGCTAGATATTTTGCCAGATACCTAGTTATCTCAATTGTAATACATCACATGCTGACCGACCTTAGTCAACATGGAGGGATGGTCAAATCCTATAGGCCTACAAACTACAATCGCGCTCACTCGCAAGTGATTAACGGTTCATGATCGAGGGACTTGCTTTTGGCAAGGAAGGTACTTAGCATTATTGCGTCAGTCAGGAATAGCATACCAATAAACAATTGTGCTCATAAAAATAAGTAAGTAGCATGTATCTCCCCCGTGGGTTTATAAACAATTTAAAAATAAAAATGGGGCTATGAATCACACCTTAGTAGCAGAGAAATGAGATATCACAATATGATCAAATGGGATAGCACGACAAGTGATCCTCAGCACAACCTAATATATGAATAATATGTCTCAGCAATAACATTAAAGTGATTAGTAAAACAATAATCGTATTTGAAATGAAAATGTTATATTTCAATGGCGTTTGAGTTAAATAAAGTTTAAGACTCGTGTGGATACGAGATGTTGAAATAATAAAAGTCGGCAAACACAAACGGATACGAAGAAAGAATAACAAAGAGAAAAGAGGAATTAAAATTAAAAAAAGAATAATAAAGAAAAGCAAACAAAAAACATCAATGGATTGTTTCGGTGTTTACACTTTTCCCCAAATAATTGATGAAATATCGAAATTTTGGAAGAATTTATATAAGTATCAAAAAGGTTTTTAAGATATTTGGGTAATCTCAAACGACTAAATTATAAAAGGTTTTATCAAAATTTGGACATGATGCTCCCGTTTATAAAACATTTTCAAGTCGTTACGACTTTTGAATACAAGTTTTATTACCTCATTTTACAAATTAAATATATCTAATTGGAGGATAACATTCGCGTATATATTAGTTATTAAGTTTATTGACTATTTTGTTTACGTTTTCCAAATTAATTACCCGAAACACCATATTGAATAATGAATAATAAATAAACGACAAAACAAATAAATAACGGATATAATGACCCAAGTGTATTGGGCTTTGGCCCAATGCCCAACTCACACTTATTGGGCTTTCCTTGGGCTTTCGGGCCCAAGTTATTAACACTTAACCATTTAAGACTCATCCAAGTCCAAACCGACTCGACACCAACCCGAGGTTTTCGAACCTCGAGTCTTACCCGACCGAGACTCACTTGAGTCTCGACTAGACTCATTCCAACTTGTCGTGGCCCTTTTGGGTCACGGCTTAACCACATTTGAACTAATCAACCATTAGACCTTGGCCGTGACTCATTGAGTCACGACTCGAGTCTATTCGAGCCGAAGGCTCTTGGCTATAGCAATAAACCAAACCGAATCCAATTATCAACACAATACAAAACAATGCCATAAAAGCTATGCCGTGACTCATTTGAGTCACAGCTCGAGTCTTTCCCGAGCCAAAGGCTCTCGGCCAAATCAATAAAACCAATTCAATCCAAATCTTAACACAACAAAAACATTATGGCTATGCCGTGACTCATTTGAGTCATGGCTCGAGCCAACCCGAGCCAATAGGATCTCTGATCACTCAATCAACACAATCTAAATCCAATCAATTCCAAATCTCAACAAGGCACAACCATGAGGCCACGCCGTGACTCATTTGAGTCACGGCTCGAACCCTACTCGAGCCATAGGCTCCTGGTTACCACAATCAACACAGCCAAATCAAAAATCCTAAATCCATAACCAAATTACAACAATCCGAATAAAAATCTAACAAATCCAAATATAATCAAATACAACCAAATCGAATCAAATGTAACACAACCAAAAACTGCCTAAATCCTAAACCCTAGAACTGCCATGACTCACTGAGTCACGGTCAAAGCTTCATACAAACATGGGGGCTCTCGGCTTCAACCACCAGGACCAATTCGGGACCACAAAACTCCAAATCCATGCTAAAACAGAAAAATAATAAATTAGAATAAAAGAAATAAATAAAATAAACAACTCACCCCGAGTCAACACGAGTTGACTCGGTGAGTCACCCCAACTCGGACTGAGTTGTGGGTTTCACGGTGAAACATGTTAGATCCACACGATTTAGGTTAAGATCGAAAGGTTTTAAACATGTTTATAAATTATTATTCAGTTTTAATAAAATATAGAAATTAGGGTTTGAAATAAAATGGTGAAAAAGAAAGATCTAGGGCGCGTGAGTTACTTATTCAAAGAGAGGAGGTGGTGGGGAAGGCTCAGCGAGGTGCTGGTGGCTGGCAGTCACGGCGGTGATGGCGGCTGTGGTGTTAAATGAGCTCGGATTGAGCTCAAACTTTCCAAAATAAAAGAGGGGCTCTGGATCTATCGATTGATGTAGGTTTGGGTTTCGCTGGAAAATTTTTCGGCGACGACGGTGGTTGCCGGAGTTATGGCCGGATGGGGGTGAGAGAGGGGAGAGAGTTATAAGTGAGTGTGTGTGTAAAATGATTAAAAAAATAAAAATTCAGCCTTTTGTACCCAGGTAGGGGTTAAACTTGTACAAATCAAAGTTAAGGGGGCGCGGGGTAATATTTTGGACGGGGGTATAAACTACCAAGTTGGTAATACTTTTGCTTAACCACTGTGGGACCCATTCGAGGTACCAAACGGACTCAAAAAATTATGAAACTTGCGCCATTGTTCCCGAAATAATTTTTCTGATAAAAACGAGTTTAAATATGCATAACTTTCCCAAAATCAATTTCTTTGGCAAATTCGATTCGTTTCGCGTTTTCTAGGTTGTGCTGACATAATGAGGGACTAAGGTTCACGTTTCTCAAGATATCTCGCGTTTCTCAAGTTCAAATAAATTTAGAAAAAGTTCAACTGCTAAGGTGATGCAAAAATTAAATATTTGGCTAGTAAAATAGTTTGGAAAATTACCGGTAGTTACAACACACACATCATATTAGGAAATCTGTCCCGGATTTTAGTTTAACTTATCAGTTCCAGTTTCAAAGAGGTGAGGGTACTTGCGCTTGAACTCGTCCTCGCGTTCCCAGGTGAATTCGGGTCCTCTCTTGGAATTCCAAAGAACTTTCACAAGGGGAATTTGGCTCCTCTTTAGTCGTTTGATCTCACGCTCCATAATTTCTACGGGCTCCTCAATAAATTTCAATTGCTCATCAACTTGAATCTCATCAAGTGGGATTACGGCTGTCTCATCGGATAAACACTTCTTCAAATTTGACATATGGAAGGTGGGTTGTACTCTACTAAGCTAAGGAGGCAATTCCAGCCTATAGGCTACAGGACCGACCCTATTCAGAATCTTGAACAGTCCATTGTATCTCGGGTTCAGCTTTCCTCATTTTCCAAACCGTATCAAGCCTTTCCACGGTGAGACTTTCAGCATAACTTTGTCCCCAACTTGAAACTCTAGCGGTTTACGTCTCACATCCGCGTAACTCTTCTGACGATCTCTCGCGATTTTCAATCGGTTCTTAATTTGCACAATCTTTTCTGTAGTCTCACGAACAATATCCGGCCCAATGAGCTGAGCCTCTCCTACCTCAGCCCAACAAATGGGTGATCGGCATTTTTGACCATACAATGCCTCAAACGGTGCAGCCTTAATGCTTGCATGATAACTGTTGTTGTACGAAAACTCGATCAAAGGAAAATGGGTATCCCACCCATTTCCAAAATCAATTACGCAGGCTCGGAGCATATCTTCCAAAGTCTGAATCATCTTTTCGCTCTGGCCATCTGTTTGTGGGTGGTATGCAGTACGCATGTCGAGGTTCGTGCCAAAGGCATCTTGAAGCGATTGCCAAAAGTTAGAAGCGAATCTGCTGTCTCTGTCAGAGATGATAGATATTGGGGCTCCATGCCTCGATACTATTTCCTTCACGTAAAGCCTCGTCAACTTATCCATGTTGTAGTTCTCTTTGATGGGTAGAAAATATGCTGATTTCGTTAATCGATCGACTATAACCCAGATAGCGTCGAAACCAGTTGTAGTCCTTGGAAGTTTGGTGACGAAGTTAATAGTAATCCTCTCCCATTTCCATTCAGGAATCTTAGGCTATTGTAGAAGACCAGACGGTTTCTGATGTTCGGCCTTAACTATCGCGCACGTCAAACATCTGCGAACATAATTGGCAACTTCGGCCATCATGTTCGGCCACCAATATAACTCCTTGAGATCGTGATACATTTTGTCAGATCCTGGGTGTATAGAGTACTTTGACTTATGAGACTTGTGCATTATTAAGTCTCGCAGTCCTCCATAACGCGGCACCCAACTTCTTCCTTTAAAACACAAGGTTCCATCTAAACACTTCTCAAACTTCTTCTGTATCATTCTATAAAGATTCTCACTCTCGAAATCTTCTTATTTCATGGCTTCTTCTTGAGCATGGAGAATTTGAGCAAGAAGGTTCGAATTGATGGTCAAAACCAAAACTCAAACTCGCAGCGGCTTCAACCATTCCTTACGGCTCAAGGCATCAGCCACGACGTTCGCCTTTCCCGGGTGATATCTGATTTCACAGTTGATGATGTACCCTCCGAACGGGTCGAAGGACTCCCCTTCGAGCCTGTAGAAAGCCCTCTCTTCGGAGGCCCAGGTTAATCTCCTAACACGTTTCATTGGCATAAAACCATTCGCCTGTGAACTGGTTACCATGTGGGAATCCGCAAATCGAAGCCTTAACCCCTTCGGGGTATCTGATGAACTCAAATAAGTACATTTTATTACCATCATTTATCCTATTTATTTGACTTGTTTTATTATATTATCTGTGAGAATTGATACGTTAATGTTTACTTTTGTAATTCTTAGGTAAAAACAAGTATTATGTGAAACTTGGCGATTTTAGACTAATTATGGAGCAAAACAAGCAAGAAGTTAAGAGTCTACTGAAATGTACAAGATCAAGATCATTCTGCTCCAGATACGCCGCATCTTACTTATTATATACGGCGCATCACTATCAAGATTTCACAAGCTACGATCCAAGACAGCAAGGACATGCGCCGCATCTAAGAATGGAGTTACGCCGCATCTTCTGGCGGTGTACGAATATTCCTGAATATATTAATCTTGGACCCCACGCGAAGTTAAGTCAATGCGCCGCATCTACTTATCCTATGCGCCGCATCTAGCCCTCAGACAGAAACTATAAATACCCCAAGGTCAGACGAATTTTGAGAGCCTAGGTTTAGAAGAAGACAGAAGAAACCCTAAGGCCGAATTCAGACGAAGAAGCAGCACAAGACACACCTTGAATGAAGATACAAGAGCTGTAAGAAGGTCCTGCATGTATTCAATTCATTAAGTAGTTTTGTTTTATTGTATTAGTACACTTTAATTCATCAGGATTGATGGGCTTGTGTCATTGATTTAATCATGCACTTCAACTCCCCTTAAAATTGCTTTCCCATTAATTAAAGTTTATATGTTGATGTCTTTGGTGACTTTTATTAGTGCATTAATAACCTCTGTGTCTAGCTGAGCATTGCTTGGGTCGCCATGCCCCTTTCTCGCCTATTTATTATATCGCCTATGCATTCTATCGTCTGTAGAAAAGTAGGAAGGAAGATAAATAGGATAGTCATAAGTAATCATTAAGGGTTTACTCGCCGATAAGATTAGAGCCAACGAGAAAGGGATTAATCTCGGTGCGTTGCATCGAACTATACACTTCATATAAAACTAGCAATAAAACAAGTGACAAGCTACTTAACTATCAGGACAGGTCTTCTTATTGTCTCAAGTATCTATCTGTGTACGTGTGTGCTAATCGCTGATTCGTGCCTATTAGTTTAGTTTATATTTAATCATAACCAAACCGTGCCAGTCTCTCAGGCTGAAACCCCCTTGCGTTAGATTAGGTTGTATAGCTAACTTAAGATATTAAAATACTAATTAGAATAACTAGATAATTCGTTCCACTCTTAGTGATCGACACTCTACTTACCATTATATTCATACTGACCGGGTACACTGCTCGTTAAAGTGTGTGTTATATTGATAAGTCGGCTAAATATAAATTTAAAACTTGAATACTGCTAAAACCACAACGACATACCGTGGGTATAAATTAGAGCACAACATACACGCACATCAAGTTTTTGGCCTAATATACATCAACCGGCAACGGCTAAATAGGATAAATGATGGTAATAACAATTTAACTAATATACATCAAGTTTTTGGCGCCGTTGCCGGGGAGTGAATTGTTATTATCGTTTAATTTGATTAGTATTTTAATTAGGTTTTTCTTTTTTCTTATTCTAACCGCTAACTCTGTTGTATATTAGTTAAATTGCATTCATTGTATTATTTGCATATTTTCTGTTTTTGTGTGTTTTTATTTTTCATTTATTTTTGTTTATTTTCGTTTGTTTTATTCTTGTTATTTTTTCTTTTTCTATTTTCTTGTATTCTGCTGTCGTTGTACTGAGCTAATTCAAACGATACGGCGCATCTATTTTCATAGATACGGCGTATTGCGTTTAATTTTTATAAAATACAACGCGATTAATTAATTCGATACGATGCATCTTTCCCCAAGATACGGCATATCTGTTTTTAATAAATTTTTTTTCTAAACGATAACGCCATACGACGCATCTGCTTTAGCAGATACGGCGTATCTATTATTTTAATTAAAAACAGTTTTTGAATTATTAAACAAATACGATGCATCGATTTTTATCGATACGGCGCATCTTCTGAATCAAAAATATTGTATTTTGAAACGTAACGAAAATACGGTGCATTAACTTTTGTTAATACGACGCATTTAATTTTAATTAAATATCGATTTTTGATAATTTAACTGATACGGCGCATTCTAATTTCTAAGCGGCGTATCTATTTTCTGAATAAAAGTCTGATTAAATTTTAACGATTATAAGATACGGCGTATCCAACTTTTTGGATACGGCGCATCGTCTGCAGATATCAGTAACTTTTATTTTTCGTATTCCGTTTTCGTTGTTGATTTTCGGATATATTACTTTCTTGAACATACCCTACTGATGCTTTTGTGATAGTTTCAGGAAGTGCATGACCAGGAGTTCTACTAAGAACTTGATTCAACCTTTCGAAGATCCTGAACGAGCCTTTCATTCGCTTAAAAGGCTTTTCAACACAAAAAGCTTTGATATCTCAAGTTCGTTCGAGCTTGATTATTTTTCTGAAGAGAAAGAGGAAGAAGAAACAGAAACAATGGCGGAAAACACAACTATGGAGGAATACATGAACAAAACCCGTGCTGATTACACTTCAGGAGTTGCTAGACCAAAGTTTGATGAAAAGTCAAAATTTGAGTTGAAGGGTCAGTTTCTCAAGGAGCTAAGAGAAAATGCTTTCAGTGGATCAGAACATGAAGATGCTAATGAACATGTTGAAAAGGTCCTCGAGATTGCAGATTTGTTTACTACGGAAGGAGTCACTGACGATCAACTCATGCTAAGAATCTTTCCAATTTCACTTAAAGGAGCTGCTAACAAGTGGCTAAGGAATGAACCTGCTAGTTTAATCACTACATGGGAAGATTTGAAGAGCAAATTCCTGAAGAGATATTGTCCACCTGCTAAAACCACTAAAAAGATGGAGGCTATCAACAGTTTCAAGCAAGAGCCTGATGAAACTCTTTATCAAGCTTGGGAATGATTCAAAGACCTATTGATGAAATGCCCTCAACATTATCTAAGTGAAATGCAGGAGATAATATTGTTTTATCAAGGATTGGACGTGCCTACTAGACAAATCTTGGATGCTAAGGGAGCTGTGCCTCAAATGAGTGCAGCCAATGCTAGGAAAGCTATCCAAGAAGCTGCTGATCATTCTCAAAAATGGCACGATGGGACCTCTACTAGATCTAAGAGCAGCACTAATTTTGACGGGTTTGCTGCTACTCAAGCTCAATTGGATAAAATTAGTAGAGAGATGAAGAAGCGTGATGAGAAAGTGTATGCGGCCCTAGTTGGATGTGAAAAATGCGAAGGACCTCACTACACTAAGGATTGTCTGAATAAGAATGAAAGTGAGACTTTTGAAGAAGCATACTACACATAATTTGGACAACCATTCCGACCTTCGGGAAGATTTAGGGAAGCTACTCCGGGGTACTATCAAAAGAACAACTTTAATCCCACTTATCAAGAAAGGAGGCAGACTTTAGATGACACTCTAAAGCAAATTATGGCCGATGCTGCTAAAAGACATGATGAGAACACTGCTATGATCAAGGAAATCCGAGCTTCAACGGATACTATTGCAAGAAATCAAGGAGCTTCGATCAAAGCATTGGAACAACAAATTGGACAAATGAGCAAAGTTCTTCAAGAAAGGGGATACGGAAGTTTATCGTGCTCAACTGAAACCAACCCAAGAGATCATGTCAAGGCCATAAGCACCACTGAGGAGGTCACACCTAACATACCTGGAAGATTGATGAATGTTAATGATGCTGCAAAGCCCGAATTTTTCTTTAATTCTTCAATCAGTTTAAGGAGGTTACTCAAAGAGAAGATGAAGATTGAAGAGGAGATCAAGGCTACAATGAAAGAAGAGAGCTCTGCAACCGACTTACATGCCTTGCCTCATAAAGATAAGGACCCAGGAAGTTTTACTTTACCTTGTTCAATTAATGATATATCTTTCAATAATGTGTTAGCTGACTTAGGAGCTAGCGTTAGTGTAATGCCCCTTAAGACATTCACTACCCTAGGACTAGGAAAATTAGCACCAACTAAGTTGCTTATTGAATTGGCTGATAAAACGGTAAAACGACCTGAAGGGATTGCTAATAATGTGCTAGTTAAGATTGAGAAGTTTGTTTTCCCTGTAGACTTTGTTATATTAGATATGCCCGAGGATGTTAAGATTCCTTTAATCCTTGGAAGACCTTTCTTGTCTACCGCCCATGCTAAGATTGATGTGTTTAAAAGAAAAATCTCATTAAGGGTAGGGAATAATAAACTAGTCTATAAGTGCCAAGATCCTGTTAAAAGCATAATTAGAGGCGTCTATGTGCTAGGATTACGAGAACGTATGGACATCGATCTAGAAGCTAGGCTTATGGGAGAAACATTGATTCAAAACAACTCAACTAATCCTAATCATGAGAACTTCGAGGAATTTATTGACCTTAATGTACCTACCCAACTTAGGCGCGATATTGTTAATGATTCTGATGATGAGTGGTATGATTGCGTAGTGATTAACAAACGTAGGAGAATAGTTGAGCATACGAATTTGAATAATGATGTGTTTATTGAACTACCACCCAACCTTGCATATTTATGCCTATATAATAATAAGAATTTTCCGTCTATCATTTTGTCATCTCTGCCCGAAAGGGACAGAACTTTGTTTATACAGATATTAAAGAAGAACGGCGTGGAAATTATGGACGAGCAAGGAGTGTTCAATATTACTGGACTGGCGATGAGGGAGCGCGATGCTTCCGACTCCTTCAATGATCGGTAATAAGGAGCTGAACGTGAGTCTAACTTGAAGACTCTGGAATAAAGACAAGTGCTGACCGGGAGACAACCCGGAAAATTTTTACTATTCTGTTCTGTGTCGAGTCAGTCAGGCCCGTAGAAGATACGACGCATCTCAATCCTGAGATGCGACGCATCTCCTGCACTGGTCATATCTTACTTTATTTCTGCATTTTTATTTTTGACATTAAAAACTTTTTATCAGTATTTTAATGCGGCGCATCCCTGGTTAAGGATGCGACGCATCTTCTATTCTGATTCGTATTTATTCCAGGCTCGATACGGCGCATCTTTTTCCATAAGATACGGCGTATCGACTGACCTGATGATTTTCATTTTAATTTTTAAGTTTTATTTTTACTAACTACTAATGTATTATGCAAGTTTGAACCTTCTTAACTCAGGTGTGTTAAAGTCTTGATGGTATTATAGATTCCTGCATTTCCTGTGGATACATCAAATATGAAGCTTAAACTTTCTCATCCTCAAGAAAGATGATTTTTGCTCTTATACAAATAATGGAGGATCATACCGAGCAAATCTCAGGAGAGTTTTTCTGTTCTAATAATTTTATTTTCTAGTTTTTAATCTTTTATACAAACAACAAGGACGTTGTTTAACTTAAGTGGGGGGATTGGAGAATTAGAACACTTACTTGTCCTAAACTTTTTCAAAATATGCTTAAAATGCGCTTAATATATCAAAATTTAAAATTTTTTAGCATGTTTTTGTTTAAAGTCTAAATTACATAGCTGCACACATGACGTTATTTTCAAAAATTGTGAACTTTTCAAAATTCACAAATCTATGAGTGTGCCGGTGACTTGTAAACTTTAGAACTTGGCTTGTATACTATTCGAGACCACCATAATGAGTATTATTTTTATAATTGGAATGACTTGTCTAAATTGGTAAATTTCTAGGATTACACCCAAATAGCCTTTATATGTTATGTGATATTAGCTAACTACATTGGTTAGTTAACCCCCGTATAAATCCTTTTGTTACTCTCACTTTTAGAGTAAGATACCCCTAGAAAAACACTCAGAGCCATTCCTTTCGTTTCTTACACCTTTGTTATAATGTTTCGTTACACCCTTACACCTTAGCCTACCCTGTAGATTAAAATCCGTGGTTGGTTAATTGCTTTAGGCAAAGTGTGTTTCCTTACATTACCTGTGTTCGCGTGCGTAATTCATTATCTATGGTTAGGTCGGGAAATTGCACAATGCAATTGGAGTGAAAGTAAATATTGTATATCTTTGAGTTTATTTTTCGTGTGTTTACTACTTTCACTATTACCGTTATTTCTGAAGTCATGAAAAGTATGGAAAAATTATCCAGAGTTATCGTTATAATGATGTGGTGAAATTTTACACATTTATGTTTATGTTTCAAGTTAAAAAAAAAAAAAAAAAAAAAAAAAAAAAAAAAAAAAAAAAAAAAAAAAAAAAAATCGAAAAAATAAGAAAAGAAAAAGAAAAAGGAAAAGTTGGGTGTTTGTTTTAACCAACTTATGTAAAGTTTTGTATTAAGTGGTCGATATCACCACTATTTGTTGTATATTATATCTATGGATTGATTGGGAGTTGGACGTTATGGGAACGCCAACTAACGTTATTCTTTGATTGAGATCTTGTTGAGTATAATTCGTGTCTACCTAAAGCGTGTGTTTCAAGTGTTAAAGCGTGAGTTATTCTATGATATGAGTCTTATTCATGGGATGGTTGGGATAGCAATTTACCACACTTAGGATTTTAATTTATCTGTTTTGTTTATTTTTTTCATTTTACACCAATTTATATCCCTAATATTATCCATACCCTATATTATTCTTTATCCAAACCTTTGATTTATTGAGATTAGGGATTTGAGCAATCTTAAGTATCGTAGTCGTGGATTTGGCTATGTATTTATGATTTTGTCGCCCTTTTTGATATAATATTATTGGTGAAGATTACTTGGTCCTATCTTTAGCCTATTCAAGTTAAGGATTTGAGCAATTGCAAGTATCGTGTTCGTGGATTCGATCATGTATTTGTGATTTTGTCGCCTTTTCTGGAATTTGAGATCGATAGAGATTAAGAAGAATGATCAACCCTTAACCTACAAACCCTTTTTACCGCTTTAGACTTGTTATTCCTTGGCTTTAGTGGGGGAGATGCGTATACTTGCCAAGCTTATGATAAAATATTTGTCACGACTGGACAGTTAAACGATTAGATTTGCTTTTATCAATATATTTTATTTTACTTCTAATTCGTTAAGTGTTTGGTTGTGTGATTATGACAAAATGAATACATGCTTGAATATAAAAATAAATCCTAACATCTTTTAGGATACATTTTCATAAGAATTATTCTAAGGTTTACTTGGGGACAAGTAAAGTTCAAGTGGGGGGCAAGTAAAGTTCAAGTGTGCGGGAATAACAAGTTTTTGGCGCAGTTGCCGGGGTGTGAATTGGTATTATCTGTTAATTTGATTGGTATTTTAATTAGGTTTTTCTTTTTAATTTTTATTCTAACCGCTAACTCTGTTGTATATTAGTTAAATTACATTCATTGTATTATTTGCATATTTTCTGTTTTTGTGTGTTTTTATTTTTCTCTAATTTTTGTTTATTTTCGTTTGTTTTTATTTTTATTTTTCTGTGTTCTGCTATCGTTGTACTGAGCTAATTTAAACGATATGGCGCATCTATTTTCATAGATACGGCGTATTGCGTTTAATTTTTATAAAATACAACGCGTTTAATAAATTCGATACGACGCATCTTTCCCCAAGATACGGCGTATCTGTTTTTAATAAAAAAAAAAATTCTAAGCGATAACGCCATACGACGCATCTGCTTTAATAGATACGGCGTATCTATTATTTTAATTAAAAACAGTTTTCGAATTATTAAACAGATACGACGCATCGATTTTTATCGATACGGCGCATCTTCTGAATAAAAAATCTGGTATTTTGAAACATAACGAAAATACGGCGCATTAACTTTTGTTAATACGACGCATTTAATTTTAAATAAATATCGATTTTTGATAATTAAAACTGATACGGCGCATTCTAATTCTAAGTGGCTTATCTATTTTCTGAATAAAGTCTGATTAAAATTTAACGAAATAAGATACGGCGTATCCAACTTTCTGGATACGGCGCATCGTCTACTGATATCAGCAACTTTTATTTTACTTTGATTGTTTCACTCTTCTTTTGCACGAGTAAGTTTTATTTCAGGAAGATGGACGATCCGGATATTACAATGGAAGAATACTTGTTACTGGAAATGGTTAAGTCAAAGAAAGAAAGGAATAGGTTGCCGTTTCAACACACTTGGTGTATGTCAAATGATGATGAGGAGGAGTCATATACCGTGAAACCAATTCCGGCAATTGTTCTTGATAGTACTTTTACCCGGAGATTGCACAAGATGATGTGTATACGGAACCCTACGTTGAAGAATATTCTGCAATCGTATTACCACCATTAGACAATCCATCGGATGAAGATGAAAAGTATTCTAATTTTGATTTCGAACCATTTAACGCCATAGTTTATGATGACATACCTCAACCAGATTTTGACCCAAAGAGGGATTTTGAAGAAATATGGGATTACTTATTTAAGGATGAAGTTCGGGACGATGCTGAAATTGCAAGACCACTAGTTGAAGATGGAGATTCACAAGATGAATTGGAGACACTTACAACACAAAGTGGTACAAATTTATTTAATATTATTAATCCCGTTACTAATAATCTTGCTAGTTTTCCTAAACAGGTTGCAATACAAAAGAATGATGAGGTCGAATTTATTACACTACCTATTGAAGCACATGAAGCACCTGTGATCAACCCGTTTTTGGTGGAGCTCGAGGAAGAATTTGGTGATGAGCTCTTAAACATTGCTATAATTGATGAAGATGATGATTTCGACCCTATGAAGTATATAGAGGAACTCGAACTTTTACTTGCCAAAGACCCTTTCTCATCTTCTGCGGAAGTCAAGGGATGCCTTACTACCAAAGAGACTAACCATGAAGAAAGGAGACTCATTTTTCCTCAACACACTACTCTTTCAGATGAATTGGTCAAGTCATCCAATTTATCTACCAAACCGGGTATGAATAGGAAAGATGTACATATATTGCCAAGGTATGATCTTTATGTATTTCTTCCATCTTTAATAGCAAATTTACACTCTTTTCGTGTTTATTGCTACCATCACCCGCACTTGATCCCAAGTGAGGGGAACAACACCCTATTACACAGTAAATAAGGGTGGAGTCAGGCTCGTGACTTGAACAAAAACAAGCGCTTCGTGGGAGGCAACCCATGCTTATCTTTTATTTTATTTTCTGATTTTGTGTCGAGTCAGTCAGGCCCGCAGAAGATACGGCGCATCTCAATCCTGAGATACGACGCATCTCCTGCAATGGTCATATCTTACTTAATTTTCTGCATTTTTATTTTTAACTTTAAAAACTTTCTGGCAGTATTTTAATGCGGCGCATCCCTGGTTAAGGATGCGACGCATCTTCTATTCTGATTCGTACTTATTCCAGGCTCGATACGGCGTATCTTCTTCCATAAGATACGGCGTATCGACTGACCTGATGATTTTCAGTTTAATTTTTTAAGTTTTATTTTCGCTAACTACTAATGTATTATGCAAGTTTGAACCTTCTTAACTTAGGTGTGTTTAAGTCTTGATGGTATTATAGGTTCATGCATTTCCTGTGGATACATCAAATATGAAGCTTAAATGTTCTCATCCACAAGAAAGATGATTTTTGCTCTTATACAAATAATGGAGGATCATACCGAGCAAATCTCAGGGGAGTTTTTCTGTTCTAATTCTTTTATTTTCCAGTTTTTAATCTTTTATACAAACAACGAGGACGTTGTTTAACTTAAGTGGGGGGATTGGAGATTTAGAACACTTACTTGTCCTAAACTTTTTTAAAATATGCTTAAAATGTGCTTAATATATCAAAAGTAAAAAATTTAGCATGATTTTGTTTAAAGTCTAAATTACATAGCTGCACACATAACATTATTTTCAAAAATTGAGAACTTTTCAAAATTCACAAATCTATGAGTGTGCCGGTGACTTGTAAACTTTAGAACTTGGCATGTATACTATTCGAGACCACCATAATAAGTATTATTTTTATAATTGGAATGACTTGTCTAAATTGGTAAATTTCTAGGATTACACCCAAATAGCCTTTATATGTTATGTGATATTAGCTAACTACACTGGTTAGTTAACCCCCGTATAAACCCTTTTGTTACTCTCACTTTTAGAGTAAGATACCCCTAGAAAAACACTCAGAGCCATTCCTTTCGTTTCTTACACCTTTGTTATAATGTTTCGTTACACCCTTACACCTTAGCCTACCCTGTAGATTAAAATCCGTGGTTGGTTAATTGCTTTAGGCAAAGTGTGTTTCCTTACGTTACCTGTGTTCGCGTGCGTAATTCATTATCTATGGTTGAGTCGGGAAATTGCACAATGCATTTGGAGTGAAAGTAAATACTGTATATCTTTGAGTTTATTTTTCATGTGTTTACTATTTTCACTATTACCGTTATTTCTGAAGTTATGAAAAGTATGGAAAAATTATCCATAGTTATCGTTATAGTGATGTGGTGAAATTTTACACATCTATGTTTATGTTTCAAGTTAAAAAAAAAAAAAAAAAAAAAAAAAAAAAAAAAAAAAAAAAAAAAAAAAATTTGAAAAAAATTAGAAAAGAAAAAAGAAAAAGGAAAAGTTGGATGTTTGTTTAAACAACTTATGTAAAGTTTTGTATTAAGTGGTCGATATCACCACTATTTGTTATATATTATATTTATGGATTGAATGGGAGTTGGACGTTATGGGAACGCCAACTAAAGGTTATTCTTTGATTGAGATCTTGTTGAGTATAATTCGTGTCTACCTAAAGCGTGTGTTTCAAGTGTTAAAGCGTGAGTTATTCTATGATATGAGTCTTATTCATGGGATGGTTGGGATAGTAATTTACCACACTTAGGATTTTAATTTATCTGTTTTATTTATTTTTCATTTTACACCAATTTATATTCCAAATATTATCCATACCCTATATTATTCTTTATCCAAACCTTTGATTTATTGAGATTAGGGATTTGAGCAATCTTAAGTATCGTAGTCGTGGATTCGGCTATGTATTTATGATTTTGTCGCCCTTTTTGATATAATATTAATGGTGAAGATTACTTGGTCCTATCTTTAGCCTATTCAAGTTAAGGATTTGAGCAATTGCAAGTATCGTGTTCGTGGATTCGATCATGTATTTGTGATTTTGTCGTCTTTTCTGGAATTTGAGATCAATAGAGATTAAGGAGAATGATTAACCCTTAACCTACAAACCCCTTTTACCGCTTTAGACTTGTTATTCCTTGGCTTTAGTGGGGGAGACGCGTATACTTGCCAAGCTTATGATAGAATATTCCTCACGACTGAAAAGTTAAACGATTAGATTTGCTTTTATCAATATATTTTATTTTATTTCCAATTCGTTAAGTGTTTGGTTGTGTGATTATGACAAAATGAATACATGCTTAAATATAAAAATAAATCCTAACATCTTTTAGGATATATTTTCATAAGATTAATTCTAAGGTTTACTTGGGGACAAGTAAAGTTCAAGTGGGGGGATATTTGATGAACTCAAATAAGTACATTTTATTACCATCATTTATCCTATTTATTTGACTTGTTTTATTATATTATCTGTGAGAATTGATACGTTAATGTTTACTTTTGTAATTCTTAGGTAAAAACAAATATTATGTGAAACTTGGCGATTTTGGACTAATTATGGAGCAAAACAAGCAAGAAGTTAAGAGTCTACTGAAGTGTACAAGATCAAGATCATTCTTCTCCAGATACGCCGCATCTTACTTATTATATACGGCGCATCACTATCAAGATTTCACAAGCTACGATCCAAGACAGTAAGGATATGCGCCGCATCTAAGAATGGAGTTACGCCGCATCTTCTGGCGGTGTACGAGTATTCCAGAATATATTAATCTTGGACCCCACGCGAAGTTAAGTCAATGCGCCACATCTACTTATCCTATGCGCCGCATCTAGCCCTCAGACAGAAACTATAAATACCCCAAGGTCAGAAGAATTTCGAGAGCCTGGTGGGACAATTTAGCTAAACAGAAAGACCAAAGAAACCCTAGGACGAATTCTGACGAAGTAGCAGCACAAGACACACCTTGAACGAAGATACAAGAGCTGTAAGAAGGTCCTGCATGTATTCAATTCATTAAGTAGTTTTGTTTTATTGTATTAGTACACTTTAATTCATCAGGATTGATGGGCTTGTGTCATTGATTTAATCATGCACTTCAACTCCCCTTAAAATTGCTTTCCCATTAATTAAAGTTTATATGTTGATGTCTTTGGTGACTTTTATTAGTGCATTGATAACCTCTGTGTCTAGCTGAGCATTGCTTGGGTCGCCATGCCCCTTCCTCGCCTATTTATTATATCGCCTATGCATTCTATCGTCTGTAGAAAAGTAGGAAGAAAGATAAATAGGATAGTCATAAGTAATCATTAAGGGTTTACTCGCCGATAAGATTAGAGCCAACGAGAAAGGAATTAATCTCGGTGCGTTGCATCGAACTATACCCTTCATATAAAACTAGCAATAAAACAAGTGACAAGCTACTTAACTATCCGGACAGGTCTTCTTATTGTCTCTAGTATCTATTTGTGTACGTGTGTGCTAATCGCTGATTCGTGCCTATTAGTTTAGTTTATATTTAATCATAACCAAATCGTACCAGTCTCTCAGGCTGAAACCCCCTTGCGTTAGATTAAGTTGTATAGCTAACTTAAGATATTAAAATACTGATTAGAATAACTAGATAATACATTCCACTCTTAGTGATCGACACTCTACTTACCACTATATTTATACTGACCGAGTACACTACTCGTTAAAGTGTGTGTGTTATTGATAAGTCGGCTAAATATAAATTTAAAACTTGAATACTGCTAAAACCACAACGACATACCGTGGGTATAAATTAGAGCATACGCACACGCGCATCAAGTTTTTGGCGCCGCTGCCGGGGAGTGAATTGTTATTATCTGTTAATTTGATTAATATTTTAATTAGGTTTTTCTTTTTTCTTATTCTAGCCGCTAACTCTGTTGTATATTAATTAATTTGCATTCATTGTATTATTTTGCATATTTTTTGTTTTTGTGTGTTTTTATTTTTCTTTAATTTTTGTTTATTTTCGTTTGTTTTTATTTTTGTTTTTATTTTTATTTTTCTGTGTTCTGCTATCGTTGTACTGAGCTAATTCAAACGATACGGCGCATCTATTTTCATAGATACGGCGTATTGCGTTTAATTTTTATAAAATACAACGCGTTTAATAAATTCGATACGACACATCTTTCCCCAAGATACGGCGTATCTGTTTTTAATAAAAAAAATTTTTCTAAATGATAACGCCATACGACGCATCTGCTTTAGCAGATACGGCGTATCTATTATTTTAATTAAAAACAGTTTTCGAATTATTAAACAGATATGACGCATCGATTTTTATCGATACGGCGCATCTTCTGAATAAAAAATCTTGTATTTTGAAACGTAACGAAAATACGGCGCATTAACTTTTGTTAATACGACGCATTTAATTTTAATTAAATATCGATTTTTGATAATTTAACTGATACGGCGCATTCTAATTTCTAAGCGGCCTATCTATTTTCTGAATAAAAGTCTGATTAAATTTTAACGATTATAAGATACGGCGTATCCAACTTTTTGGATACGGCGCATCGTCTGCAGATATCAGTAACTTTTATTTTTCGTATTCCGTTTTCGTTGTTGATTTTCTGATATACTACTTTCTTGAACATACCCTACTGATGCTTTTGTGATAGTTTCAGGAAGTGCATGACCAGGATTTCTACTAAGAACTTGATTACACCTTTCGAAGATCCTGAACGAGCCTTCCATTTGCTTAAAAGGCTTTTCAACACAAAAAGCTTTGATATTTCAAGTTCGTTCGAGCTTGATTATTTTTGTGAAGAGAAAGAGGAAGAAGAAATAGAAACAATGGCGGAAAACACTACTATGGAGGAATACATGAACAAAACCCGTGCTCATTACACTTTCGGAGTTGCTAGACCAAAGTTTGATGAAAAGTCAAAATTTGAGTTGAAGGGTCAGTTTCTCAAGGAGCTAAGAGAAAATACTTTCAGTGGATCGGAAAAGGAGGATGCTAATGAGCATGTTGAAAAGGTCCTCGAGATTGCAGATTTGTTTACTACAGAAGGAGTCTCTGACGATCAACTCATGCTAAGAATCTTTCCAATTTCACTTAAAGGAGCTGCTAATAAGTGGCTAAGGAATGAACCTGCTAGTTCAATCACAACATGGGAAGATTTGAAGAGCAAATTCCTGAAGAGATATTGTCCACCTGCTAAAACCGCTAAAAAGATGGAGGCTATCAACAGTTTCAAGCAAGAGCCTGATGAAACTCTTTATCAAGCTTGGGAACGATTCAAAGACCTATTGATGAAATGCCCTCAACATTATCTAAGTAAAATGCAGGAGATAATATTGTTTTATCAAGGATTGGACGTGCCTACTAGACAAATCTTGGATGCTAAGGGAGCTGTGCCTCAAATGAGTGCAGCCAATGCTAGGAAAGCTATCCAAGAAGCTGCTGATCATTCTCAAAAATGGCACGATGGGACCTCTACTAGATCTAAGAGCAACACTAATTTTGACGGGTTTGCTGCTATTCAAGCTCAATTGGATAAAATTAGTAGAGAGATGAAGAAGCGTGATGAGAAAGTGTATGCTGCCCAAGTTGGATGTGAAAAATGCGAAGGACCTCACTACACTAAGGATTGCCCGAATAAGAATGAAAGTGAGACTTTTGAAGAAGCATGCTACACACAATTTGGACAACCATTCCGACCTTCAGGAAGATTTAGGGAAGCTACTCCGGGATACTATCAAAAGAACAAATTTAATCCCACCTATCAAGAAAGGAGGCAGACTTTAGATGACACTCTAAAGAAAATTATGGCCGATGCTGCTAAAAGACATGATGAGAACACTGCTATGATCAAGGAAATCCGAGCTTCAACAGACACTATTACAAGAAATCAAGGAGCTTCGATCAATGCATTGGAACAACAAATTGGACAAATGAGCAAAGTTCTTCAAGAAAGGGGATACGGAAGTTTACCTAGCTCAACTGAAACCAACCCAAGAGATCATGTCAAGGCCATAAGCACCACTGAGGAGGTCACACCTAATATACCTGGAAGATTGATGAATGGTAATGATGCTGCAAAGCCCGAATTTTTCTTTAATTCTTCAATCAGTTTAAGGAGGTTACTCAAAGAAAAGACGAAGAATGAAGAGGAGATCAAGGCTACAATGAAAGAAGAGAGCTCTGCAACCGACTTACATGCCTTGCCTCAAAAAGAAAAGGACCCAGGAAGTTTTACTTTACCTTGTTCAATTAATGATATATCTTTCAATAATGTGTTAGCTGACTTAGGAGCTAGCGTTAGTGTAATGCCCCTTAAGACATTCACTACCCTAGGACTAGGAAAATTAGCACCAACTAAGTTGCTTATTGAATTGGCTGATAAAACGGTAAAACGACCTGAAGGGATTGCTAATAATGTGCTAGTTAAGATTGAGAAGTTTGTTTTCCCTGTAGACTTTGTTATATTAGATATGCCCGAGGATGTTAAGATTCCTTTAATCCTTGGAAGACCTTTCTTGTCTACCGCCCATGCTAAGATTGATGTGTTTAAAAGAAAAATCTCATTAAGGGTAGGGAATAATAAACTAGTCTATAAGTGCCAAGATCCTATTAAAAGCCTAATTAGAGGCGTCTATGTGCTAGGATTAAGAGAACGTATGGACCTCGATCTAGAAGCTAGTTTTATGGGAGAAACCTTGATAAATAATGAATCACTTTAGACCTATAGTGGAGACTACATTGAATTAAATGATCTTAATTTACCATTAGGAATCAATGATCAATTTATGGAGGATTTTGAACCCAAAAGTGAAGAAGGAGAAATTATGGATATACCTAGAGTCAATGTGATCAACACTAAGAATTATGATGAATTTGAAGGATATCCTAGTTTCTGTGATTATGGTAGAAAGATCCATGTCGATTGTGCTTATAATTTACAATTTCCTTGCATGATAGGATTTAAGCAGATTAGTGCCAACTTTTTCCCTATTTTACCGATTAATGTAATGTCAAAAGATTTCTATAATTCTATAATGAAAAAAAAAATTGAGTATAGAGGGAAAAACGTAGTTGGAATGTTCATGAATGTACCTATTTTTGTTGGAAATTTAACTATTGTTACAGATTTCACTGTGGTGGAAAACATGGATGCTTATCGTGATGTTGAAATGGGTGACGTGATCGTTGGGAAACCATTCTGTAAGGAGGTCGAAATTAACGCTAAAAGATTTGAAGGAAAGATTACCTTTAAAAGTGGAAGCAACGTTATCACATACATGATGCCTCGTGCTCACCCAAGGTTTAAACATGCCCCTAATAAATTTTGTTACAAATTTACACCATTTCTTTTTGTAGATGAAAATGACGCTGAGAAAGGGATCGAGTATCCGTACCAAAAGATGAAAGGATTCTACAAAGCTGTACTTGTATTGGGGCCGGAATACGTTCGTGACGAAGTAATTCGCAACTACATCGTGCGCGGACATGTGGGGATCAATAGATCGGAATAAAGAGCTGAACGTGAGTCTAACTTGAAGACTCTGGAATAAAGACAAGTGCTGACCGAGAAACAACCCGGAGAAAATTTTTACTATTCTGTTCTGTGTCGAGTCAGTCAGGCCCGCAGAAGATACGGCGCATCTCGATCCTGAGATGCGACGCATCTCCTGCACTGGTCATATCTTACTTTATTTTCTGCATTTTTATTTTTGACTTTAAAAACTTTTTATCAGTATTTTAATGCGGCGCATCCTTGGTTAAGGATGCGACGCATCTTCTATTCTGATTCGTACTTATTCCAGGCTCGATATGGCGCATCTTCTTCCATAAGATACGGCGTATCGACTGACCTGATGATTTTCATTTTAATTTTTAAGTTTTATTTTTACTAACTACTAATGTATTATGCAAGTTTGAACTTTCTTAACTCAGGTGTGTTAAAGTCTTGATGGTATTATAGATTCCTGCATTTCCTATGGATACATCAAATATGAAGCTTAAACGTTCTCATCCACAAGAAAGATGATTTTTGCTCTTATACAAATAATGGAGGATCATACCGAGCAAATCTCAGGGGAGTTTTTCTGTTCTAATTATTTTATTTTCCAGTTTTTAATCTTTTATACAAACAACGAGGACGTTGTTTAACTTAAGTGGGGGGATTGGAGAATTAGAACACTTACTTGTCCTGAACTTTTTCAAAATATGCTTAAAATGTGCTTAATATATCAAAATTTAAAATTTTTAGCATGTTTTTGTTTTAAGTCTAAATTACATAGCTGCACACATGACGTTATATTCAAAAATTGTGAACTTTTCAAAAATTCACAAATCTATGAGTGTGCCAGTGACTAGTAAACTTTAGAACTTGGCTTGTATACTATTCGAGACCACCATAATAAGTATTATTTACATAATTGGAATGACTTGTCTAAATTGGTAAATTTCTAGGATTACACCCAAATAGCCTTTATATGTTATGTGATATTAGCTAACCACACTGGTTAGTTAACCCCCATATAAACCTTTTGTTACTCTCACTTTTAGAGTAAGATACCCCTAGAAAAACACTCAGAGCCATTCCTTTCGTTTCTTACACCTTTGTTATAATGTTTCGTTACACCCTTACACCTTAGCCTACCCTGTAGATTAAAATCCGTGGTTGGTTAATTGCTTTAGGCAAAGTGTGTTTCCTTACATTACCTGTGTTCGTGTGCGTAATTCATTATCTTTGGTTAGGTCGGGAAATTGCACAATGCAATTGGAGTGAAAGTAAATATTGTATATCTTTGAGTTTATTTTTCGTGTGTTTACTACATTCACTATTACCGTTATTTCTGAAGTCATGAAAAGTATGGAAAAATTATCCAGAGTTATCGTTATAGTGATGTGGTGAAATTTTACACATCTATGTTTATGTTTCAAGTAAAAAAAAAAAAAAAAAAAAAAAAAAAAAAAAAAAAAAAAAAAAATCGAAAAAATGAGAAAAGAAAAAGAAAAAGGAAAAGTTGGGTTTTTGTTTTAACCAACTTATGTAAAGTTTTGTATTAAGTGGTCGATATCACCACTAGTTGTTATATATTATAATTATGGATTGAATGGGAGTTGAACGTTATGGGAACGCCAACTAAGGTTATTCTTTGATTAAGATCTTGTTGAGTATAATTCGTGTCTACCTAAAGCGTGTGTTTCAAGTGTTAAAGCGTGAGTTATTCAGTGATATGAGTTTTATTCATGGGATGGTTGGGATAGTGATTAACCACACTTAGGATTTTAATTTATCTGTTTTGTTTATTTTTCATTTTACACCAATTTGTATCCCAAATATTATCCATACCCTATATTATTCTTTATCCAAACCTTTGATTTATTGAGATTAGGGATTTGAGCAATCTTAAGTATCGTAGTCGTGGATTCGGCTATGTATTTATGATTTTGTCGCCCTTTTTGATATAATATTATTGGTAAAGATTACTTGGTCCTATGTTTAGCCTATTCGAGTTAAGGATTTGAGCAATTGCAAGTATCGTGTTCGTGGATTCGATCATGTATTTGTGATTTTGTCGACTTTTCTGGAATTTGAGATCGATAGAGATTAAGAAGAATGAATAACCCTTAACCAACAAACCCTTTTTACCGCTTTAGACTTGTTATTCCTTGGCTTTAGTGGGGGAGATGTGTATACATGCCAAGCTTATGATAGAATATTCGTCACGACTGGACTGTTAAACGATTAGATTTGCTTTTATCAAAATATTTTATTTTATTTCTAATTCGTTAAGTGTTTGGTTGTGTGATTATGACAAAATGAATACATGCTTAAATATAAAAATAAATCCTAACATCTTTTAGGATACATTTTCATAAGATTAATTCTAAGGTTTACTTGGGGACAAGTAACGTTCAAGTGGGGGGATATTTGATGAACTCAAATAAGTACATTTTATTACCATCATTTATCCTATTTATTTGACTTGTTTTATTATATTATCTGTGAGAATTGATACGTTAATGTTTACTTTTGTAATTCTTAGGTAAAAACAAGTATTATGTGAAACTTGGCGATTTTGGACTAATTATGAAGCAAAACAAGCAAGAAGTTAAGAGTCTAGCGATGCGTGCGTGCGAGTGCTCTAATTTATACCCACTGTATGTCGTTGTGGTTTTAGCAGTATTCAAGTTTTAAATTTATATTTAGCCGACTTATCAATAACACACACACTTTAACGAGCAGTGTACCCGGTCAGTATGTATATAATGGTAAGTAGAGTGTCGATCACTAAGAGTGGAACGTATTATCTAGTTATTCTAATCAGTATTTTAATATCTTAAGTTAGCTATACAACCTAATTTAACGCAAGGGGGTTCAGCCTGAGAGACTGGCACGGTTTGGTTGCAATTAAATAATAAACTAACTAATAGGCACGAATCAGCGAATAGCACACACGTATATAGATAAATACTCGAGACAATAAGAAGACCTGTCCTGATAGTTAAGTAGCTTGTCACTTGTTTTATTGCTAGTTTTATATGAAGTGTATAGTTCGATGCAACGCACCGAGATTAAGTCCTTTCTCGTTGGTTCTAATCTTATCGGCGAGTAAACCCTTAATGATTAATTATGACTATCCCATTTATCTTTCTTCCTACTTTTCTACAGACGATAGAATGCATAGGCGATCTAATAAATAGGCGAGGAAGGGGCATGGCGACCCAAGCAATGCTCAGCTAGACACAGAGGTTATCAATGCACTAATAAAAGTCACCAACGACATCAACATATAAACTTTAATTAATGGGAAAGCAATTTTAAGGGGAGTTGAAGTGAATGATAACATAACACAAGCCCATCAATCCTGATTAATTAAAGTGTACTAATACAATAAAACAAAACTACTTAATGAATTGAATACATGCAGGACCTTCTTACAGCTCTCGTATCTTTGTTCAAGGTGTGTCTTGTGCTGCTACTTCGACTGAATTCGGCCTAGGGCTTCTGTCCTTCGAATATCGTACCAACCAAAAGTCCCTTAAAGTCGTCTGACTTTGGGGTATTTATAGTTTCTGTCTGAGGTAAGATGCGGCGCATCTAACAAGTAGATGCGGCGCATTGACTTAACTTCGCGTGGGGTCCAAGATTAATATATTCAGGAATATTCGTACACCGCCAGAAGATGCGGCGTAACTCCATTTATAGATGCGGCGCATGTCCTCTCGTATCTTGGATCGTATCTTGTGAAATCTTGATAGTGACGCGCCGTATGTAATAAGTAAGATGCGGCGTATCTGGAGCAGATTAGTCTTGATCTTGTACATTTCAGTAGACTCTTAACTTCTTGCTTGTTTTGCTCCATAATTAGTCCAAAATCGCCAAGTTTCACCAAATACTTGTTGTTACCTGAGAATTACAAAAGTAAACATTAACGTATCAATTCTCATACATAATATAATAAAACAAGTCAAATAAATAGGATAAATGACGGTAATAAAATGTACTTATTTGAGTTCATCAAATATCCCCCCACTTGAACTTTACTTGTCCCCAAGTAAACCTTAGAATTAATCTTACGAAAATGTATCCTAAAAGATATTAGGATTTATTTTTATATTTAAGCATGTATTCATTTTTGTCATAATCACACAACCAAACACTTAACGAATTAGAAGTAAAATAAAATATTTCGATAAAAGAAAATCTAATCGTTTAACTGTCCAGTCGTGACGAATATTCTATCATAAGCTTGGCAAGTATACACATCTCCCCCACTAAAGCCAAGGAATAACAAGTCTAAAGCGGTTAAAAAAGGGTTTATAGGTTAAGGGTTAATCATTCTCCTTAATCTCTATCGATCTCAAATTCCAGAAAAGGCGACAAAATCACAAATACATGATCGAATCCACGAACACGATACTTGCAATTGCTCAAATCCTTAACTCGAATAGGCTAAAGATAGGACCAAGTAATCTTCACCAATAATATTATATCAAAAAGGGCGAAAAAATCATAAATACATAGCCGAATCCACGACTACGATACTTAAGATTGCTCAAATCCCTAATCTCAATAAATCAAAGGTTTTGATAAAGAACAATATAGGGTATGGATAATATTTGGGATACAAATTGGTGTAAAATGAAAAATAAACAAAACAAATAAATTAAAATCCTAAGTGTGGTTAATCACTATCCCAACCATCCCATGAATAAGACTCATATCATAGAATAACTCACGCTTTAACACTTGAAACACACGCTTTTAGGTAGACACGAATTATACTCAACAAGATCTTAATCAAAGAATAACCTTTAGTTGGCGTTCCCATAACGTTCAACTCCCATTCAATCCATAGATATAATATATAACAACTAGTGGTGATATCGACCACTTAATACAAAACTTTACATAAGTTGGTAAAAATAAACATCCAACTCTTCCTTTTTCTTTTTCTTTTCTTATTTTTTCGATTTTTTTTTTTTTTTTTTTTTTTTTTTTTTTTTTTTTTTTTTTTTTTTTTTAACTTGAAACATAAACAAAGATGTGTAAAATTTCACCACATTACTATAATGATAATTCTGGATAATTTTTCCATACTTTTCATAACTTCAGAAACAACGGTAATAGTGAAAGTAGTAAACACACGAAAAAATAAACTCAAAGATATACAATATTTACTTTCACTCCAATTGCATTGTGCAATTTCCCGACCTAACCATAGATAATGAATTACGCACGCGAACACAGGTAATGTAAGGAAACACACTTTGCCTAAAGCAATTAACCAACCACGGACTTTAATCTACAGGGTAGGCTAAGGTGTAAGGGTGTAACGAAACATTTTAACAAAGGTGTTAGAAACGAAAGGAATGGCTCTGAGTGTTTTTCTAGGGGTATCTTACTCTAAAAATGAGAGTAACAAAAGGGTTTATACGGGGGTTAACTAACCAGTGTAGTTAGCTAATAACACATAACATATAATAGGCTTTTTGGGTGTAATCCTAGAATTTTACTAATTTAGACAAGTCATTCCAATTATATAAATAATACTTATTATGTTGGTCTCGAATAGTATACAAGCCAAGTTCTAAAGTTTACAAGTCACCGGCACACTCATAGATTTGTGAATTTTGAAAAATCACAATTTTTGAAAATAACGTCATGTATGCAGCTATGCAACTTAGACTTTAAACAAAAACATGCTAAAAATTTTAAATTTTGATATATTAAGCACATTTTAAGCATATTTTGAAAAGTTTAGGACAAGTAAGTGTTAAGTGTTCTAATTCTCCAATCCCCCCACTTAAGTTAAACAACGTCCTTGTTGTTTGTATAAAAGATTAAAAACTGGAAAATAAAAGAATTGGAACAGAAAAACTCCCCTGAGATTTGCTCGGTATGATCCTCCATTATTAGTATAAGAGCAAAAATCATTTTCTTGTGGATGAGAACGTTGAAGCTTCATAATAGATATATCCACAGGAAATGCAGGAATCTATAATACCACCAAGACTTTAAACACACCTAAGTTAAGAAAGGTTCAAACTTGCATAATACATTAGTAGTTAGGAAAAATAAAACATAAAAATTAAAACTGAAAATCATCAGGTCAGTCGATGCGCCGTATCTTATGGAAGAAGATACGCCGTATCGAGCCTGGAATAAATACGAATCAGAATAGAAGATGCGCCGCATCCTTAACCAGGGATGCGCCGCATTAAAATAAACTGATAAAAAGTTTTAAAGTCAAAAGTAAAAAATGCAGAAAAATAAAGTAAGATATGACCAGTGCAGGAGATGCTTCGCATCTTGGGATGGAGATGCGCCGTATCCTCTGCGGGCCTGACTGACTCGACACAGAACACAGAAAATAAAATAAAAGATAAGCATGGGTTGCCTCCCACGAAGCGCTTGTTTTTGTTCGAGTCACGAGCCTGACTCCACCCTTATTTATTGTGTAATAGGGTGTTGTTCCCCCCACTTGGGATCAAGTGCGGGTGATAATAGCAATAAACACGAAAAGAGTGTAAATTTGTTAGTAAAGATGGAAGAAATAAATAAAGATCATACCTTGGCAATATATGTACATCTTTCCTATCCTTACCCGGTTTGGTAAATAAATTGGATGACTCGACCACTTCATCTGAAAGAGGAAAAATGAGTCTCCCTTCTTCTTGGTTGGTCTCTTTGGTAGTAAGGCGTCCCTTGACTGCCGCAGAAGATGAGAAAGGGTCTTTAGCAAGTAAAAGTTCGAGTTCCTCTATATACTTCATAGGGTCGGAATCATCATCTTCATCAATCATAGCAATGTTTAAGAGCTCATCACCAAACTCTTCCTCAAGCTCCACCAAAAACGGGTTGATCACAGGTGCTTCATGTGCTTCAATAGGTAGTGTAATGAATTTGACCTCATCATTCTTTTGTTTTGCAACCTGTTTAGGAAAACTAGCAAGATTATTAGTAACGGGATTAATAATATTAAATAAATTTGTACCACTTTGTGTTGCAAGTGACTCCAATTCATCATGTGAATCTCCATCTTCAACTAGTGGTTTTGCAATTTCAGCATCGTCCCGAATTTCATCCTTAAATAAGTAATCCTAGATTTCTTCAAAATTCCTCGTTGGGTCAAAATCTGGTTGAGGTATGTCATCATAAACTATGGCGTCAAATGGTTCGAAATCAAAATTAGAATACTTTTCATCTTCATCCGTTGGATTGTCTAATGGTGGTAATACGATTGCAGAATATTCTTCAACGTAGGGTTCCGTATACACATCATCTTGAGCAATCTCCGGAGAAAAAGTACTATCAATAACAATTGCCGGAATTGGTTTCAGGGTATATGAATCTTCTTCATCATCATTTGACATACACCAAGCGTGTTGAAATGGCAATTTGTTTCTTTCATTCCTTGACTTTTCATGTCCTAAAATCAAGTATTCTTCCATAGTGATTTCTTTCGTCTCAATGACTTGTGCACCATACCTCGCTCTCTTCCAGTTATACACCTAATTATTGCTCAAGGCTTTTTCCTCTTCAAACCTAATATATTCTTCCATTGTAATATCCGGATCCTCCATCTTCCTGAAATAAAACTTACTTGTGCAAAAGAAGAGTGAAACAATCAAAGTAAAATAAAAGGTTCTGATATCCGCTGATGATGCGCCGTATCCTATAAATGGGATACGCCGTATCTTAGTATGTTAAAATTTAATCAGACTTTTAATCAGAAAATAGATACGCCGCTTAGAAATTTAGAATGCGCCGTATCAGTTTAATTAATCAAAAATCGATATACTTATTAAGATAAATGCGTCGTATTAACAAAGGTTAATGCGCCGTATTTTCGTTACGTTTCAAAATACAAGATTTTTGATTCAGAAGATACGCCGTATCGATAAAAATCGATGCGTCGTATCTGTTTAATAATTTGAAAACTGTTTTTAATTAAAATAATAAATACGCCGTATCTGCAAAAGCAGATGCGCCGTATGGCGTTATCGTTTAGAAATTTTTTTTTATTAAAAACAGATACGCCGTATCTTGGGGAAAGATGCGTCGTATCGAATTAATTAAACGCGTTGTATTTTATAAAAATTAAACGCAATACGCCGTATCTATGAAAATAGATGCGCCGTATCGTTTGAATAAGCTCAGTACAACGATAGCAGAATACAGAAAAACAGAAAAATAAAAACAAAAATAAAAACAAACGAAAATAAACAAAAATAAAAGAAAGCAAATAACACACAAAACAGAAAATATGCAAAATAATACAATGAATGCAATTTAACCTAATATACAACAGAGTTAGCGGTTAGATTAAAAATTAAAAAGAAAAACCTAATTAAAATACTAATCAAATTAACAGATAATAACAATTCACTCCCCGGCAGCGGCGCCAAAAACTTGATGCGTGCGTGCGAGTGCTCTAATTTATACCCACGGTATGTCGTTGTGGTTTTAGCAGTATTCAAGTTTTAAATTTATATTTAGCCGACTTATCAATAACACACACACTTTAACGAGCAGTGTACCCGGTCAGTATGTATATAATGGTAAGTAGAGTGTCGATCACTAAGAGTGGAACGTATTATCTAGTTATTCTAATCAGTATTTTAATATCTTAAGTTATCTATACAACCTAATTTAACGCAAGGGGGTTCAGCCTGAGAGACTGGCACGGTTTGGTTGCAATTAAATAATAAACTAAATAATAGGCACGAATCAGCGAATAGCACACACGTATACAGATAAATACTCGAGACAATAAGAAGACCTGTACTGATAGTTAAGTAGCTTGTCACTTGTTTTATTGCTAGTTTTATATGAAGTGTATAGTTCGATGCAACGCACCGAGATTAAGTCCTTTCTCGTTGGTTCTAATCTTATCGGCGAGTAAACCCTTAATGATTAATTATGACTATCCCATTTATCTTTCTTCCTACTTTTCTACAGACGATAGAATGCATAGGCGATCTAATAAATAGGCGAGGAAGGGGCATGGCGACCCAAGCAATGCTCAGCTAGACACAGAGGTTATCAATGCACTAATAAAAGTCACCAAAGACATCAACATATAAACTTTAATTAATGGGAAAGCAATTTTAAGGGGAGTTGAAGTGAATGATAACATAACACAAGCCCATTAATCCTGATCAATTAAAGTGTACTAATACAGTAAAACAAAACTACTTAATGAATTGAATACATGCAGGACCTTCTTACAGCTCTCGTATCTTTGTTCAAGGTGTGTCTTGTGCTGCTACTTCGACTGAATTCGGCCTAGGGCTTCTGTCCTTCGAATATCGTACCTACCAAAAGTACCTTAAAGTCGTCTGACTTTGGGGTATTTATAGTTTCTGTCTGAGGTAAGATGCGGCTCATCTAACAAGTAGATGCGGCGCATTGACTTAACTTCGCGTGGGTTCCAAGATTAATATATTCAGGAATATTCGTACACCGCCAGAAGATGCGGCGTAACTCCATTTATAGATGCGGCGCATGTCCTCTCGTATCTTGGATCGTATCTTGTGAAATCTTGATAGTAATGCGCCGTATGTAATAAGTAAGATGTGGCGTATCTGGAGCAGATTAGTCTTGATCTTGTACATTTCTGTAGACTCTTAACTTCTTGCTTGTTTTGCTCCATAATTAGCCCAAAATCGCCAAGTTTCACCAAATACTTGTTTTTACCTGAGAATTACAAAAGTAAACATTAACGTATCAATTCTCATACATAATATAATAAAACAAGTCAAATAAATAGGATAAATGACGGTAATAAAATGTACTTATTTGAGTTCATCATCTACTGAAATGTACAAGATCAAGATCATTCTGCTCCAGATACGCCGCATCTTACTTATTATATACGGCGCATCACTATCAAGATTTCACAAGCTACGATCCAAGACAGCAAGGATATGCGCCGCATCTAAGAATGGAGTTACGCCGCATCTTCTGGCGGTGTACGAATATATTCCTGAATATATTAATCTTGGACCCCACGCGAAGTTAAGTCAATGCGCCGCATCTACTTATCCTATGCGCCGCATCTAGCCCTCAGACAGAAACTATAAATACCCCAAGGTCAGACGAATTTCGAGAGCCTAGTTTTAGAAGAAGACAGAAGAAACCCTAAGGCCGAATTCAGACGAAGTAGCAGCACAAGACACACCTTGAACGAAGATACAAGAGCTGTAAGAAGGTCCTGCATGTATTCAATTCATTAAGTAGTTTTGTTTTATTATATTAGTACACTTTAATTCATCAGGATTGATGGGCTTGTGTCATTGATTTAATCATGCACTTCAACTCCCCTTAAAATTGCTTTCCCATTAATTAAAGTTTATATGTTGATGTCTTTGGTGACTTTTATTAGTGCATTGATAACCTCTGTGTCTAGCTAAGCATTGCTTGGGTCGCCATGCCCCTTCCTCGCCAATTTATTATATCGCCTATTCATTCTATCATCTGTAGAAAAGTAGGAAGGAAGATAAATAGGATAGTCATAAGTAATCATTAAGGGTTTACTCGCCGATAAGATTAGAGCCAACGAGAAAGGGATTAATCTCGGTGCGTTGCATCGAATTATACACTTCATATAAAACTAGCAATAAAACAAGTGACAAGCTACTTAACTATCAGGACAGGTCTTCTTATTGTCTCAAGTATCTCTCTGTGTACGTGTGTGCTAATCGCTGATTCGTGCCTATTAGTTTAGTTTATATTTAATCATAACGCCAGTCTCTCAGGCTGAAACCCCCTTGCGTTAGATTAGGTTGTATAGCTAACTTAAGATATTAAAATACTAATTAGAATAACTAGATAATACGTTCCACTCTTAGTGATCACACTCTACTTACCATTATATTCATACTGACCGGGTACACTGCTCGTTAAAGTGTGTGTTATATTGATAAGTCGGGTAAATATAAATTTAAAACTTGAATATTGCTAAAACTACAACGACATACCGTGGGTATAAATTAGAGCACAACATACACACACATCAGTATCTCCTACGAAGGAACTAGCACGGAGAGCTATCCTGACCTGGTCAAACCCACGTCTCCTCTTCCCCTTGGCTTTCCCGCCAAAACAGAGATCGTGGGCTACAAAGCCCTAGCGGTTACCATATTTCATGGGACGCCCCCATGATCTCCGAATCATGCGCAAACCGCCCACTAAGCCCTATTTCTCCCCTATAAATAGCTTAGTCAGGCTGAAACAAAGTAAGTTAACTTCACTCTCTCAATTTACGACCTACATTACCATTACACATACTTACTCGCACGCCGGAGGTGGTTTGCACGGTCCAACCCCTGCGCAATCACTTAATGTAGAGTTTTCGTATTTCTTATTTCAAGTTAAGAACGAGCTTGGCGCAATCTCAACACCCTATTATTCCTTGTATCACCATCGAAGGCTTGGTTGTGCAATTATTTGTTCAATCAGTGGCGCCATCCGTGGGACCGCTACAATTGGTCTCGTTATTTCCAGGCTTGTAACCAACCAACTACTTTCACTATTATTCCAGCATGGATCAAGGGAGAGAAGATACTCCCCCACCGGGTTTCTCTACCCTAGCACCAATGCCAATCAACGAATCTAACAATCTCCCCCAATAACCGCTTCCACGTTCACCACATGTTCTCACCCAGAAACAACACCCAACCATCATGCTTCGACATCCGCCAATCCGGAACCCATTATTAGCCCAGCCTTTGTCGAAGCCAACCACGAAGTGTTGGAACCCCTCCTAAGGGCTCGTAAGAGGCAAGTGAGGAATGCTGAGATGTGAAGGGAGTTGGAATACTCAAGTGATGAGTATGATGAAGAAATAGAGATGGAACCTAGGCCTCCGACCCGAGGAGCAACTCTATCGGCCTTAAGGATTGGGTCTCCAGTCAGTCGAAGGCTAAGCAGAAGGTCCATTGGTTTCGAAGGAGTTCCTGAGAGGGCTCCGACAAGGAGAGAAGGGGCGGTTACCAAAGGCTCTAATGGTAGGAGCCAACGAAGGGAAGAAGTGGGGGTGACTTTGCCTCCATTGCTAGCAGCTCATCTTGGAAGGACTGAAGCTGGAGTTCCGTTGCAGCCTTCTCACGCATCAGGCGTAGAAGGCAATCCGCCTACAATTAATATGGGAGGAATTCTTCCTCCCAATGGTATGTACCCCTCGTTCCAAACTCAGTCTTATCCTCAGAATTTATATCCTCCAGTAAATGGACAGCCTAATAACCCAAGCCTCCCTCAAGCTTATGGGAGCCTACCCTTCAGGCATCCTATGGCGTACTCTCCGTATGCCATGGGAAACGGTTATCCGTTTGCCATGAATACACCTTATCAGTCCTACCCAAGTCAAACTCCTATGGGAATGCCCCCTAACAACAATCCCTATAATACTGTTCCCATGTATGCACCACCTTACAATTGTCTATACTCAGACCCTATGGGTTCAGCTACACCTTTCGTTAGGTGGATAGAAGATTACCCATTGCCTGATGGGTTGAAAATGCCTTCGCACATTGGGACCTATGATGGGAAGGGGGATCCGGACAATTTCTTACACTTGTTCGAAGGGGCTATCAAGATGCAAAAATGGGTTATGCCGGTGGCCTGTCACATGTTTACATACACCCTACGGGATTCTGCTCGTATTTGGTGGAATGGGCAAAACCCCGGTAGCATCGTCAGTCTTGATGATTTTAAGGCTATGTTCCGGTCACACTTCAGTCAGCAAAAGAAGTTCACAAGGACTTATTTAACGGTGCACAACATCAAACAAAAGGAAAACAAAAGCACAAGGGCCTTCGTTACTAGGTACACCGATGAGACTTTGCAGATTTTGGGTCTTCATGAAGATCAGCGTATTTTGGGTTTCGTACATGGTCTTCAAAATCGGAGCTTGGTGGAATTCTTGTCCACCGACCTTCCGACAACTTACAAAGGGTTAATGGAAAAGACGTATACTTGGATCGAAGCGAAAGAGGTATCCACTAATGGGGCTCCGTTAGACAGAGACAGCAACAACAAGTTCTCGTAGCATTCTTCGTGGGAAGGGTCTAAGAACAAGAAAAAGAACAGAGGCAAGTTTTCTCCGTACAACAAAGGTCCCAACCACGGTTTGTTAAACAGTCTAACCAAGTCTCCAAAGGAAATACTTGCTACGGAGAGGGCTGCTAAGGCCTTCGAAGCACCCCCCATATGACAAGTAAGGGCAAAAGCAGGGATACCAGCAAGTATTGTCATTTTCACGAAGATTATGGTCACGATACGAACAGTTTTAGAGAGTTAAAGAAACAGATAGAAGAAGCTGTGAAGTCCGGGCAATTGGCACACTTGGTGAAGGGCATAACGAAGGGAAAGGAAAAGATGACCGACACCCAATTGGCTAAAGATACTACTCCTCTCGAAGCCCCAATACTCATGGTTCGTTGGGGCGAAGCCAGCTTGAAAAGAAAGGTAACGGAGCAGGAGGGTAATGCAATAGGGGAAGTAACTTTTCCTCCTCTCATAGGCCAAGTCCCTTCAAATGATCCAGTAGTCATCAAAGTCCTCATTTCCAACAGAGAAGTGAATAGAGCCTATATGGACTGTGGAAGCTCCTGCGAAATCATTTATGAGCATTGCTTTCTCAAGCTCAAGCCTTCGATCAGGTCGCAGCGGCTTGATTCGAAGATACCTTTGGTGGGATTTTCTGGTGAGCATTCGTGGCCTCTGGGAGAAGTTCCGTTGGAAATAACAATTGGAGAAGGCAAGCTCGCAAGGAAAGAAACCCTCAAGTTCGCTATTGTAAGGTCCAACTCTCCCTACAACTTGCTGATAGGAAGGACCGCCATGCAAAAGATGGGTATCGTAGTTTCCACTATACATGCAGCGATAAAGTTCCATACACCTTATGGGATAGGAACCGTGTTCTCCAGTTACAGTCAAGGGCAAGTGGGAGACAGTGGCAAAAAGATTAGGGAAAGTCCGGAGGAGCCTCCAAAGGCTATCCTCAGTTGTACGGATGCCGAAGAACGCATTGTGATAAATGAGGTCTATCCAGAGAAAATGGTGGTCATCGAAAAGCAACTCCCTGCTAACTTCAAAGCAGACCTGGAGAAGCTACTCAAAGCCAACAAAGATGTATTTGCATGGACATATTCAGACATGACAGGAGTTCCCAGGACTCTTATGATCGATGGCAAGCCCTTCGGCACAAAACATAAGCTTAACGAGTTCAAACACATTAAACCAATTAAGCAGAAGCGACGAAGCCTGTCTCCAGAAAGAAATGCAGCTGCTTGCAAAGAGGTGGATGAGCTTGTGCGAGCAGGAATTCTCAGGGAAGTGAAATACCAAACTTGGGTCGCCAACCTAGTCATTGTAAAGAAAAGTGACGGAGGGTGGCGTATGTGCGTTGACTTCACTGACATCAATAAAGCTTGCCCGAAGGACTGCTACCCTCTACCAGAAATCGATTGGAAGGTTGAATCTCTCTCAGGGTTCCGTCTGAAATGTTTTCTGGACGCCTACAAAGGGTATCACCAAATACAAATGGCGGAGGAAGATGAAGAAAAGACAGCCTTCTACACAGGAAAGGGTGTCTACTGCTAAAAGAAAATGCCCTTCGGTCTGAAGAACGCAGGGGCAACTTACCAACGTTTAGTAGATAAAGCCTTCCACAAACAAATCGGGAGGAACTTGGAGGCCTACGTTGATGACATGGTAATAAAAAGCAGAACCGAAGAGGACCTCCTCTCCGACATCCAAGAGACTTTCGATCAATTACGGGCAATAAATATGAAGCTTAACCTCAAGAAGTGTTCCTTCGGCGTGGAGGAAGGACAATTCTTGGGGCACCTGATCACTAAACAAGGGATTAAAGCCAACCCTTCGAAGGTAAAAGCCGTTACTAATCTTCAAGCTCCGAAGTCACTAAAAGAATTTCAAAGCCTCAATGGGAAGCGTGCGACACTTAGCAGGTTCCTGTCGAAAGGGGCAGATCGGTCTTTACCACTCTTCAAAACACTCAAGGGGTGTACAGGTAAAACCCTCATTTTCCATTCGGTTGAAATTCCTAAATTACCCCTCTAATTTAAATTTTCAAGAACACATAAATAAATAAAAGAAATATGAAATTTGCATAACCTAAGATACAAATTAAACTAAACTAATTATTTATACTTACCCCAGGACTTAGATAAATTCACTAAACACTAATATATATATATATATATACATGTAAATTGGTCCTATGATATATTTAGCTACTTTTGTGACTTTTAACAAATACAATCTAACATATACGATATGCTATGAGTTAACGGCCCTAACCTAAGTACATTTAACGTCGACACCACTTAATATTTACTAAGGTTTATCACGCAACCATACAAGTCACAAGAGGTTCGATTTCCATTTAAAAATTTGTTCACAATCTCATTGTAAATATGACAAGTAAATTATGACCAATTATATCACAAATATTCTAATACCTCAGAACCATAGTAAATCATTTATAATGCATCCCCAATATTTACGTCAATATAATTTAGTAAGGAAAGAAAATCATTTAAACGTGGAAACAGTTATCAAATGCACGTCATTATAGGGCCACATATCTCGCTATAACCATTCTCAAAACCTTATCAATCCATGACTCACAAACCTAAAATAGCTCAGTCAACGTTCCCCTTTTAGCCCATGCGTTCGACATATTAATCTTATCTCCATGTGCTCTCTTTCCAGGATCCTACAACAATCCTGCTCAACCCTTCTTTTATCCCTCCCTAAACCGAATGAATAACTAAAGAAAACCCTAAACCAATACGTTGTGATAGCAAGACGAGTCGATTCAACTTTTCGTACGTGGGTAGTTCCGTTATTCGAATTCGGTTTCAGTTCTGAGATTAAAAGTTTGGTTCGAAACGGGTTTTGGTATTTGGCTCTCTGTTTCGTCTTTCAGCCCGCTTTGATATCGTCCCTAAGGTATATCAATCTACTAGTTCTTTCAACCATTTGACACTTATATATATGTATATCAAAACAAGAAATATGTATGAAAGGATCAAAATAAATACGTTAACATATATTCGAATGCTTCGTTAAATATGTAAAAGGTATAAACGGTATATAAGCTACATAAAAACATAAGATTGTGAGCTATGCGCGTCGATCGTTGTTCATGTTTTTGCTATTCGAATACGTTGATGTGTATGTCTTAAATCTGGTCATGGGTCGGATGTGTATATAAGTTAAGAACTTGGAATAAAAACTTAAGAAATAAAGTTGGACATGCGTGTGTATATAAGCAAATATGGCATGGGTCGGATGTGATTTTATGTGGTCAAGTCGTGTTGGTGTTGCTGTGTCGATATACAGATTTAATATGTGTCCCGTTTGCATGGTAAAATGGGTCATCGACCTTGTCTCGCGGAGATGTGTGTGTGTGTTTCGTTGGTAAGCTGTTAAAGGGGTACTAGTGTATGGATTTGAGTAGTCTAAAGTGTGTTCTAAACATGCTTGCAAACTGAAATTAAAAGGGGCGAGAGGTGTATTTGTCGATGGGTTGTTTTGGTCTCGCGAGGGTGCGATGGTTATGATTTCATGTGGTTCCGTTGTACATGTTGCTCGTTCATCTTCGGTGCTAGTTTGGGTGTTGCGTGTGTTTAGTATCGATCAAGAGGGGTGTGAGAGTATGCATGTGTCTTGTTTGAAACTATCATTAACTCATAATATATATAAGATTTGAAGCTGCATGTTGTGTCATTTTTATGTGCGTGTGTGGTGATGTTAACGTGTGTGTGGGTGCTTGTCAAACCATACCCAAACTTGTGAGAATTTCATGCGTTCAATAAGGGTAAAACAGTTTAGAACCTGCTTTTGACAATAAACAATTATTGTTCCTTATAGCTTATAAGTCTAGTTCGTATATAAGCCTAAATTATCACTTATGTTCATCAACCTTATAATAGATATATGATCACTTTTTTTTTTTTTTTACGTAAAAGAATCATCATTGTTCCATTACATTGAATCTCCTAAACACACAAAGTCTAATCAATAAACTATCGGATGGCCATATTCATTGAAATTCCTAGATACACCTATCACAGTAACGTATATAAATATTGATTCTACAAATAAGTAGTAACATCTATATAATAAAAATATTGTGCGGGTTAAATAAAATGGTGATCACTTATGTATAAGTAAATTAATAATTAGTTATTAAATTTATGTAGATAAATTGAAGCGGCAATAAGTTGTGTGCCCGAGCGCGCCTTTTTCGAGTACGCTTTGAAAGAGTTTTAAGGTACAGATATTCTGACCTTCTCTGTAAGGTTTCCTATGATTCTTTTCTGATCTGTTAAATCTCTGAATTGATACTCTGTTACTATCCCTTGCTATGACACCTTTGCTTCGACCTTTGAGCTCTGATTTTGAACCTATGATATGAAGACCTTTTTGATATGAGATGGAAATGTTTTAAGTAAAGTATTTTGAAAGGGTTTTTCAAGCATGATATATTGACTTTAAGAAAACTATTTTGAAGTTCGTTTTATGAGAACTATTTGAAAGACCATTTATGAAAACTATTTTTTTTAAAGAATTGTCTTTAAATGAACCTTAAGAGAAAACCTTTTGAAAAGTACTTTTGATTTTGAACCTTTTGAAGATTTGACCATCAGATACATTGACCCTTTTTGGATATTGACCTGGGATATTTGACCTTCTGATATTTGAACTTCTGATACTTGACCTTTTGATACTTTGACTGGTCTGATTATGAACTTCTGATGTTGAACCTTCTGATATGACACCCTGATTATGATATGAACCTTTGACCTTTGACCGTTGACCTTTGACTCTTAGTTTGATACCCGAGCCACTTTTCTGTTACCTAGCCAGGAAGGTAACCTGGCCGTGTCTGTGATGCACCACTGGCATGACTCATGTGTGGGTGAGTGATTCCTCACACCGTCCCCATTCTGATTATGATATGCGCATTACTTTGATTATGATTATATATGTTTCTGGGGGGGCGTATGGATTGCAATCCTAGATCTGATCTGTTTAGTGGATTTAATCTGATATGATATGATTTGTCTGGTGACTGGTGCTGTGTGCAATACACGCCTTTCACATATATCTGGGAGCTAGCTACTCTATTTGAAGAATGAGGACACCCCTCATACTATCTGATTATCTGAGAGGTCTCCCCTCTATATGATTTGAAGATTTATGGTTACGATATGATATGATCTGTTTCTGGGCTCGTGGTGGATGACTATCCTAAACCTTTACTCTTGTACCTTGTTTATATCTCATTCATTATGCCACATCTGATTATTTCTGTTATTTTCGTTTCCGTTCATTATATATCTGTTCACTGGGCTTTGTAAGCTCAGCCGCACGTTTTCTTTCCGTGTGCGGCAGGTTTTAGTTGGAAGATGAGTACGAGTGAAGAGACTTTTGGACTTAGAAGACTTGATAGTTTTGGGCCTAGAGATTATTAGAAGTTATCTTATTGTTAGAATTGTATTCGCCTTGTAACCTTGTTATTTCAGTATTTTCCTTTGTAACCCTTGAGAATTCTTGTATTACTTTTGAATGTATGCTTTGTCATATCTGATATGAAACCATTTGAGTGACATCTTTACCCTTGTCGGGTTGGGGTGTTACAATTATGGTATCAGAGACAGGTTGCGATTCCGTAATACATTTACCCTTGACCTGTGTAAGTTTGGGCCACTAAGTTTCCACTGTAGGCTCTCATAAGATGACCTGTAACAATTGCTCTAGGATTTCCCTATAGGAGCTTAAGTTCTGACCGGTGAGGAATGGGTAGACTATAAGGCATTTGTTTAAGTATCTTTGCTTCCGCAATACTCTGATTCGTGCCTTACTTTTGGTTTAAGCCTGTTGATTCCTTCTTGGAGATTGAAAGCTTATTCCTTGCACCACCTAAGTTTTGAAACCTAAATAAATCTTGAAGCCCTTGAAAATTTCATAGTAATTGCCTGACATTATTTGATCCTTACTTTCGGATTCCGAATCTGACCTCTGATCCTTTCGTTAATCATTTTGATGCCTCTTCGATCATTCTGAGAATCTCCATGGCAATGACATACTAGATATGTTTTGTTTTGATAAGTAACTATGAATCTCCCGACCCTATTGGAGTTTGTTTCACCCATCCATATCCTTGCGAGAAGTCTTGTAATTCATAATTAGGAGTATAAGGATAATTCCCATCTCACTTCCGAATAATAAGATTTGCGTTGCCGATCTGCTTGACTGGAGGATTAATTTTGACCGATCACTCATTCGATGATATTTTACGTAAATTTCTGGAGTTTCGAGTAAATTTTGACACCACCGAATTCTAATACCTAGTATCGTTTATGTCATTTTCAGCATGGCATCTCCAGCACGCCGCAGGTATCGTTGGACAACTAGGTTCGCCATCGGCCGGAAGAGGACCGGAAAATTGAGGAGGATTGCCAAGAGGATATTGATCCCCACTAGGATGTGGCCGGGCCGGATCGAAGAAAGGAGGACCATCATGAATATAAGTGAGACGGAAGAACAGCTGCACGTGACAGAAATAACAGATGAAGAGGACATTGTAACTCGATACCAGGGAAGAGGCCCCAGGTTTTCAGAAGAAGGAGGAGTGGTACGAGTTGAACCTCGCAATTTGTACGGATTTGTGGACCGCATAGAAGATGAAGGAAGATACACTTATGGGGGTTTCGCAAGCCAGCCACTTCCCCAGCCAGAGGGGAACCGGAACGGATGGATCAGCGAGGAAGAGGAGAAGGATTCAGACTTGGAATCTACTGCAAGTAAACCAATCTAAGCATGGAATTAGGAGCCTAGTAGCTATATTGTTTAGAATTTTATCTCGAATTTCTTAGGGCATTAACGTTTTGCGTACCTCCGTTAAATTATGAGAATTTTCCAAATAAGATTTGAGAAATGTTTGAAATAAATTTTGTGCGATGTGTACTTCACCTTTGTAAATCTGTTAGAACTCATCTCAGCTATATAAGCCAGAACTTTAACTTTCCGCATTGGTTTTGGTATCCCTTGAAGTTATGTTGTTTCAAGTACTGAAGTGTTCCTAGAAACCATTTCGTATTTCATCGACTAAACCTTATCTTAGAAGCTTTTAGCGTTTGAACTCTCTGAACATGAGCATTGTTTTGAACATTGTTTAGCGTCCCGGAACTTTTTGAATTTGATTCCCCGATGGACCACCAAGTTTTACACCGGCTTAGGAAGTAAGATTTGACATGATTGTCTGGGCATCTAGCAAAGACGTCGGACAGATCATACCTATTCTTTGGAACAAAAAGGGAAGAGCATGGAGACTATTTTGCACCTTGCTAGAAATTTGATGATCACTTGTGCAATTTGGGAGTTGGATATTGTTGAGACAACGGTGTTCTTTGCCTGATCTAGAGTTAACAACAACGGAGACTACCCTGAAGAGTGAAGACATTCCTTTTCAAGACAGAAGTGTGGGCGATGCAGAAGAAGAAGTTAGTCAAGACGGCGAACCTGGAGCTGAGGAAGACGCACAGTCTCACTTCCCTATTCATCTTGGTTGTACTAAGATGAATTGAGAGCGGAAGCAGACTGTATGATGAAGAGACTTAAAGATCATTCCCGAAATCCACAATACCTGCAGGAGGCTCGACGAACCAGACACAAGTTTCCGATCTTGGTTTCACTTCTCGATTGATGGACAGACGAAGACAGATTAACCGGACTTGGAGAGATTGGAGATGTTGAATGAGTGGATCTTTGAAACAGACCTTTCATGTTTGGAAGATTTGATTAAGGCCGAAGTTCTTGACAACTAAATTTCATTTCCGTTGAATCTTTTAAGTTTCGTGATGAAGTAATAAGATCCTCTTATGATTTAAGTTCCCTAGAAGTATTTCGGTTCGTATTTATTTTCGTATGTTTGGTGATGGCTTTGTTTTGAGAGATTTTGGCAAATTGTAGAAGATATGACGCTTGTGACGGCGTACCTCACTTCTGTCAGGCAATCTGGAGCTTTGATACTCTTGTGAATAGTTTCGTTTTCCCTCTTGACTATGGCATTCGATTTTGGTTGACCTCTAAGACTATAGAAGTACTAGGTGGATTAGGATAGGTGGTTTTGATTACGACTCGAGATAAAGTATGATCATCATGAAGGCATACTTATGTGGTGCTAGTATTATGACGCCTGATCAACGTGATAATACTTACACCATATAATGTGCACTCATTGTGGCCATAGGATATCTTGGGGGAGTACCTAAGAAGTTTAGAATATGATCTCCGTTGGTTTATCCGTGATTAGTGAGACACTAGGTTCATTCTACCTATGCGTATACTCTGTTTCCATTCACTAGATATCTGGATGAGTTTTGACTCTCGTTTTGCATTCTGTTGACCTCAGTTATAAATCTGGAAAACTCTGTGAAGAGCTCTCTACTGTTGACACAGTCAATTTGATTTGAAATCTTGTTCGTATTCCATGTGAGCTTTCTGGAGATTCACCTATCGTCCATTTTATGTTGCATGGACCTTTTGTTCTGAATCAACCTAATTTGTCTCCTTCTGAGGATTCTGAACCCATCTTGTTATGATCGAGTCATGAGAAACCATTTGTTTTGAAGATCCTTCTGGAAGAACCTCCCCGGGCGTGAGAATTTTCGCGACGACCTTTTGCGACTTGCTACGACTTCGTCTAACTTCGCGGCTTCAATTTTCGAGGACGAAAATTTTTTTTTAGAGGAGAAGAGTTGTAAAACCCTCATTTTCCATTCGGTTGAAATTCCTAAATTACCCCTCTAATTTAAATTTTCAAGAACACATAAATAAATAAAAGAAATATGAAATTTGCATAACCTAAGATACAAATTAAACTAAACTAATTATTTATACTTACCCCAGGACTTAGATAAATTCACTAAACACTAATATATATATATATATACATGTAAATTGATCCTATGATATATTTAGCTACTTTTGTGACTTTTAACAAATACAATCTAACATATACGATATGCTATGAGTTAACGGCCCTAACCTAAGTACATTTAATGTCGACACCACTTAATATTTACTAAGGTTTATCACGCAACCATACAAGTCACAAGAGGTTCGATTTCCATTTAAAAATTTGTTCACAATCTCATTGTAAATATGACAAGTAAATTATGACCAATTATATCACAAATATTCTAATACCTCAGAACCATAGTAAATCATTTATAATGCATCCCCAATATTTACGTCAATATAATTTAGTAAGGAAAGAAAATCATTTAAACGTGGAAACAGTTATCAAATGCACGTCATTATAGGGCCACATATCTCGCTATAACCATTCTCAAAACCTTATCAATCCATGACTCACAGACCTAAAATAGCTCAGTCAACATTCCCCTTTTAGCCCATGCGTTCGGCATATTAATCTTATCTCCATGTGCTCTCTTTCCAGGATCCTACAACAATCCTGCTCAACCCTTCTTTTATCCCTCCCTAAACCGAATGAATAACTAAAGAAAACCCTAAACCAATACGTTGTGATAGCAAGACGAGTCGATTCAACTTTTCGTACGTGGGTAGTTCCGTTGTTCGAATTCGGTTTCAGTTCTGAGATTAAAAGTTTGGTTCGAAACGGGTTTTGGTATTTGGCTCTCTGTTTCGTCTTTCAGCCGCTTTGATATCGTCCCTAAGGTATATCAATCTACTAGTTCTTTCAACCATTTGACACTTATATATATGTATATCAAAACAAGAAATATGTATGAAAGGATCAAAATAAATACGTTAACATATATTCGAATGCTTCGTTAAATATGTAAAAGGTATAAACGGTATATAAGCTACATAAAAACATAAGATTGTGAGCTATGCGCGTCGATCGTTGTTCATGTTTTTGCTATTCGAATACGTTGATGTGTATGTCTTAAATCTGGTCATGGGTCGGATGTGTATATAAGTTAAGAACTTGGAATAAAAACTTAAGAAATAAAGTTGGACATGCGTGTGTATATAAGCAAATATGGCATGGGTCGGATGTGATTTTATGTGGTCAAGTCGTGTTGGTGTTGCTGTGTCGATATACAGATTTAATATTGTGTCCCGTTTGCATGGTAAAATGGGTCATCGACCTTGTCTCGCGGAGATGTGTGTGTGTGTTTCGTTGGTAAGCTGTTAAAGGGGTACTAGTGTATGGATTTGAGTAGTCTAAAGTGTGTTCTAAACATGCTTGCAAACTGAAATTAAAAGGGGCGAGAGGTGTATTTGTTGATGGGTTGTTTTGGTCTCGCGAGGGTGCGATGGTTATGATTTCATGTGGTTCCGTTGTACATGTTGCTCGTTCATCTTCGGTGCTAGTTTGGGTGTTGCGTGTGTTTAGTATCGATCAAGAGGGGTGTGAGAGTATGCATGTGTCTTGTTTGAAACTATCATTAACTCATAATATATATAAGATTTGAAGCTGCATGTTGTGTCATTTTTATGTGCGTGTGTGGTGATGTTAACGTGTGTGTGGGTGCTTGTCAAACCATACCCAAACTTGTGAGAATTTCATGCGTTCAATAAGGGTAAAACAGTTTAGAACCTGCTTTTGACAATAAACAATTATTGTTCCTTATAGCTTATAAGTCTAGTTCGTATATAAGCCTAAATTATCACTTATGTTCATCAACCTTATAATAGATATATGATCACTTTTTTTTTTTTTTACGTAAAAGAATCATCATTGTTCCATTACATTGAATCTCCTAAACACACAAAGTCTAATCAATAAACTATCGGATGGCCATATTCATTGAAATTCCTAGATACACCTATCACAGTAACGTATATAAATATTGATTCTACAAATAAGTAGTAACATCTATATAATAAAAATATTGTGCGGGTTAAATAAAATGGTGATCACTTATGTATAAGTAAATTAATAATTAGTTATTAAATTTATGTAGATAAATTGAAGCGGCAATAAGTTGTGTGCCCGAGCGCGCCTTTTTCGAGTACGCTTTGAAAGAGTTTTAAGGTACAGATATTCTGACCTTCTCTGTAAGGTTTCCTATGATTCTTTTCTGATCTGTTAAATCTCTGAATTGATACTCTGTTACTATCCCTTGCTATGACACCTTTGCTTCGACCTTTGAGCTCTGATTTTGAACCTATGATATGAAGACCTTTTTGATATGAGATGGAAATGTTTTAAGTAAAGTATTTTGAAAGGGTTTTTCAAGCATGATATATTGACTTTAAGAAAACTATTTTGAAGTTCGTTTTATGAGAACTATTTGAAAGACCATTTATGAAAACTATTTTTTTTAAAGAATTGTCTTTAAATGAACCTTAAGAGAAAACCTTTTGAAAAGTACTTTTGATTTTGAACCTTTTGAAGATTTGACCATCGGATACATTGACCCTTTTTGGATATTGACCTGGGATATTTGACCTTCTGATATTTGAACTTCTGATACTTGACCTTTTGATACTTTGACTGGTCTGATTATGAACTTCTGATGTTGAACCTTCTGATATGACACCCTGATTATGATATGAACCTTTGACCTTTGACCGTTGACCTTTGACTCTTAGTTTGATACCCGAGCCACTTTTCTGTTACCTAGCCAGGAAGGTAACCTGGCCGTGTCTGTGATGCACCACTGGCATGACTCATGTGTGGGTGAGTGATTCCTCACACCGTCCCCATTCTGATTATGATATGCGCATTACTTTGATTATGATTATATATGTTTCTGGGGGGGCGTATGGATTGCAATCCTAGATCTGATCTGTTTAGTGGATTTAATCTGATATGATATGATTTGTCTGGTGACTGGTGCTGTGTGCAATACACGCCTTTCACATATATCTGGGAGCTAGCTACTCCATTTGAAGAATGAGGACACCCCTCATATTATCTGATTATCTGAGAGGTCTCCCCTCTATATGATTTGAAGATTTATGGTTACGATATGATATGATCTGTTTCTGGGCTCGTGGTGGATGACTATCCTAAACCTTTACTCTTGTACCTTGTTTATATCTCATTCATTATGCTACATCTGATTATTTCTGTTATTTTCGTTTCCGTTCATTATATATCTGTTCACTGGGCTTTGTAAGCTCAGCCGCACGTTTTCTTTTCGTGTGCGGCAGGTTTTAGTTGGAAGATGAGTACGAGTGAAGAGACTTTTGGACTTAGAAGACTTGATAGTTTTGGGCCTAGAGATTATTAGAAGTTATCTTATTGTTAGAATTGTATTCGCCTTGTAACCTTGTTATTTCAGTATTTTCCTTTGTAACCCTTGAGAATTCTTGTATTACGTTTGAATGTATGCTTTGTTATATCTGATATGAAACCATTTGTGTGACATCTTTACCCTTGTCGGGTTGGGGTGTTACAGTACAGATAAAAAGACTTTCCAATGGAGTTGTGAGGCGGAAGCAGCCTTCGAAAAGCTAAAGGAATTCATGGAAATCTTACCAACACTCACGGCCCCAATCAAAGGCAAAGTGTTGTTCATGTACATTGCGGCATCATTCGAAAGCATCAGTGCGGTACTCCTAGCCGAAAGGGAGAAGAAACAAGTCCCTATATACTTCGTTAGTAGGGTCCTACAAGGAGCTGAATTAAACTATCCGGAGTTGGAAAAGCTAATCCTAGCCTTGGTTTATGCTGCAAGACGCCTTCGAAGATACTTTCAAGGTCATCCCATCACGGTATTGACTGACAAGCCTATTAGGCAGATACTATTGAAGCCTGAGAAATCAGGAAGGGTAGCTAAATGGGCTATCGAATTGGGAGAGCATGAGATATAGTACAAGGGTCGAAACTCCGTCAAAGGTCAGATACTTGCAGACTTTCTCGCTGAAACACCCTCCGGACCTAGCCAAGATAAAGAAATTCCTAAGGAGAAGCCCTAAGAAACGAAGGAGGGGTGGAAATTGTACACAGACGGAGCATCAAGTTCTGATGGTTCAGGAGCAGGTTTAATGCTAGTTAGTCCGGAAGGAAGAGAATACACTTACGCATTGCATTTTGAGTTCGAAGCTACCAACAATGAAGCCAAGTATGAAGCTTTGTTAGCTGGTCTTCAACTTGCAAAGGACATGGAGGTTCGTAACCTCTCTATTTTTGTAGACTCGCAGTTAGTCGCCAACCAAATTAAAGGCTGCTACGAAGCAAGTCAACCCACCATCAAGCAATATTTGGAAAAAGCTAAAGAACTCCTTCAGGGCTTCGAAACATATGATATAGCACATGTTCGCAGAAATCAAAACAAGAAAGCAGACGCCTTAAACAAGTTGGCTTCAATGGAATTTTCTCATCTAACGAAGGAAGTTTTGGTAGAAGTATTGACTGATAGGTCAATTAAACGAGGCGAAGTTTCTGACGTCATACTCGAGGAAGGCACCAATTGGATGACTCCGATTAGGGAGTATTTGATCAGTGGTATTCTGCCGGAGGATCCTAAGCTTGCTCGAAAGGTAAGGATCAAAGCTCCCCAATATAGGCTCATTGGGGATAACCTTTATAGGAGATCTTTCCTATCTCCATGGCTTCATTGTGTGGGACCAAAACAGGCTTCGAACATCATCTATGAGGTTCACGAAGGATCTTGCGGGTTGCATGCAGGCCCTCATTCCGTTGTTTCAAAAGTAATGAAGCTAGGGTATTATTGGCCATCTATGCATAGAGACGCAATAGAGATAATACAAAAATGCGAAGCTTGTCAGATCCACTCCAAAGTTCCAAGAATGCCTAAGCAAGACATGACATCTGTCACCTCAGCATGGCCCTTCTGTCAATGGGGAATCGATATAGTCGGACCCCTACCAGTAGCTCCGGGAGGGGTAAAGTTCTTGGTCGTGGCCATAGACTACTTCACCAAGTGGGTCGAGGCCAAACCTTTAGCATCGGTAACAGGAAGACATATGGAGAAGTTTGTATGGGAACACATAATCTGCCAATTTGGTGTTCCACACACTATCATCTCCGACAACGGGAAGCAATTCGCCGAAGGAGTATTCCCAAATTTTTGCGAAGGCCTAAAAATCAAGCAGTCGTTCACTTCCGTATACCATCCTCAAGGCAACGGACAAGTTGAAGTCACGAACAGGGACATCATCGATGGTATCGAAAAGAGACTCGGAAAAAGTCATCATGGGTGGGTAGATGAGTTACCCCAAGTTCTATGGGCACATAGGACACACCCCAAGTCGAGCCATGGGGAAACTCCTTTTAGCCTGGTATATGGAACGGAAGCTGTCATACCCTCCAAAATCAGCATCGAAACAGAACGCATTGTGAACTTTGAAGAAAAAACAAATGACGAAAGGCTTCGTGAAAACCTCGATCTCCTGGAAGAAAGAAGATAAATAGCTTCGATCAGAGAGGCTATCTATAAACAGAAGTTTGAAAAGTACTATAATAACCGAGTTCGACCCTCCACGTTCAAGCCAGGTGAATATGTCCTTCGTTTAAACAGCGCAAGCAAGGCTGAATACGAAGGAAAACTAGGGCCAACATGGGAAGGACCTTACGTTATATTGGAAGCCTACGGCAATGGTGCTTACAAGCTCGCAACGCTTAAAGGGGAGGCCATGGAAAGGACTTGGAATGGTACCAATCTTCATAAGTTTTACATATAAAACTTACTACATTTAAAACAATCAGTTTGTTTTTCAATTTCATGTAACGCATTCTTCTCATTTGGGAAAAAAGCATTAATGGTAGGCGTCTTAGTGTTCATTTTTTAGAATGATGTAATCCTCCCTACCCACTTAATGATATAAATTATTTCCCTCAAAATCTCTTGTTTCGTTTTATACAACAAAGATTTGTTCAGCCAAGTACTTTACAAGTTTCAATGTCGAAGGATGAAGCAAGAAACATGTCTTGTATACAAATAGCATCCATTACAATTCACATTAACTTTCCTATAAAGTCTTAGGGTAATAAAAGACCTCTGCAACTTAAGGATAAAGACGGAGTGGGTCGCGACCCTCTGTCGCAGTCAAATTATACGATTGCGGAAAATCTTGGTTCAAAATACACACAATAAGGTTATAACCTTAGGTTGTATATGTACGTTTATAATAAGCGTACGAGAAGAAAAGCATGGCATTCATAGCGGATTCTTATCCCTACTTAACATTGATAAGGCCAACAATGGTCAAAGCAAAAACAGGTTTAAACAATTATCTAACGCATGGGCCGAAGCCCATACAGTAACAAAGATAAATTGTCTTAAATGAACATTAAACATGATGGAGCATTATGCATAGAGACCCTTTCAAGGCAGAGCAGAAACAAATTTCTTTGTTGAAGATGGAGGGTGGACTTCCATCGGCTTCTTTGCCAAAAGTTCTTCTATGGGAGCCAACGGATCTTTGGTTACCTCAGCTAGGAAAGGGAACTCTGTTGATGTAAACGCATCACCAGCCTCATCAAATTCTTTCTCAGAATCAGAGCGATAGTATGGTACCTCTGACAAAACCACAGGCTTCTTTGTCTGAGCAATTTCTTCCAAAGCGGTACATGTACCATAAAAGATGGTTGCGTTCACTAGTTTCCCAATAGCTTCCCCCACCTCATCGCTATGATGCAATTACATTGCCACATGAGGAACAACCTTCGAAACTACCTCAGCTCGGTCTTTCTTTAAGCTTCGACATTGGAACTTCAGACTATCGACTTCCTCGCAAAGCTTGGCCTCCTGGTCAATCAGCCTAGACCTTTCGGCTTCCAGACTTGTACATTTGGATTCGAGCATTTCAATTTGGGCTCTATAGATGGACACCTTAGACTCCTCAACCTTCAACCTATCACACCTTACTTGGGATTCCTTCAATTGTCCTTTGAGTATGTCAATCTTGGCTCGCATATCTTGTACAAAAGGATTCTTCTCAAAATTTTCCAACACTTCTTTGCACTTAGCCTCCAATTTATCATATTCATGATCCCTAGCTTTTTCTTTGGCTAAGATAGCATCCATTTTCACTCTCACATTCAACACCGTTTGCACCAACTCCCTTGTCCTAGAATTCAAATGATTATCCAAAACAGCCTGCCTAGCATAACTTTTAGAATGAAAGTTGCAAAGCTCTTCCATAGACATGTTATCCAAGATTTCCTTCCATTTAGCAGGTGTCATTTTTTCAACCGAGTGGCGGCACGCAGTTGAATTGGGTATCATCCTCAGGAATCGTCAGAGGAGTAGGTATAAAGGTTTTAGAATGAGAGCCTTTGGGCTTCACCATTCTTGTCGGAGGAGTAGGAAGGGATAATTTCCTCTTCGGAGGAGTCTTCACAGACATAGCAGCTTTTGCTTTCTTACTTTTCTTCTTATCTGAAAGACCGGAGGACCTTACGAGCCTTGTTTGAAATTCCTTGATAAGGGGATCATCGGAGTCTGCTACAGTCTCCACAAAATGCGGAGTCTCGTCATTATTAATTGATGTCGATGGAGAACCTACTTCATGGTTCACATTATTTGGCTCTTTGGGGACAAAACTAGGCTCTCTAGTACCACGGGCTACAACGAAGTTTCTGAAGGCCATCCCTACAGAAAAAAGAAACGAGATAAATACCATCAGATAAGTCATTTACTTTATTTGAACAGGTACATACATACTTTTCCCATTGCAGATTATATCAGGTTCCAAGGGAGAACCTTCCCAATGATCTATAATGCCCGCCAGAAACAATATTGGCTCAAGAAACGTTTGCACATCAAATGGGTGACGTTTAAGATGTTGGTAGAGGGGATAGCTTCTTACGAAGTGCGGCAAAGGATCATCAAAGCGTTTCTCGTCAAAACGATTGTCTTTATCTAGCAACGCTGGATAATTGGGAGGTATGATAGTATCTTGCACATAGAAAAACAGACCTTTCCATTTTCTTATATTGGCAAAGGGTTTTGTTATTAAGCAAGGCACATCGGGTTCACTTCTTTTACCTAAGGTTAACCAATCACCACCAGGGCAAAGGTTGATAAAGCCTCTAAGCACGTTAAGCGTGGGCTCATAACCATAAGCTTTACATACGAAAATGTAGGTGGTTAGCTTAGCTAAGCCAAAGGGGTTCAACCTGGAAATGTGTACTTGATAATACTGTAAAAATTCTAAGATCAGTGGATGAATAGGAATCCTAAAGTTGGATTCTGTAAAAGCATGAACATATAACCCAACATACCCAACGGGGGTGTCAAAAATACTTTGGTTTTCATTTGGGAGTATCACTTTATACTTCTTAGGTATGGGATACTTTTCAAGAAAATCCGCCAAAGCCTGATCTGATAAGGTACACTTTTGTTGCCTAATGGTTCTTTTTGCCGCCATACTCATCTTGTATTCGAAATAATGAGACTAAGGAGGGATAATTACCTTTAATCTTAGCAGAAGCACGAAACACAAACACTGTGTATGTGTACTTTGGGGCAAAGAGAAACAGTACGATCAAGTGGAATCATAAAAGGTTTATGTATATTTTTAGTTGTTTCATCCTAGCCATCCACGTGTAGTCATAGTATGAGTTTGACACGGATTCCAATTTGCTTTCGAATTTTGAAAATAAGTTTGTGGTTACCGAAATCCTAGCTGATGCAGCTAGGGTATGGTAGTTGCACATTTATTAGCCGCATTTATTGCGCAAGGTTGTTTAAGCATTTATCCCCTACTCGTACGAATTTGTGAAGGAAGGACTAACATGTAATTTGTGTTTTTGAGTCGAATGCAATTTATACTCGTACGTATATATCACTTTCGACTGGGGGGCTTGATGATGTACCCTCTGAACGGGTCGAAGGACTCCCCTTCGAGCCTGTAGAAAGCCCTCTCTTCGGAGGCCCAGGTTAATCTCCTAACACGTTTCATTGGCGTAAAACCATTCGCCTGCGAACTGGTTACCATGTGGGAATCCGCCAATCGAAGCCTTAAGCCCTTCAGGGTATCTCCTACGAAGGAACTAGCACGGAGAGCTATCCTGACCTGGTCAAACCCACATCTCCTCTTCCCCTTGGCTTTCCCGCCAAAACAGAGATCGTGGGCTACAAAGCCCTAGTGGTTACCATATTTCATGGGACGCCCCCATGATCTCCGAATCATGCCCAAACCGCCCACTAAGCCCTATTTCTCCCCTATAAATATCTTAGTTGGGCTGAAACAAAGTAAGTTAACTTTACTCTCTCAATTTACGACCTACATTACCATTACACATACTTACTCGCACGCTGGAGGTGGTTCGCAGGGTCCAACCTCTGCACAATCACTTAACGTAGTGTGTTCGTATTTCTTATTTCAGGTTAAGAACGAGCTTGGCGCAATCTCAACACCCCATTATTCCTTTGATCACCATCGAAGGCTTGGTTGTGCAATTATTTGTTCAATCAACAGTCATAGTCGCTTAAAGTTTCCAACCATCGTCGTTGCCTCATATTCAGCTCCTTCTGATCTAAGATATGCTGAAGACTCTTGTGATCGGTGAAGACAACACACTTTGTTCCGTATAGGTAGTGCCTCCATATCTTGAGTGCAAAAACCACTGCTCCTAACTCCAAATCATGTGTGGTATACTTCTCTTCATGGGTCTTAAGTTGCCGGGAAGCATAAGCTATGACCTTCCCTCGTTGCATCAAAACTGCTCCTAACCCATGATATGATGCATCACAATAAACCACAAAATCTTCCACTCCATCTGGCAATGCAAAAATCGGTGCACTGCACAGTTTTTGCTTCAGGGTTTGAAATGCTTATTATTCATCCTTTCCCCATTCATACTTTTTATCCTTCTGAGTCAATGTAGTTAATGGCTTAGCTATTTTGGAGAATCCTTCGATAAATCTCCTGTAATACCCGGCCAATCCCAGAAATTGCTGGATTTCTGTAGCATTAGAAGGCGTTGGCCAATTCTCAATAGCTTCAATCTTCACAGGATCCATATGCAACCCTTTGTTGTCAATCACATGACCAAGAAATTGTACCTTGTGAATCCAAAATTCACACTTAGAAAACTTTGCGTACAATTGCTCTTCCTTGAGTAACTTAAGAATCATCGTCAGGTGTTGCTTATGCTCTTCTTCACTCTTGGAGTAGATCAAGATGTCGTCGATGAAAACTATGACAAACTTGTCCAAATATGGTTTACATACTCGGTTCATGAGATCCATGAATATAGCCGGTGCGTTTGTCAAACCAAAGGGCATCACTTGAAACTCATAGTGGCCATAGCGAGTCCTGAACGCCGTCTTAGGAATATCCTCTTCCCTAACTCTAAGTTGATGATAACCTGACCGCAAATCTATTTTAGAGTAGTAATCTGATCCTTGCAGCTGGTCGAACAAATCGTCAATCCTAGGTAACGGGTACCGATTCTTTACTGTTAGCTTGTTCAATTCACGGTAGTCAATGCACATGCTAAACGATCCATCCTTCTTCTTCACGAATAATACCGGTGTTCCCCAAGGTGATGAACTAGGTCGAATAAACCCTTTATCCAACAACTCCTGTAACTGTTTAGATAATTCTTGCATTCCCGTAAGAGCAAGTCGATACGGTGCACGTGCCACAGGTGTAGCTCCCAGAACTAGGTCAATAAGAAATTCCACTTGTGGAACCGGTAGAAGCCCAGGCAGAGCTTCAGGAAATACCTCAGGAAAATCACGCACAATCGGAACGCCCTTAAGTCGCTTCTCTCCAGAATCTTTCTTGGACACATGTGCTAGGAATGCATGACAGCCTTTCTCGATATACTTCAGAGTCTTAATGCAGGAGATGATACTCAAATGGGTCCCGCTACGGTCTCTGCGGACAACCAAGCTTTCGTCATCAAGAGGGATATGAACAACTCGTTCACTGCAAATAATACTGGCTTGATGTTTGGACAACCAATCCATACCCACCACTACGTCAAAGCTTCCGAGTTCGATGGACATAAGGTCGATGCTAAACGGGTGATCTAGAAGGTTTAGGGTACAGTCTCGGATTACAGTGCAGGTGTTAACCAAGTTGCCATTAGCTAGTTCGATACTATAGCTGGTGTCTAGGGAGGTAGGGGTGAGGTTAAGTAGTGGCGAAATCGTAGAAGATACAAAACTCATATCGGCACCAGAATCGAATAAGACTTTAACACGAAGGTTGTTGAGTAAAAACGTACCGGTGACTACGTTCGGATCCTGCTGCTGCTCTCCATTGCCCATCACATATGCTCTGCCACGAGCGCCTTCAGTCCTTCGTCCAATGTTCTTTGGGCAATTACTCTTGTAGTGTCCATGCTCCCCACATCCAAAACATGTTACAACTGGCTGTGCGTTACTCCCAGTAGCCACAGCTTTTCCCTTACAATTCTTAGCAGCATGTCCAACCTTGTAACATTTCTGACACTTAACAGTGCATGGTCCAGGGTGATGTTGGTTACACTTATCACAGAACGGGTGATTCCTAGCATATCCTCCAGCCTGTGCTAGTGCAGCCACGTAGGCCTTGACAGCCTCTTATCGTATGTTCTGCTGGTGGTGATGATTGTTGTTACGGTACTGGCTGTTGTTGTTGTTGTGGTGATGGTTATGGTGAGGGTGATTGTTGTTGTTGCGGTTGTTGTAGTTGTTATAGTTGTTACTTCTCCTGTTGTCCTCCCACTTCCTTTTGTGGTCTAGTTGTTACCTTTCTGAACAGTGCCATTCTTCACCACCTGATCCATCAATCGTTCAGATATACGGATTGCATCATCCAAAGTCTAAGAGTTGTAAGACGTCACGTGCCCTTCAATATTGGCTAGTAGACCACCAATAAACTCTTCCAGCAACTTCTCATTATCTGGCACCATGTGAGCACAGAAGACCTTCAACTCTTGAAATTTTCAAACATAAGTGGCAAGATCAACGCCTTTCACAGCCAAGTAGTAGAATTCAGTATCCAACTTCCTCATGTCACTACGGGAGCAATACTTCTTCACCATTTCCTTTTTAAATTCTTCCCATGGAACATTATAAGCTCTCTCTAACCCAACATCCTTAGTATATGCATTCCACCAGGATAATGCATGCTCCATCTAGGTTCCCGTTGCATACTTCACTTTGTAGTCTTCAGAGCAGTTACTTTTTAAAAACACTAATTCCATCTTCTCAAACCACTGGGTTAGGCCGATGGCTCCTTTAGTTCCTTTGAATGTAGTAGGTTTGCAGTTCATGAACTCCTTGTAAGTGCAGAAATGGTTCTCATAGACAGGTTGCACTCCTGCCTGTCTAACATTCTGGTTGCTAGCACCTGCTTGCCCGGCAAGCGCCGCAGCTATGCCTTCCTCAATCAGTTTCTGGATCGCGGCTAGGGTCATCTTCTTAGGTGGCATAATTCTATCAATCATTACAAATGTACAACACTGTAAGTATTTGATTAACGTAACATAAGCATAACACAAAGTAAACAACACAATGATACATCATAATATAGTGTACATTCAGCATCATAAATAGTACATCACCAAAATACATCATAGATTCGATACTCGTCATAAGTCTTACAAGATATGCAAAACAACTACATGTTTCTTACCAAAATCTACTAACTGTAACTAGTCAGTTTAGTACATACAAGGTAAACTACTACTACAATACCAAACTACTATAATAAAGATGATCACTAATCTCTACTGACGGTCTCCTCCGTATGCAGCAAAAACATCAATACTATCATCAAAGCGAAAACGTTCCATCCTGTCATAATATGCCTGCCACTGCATGGCATGGATCTCATCCCACAACTCCTGAATACTCCGCTGGTAGTGACGACTATCGATATCAGTGAACACAGCTCCAAGATCCATCCTCTCCACAATCCTCTCAACCTCTGTCATCCTCTGCTCTAACGACACTAAACACTCCCTAATCTCTGCATCAACTGTCTTTGAAGATCACAATCTCGCTGCCTGCTCATATAACTCCACATATAAATCGTCTGTCGCTCTCCTGTCACCCTTAATCTCTTTCTTGAACTCTAAGACCTTAGACTGTCGTGTGCACAATCGTCTGGACATCGACATGTAACGATCCTTACACCAAAAGATATCCTGCCTCAAGCGACTCAGCTCGGTTTGGAACTCGACAGGGGCAACTCGCTGTGCAGCTGAAGACTCGCCCATCTCAAATGTAGGTGTCACCTCTGTAGATAAAGCATGACCTAAGGCATCTAAAGTATCGGACTCGTAGGTGATGTCTGACACTGCTGGTGAGGGTGGCATGGGGAGAGCCTCCTGCTCCTCCTTCAACGGCTCCTCGTCATCATCATCATCGTCGTCGTCATCATCATTGTCATCATCCATCTCATCCTCATCATCATCATCCATCTCCTCATCATCATCCATCTCCTCATCATCCTGGTGAGGTACATCAATAGGGTGTGGGTCCATCTCTGGACTCGGTGGTGCAAGGGGGTGATCAATGGGTGCATCTGGTAACTAACCGGTAGGGACTGATGTAGCCATAATACTCTACATGGAGTATCGGGAAAAGTACCAAAATTTCTAGCCAAATTTTTATAAAATTGTTTCATATGAAACGAAATAGTAGTAGAAAAATCCAAACATATGATAGTGCAAAGCATGCATACATAAAAGTTTAAGTAAAGCACTTACGAGCGAAGTGGCACGGAGGGCTGATGGCTATCGATTTCAAAAAACGTTTTGACTCACACGAAAATGTTTATAGTCGAGTATGATCTCGTTCTCTATAAACGGTGGCTCTGATACCATTCTGTAACACCCCCAACTCAAAATATGGCAGCGGGACTGAGCTTGGGGTGCTACGTGAGGGATAAGACAGTCACAATCACAGAAAATGATCTCATAACAAGACGTTTTTAACAAAACACATCATTCAAATACAAAATTTAATGTTTAGAGTCTAAAAGACTCATATCACATGTAGCAGCGGAAAATAAAGATAGTTTGCAACGGAATAAAAGACACAGTTTTAAAAGATATTGCGAATGATAAAGATAGTAAGGGCAAAAAGTATAGCCCGATGATAGCCATCCTCAACCTTCAGCCACTCCTGGTGCTCACATCATGCATCAATTACCTGAGATAAACATGTTAAAAAGTCAACAAAAAGATTGAGTGTAATCCATAGGTTTAGTAAATAATAGTTGAGCACAAGATTTTAAGTCTAGAAGATATAAGTAACCAATACAAATATCGGGTAAGCGTCACATAATCATTCATTCTCTTTATTTTGCTGAGCTCATGACACACAAAGCGTTAACCAGCACCAGTAACCCTAACGTAAGTCGACAGTAACCGCGGAATTTCATAACAATATAGTTGCCCCCAAAGCTAGATATTTTGCCAGATACCTAGTTAACTCAATTGTAGTACATCACATGCTGACCAACCTTAGTCAACATGGTGGGATGGTCAAATCCTATAGGCCAATAAACTACAATCGCACTCACTCGCAAGTGATTAATAGTTCATGATCGAGGGACTTGCTTTTTGCAAGGAAGGTACTTAGCATTATCGCGTCAGTCAGGAATAGCATACCAATAAACAATTGTGCTCATAAAAATAAGTAAGTAGCATGTATCTCCCCCATCGGTTTATAAATAATTTAAAAATAAAAGTGGGGCTATGAATCACACCTTAGTAGCAGAGAAATGAGATATCACAATATGATCAAATGGGATAGCACGGTAAGTGAACCTCAGCACAACCTAATATATGAATAATATGTCTCAGCAATAATCTTAAAGTGATTTGTAAAACAATACTCGTATTTGAAATGAAAATATTTTATTTCAATGGCGTTTGAGTTAAATAAAGTTTAAGACTCGTGTGGATACGAGATGTTGAAATAATAAAAGTCGGCAAACACAAACGGATACGAAGAAAGAATAACGAAGAGAAAAGAGGAATTAAAATGAAGAAAAGAATAATAAAGAAAAACAAAATGAAAACATCAATGGATTGTTTCGGTGTTTTACTCTTTTCCCTAAATAATTGATGAAATATCGAAATTTTGGAAGAATTTATATAAGTATCGAAAAGGTTTTTAAGATATTTGGGTAATCTCAAATGATTAAATTATTAAAGGTTTTATCAAAATTTGGGCATAATGCGCCCATTTATAAAACATTTCCAAGTCGTTACGACTTTTGAATACAAGTTTTATTACCTCATTTTACAAATTAAATATATCTAATTGGACACCATCATTCGCGTATATATTAGTTATTAAGTTTATCGACTATTTTTTTTTATGTTTTCCAAATTAATTAACCGAAACACCATATTGAATAATGAATAAAAAATAAACAACAAAACAAATAAATAACGGATCTAATGACCTAAGTGCATTGGGCTTTGGCCCAATACCCAACTCACACTTATTGGGCTTTCCTTGGGCTTTCTGGCCCAAGTTATTAACACTTAACCATTTAGGGCTCATCCGAGTCCAAACCGACTCGACACCAACCCGAGGTTTTCAAACCTCGAGTCTTACCTGGCCGAGACTCACTTGAGTCTCGAATAGACTCATTCAAACTTGTCGTGGCCCTTTTGGGTCACAGCTTAACCACATTTGAACTAATCAACCATTAGTCATTGGTCGTGACTCATTGACTCACGGCTTGAGTCTATTCGAGCCAAAGGCTCTTGGCTATAGCAATAGGCCAAACCGAATCCATTTATAAACACTATACAAAACAATGCCATAAAAGCTATGCCGTGACTCATTTAAGTCACGGCTCGAGTCTTTCTCGAGCCAAAGGCTCTCGGCTAAATCAATAAAACCAATTCAATCCAAATCTTAACACAACAAAAACATTATGGCTATGTCGTGACTCATTTGAGTCACGGTTCGAGCCAACCAGAGCTAATAGGCTCTCGGTTCACTCAATCAACACAATCCAAATCCAACCAATTCCAAATCTTAACACGGCACAACCATGAGGCCACGCCATGACTCATTTGAGTCACGGATCGAACCCTACTCGAGCCATAGGCTCCTGGTTACCACAATCAACACAGCCAAATCCAAAATCCAAAATCCAAAATCCAGAACCAAATTACAACAATCCGAATCAAAATCTAACAAATCCAAATCAAATCAAATACAACCAAATCGAATCAAATGTAACACAACCAAAAACTGCCTAAATCCTAAACCCTAATCCTAACCCTAGAACTACCGTGACTCACTGAGTCATGGTCAAAGCGTCATACGAGCATGGGGGCTCCCCGATTCAACCACCAGGACCAATTTGGGACCACAAAACTCCAAATCCATGCTACAACAGATAAATAATAATTAAGATTAAAAGAAATAAATAAAATAAACAACTCACCCCGAGTCAACGCGAGTTAACTTGGTGAGTCACCCCAACTCGGACTGAGTTGAGGGTTTCACGGAGAAACAAGTTAGTTCCACACGATTTAGGTTAAGATCGAAAGGTTTTAAACATGTTTATAAATTATTATTCGGTTTTAATAAAATATAGAAACTAGGGTTTTGACATAAAAAACGGTGAAAAAGAAAGATCTGGGGCGCGTGAGTTACTTATTCAAAGAGAGGAGGTGGTGGGGAAGGCTCGGCGAGGTGCTGGTGGCTGGCAGTCACGGCGATGATGGCGGCTGTTGTTTTAAATGAGCTTGGATTGAGCTCAAACTCTCCAAAATAAAAGAGGGGCTTCGGATCTATCGATTGATGTAGGTTTGGGTTTCACCGAAAAATTTTCAGGCAACGATGGTTGCCGGCGGCGACGGTGGTTGCCGGAGTTGTGGCCGGAAGGGGGTGAGAGAGGGGATAGAGTTATAAGTGAGTGTGTGTGTGTGAAATGATTAAAAAAATAAAAATTCATCCTTTTATACCCAGGCAGGGGTTAAACTTGTACAAATCAAAGTTAAGGGGGCGCGGGGTAATATTTTGGGCGGGGTTATAAACTGCCAAGTTTTTAATACTTTTGCCTTAAACACTGTGGGACCCATTCGAGGTACCAAACGGACTCGAAAAATTATGAAATTTGCGCCATTGTTCCCGAAATAATTTTTCTTATAAAAACAAGTATAAATATGCATAACTTGCCTGAAATCAATTTATTTGGCAAATTCGATTCGTTTCGCGTTTTCTAGGTTGTGCTGGCATTATAAGGGAATAAGGTTCACGTTTCTCAAGATATCTCGCGTTTCTGAAGTTCAAATAAATTCAGAAAAAGTTCAACTGCTAAGGTGATGCAAAAATTAAATATTTGGCTAGTAAAAATAGTTTGGAAAATTACTGGGTGTTACATTGTTTGTCACTTGCGTTGACAAAATGAGTTTCTAAGTTTTCGGATGAAACCTTATTTTATCAATTCTATTAATTGGGTATTTTAGTTTGTTATGCAATACCATACCGAATTTAGGAAAATTCTCATAAACTAGGTGACTAGTTTGTATGCCTGCATAAAGTCTTTTCTTTCCTTTTCTACCCTAAACACATAGCATGCGATTTTCACATAAGTTGAACAAGTAGAGATAGATATAAAATCTTCAACACAAGTGTAAGATATGATCCGAAATTTTATCTAGTCTTGGTAATTTGACAAAAATGACATTCAATTCTAGCAAATGTAGTAGAATATTTTGTGTCAAATTTTCTTGTTCATTACACATAGTATAGACATGTAGGATCTAGGATATTATCAATCATCGTTTAAATAATGCATTAATAAATATCTTTCCTCTCGGAAAACATTTATTTGAATTTCCTTCCATGCCTTCACATAAGTCCTAGTCACATAAGCACATAAGCTCTAAGAGCACCTAAGTAGGACCTTTCAAACAACATCTATACATCTAACTCTATCTTAAAAGATTGTTCTCCTAAGATGCATGTCAACCATGAACATCGAAACCTATCCCAAAAACAATTTGGATTTTTGAAAAATGTCATGCCAAAACCTAGTCTTGTTTAGTTTGTGACCTAAGTGTTCTTTTATTCAAGTCACCAATGACTTGTTCTATCGGATGACCCCTCGCTTCTCTCACTTTCTTAGGATTGCCTTCATCCGAAACATTAACTTGTAATGACGACGACCTTTCTTGATCTTGAACTATTTGTTCATTGATCACAACATCTTCTACCGAAGGAGATGATTTAGGCTCGAGCATGCTCTCATCAAAGGTCACATTGAGAGATTCCTCAATCCTCATTGTTTGCTTATTAAGCACTATGTATGCTTTACTAGTTCGAGAGTATCCTAGGAACACACCTTCATACGACTTTGGGTCGAATTTGGTGAGATATTCTTTGGTGTTAAGTATAAATACTTTACAACCAAATACCCTAAAGTATTCTAAGGAAGGCTTCCTATTTCTAAGTATCTCGTTAGGTGTTTTATTAATGACTTTTCTAATATAGAATCTATTACAGATATAACACGCGGTATCTAGTGCATGACACCAAAACTTTTGTGGAATGGATTGCTCGTCAAGCATTGCATGACTCGTCTTTCGTAACTTATGATGTGTTCTTTCAACAATCTCAAGCGATTGAGAAGTGAGCGGGCCCGATAAGTTATAAGATATTCCATGCTGTTCACAAAAGCTACCAAATTGTAATTTATGAAATTCACTACTATGATTTATTTTTATTGAAACAATAGAACAATCAAGTAGGTTTTCAAGCTTTTTCTTCAATATATCAAATTTTCCTAAGACTCCCTCTTTAGATGCTAAAAAAGTGTTATTTGAATAGTCATCGACAATCATCAAAGCGTATAAGTTTCCTCCATAGCTTTGAATTGGAGATAGACGATGCAAATCCAAGTGTAACAACTCTAAAACCCTATTAGTTGACAATTCATTCCTATTCCTATTGTTTGCATGACCTTGACTCCCTAGACTACAAGTATCACAATAATGTCTTTCAAAGCTCAACTTTGGTAAATTCCTAACTAGCTCATTGGAAGCTAGATTTTGGACTAACCTCATATTAGCGTGACCTAACCACCTATGCCAAAGCTTCGAGTTATCCACAATGGATGTAAGACATATGTGTTGTTTGAAGTTATCTCCAACTAACAAGTATACAAGTTATTTCTCCTATGACCTTTAGCTAATATGTTAACGTTTTTACTAATAGTACAATCTACGTTAGTAAAAATAATATTACAATCATCATCACTTAATTGACTCGTACTAATCAACTTAGAGTTTAAATTACTAGCATGCTCAACATTGGTAATTTCTATAGAGTCATGGAGGGTATTGTCTTGAGTTCTTGCAAGAGGAGCTTGAGGAAAAAAATGGTTTTGCAAAATCATTTAATGATG